>OV816025.1:192071834-193442492 GCA_929113105.1 Agrypnus murinus
TCTCAAAGAAGGTTCGTTCCTTAAAGACCTAGGTGGTATCTGAAAACGAATATTCTTTAAAACATCTGGGCAATTAACTTGGCCATTTATAGTTTTATATAGAAATTTTAACTCTGCTATAACTCATCTATACCTAAACCAAAAAATGAAGGATCTAAACCGAGTGAATCTAGCAGGCGCAGATTAGCAGTCGGAGTTGATTGTGAGCGAGCCTTGTTCCCAAATTGTCAAATTTAGACAGTTTGAAATTAAAAATTGTCATTGCAATCTGTCAAAGTTTTGAAAGGTTTTTCACAACTCCAATTGTTACTTATTAAACTACTATTAATAAATATTAATTGGAGTTGTGAAAAATCTTTTAAGCAGCAACTAATGTCGTACACACTTTTGCTATCAGAATGTTATTTATTAATAGTAGTTTAACCCTTTATAGGACACTGGTACAAATATGTACCACGTGCACTTACAGGCGTCTACGCCATTATATAAACATTAAATATGATCCTTACGGATTATACACTTGCTCTGAATGGATAGTGGTAGAAAGATATACCATAAATTGAATTGCGCGCCGGCAACGGTATAAACTTGATTTAGTGGTATCCATGTGTACCACCGAACGTCTAAGTATTTGTGCAAGGAATGTTGTGTTTTTTTCTGGTATTATAATATCACAAATTGTTTTAACTGTTTAGGTTGACGCGAAATAACTTTAGATATTGTTTGAACAATTAAAGTTGATATTAAATTAATTAATTTCACCAAATTTTAACAATTAGTAAATGTAAGGTTAGAATCGCTAAATTTCAGTGGTTTCTTTGAATTTCATTTGCAAACTTAATATTACCTGTTCGGGTTTCATTTCTTTACAAATGATTTCGCATTATATGATAATTTCACTCTGTTATTTGTTTTGTTGTATAATGTTTGCGGCAAGGAAAATAAAAAGCCCTAAAAAGTGGTGGTACAAGTATGTACCTCAAAACTCCTGTAGCAATATTTATTTTTGAAGTATTATGACTTTTTTCAGATGGAAAACGTTAAACTTTTTGATTTGTCGAATAAGAAACATGAAAAGTATCAGCAAAATTACTTATTAGGTTTTTATATATAAAGTAGGGGAATAAATGACTGATTATTTTCTTCTGAACTGAATTATGTTTAGTTTTCCTTTACTTAAGTATTATAAAATAGTTTTTATACATTAGTAATAATGTGATATCTATACTTACATGTTGTGATATTTCTTCTAGTGATACCATTTATGTAGGAGGTATAAGTATACATAGATTTTGGTTTGTATTATTCTACTGAATAAACTGGGTTTTGATAAGATTGTTTATTTTACTTATGGTACAAATATGTACCATGAAAATATAGGTGTAATTCTTTTATCTAACGATTTGTGGTATCAATATGTACCACAAAAATATCATCGCAGTGCACTGTGGTACTTATATGTACCGATCTAATTACAAAAAACTAATCAAAAAAATCTTTTTTAGTTCATGGTAAGTTATGCTTTTACCTTCTAGCAACCCGTTTTTGAACTCAAAATTGCATATTTAATAATATATGTCTCTTGCCCTATAAAGGGTTAATAAGTAACAATTGGAGTTGTGAAAAACCTTTCAAAACTTTGACAGATTGCAATGACAATTTTTAATTTCAAACTGTCTAAATTTGACAATTTGGGAACAAGGCTCGCTCACAATCAACTCCGACTGCTAATCTGCGCCTGCTAGATTCACTCGGTTTAGATCCTTCATTTTTTGGTTTAGGTATAGATGCTAACGTTTTAATATTTAAAAAGTTTTGAATTGTAATATAGTTATAGTCTAGTACTCTTATGTGAAATTTATAGGCAGAATAACGCAGACATTTTCTTTGTACGAGTTAAGTCTTTAAGAATGACAATTATAGCATGGTGACTAAATAAATGAACATCACTCCAAGTGAGGTCTTACTAACGATACATAAAGTAATTTCAAGGCTGTAATAGATCTAAAATTAAAATAGCACGCCTAATAAACCCCAACACTCTTAATGATTTTTTAACCACTAAACCAATACAATAATTACAATTACAAGTATAAGGCTTTTTTATACGAGGGTGACACTGAAAATTCTTAGAAAATCAAACAAGGATTAGTTTAAAAAAAATTTAAATGATTTTATTGTTTTTCAAAATATTCTCCTTTAGCATCAATACATTTTTGCATTCGATGAAACTAGTTCTTAAAGCAATGATGCCACACTTCCTGAGACACTTCAGAAACCAGGTCTTTATAATGTTCCACTGCTTCATCTGGTGATGAAAAAGTGATTCCACACATTTTATCTTTAATTTTAGGAAACAAAAAGAAATCGCAAGGTGCTAGGTCAGGGCTGTCCGATAGAGGGTCTACGGTGCTGACTTTTAGGGCAGCCAAATACTCAGTTGTTACTTTTGTTTTATGTGATGATGCGTTGTCATGATGTAAGATTATCTTTCGTTTGGGGCGTTTTTTACGAACTTTTTTAAAGATTTGTGGTAAACCAACATTTGTGTACCAATCGGCAGTAACGGTACGTCTATCTTGTAATGCTATAGTAGCAATATAACCCATTTTAGGAAAAAAACTAGCAATCATCTTCTTACCACCACATCCAACTTTTGTAGGCTTAGGTTCGGTTCGCAAGACCCATTGGGCCGATTGACTTTCCTTTTGAGGATCATAACAATAAATCCAAGATTCGTCACCAGTGACGATATTCCACACCAAATTTCTCTCTCTCTCTCTCTCTCTCTCTCTCTCCTGCCTTGGAATTTTTCCAAAGGTTTTCTGCACCATTCAATGCGTTGTTCTTTTTGATCGGGAGTCAGTTTATGTGGAATACATCGGCAACAAAGTTTTCTCACTTCTAACTGTTGATGTAAAATGTTTTGTATTTGACTCATACCAATGACCAATGTCGCCCGAATAAATTCATAAGATGTCCGTCGATCTTCTTCAAGCATTGCTCAAACAGCAGCAATATTTTCATCAGTAACAGCAGTTCTTGGGCGTCCTTCACGAAATTCATAACTAAGGAAAAACCAGTCTCTTTTGAATTCGCTGTACCAATTATAAATTGTTGCCTTAGACGGGGCTTCTTCGCCAAATGCACTCCTAAGATGATCTTCACATTGTTTAGGCGTTAATGACGATTTAAAATCATAGCCTGGAAATAAATAAAAAAGTAGCTGTCAACTAAAAACAAATTTCATTCGTTTTTAGAAACATGGCATTCTAGATATTATCAGTGTTCTCCTCGTACGACAAAATCTCATAACGAAGCATTGGGTTGCATTTAGGTCTATTGTATTTACTCTGCACAATTTGTAACAAAATGGCTTCTAATGGAGATTTAATTTTAGCAAAGATCTTTAGATCACCTGTAAAAAGAAAATCTGAAAATGAAATAACTTTTCAATATCATTGATGAACAAAATAAACAGCGATCCTTGGGATTTTATTAGAAAAATAGTTCTTAACTCTTATTATCTGTATCCTGTTGGTTAAATAGCATTTTATCCAATTAAGAAGACTTTCACCCAGGCCCAATACCTTAAGTTTAGCTAAAAGTATATAATGGTTAATTTTATCAAATGCCTTAGAAAAATCTGTGTATACAGTTATCAACACCTGATATAAAGTTAGTGTAAAGCAAGAGATTTCACTCTGTAGATCAACTCCATGTTGTTCCTGGTCTCCTGGATAATTTTGCTTTTAAAACGAGCAGTTAAATAATCAGTCATTATACTCTCAAAAAGTTTAGGTAAAGCTGATAATATCGAAATAGGTCGGTAGTTAGTGACTTTATTTTTACTTCTTGGCTTTAAAATCTGAATTAAATAACTTAATTTCCCACACTCAGGAAATATACCTGTTCTCAAAGACATATTGAAAAGTATGTGTAATAGACCAACAAGAACAAAGCGACAATTATGTAAAAAAACAGTTGGGATTCCATCAGGGCCCAAGGTTTTATTGATATCTAACTCAGATAATTTTTTAAATATACTTTCAATAGTCATGGCAAGAAGAGTAACCTTCTTCTTCTTCTTTGACTCAATCCTGGGGGAATATTTTGCCACTTTATAGCTCGCCTAATCCATTTTGATTGGGGTGAATTACTCCCCGTTCTTCTCTTCACAACTTTGGGTGCGTCTTCATCTCTTCTACTGTCTTCCTCCATTGTTTTCTGTTTTCTATTTTAGTTTTCCAGTTTTTTATTTTCATATTGTTTAGATCGTTTATCACTTCATTTATCCATTTCTTCTTGGGATTTTCTACACATCTTGTTACCATTGGTCTCCATTCTGTGATCTTTCTTGCTACTTCTGATAATGTGCCCGAATCACCTTATTTTTTGTGCCTTTATCACTTTTACAATATCTTCCCCTCCAATTACCCTTGCTATTTTGTGATATCTCTCAACTCATTTTCTCCTTCTTTAATAGGTTCCAAGATCTTTCTTAATATTTTTCTTTCGTTTAATTTTTCCTGAACTGTTTTTGTTAAACACATTGTTTCACTTGCATATATCACTACTGTCCTTATTATTGTTTTATATATTTGAATCTTCGTTTTTCTACTTGGTCTTCCTAACTAAGCCGGAAGATTTAAAAAAAATCATAACTAACGTATTAAGTTCAAAAAATGCGGAACAAGCAAAAATCACCACCTTTTTGGTTAACAACATAATAATAATAATAGTCCCCTTTCACAGGCCATGAAGGCCCATTGGGGTATAGCAGGGTAGGCTACTATTCTTGAGCCGTTCGGTACTCAAGGGTGGTAAAGTGGCTAGCTTTACGCACCGACCGCCTATTATTACCCCAGGAAATGATTTCCCAGGTACTCATTTTCACAGGCTGAGTCGACCTGGAAGCCTTAGATATTTTTAAAATTCCAATGTATTATTCCTGGGATTCGAACCCAGGACCTTAAGATTGGTAGTCAAGTGCCATACCCACTGAGCTACCATGGCTCCTTAACAACATAATAGTGCGGAATATTATTTTTTGTGTGTTTAAAGTAGTTTTTGCGTAAATATTTTTGTAGTTTTATTTATTTTTAAATAAATGTTTTTGCAGAATGTTTTAATTGCATTTATGTACAAATACAACATTGTAATTCTGCATACGCAGTAATCCGGAAACCGCGATGATTCGGATTGCCCCTGTTTTAATTAGTCCGAATTAGCGAGCCTTCACTGTATTTCTTAAGAATAATTAGAGAAGTTATGTTTTATTTGTTGTCATATATAGGTATGATTAGGGTTCCGAAATATGAACTGAGTGTTATTTAGAGTTAAGACACGCATGTAAAATTTTCCTAGTGACATTTCATATTTTGAAACTATTTATTAGAAGGTTGGTAATCATGAAAATTGGTTTAATAAATTAAACTGTCAGTATCACAATTGTATAAATCTGAAATTCGGTACAATTAATACTTTATTAAAAGCAGTCGTAAAATTGATATATACAGGGTGTATTATCGGTTTTGTAACATAGAGAAATAGCATGTAAATACACAATTTTTCAAATATTGGCCCCCCTAATTATTTTGGAGAAAAAGTTACTGTATCAAAGTTGTAGACCTTATCGAATACTGTTCAACACCTTCACTTTAGCGTCTGTGTTAAATAGTTTCTAAGATATAAGTGATTTTCTGGTATAGGAAATTAACATTGTAAATAGGAAATTCGCTAATAACAATTGCCACGTTATATTTAGACCTTAAGTGTTAATGCAAGAATTATTAAGCAGAGTTTCATGGAGCAAAATCACTCATCAGAATGTTACAATTCTGGTTATGTTATGGTTAATTAATTATTGGTTATGTTTACTTGGCAAATGTCAAATGTTTCATAACCTGACATTTATTTCATTATAATTTACCATAATGAACTGATTAAATTAAATTGCTCATTTGAATTGATTACTATAATAAATTTCTTAAATAGAGTAATATATTTATATTTTATCTGCAAAATTGAGAAAAGAAGAAACTACTCTCAGCTACAACAAAAAACTGTTAATGTCTCTTGTGCTCTAGTAAGTCAATTTCCGTTTTAATTATTTCCATAATAATAATTTAAAAAGTGAAAATATTTTGCTTTTATTAAATCGTTTTATTTCAGAGTTATTACTCAGCAACATATTTTACACATTTTATCAAATGGGCCGACTAAGAAAGATATTTTTAACTTCAAATTGTGGACTGATAAGTTTTTTGTAAAGAATCCTCGACCACCTATTCCACTAAAGTCTTCGCGAATGTATCGCATACATTCACGCAATAGCATTAATAAATAAATTTATAGAAGTAAGAGATAGCTATTCTGGAACGTGGAGGCAATGCACAATCAGAAGCAAGACTCCATTTTACTAGTGAATTACAACTTGCACCTATGTACCAGGGTCCTATTGAGATATATCATGCAAAGCTAAAAGATCTTCAAGCTCTTTGTGAAGTATTATCCAATCGAAAACACAGTGGTTTTTATGATATTCTGGAGACTAATGAAGACCCAGGTGACATTGTTGAGGACGATAACAGCAGTGCTTACGAAGATTCTTTCTGTCATGCTAGAGATATGAATCTTTTTTTAATTTTTTTTAAATCTGACAGACCGATGTATTCTAATTTTTTTATTAAAATATATGTATCTTATGTTTAATAAAAAAAAAATAAATTCGTTTTCGTCAAAAACCACAGATTTTTGGATTATGTTTATGAGAATGTTTCATAAACTGCACATAGTTACAAATAACACAAATTTTGACCTTACAGTTAGTTTTTGATTCTCTTAAAGGTTGTAGTTTTTTTTCACAAATGCTGTTTTTGACATCGACCCTTCAATTACAATTAATATTTATTAAAAACTTAAAGAGAAATACATAAAAATTCTTCGATTTACTAAACATAAGTTTATTTGTCAAATTAAGGGCGATGTTTTCACCTCCTTGTAACTTTATTTGGCGGTTAATTGTCACAGATACAATTGTAACCATAGCAATTATCTTCCACATAAATTTATGAGGAAATGAAAAGAGCTGTCCCAAATTACATAATTCTGTCAAATTTCGTGTTTTTAAATTGGCATTAGTGCAAATGGATCCAGCCAATCAGCATCAATTCCCGCATTGGCCCAACTCTTATAAGTAATATAGAGTGACTCTAATTCACGGGCTTTCGCCGCTTGTGTTAGCACGTAGTTCGACATTTAATCAATTTTATTTATGACAGGACGCGAAAATCAAACCAGTCAACCATGATATTTACAACCACGGTCCTTAGCAACGTTACTAATCCGATAAATTCAAAAATTTACAATCCAATATTTTTCTATTTTCACAACAATAATTGTATCAATCAGAAAAAAACTATTGATTACAACACTGGAAATATGAATATATTTCTCTTGCTTGTCTATACATCCCTCGGGATGTAACTAGCCAACCTCGGGAAATATACTATTCATATTTCCCTAGTTGTAATAATAACTATTTAAATTTATATTTATAAAAAGCATGACATAACATATCAGTGATTCTTAAGATTAATTTGATAACTATTGTCGTGGCTAATAAGATTTTATAGAAATAAATTCCTTTGAGAAATCTTATCTATTTCTTCCACACCGGTAGCAATTGTAACATTCTGATGAGTGATTTTTCCCCATGAAACTGTGCTAAATAATTCTTGCATTTACACCTAATGTCTAAATCTAACGCGGTAATTGCTATTAGTGAATTTCCGATTTACAATGTTAATTTACTATACCTGAAAATCACTTATATCTTGGAAACTATTTAACTCAGATGCTAAAGTGAAGGTGTCTTGAACAGTATTCAATAAGGTCTACAACTTTGCTATAGTGACTTTTCCTCTAAAATAATTAGGGGGGCCAATATTTGAGAAATTGTGTTTTTACATGCTATTCCCTTATGTTACAAAATCGATAATACACCGTGTATGTAGTAAATAAATGATAATGTGCACATTAAAAATTTTTACATGCATAAAAATAAACATGACAGCATAACCTAAAATTTATAACTGACAGCAGGCTGCTGAATGTTGTCACTAAAGTAAAAAGAGAGAAAAAAGTATCTCTGTTTCAGACAGCTTAGTTTTGGCCTAGAAATAGATAGATTTTGATATTCGTGTCCTAACTCTAAAATAACACAGTTAAAGTTTTCATTTAGGAACTCTAGGTATGATTAAAGGAACTTAGCTTTAATATGCCATCCATTTAAAAAGTTATAAGGGTTTTAATATTTCCTTAATTTCTTTGAGCAGTATAGTTGAATTTACTAGAAGAGTTTTTAATTGATACATATCATTAAGATAAAAGGCAAATTGTGTGGTTGGGCATAGACACAAGATATCCAGTTCATTTTAGATTGTAATGTTAACATTATTTTACTAACTTATATATTCCTTATTTTACAGACGGCACCATCCAAAATGAATTATTCAAGACTGAGCATGAAAGAGCTCAACAGCCTTGCAAAACGTGTGCATATCTTTCATGAAACTGGACTTGTAATGTCAGATGATGAAGATGTAGACCAATGTGCAAATAAATATAAAAAACGAAAAAGTAAAAACAACGATCCTAAGCAGCGATTGGAACAAGTATGTTTTATAATTTTTTAAAGTCTGTTCAATTTTAATTGTAAAAAGATTTTGCCAATGGTCTTTAGTCTCTTTTTTGGACACAATTCATTTTTTACACTTTCTACAGGGTCATCTTCGTAAGTCTCTTTCTGGCATTGGTAACAGTTAGATCAGTGGCGGCTGGTGATAATTGTATTTGGAGGGGCTCTTAATTTCTAACAAAATATAAACAACGTAAAAATTATAAGACTCACCTACATTTCGTGGATGTTTTCTTTTAATGTTGTTCTTTTATGTTTTTATATAAAATCTTAAATTATATGATTGATGCTCCATTTTTATTATCCAAAATTAATATAAAAGTTCCGGATATAAGAACCCGCAATAATAGGCTTACATTTTATTATACTTGTCCTAGGACAAACTCTCACCTTATGGCTCCCATGTTGGCAGCTCAAAGGCGTTTTAATAACTTGGAGCTAGACTTGGATTTGTTTAATCTATCATTTCATCAATTTCGTAAATTAGTGAATGATTATGTCTAATAATTATAATCATGGCTAAGGTAATTGTAATATCTAGGGTATCTGCTGTTATCAGTTGCAATTATATGTTCGTAATGCTCAAACTATCTGTACTAGCTATTTTAAGCTCACGATTGATATATTTATGTTATTGCTATTTTCCACACATGTTATGTATATTTCCTGTAAATGGAACTTGTTTCTGTTGGAAATAAATATTATTATTATTATTATTATTTAAGTACAACGATGATTTCGGGATAATGCAAAACGCAGAAGAGAAAGTTATACAAACAGAAGAAAAAACATTCAAACACAATAACACAAAAAATTAAAATTAAAAAAACAGGATAAAAGTATATCCTATATTGAACATTATTGTTTGTACACAAAATGAAGTCTTCTTTCTTTCTGGGAAATGAAATGTTCTATAACTTTCATCATTTTCATCAAAGTTATTGATGTTATGGAGTAAGTCTTTATTCACTGACATCATCGCAGTACATTAAGACTTTCTTCGTTCATGGTGTTTCTTAAAAACGTTTTTATTGTTTTAAGAATTGAAAAACAATGTTCTGATTTGGCAGAAGACAATTGAAGCTGTCGCAATAATTACTCTAACTTATAACACTATTCAATCTATCCTAACAAAACTATCTTTAATATTTACAACAATAATTAAGTTTTAAATTAATCCCTAATATCAAATTTTTTTATTCGATGTTAACAGTTTTTAATTAATAATAAAAGAATAAAAAATAATAATTTCAATATTGTGCCATTTTATGCAATAATTAACTTTGTATAGCTAACTTATACCTGGGTCCGCAGTTTACACGCGCTCGTGCCACTTTCCGCGCTATATTTCGAGAACGGTTGATCATACAACAAAATGCATAAAATAAAAATTGTAGATAATCTTATGATCTACAAGTTTTATAATAACCTTAAATGACATATGACGCATAGAAAACAAGATAATTGCGAAAAATCTGTTTTCGTGACCTTTGACCTTTAATATCTTGTGACGCGGACACGGGATTATAGGAGACTTTTCAGCCAGTCTTCAGAACGTCAAAACAAATGTTCATGCAAAAATACAGCTTGAAACATACTTTTTTTCTGTACGGCAAAATTAACAATAGAAAACAATAAACATTATACTTACATTAGCAAAGAAGCTCAAGATTACCACAGCTTGAGATTTAGCTCTATCTTACAAATTTTTGTATTCAGGTCGCAGGTATTGGTTCTGCAGTTATCTTATTTATAAAAAGGAGTAGATAAGGGTTTAGAACTCAAATAAAAACTCTAAAAGGGCGCCATCTGATTATGAAGCTTAATGATGATGTTTAAGTAAGCCAGAAAAGATATTAAATTCACTAATCAGAAAATGAATTAAATATACTAGGTTTTGAACAAAGATTTTGGTTATGTTTAGAAAAATTTAAAATAAAAATCGAACAAAACATTCATAATTATATGGTTCCGTTTAGATCCTTGATATAAACTGAAAAACATATTTATTGGATGGTAAGAAAATAAAAATAATCAAACGCATGTAAAAAACATAAACAATATAATTTTATTAAACTTAAAATTAATCATTCAGTAAATAATTATCAAATTACTCCGGAATTATTGAACACAGCACAATTCGAAAATGTAGTTAAGATTTATTCATAATAAAAGAAATATTTAGATTTTAATGAACATAAATCATTCAGAAATTTATTAAGATCAAGAAATTATTTAGGTTTTATTGAACATAAATTATTCAAAAAGATTGAGCAAGATCAGATTTTATTAACATGAAATCCTTAAAAAAATTTAACACAAATATCTGTAAATTATTATGGAATTGAGTCTACTTAAATATTACTAAAGTTAACAAATTTGAATTTTACTAGCAGTGACAAACTAAAGTTAAATACTACTAGAGAGCTCTCTTCTTATAAAAAATTATAAAATTCACTTGTTCAAATAATCCATAACCAAAACTTCACAATAATAAATAGTTCTTAAAGTACAGTACCTTAAATCTTGTCCAATTAAACCTTTGTTTATTGACATTGCAAAGCAAGCCGCACTGGTCAGCTAGAAGTTGGAAAAGCCTCTCTTAGAAAAACCGTGGTTGATTCTAGATGGTTTTAAATTGTTGTTTGTAGGTAGCAGGTCCAAAGAAATACTTTTTATTTTGAAAATAGTCAATCACTCGTATGATTTCACCAACAATCTTTGTTAAACACAGTTTAAACAATCCTGTTTCTGTTATTATTTATTGTTTATAATTTACTCACGAAGGATAATGGTAATGTCTTTTAAAAGCTTAAACGAATTTAGCCCAGGTAGCACTTGCTACTTTTTAAATTCCTCCCGTAAAATAATAATTATTTGTCTTTGTCTGCAGATAGAACGGGAATTTATTATTTAAATTATAGGTCAGTCTACGCGATTTTTAATAACAAAACTGCACTATTTTTATAGCGCGAACTGAAGGGAGTAAATGTTCTTAATGGTCCATCACGATAAAACAAACCATAGATGATTATTAACGATACGATATTAGTAAATCTTCTCAAACAAGATTTGTCAAAAACTAGACAACTTGAAAAAATTCACTTCACAACAAATAGCAACTAAACTGTACGGGAACTGTATTTAGAAATTTACATTATTTCTAAATAATTAAGAATAAACGGTAGTTGGATAGTATCGACCCAAAGTCGACTGACTCTTATCAAAGCTGAATCGAAAGTGGCGTGTCTGCAACACCACTTCGAAGCAAGTGTCTTAACATTTCGACCCCTATTTTAGCGCGAAATAAGTATGTTTTTCTATACAATAAGGAAGTTTCTACTAGCATTCACGCGTGATTTTCGACCTAACAAACAAAAGTAGAGATCGAAATAACGCGGGAACAGCCGCGTCAACATGTGCCGACTAGACTTGCAAAACATGCAATTTTTTTAACTTTAAGACGCAGAAGCCTAGTTGAGATTGTGACCGCGTATAAATGTCACCTTTCAAACAAAGAAAAAGTTGATCTTTCACTAATGCATTCCCGGAATGTAGACGGAAATGTTTTTTTCAAAGCAAGATGACTTGAATACATTTTATATTTTATCAAGGTTCTTTAATTTTTAGCAATGCAACCGTTCCTACGGGTGGACAAACAAAGCTCTAAAAATATTATTTATGTCCGATTGCATTATAAAGTATTGTTTATTGTATTGTTTTGCGGCAGTAAACTGGCTTATTATTGTACTGGTAAAATAAAGTGGTAGTAGTAAAATAAAGTATATAGTAGTAAAATAAAGTATGGCAACTGTATATTACATGTCAAATTTTCTTCTGTCAAGAATAGATGTCAAATTTATAAACTGATTTTCTTTTGATAATTACCCAATTTTAGGAATCGAACATAAAGCTTTGTATGCAACTCTTACATAATCGGATCTTATAGACTCGCCCTTTTTATAGGCCTTGCTCGCTTCGCTCGCTCGGCCATAAACTGGGCTTGTCTATAAAGTCCTACATTATGTACTTGTTACATAAATAGCTATTATTACTTCCACGTCCTTAAAATTTATTGAAGTTCGAAAACGATCTTTTAAGATATTCGTTGTAAATGTGTTTATGCGACAGAATTTTAGCTACAAATAAAATATAGTTTTACAGGACCGAACTTTAAATTTTTCAATAAAAATACATGCAAAATTACACATATTTGAGGCCGATAGAAAATATACCGTTACAAGCTTTCTTACTTTCATTCCGAGGTTTACCCCTTATTTCACCTTATTTGACTGTACTAATAAGGATTCATAAATACACAAGAGTTCTATAAAGTAGAAATGAAAAATCCATTATAGTGTAATGGTCTTTTTAAATAATACTAAAGGTGCTGTTTTAACTGTTTATTATAAAGAGAAATATTAACACTAACACTAATTATAAACACAATTATAAACTATTAACTAACTTAAACTAAATTATTTACAAGCTATTTATTTATTTATTTAATTAATAACAGCCTTGGTAGTGTAATTCCTGGCGTGCCGGACTTTCACCCAGGCGGCCCGGGGTCGACTCCCGGTGCCGGCAGATCCGGTTAAGGTTTTCTGCAGTTTTCCTTAGCTGTGACACAAATGTGGGATTTGCGCTGTTCCATCTGTAAGTCGGCTGCAGCCGCACGTAGGGTCTACGTAATAATAATAATCGCCCCCTCCCTCGCGCACAAGCTTATAGCTTCTGGGGCCTGGTTACCAGGTTATGGGTTGTAGCAATTATTATTATATTATTATTATTATTATAGTATTTATTTCGAACATTTAAGTATATAGACTATTACAAGTTGTGCGTACTTGGTTAACTGGTTGACTCCCCCCGTCTTCCACGGTGGCGTTTATATATCACCTATAAAGGCTTTCACAATGTACTAGAGTATTCTCGCGGGTGCATTGTGCTGGCGTTTATATCCATACGTCCATCGATCTGGAACACTCAGCTTCCAGTCTCTAATAGTGTAGAAAGTGTTTCAGTGTTGTAGTGTTTCAAAAACAATAATGCCAAGAATAAGAGATACTAAAGTAAATTAGAGATAGGCAGTGACCACCATCTATTGGAGACGAAAATAGTAATAAATCAAAAAGTTAATGATGAAAAGAAAAATAAAACCAAATTGGTAAGTAAAATCAAAACATAATTTTACTAACATAATTCTAGAAACTATTCTACAGAGTTGTAAGGAACATAAAGAAGAAAGATAACAATGGAATCAACTATATTAAAGATTAAAAAAAATGGACAGCTATTAACGAATGAAGAAGAAATTATGTAAAGGTGGAGAGAATATTTTAAAAAGCTACTGGACAGTAATAGTGTGGCAGAAAACAATAGAGGTGTGGTGTCAAAAAAACAGGGAAAGCTCCAGGACATGACAAGCTTACCGCTGAAATGGTGAAGTCAATGGGAAATATAGGAAGAAAGTTTCTTTTAGAACTATTTAATCAAACTATGAGGACAAATGAAATACAATATGAATGGGAAAGTGCAATAATATTGCCACTGTTTAAAAAGGGAGACAAGACAGATTGTAAAAATTATCGAGGTATATCGCCGTGAAGTACAATAAGGAAAATATACAACAGCATCTTGTCAGAACGCTTGAAAAATGAACTAGAACAGGAATTGGTGGATGAGCAAAATGGGTTTAGAACGGGAAGAGGAACAACAGATGCATTACACGTTATTAAACAAGTAATAGAAAGATCAATGGAGGTGAATGAAAGAATATACCTTTGCTTTATCGATATCTCAAAGACATTTCAGTAATAAGGAATGACATACGGAATACTTTAAACAAACGAAATGTAAATAAAAATTTAATAAGAAGTATAAGAAATTTGTAAAACAACACTACTAACTTATGTAAGAACGAAAAATAATTGCTCACAGGTATTTAGCACTTCTTCAGATGTGAGGCAAGGTGGAACATTAAGCCCCTGGTTGTTTACAGTAGTGATGGATGAAGTAATAAATAAATGTAAAAGAAGATAAGAGAAGCCACATGGGGATACTACAATATGGAAAAAATAACAATAAATCATCTAGCATTTGCAGATATATAATCCTGATGACCAACAAAGAAAAAGACCTACAATATAACCTGTTGATTTGAAAAAAGAGCTAAAGATACATGGTCTGGAATTAAATGGGGAAAAAACAAAAACAATGACAATTTCGAGAAACCAAGTGAAATTCGAATTAGGATAGAGCAAGAAATACAAGTAAGGCAGTTTAAATACCTGGGTACTGTCATTTCAGAAGATGGGAAAATAGAAGCGAAACCAGATGAAAGAGTAAAAGTTACTACTAAATTATATTTTGCTCTAAATAAACAGATAACCAGCAAAAAGGAAATATCTACAAAAATAAAAATTATATTATATAATTTGATATACATACCAACCTTGACATACGGCTCCAAGATATGGACACGGAACAAAGCACAGAGAAGAAGGCTGCAGTCTATGAAAATGAAGATACTTAGAAGAATAGTAGGTTTAAAAATAATGGAAAAAGTGAGGAATGAAGAAATAAGAAGACTAGGGATGAAAACAATTGAACAGAGAATAGGGGTTAACACCAATGTGCTGCTTTGGACACATGATAAGAATGCCAACATCAAGGATAGAGAAAATGGGAAAAATAAAGAAAAGAAGAAAAGACAGGTCAAGAAGAAAATGGAACGATGAAGTAGGAAACCACCTGAAACAGATGAGATTCGATTGGAATAGTCCAGAACAATTGGCAAGGGACCAAAAAACTATGCAAAAAGAAAATAGAAGAATCTTAGTAGAAAGATAATCCTCAACACTGGCATTGGTCGGTAAAAGAGGAACCGCTTATGCAACCGCTTATGAACAACTAAAAGCATAATATACAGCGAAACTGTTCTAAATAAATTAACTACACTTTTACACTAGGAATTTACTACTAGTGGCTCAAACAAAGTTAGCCTTTTGTGAAATTGATGCAAGAAAACCGAATCGATCCGAATAGGTGGCCAAACCTCATTTATAGTATCCGATAAAAGTGAGGTTTGGCCACCTGTTTGGAGCGATTCGGTCTTCCCGCACCGATTTCATACAGGCCACAAAGGCTCAACTTTGAATAGCGTTTGTTCATATCATATTATTAACTAGCGTGCAATTATAAGTATGCGTTGTACAGCCAGCAATCGAATTCGAATAGAATGGTAGGAAAAAACATTAATTTGAAAATTTATATGTAGTATATTTTAAACAGTAATAAAGTAACTTTTTTCTACTGACGTTGGTTGGGAGGCTCGATCCCCTGAGCATCATATGAGCAGCCACCACTTGGTTAGATTGAATCTTTTTGTGAGAGATTCATCAACTGATAATGCTGAATGTGCATTAGGGTGGCCGTTATTTTGCAAAACTTAAGATTTTTAGGTCCCTCCTCCTAGATCTCTTTAAAATGTCAAAAAAACGACTGTGCAAAATCTCAGCCCATTTGGTCAATATTAACACGTGCCACTGAGAAGTTAAAGTTTTAAGGTAGAAGGCCATCCAAACCTTACAACTCAAGAATTATATAATTTAAGTATGATTTGGTAAATTAAATGTTGCTCTTTCGATTGATACCCGAAAATCGTCATTTTACCACGTATGTACCGAGAAAACAATTAACAAAGTTGCAGTCAAATACATTGATGTTTATGGGTTTACACAGTATGTCCAAGAACAACGTGAAAGTTTTATATGTAAACAACTCACCATGTATATGAAAAACTAAGTAACAACAGTTTAAAAATTGTATTTTATACTTACGTTGAGAAAACTGCAGTTTACCTCTTAGTTATTGAGATATTTCGATTATAAAATTGTATTCCAGCTGTAACCGGAAACTGATGACTGAAGTCCCTGCACATGCAAACGCCCTATTGTATGATCTGGCAACTTTGCTTCGCGCGAAAATTCAAATTTGATATGTTGGATGAATTGTGTGTTGGTATTTTTTATATTACTTGAAAATAATGATATATGTAAATAAATTAAATAATTGAAATCAAATATAATAAATAAAATTGAATGAAATAAAATGAAAATTGTATTAACAAGACAAGGTCATGGACTGCTGAGTGCGTGCTCTACATTAAAGACACTTTGAGTGGACAAACCAGTCTAATTTTTGATTAATAAGTGAGTAAATATGAAGTTCATTAGTAACCGTTTATATGTGTATGAAAACGATCGAAATTCTATACTGCAATATTGAAAAACAGTGATCAACTTACAACGGCCTTTTTATTGTTAGATCCCGCTCTTCAAGCAAAGCTTTCTCGCAACTTGACTTCCCTATAATATCCCCTGCTTGCTTCAACGTTGTTTTTCTCACATCAGGCACAAGTGATGTGAGAATCGTGTTGATTTGACTTGCCCCAATACCGGCGTCGAACATCGGTGAAGATCAATTTTTGATTAATTAATGTTATACAGAAAGAATGATAATGATAATAGGAAAAAGTATTAAGATTTAAGAATCTACTACTTGCTGCAAGTTTTAAATTCAAAACATGACGTTTTGTAGAATCATCATTGGGGGAGTATGTTTCTGATGTGTGAACGTATTTGACGCATGAAGGACAGCGAATCGACCAAATTGAAGCTATACCACACACTTGTTCTTGTGTTATCAAAAAATAATTTTTGGTCACAATCATATTCATAACACCGCATATATCTATTTAACGAGCAGCTGTAAATAATTTTTACCCAAACTCTAACCTCACTTTGGTTTTATGCCAAATACTGATTGTACGTTGCGTTGCCAAATCTTACGCATCAATGTATACTACGTTAGTAAAGCGAACAACGATGTTATCATTAATTAACTATGTTTTCTGATATAAAGTAACAATTTTTGTGTGCCAAACAACAAATAAATAATTTTTATTTAATTAAAATTTGTTTATTTTATTCATTTACAGCAGCTAACTTGACTTTAGATTTGGGTGACTTTCTACCTTAAATGGGATTTAACATGGGTTTGGTGCACTGCTAGAAACTTTGTGGCATAACTTTTTTATCTTTCTATGTTTTAACGTAAAATCTTGTATACTTATGTTGTTGAAGTTGCTTAACCCGAATCTGAAGCAAAAATAACTTTTTCAGTTCCGCAAAAATGCTAATTTTAGTGAAGTTGACCGCTTTTTTGACAGCTGTAAACTGTCAAAAGTTTTTCTGACAGTTTGAATTTTATCATATTCGTGTTCAGCAGTTTCAACAACATAAGTATATAAATTTTCAAGTTAAAACATAGAAAGATGCAAAGTTACGTCACAAAGTCTGCAGAAATGCACCAAATCCAATCTAAATCCCATTTAAACTTTAACCTCTTGGTGGCACGGGTTAATATTAACCAAATCGGCTGAAATTTTGCACAGCTCATTTTTTTGACACTTTAAAGAGATCTAGGAGGGGGACCTAAAAAATTTTAACTTTTGCAAAATAATGGCCACCCGAATGTGCATACCCATTATATCGAATTGTGTGAAGTTTTCAGCAGAATAATCCTTTTTTCCAAAAATCTTAGAATCTCATGATAAAATATATAATTTCCTTTTGTACTTGCTAAAGGTGTAGACTATATAATAATAATTTTATGTTTGCTGATGATGTTAAGATTTACAAAGAAATAATCCAAGACTATGACTGTCAGATCTTACAAACTCAACTCGATCAGTTGTATCAGTGGAGTGTTAATAACAAATTAAGTCTGAATATTGACAAATGCAAACATATGACATTCACAACAAAATTATATCTTCTTGCTCATCAGTACAAATTAAATAATGTAAATCTTGAACGTGTATATAATATCCGTGACTTGGGTGTATACTTCAAACCTAGCTTGAGCTGGGATGAGCACATAGAGGCTATTGTTGGTTTGTCATTAAGGAATCTGGGTTTCTTGATTAAATCTACAAAGGACTTCAGAAGTACTAAGGCGATACTAACTTTATATAATTCGTTGATTAGATCTAAACTAGAGTTCGCATCAGTAGTGTGGAATCCAGGGCAAGCTACTAACGAAACTAAAATAGAAACTATCCAGAATAAATTTCTTAAATATTTGTACTATAAAGCTCATGGACGTTATCCTGGTTTTATTCATTATAGTAACATTAGAATTGAATTTAAGATAACAAAATTAGCTAGGAGAATATGTCCTAGCTATGTGTCGATAGATGTCAGCTTCATACATAAACTTTTAAATGGTGGCATTGATTGCCCTAGACTGCTGTCCTTGGTCCAATTGTATGTTCCGGCTTATAGATCACGACCCCGAAACATCCTGTATGTTCCACGATATAGAACTATTAAACGATATCATTGTGCACTAAGTAGAATGATTGTTATAGTAAATAGTATTATTGATACAACAGATTTAGACATTTTTTATATGCCCCTTAGAACATTTAAGAAATTTATTCTTTCAGCATAATGGAAAGGGCTTGTAGGTTTCAACTAGATAATCCAAGATTAGAACTTGGTGTTAAACATAATTATTTACAATCTATACTAATTTTTATAATTTGTTTTTACGTTATTACTTGATGTGAAATTGTTAAAAAAAGTATTAATGTAATTTATATGTAATTTGCGGGACCTCCCCAAACATTGTAATTGGGATTAACCTGTTATGTTTGGGTAATTATTAAATAAATAAATAAATAATAATTGCTACTATCTATTACCTGGCGAACCAGGTCCAGAAGCTTGTACAGGTGGAGGAGCGATTATTACTATTATACACAGGCCCGACGTGCAGCTGCAGCCGACTTACCAGATGGTATTAGCACAAATTTCACATTTGTGTTACAGCTAAGGGAAACTGCAGAAAACTCGGGCCATTTGGATGAGAGAAGAGCACGCTAGTCCCTTCACTACCAAGGCTATTACTATATTGTCGTAATCTTTGTTTAGCCCATATGCATTTCTGTCTTCTTTTTAATTCTCCTCTAATCTTGTGGAGATCGAGTGAGACAGAGACCTGCTAAAAATATCTTGTACGAACAAAGATTGACATGCTGCCAAATATATTTTCAATTTTTCCTTCCATTTTCCAGGAACGTCTCTTTCAATTTTATACGAAATTAATTATACCTACGTATCTAATCCTGTGGGATATTTCTCTTTTATATCTTCCTGAGCTCGTAGTTTTGAGTTTCGCATACGAGATGACGTAATTCCCTATTATTTTCTAACATTTGATTGGCTAAGTTGCATCTTATGAAGTAAAAATCATCTCGTATGTGAAACTTGTTCGTACGAGTTCAAGAATACGGGCCCTGCTGTGTTTTAAAATCATGCACCTGCACAAATTGTTGTAGAAGCACATGTCATGCTAAAAAGTTTATGATCTTTTTATTCATTTATTTTAAGGTACCAGGCACACAGTTTGGTCAAGGTAGAGTGGGCACATGTCAACGGGGTTTTGGTGTAAGAAAATGCGCTTGCTGCAATGTTCCTAAAAACACCTCAGTGCTGGATTTATGCTCTCCACATTCCAGTACAATGAATTCAATATCTCAACAAGTGTTCAATAGTATTAAACGGAGGGAGGAACGTTTATTGCAGGTGCAACAACAAGAACTTTTACGACATCCTGAAATTATGGAAGTCTATGATGATGATAATGATGATGACGTAAATAATTAATAAAATAAATAGTTAAATGTATAGATAAAAAATTTTAAATGTTATAGGATGAGCAGCACATAGAGATACCAGAATTTTCGAAAGAGAAACGTGCATGGGTGCAGAAGTTTATGGATACAATGTCAGTAGATCGTGTTGACTATGAAAAACCAATGCAATCTAATTTTGTTGAAGCTGTGGAGCAAAAGAGACCTAGTGATGTTGCACCTTTAATTAGTAAACCAGTTATGGCTTCATTAGATACTAAAACTATTATTCAAAGAGTAGATTTTAAGAAAAAATCAAATAGCAATACTAGGCAATCTAAATTAGACCAGTGGTTAAAATTCTCATTAAATAAAACTCAGTATGATTTACCAATTGCTACTTCTACACCAAGACATGCTGCAGACCCTAATTTGAATGAGACCGATATGTCTGCTATTCCAGGTCCATCAAATGTAAATATAGATGAAAATGGTCATAGGCAGATTTCATCAAAAGTAAGAACGAATATTTTTAAAGGCACTGATCCAAGTGTTACAGCGATTACTAATATTGAAGAGGAAACTTTAGATGATATGACTACTGATCTTTCACACCTTGATCGTAGTAATGTAACTTTAAGAACTCCTCATTCTAAATCAACTAATATTGTACATAATCCATCAACTTCTTGTCCAATGTAAGTTAAACATTGTTTTATACAATATTGGTGGTTCATTGAAAACATTTTCATAAGTATTACTATCATGCGATTTATATAAATTTAATCTGTTTTTAAGAATTAAGCAAAAACTTTTATCTCATACTGTATCATATTATCCATGTTTACGGTAGCGATTACAGTCAGGAAAATGCAATTTTACGGTCTAGTATGACTGTAAATTTTTTTACCGGACTCAAATAAAATAAAACAACTGAACAATGCTTTAGTATTCAGTTACTATGGACACTCGTTCTATGTTTTGAATTCGACTAATAGTTGTCATAGATGTTCAATGTTCATAGATGTTCAATTTTAAATTCGGAAATTAATGTTATATAAATTTTTTTTAAATTAAACCAATAATTCAATAATTGTAGTATGAAATAAAACACATTACATCATATGTCCTGGAAATGTTCTTACAGTCTCGTTTCGATGTTCCGGACTCGACTCCTTCGTCACCTTCTCCATAACATCTTACTCGACTGTAAAATTCCATTTCCAGGACTTATAACGTAAATAATTATATTTAAAATATAGAACACTTTGTTTGAACACTAGAAATTGTTTTTTTTAATGTAATTCAATTCATTCAATCTTCTTTGTTTATAGTGATTTTCATCTGACTGGGAAATGCCTTACGTGCAGCATGAATGACATAATAATCCATAAAAATATTTGGAAAACTTTTGTCAAAATTAGTTTCTTTTTTATATTTAGGTTTTCGTATCCTCATGTTGAATAATGTAAAGGATGTAAGTCGAGATGTCATTTTTCTGTGTCTCTAGTTCAGTCGGGTATTGAAATAGAGAGGTTAAATATCTTTATTATGTCTTTGAGAAATGATAAAATTCATAACAATTTGAAAATAATAAAATCAAAGTTGATGAAAGTCAACAACATTTCAAACTGTCAACATACAGACAGTCTTAATTTGTATAAAAGTGTAAATATAATGGCTTAAGGAAAGAGAAAACAATATTATTTAATTTTGCAAAAACTGATAGAGTTTATTCCATCTGGGAATTAGTAGGGAATCAGCCTGCTTAAATTCAACATGGACGAGGATGCCTGTCAATTTGGAATGGTCCTGATCCTTAAAAGCTATTTTTACATAAAACTTAATAAAGAAATGTGTCACTTTTCAGTTTGTATCGTTATAACTTCGTCATGGCTACAACTAGAAAATTAATTTTATTGTTGAAAAAATTATCCTAGTTTCGGTAGATTGCAATAATAAAAGATAATTATTGCAAATAATAGATAATTTTAGTACTTTTCTTAAAGGGTATCAGTTCTACTTCCCACTTGTCAAACTCTTGAGATCAAAGTCTCACATAAAAAAGTTTTTATACACGTGTGTGTGTGATTGAGTCCTTACAGGCTCTTTAAATAAACATTTTTTGAGATGGCTGCTTCCCGACTGAATGAACAATTCGTCAGTCCAAGATAAACTGTGTTCATACTGTGTAACCTCAATTTTTCTCGAGAAACTATTACCAATAAACCCACAAAAGCCCCTACAATTGGACTCCAATTGCAACAACCCATAATCTTCTTTTATTTTGTGAATGTAATACCATCAATTTGTCCTGCCAAACTATAGCATTGATTACACAGGCCCACAAAATAAAAAAAGTCTTGTAGTTGAAAGGTGAGGTAGCATACCGTATGATTTTCTGGTGTGCTGAAAACGAATCCGGGATCAGAATTGACCGATCACCTAAAGATTTCGACATAACCTCAAAAAACAGCTCAGAAAATTTATAAAAATACATTTTAAAAAAATCCTTGAGTGATGGGTCAATTTTTACCCCAGATTCGTTTTCAGCACACCAAAAAGCATTCGGTGTGCTTACAACTACAAGACTTTTTTATTTTATTAATTTTGTGTTATTAATTTTGTAATTACACTCTAAGTCTGTAGTGGGTAATTAGTAGACACCCATTTTATTTGTTAATAAGGAGTCTTTAATAGACTATGTAAAACAATGTAAAGATACTACATTCTCATGTCCTATAAGAGATATTAGCAATTTTTGTAGGTCAGCTTTATAATTTTTTCATTATGAGGAAATTAAAAATTGCAAAAGTGTCTATTTTTTGGCCCGCCAACCCTACAAAAAAATTAAACAGTTAAAGATCATAATAACCTAATTACAAGAATTTCTACATATTAGCTTAATTTGTGGTCCCATTCTAAATACATTTTCAGTTAAATTTCTTATCTATAAAGTAATGTAAATTTTTGTTATCAACAAATGAAATTTCAACAGGAACAGTTACTTAGTAACTTACATAATGTACATGTGTGGCATTAATCCTTTTATACCAGCACTCCTTGCAATTCTTTATTTCACTTTAACCTCACAAATAGATGCTTAACTCATTAGAACAAAAGCCTAATGATCACACAAATAGAATACCAGTAACAATGCAATCCAAATAATGTTACGGGAACAAGCACCTAAACTCTGAACGATTTGCATTTGCACAAAACTGAGTTTTTGAACGTTGTAATAATTTCCATTATTAACTTTGAGTTAATTATTATTGATTTGTTTTAACTGTGGCATAAATAATGTTGTTCAAACTTTTACTAGCTATCTATTAAAAGGGATGAAGGACGTTAACTCGTTAAGATTGGAACGTGTAACTTTTCACTTATTCACAATATTTAATAATTTAAATAATTTCTTTAGAGAACACTCATTAATCGGTACAACTGAGCCAAGACAAATTCTCTAATACCTAAAAGTGCACTATGTCTACAATTCATTCCCTTCGTTAATTCTACTTACCTGCGGCAAATTATCATACTGAATCTATTCACAATAACTGGTCTCCCCTTAGACCTCGAAGATGATACAGAACTTCAAATAAGCTCTCTTTACAAACACTGGTCTCAAACTAATGTGGAATTTCCAAAAATGCTCTTCACAATAGACCAAGAGCCAGCAACGTATTTCGAGTTGTCATTTCAACAGTCGTGAAAATTTGGGTACTAAATCTTATATACCTGCTGAACACTAAAATCAATTCTGGCAGCCCCCTGCGGCCAGGTTATACCACCCTAACATTACTAAGAGGGTGAAAAATAAGATTCTCTCTCTAACCCGCAGGCCACTATATAACTGTCTCGCTCGCACTAACATGTAAACCTACATATACCTACTTTATTTATTGTGTCAAAATTCAAGACTTTTAAAATAACACAAATGTCACTTTTTTAAATCAACATTTACAGCGTTTGCAATATTTAGAAGGGGAGGAAATGTTCTGGCAATATTTTTTATAAATAAAGAATACTATCGAAAGTAACCTCCTGAAATTTCATGACTGTTACTTTAAATAAATTGAATCTTATTTCTCACCTTCTTAGTGATTTTGGGGTAGTATCCCGGCCGGGATACTATCGGGATTTCTATCAAAGATAGTACTGATATAGAGGTAACTTCTGCACATATATAGGAAGCAATCAACCTCTCTTACCAGAACAACTGCCAGGTTATACAAAAATCCACCAGTAAGGAGGTGAGGTGGTGGAATAATAATCTGGCAGAGCAAAGGAAAAACACGCGTAAATTGTTTAATAATGCGAAAAGAACAGGGAAATGGGATGAATACTACCAATCCCTGACTGTATACAATAAACAAATTCGTAAGGCCAAAAGAAACTCATGGAGGGAATTCTGCCAGGAAGTTGAGAACACTTCTGAGGCAGCACGACTCCAGAGAATTCTGGCCAAAGATATGGTTGAACCAGTAGGCACCATCCTAAAACCAGATGGGAAATACACCGAGACTAGCAGGGAAACCCTGGAGTTATTGCTTCAGGTACACCTTCCTGGCTCCCACGTTCTTCAAGAGAATGAAGATCTGCACAATGTTCCACTTCCACCTGTAAGGGCGGAGAAAACAGATTGGCAGATCTCGAACAGTATTATAACCCACGAGAGCATTGAGTGGGCAATAGACTCTTTCAACTCATACAAGGCTCCTGGCCCGGATGGGATTATACCCGTGCTATTACAGCAGGGGAAACCTATTCTGGTGCCCATCCTTTGTAGAGTACTAAGAGCAAGCTTGGCCATGGGCTATATTCCTTACGTCTGGAAGAGCTCAAGAATGGTCTTCATTCCAAACCTGGAAGGGATCCCTCCCAGGCAAAGGCTTATAGACCTATCAACCTATCATCTTTTGTGCTGAAGATAATGGAGAAACTGATAGATAGACATATCAGAGAGAGTCTGCCCTCGGGTAGCTTGTTCCATCCCCATCAATATGCTTATCAAGTGAGGAAATCATGCGAGACCGCTCTTCATCACTTAGTGAGGAAGATCGAGGAGGCAATTACACAACAAGAAACAGCGCTAACAGCTTTCCTTTATATTGAGGGGGCGTTTGACCACACCTCTTATAGATCAATGATAGCAGTAGCGAGAAAGCGCGGCATAGGAGACACCCTATGTAGGTGGATCAACAACATGCTGCAAGGCCGAAATATCCAATCTACCCTATCAGGGGAAACAATGGAGATTGAGGCTGTCAAAGGGTGTCCACAGGGGGGAGTTTTATCACCCCTATTGTGGAACATGGTAGTGGATGAGCTCCTTGTTGACCTGAATAGGCGAGGATATTATACTCAGGAATATGCGGATGATGTGGTCATTCTTATCTCTGGGAAATTTGACAATACCATTTCAGAGCTTATGCAAAATGCTCTAAGCGCTGTGGAAAGATGGTGTGCCAAGGATGTGCCAAATCAAAAATGCCATTAACAAGGGCAAAAGAACCCTCATGGTAACAAAGCGAGCCTTGGGCAAAACCTGGGGACTTCGACCACACTTAGTACACTGGCTGCACACGGCTGTGGTTAGACCTAGAATAACCTATGGATCGCTGGTTTGGTGGACAAAAGTAGAACAGAGGCTAGCCAAGAAGGAGCTAACAAAACTTCAGAGGCTGGCCTGCCTGTGTATTACGGAGGTGATGAGAAGTACCCCGACAGCAGCTCTGGAAATACTTCTAAACCTGCCACCGTTAAACATCTATATTACGGCAGAGGCAAGAATGGCGGCTTTCAGACTGAACTATAATGGAAATTGGAAACCCAGTCATCTTGATGGGCACACCAAAATTACTTCCGTTGTAACCAGCCCACTGCTAGACATGAGCAGTGATACTATGCCTGCTAGGCAAAACCACACTAAACCCTTCACCACTCTCCTGGAGTGGAACGAAGGGCTATTACAACAAAGTCGTCAGACAAACAAGCTAATCTGGTATACGGATGGCTCCAAAACTGACAGTGGCACAGGTGCAGGAATATTTGGGGAATCACCTCAGTTTGCTGCCTATGCATCGCTGGGGAGGTTCGCCACTATCTTCCAAGCCGAAACTCATGCCATAGACATCTGTGTACATGAGAATTTAAAAAGGAACTACCAAGGTAAAGAAATCCTTATCCTTACAGATAGCCAGGCCGCCATAAAAGCCATAGCTAGCAATCGTACTAACTCAAAATTAGTATGGGAATGCCGACAAAACCTAATAACCCTTTCAACCCACAATAGAGTAACCCTGATGTGGGTTCCGGGGCATAAGGGGATTAGTGGCAATGAGAAAGCTGACTCCTTGGCTAAGAAAGGAGCAGAGTTACCATTTATGGGGCCAGAACCCGTCTTTGTTCTTTTACCAACAACTTTGCTCGAAACTGGTTGAAAAGCTGGACAAAAAGACAGCACCACAACCATTGGAATGCAATTGAGGGGCAAAGACATAGCAAACTGATGCTAAAAACAACATCTGACAAATTGACTGATGACATTCTGCAATTAAGCAGACAACAGATTAGGCTGGTGACAGGCCTTATAACTGGACACTGCAACCTAAGGAAGCATATGCATAGAATGGGGATTGGTAATGAAGAACCCATCTGTAGACTCTGCAATGAAGAGGACGAAACAGCCTCACATGTTATTTTCGACTGTGAAGATCTGTGCCGATGGAGGTTTGCACTCCTCGAAGGAGCTTTCTCTCGTGAGACACTCATAAGGGAGGACCTGGTAAAGAGGTTACTAAGCCTAATCAGGATCACAAAACTCTTTACCGACTAAGTGACATGATGAAAGTACAATAAGCCTAAGGCTGCGGTGCTGGGTTCTAACCCCTTTCATATGTCATACAAACAAACAAACAATCCCGGCCGCAGGGGGCTGCCAGAATCGACTTTTAGTGTTCAGCAGGTACATAAGATTTAGTACCCAAATTTTCACGACTGTTGAAATGACAACTCGAAATACGTTGCTGACTCTCCGTCTACAAGTAACAAAAACTAATTCGACAATCGCATTTAAAGTCTTAGCAGAACACGGACAAATTAGCCGTGAATGCAGACCGTGCTAAACTGCCCACGAAAGATTCCTTTGACTTAAAGTATCTTCACATAGGTAAAGCTAGACTCCTGTAGATCTCTCGAGAATGGTAAATTGAGTATTCTTTTCTTAAAGTTTTAAGAGGGGCTACATGAACCTAACCATTCAAGTTTAAATATGACAACATGCATGGCTGGTTGTAGTCCATAACACATAAGGCAATGGCCTCCTTGAAAGCTGGATGTGAGTGGCTTGCGTAAGCCATTTAATTCACAATGTTCATGCACAAAATTATATTCCGTTAAAAGTTTTATTTCACTATCAAAACTTATCAATAGTTTTGTGTGATAAAGTTGCATATTTAGTATTTTAATGTTTGATTCTTTCTACATTTAATATTTATTATTTTAGGTTCAAATTTTAGGAAATTCTGGTTCAATGTTCTATTTAAATTTTTAAATCAATTAATATTCACATTGTTTTTTGTCAAATTAAGCTCCTTTAGCAAATAGAAACAAAGTAGAAATGCATACCAGTTTATCTCATATGGTTATTTAGGATCGTGTTCACACTATGGCAGCTGGGTAGTTTTTTAATATCGTAAAATGCTTAATTCTGACAAAAAATGTTTTCATTGAATTATAGATCACTGTGAATTGGTGTGTTTTCCATAAAAGCATTTTCCATGAAACTTACTGATTGCATAAATTTCCCAACTTCTAAAATAACCTCTAATCTAACCCCTAAATTGTGTTTGCATATTTGTATGCAAACCGCAATTATGCAAAATGTTACACTACACACCATTTGCACATATTTATTAAAAAATACATACTATAAAATAGTAACTAATTTTTTATAAATACTTTTAGTTTGCAAGAAAAGGAGATTGACCTCATGAGTTTTGTTGATGACTTGTTAGAAGAAGAGAAAGATGTGGTTAGTCAAGAAGCTAATGAGCGATTTGAAAGGTAAAAAATTCAATTGATTAGATAAAATCTAATACATTTTTATATTTCAGGTGGTTAGAAAATAATCGCACAACACATAACGCTATACATAATGCACTTGACAGTGTTATAATGATAAATGATAATGGTACATTAGATAGGGATGATATTCCTCATAATAATTCAGTAGAGATAATTGATGAATGCATTAACATCGATGATACGGCTGGAGATGCATGTGATAGGTCTGTGATACTTTTAGAAGATAACGACAACGTTATTCCTACTATAGATTTACGTAGTGCTTCAACATCTAGAAATGTTCGAGGTAGAAGGAGGCAAGCTGTAAGTATTTTTATATTGTTATGGTTTATAAAATTACTCCTTATGTATATTACCAGGGCAGAGCATTTGCTTGCCAATTGTATCTAGTTAAGCCCACAATTCGGTGTAATTATACGTATAAAATAATGAAGAGCAATTCATCACTCGTCGTAATTTTATATGCACTCAACTCAGCTCAAACTGGCAAGGTCACTCAGGCCTGATCATTATTCATTTGTGTGTTTAATTATTTATTTTTTATTTAAGTACCCGGGGCGCGTTCAAGTATTACGACATTACGTAAGCAGGCTTAGGGGGTTAAATTTTTCCTTATTTTTGCTGACAATGGGAATGGGGGGGAGACAAAAAATCTTTCATAAGATAGAAATTACAAAATTATTAAATTTTTAAAATAATATTCACATACTTGAAATATGAGCTTGAAATCAATAAAATTACTTTTTCTACTTTTAATACCAAGTTTGTTTATAATTCTTTATAAGCAAAGCACGCATTCCAGAATTCTCCGTGCCGCTGCACTATAGTACAAAGTAGTCCACTTTAATAACACGACGATATTCGGGGAATCTCCGATAAATTGAAACAAATGAATATGAGTCAAATATCATTTGTTATAAGATTCTCTTTTGATTGCTTTGTTCTTTTACGAGGGTGCTTTTTTATATTTGCGGAATGGGGGTTAAGCAAAGTAAATAAAAACAGAATTATTTTCTTTTTCGGTATATTCTTCTTTAACTCTTAATACGTTTCTCAGATCTAGTAATTAATTTATTTATACCAGTGAAAAGTAATTCATTTTTGTCGTCAAAATATGCTGAAACTGCAGCTTTTACTTCATTACCGGACGAAATTTTTTTTTCCTCAAAGTTCTTTCTTCATATTCGTGAACAAATAGTAATCGCTGGGGGCCAGGTTTGGACAGTAGGGTGGATGATTTAATTCCTGGAAGCCTGCCTTCTGCAGGGCAGCTTGTGCAACTCAACTTCGATGAACGGGCGCGTTGTTGTGCAAAAGCAGCACATCTTTGGCAAGTTTTCCTCTTCTCTTTCCTTTGATGGAGTCCCTTAATAGTTCTAAAAATGTGGCATAATATTCTCCCGTTATAGAGACACCCTTTTCTTTGTAGACGATGAGCAGGATTCCTTCAGTGTCCCAAAATATGGTCGCCATGAGCTTTCCAGCTGACTCTTGCACTTTAAACTTCTTTGGAGGGGTGTACCTTTTTTATGCAACTGCATTGAATCTTGTTTGGATTCAGGTTCATAGTGGTGAACCCACGTTTCATCTCCTGTAACAATCCGACTTAATACTCCATCCTGGTCTTCACTGCAGAGCTTCAAAAACGCCCTTGAATATGCCATTCGTTTGTGTTTTTGAGGTGGCGTTAGCGTTCTTGGGACCCATCTTGCACTGACCTTTGTGATACTGAGATGAGCGTGCAGAACTTTAAAAAATGGTTGTATCTGATACTCCAGCCATTTCTGCAAGTTGTTCATTAGTGTTAGATAAATTTCTACCATATTTCTCTCTTGTACTTCATTAAATATGAATGTCATTATTAAAAACTGATTTTTTCAGTTTTTTTTCAAAAACAGTTAATCTGACAGCTCTTTTCAAAAAGTGACAGTTTAAAATGTTTAAATAAACTAATTCATACGATTCAAAATTCCGTTGCTCACACGTTACAATTTATTTAGGCTATCAGGTTATACAGACTCTTTTATCGAATAACGTGGTATACCCAAATTCAATTGGCCTATAACACCACTCTCTGTTACCCTTAGAACCCAAGATGGCAGCCAATTTTCCTTAAAGGCATCCACATTTTCAGTTTTTTCTACCAACCATAGGCAAATTTTCCAAAACTAGTAACGTATTTTCTGAGCATGTTCAGTATTTCCCACTAGTGCATATTGGGTGTGTTTTCCAACTAATCGACTGTATATATACATCACAAAAATGATATCAGAAAATAAGTTCTACTCAAAATAAGTGTGGTAGGGTACTTACTTAGTTTATGACTTGCAAACAAGAATCAGACCTGGCGACATTTTAAGCTCTTAAAACAGAACACACAATGCTTGATTTCTTTTCAGTGATTCCTCCAACCCCTCACCTGTGACACAATGTACTTATGTTAAATATAATTCACATGAAAGAGGCTACAGTAAAAAAAGTAATTAAAGTTTTGTAAGGCACTCAAAGATTTAGACGACCTTCCAAAGCCAACTGAGCCATGTCAAACTTCCCTTACTCTTTACAGCTAATGTATATTCCACAATGCCGGGTAAAACAAACAGTTTCCTAGTATGATCATTCAAATCAAACAACACAGACAAACTTCCTGATACAAACTTCTAGTACTTATCACTTAACTGCTTTACCACTCACTCAGGAGTAATCCCTGAAGCAGCTTTCCTCTTAACTGTATTGAGTATTAAAAAAGTAATGCTCTTACTCACTCACACTTAATACATTTAATCATGTCTTAAAGATTAATTTTCTACTCAGTATTTGAATTTGATCTTGTTTAATAATATAATTTTTTATTTCTACAAAGTTAAGCTTTTCATATTTCCCATATGTATATTTATTATAGGCAAGAAGAGTTCCAAAAAAAACAAGGTCTGCAGTGAATCCTACAGAAGTTTCAACAGAAAATTCTGTTCAGCAAGAAGAAATGAATTGCCTAAGAATAATTGAACAATCAGTCCCATCTACTGAAACTAATGTTATAGAGGTAAGCTTTTATTTGAAGTTATTGTAGGTTTTATTGTATATTTGGGAGGTTTTGTTTATATCTTTTTTTGCTAAATGTGAAATACATTTTTAAACCATTAAATGTGCTAATTTGTTAATTTTGACTTCTTGAAAAACTTTGAAAACATTTTACATTTCTTCTAATAATTAGTTGAACATTGGCCATTACGAGGGGTCTCGCAAATTATTCGATTTCAGTCATATTAATCATGAACAGTACATATATAGAAATGGTATTGAAATTTGAAACGACAAATTTTTATTATTATGATACTGTATGCTGGATCTAAATAGCTATGCCCGCTTGCGTTCTGCCACTGGGTCTATAGTACACATGTAATAATTTTGTTACAGAATAAAGTTTTGTGGTGAGGGAATCTGTACAATCCTTTTTATTTCAGCCCATTCTTGAAATAAAAAGGAGAGTTTTACCATTTATCTCACAGTCCTATGGTTAAGCTGTAGTATGGTGACAGTATAAAGCTTTCAACATTTATTTTATTTTGTGCTCCCTTCCATCTACGCCATTGGTTAGTTGATATATACAGGGTGTTTTACAGGGTATGGTTTTGATAGCATTTGTAACATAAAATCTTAATAAAGTTGTTTGATTAAGAAAGTCAAAATTTCTAGATGTTTTTAGAAAAGTACGTATAAGATTATAATGCGTTAAAAGATAGAAGTTATCTGTATAACTGCCAGCTTTAAAATGTTAAAGCCACATAGAGCACTCACTTGTGTTACACTTATGCCCAATTTCACCAACGTGGATTGACACTGACACCAGGTTTAATCCCAGTGTTAACACCTACATTGCATTTCACCATTGTGGATCAAACTGAAGTTGGTGTTAACACCCAGATCAGTGTTCAACTCTAGGATTTTGATGGATTATTTGAACACTCTCTTTAGACAAAAGAAAGGTTATGACACTAATAAATAAAATAGTACTTTGGATTATTATACATCTGATTATTTGTAATTAGGTTGTAGAAATAAAATATATTCTAAACGAAAATAATAAATCTTCCAGGACTTGCAGCCTTTTATTTTTTTATATTAATACATAATAAGTAAAAATTTTCAAAAATTTCTTAAAAAGAAGCTTAATTTGTTTATTATTGTTAAAGCTTATTGAATTCCCATGCTTTCACTTATTTAATCTTACGTCTGTTTGTATTACAGGCAATTATAAAAAAGTTTTTATTATTAATAAATTTTTGATTTGAAAAAGCCTAATGTTGATTATGCGAACCCTTGCCGTTTGAAAATAATTTTTTATTTCATTAAATCATTTGTATTAGTTAATATGAAAAAATAAAAGGGTACAACTTCTTGAATATTTATTATTTTCGTTTAGAATATATTGTACATTAGATTGTTTCTGCTATCTTTTTGTTATGTATGATGGATATATTTCAAGTAATAAGAAAGTCTTCAGATTTAACCTCCGACAACAAATTTATTAATAATTTAATTGAAATGTTGCCACGAGAAAGACAACTAAGAATCCGAAGCAACCTAATCGATATGTATGATGATATAGCATTTAAAATGAGGTACAGATTCCCAACAGCATTCTAAAACCGCAATTAGATAACATCCAACAACAACAAGATACCTAAATAAACTAACCTAAATAAATACTTCACACTTGTTTGGTGTTTAAAGTTTGGCAACTGTTAGAGCGTAGAAGTTACTAGATATTTAGGGAATTTAGTGGAAATTTCCTTCGTGCACCAAAATCATTCCCTTACACTACCGCCAGTGCAGGATTCATTAATCCATCGTGTTTGACACCGGGATTATTTTGGTGAAACGGAGGACGGATTGAATCCGGAATTAAATCGCGAGTCAGTGCTGGCTAACCCCTCGTTTGAACCTCGTTGGTGAAATCGGGCATTATTGTTTCAGATCAAATTGCTTCACTTCGTTGACATAATGGATTTATGTTTAACTAAAACGCAGGTCTTTAAAGTTGACGAATTTTAATTCATACAAAACATGAATAAACAAAATTGCGTAAAATTACCAAAATTGTACATGTGGCACTTTTGTTACTTCATTTTTTGATAGAGAGTTAAGTGTGATGAAAAAAATGCAAATAGGATATTATTAAATCCTTATCACATTAATATCAATTTTATTAATTGCATGTAGAGTTTTAGAGAGATACATATTTACCATTAATACAAGAAATGAGTCATCACAAATCAAGTGCTTGAGATGGGCATATATATCCGAAATTACGCGTTGTACATGCATAGTGAGCATGTCAAGCAAAGGTAGTGCAGCATTCCGTTGTGTTACGATTCCCTTTTATGTAGTTTTATTTATGTGATTTATTCCAATTTATTTTATTTATTGCAACTAAAAAATTAATTTTTATTCGAGTACTCCTGTTAGTAAACTCTTAATTTACAAATAAGGAAAATGTCCATCAATCAACCTAATTACTGCCTACCGGGACAAGTAAATCAACAACAATTAACTTACCAACCTATGTACAATCTTCCCCAACAAATGTATCCAACGCCTAATTAATCAACACAGATGCCTGCTTTTTCATACTCGCAACCCGTGAATAATTTTCAATCAGTCAATCAATTTCCCAATTATATAGAAATACAAAATAACGATTGGCAAATAGTAACTAACAAGAAGCGCAGTTGAAGCCCACAAAAAAGCCAAGATCATTCAAAGAAAAACCAATATTGGTTAGGTGCCACCACTAGCAACCGATACGATCAGCTGTCCGCAGTTATGGAGGATGATTCAACCACAGCAGAGTAGGCTTTGCATGATATCGTCACTCATTTTTCTATGAGAACTGTCATTACTAATTATTTGTTGTGTCAAGTTTTGCGTAGGTGCGTGTTGTTCTTTGAAAGTTATTAATAATTAAGCTGGTCGATAACAGACAATTTTTAAAAATGGAAAAAAGTGAAGTCAGAGCGGTGATAAAGTATTTGCAAAAAAAAGGATTAACACCTACTGAAATTCACAAGGATATGACAGACGTTTTAGGGGACTCTGCCCCTTCTTACCAAGTGGTGAAAAATATGTCTCGTGAGTTTAGATTAGGCAGAACAACTTGCGAACATGCGAAAGGTGCGGGACGTCCAGTCTGTGTCACCGTTGACAAAAACATCAATTTGATCCATGATATGGTAATGGCATATAGAAGACTGACTATTCGCCATATCGCGGAAATAACGAACATCTCTTATGGGTCAGTTGAAAATATTTTAAGAAATGTTCTTGATCTCAGAAAAATTTCGGCGCGTTGGGTTCCAAAGATGCTGACCGTCGATCAGAAACGCTCTAGAGTGCTGCATTCGGAAGCCAATTTGGAGTACCTGAAGGCCAATCGGAAGCAATTTCTCACTCGCTTTGTGACTGTGGATGAAACATGGGTGCACCATTTTGATCCTGAGACGAAAAGACAAAGTATGGAGTGGCATCACAGAGGTTCTCCACCTCCACGCAAATTTCGAGTTCAACGGGCGGCTGGAAAGATTATGGCCACAGTGTTCTGGGATGCAGAAGGAATTTTGATGATCGATTATTTGCAGCGTGGACACACAATAACGGGTTCTTATTATGCAGGGTTAATTCCAAAATTGCGCGAAAGCATCGACCGAAAAAGACCAGGAAAGTTGGCACACAAAATTTTGTTCCATCAGGACAACGCTCCAGTCCACAAGAGCTGCATTGTCATGGCTGCCATACAGAACGCTGGCTTTGAAATCCTAGAACACCCTCCATATTCACCAGACCTGGCACCCAGTGATTACCATCTATTTCCAAAATTAAAGGAAAACCTGCGTGGAAAAAAATATGGAGACGATAATGAAGTTATGACCGCAGTAAATGGCTGGTTTGAGGAGCAACCGGAAAACTTCTTCCTGAAAGGCATTGAAGCATTGGAACATCGGTGGACCAAGTGCATTGAAGTCCAGGGAGATTATGTTGAGAAATAAATAAATAATGTTTTAAAAATTCTTTCTCTTTCTATATCAGGGACCGTAAATATTGATCTTCCCTCGTATAATACAAACTACCCGGACTGCACAGCTCACTGCGGAACTGCACTAATAATAAGAAGCAACATAAAACATCACGAATTTGAAAAGTACCAGGAAAATCACATTCAAGCTACAACTGTGTTAATAGAAGACGAAACCGCCCCATTTAAAATCTCCGCAATTTATTGCCCACCTTAATACATAATAACTAAGGAAGAGTACAGTCACTTTTTTGAAACACTTGGCAACAAATTCCTAGTAGCAGGGGACTTCAATTCCAAACACGTACAATGGGGTTCACGTGTAACAAGAACCGACGGAAGACGCTTACTAGCTGCTATACAAGAAACAACCTAAATTATTTGTCTACTGGCGAACCCACATATTGGCCAACGGACCTCAGGAAAATCCCAGACTTGATTGACTTCGGTGTCATCAAAGGTATAAATCCTCGACAGTGCGAAACTAAATCTTGTTTCAAACTAGCTGCGGATCACTCAGCTGTTATAATCACTATATACGCAACCATAATTGTAACTCCAAAACCACCCACCCTATGCAATAAAAATAATTGGGAATTCTTCCAAAATAGACTCGAACACCTAATAAATCTGCAAGTGCCTCTGAAAACAGCTTACGACATAGAAAATGCAGCTCTAAAAGTTACCAAGCTGATACAATAAGTATCCTGGAAGCCACACCAGAGCAAAAATTTAAATTAACCAAAAACAAAAACTGTCCAACTACTCTAAAGTACAAGATTGCAGAAAAGCTATGACTCAAAAAGCTCAAATTACCAGATCAGAAGTAGATAAGAACAAACTGAATAGAGCTTAGAAACAACTTAAGGAACTATTGTCGCAATTTAAAAAAAAAACATCCAGGATTACTTAGAAAATCTGTCACCTACAGAGCAAACAAGACTATTCATTATGGAAAGCTGTGAGGAAAATAAAGAGGCCGACAATACACATACCACCTATCAAAAATGAAGATGGTAGTTGGGCCCGAAGTAATAAACAAAAACCTACTGCTTACGCTAAACATCTAGCCTGTCTTTAAACCTTACCCCTCTCAAAACCCAGAAGAGGAAGAAGAAATTCTTAACTTCCTAAAATCTCCATAGTCTCTAATTATAGAAGAAGTGAAAGAAGCAATAGGCAAGATCAACGCCAAACAAGCTTCAGCATATGACCTAATCACAGGGGAAATAGTCAAGACACTACCTGCTAAAGCGATTCGACATCTCACACAAATTTATAATGCAATTATCAGAACAGGTCATTTCCCAACCTTCTGGAAAGTAGCCCAGATAATTATGGTCCCATAACCAGGCAAACCACCAGGTAAAGTAACATCATACAGGCCCATAAGCCTTCTGCCTGTCTTGTCCAAAATATTTGAAAAACTGCTGCTGATGAAAACAACAACAATTTTGGAAGAACAACAGTCAATTCCTAACCACCAATTCGGTTTCCGCAACCAACATGGGACAGTGGAACAGGTTCATCGTCTAATTGACAAGATACAAAGAGATCTACAAGTTCTGTTCAGCCGCCTTCTTGGACTCATCTCAAGCATTTAACAAAGTTTAGCATCAGGGCCTGCAAAATATAAACTTAAAAAATCTTTACCTCATCAATTATACCAAATCATGACATCTTACCTATCAGACAGACATTTCTTCGTCAAACTAAATGACGAATTCAGAAAACTCTATCCAATTTATTCTGGAGTCCACCAGGGCAGCTCACTAGGTCCTATTAGTTAGTTAGTTAGTTTGTATGTGACATATGAAGGCGGTAAGAACCCAGCATCGCGGCCTTAGGCTTATTGTACTCTCATCTTGTCACTTAGTCGGTAAAGAGTTTAGTGATCCTGATTAGGCTTAGTAACCTCTTTACCAGGTCCTCCCTTATGAGTGTCTCACGAGAGAAAGCTCCTTCAAGGAGTGCAAACCTCCATCGGTACAGGGCTTCACAGTCGAAAATAACGTGAGGCTGTTTCGTCCTCTTCATTGCAGAGTCTGCAGATGGGTTCTTCATTACCAATCCCCATTCTATGCATATGCTTCCTTAGGTTGCAGTGTCCAGTTATAAGGCCTGTCACCAGCCTAATCTGTTGTCTGCTTAATTGCAGAATGTCATCAGTCAATTTGTCAGATGTTGTTTTTAGCATCAGTTTGCTATGTCTTTGCCCCTCAATTGCATTCCAATGGTTGTGGTGCTGTCTTTTTGTCCAGCTTTTCAACCAGTTTCGAGCAAAGTTGTTGGTAATTCCAAAGACGGGTTCTGGCCCCATAAATGGTAACTCTGCTCCTTTCTTAGCCAAGGAGTCAGCTTTCTCATTGCCACTAATCCCCTTATGCCCCGGGACCCACATCAGGGTTACTCTATTGTGGGTCGAAAGGGTTATTAGGTTTTGTCGGCATTCCCATACTAATTTTGAGTTAGTACGATTGCTAGCTATGGTTTTTATGGCGGCCTGGCTATCTGTAAGGATAAGGATTTCTTTACCTTGGTAGTTCCTTTTTAAATTCTCATGTACACAGATGTCTATGGCATGAGTTTCGGCTTGGAAGATAGTGACGAACCTCCCCAGCGATGCATAGGTAGCAAACTGAGGTGATTCCCCAAATATTCCTGCACCTGTGCCACTGTCAGTTTTGGAGCCATACGTATACCAGATTAGCTTATTTGCCTGACGACTTTGTTGTAATAGCCCTTCGTTCCACTCCAGGAGAGTGGTGAAGGGTTTAGTGTGGTTTTGCCTAGCAGGCATAGTATCACTGTTCATGTCTAGCAATGAGCTGGTTACAACGGAAGTAATTTTGGTGTGCCCATCAAGATGACTGGGTTTCCAATTTCCATTGTAGTTCAGTCTGAAAGCCGCCATTCTTGCCTCTGCCGTAATATATATGTTTAACGGTGGCAGGTTTAGAAGTATTTCCAGAGCTGCTGTCGGGGTACTTCTCATCACTCCCGTAATACACAGGCAGGCCAGCCACTGAAGTTTTGGTAGCTCCTTCTTGGCTAGCCTCTGTTCTACTTTTGTCCACCAAACCAGCGATCCATAGGTTATTCTAGGTCTAACCACAGCCGTGTACAGCCAGTGTACTAAGCGTGGTCGAAGTCCCCAGGTTTTGCCCAGGGCTCGCTTTGTTGCCATGAGGGTTCTTTTTCCCTTATTAATGGCATTTCTGATTTGCGGGTTCCAGGTTAGCTTCGAATCTAGGATGATACCTAAATATTTGGCTTCCTGGCTCAATTCAAGTTTCTTGTTGAAGAAGTTTGGCAGTTTAATCCTGCCCAGGTCTCTCCTTCTGGTAAATGGAACTAGTGCCGTTTTTTGAGGATTTACACTAAGGTTCTCCTTGGCACACCATCTTTCCACAGCGCTTAAAGCATTTTGCATAAGCTCTGAGATCGTATTGTCAAATTTCCCAGAGATAAGAATGACCACATCATCCGCATATCCCTGGGTATAATATCCTCGCCTATTCAGGTCAACAAGGAGCTCATCCACTACCATGTTCCACAATAGGGGTGATAGAACTCCCCCCTGTGGACACCCTTTGACAGCCTCAATCTCCATTGTTTCCCCTGATAGGGTAGATTGGATCTTTCGACCTTGCAGCATGTTGTTGATCCACCTACATAGGTGTCTCCTATGCCGCACTTTCTCGCTACTGCTATCATTGATCTATAAGAGGTGTGGTCAAACGCCCCCTCAATATCAAGGAAAGCTGTTAGCGCTGTTTCTTGTTGTGTAATTGCCTCCTCGATCTTCCTCACTAAGTGAAGAGCGGTCTGGCATGATTTCCCCGCTTGATAAGCATATTGATGGGGATGGAACAAGCTACCCGAGGGCAGACTCTCTCTGATATGTCTATCTATCAGTTTCTCCATTATCTTCAGCACAAAAGATGATAGGTTGATAGGTCTATAAGCCTTTGCCTGGGAGGGATCCCTTCCCGGTTTGGGAATGAAGACCATTCTTGAGCTCTTCCAGGCGTGGGGAATATAACCCGTGGCCAAGCTTGCTCTTAGTACTCTGCAAAGGATGGGCACCAGAATAGGTTTCCCCTGCTGTAATAGCACGGGTATAATCCCATCCGGGCCAGGAGCCTTGTATGAGTTGAAAGAGAATATTGCCCACTCAATGCTCTCGTGGGTTATAATACTGTTCGAGATCTGCCAATCTGTTTTCTCCGCCCTTACAGGTGGAAGTGGAACATTGTGCAGATCTTCATTCTCTTGAAGAATGTGGGAGCCAGGAAGGTGTACCTGAAGCAATAACTCCAGGGTTTCCCTGCTAGTCTCGGTGTATTTCCCATCTGGTTTTAGGATGGTGCCTACTGGTTCAACCGTATCTTTGGCCAGAATTCTCTGGAGTCGTGCTGCCTCAGAAGTGTTCTCAACTTCCTGGCAGAATTCCCTCCATGAGTTTCTTTTGGCCTTACGGATTTGTTTATTGTATGCTGTCAGGGATTGGTAGTATTCGTCCCATTTCCCTGTTCTTTTCGCATTATTAAACAATTTACGCGTGTTTTTCCTATGCTCTGCCAGATCATTATTCCACCACCTCACCTCCTTACTGGTGGATTTTCGGATAACCCGACAGTTGTTCTGGTAAGAGAGGTTGATTGCTTCCTGTATATGTGCAGAAGTTACCTCTATATCAGTGCTGTCTTTGATAGATTTCTTTAAATCTACTAAATTAATTTGAAGGTCCTGCCTATATTTCTCCCAGTCCGTTGAAACACACTAAAAAATCAAGGCCCACGTTGGACCGTCAATTGTAACTCATCAAAACTCACAAACGAAACAACGCCCCGCGATTGGGCACCAATTGTAACTTTTCGTTTTTCACACAAGATAAACAATAAAAACTATAAAATTATTCATACTTACTTTATCATACAATACTCAAAATATTCGCCACAGCTTGAGATTTAAACTCTCTCTTACAAATTTTGTATTCAGGTCGTAGGTATTGGTTCCACAGTTGTATAGATTATAAAAAGGAGTAGATAAAGGTTTCAGAACACAAGTAATAACTCAAAAAGGGCGCCATCTGATTATGAAGCTTACAATTGTTTATTAGTATAAACAATCAAAGATGTTAATTGAATAAGCTTTAAAGAAAATATTAAAATTCACTAACCAGAAAATGAATTAAATATTATATTGAAAGCAAAAAGATTTTGTTTATGTTTTAAAATTTGGAATAAAAATGAAATAAACTGTTCATAATTATATGGTTCCGTTTTTAGATCTTTAGTATAAACTGAAAACATTTATTAAACAATAAGGAAATAGGTAAAAATATAGCAATACACTTGAATAATAAAGCACACACAACATAGGTTTATTACAAGAAAAATCAATATTCATTTACTAACGATTAACCTCTCTAAGATAATTACACCAAAATAACTCAAGAAAGATTTACACAAAACGTTTTAATCAGCAAAACTAACCAAGAAATTTATTTGATTGGTCAAATAGAATTATTCAGTAAAATTTATTTAATTATTAAAATTATGTAAACTTGACTTCGTCGAAAAAATTGACAAACAAATATCTACAGGATATTATGCAAATTAGATTAGTCTAAATATTATCAGCATTGATTATTTTAAAGTTCTTTAACATTAAAAATTTGAAGTTTCTGGGTACTATAGAGAGCTCTCTTCCTAATGAAAAATTACAAAATTCCTGATATAAAGGATTCTTAAACTAAACTGCAATAATAAAAAATCTCTTATAAAGTACGATACCTTTCATTTTTTTATCCAACTAAACTCGTAGACGAGAAGCAAAAACAATCCTTTAGAAATTGGAAAATGGACTCTATTTCGGAAGATCGTTGTTGACATTAACTTGGTCTGGAAGTGTTGATTTTCAGATAGTAGAATCCAAGGAAGAGATTCAATTTAATTACTGTCAATTGCACATATGATTTCACAAATAAGTTTGATCGAGCACACATTAAACAATCCAATATTTTAAAATGTTTATACGTTATAACGTATTTACTTTTATTTACGAAATAAAACGGTAATGTTTCTCAGAAATTTAAATATTTTTTTACCACAAGTTAATGCGCACTTAATGCGTTTCCATTCTTTGCGCGAAGTTCTAATTAACTGTATTAATTTATAGGAAAACGAGAATCTGTCCTTAAATTCTGGATCGATTTTAAATGATTTTTCTTTATGAAAAACTGCACTAGTCTTAAAACCAAACGAAATGAAATAATTGTTTTTAGTAGTTCTTCACTATAACATGAACCACTATTGTTTATTCACGATACAAAATTATAAATCTTTCAAACACGATTTAACGGAACGTAAATCCTTTCAAAACTTGCACTTTGCAACAAAATAACACTAAGACTGTACTGTACTGTATTTAGAATTTATTTTAATTCTAAAAGATTAATAAACTTTAATTCGATAACATTGATTCAAAATCAACCACTATTTATCGGAGCTCAATCAATATACCTCCACACTCTATGATTGAGCGGGAGCTTCTTTTTAAGAACTGACCGAGGTCAGGGCACGTAATCACACAAAAACTTTATCCGAACTGTATTTTTAATTAACCGAACTAAAACGAAAATTCAATAATATCGACCTTCATTACTGGAGGATCAGATCGAGCGTCTTGTGACTCGAGGCACAGGCCGGAAGCAAGTCTGTAAGTGACGCGATATTACAACCCCAATCTTCGCGCTCTTATTTCCGCATAGGAATATCAGCCAATAGCGAGGTCTCACTCACGAACAGTATTGATTTTTTCTAAGTACCCAATCAACAACGAGTCGCATGTTTTGGCTTAACGAATCAGGGCACAGCAACTAAAAAACAAGTATTGATTTTTCCTCTAAAACTGCGAACGCTTGGACCCCCATTTTTGTTAAGCACTTATATTTTAAAAAGAATGCAAATTTGCAGAACCGAACTTAAGATTTTTATAAATATAAATATAAAATTCTACGTATTTGAAACCGATAGAAAATATACCGTTACACCTTGTTTCTCGGATTGCGATACTGTACGGGTGGCTTATCAATATTATTGATTTCCATCCGAATGTATCTATGGTCCGAGAGTGACGGTTCCTCTGACACGCCATCGGATTATCTGGGAGCTTATACAAGAGGTAGACAAAGTGATGTCTATTATCTCTTTGCGATTTCGTGTAACAAAAGTGGGTTTGTTCCCCCGATTCAAGATCTCCAAGTCATTCGAGACAATAAAATCTAAGAGATACTCACCCCTACTGTTGTTATTGCTGCTTCTCCATGCCTCATGATGAGAGTTGGAGTCGCCCCCCACAATGAGCTGCAGGTTAGAGAGCCTGCAGTGGTCAACCAGTGACTGGAGCTCCTCGGATGGTGGGGGATTGGGTGAGTCAAATGGAAGGTATACTGAGGCGATTATAATGTCTCTCAGATTTCCTTCCAATTGCGTTTTCAGTTGAATCACTGTTTGATCTCTGTAACAAAGGTTTGTCAGTTTTAGAACTTGAAGTCCTTCCCCCACAAGTATACAGGTTCTTACATTGTCAGGGTTTCTATTGTACAGCAATTGGCCTTTGACAGTGCCCAGGCCTGAAACTTTCCCCCTGAATAACCAGGGTTCTTGAATTAGGGCAACATTGATGTTGTTTGTTGCCCATAGTCTACAGAAAGCGGCAGATGCCGCTTTACTGTGCTGGAGGTTCACTTGTACTAGCTCCAGCATTGACGATTTCCTCAGGTTTTTTCGAGGTTCTGAAGGTTACCTGAGCTAATCCAAGGTAGGCTTTATATCCTGCTCTGCTTAGTTCCTTCATGGAGCCCTCGTTTATTGCTAAAATCAGAGTTACCCCCTGGGATTCAGCCTTGCTGGAGATAATTCTCCAGTCGTCAATGTTTAAATTGCTGTTCTGGGTCTTGAGCATCCCCAGTATTTTTGCAGGTTCTTTAGCTTCCAGAAGGTCTGTGGGAATCCACACTACGACCCTGGAGGTTTTGACGTCTTTTGCCAGACCTACTCTAAGTTTTGCACCTTCCCACGGCTGTAGTGTAGGTGCCTTATCTTGTAGCCAGCTTTGTGCTTTTTCGTTGGCACAGGTTACATAAAGTACCCCCGCGTGGTAATAGCTGCCTGTAAACTGAGGCCCGGTACCAGGATCACTTGCAAAGATCAACTTTGTGAGACCCTGTTGCAATTGTTTAGCCTGTTCTGGGGTTAGTTTGCCCTCAGGGAAGGTTTCGATTACAATTGCCATCTTTTTCGTGGTCAGGGTTTGACTATAAGTCTGCCCTGAAGTCGAAGAGATGGGTTTGGATTGTGCATCCTCTTTTCTTTTCTTTATAGTTTGATGTTCAGATGGTGACGGAGTGCTCCCATCCGAACGAATTCTTTTTTTGTCTGGGTTTTGATCTGGGTCTTTAGACATCCCTAGTTTTCCCTGACGACGGTTAGCCCTAGGTTTACGTTGCCTAATGGGCTCTCCTCTTTCTAATGCCGCCTGCTTTGCTAGTTTACGGCGTTGTGCCCCTGAAAGTCTTGGAGGTTCAGGAGAAGGGGGATTAGCCACAGGTTTCATATGCCCCTGTGGGTGTACCCCAATAATCTCCGCCACAGTGGAAGGCGAGGCTTGACCAAGGACCCCAGTGCAGGCCCTTAGCCACGACACGACAGCTGGGCTGGGGGGGGGTGGTCCGCGGGGAAGTTTTCACCTAGGTCATATTGCGAGTGTTAATCGCTCAGACGCTTCACTCACTCACCGCTATGTTGTGGTTTTTACACCACTCAAGCCTCTGGATCATCGTAGTGATAGGCTTATGGCCACCCAATCCAGAGCAGTTCACGAGACTAGCTAGTCAAATACCCTGGACCTCTGCTATCCGCCACCTGGAGACGCGCCCGATGGGTACCCACCAACCAACACGGGCACTAGGTCCTATGTTATATCTCTTGTACACAGCTGATCTACCAACGTCAAGGTTAACCACAACAGCTGCGTTCGCAGACAATATAGCAGTGCTAGCTTCCCATGTAAAACCAGAATCAGCTTCTAAATACTTACAAGTTCATCCTAACAAAATACAGCAGTGGCTTTAAACATGGCGAATACAAATGAACGAAACTAAATCCCAACATTCACAATGAAAAGAAACAATTGTCCACCGATAGCTCTAAACGGTAAACAGTTAAAACACACTGAAACAGTGAAATATCTAGGAATCCACATAGACCGAAGGCTAACCTGGAAAGCACATATTTTCAACAAACGAAAGCAGCTGGGATTAAAATTCAGTAAACTATATTGGTTATTAGGAAGAAAAGCCAAACTGTCCTTAGAAAACAAATTACTTGTCTATAAAGTAGCCCTAAAACCCATCTGGACATATGGCATACCAATATGGGGACAGCGTGTAACTCCAACATAGAAATCTTGGAATGCTTCCAAAGTAAATTGCTTCGAGTGACTGTGGACGCGCAGTGGTATGTGCCCAATAGAACATTAAATGACTTAAATGTCCCAACATTAAAACAAGTGATCCAAAACTATAGTAAAAATTATAAAGACAGGCTGAGTGTATACCCGAACAAATTAGTTCAAAACTTGATGGCCGAAGACAATGAACCAAAACGATTAAAAAGGTTCAAACCGTCAGAATTACCGACCCGCTTTCTATAATGCTATTATTATATAAATGTATAATGACGTAATAACCCCAGTTATAAATCAACCATAGCATAAGTAAACTTTGTAATGGAGGGGGCTCACTGGAACCCTCCTTCACATATCTATCTGTAAAGACAGCATATTATACTGTCTTTTGATTAGATCAATTTTAAACAGATATGTTGCTTATTGTCCTATACAGGACAGATTGCAAAAACAATGGAGTTAATAAAAAAAATAAATAAAACATGATAATAAAACAACAGATGATTCAAACTTATCAACAACACATGCACGTAAATGCAAACACAATACGGCTGTCAAACGATTTCGTGTTGCAAACTTACATATTTGGTTTTAATATAGCACATGCAGAGGACTATGATGTACTAGAAAAGGATAGAAAAATTTAAAATTGTAAATCGAATATCTCAAACGGCTTCACTAAAATTTTTGAAAAAATACGTAGAGTTATTACTAATTATAGGAGCCATGGTAGCTCAGTGGGTATGGCACTTGACTACCAGTCGTGAGGTCCTGGGTTCGAATCTCAGGAATAATACTTTGGAATTTTTAAAATATCTAAGGCTTCCAGGTCGACTCAGCCTGTGAAAATGAGTACCTGGGAAATCATTTCCTGGGGTAATAATAGGCGGTCGGTGCATAAAGCTAGCCACTTTACCAACCTTGAGTACCGAACGGCTCGAGTAATAGCAGCCTACCCTGCTATACCCCAATGGGCCTTCATGGTCTGTAAAAGGGGACTAAAAAAATTACTAATTATACTGAATATAAAAACTAGAATAGAAAATTTCAAAATTGTGAAACAATCCTATTGTTCCTTGAAACTATCACAGACCAAATAAACTCAAATGTAAGTAAAGTTGAAATGGAACTACTAAGAGAAAAATACAACAGATTTGACTACAAAATGTGACACCAGTCAAAAGTAAGTATCTACTTCACAATTGGGAAAAAGTTTAATACTGTTTTCTTCATATTATACCATTTCCATTTTCCAACATTTCTGAATTTTTCAAAGAACAACAGTTTCAAACATTATTTAAAGAAATTCTTCAAGTATCGTCTATGAAAATAAACCACTACTTCAGTATCACAGTACACTATCAAATTATTATTTATGTCACTGCATATGAAAAGGGACCAGATATGCAATATTGAGTTAAGCGTGGATTTGTTTCTTGGATATACAGGCCACAAAATAAAACATAAAAAGCAATACATCCAATAAACACTTTTTCCCTAATCTAAATATCTAGTATGGATTATTTATCTATATAATTATCCATTGTGAATAAAGTGCAAATATAATAAGCAAAAGTCAATTTAGGTAACTTTATACTAAAAATAATAGTTTTAATAGAAACAGTAGATCATTTTACAAATAAACCTATAGCATACTAACATTTTGTACATTCAATTTTTTTTTTTAGGAACCTGTACAAACTGGTAGAGGCTTAGGTGACTGTCCAGTTTGTTGGGAAAGCCTCCACAGCAAAGAGATCAGTTCAACTATATGTGGCCATATTTTCTGTACACAATGTATTACAGCTGCAGTTCGATCTAATCGTCGATGTCCCAATTGCCGTACAGCATTAACATTAAAGAAAATACATCCTCTTTATCTTTAAATGTTTATTAAAAAATAATTTCCAGCAAATCGTAATAAACAACTTATTCCAAAAGAATTTGTATCTTATTCTTAGTATTTGTTATTATCTAATTTTTAAATAATATTTGAATGGAAAGTTTTTTCATTGAAAAATAAAACACTTTTTAAAGGTTTACCATTGACAAAACTTTTCATTTTTATCCTTAATAATAATTTTGCAATTAGATTAACATTTTTAAATATTCTGAATATTTCTATTTTATATGTTAATTATTTTTTAAGTAACTTCCAGTTTTTTTTTTGTTTATAAAAGAGCAAAGCCAAAGTTGTTAGCTCTGTGATTGTTGAAATTCTGGTAGGTACTAAAGTTATTCCAGGAAAATTTCACTATTTTTCCATGTTTTATAGCTTGAACAGTTTCAAATCGACATATTCACTCATTTAAATCTGTGCAAGAACTGACTGATCAGCCAGCAGTATTGACTGAACATGTGGTTGATGAAAAAATTCACAGAACTAATAGGAATGCCAGTGTTCACACAAACTTGTTACTTATTTGATCTTGGGTCAAATTGCGTTTCTGTGCAAATGTGTTGATTTGAAATTGTTTGATATTTAACTTGATTATTTTTCATAATCTTAGATTTCAAATGCAGTAGATTTCTTATTTAAGAAAAGAAGTAGGTTATGTAGATATACCTTCTCAAGCTAACAGTAAAATCAACAGTACTAATTCGATTGTAATGGCATTTCTTATAACATTAAAATTCCACATTTTTAACACTAATAGCGTTTTCGATTTATATGCACCAATGCTGCACGGACTAAAATTGATGCCGTTCAACCGTTCGATTTATACTTTTCGGTTCATACTAACTTGGTGCCGAGTGTTCGATTTAGCGACAGCTGTTGCACGAAATATATACTCGTGCAAGTTTTTTAGCACGAGGTCAAAGAGCTCGTGCTGTGGTTAGTGCATCAGCTGATTTTTGTTATGATCGTTTGTTTAGAAGTTTTTTCTTTTAGGGCGTCGTTTCATGTGTATTTTAAAAAAATGGACTTAACATGAACTAAACATAATGTAATAGAGCAATTCAGTGTATCAAATATTTAGTGTATAATAAAAACAGCTCAGAGTACGTGTTGTTTCATATAGTTGAGGTTAGGAGGTTTTGTTTATTGACACGTGCACGTTCGATTTATAGGTCGTTTTTATATGCTCGGTGTTCGTGCTAATTGGCGCTATTTCAGAACTTGCTTGGTGACAGGGCAATATTAGTGTGTATAAATTGAAAACACTATAACTTTTAAATTAACAATAATTTCTATCAATTGTTAATTATTATTAACTTGATTTTTGGTTTAAGGAAATTGTGGGAATGCAAGGACGTGTTTATTATTATTTTTGTAACATTTTCAATTAAGGAACAGCGTTTTAAGAAGACCAAAATGGATATACATATGTAATAGGCAGGGCCAGACATTTGGTTGCTGATTGAGAAGTTGTGTGCGTAATTCTGTATAACTGTACGCATAAAATTTTAGCCACTTCTTATAACTACATGAGCGTAACTGTGTGCTTGATTATGTAAATGGCAATCAAATGTCTCATCTTGGTAATAAGTACCTAGTAACACACTTTATTATATTGTATGATCAAAAAGTCTTTGGATCGCAATAGCCATGGAATGTAAAAACCATTTATACAATTATTTACTTCTACTACCCATAGTTTTTGTGAACTGTACAGAGTAGCACCAATGTATCTTGAGTAGTGTTAATGGAGACAGCCACCTGTGTCAAGAAAATACGATGCACTGACACCGCTAAACAGTACGCTCCATAGTACACAGAAAATGTTAGGTTAGCGTAAGCTATTATTATTTCTTGTGCTTGCAGTTATTTTAAGTATTACATAATAACATTTATAAAAAGAACCCAGAATGGAATTTATTTGAACTGTTATCTATTGACTTGAAAGTTGTGAAGTAAATGTCAAAAATAATAGAAATTAATAATTTCATAGATAGCTTGTTAATTTCATGGCAACCCTGATCCAAAGACTTTTTGATCATACTATATTATTTAAGTGACTACTATTGTTTGCTAGAGGTAGACCCAGGGCTGTTTCTAGGATTTTAGCAATGAGCAATCCCCCAGATTTTTAAATGTACATGCAAATCTTTCCAATATTTCAGTAGTTCATTAGATCTCAACCTCAAATGGGACCTTTTTGTCTACAATGTAATTTTTGATATCCAGAGTTCATGAAAAAGTATAACACAGCGACATGGCAGTGATTCGCTACAAATCAGTAGGCTAGATGATTCACGGTAATATTTGAACCGACACTTCCAGTTGAATGACTTTCATCACTGATTGATATCAAAGCCAATATATTTCAAAATAGTCTATGACACTAATTTGTCTAATTTTGACACCCCTGAAATCATTCTGAAGAATGGTGAAATAGGACATTTTTCTTGTATCTAATGAAATGTTTTTTACCCTAAGAGGACAAAAAAAACTAAGTTTCCTTACAGCTCATCTAAATCTTCCCAAACAGTATTTGAGTAAGTTGAGCTTTTTGTTATTAATAGATCTATTAGAAAAGAACACATTGGCATTACAGCAGACTAGAATTCTTAAATAAAAGAAAGATTACAGTTACATATTTCAGCACAAACATATGTTTGCAAGTGTTATGGAAAATTGTTTATATTTTTCTACGTCTGGGGGAACATTTCCACACAACCTTGGGTACCTTTAGGCTATAAACATATAGACTGTCACGTAATCTTAAGGCCATTTTGTTTTATTCTTGATGAAGTGAAAGTATTAACTTGTACCCAGTTTATACAGGGTGCGGCAAAATAACACAGACAAACATTTTTAATCATACATTTATATTAAAACAACAAAATTCAAAACAGCACATTAAATAATATTTAATAATACACTCAGCCGGTTTCGAAATGGCCTCCCCCAGCGTCGATGCAGAGGCTCAGATGTGTATTAAGATTTTCAGCAATGGGCCTCAGTGTCTCTGGCGTAATTCGATCCCACTCTCGGCGTAGCGATTGCTTCAGCGACTTCAAACTTTTGTGGGGCTTAGCACAGGCCCTGGCCTCCAAAATGGACCACACACTGTAATCCATCGGTTTAAGATTAAGGGAGTACGGTGGCAACTCTTGAGATGTAATGAAATCTGGAAAATTGTTTTTGCACCATTCCTGAATTGCTTTTGCTCTGTGGGTCGGCGTTGAGTCTTGCTGGGCCCACGGAAGTACTACGGCCTTCAAAATATCGCGGCAGTACGAACACGAAAAGAATGGAGAATTCAACACAAAAAATCAATTCATCACGCAATTCCGGCAAGTAAGTTCGTGTCAACATTGTCTCCATTATTTTGCCACACTCTGTAATACGTTAGTTTTAGTAAACTAACTTTAGTTTTTACAAGATCAGGTATCGGGTTGTAAATAAGAGAAAATATAAATTTTAAACCGTAAAATATTAACTTTTATCTATGGCTTTGCCCACATGGACAGTTAGTTTATGTACTTGTATAGATTGCTTGATTCTCTTAAAATTAATTTGGGACCAATTTATGTGGCGTTGAGTTAGGACATGTGTTTGATAATTTTTATATTCTGTCTATAAATGTGAACCATTGCCCTGGCATCTCATTGAAAGTTGATGGAGACAAGATTTGTCAATTGGTGCATCATGTATTCAATAACTTTTCAATTTTTTTTAACAACCTATAGACCTTGGGAGCTGTTCCTCTCGTGCCAGGTTTCATCAAAATTAATTTAGCCGTTCTCGTTTGATGTCTGGGCAATTATAATTATGATGCTAGTATTAGCGGAAAATCAAATTAAGGAGGATACAGCGAAATGTAAAAATGTAGAGAATGACGTGAAATCTAAACCTCTAGTTCTTTGACACTTATTCTATTCGGTAACTTTTTTTTATAATCTTCTTGTGTACCATTACCGAGAAAAATGGAAAATAAAATCCAGAATTTAACATGGGCTCTTATGGAGACCATCTAACCTTTAGCAGTTTTAACGAAAAATTCTGATGAAGAAATGTAGGGAATCTAATAAAAAACTAAAATGACATACTCTCATATTCGAAGAACAATGCTGCCCAATATTTTTGAAATCTTGTGTCTAGTTAATGCACAATAATAATTTAAAGTAAACAAAACAAGAATTTTTCACGACATATGTGGAAAGACAGCAGAGATGTGACAACACCTCATAGCGCGTGAATTCAAATAACAGAACAGAAAGATGACATAATGACTGTTATAATAATCTATATTTTATTGTATTAACTAATAATCATATATTTTATTAATCAAATTATGTTGAACAATTCAGTCTTCTGCGTTAATAATATCAGACTACAAATGTTAATTCGACGGAAATATTGCAAAATGTAAAATTACCTTTTGCAATGTGAATACAATTTATCATCACAATCAGAATATCCACGAAATCAGTAATACAAACACACTAATTTTAAAAATATATGTATTAAACCTCAACAACTTTTTATATATTTCTTGTATCTGCTTAGCAGATTGTAATCTTTAGACTATACAAAAGTTAAAAAATAGAATATTCCCATCTGTAATTGCATACAAAATTACAAAACATTCAACATGTTTCCACTTATATTTTGGGATTGACATTTGGAGGTTAGGATGTCAACTCAATCGAAAGCTGAAACCTAACACTGCTACCAACAAAATTGATTGATTTCTTTGAGGTGTTGCCACGATTCTTAACCTATTTACATTTATATTTACACTTTCGACAATTAAACAAATGCACTTCAATCAACTTAAATTATTTTAATAGATACAAATAATTAATAAATGCATTATAGGCATTCATAATAAAATGATTTTGTTCAGTTTTAAGAATGTTAATTTATTTTTTTATCGATTGGTATTTCTTGTTAGAGCCTATGTAAAAGCATAGGAGATATCCCCTTGCCCTTCACCCCGCAAAGATCCGCTGTAACCTCCTTAATCTGTACATTATGTAAAGTATTTTCGTATGTATAATGATAACAGTAACTTTGTCGACTGCAAAGTTCAGTCCAAAGGCTCTTCTGTTACCGTAATAGTATAATAAGCATACAAGATAATAATTAAAGTACAGTGATGAACAGTTCTAAGTTAACAAATGACAGCAAATTAGCAAAAAGCGTTTTTAAAACGCTTTAAAAAAAATGTAGGTACAAAAGAACAGCCAAATTGTTAACTTAATGTTCATTACGTTCAATTAATTGGTTTGTTACCCACCAAAGAATTAGATTCAATTCATTTTTTTCTTGGATTGCATTTTACATAAAATTATTATTCGTATTAATGTTTTAGTTGCACTAATGTAAATATTCAGTGAAATTGTAGATTCGTTTTTACAAATGTTGATGAAACAATACTGGTCAGTTTGAATAATCACAATTAAAAAATATAATTAATTTTTCATTTGTTTAATAGGTTACGCAGTGTATGTATAAATCAGAAAACAACTGAATTTGATTTTTATGTGTGGTTATCCTTTTTGAATCTCACTGTTTGTATGAAAGCAGCTAAAATGAATATTGTAAAATTATAATGTGGAGTTCTGATTCCAAAATTCTTATTGCAAAATCGCAAGTTTTAATATTAATCTTATAATTAGTTAGCATTTCTTTAATATAGTATGAACAAAAAGTAACTCCATCGAAGGTGCCTTTGGAATTGTGAACTCATGTGTATTATAACACCAGAAAATTATATCAAATTAATAACAACTGTCACTGTCAAAGGACTCTGATTATTTTGTATAATTTTCTGGTACTATAATACACATTGGAGTTCAAAATTTCAAAGGCACTTTTGATGGAGTTGCTTTTTGCTCATACTATATTATATTATTATTTTATGATAGAGCTGTTCTAGTATTATTACTGATTCACTCAAGGCTGTGTTTTTGTATGAAACACTTGCATTTCATACACTTATAGTTTGTATGTTGATTAAGCACTTGTTTAATGTTGTTATGTTATCAAGTATTTTTCTAATATGCAATAAATGTTTTTTTCATTATATCTTTGATGGATATCAATTGCCCTTACCCTGTGCTTCCACAAAATCATAATTTAGTTAGCACATTTAGAATGGCATTGTTTTTGTAGTTTAATACTTAATACCTGAATGTTTGGACATATCCAGTCAAAACATCGCAAGAAAAAGGTCCAAGTCAAAACTGCAAAAGAAAATACATCGCAGGGGACAGAATATCGCAAATAGATTTAAATGTCAAAATCAATGTTTGGATCTTGTGACAGTTGGCTACTGGATACAGAGTTCACTGTTGCCTAGGTTTGGTTCTTTCTTATGCCTGACCAGCATACGATAAGGAACTCTAGACCAATACTTTCAGGCCTAGTTTATTTTTTGCAATTTTTGTTTTTAATTATTTTCTTTTTTCAGTAAATATCATTTTCAATAATTATCTGTGTATTCTAATTATCCATAACACTCTGAGAACAAAGTGTTCTCGACGATCACTCATTAACGTTGCAGAGGAAACTCTGCTAACATGAGAACCAGTGTGGGTGGATTCGATTCTCGCCTGGACAACGGTCAATTATGGTCACCGTAAGGAACCCACTGATTGATTAATCTAAGGAGGAGAATTGAAGTGAGGTTTATCCCGGTCGCAGAAGGGTAAATCTGGACCGATGGGAAACTGCATGCCACCAGGTACTGGCTCCGGAAGCTGCTCGGATCAGTGATGACTCGAAGTGGCTCTAGAGCCTTTACACTTAAAGGGAGTGATGCGAGAAGGGTACAGAGCCTCTCACTCTTAAGACAACTTCACCTGAAAGGGTGCATACCGGGGGTCTATAACGTGTAGACTTGTAAACGAAGCGCTGTCGAGGGCACACGAGGCCTATAACTGGAAGACCGGTGTGGTGTAACGGTATATTTTTTATTAGTCCTGAACAAATGTAGTTTTGTCTACATATTTACAAAAATCCTAAGTCCGGTTCTGCAAATTTACGTTCTTAAAATGTAAACTTGTGTTAGCATTTGGTACAAACAACCCTATAAAAATTATTTTAAAAAAAGGCTGTGTCTCGAACTTTCTTAGAATTATAAAAAGCATTTGGGCAATAAATTATTTCTTTCTGTATTTTATTTATGCACGTGTATATTGGTTAAAACAGCTTCTTTGTTAAAATCTTGGAAACTATTAAATATGGTTTGTGATAAACTAAATTTTGTTCAATTCCCATAGATATTGTAGTTGGGTTCCGTGAATATGTCATAAAGCAAGTCACCTTTATCAGATTTTGTTTTCTATGTGTTAAAAATCTCTTTGGTTACTCACATATGCGTTTAAAAAAAATAATAACTTGATGTGTTTGCTAGTTTTATTAAAATAACATTTGTGTGCACAATTTGTCCGCGGGAATACAAAATGCGTAGCATTTGGTTCTTTGGGGTCAAAATATAGTAGCAAAGTTAAGAAAATCTTCCCTATCGACTCCACGTGGACTGTTTAGCTCTGATTCGTTTAGATCAAGTCAGGCGTGTTTTTGATTGGTGTACACGATCTGCACCCTCCGAATTATAATAATATAACCTTCAGTTTTAAAAAAGACACGACACTTCCGTTCAGTTGCTGGTCCGAGACACTTCAGTTTAAGTTTTGATACAGTACAGTTGATAGACAATGGCCGGTATCGGATGCCGTGCATTGTTATTTAAAAATTTACAGTTAATAATCATACCGTTGTGTAATTAAGTTTCCGGATATTAATTAAGAATTTGCGGTTAATAAAAGTACCGTTATACAGTTTAATATTTTTCCGGATGTTTGTGTTTTTGAAGAATGGGGAATCTAGTTTTTCCCATTAAAAAAGTGTAATAGCTTTAATACAGTTTACCGTATCGTTTATCGTTTAAAAAATTCTCGTACCGAAATACCGAAACAAATTAATAATTACAGACTTTATCTTCAGTGATCGAAATCTCGATTAATAATGAAATTCGAGTTATGTGCCTAATAAATCCAGTTCAGATTTAAATAATAAGTGGGCTGTTTTAAAGAAAAACAACGAACATTTGCCGATGGTTATCAAAATTAATTTAATAACCAAATCTTATGGAAGTTTTATGGTTGCATTCAGTTATTTTATTTTGGGTGAATTCGTGAATAATAGTTCACCTCATACAGACATTACGAGGGTTAATTCATTGCATCCTTGAATAATGGAAAGCAGAAATCTACGAACATTCCAGTTTCTCTTCGTTTAGCCGTGTTTGATGTATGCAGGAGTCATATTTGTGCAACTTAGCGTTAATTTGGTTTGCGAATTATTGACAACTACAGGTACAGTGATTTATGTATTTTTTGAATGTTAAATATTTATGTAAATTTTCTATGGATCTATGTAATATTTCTACAGTTTGTTTTTTTATTTATACATAATTTAGTATACAATTTTTTATTCAATAAAATTTTATTAGTCAAGAGCTCTTAAGTGGGAAATTAGTATTTGAATTTTTGAATTTAAAATTTGTGAACTTTTTATATTTTATTTTTTGTGTTTTCTCAAATAAATATGATTTTAAAGTTAATTAAAACCAGTAAGACTGAACCATATAATTATGAAAGTTTTTATTCATACCTTCAGTAAACTAAATTTTTGACTTTGTTGAAATTAATATTTTGCACTAAATTTATATCGGTCTGATTTCATTTTCTGATTAGTGATTTCAGACAGATTAATTCGATCTATTTAATTATGGTTATTAAGCTTCATAATCAGATGGCGCCCTTCTTGTGTATGTTATTGTGTTTTTGAAACCTTTACCCATTTCTTTATAAATTAGACAACTGCAGAACCAATACCTACGACCTGAAATTAAAATTTGTAAGATAGAGCTAAATCTCAAGCCGTGGTAATCTTGAGCATCTTTTAACGTAAGTATAATTTTTATCGTTTATATTATCGTGCAGAAAAATGTACGTTTCAGTGGGAAACCACTACGGTCGAACAAAGATATCCGACTTGAGTTGGGGACTAGATACTCAGGGGGGGACGTGCAGACCACATGGCGCCTTTCCATAAAACTGGTCCGATCTCTCCTATCCCAGGATTGTCTGGGTAACGATTATTAAGTAAAGAAAGCCTAGGTCCCCTGCCTAGGCTTCCAGGATAAAATGTGTGGTAGGGATACACGCAAGTGTACTCGATGATTACTCATCAACGTTGCAAAGGAAACTCTGCTAACATGAGAACCGGTGCGGGTGAATTCGATTCTCGCCTGGATCAAGGTCATTTATGGTCACCGTAAGGAACCCGCTGTTTGATTAAATCTAAGGAGGAGAATTGAAGTGCGGTTTATCCCGGTCACAGAGGGGTAAATCTGGACCAATGGGAAACTGCATGCCACCAGGTACTGGCTCCAGAAGCTGCTCGGATCAGTAATGACTCGAAGTGGCTCTAGAACCTTTACACTTAAAAGGAGTGATGAGAGAAGGGTACATAGCCTCTCACTCTCAAGACAACTTCACCTGAAAGTGTACATACCGGGGTTTATAACGTGTAGACTTGTAAACGGAGCGCTGTCGAGGGCACACCAAGCCTATAATTTGGTAGATCGGGGTGGCAAAACCATTAAAAAACCAAGTCCTGCCACATTTGAGGTTGGATTCGATCGGGCAGTGGTCCTCGATTCTACAGAATTGGCGGATAGTCCGAAGCTGGTGCCGACGGGTGAGCACATTTATCGCTCCGGTACTAACTTGGAAAGCTAGTAAAGGATGGATAGTAACTTCGCTCCTAGCAGTGAGTGACTGGTAGCACTATCTTTGATAGTCGCGCGCTAATTGAGCGTAACTCAATTCATGTCTAAAAGACGGGAAGGAACACCCGAACGTTCATAAATAAAAAGTATAATAATACAGCCAAATCAACTACGGCCTATTATAAATTATAAGGCGATAGGGCTATAAGTCACTGTTAGAGTGAACTCACTCGTCTGAAGATCACTCTGTTTTATATCCTGAAGATTGTCTTCAGGACTCCTATGCAGCGAAGTAGGGCGGTGAAATTCATTCGTTAGAACAGTTAGTTATACCATATCCATAACACTGCGGTGCTATATTACTTGGATAATTGAAGATAATTGGCCTTTAGGGCCAGTCTTTTCACCTGCTAGTAACTATCTGCTGGTTAATTGTCATAGATTACATACACTACAATACATAGAAACAATTTTAACCATATCAATTAACTTCTAGATAAATTTAAGAAGAGATGAAAAACCAGCCCTAAGTCACTTAAATTATACCTAATTAAGTTTTTTTTAGTCAAATTATCAATAGTATTACCATAGCTTACATGTACAGTATTAATAATACCTAAGCAGAAACCATTCGATCTCTATTTATCTTTTGTAATTTGAATAAAGAAAATTACTAAAATATATACCTAATGAATATTATTAACTGAACTAAAACTTATAATTTAATAGTTGGGCCAATAAACCAGCAATACTGCCGTCCTAAGCCCAAAGGGTGTATCTCAAGAATAGTCAGTTTTGAGGATTTTATAATGTGTTGCAGCACAAATTTAAAAAATAGAAAAAATGATTGTGTTGGCGGTTAATGTTCTCTATTGGATATTAAGGATATTTGGAGTTCATGAGATTCATTGCTTATTAACAAGGGGCAGAAAGTAAAAGTTGGGTACAAGAAAATTATCGCTGAAGGAGAAGTATTTACTTAAAATAAGAAAGAGGAGGATGTAGCCAAATTAATAAAAAAACTAAATAAAGTTATAAGGAGTGTCAAAATGATGAAGACATTGGTATTGAAAAATGTTTAAGGAGAGAGGTATTCAAATTTATATGTGAAACAAGTGACAACAAAAAACACTGAACTATGAGGTAGAAAATCGAATTAAGCACATTGAATGTAACAGGAACAAATAGGAAAGAGATAAAGCTTGTCCCAGAAAAAATGGTTGCCAAAATTTACTCCCATTGTATGTGCCACTATAGTTAAAGAGAATTGATTGATTATCTATTTTTCGTAGTTGAAGGTGTAGTAAATAACAATTAGTTGATAACTGCCAAATTAAATTTTAGAAAGATGTCATCAAAACAAGGAGCATTACGAGAAAAATTTTTTTAGGAATGTGTTAAAGTCGGAGTATTTCTGCGAGAAAAAAATTGTATAATATCATAGATGAGGAGACTTATTGCAAGCTACACTTCCAATCTCTACTAGATCATCACTATTATCCTAGAAAAGACAGAAATTGTGTTAGTGACCACTTTAAGGCAATTAAAATAAAGAAAAGGTACTTGTATGGCAGCAAATGCAGTGTACCTTATTTTTGAATTATGTCAATGCGAAGCGACATTTATATTAATGAGCATCTGGAAAAACAATTGTGTACCTTTATAAAGCTTTGCAGCGTACTGAGAAACTACACAAAAAGTAATATCGATTAGTATGAGAGCGACACTGAAAATTCTTAGAAAATCAAACAAGGATTAGTTTTAAAAAAATTTAAATGATTTTATTGTTTTTCAAAATATTTCCCTTTAATATCAATACATTTTTGCATTCGATGAAACCAGTCCTTAAAGCAATGATGCCACTCTTCCTGAGACACTTCAGAAACCAGGTTTTTGTAATGTTCCACTGCTTCATCTGATGACGAAAAAATGATTCCACGCATGTTATCTTTAATTTTAGGAAACAAAAAGAAATCGCAAGGAGCTACGATGGAGGGTTCATGGTGCTGACTTTTAGGGCAGCCAAATACTCAGTTGTTACTTTTGCTTTATGCGTTGTCATGATGTAAGATTATTTTTCCTTTGGGGCGTTTTTCACGAACTTTTTCAAAGATTTGTGTACCAATCGGCAGTAACGGTATGTCTATCTTCTAATGCTATAGTAGCAATATGACCCGTTTTAGAAAAAAAACTAGCAATCATCTTACCAGCACTACGAATTCTTCGAACTTTTGTAGGCTTAGGTTCGGTTTGAAAGACCCATTGAGCCAATTGACTTTTCTTTTGAGGATCATAACAATAAATCCAACATTCGTCACCAGTGACGATATTCCAAACCAAATTTGAATTGCTGCCTTGGGATTTTTCCACAGTTTTTCTGCACCATTCAATATGTTGTTCTTTTTGATCGGGAGTCAGTTTATGCGGAATCCATCGACAACAAAGTTTTCTCACTTCTAATTGTTGATGTATGTAAAATGTTTTGTATTTGACTCATACCAATGCCCAATGTCGCCCGAATAAATTCATAAGATATCAATGTAGATGTAATTCATGTAAATTCATAATGATTCCTCAAGCATTGCTCAGACAGCGGCAATATTTTCATCAGTAGCAGCAGTTCTTGGGCGTCCTTCACTAAGAAAATTCATCACTAAGAAATTCATCACTAAGAAAAAACCGGTCTCTTTTGAATTCGCTGTACCAATTATAAATTGTTGCCTTAGACGGGGCTTTTTCGCCAAATGCACTTCTAAGCCGATCTTCACATTGTTTAGGCGTTAATGACGATTTAAAATCGTAAAAAGTCATAGCCCGGAAATGTTCTCTAGTCAAATTCATTTTTGGGTGAACACACAATCTTTAAATTATGATAATTAAAAAACTATTAGAGCAAATCAAACAAACTAAACAGCAATCAACTCGCAAAACATTAAAAAGTAGCTGTCAACTAAAAACAAATTTCATTCGTTTTTAGAAACATGGCATTCTAGATATTATCAGTGTCCCCTCGTATAAAAGAAATCACATCGAATTTTTCGAGAAAAAATTGAAACCCTTCTAATTGCCCTGAATTACGCTCCAATAACTTTTTATGTAATCTGTTTCTTTATTGTAATCATTTCTGCTTCACATGGGTTCAGTACTTTTACTGAACCCATATGAAGCAGAAATGATTACAATAAAGAAACAGCAAATTTTATTGGTGATTTTAAATATAACAGAAAGCAAACTTCGAAAATCATACTTGATGATGCTGTACAAATTTTAACGAAAGGGGTGAAAGGAAAATTGTAAAATTCTTGGATGAATAATAATTAAATGTTTATTATTACATACTATGTGGTTGTTAAATAATAAAAATATTCGATAAAATAGTTCAAATTTATTTGATTATGTAGCTTTTTGTCGAAACTAATAGGCGACAATTTTTTCTGGGAACAGCTTTAGTTGGTGGAAGAACTGCAAAGTCAGTGTATTATAATAACTGTGATGAAAACCAAGAAAAAAAAGGCAGTAGATGTTGGAAGGAGAAAATGTAATGCTGTATTTTGGAGTACCTGAAAATGTTCCAAGTATAAGCAGAAGTGGCATGCATAGCAAAAATGCCATGACTAGCATTACATTGGATGTATCTGGAATTACTGATAGATTGGACGATTCATTATTTGAGACCACTAAATGCAGAAGTATTTGCAAAAATTATGAAGATTGATATAATATATTGATATCATAAGTATGTCTTAAGATTTCTTAGACATACTTGAAAAATTTACAGTACAGTAGAAAATTTGAAGACAACTAACTTTAGTTTGGTAACTAGGTTTAAAGTTCAGTGAGTTGCATTTGAATTAGTACAACTTAGATTAGTCTTCCTAAAGGCCTAAACAGAATGTTTTTATATTTATTATACATGCAAATAGGAATGTTAGTTTCCTTTCCATAGGATTCTAGCTTTCTATTATGTACATAAAATAATTTTTATAACTCTTCTATATTGTTTTTTGGTTGTAAGTATTTGTATTAGTATTCAGTATTATATAGTATTAACATTAATTCCTAATAGTATATTATGAAATTAGTTTATAATGCTATAATCCCTCATTGAAACAAATTTCATATGCTATTTTGTCATTTTAAAATAGGCTATTAAATTGTAAAAATTATTCAAGTGTGTTCTATTAAAAAATTGTTATTTATAAACAATCCTTGAACGATCGCATGTGGTTGCTATGGCTTTTTATAATTAATATACCGGTTGTCCACTCTCAAAGTTAATCATAGGCACTTAACATTGTGCATTTTACTTTTATGTATTTTGTTGTACTTCTATTAAATCAATACATATTAAAGTATTGAGCAGTTTAAATAGTCGTTATTCAAATCAGTCATACCCTAAATTGAAATAATTTAAAAAGCATGGTTTGTCATATTTAACACCAGTCAACCTTTAAATTAGTATTTTAAAATAAAAATCACACTCTGAATATTATTATTAGTATCATTTGATGCACAATAATCTTTTCTTTCTATTGATACCATTATCTTTTTTGTAATTGAATTTGGTAAGCAGCAATCACCAAAAATGTTCAATACAATGTTAAACGCATATGTTCAAGTTTGAGAACGAACAGGCTGTATAATTCTTATCAGCAATAAATTGGCATATTTAATTCATTGTCAAGATGACTTTATGGCACAACATTATATAGCACATGTGCCATAAAGTGGCAGATTATGAACGATTTTGACATTCATAATTATAGCATTCTGATACTAAGTCGACGACAAAGTCTATTACAGAATTTTTCTTATTTTTAAAATTAAGTCCTGCATCAATCAAGGAGGTCAATGTGTAAAATTTAAAAAATAAAACTCTGAGCAGACTTCGAGTTTTATTTTTTAAATTTTAAATTCTATGTAAGATTACTGATTACTTAAAAAAATTATTGTAACTGAAAATTTCCAAGACTTAAAAAAAGAAAGTTCCTGGTGTATAGATTTGTTTAAATAAACAAATACTTTGAGAGATATTTAAAACCACAATAAACCAGAAATAATAAAAAGGGTTGTAGGGTGCAATAACAGGTATTTTTTTCTGGGAAAGAGAAAAGTAGTTTACCAGGATGAACGTACTATTTAAAACTAAATTTAATTTAAAACTGTTTATTTGGAAACTTCAAATGAATTTTCAAAATAATACTTGCTTGATTAAATCATCCACGAATTTGGTAAGACTTGCCGACAAACAATAGAATGCTAAACAGGAAAGGTTTTGTCATAAAAGAGGAAAACAAGAAAGAATCTTATGACAGGAGAATTAATTTATGTACCTACTGCTGTGATTTAATTCTCATCAAATATTATTTATTTTATTATTATTTATTGGTTATTTTCCAATGGAAAGTCTTGTGGAAAAGTGATTAAAAAGATTAGTTAAAGCGATTTAAAAAACAAATATTTAGATTTTTGTATTAGGTACGTATGTAAAATTACTATCTGCCATCTCTGGGACTTAAAAAAAAAGTCTCGAGTCCCAGGAATATAAAAATTGTCGAGACTGAGAAATCTTATCGTCAACAAGAACTTAATGTTTTTTGTAACGTAGTCTACAGTTTTCATAATTTATTTCTAGCTTATATTACGTCTTAGCAATTCCCATTAAAAATATTCAGTACGGTGCGGATTTCTAATAACAGTATGAGAAGTACATGAAACGTGGAGAGCAGTACATGTCAATTGAGTAGTACGAATGTATTGCAAAACAGTACTGTACTACTCAAAGTAGTATGTCTGGTCACTTTAACATAATATTACTTTGTAAGTAATTTGATTTATGAAATGATTTTCATTTTCAACAATATGCCAAATATGGAGTTCTCCATAATGACCACAGGGCTTCCGTTGAACCTGTTTTAAGATCTATATTTGATTCGCTGCATTATTTTTTCATCACATCAACTCTTCTCTCCGTAGTCCCCCTCGGTGTGGTCCATGATTGCACAAGTATCTACAGCCTTTTTAAAAAATTGTAAATCTTTCATGGTCCATTATGTTCAAGACACAACTTTCTTCTACATTAAATAATGAAAACATCTTTGCGAAAAATATCAGCTGTTTAATGATTTACAGGCATAAAACTTCATTCAGTCAAGAAAATATTAAAATTTAAAAACCTAACCTTGAATAGGTAATGAAATGTCCCATCAGGCCATCGTCTTCTTAGCACCCAAACCCTTTATCAGCAGGCATAATTTATTAAGAATGGCGCATTGTTTGCACATCTGTTGCGGTCATATTATTATTTGTAGTAGAGAGCCCAATGGGGCAAAATGTGTCACCCTGTGGGGGTTTTGAGAGTAAAAGCTGGGACTAGTTGTATTCGATAGCTTATAATTAATTGTTATACCAAAAAAATTGGCATAAAAAAATAGATAAATCTTTGCAAACCATTATTGAGTTTTACGGGAATTATAAACTTTAAATGCTTGTAATGTTTGTATAACTTTATTACAAAATTCAAGATATAATTGTTTATTTTAGAAAAGACTTTATAAAATATTTCACCTCTAATCTTTCCGCTTTTCGCATGTTGAGAGAGACCTTTTTCATCGCACTGCTGAAAATACTTTTATCCAGAGTCTTAAGGCAAGTTCGAATCCTGTTTTCCAAATTCTTTGTAGTTCAGTCTTGATAATTATTAGAATACATTACCCGCTTTAAATTGGTCCAAAGATTTTCAATGGGGCGTAGCTGGGGTATGTTTGGTGGATTCATGTTTTTGGAGACATATGGTATATCTAGACGTTCCAGCTTGTTCAAAGTATTTGCAGTGTAATGTGCTGAACCTAGATCCGGCCAGAATATTATATTTTGGTTGTTGTGGTATTTGTTTATAAATTCTTTCACAACAGGAAGACATTTATTTGCATACCTATCACTGTTAATTACCAACTATGATGAAAAGAACACAGGTCGAGACATTCCGCTTTCACTGATTGCAAGCCAGACTAAGACCTTTTTCGAAAACTTTTCCTTTGGTAGAAATTTTACTGTGTCATTCGCACGCTCTTCTGTAGTATCAAAATAATGTTTTCCTTGCTACTCATTTCCATCCAGAGTAAAATATGACTCATCATCCATGATTACTTTGATGTTGTTTTTTGCAAAGAAAACATTGTTTGCTAAAAGCTTTATTCTCTGCTTTTGTGTCAGTTCTTGATTTTCAGACACTTCTAAAACTCCTTGGTAATTATTAATTATTCGATATACCGACCCCTATCGTACATGCATATATACATACGGGAATACCAAGCGCTATGGGTTTTCGTTTGAAAAACGTCATAAAAACAGGTAAAAATTATAAAATATTCTTGTCAGATGACAAGAATACTTTACTTCCCAATTTTTCCAACAGTTAGTCTTCTGAGCCTTTGCTTTGCTGAAGCATGTTTAAATGGATTATCAGACCTTACATATTTGACTCTTTCTATTGAAATATTGTTTTCACGTCTTCGCAAAATAGAATAGGTCGTTTTTCGTGAAAATCCCATCCGCTGAAAATATTTTACAATGTCTGATTTTTTTTGTATCCGAGTGTTGTTCACAATAATTAAAAATTAATTCGCGACGGTTCTTTTCACTAAACGTCATTTTGACAACTAATAATCAGTCTACTAACAATTGAATAAACTATTTGTTTGTTTGTTTTTGGGCGAGGAATCAGGATGGCGGAGCATCCTTCGTACCTCATGACACCGATTGCTATGATCATTTGGCCGACCCTACTAGAATTTAGCCGAATCTGGGGGAATTCCACCCCCAGTAGGGATCTTTATCGTACCAAACATCGCATTGACACGGGACATACAGTTTTACTTCCTATCCGAAAAGAAAGCATGTTTTAAATTTTTCTCCGCTATGAAAAATTACCAGCTCTTGTAAGTAGAACAGTAGATCAACATATCATATAAAAATCAGTGCCAACTGTTATTATTCACAATAATTTTAATTTAGAAGTTTGTGCCGATAAATGTATCCAAACGTTAAGCAGACACACGGATTCTGCTACATATATTATCTGCTAAAAAAGCCTGCTACAGTAACTGCATTATCGAATGCAGAGACACTAACGTTTTGGTACTTGTATGTCACTTTAGAAAATATTTAACCCCAGAAGTCTAGATGAAGACCGGAAAAAAGGATAGCATTCGCATACCAGTTCATTCTTCTAAAAATAGAACATCTTTTACAAAATCTTCCAGCGTTTCATGCCCTCACAGGATCGGATAATCCAAGTCAGTTTTCTGGCATCGGGAAGAAAACTTGTTGGAAAACATACCTGGCTTCATACAAATTGCTTAATAATTTCGGATTTTGATGAACAGACTTTTCAAAACTTGCACAATTTTGTTATTAAGCTTTATACCAATAATCAAGACGTTAACTCCATTAATCAGCTTCGAGGTATTCTTGCTGGTTCTGAAACTATTGATAGATTACCACCTATAGAGGACAGCCTAAAATATCATTGCTTATGGGCACACTCTACCAGTGTAACATTTGGCTAAATGCCTTAAACCCGATTCAAAACTATTTAAACTATTGCGATTACGGTTGGCAATTGAAGAGTAACCAGATTTTTCCTATATTACCAACTCTTGCATCATTACCGACAGATATTACAGTCTTATCAACATATGCGAATGCAAAAAAGGTATACAAGTACATTTCTACATTTTTCTTATGACTTTTACTTTCAGACTGCAAACAAAAATGGTGCAGTTGCAGAAAAAAGTAATATTGCATGTATAGGTTCGTGTAGGTGCACAATGTTAATAAAATAATGTGTACAATAAGCCCTTCAAATCCAAAATCTAATGAAGAAGATGAGGAAAGCGAGGTCGACAGTGAATAATGTTGATAATAGTACACAGGCACACCCAAGTCTTTACATTTTTTCGTTCTTGGTTAATTTACTATCTCTTTACAGAGATAATACTAGCCAAAAAATAAAAAGTTACTTACGAGATTCTTTGTTATCAAGTGTTTTGGAAAAAAATAAATGTCTATATTATAATTTTAACTATTCTGGAATACTGTTTTATTATTATTAGGTAATGGGTAAATAACGAAGATATAAAAATATTATTCTATTTAAATTATTTATTCTAAAAAAATGTTTAATGCGGTTAAACTTATATTAGGCATCTATTAATTAATTTAAGAGAAACGAAATACATTTTTAGATGTATTTATTAGCCCAAGAACATAGACAACTGCTGCGCACGGGGTCGGAAACGTAAGGGGGACTTGTCGAGGAGTACACGCGTCCATAGAATTTAAATTGTTTGGTACTAAATTTTATTCTTTTACGGAATTATTGTACTCTCTAAAAATATAAAAGTGGCACCGTTAGAAGCGAAAGATCGCGGTCTACAATTTTATAAAAACGACTTTTTTCGATTAAAGGCTTCGTTTCTGAAATATAAGTTGATAAACGCGAAAGTACCCTAAAATTAATTAATTTTTGAAGCTTCGCCATCAAACGACGTTGCAAGCATTTAAAGTTTATAATTCCCGTAACACTCAATGCTTTGCAAAGATTTGTTTATTTTTTTTTAGAAAAACGGCTACAAACTTTACATCGAAACCTACATGAAAAAATTGATCTAATAACGGTGCATCACGTACGATAGATAACTCCAAAATTATGAATTGTGCCCTTTTGCACACTAGTCCCCAGCTTTTACTCTCAAAACCACCACAAACATCAAAACTAAGCGACTTATCGGCGAGCGGGTACTCTACTATTTAGGTGACCTATTAGGGGAATGTCCTAATTATAGGTTTTTAAAAAATAGTAATTTTGGAGTCCTATTTGTTTAACTTTTATCTAAAAATGTTTTTGAAATCGTATCATGTTCTTAATATATTTTTATCGTCTTAATTTAAACGAAAGATAATAATGTTTACCATCTTATCAATACAAATAAATTATAAACTACTTATTTTGATTATTCTATTTATAGAAGCGGAATGCAAATATTAAAATAAATATATAATTTGATTAACGCTATTTCATTTGTGTTCAATGATGGAGATTTTACGTCATTAATTTAATGCAAATGTATTATAAAAAGTACAATAGTGTATTATTAGCGATAAGTAATCTTATCAAGTACCTACACATCTTTAAAGTAGCGTTAACATCTCAAGTTCTATTAGCAAAATGCTTGTTTTCATTTGATTCTACAACCGAGAATCGAATTAAATTTAGCAGAAGGTCAAGGCACCCACGTTTTATACATATGTAAAAAATCGGAAAAGTGCCTACTAATTAGTAAAGAAAAATTACAAAGTGCGGGTGTTTTATGACAAATTGTTAAGTGTTCCGTGACGTATTAACCACAGTAAAGAAGAATGTCTCTTCGTGTAATCACCAAATGTTTTGTAAATGGTAAAATAATTATTTTTTCTTTTATTCAACAGGTGTTAATTAAATGTACAGGTTATGTTTACTTTTGTTTTGATTAGAATACCAGAGAATGTCAAAATGTTTTGTTTTATTCTAAAGCCTAGTCCACACTTTGAGATATGTTTTCAGAAATAATCGATCGAACTACCTTGTTCGCAAATGTTTGTTTTGTTTCTTGAATGTTTTGATTCATTTCAAATTGAGACGCGCCAATAAATATAGATGTCGTTGTACAGCAACAAAATTGACCAATATATATGCAGTAGGTGATCATGTAGGCAACCAATGAAACGCATGCTATATCCATAACCATCAAACCTTCCAGTTATTAGGCTTTTCAGAACAAATGATTTTAGGGGGTTACAAATGAGACACTATACTTTCAAAATGATTGAACTTTTTAGAAATCCGTTTTATACATTAGTAATTTAAACATCCAATCTTAACTCTACATTGTATTTGACTATCGCTAATAGTAGGTATTTCAGTAACGATAAAATATTTACAATCAGAAGAAAAGGGATTATTTGAAAATGTAATAATATACAGGGTGTTTTATTTAAAAAAAATATGTATACCTATTAGGGTGGCCGTTATTTTGCAAAAGTTAGAATTTTTTAGGTCCCCCTCCCCTAGATTCCTTTAAAATGTAAAAAACGAGCAGTGCAAAATTTCAGCCCATTTGGTCAATATTAACCTGTGCCGCCAAGAGGTTAAAGTTTTAAATGGGACTTGACACGCGTTTGGTACACTGCTAGAAACTTTGTGACATAACTTTTTTATCTCTCTATGTTTTATCGTGAAATATTGTATACTTGTGTTGTTGAAGTTGCTTAACACGAATCTGAAGCCAAAATAACTTTGGCAGTTCCGCGAAAATACTAATCTTAGGGAAGTTGGCCGCTTTTTTGACAGCTGTAAACTGTCAAAAGATTTATTGACAGTTTGGATTTTATCATATTCGTGTTAAGCAACTTCAACAACATAAGTATACAATATTTTACGTTAATAAATAGAAAGATAAAAAGTTACTCCACAAAGTCTCTAGAAATGCACCAAACGCATGTTAAATCCCATTTAAACTTTAACCTCTCGGTGGAACGGGTTAATATTGACCAAATCGGCTAAAATTTTGCACAGCTCATTTTTTGACATTTTAAACAGATCTAGGGGGGGAGGACCTAAAAAATTTTAACTTTTGCAAAATAACGGCCACCCTAATACCTATTCCATATCACGTGACCTATACATGCAATTGTTTTTTTTGATAACATTTAAAAAATATATAGATAGAACAATACAACTTTTATAGGAAACTTTTTTTTAATCTCTAATAATAACAAAGATAAAGGGGTGGTCAAAATATAATGAATGACCTGTACAAGGTGCAACTCAGTCTGCTTCTTGGTGCTGTGGAGTGTTCAAAATTGAAACACAATCCCTTCTATGATAGGGTTATCATTGTGATTATTTCCTGTACTGAACCTCTTGTGAGACAGCAATGAATCCAAATCTTGGAAAATGTTCTTGTTGACGGAGTACAGGTCATGCAGAGAAACTTATGATTCGTTGCAATCATTGTAGTCTTGTACTTGACATAAGTATTTCCAAACAGCTTCATGTAATTGTAAGTGGATGCAATTCGCCAGTATCTTAAGCTAAACTCAAGCCTCTGAGTAGTAAGAATTGGGGGACGTGAAAGTACCGTCCAAGGGCTGAATTTTGTGGGATGAGTGAGGTGGCAGAGAAATTATTGTCTTATCATGACTGTTACTTCAATATTCCAAGAGTGGTTGTAAATACCAGTATCCAGCATCCAGTATGGACATCACAGGTTTCTCTTTGCAATGGCTTCGCCCAGTTGATGAAGTTCTCGAACCATTTGGTAAATATGTGAGATGGAACCCAATCAGTTATATTGAACAGTATCGATTTCTCCAGGAGGCATCCCTCTTTTTAAGCTGTACTCATATTACCAGTAGAAATATGATCAGAATATGAATGAGAAAATATCACCAATGGTGAGATGAAGTGTTTTGATGCACTTATGAAACCTCTCTTGGAAATCTGCCGGTTTCCTTCTAGTCTGATCACTTGAGGAACTGTTCAGGTGTCATGATTCATTGATTAGGTGTGTATGATTTGCAATAACGCCAGTTGGTTTTCACACCAATAGGTGTTTCTTGTGTTGTCTGAGAAACAGCTTCAACCGTTTCTGTCTGGCACCTTAATCTCCAAAAGGATGTTTGCGATTGTTTTTTATTTTTCCTCGATCAATCTCAAATCATTCTTCGTTAATACAAAAAAAGTCACCCTTTTTTTCAAGTTTCAATTCAAGTCTTAACTGAGCTGCTTTCTTTGGATCACCATATTTCTCATTTGCGAGCTACATCAATATTGTTTTAGGTACCAACCAGCTTTAAATTGACTACCTTCTTCCTCTTATCATTTTATTTCTAGTTGCTTCAATGAGAATTTGCTCAAGCAAGAATTATCAAGGACCCCGCACTAATCTTATGGAAACTGGCCTCCAGTTAAATTGGCTGAATTCTTGATATGTTATAGATATCTACTCCCAGATCAAAAGTTCTCATGGGCATAAAGTCCAAAAACCCATGGTTTGGCCACCACAGGTGCTTAAAGTTGCATGTTTTGAAATCTTTCGAACTTTTGAAACATAATCTTATGGAAATTGGCCTCCAGTTAAATTGGCTGAATTCTTGATATGTTATAGATATCTACTCCCGGATCAAAAGTTCTCAGGGGCACAAAGTCCAAAAACCCATGGTTTGCCCACCACAGGTGCTTAAAGTTGCATGTTTTGAAATCTTTCGAACTTTTGAAACTAACTTAATTTGTTTATTAAGATTAGATTTTATTGTGACTTTTTCTCGCACATTCCGGGTACTTGATTATAGTGAGTCCCCGCGCCTCTCACCTGTGGGGTGCTTGATTATAGTGAGTCCCCTCGCTTCTCACATTCGGGAATTCTGAGTGTTGGATACACATGAGTCCTTTCGACTGTCAATAAAATGATGTGAAATTAGCCTATTTTACTCCACTATTTCTATGTTCAAATCCTCGTGATTTGCTCTATGTATTGCATCCACTGTCGTTCGCAACAATGATGCGTCAGGATATCTGACATTAGGCTGATGGCGCGCATATCCAAGATACCACAAAATGCTTGCAGCATATGCACATGTACCCAAAGCTTTTGAATCTAGATGACTCAAATGATTAAGTATATTGTCTCGCATATAATCACAACATGTGCGAGAAAACATAACAAAAACTAAACAGCGGCAACGAGTTTAATTGTACTTGATACACAATTGTACCCACTCAAGTAAAAGTGTATGCGAATGTTGTGAATTATAAAAAAAAGTCACAATAAAATCTAATTTTAATAAACAAATTAAGTTTCAAAAGTTTGAACGATTTCAAAACACGCACCTTAAGCACCTGTGGTGAGCAAACCATGAGTTTTTGGACTTTGTGCCCATGAGAACTTTTGGTCCGGGAGTCGATAACTATAAGATATCATAAATTCAGCCAATTTAACCGGGGGCCAGTTTCCATAAGATTAGTTTTAAAAGTTTGAACGATTTCAAAACAGGCAACTTTAAGGTGGGCAAACCATGAGTTTTTGGACTTTGTGCCCCTCTGAACTTTTAATCCGGGGGCCAGTTTCCATAAGATTAGTGCAGGTTTCTTTGAGAGATGCTCTCTCTAGTATCTATTTCAACCGTTTAAACTCGTACCGAATTTGCAGACTAATTTTTATTAAAGGCTGACCTTTAAATTTGATCCAGTTAAGTATGCGGTTTAGTATCATTTAACATTTTTGAAGTACTTGAATTAAGACCTGTCAGAGTTTGTTTTGTGTTCTCAATGATCAAACAAAGTCATTAAATTACTTTTTTTTCCAATATTATATGAGATATATTTTTCTCATTATAAAACATTTGTCTAATAATTCTACTTCCTTTAATTTTAGTAACTCCAAAGGCATACAATAGCAGATGTTTCAGTATTAATCTTTCCGAAGAACATTTAATATTACAAAAAACATGTCGAAGTTTTGCTGAATCGGAATTAAAACCAATAGCAGCTCAACTAGATAAAGAGAAAAAGTTTCCAGCCAAACAGGTGCCTAATGCAAAAGGACATGCTACATGTCCGTTTTTAGTGGTGGTTGATGCTTATTCCTGTAGCTTTTTGTGCATTAAACTTAAATGCTTATTGTTAAATATGAAATTATTATTTAGATAAAGAAGATGGGTGAATTAGGTTTGCTATCAGTAAACGTGCCAGAGAAATGGGGCGGTGCAGGCCATGATCGATTTGCATTAGCGGTAGGAGTTGAAGAAATAGCGAAAGGATGTGGTGGAACCGGTGCTATTATGTCTATTCATAATACTCTTTATGTAAATTTAGTTGAGAGATGTGGTACTGACAGACAAAAAGAATATTTTCTAAAGCCTTTTACGTGTGGTACATTAGGATCTTTTGCACTAAGTGAACCAGGTCTGTTTAGGTTAATTTTTGAACTATTAGCATAATATTAAATTTTGTTTATATTTTATAGATGCAGGAAGTGATGTCGGAGGTATGACCACAACAGCAACTTTAGATGGTGATAGTTATGTATTAAATGGAACCAAGTCATGGGTAACAAGTGGCTTGGAAGCAAAGGCAGCAGTTGTTTTTGCTACTGTAGATAGAAATTTAAAACACAAAGGTACACAAAATAATACAGATTTTTTTCTTTTCAAAAACCTTTGTTTTTAGGTATTACAGGTTTTCTAGTCCCAATTCCATCATCTGGTTTAATCCTGGGGAAGAATGAAGATAAATTAGGTATAAGAGCTTCATCTACATGTAATTTTATATTAGAAAATGTACGAATACATAAGGAGAATGTTTTGGGTAATAATTATATTTATTTTATGTGAACACAATCCACATTCTAAATTACAGGTGAGGTGGGTAGTGGGTTTAGAATGGCTATGGAACAATTAGATGAAGCTCGAATAGGAATTGCTGCACAAGCTCTTGGTATAGCACAAGCTGCTTTAGAAACAGCTATTGCATATGCTGCACAGAGGATAACATTTGGGCAAACAATCAATCAGTATCAAGCTGTTAAGGTTTGTTACCATCTCTTTTAAACGTTTTTTTATATAAAATACACCCTGTTCCAGTTAAAAATAGCTAATATGGCACTTCGTTTGGAATCTGCAAGACTTCTAGTATGGCGTGCTGCATTTTTATGTGATAATAAATCAGGGAGATCATCTAAACAGTCATCTATGGCTAAATTAGCCGCCAGTGAGGCAGCTACTTATATTACTCATGGTGCTATACAAATTTTAGGTGGTATGGGTTATGTATCAGACATGCCTGCTGAAAGACATTACAGGGATGCTAGGATAACAGAAATATATGGTGGAATTAGTGATATACAGAGGTTAATAATTGGAGAGGCCATTATTAAAGAGTACAAACAATGATATTTACTTATTATATATACAATTATATTTACCAATTGTTATTTATATATGCGACTGTATTCATGTGTACAAGATCTGTATTGATATATGCATTTGTTGATTTTTACGTACCTAACTATTACAATACATTCAACTGTATTTTTTAAAGTATTTCTAATTTGTACTGATTTATAAAAATAAAATGGTAAAGGATAAAAATTTTACTTCCATATTGTTTGTAGAAGTTTGAAGCAATACGACTGTGTTGTTTATGGTTTAGTTTTATATATCCTTTATTCAGACAGTTTAGTTTTCAAACCTTAATTTGTATAACTGACCCAAGTAACAAAAATATATTCTAAGAATATGCTAAGCATATTCGAAAAAAGATTGATTATTCTACGAATGTTCTGTAAATTGCCTACCAATGGTGGCTTGTGGCTTCCTAGGATGGTGAGGCTAAAAAAACCTCCTACTGCAAAACCCAATTTAATCTGTGAGCGGTGCAATGTGTAAATAATGCTAAAGGTGAACCAGATCCAATTTCAGGCAGTTTAACTCTCCGGCCATAACGCTAGCATCATTGTAACATTGAGTAACTAATTTTTGTTTAAAATTAAAGTGTTATAAAACATTAGCTATTAGATCAAATAATGCATTTGCAGTTCTATCAGCACTTACGTCAAAAAACCTTAAAAATCGTTTTCTTTTAAATTTTCATTATTTACAAACCGGACAGTAATGGGGCATTGTGATTTTTCACTAATGTCTGTTGTATCATCAGCAATTAGTGCAAAACAATTTGCATTATTAATTTCACTGTCAATAGATTTTCTTAAATAATTATGGCAACAAGAAATTGATTGATTTTGAATAGTTTTTGACCAGTAAAAATGTTTTTAACTTCTTCAGCATGTTCGTTAATTTCTACATTGAGCTTAATCAAGTACTCAAACATTTATTTAAAATTGCCACGATTATCTAAAGTAGTCGATTCATCATTGCCCCGAAATGGCAATTTCTGACTGCCTAATAAAATTTTAACATCAATTAAAATAAATAAGATTGTATTTAAATATACGTGTTCTTGTAAAGCTTCTATAACTGTAGAATCATTACGTTCAATACGCTTAAGACCTAGAAATTTTTTAATACGTTCTTTTGAATCGTTATATTTTTTTACGCCTCTGGAAAATGTTTTTAATATTGTAATCATTATAACCTGTACTGTTTTAAACATATATTTTTAACAGTTCTCAATAATTACTGCCACAGAGCCAATTATGCATTGCATACAAAAAATTATGAAAAGCCCGATTTTGTAATTTATCAGACATAACATCGGTTTTTGGCGTCGGACGTTGCTTTAAATTGCTTTGATATTCTATTTTATTACGCCTTAAAAATTGTGTTTCTAGTAAACACATCACGTGATCATATTGTGGATCATTCCCTTGCATCTAAAACAAAAATTTGTTACTAGCTGGTTAATTAAAATCCCCGACTTTTTTCACTAATATACCTAAATGTTCCTGTGAATACCTTATAAAAGCACCTTATATAGCACACAAGCTAATCACGTTAAAATACGATTTTAAAAAGTAAAACAAAACACGAAAGAAATTGTCTTCGGTAGTATTGGGACGGAGGTCGCAACAATAAAATAACATTCGATGCGAATCTTGATCTTTCATTGAATCACGAAGCTGTGAAATTTCAGCCTCAGTTCTACCTATAGGAAGAGTATACAATCAATTATCAAGCCGCTGTGCTGTAACGAGCCAGCCAATGCATACAGATGCATGAACTGAAGCTTGAAATTTTGAGCCTCATCCATTCCATTTGCATTATAGTTGCGCTGCGTTGGGTATGCGCATTTAATACATTTTATTATAAAGTAAGCGTATTTATATTAAATTTAATATTTTTAATCTAGAAAGTATAGATAGAATAAATTTATTAACATAGTAATAAAAAAATAATTGACGGTAAAATATTTATTTTATTTAGTAATTATTTGGTTTCGTTTAGGTGAGGCTCAGCCTCACCCGCCGAGCCACGCCTGTTGCCTACATATATCTATAGAAGAACAAGCGCAAATGTCCTCCTAAAAATCTTCTATGAATATCCATAGAACGTCCTTTCGAATATTCATTAAATAATCAGAATGAATATGCAATTAATGTTTTTGAATGTAATGAATGGATTTTTTTGTAGAATAGTCAGAATATTTTTACGAATCTTTTTGTCATATTTAATATGAACATCGAGTGAATATTCTTTGAACATATGTTCTGAATAATCTATGCATATTTGTTACGGAATGTTCATTGAATACCATGGAAATCTCCTTAAATATTCGTTACGATTCTCTTATAGATATTCAAAACAGAATTGATAAATCAAAATTCTTCTTTAAGAATATCTTTCTGCCTTAGAATATTTAAACGCTTGCTGTGAATTAAGCTTTCTATCACTATCATAAGTAGTAACAAGCTTAAGCTGTTACCTTGCTTTATTCCTTTTTGCAATTCTAATTGTCTTCTATAACATTAGTTAATGACAGTTTGTTTAAATATTTGAAGGGTCGGCTGCAATGTTGTATGTAACAAAAGGATTGCACAGCAACACAAACTGACAACAGACATACATCTTTGTTCAACGGCATACTACAAATTCAAGCTTTAAAAACTAGCATCCCGGGAATCTGTTTTAGAACCTGTTAAGTGTTAAGCAGAATTTTATACGTTTATACTAACATGGTTTTTACAGTAATAGCTCATTCCAGCAAAATGTTACATACAACGTTGTTAAGGCTGACCCTTCATTTAATATTTTTGGGTACTTTCAGTCAATTAAAAACTTTTTAGTTTTTTAGTATAGTCTGTTTTTTGTAAACGATAATATAGGAAATCCAATGGAATTTTGTCATTTTTCTCCGAAGTTTGTATCCTTGCAAATGTAACTAGAAATTTCGGTATCAATCAAAAGAAGAATTCATTTTACATCAAAAACATATTCAACTTTATGAAGAAAACCAAAAACAATTTAGAAAAATACTTAAAAAGCTTATTGATTTGTTGCTTTTGGTAATAAGCTATAAAGAAAAGCTGGAAGCTGTACGCTGATTGGTGTAGCGGTTAACGTATCAGATTCATAATCAAAAATTGCGAATTCAAGCCCTGTCCTCGTATACTTTTTTTTTAAATTGTATTACTTACTAATTATTATTTTTAGAACATTATTACAATTATTACTAGTTTTTTTTTATTATTAGATATTTTTGCAGGTTCCAGTTCAGCAAGGACAAGAGTGCATGTGTAAATTTAGCTCAGGAAATAAAAATATCATTTAAATTAAAAGCATAAATAACAATTAGAGTGACCAGTAAAGAAAGAATATTAGTGCAACAACTCACTGTAACTACCTATAGGGGAATTAAACAAAGATCAAGTAAGATTAGTCAAGTTTTTAACCCAAATAAAATATAATTACACACATAAAATATAGATAAAAGTCTAGGTCCGACGGGTCGACCGGCCTTATGACTTTTATAAAACGTGATTAGATAACACAATACAACTTATCAATTTATTTATTTATTTATATGTTTAAAATTTCTGAATTGTATTTACATTTAAAAGACAGGTCAGGATTTAAGCTAAATTATTAACAATGGAGAAAAATGAAGGAAATTATACCCTAACTGATATTATGAATAAATTAATAAATATAGAACAGAAAATGGACATTACAAATTTAAGTATCAAACAACAAAAGGAAGAAACAGGAAAATTAAAAGAAATTATTAAGCAACAGGAACTAAAAATACAAATGTTAGAAAAAGAAGCGCGAAAGAGAAACTTAATAATTTTTGGTATGAAAGAAGAAGAGAATGAATAACCAGCAAAACTGAGAAATTCCTTTATTCTAATAATAGAGAAAATTGGAATAACTCTAAAACAATATGAAATTGACACCATAAAAAGACTAGGAACAAAAAAAGAGAGCATTAACAGACCAGTTAAGGTAGGACTGACAACTAGAATGAAATGGATAGAAATAATGAAAAATCAAAAATGCCTGAAAGGTACAGAAATATCAATTAAAGAAGACTTTGATAAGAAAACAAGAGATACAAGGAAATTATTAATACCGCATATGTTAGAAGCCAGAAAGAGAGGAAATAAAGCAATCTTTATTGAAGATAAGTTATTCATAAATGGAGAAGAATGGAAATATGAAGAACTAATAGAAATAGAAGAAACAGAAGAAGAGTTCGATGAAGAAGAAGAAAAAATGAATAAGAACGTGGAAAAGAACAAGAAGAGAGAAAGATCAACAGACGATGAAACAGAAAAGACTTTAAATGAAAAAATCAAACTTGGCACAATCCCGAAAAGAAATAAATACTGGACTCAGACCATTCTAGCCCCAATCAACAAGGTAACAGCTAAGAAAGAGCCAACGAGAAAAAACACAAGTGAAGATATACTCAAGGAAGAAGATATTTTTTTAAACATTACCATGAGAAGCGATAATGCAAAGCATAACAAAGAAATACATTAACAACCAATTACAAAAAACTTAAAAAATTAGAAAAACCAAAATATAATAACACAATGACCCTGGCGAGAAAATGGAACACGAATAACAAACAACATGAACTGAACAATAAGAATCAAAACAGAAAGAAAAAGAAACAAGGGGAGAAAATAAAATAAAAATTGGAACATGGAACATAAAGACCATGCTGGCAGTAGGTAAAATGAATGAAGTAGCACAAGAGATAGAAAAGTATCAAATTGAAATACTGGCACTGCAAGAGATAAGGTGGAAACAACAAGGAAGAATCGACAAAAAAACTTCACGCTTTATTATTCCGGTGAAGATAAACAAGGAAGAAACGGAGTGGCATTCATGATAAGGGGAAAACTTAGAAACGAGGTAATCCAGTTTAGAGCGATAAACGGAAGAATATGTCTTATAAGAATACAAAACAAACAATCAAATTTAACAATAGTAAATGTATACACGCCCACAGAGAAATCGGAAAATGAAGACAAACAACAATTTTATGAAAAATTAGAAGAAATCTGTGAAGAAGTACCCAGGAACGATATGTTGATGATTATTGGTGACTTCAATGCAAAAATAGGGAAGGAAGAATATAATAAACACGTTGCAGGAAAAGAAACAGTACATAACATCACAAACAACAACGGTTCAAGATTATGTAATTTAGCTTCACTGAGAAATACATACATAGTAAGCACAAAAAACAGCATAAGATAACCTGGATGATACCAGGGAGAACAGAAGGAAATCAGATAGACCACGTCTTAATAACAAACAAATGGAAAAACATTGTGAATGACGTAAGGTCGTATAGAGGAGCCAACGTCGATTCTGACCATATCCTGGTAATTGCAAAGATAAAGATGAAAATATTAAAATATCAGATACCAGAAAAAATCAGAAGACAGTGGAACACACAACACCTGAACAATGAGGAAGTCAAAAATAAATATATTGAGACTATAGAAGAGAATTTAAAAACAAAGGCAAATGATAGTATAGAAGAAAGAAAGCATGCAGTTAAAGACAGTTGGTTTGATGAAGAATGCAAGGAAAAAATTAAAGAAAAGAACCAAGCAAGACAAAGATGGGTAGAAACAGAAGATAAGAGAGAGCCAAACCAATACAGAGAGATAAGGAAAGAATCAAACAAACTATGTAAAAAGAAAAAAACATTATGGATTGATAAACAGATGCAAGAACTAGAAGAACATAATAAAGATAACAAAAAACTATTTGGACACGTAAAACAACAGAATAAAACAAAGAAAGCATTTACAAAAATAGGGAAAAGAGAATGGGAAACACATTTCAAAGAACTTTTTAAAAATCCAGAAAGGTTAAATGAAGAAAAAGAAGTCCTAACAAGGACAAAAGGAAGTGAAGAAGAAGTACCAACATACGAAGAATTTACAAATGTAGTAAAACAATTAAAGTCAAATAAAACATCAGGCCCTGACGAAATTAACAATGAACTAATAAAAAATGGCGGCAAAACATTGTTAACACACATGTATAACTTAATGACAAGAATATGGAAAGAGGAATCTATGCCAATTGATTGGAAACAAGGTTTTCTAGCTCCAATATTCAAAAAAGGAGATGCAGCTAACTGTAATAACTACAGAGGCATCATGTTATTAAAACACTACATAAAAGATTCTAACTTCAATTATAAGAAACAGATTGAACATCATCATTGAACATATGCAGAAGCAAAATTCGGAGTGTCAACAAGGATTTAGGAAAGGCAAATCAACAATAGATGCCATACATGTGCTAACACAAACAATTGAAAAATGCCATGAACACGACGTAGATATACACATACTGTACATTGATTTTCAACAAACGTTCGACAGTATCCACAGAGCAGTACTAATAAAAGAAATGGAAAAAATGGGAATACCCATAAAGCTGATCAACTTGGTTAAAATGACCATGGAGAATACACAGGCAAAAATAATAACCCAGGAAGGAACGACACAGAACATTAAAATAGAGAAAGGAGTGAGGCAAGGGGAAGCCTTGTCAACAACATTATTCAACATCGCACTAGAAGGAATAATAAAAGCAACAGGAATAAACAAAACCATAGCACAGAGCCTAACACAAATAGTAGCATATGCAGATGATCTTGCTTTAATATACCGAGACGGAAAAACACTAGAAGAAACACTAACCAGATTAGAAATAGAAGCAAACAAAAGAGGACTGAAGATAAATGGAAAGAATACAGAATATATGATATGCACAAGGAGAGAAACAACAAACATAAAAGACATAAAAATAGGAAACCATTGTTTTAAAAAAGTAGACCACTTCAAATATCTAGGTGTCATTGTCAAAGCTAAAAATAACAGAAGTGCGGAAATTATAGAACGCATTCAAGCAGGTAACCGGGCATATTGGAAGTATCAAAAACTACTAAAAAAATAAAAATCTAAGCAGAAAAACAAGACTCAAAATCTATAGAGCAGCAATAAGGCCAGTAATAACATACGTGGCAGAAACAATGTGTCTGTCCAACAGAGATCAAGAAAAATTAAGAGTGCTAGAAAGAAAAATATTAAGAAAAATCCTCGGCCCACACAAAGAACAAGGGGAATTCAGATCCCTGATGAATCACGAGATAAGGCAACTAGTGAAAGAAGACGACATAGTTCAGTTCATAAAGACGCAGAGACTAAAATGGTTTGGGCACATCCAAAGAAGAGAAGCACATGAAATAATAAAGAAGGTAATGGACTGGAGACCAATTATTAATCTTACCGAGTTTTATTCGAGAACGAACTATTTGGCATATTTCAGATTTCCCATACTAATTCCGTATAGCAAATGTTACAACGAACACGGTGTATAAGATTTAAGTGTAAATAGCAGATTTATTTGTTAAATAAAATAAATAAAACAAATATCCGTTCTTTGAAACTAGACAAAATTAATCATCCCTTTTTCAATACCCGTTCTGATTGCAAATAAAATGTACACAATCGATTTGAGTGACTGAGACAGTTTCAACAAAAGAAAAAAAAATCAAGGAAATCTAGAAAAATCAGGACTTGGTTAATGAGTTGTTTAAATAAATTAAAAAGCTTTTTATATTTTAAAACACATATATTTATTCAATATATACATATACATATTTAAAAAATTGAAAGACTACATAATAAAGCTATTAACCAATAATTGTAAAGTTAAATTATCTGTTACTGGGAATTTAATACACTGTATATTTTGGTCAGCAATGCACAAATCAAGTGAATATGATGCTTACCAAAAATGTATAGATATATTATTTATATAAACAATTATGCTGTATTTTCTTGTTAGAAGTTCTATACTAGTACAGACAGAATGGGGGAGGGGTATATCTAATCAACTCTGGAGAATTTTAAATTATTGTCAGAGTCAACCTCTGCAGTCAGGTCATTGGTCAAAATTAAGCTTATTTCAAATGTAAGGCATGTACAGGGTTCATTATATTTTGATCACTCTTTTAGTTTTGTTACTATTGGAGATAAAAAGTAGTTTAGTATAAAAGTTGATCACGTGATACAAAATATACATATATTTTTTTAAATGGAACATCCTATATATAAGCTTCAGTAACCTTCACCAGACCCATCAGATGGCACGATAAGCAGTCGGTCTCGACAACCACATAAACATCTTTCTGTGGTTGTCGTGAAAAATAATTCTGCCCTATACCATGCACAAGTATGTATTTACTTCAGTGGTTTGGCAATGTTAATTACAATTAACATTTATACAATACAATTACATTTTCGAATAGCCCTTTTTTCCCTGGTTCTAAATAAGGATAATTTTGTATAGGTCTATCAATAATATTTTTTTATTTTTTTGAAGAGCAATGGACTATCCATGACAAATTTATGTTTCTTTAACTTTCCTTTAATAAAAGTGGGTTATAGCGAGACTGAAAAAAGTTGTTTCATTTCACTCACATTTTGATAAACATAGCCTACTGCTCTTCTAATGCAGTTTTTTTTGCAGTCAATGTGCAGGTCAAATAATATGTCAAAAAGTATGAATCATAGCACTATACAATATTATATATTTAGAATCAGGGAAAAAAGGGCTATACGAAAACTTAATAATATATAGGATGTTTTTGACGACGTTTCTAAAAAATTATAGTTACAATAATAAGACTTTTTCTCCACTAATAACAAAAATAAAGAGGTGGTCAAAATATAATGAATAATCTTGTACAGACAGTGATCAAAATATTACAGACATCTCAAAAAATAGTATTTTTGAAAAGTAATAAAAATTTGAATAGATTACACGTATATTTACAACGTTCCATACATTTTCGATAGGATTCATAACTAGATGTTTATCAGGCCGGTCAAGAGTGCTTTGATTTTATTTTTCTTGAAGCAATTCGTAACATTATGTACCTTGTGGCACAGCACCAAAATTTACTCTATGATATTTTTCTAGAAACACAATCTCTTTACCACTTATTAAAACTTCCAATTATTTTAAAATAATGGATTTTTTTAAAGTGTCCGTAATGTTTTGATCACCCTCTTATCAGTGGCGACCCATACAAAGTATTTTTAGGTGTGCTACAACCCCCAAAATGTTTATGTTTGTTTTGCCCGTTTATTTTGCCAAATAAAGTGAATCATATTTCATTGCTAATACGCGTTTTAGAGTTTTCGTGTTTTTTACTTTTTCACTTAATAGTGCCAGATCCTTTACCATAGATTTTCTCGTCATCCAGATTGTCAGAAAACAACACACATGGAAAACAAAATAAAGCATTCTTTTGTTTAATCGACTACACAATCAGCAATCGCATGCCTGGCCCTGTTTATAATAAATAATGGATATTACATATTATACAACTGAATACTAATAATAATTAATAATTACTAATAGATATTTTTTGGGGTATCTTTGGTTGTGACTACTTGCACTGGTATAGGGGTTATTTTAGGTGATATAATTTTTTTTTAAGTATAATAAGCAAAAGCTAAAGATGTTGTTTTATATTTGCATCTCATGAAAGTTATATCCTTGATAGTCGGAATGACATGACAACCTCTAGTATAGAACGTCTAGTTTGAGTCACAATTGTGATCAGCTTTTTTAATAATTGTTTAGTTACTTAAAATATAATTACAATAAGAAAATAAGTAGAGAGAGATATGAAGGATATAACTTCATATAATATAGTAGCAAAAGCCAAACAGATGTTTTCTAAACAATTCTGAAAACTGTTAGCCAATCATTATTGGTTACAGTTTTATTTTCTTACAAAATATAATTTAAGTGTTTACTGACATGAGACATAAAAGTAATAGAGTAGATAATCTCTTATTAATATCAGTCATATGGCATATTAATTCTAATAATAAAGTATGTTGAATAAAAACAATTCAAGTATAGCTAATTAAAATCGACTTGATTCTTATAACATAACCAATATAAGTACGTAACAGATGATATTTATTATTTTCTTTCTTCCATTACCAACAGTTCCTTCAGAAGTAAATTAGGCTATGCTTGTAAAATAGCATAATTTATCACAATGGTTTTGTACTTCTTTACAAGGAAATATTTAAATTGAACTGAAACAGTGTTGAATGTAACAAATTGATGATTTATGACAATGGGCACATTTAGCGCTCATAGTCTTATGTTTGTAGCCACTTAAATTTCTTTTATTGAACATACTATATAATAAGATATATAATGTACAGGATGTCGTAAAAACTACACTTATCTTTCATTAAGTAATTGTTATAACTAATTCAATAATGTAATGTTTTATAAAATGCAGCCTTTTATATAATTTCATTAATATGATAATATTCTATATTAGGGTTTTGTTACAGGTCCAAGCAAATTAGATAATAGTTTATATTCCGTATTACTGCAATTTAATGATGTAACATGAAATTTAATGACTTATAGCTTTTTCAATTTATATGCACCAATGCTGCAAGGAGGACTAAAGCTGATGCCGTGCAACTGTTCGATTTATGCTTTTTGGTTCACATTAAATCAGTGCAGAGTATTCGATTTAGCGACAGCTGATGCACGAAACATGAACTCATGCAAGTTTTTTAACACGAGGTTGAAGAGCTCATGCTGTGGCTAGTGCATTAGCTGATTTTTGTTATGATTTTTTGTTTAGAGAGAGTAAGAAGCCATGGTAGCTCAGTGGGTATGGCACTTGACTACCAATCTTAAGGTCCTGGGTTCGAATCCCAGGAATAATACATTGGAATTTTAAAAATATCTAAGGCTTCCAGGTCGACTCAGCCTGTGAAATCATATCCTGGGGTAATAATAGGCGGTCAGTGTGTAAAGCTAGCCACTTTACCACCTTTGAGTACCGAACGGCTCGAGAATAGCAGTCTACCCTGCTATACCCCAATGGGCCTTCATGGCCTATGAAAGGGGACTATTATTATTATTGATTGTTTGTTTAGAAGTTTTTGGCATCGTTTAATCCGTATTTAAAAAAATGGATTAAGAAGAACTAAATATAATGTAATAGAGCAATGCAGTGTGTCAAATATTTATTGTATAATTAAAACAGCTCAGAGCATGTGTTGTTTAATAGATTTGAGGTTAGGTTGTTTTGATTATTGACGTGCGCGCGTTCGATTTATAGGTCGTTTTTATATGCTCGTTGTTCATGATAATTTGCAGTATTTCAGAACTTGCTCTGTGCTAGTGCAATTTAGTGCGTATAAATCGAAAACGCAATTAGTTATCCTCATCACAGTAAGAAGTTTTGCATATTTTAGGTTATGCAAAAGTCACTTATGACATTTAAAATTTGTCAAACTTTTGATATTTAAGGTTACAAAATTCTTATGTTCTAGAAATACATAACCTAAATATTGGAATCTTTTACCTTTACCAACATAATAGATTGATCATCTAATCATCTCAATATTTAGACCTGTTACATAAAGAATGACTTCTTTGTTTAAGCTTTCTATGTTTCTTCATGCTTTATACTGTAATGTTCAAAAGATCTAATAATCTACATGCTACGAGACAAGAAAAAACAAAAATAATCTCAAGCCATCACAATTGTCATTAGAACATAGCAATCAAACTTAATCTGAAAACAATAATACTAAAAAAAAAAGAATAACTAACCCTATTTTACATAATATAAAACAATTACTTAATGAGCTATAAGCAGTCAACTTCACAAGTAGGTAAAAAGCAAAAATTGCAAAACTTAACAAACTCCATTAACAAAAAGAAAATTCTTGGATATTTCAGAAATGCTTTTATAAAAACATTTTCCTAAGCATTTCAAATTTGTTGAGCTGTGGTAAAATCATAACTGCCTTGGTTTGTATTTGTTGGTGCATTTCTATCCATATCTTCATAGCTTTGATTTCTAGGGCCCGAGAAAAGATTTCCCATGCCACCTAAAATTTTTTTTATTGTTACATGGAACATGATTACCTATTCTATAAACTTATTTTTAGTGATTATTCTATCTTTAAACATATTGAAGATGAAGAACCCAATTAGGTGAAGAATTTATAATCCGTATTCACAATTTGTTTAACTACAACTGTTAATGTGCAAAGACTAGAGTTGATACTATTTAATTTTAAAAAGCATTAAAATCAAATAAAAGCAAAAATAAATTTAATTGCAACCGCCGAAGCTGTAGCTATTACTTTTATATAAACAAAAAACCAATATGGGAAGCTATCAAAGAATGTTACATTTTGCCACCTACGCTTTACAAGCAACTTTATTTAATTTTGTTTAATAAACGAATTTGTTATTTTAAACCTGATATTTGAATCACTTCGGTGAGTCTACACTATTAGCATTGCTAATAGATTTCTGTGAGACCAGTGAAAGTTCTTCACACTGGTATTCATTGCAACTACAATTTCTTGAGACACTCAGAATACGTAAATTCATACCTGATGCTCCACTACGTTCCTGTAGCAGTTTTGCTAAATATATGACAGTGAAGGGCCTTACAATTAGGTGTAGAATTGCCATTGCTGCTGAAAATCTTTCACTTGCATCTGAAAAATATAAACAGTATAATAATTGATGATGTGGATGATAATTGGTGATGTGTATAAGAAGTGATCTCTTTTAAACTCTTTTAGACTCTGCTGAGGCTCCTTAGAGAAATTAGCTACTCCCATGTTTGGGAAAAATCGAGGAGGGGGTCAAGGCAGCAAGGCAGGATTTAACATCGATCGAAGAACTGATAACTTTAGAATGCAAACGTGCTCAGCGGCCTGTTTTTAGAGCATAAATTGTTAAATTAGAGCAACCCCCTTGTAGTACCCTTGTTTACACCAACTCCATAGTAATAAAAGTATTTATAGACCACTGCACCTACCTACTTGAAGTTTTGCACTTTTAAAATTATTTTTATTTTAAATTATATATTAATTTAAACTTGCAACTTCAAACTATGCATTTCGGGCTTAATTAGTGTTTTGGAACGCTTTGGCGTCTCTTATTCGACTTTTGCCCAGGCGCTGATTGACTTTGCAGGCTCTAAAACACTTCATTAAGCCTTTAATACATAATATTGTAACAAAGTTAGCAAATTTCATTAATTATTTTGGGTGTAAGAATGAAAGTGCTTATCGACTGTTGCAATCGGTCGCCGTTCGGATAAGTGACCGACTGAAGCAAGAGCACGCGCCCCTTCCTGAAACCGATATCTGGCGTGCGCCGCTCCATTTCCCCCACGTTCCCAGAGCACCTATATAATAGGTGCAAGCGACAATTTATTCAGTCCACTCTCAGGACTTAATAGGACTGAATTCCATAGCCTACCTTGTTATTTTCAGTTCATTCAGTCTTCCAGTAAAGGTTTTTTTTACATTTTTAAAATCAAATATGTTAGAAAATATTAATAATAGTCTAAACAACCTTATATAATTATCAGAATCAGGGAGAAAGGGTTATTTTAAAATGCAATAATATACAGGGTGTTTCATTAGAAAATACTATATGTACAGTGAAGACTCGCTAATTTGTACCAATTAAAACATGGGCAATTCGAATCATCGTGGCTTCCGGATTAACGCGTCTGTAGAGTTACTATGTTTTATTTGTAAATAAATGCAACAAAAACATTTATTTAAAAGTAATTAAAATTACAAAAATATTTACGCAAAAACTGTTTTAAGGCACAAAAAATAATGTTCCACAATAATATGTCTTTCACCAAAACAGGCGGTGATTTTTGTTTGTTTCGTGTTTTTTGAACCTAATACCTTAGATATGATTTTTCTTTTAGATCTTCCAGCATCACAATTGTTTCGAATTTTCTACCACCCATTGCAAAGCCATGCTAACTGCTTTGCAATTGTTTCATAAAGGGCTTCCTGCGTGCGAATCATTGAACAGCTTTTCTCCCGAGATTTTTAATACATGCAAATTGTGTGTTTTGAAAATTAAATATCTTTACTAAAACATCTTTGATAAAGTCACAGTGCATGTGGTGTATACGAAACAGTGGAAGCAGTCGTGATGTGTCGCATGTGCTATCACACTAATATACATAGCGCATACATCGTATCGCGACTGCTTCCACTGTGCGCCACGCTGCTGGATAAAGCTGTTTTGCCTTTTCGGCCAAAATCTCATAAGATATGGTGGTAACATATCTAAAACCATGCAAACAACTTTTCTTCCATCTTCCAATATTTCGCAGGTTTTAAAGTTTTTTTTAACTTTGGTATATGATACGAGGATAAATTGAAAAGTCTCCGGCCTAGGCAATAAAACAAAAGAATATCAGGTTAACAAAAATTTTATTTTTCTACGTAGTCCCCATCGAGTTCAATGCACTTGGTCCACCTTTGTTCAAGTGCTCTTATACCGTCCCTATAAGCCTTTTCTTCTAACTCGTCAAAATAGGCGTTTGTGGCAGCAATCACTTCTTCATCGGACTCGTATTTCTTTCCAGCGTGAAATTTTTTTAGGTTTGGAAATAAATAAAAATCCGATGGGGCTAAGTCTGGTGAATAAGGGGCATGGGGTAACAATTCAAATTGCAATTCATTGATTTTTGCCATGGCAATTGCCGACTTGTGACAAGGTGCATTGTCCTGGTGAAACAGAATTTTTTTCTTTGCTAATCCAGGTCGTTTTTCTTCAATATTTTTTTTTAATTCATCCAGTAAGGTAGCATAGTATACTCCGTTGATTGTTTTACCTTTTTGAAGATAATCAACGAAAAGTACTCCCTTGGCGTCCCAAAAGACTTTTCCGGCTGACGGAACTGTTTTGGCTTTCTTCGGAGCAGGTTCTCCTTTGGCAGTCCACTGTTTTGATTGCTGCTTTGTTTCGGGTGTGTAGTGATGAATCCACGTCTCATCCATTGTTACAAACCGTCGCAGAAAGTCCACTGAATTTCGATTAAACAAGTCTAAACACTCACTTGAAACTGTTTTGCGAGTCAGCTTTTGTTCCACTGTGAGCAGCCGCGGCACCCAACGTGCCGATAACTGTCTCATTCCCAAAATTTCGGTTAGGATATGATATGTTCGTTCCGTTGAAATGCCCAGGGTATCTGCTATTTCAGCCAACTTCAATCGCCGATCATTCAACACAACTCTATGGACTTTTTCGACAATTTCCGTTGTGGTGGCAGTTTTCGGTCTTCCTGAACGCGGTGCGTCATCTGTGCTTTTGCGACCCCGTTTAAAGTCCGCAACCCAGGTTTTAACTGTGCTATAGGAAGGAGAAGATTCGCCTAATGTCCCGTCTAGCTCAGCTTTGATTTCTTTTGGGGATAAACCCTTAATGTGAAAATATTTAATAACCGCACGAATTTCAGCTTTTTCCATTTTAACACCACACAAAACTTTATCGACTTTGACAACTTGCCAAACAATTATTGTTTGACAGAAATTTTTGTTATTTCACAGCCATACTGATAAATTATGAAAAAATAAAATGCCGTAAAAACATTGCAAAAATTTGTATCCCATATGGGTTAGGGCGGAGATTTATCAATTCATCCTCGTACTTCAGATTTTGCAATAAATTTGGTAATGTATAGTATTTAAAGTTACAATGCAGTCTTTTTACATTTAACAATTTCTAAATTTAGCACAAAATCTTTTTTAACTTAAACCTTTTTAAACTAATACGAATTGTGAAGTTGCAATGTAACCACTTTAAGAAAAAATACGTGACTTTTTATAAGAATTTGTCAGACATAAATATAACGTAAACATAAATAAAATAAAATCTTATTTATTTTATCTACAACGATGGTTTTGTATCAAATTACGCATCTGAATACCCATTGCATTTGTTGCAATAAACAAAACTTGAATAATAAAAACAATAAATTCTAAACGATAAATTCTAGAGTTCAGATTATGGAAACCTTCAAATTCGGTTTACAATGAAATCAATGTAAATAAATTGCTGGTCTGGATTTTCGTGGTATTCGGATTAACGTAGGCTCAGATCAACGAGTTTTCACTGTGTATTCTGTATCGTGTGACCTAAACAAGCAAATGAAGCTTTAATAAATAATATTAACTTTTTTTTAAATCTCCAATAATAACAAAGATAAAGGGCTGGTCAAAATATAATGAATAACCCTGTACACGATTGTGCTCAGTCTTAATGATGTTATTGTTCGTTAAGATTCCTTTCCACTCAGACCTGACCTTTAAAGGACATTTGTCGCAAAAAAAACTGCAGAAAAATTAATATTTTAAGAATCAATATTGAGGAAAAAAGCTGGTATAGCAGAGTGATCTAACTAAAGATGTTTACTCACTAGGGCAAAAAATTACTTTTAAGTGGCTTGTTAGTCATTTTCTAGTCAAACTTGTGTTTTCGATGTAGCCAACGATAACGTGACCCCCCCAACAACGCAATACAACTGATAACTTGGCAACTACAAATGTTAGTAGATAATGTTTATATTACAGTTTTACACATAGTTTTAAATTTATTTAAAGATAGTTTATATCTTTTTTCTCTATATATGGTTTTACTTTCTTAGTTACTTCATAAAAAAGCTCGTTTGACATTCTATAGAATGTCTAAATTTTTTTATTATATTTTAGCAATTCTTATGCAGCCAGAAAAGTACGCCTTCATTTATTATTTTTAATAAATGGATTTATCCACCATTTCCTTCTGAATATTCTCTTATCCGTATACCAGTACATGACTACAACATCATCATCATCCGAACTGCTAGACATTTTTGAAAGCAACTGATACAAAATAGCTTTGGTGTGCGAAGAACGTATTGTTAGATCACCTTGTGATTATTGCTTACGATTTCTTTTTGTCAGATTACATTAGCATTGTAGTCGCGTTGCCCCGATGAGCGAACAGCCTAATGTTTCTGCACCTTTGTTTTGTTGAACTCTTGATCTGTTTCTCGGCCGGCCAAAATGTATGCAGCCATAATAGATCTTTGTGAATTCTAATTCTTGTTTTATGAACTGCTTATATCAGGGATGGCGAACCAATGGCACGCGTGCCACTAGTGGCACGTTTGAAAATTTTGATGGCACGCACAAAAACAAAATTATTTTTTTTTATAAGTTATCTTTTTTGATAGAAATGAATTAAAAATTATTAATCTACACTTAATTTATAATTTATGATATACATTTGTAGTACTGAATACCTATCTTAGTATGTTAACTAGAACCGTCAAATTATACATTTTATTATTAAAATATCGCATGAATTCTCTCGAAGTATATAAAGATGCGCATTAGATAAATTTTTTTGCGTATCCAGTTTCGCCTTCTAATGTTATTACATGTTGTTGCCGTCGCAGCGCTCGAATCAGACGACAGACTGCATTAGTCATTTTTAGTAAACCGTTAGTAAAAGGAGTATATATCACGTGCCTTAAAAAATAAAAATGCTCAAACTACTTCTTTAATGAAATATATTGGAACTCAATCAAACACCACTGCTGCTAGTTATCAAGTTTCAAAAAATATTGCTCAATATGCGAAACCTTTTAATGAAGGCGAATTTTTAAAGGATGCTTGGCTGCAATGTGCACCATACTTATTCGATGATTTCGAAAACAAAAAAAAATTATCCAAAGAATTAAAGACATGCCGATAGCTAGGAATACAGTGAGAGAATTTTGGGTATGGCGGAAAATGTAAATTTTCAACAAAAAATTCATATAAAGTCTTGAGATTTTATATCCATTTGCCTTGACGAGTCTACGACGTAACAGGCTCTGCTCGCTTAGCAATTTTTGTACGTTATTTTGTTCAAAACAATATTAAAGAAGAGTTAATAAGTTTATCAACTTTAACAACAACAACAAAAGGATTACATTTCTAATGCAGTTATAGATGCATTGGAAAAAAGAGAAATATGTCCTTCTAAAATTGTGTCAGTTACAACTGACGGTGCCCGCAGCTTAACTGGACGGGAAAATGGATTTATAAATTTATTTACAAAACGTATTGGACACACAATTCTTCATTTTCATTGCATTATTCACCAACAAGCGTTATGTGCCAAAACAGGTTTAAAAATGTTTGATGATATTTTGAGTTTTGTAACAAAATTAGTCAATTTTATATCAGCACGAGCACTAAATAAAAGAAAATTTCAAGAATTGTTAAACGAAGTAAACTCGTCGTACAATAGCTTACTTTTATACAATAATGTACGCTGGTTAAGCCGCGGAAATGTTTTGCAAAGATTTGTAGATTGTTTGGAGGAAATAAGATTATTTCTAAATAATGAGAACATTATTGACCAATACAATCAATTATTGGATGTAGAATGGCTAACAAAGTTATATTTTTTCACTGATTTATGCTCTCATTTAAATGAATTAAATATAAAACTACAAGGTGTTAATAAAACAGTCATTATAATGTTTGACTTAATCAAAGCGTTCGAAGTCAAATTACAGATTTTTAATCGTGATATTCTTTCAAATTCATATTGTCAAATGTCGCGAAAAGCCAAATAAAGAGTCATTAACGAAAGAGTTTTCAATGGTAATTCTATCCCTGATTCAGGAATTTTCTGCAAGATTTACGCAGTTTAAAGAATTTGATGAAACTTTAAAATTTATTTTATATCCTGATACAATACCATTTGAAAAATTAAATTTAAAAGTCCTTGAGTGGTTAAATTTTAATGAATTAGAAATGGAATTAGTTGAATTTCAGTCAAGTACCATATGGAACCAAAAATTTGTTGATTTAAGAAATGATTTAGAAATTATTGAAAGTAATCGATTATTGGATAAAATAAATAAAATTGCAGAAGATGAAATTCTAACTACATGGAATTCAATTCCTGACACGTTTAATTGTTTAAAAATATTAGCAAAGGCAATTTTATCAATATTTTCATCGACGTGGGCATGTGAAGCTGTATTTTCAGAATTAAATTTTATAAAAAATAAATATAGGAATAGAATGACGGATGAGTCGAGCTCTGCATGGGTACTGTTGAAATTAACTAAATATGAACCAGATATTAAATCTTTATCATCTTGTGTACAGCAACAAAAATCACATTAAAAACAATTGTTTTTAACGTGAATTTTGTTTCTAGCATATTGCTTTTTGTAAAACATTGATTAATAAAAAATTGTTTGAAGAAGAATTGCTTTTATTTGTTTATTTAATTATACTTACATATAGTTTCACCACGCTAACATTTCGAATGAAATTTTATTGTGGCACGTTACCTATTTAAAAAAGAATTTTTATGACTTTGTGGCACGGACATCAAAAAAGGTTCGCCATCCCTGGCTTATATCCTCTTTTGCGGACATTTGAGACTGTGTCTTCACAATATTTATATAATTTTTTTTTCTTCATAACCTTTTATGGGTGTATCCAATTCTAAAAGAGTATCAAAGGAGGACTAAAGTCTAGTTTCGACCCATTCCAAACTTTGAAAAAAATCGTCCGAATCAACTTTTTATTGTTTTTAGACAATATTTGGTCAACTCTAGGCTAAATGTAGATGAGATATGTAACTATCCTTATAAACAAATCACGTAAAAATATCAAAATATGATTTCAGGCATGAACTGTTTAAGAGGAAAAGCGTCAGAATCAGTTCTGGTGATTCGGTAAGGGGTCATCCATAAAGTACTTAATGCACGAGGGGTAAGGGAGGGATAGCTAAATTGTGACAGGGAGTGGAAGGATTTTGGTGAAAAAGTGCATACGCCTTTTAATTAAAGGTAGTTTATTATTTCAGATTTCAACAATCAACAAAATAATATTTAGAAATAATCCTCCGATGATAAACAAGCAAAGCGTAGGACTTTATATTCTCCTGGATGTTAAGTTACGTTTTCAATAGTTTTCATTTATATTAAAAACTCAAAAGTGACACGTCAAAATACAATTAAGTTGAAAATAGTTTTATGTACTTACGGAAGAGAAGGGAGGGCTTCAAAAAAGTGTGGCAGAGTGTGACGAGGGGGAAGGGGGAGCTAAATCTGATGCTTAGAAATACATTGGCAGTTTATTGCTGAAAGCATATTTTAGTATATTTATCGGTATGATTCTATATGGTTCGAGTCACCTTTGTTTACCCTAGAATTGATATGTCTAAAAACAATAAAAAGGTGATTCAGACGATTCTTTTCAAAATTTGGGGAGGAGGGCCGAAAATAGGCTTTAATGACTGTCCTCCTTAGCCTACTTCATTTAAACTTGACATTTCAGACATAATGCGACACTTAATAAAAACAACATTTAACAGCTTTATTTTTTGTAGAATTTCAAAATATTACCTAATCCTGCTTTGCAGCACTCATTACAATGCTTAAATATGATGGTTTAAGCATGCACATTCAGCTGTTTAAGCATTCAAGTTCAGCTGTTTTCACATCATCACCATGTCATAAGCAATAGCCAATAAAAATAACAGCCCTCTTAATGCATGTTTGCAGGGCCTCCCTGTTAATAAGCACTACAAATTATTTATGTTAAAGTTTCTAATCTACATTATGCATTTAAAATTTAATAGTTGAACTTAAATCGTTAGGTGTTGGATAAAACATTTTATGTCCGATTGCATTATAAAGTACTGTTATTGTATTGTTTTGCGGCAATAAACTGGCTTATTATTGTACTCGTAAAATAAAGTGGCAGTAGTAAAATAAAGTATATAGTAGTAAAATAAAATATGGCAACTGTATATTACATGTCAAATTTTCTTCTGTCAAGAATAGATGTCAAATTTATAAACTGATTTTTTTTTTATAATTAGCCAATTTTAGGAATCGAACATAAAGCTTTGTATGCAACTCTTACATAATCACACTTTATAGACTCGACTCTTTTTAGGCCTTGCTCGCTTGGTCATAAACTGGTCTTGTCTATAAAGTCCTACATTATGTACTTGTTACATAAATAGCTATTATGATACACACGAATACAGAGCTTTGGGGCTGGCGGTGGACGAGTGGTGTCAGTGCATCACTCGTGTTCCGAGGGTCGTGGGTTCGAATCCTACTTGGGGCGATGGGATTTTTCTAATTGGAAAATTCCGCCACCTCAACTATGGATGTGTGTTTTCGTGTTGCATGTTAGATGGGGGACATATGACCTTGCTGTTGGTTTCCCCGTAGTGTAGGCGTAAAATTAAAAAAATAAATAAAGAGCTTTCGTCCACTTTGAGAAATTAACACATGCAGTTTTTGCCTTGTGTTAAATTTATCCCCTCATAGAAAGCTGTCTTTATTCACTGGTACCATTAATAACTATTTACTTAACATAATTATTATTGACTTTGTATAATTAGATGCATTTAATGAAAGTAAATTATCAAATTATTTAAGATCCTAGTGATTTTGATTAGCAAGTTTTTAACCTGAATTTATTATACACTGTGAAAATGTGGTGACATCAGGCCCTACTGCAAATACTATAAAAAATAAATCAAGTGCATAATTTTCAAGATCTATACCAATTTCTAACTTTTCTGTTTTTATTTAATAATTTAATGCAGTTCAAGGACACCCTGTACATAAACTTATGCTACTGACAAATTCTATGACTCATAGTCATGAATTGCTAGCCAAATAGTTAAAAATACTAAACAAAGAACTTTACATGATGATAACTTACAATTATCTCCAGGAAACCGCATAGCTAATAAAATTATATCTAGTATTATGGAAATCCCATTTATAAAAATTGCCTGGAAATGAAAACTGTTTAGTAAACAAAAAATTAAATAGAAATAAATTACTAACCATTTGTAATGGTTCTTCGGAGTCATGTCTGTGTATACTCCATAACAGTGTTATTATAAGAACAAAATTATAAAATAGATAGGCTCCTGAACACCAGTGTCCCATACTTCCAAAAGAAGCTAGCATAAAATGTGTTATAAAAACTATCTGGAAAATTATAAAATAGCATCAACTTAAAAGATATAAAGATAAATAAAAGAAGTAAAGAAATTTCCATTTTTGGTTATATAGAAAATGCACAAATTAACGATTTACTTACTTTTAAATGAAAATTAGGTATACTTGAGAAATCTGCCATTTTTACAATTATCTATACAAGAACTGTTTAAAAAAAATTATTAGCACTTTATTCCCATTAAAAAAGTCTAGATAAGAAGATGTAGAAGTGTTTTAACCTTTATTGCATCTGTTCTGTCAACTGCGCTCTTTTCATTATTTTGACATAAGGTAATAACAACAACGAACTTTGCCGAGATCTCCTCTAGGGGACTTTTCTGACCAAAAATAATTGACGACCATGGTAATGCCAAGGCCTAACATACCAATAGCTTTTAATAATGCAGCATTAATATTAAAGTTAGCGCCTTGTATAGAAAACAAAGAACTACCTACTAAAAGAAACAGTTAAGATAAAAAAAAACATAATCTTTATTCTTATCTTATTTATTATGAGTAAAGGGGTAAAATGTATAAACTATATCAGAAAAATAAAAGTAATACAATAGATATTAAAACAGCAATTTATAATTTATTAATTATAGAAATATTCTATAACTTATTAAAAATACTACGCTTAAATAACATAAAAAACAAATACAATTAAATAAAGATAATACGCAAACTACAGAATACTACAGTTCCTAAATATGAACTGAGCTATGTGCCACGAACAAGGCTTGTGTCACGTGATCTGACGTCACGAATGCCGGCTATTGCAGTTTACATTTCCCGTGATCGTAGTCGTGTGAACTAGACTCTTTTTCGGAAGGTTTTCTTTCAAAAACTCTCATAAATAAGTTCAAATAAGTTAAAGTGTTAAATTAAAGGTGTAGAATTTCAGATTTACCTGATTTATGTGAAGACAATTTATAAAATCAGTGAAAAGAGACTGTTTCTCAATAGCCGTATCGAGTGTAGGCGTTGGCAGAAATGGCCACTAAAATAACTTTCGGTTGGTGTCGTTCATAATATGATTGTGTATTGTGCCGTTTACCTATATAAAATACAATTTCATAAATATTTTGATTAGTTAATCAAAAAAGCCAACAGTTTGACGAGATACTTGGGTGAGTCTTGTTTATTTCATTAAAAATGCCTGATAAATGTTGCGAAGAATGAAGATATTGTGGCTCTATTTCCTGTAAAAAAAACTTCTGCCGATTTAAAAGAAATGATTTTAGAAGTAATTAAGATTCTAACCAAAATTGGTTTTCGGGTAATTTCTTTAATTTGTGATAATTACAGAATGAATCGAACTTGTTATCGACTTTTAAGTAGTACAAGCATTAAGGAAGAGTTAGTTACCTTGCTTTATCCAAAATGTTTCTGATCCGCAACAACAAATTTATTTACTTTTTGATACTGTTCATTTATAAAAATCTATTCGAAATAATTGGTTAAATCAAAAAAATAAAGAACGATCACTTGTTTTTTGCCATTTCGATAATTATATAGCATTATTAATAGCATTAATAATGCTATAGCATTATTAAATTAAATTGTTTAACATCCATTACTACCAATTCAGATTTTGTTATAAATTTTACCAACTGTGGTGAAAATGACTCTGCAGATATTAGCAAATATTTAAAAAATTTAACAAGAGGTGCTCTAAAACAACCATCAAGTCTCTATTCAGGCGTATCAGATATTCAGTGAGCTTATTTCAGATAAATATGAAACTGAATTTCTAAAGACAGGTAAACAAAGGATTATTTTACGGGAATTGACAATGTTAAAATTGGAAAAATATGTACACGAAATCAATGAGAAATGTATTTTATGTAGCAAAACATTGAAGTCGATATTGTTAAAAAATTGTCATATTCTTGCCAATATATTTCTCAATAACTATTCAAAAATAATCAACGACAAAATTAACACCCAAAACATGGATCTATCAAAGAGAAAACTGATTAAATTTAATGGTTAAGAAGTTATAAAACACATTAACGCATGGAGATAGGGCTATTGGCGAGGCCTCCATTAGAGCCAACGCGTCTATCATGGGTACCTCAACGGTGACGTGGAAAACCCTATTCATTGTTTATCATAATGTAAGTGCTTTTTTTGAAATAATATTCAGTTTTACTCAGAAATATACAAGTGTCTTTATGTTGGGTATTTTACGATTCGCAATTGTTAGCCGGTTTTCGTGACGTCACGATTGCTTGGTCGCGGCCTCTTGACTATCTCGGAGGTTACGCTATGTGTTATTTAGAGTAAAGTCACGCATGTCAAACTTTCATATTTTTAAACTATTTATTAGAAGGTTGGTATCATAATCATGAAAAATAAGCTGCCAATATGACAATTATATAAATCTGAAATTTGGTACAATTAATACTTTATTAAAAGCTGTTGTAAATTATTAGATATAAACTTGATATATGTACTATAGTAGTTTTAAAAAGTCTCTACAAACAGTAAATAAATGATAATGCGCACATTAAAAGTTTTTATGTCCGATTGCATTATAAAGTACTGTTTATTGTATTGTTTTGCGGCAGTAAACTGGCTTATTATTGTACTCGTAAAATAAAGTAGTAGTAAAATAAAGTATATATTAGTAAAATAAAGTATGGCAACTGTCTATTACATGTCAAATTTTCTTCTGTCAAGAATAGATGTCAAATTTATAAACTGATTTTTTTTATAATTAGCTAATTTTAGGAATCGAACATAAAGCTTTGTATGCAACTCTTACATAATCGGACCTTATAGACTCACCCTTTTTATAGGCCTTGCTCGCTTCGCTCGCTCGGCCATAAACTGGGCTTGTCTATAACGTCCTACATTATGTACTGGTAACATAAATAGCTATTATGTCCGATTGCATTATAAAGTACTGTTATTGTATTGTTTTGCGGCAATAAACTGGCTTATTATTGTACTCGTAAAATAAAGTGGTAGAGGTGGGTAGTGCAGGTTGACGCGTAGTGCAGGTTGACGTAAACGTCATATCAGACGTTCTAGCAGTAGTAGTGTCAAACTGACACGATAGAAAGTTATAGAAGGATAAAAAACGCATTTTGAGTTTTTGAGTGAATAGACGCAATAAATGTTGCTCCCGGTAATTGAAAAACAAAAAAGTTTTTAAAAATTGCAAAAAGTTTTGTGGATATATCTTTATGTTACGGTAAAGCGACAAACTTTTTCATCAAACTTCAAGGTAAATATTCTCTTTTTTCATATTTTAACGTATCTTCATAATCCAAAGAGAAATCCAAAATAAAATGTACCACAAATTTTATTCACGTGCCTTTCAAAATGGCGTCGAAAGTGCACGTTGGCGCAAATCAAGTAGTGCAGGTAACTACCTGTGCATGGGCTTACAATGCAATAAGATTGCATGCAAGGGATGTGCTGCATTGAAGTACCATTGCTGGACTTGTAAAGATTGTGATTCAGATGATGATTCGTTTTCTTTTGAACATTTTTCACGATCCACCAATTCATTGAACATTCATACTAATTCCATAATTTTATTGTCTTGAAACAATCAAAATTCAATAAATTCTCAATATTTTCTTATTTTTTGTGTTTGTACTTGCATTTTATCTCATTTTACAGCATTTTTAGCGACTTTTTGGGCATTGGAAAACCTGCACTACTAAAATTAAAAAAATCAAATTTTGGCTATTTTTGAAAAGTGCCTGAAAAAAATTTTTTTCAAACAAATCCAAAATCTTTTATGTTCAGATTGTAGCTATATATGTCCTCTTTGAAACGGTGTAGCTCAATGTTTTGTATCACGATTCTACGATTTTTTTTGGTAATTAGCCATTTTTAGGAATCGAACATTAAGCTATGTATGCAACTCTTACATAATAGGACCTTATAGACTCGCCCTTTTTATAGGCCTTGCTCGCTTCGCTCGCTCGGCCATAAACTGGGCTTGTCTAAAGTCCTACATTATGTACTTGTTACATAATAGCTATTTATGTAACAAATGCATAATGTAGGACTTTATAGACAAGCCCAGTTTATGGGCGAGCGAGCGAAGCGAGCAAGGCCTATAAAAAGGGCGAGTCTATAAGGTCCGATTATGTAATAAGAGTTGCATACAAAGCTTTATGTTCGATTCCTAAAATTGGCTAATTATCAAAAAAAATCAGTTTATAAATTTGACATTTACTCTTGACAAAAGAAAATTTGACATGTAATATACAGTTGCCTTACTTTATTTTACTACTATATACTTTATTTTACTAGTACAATAATAAGCCAGTTTATTGCCGCAAAACAATACAATAAACAGTACTTTATAATGCAATCGGACATAAATAGCTATTACATGCATAAAAATAAACATGACAGCATCACTCTTGTTTGCGGTTTTCCTTTCAAGTACCATACAGAAATCATATTACACCTCATTACAACAGATTAAGCAGTTTGAAATTGGAAAATAGATTTTTGCTTTTTTATGGGACTCTTTTATACAGAATTTTAATGTCCGGCGAGCCGTACTATCTGTTTAACTTGCTGGTGAAACGCTCAGATTTATGTTATACCAATGTTGTGTTAAGATATAGACCGGTTTACGATATACCACAGCATAAAACTTGCAACTGGAACAAACTTCAGCGTCTATACTGTAACAGAAACTATATAGTTCAGGGGAGAGTGAAAAACGGTTATACCGATCTCTTTCCTTTTAAACACAATCACTATGTTATGGTTATACTACAATTTGCATGCAGGGTTGCCAGATTTGTTTTAGCGTTTTGCGGGACACTCATAGCTGCTCGCATAAATTTGTTTAGGGGGGCAAGCCTAGAATAAACGGCATGCTAGGGGGGGGGAAGCCTAGAATAAACGGTATGTTATACAAAATATTTCAATAAAATTCAAATGGTTCAACTTCCAGGGGGAGGGCTAGTGCCCCTCCTTGTCCCCTTGTAAGTTATGTAAATAAAGATGCACCATAAAGTTCGGAAATGCATATAGATGCCGGTTCCATCTACCATACGCATCAGCTGTTTACTCCTGGGAGCACGGTAGATGCTGTACCACGCTTTGGGTCCATAAAATAAATCATTCAAATAAATCGTCCACAACTAACATTTATATTTGCGAGGGGTGTCTGACGAGAAGTGAGCCATGCCATTGTTTTATCGAAACTGCTTACGTTATAGTGCATTCGTAGGAATCTCAGTATAGGATTGCTTCAAAGTTGTAACTTAATCACATTTTTCGTTTGTTAGTAAGCAACCTTATCATAATGTCGAGTCAAACCGTTTCAATGTTGAAATTGGAGTACCGTACGATATCTTACTTAACTCACTAATACCATAAATATCTATCATTACATACCTCGTTAAAAAAAGGTAAAGTGCAAAAGATATCCATGAGAAGTTGAACATAACCTATCCCGAGTCTGCACCATCGTATGCAACCGTAAAAAGATGGATATGATTGTTTCAACATGGACAAGAGCTATTGAGAGAAAATGGAGGTCGCCCTGAACAAGCTTTCGCGGTAGCTACTGAAGAGAACATCAGGAAAATGTTAGAAGATCGGCGTATTCGAATTCGTCAGACACTGGAATTGAACATGAGCAAAGAACGTATTGGAGAGATCTTACACAACCATTTACATATGAACAAGGTAACCGCTCGCTGGGTTCCCAGAATGTTAACAACGTTTAACCCACTTCAACGAAAGGAATGTTTACGCCAATTTCTGAAAATGTACGGAGATCCTATTATCGGATCCAATTTATCGCCTCATCGTAACATCCGATGCAACCTAGATTTACCAGTACCGCCCGAAATCAAAGCAAGAGCGAATGCAATGACGAAAAGCCTCATCACAAATTCAAGGTGCAACGAACGTTCGTTAAGCTTATGGCAACCATCTTCTGGGACTGTAATGACATTATTGATCACCTTACACACATTATGCTAGTTCAATTACGAGCGGCATTAAAAGAAAACAGAAAAGGAAAATTAAGACGCGGCTTTATGATAATGCGCTTTCCTACACTGCTCATGTTGCGAAGCGTGCTGTGAATGATACAGGGTTTGAAGAAACCAACCAACCATTATACAGTCCAGCGATGGACAGTACCTTGCCCCAAGCGATTTCTATGGTTCGCAATTTGAAAACAGACTTACGTGGTCGGGGATTTCAAGATGAAAGCAGCCGTTGAAGTGCATTTTGCAGGTAAATCTTCTAACTACTTTTTGCACGGGTTAGAATTGGTGTATAACCTCTGTCAATGTTGCATTATTGTTCAAGAGGACTATATTGAAAAATAAAAAACAAAATAACTCACACCTTTGTGTTTTAATACCTTAATATGCTCACTTCCTGTCAGACACCCCTCGTATATGTATGTACAAGAAAATTTGCTTTGCGGGACAATATGGTTATATCGCGGGACGCGGGATAGAAGCTTTAAAGGCTGGACAATCCCGCAGAATCCGGGACGTCTGCAAACCCTGTTTGCATGTAGATTAGTGTTTTTTTCATTATACTTGTAAACATACACATATACATATAAGCTTAAAATAACTGTACATTTATGTATAATGTTTTACATTGTGTCCAATAAATATTATTATTATAACCTAAAATTTATAACTGACAGCTGCTGAATGTTGTCACTAAAGTAAAAAGAGAGAAAAAAAGTATATCCATTTCAGACAGCTTAGTTTTGGCCTAGAAAGAGATAGATTTTGACATCTGTGTCCTAACTCTTAAATAACACAATTTAAGTTTTCATTCAGGAACTCTACAGAATACTATTAAGGGGCCTATTCTGTATACAGTGTGTTTTTTGTAAACGATAATATAGGAAATCCAATGGAACTTTATCATTTTCCTCCTAAATTTGAACCCTTGCAAATGTAAGCAGAAATTTTGGTATCAATCGAATGTAGAATTCATTTTACGTCAAAAGCTTATTAAACTTTATGAACAAAACCAAAAACAATTTAGAGAAATACTTAAAAAGCTTATTGATTTATTGCTTTTGGTAATAAGCTATAAAGAAAAACTGGAAGCTGTACGCTGATTAGCCTAGGGGTTAACGTATCGGATTCGTAATCAGAAATCGCGGGTTCAAACCCCAACCTCGTATACTTTTTTTAATAATAATATGATTTGTATTTTATGTCACACTTTTTACTAGTCAGATATATAACTATTTAACCTCTAATTTGTTTGCGGGTTGCGGGGTTGAAAACATCAGTAACGCACGTAACACCTGACTGTGCAGACGTGTTAAATCGTAGTCGCCCATTTAGTTTGTTTTATTTATGTTGAATATAAATATTAAAATACAATAACCAGTTTTATTTCTGAGACGGTAACATTTCGCAAGTGGAATAAACAAAATAAACAGCTGGGACAAATTTAATTTCCAGTGAGTTGATATTTTATTAGTACGCCAAGTGAAACGTATGTTAAAATGAGTGGTGAAACGAAATAAAAATAACAACGTGTGAATGATAGTGCGTATCTATTTTTTATAACAAACATATCGAAAAGTTGGCATCAGGCATGAAATATTACAATGAAATCTAAATCTATTACATTTTTAATAATAGGGAAGACGCACGTATTTTTCTAAAATTTTTGTATTCGTTTGTTTTGGTTAGAAAAATATTTCCAGATAAGCAAAATTTGTAAAAACGCTTAATTTACTTGGAAAAAACTAAATTTGAAAATTCTCCTCATTTTAAACCGAATTTGGCCTTGAGCTACTTCCCTCAAAGCTATTTGATGTAAAAAAGTAGGTACCGCTATGAATGAGAAAAGGCAACATTGACGATCTACTCACCGTTAGATGGCACTGATGAAAAACAATAAATTGAATTTTGAATTTATATTAACAGAAATATTTTACACCACTTTTATTATAGCAGTTAATTACACAACAACATAACATATATTATTATATTAATTACTCGTTAATAAGTAGACGATATTTGAACTTGAATATGAAACATTTTTTCAAACTGACGGGTAATACAGGACTCTTAACTGTTATATTACCACCAACAGTGGGTCGTCTTTGGAACTGTGTGATGTAACGGAGTTTCATCCATTAGAGGACACCAGTATTGCATTTTCAATTTATTTAAATTTTTAACGTTTTCAAAAATGAATTACTTAAAATTGGTAATTGTTTAATGCATTTATAATTAATATTCTAACTAATTTACTAATGCCGTTTATGAAAATGCAAGAATTTCCTCAATTGACGACATATGCGTCTTCCCTTTTGTTATTTTCTCTCTTTTCCTACTTATTTATTGTGTATTAAAACGTTTCAAAGCAAAATATATTAGGCGACTGTAAATTAATAACATAAAACGAGAAATTCAGCAAATTTCAGCAATGCACGCGTCATATCATTTACTAGGAATCGAGAAATTAAATACCGAAACCGAATGGCATTTATTAAAAAACTACGAAGAATCTTGATCTTTTAGCATTTTTGAAATAAAGATTAGTAAAAGTTTCACAGTTTTATTAAAATACAACCTGAGAATAAATCAAGAACAGGTACGTCATTACAAAAATAAACATCCTGAAAAATCTAATTACGCCAAACACCTTTTAGAACAAAATCACACAATGACTCCTCAAAATAATATTAAATTCCTACATTTTTGTAATAACAAACGCAAATTAGACATTTTAGAAGCCTTTGAGATATACAAACACAAACTCAGGGTACCTTTAATGAATGAACAACTTGAGCTCAGTAATTCTCCGTTACTGGAAGTATTAGATATTTAATTCTGATTATTATTATTATTTTATCTAGTTACCTATTTTTGTATCTACCTTAGCGACGTGTTTGTTTATAATTATATTACCTTTGATAATGACAGCATAGCTGTCGAAACATTATTGTCATGTTGTATTTTAATAAAACTGTGAAACTTTTACTAATCTTTATTTATTTCATGATTATGGAGTTCCACAAAGTAAGGCTGGAAACAATAAACAAGATTTTAGCATTTTGATTAATGTTGTTTATACATAGCTTTTGATTTTTTTTCTATTTTATTAAATTGCATGCTATGTAATATAATATAATGATTTTTTTTCTATAACAAATTATTAATTAATAACTATATCTTTTCCTTTTTTTAACAAAAAAAATAAATAAAAATTTGACTTTTTCTTTTTCCCCTAACTTTACTATTACAGAAATCTATTACTATTTTAAAGAAAAATGTTATCCTACACTAAGTGGAAAATTTGAAAATTGTTGCTTTAACTTAAAGATTCTGTTGCAAAGGGATTGGTAAGTTCTGGCCGTGACCCCACTTTTTTGGGCATATTTGAACGTGCTTTTGGTAGCGGAAATTGTGTTCGAATGAGATTTTTATTAGAATCAAAACTTTCAATCTTTTATTCTTTATACACATTCAATACAAGCTACATATTTCTTCTTGTTTATTTTAATTAAAGAAAATTCAAATCCCACATACAGATCAGTATTTTGTTTTCTACCCACCATATTTATCTATACCTGTTATAGATAAACAACATAAACCATTGATTCATTCACATCACAAGTTATGAATTACCATAGCTAATAACACATGAAACTAGATTGATTGATATAAAAACATAACCTATAACTTTTAGTTTTTTACATTTTTTACTAATTATTTACATTCTTTACTGATTATTTACATTGTTGACATTATTTACATATTATTTACGCCAAACGTAAAGAATTAATTCTTTACGCGTAAAGGCACATCACTGGTGTTACGTAAATAATATGTTGCTGTGTTTGCTGGGTAGTAGTCTGGTAAGGACTAATGAAACGACTTGCAGTTAGCGTACGTCCTTAAATTCAACTACTTACTTGAAAGCATCGTACTTCATAACGTTACGATATTTGCTCACGCTATTTTAGAAAAATTAACATACTATTTGCGTTAACGTTACCGTAAAGAGTGCGATAACTCCCTATAATTTCTCTAAAATAGCGCAATCAAATATAGTAACATTATAAAGTACTGTAAAATTCTGGTAAATTAATTTGCCTAAGTTCCAGATGCGCGGCAAAAAAAATCGGAAACACCAATCTTTTACTATTCTAAATGAATATATTGAGTTAAAAATTTAGATTATTGATGTCATATTACTATGATTTACAGTGTGTAAAATTACAAAAAAGTGTTAACTTTAATTAAGGATGCCTATAAAAATTATGTGTTAAGGGTAGAGGATAATTTGACTGTTGATAGTAGTACCTTTTTTTCGTTTGTTGAAGCTTCTAAACGAAATAATCGAACCAGCAATGACGAAATGTCCTATAATAATATTACCTTAACGAAGAAAGAAGATATTGTTAATGGTTTTGCAAATTATTTCAAATCAGTTTATAGCGCTAATCAAGCCAAATACAAAATTAATGAATGCACATCAGCTGTTTCCATATTGCAGACACTTAACCTGACGTCAATTACAAAGGAGGATGTACGTGAGGCAATTTCAAAATTAAAACCAAAAAGATTGGTTGGTCCAGTTGGTATCCCACCTTACTTGATTAAAGGTCTGTCTGAATAAAGATTATTAAAAGTTTCACAGTTTTATTAAAATATACCTGACAATATTGTTTCGACAGCTATGCTGTCATTATCAAAGGTAATATAATTATAAACAAACACGTCGCTAAGGTAGATACAAAATAGGTAACTAGATAAAATAATAATAATAATAATAAAAATTAATAATAAAAATCATAATTAAACATCTAATACTTCCAGTAACGGAGAATTACTGAGCTCAAGTTGTTCATTCATTAAAGGTACCCTGAGTTTGTGTTTGTATATCTCAAAGGCTTCTAAAATGTCTAATTTGCGTTTGTTATTACAAAAATGTAGGAATTTAATATTATTTTGAGGAGTCATTGTGTGATTTTGTTCTAAAAGGTGTTTGGCGTAATTCGATTTTTCAGACTCCTCAAAATAATATTAAATTCCTACATTTTTGTAATAACAAACGCAAATTAGACATTTTAGAAGCCTTTGAGATATACAAACACAACTCAGGGTACCTTTAATGAATGAACAACTTGAGCTCAGTAATTCTCCGTTACTGGAAGTATTAGATGTTTAATTATGATTTTTATTATTAATTTTTATTATTATTATTATTATTTTATCTAGTTACCTATTTTGTATCTACCTTAGCGACGTGTTTGTTTATAATTATATTACCTTTGATAATGACAGCATAGCTGTCGAAACAATATTGTCAGGTATATTTTAATAAAACTGTGAAACTTTTAATAATCTTTATTTATTTCATGATTATGGAGTTCCACAAAATAAGGCTGGAAACAATAAAAAAGGTCTGTCTGAGTTTTTTATAAAGCCATTATCCGATATTTTTAATTTAATTTTACAAACATCTGACTTTCCCGAAGAGTGGAGAACGACTAAGGTATGCCCCATATATAAATCTGGAAACGCGTCGGACATTACTAATTATAGACCAGTAGCACTCTTGTCTACGCCATCGAAAGTCTTTGAAATGATTCTCCACAAGCATATTTTTAACCATGTAAAAGAGGTTATTGATCTCAATCAACATGGATTCATGCCTGCTCGATCAGCTTCCACAAATTTGATTCAGTTTACTCAGGAACTATCTAATGCTATCAATAGTAATCAGCAAGTTGATGTCATATACACTGACTTTTCAAAGGCTTTCGATAGCGTTGATCATGATGTGTTGCTAACGAAAGTGCATGTGCTTGGTTTTTCTGATTCACTGTTAAGAATACTGATTTCTTATTTGCGTTACCGGAAGCAATATGTAGAATTTAATAACACGGTTTCTGAAAGCTTCTATACCTACTCAGGAGTTCCTCAAGGATCTAACCTTGGTCCTTTATTATTTTTAATAATGATAAATGACCTGCCTAAACCAATTTCTTTTTCTAATTATCAACTTTTTGCAGACGACTTCAAAATATATAAGACGATCAAGTCGGTATCGGATTGAAATAAGTTACAAGCTGATATAACGAACGTTAATCACTGGTCTGAAAGTAATCACCTCAATTTTAACATAAATAAATGTTTTGTCGTGACGTATACTAGGAAGTAAAGTATATATACTTATAATTATATGTTAGGAAACACTGTCCTGGAACGACGGGCGTGTGCAAAAGATCTAGGGATCCTGTATGATACAAAATTATCTTTTAACGATCACACAACACTAATTATAAATAAAGCAAATAAAACACTAGGATACATAATAAGAAATTCAAGACAATTCTCAAGAATTCAATCGTTTATTACTTTATATAATGCACTTGTTAGATGTCACCTGGAATATAATTCAGACCTAAAAAGATCGAAACAGCTGTCCTAGAGTGTCTCCTGTGAATTATACACATCTCATATATATTTGTGGGTTTAATATTGTCACACTTTGACTTATAATTCAGTAATATGGTTGCCCTATTACTACAAGCAAATAAACCATTTAGAAATGGTACAAAAAAAATTCTTGCGTTTCATCTACTTTAAGAAATATGGACAATATCCTTACGATACTCCTACCTCTGTTTTGCGCCAAGAATTTCAAATACCTTTATTAGAAAGCAGACGTAAATTTGCAGATGCTATCTTAATGTTCAAGATTGTCAGGGGACTTATTAATTCACCAAATTTACTTCAAAACTTAAACTTTAAGATTCCACACTACAATTCTAGGACTTCAGAAGTTTTCTATATATTACAACAAAAAACAAACCATGCAATTAATTCTCCTATACATAGAATGTGCCTGTTATTCAATCAAGTAACCAATTGTGATGTATATCTAGTCTCAGTCAACAAATTTAAAAAAGTCATCAAGTCTGATTATTTCGTTTTCTAAGCTATCGGATATTATTTTATATTTTTATTTATATATTTACATATGTATGTGTATCTTGCTTTATACCTTACTTTATAAGTTTATATTCTTTCTCGTCCATATCTGTTATTACAATTTGCTTTTGTTTTTCTTTGGATATGTTTTGTTTTGGATTTATTGTTTTAGTTATTATTTATTGTAAGTGAATACTATGTTCTTTCATTTCTTATATTTTGTGGCTATTAATTGGTTAAAACTGTTAGTCACAATGTTCATTAAATAAATAAATAAATAACTTGATTAATGCTGATGTTTCCATTTTTTAACCGCGGTTATACAATAATGTACGCAGATAAATAGAACTTTTTTTAGTTTGGCAGGTTTTTGTCGCAATTTTGTATCTAAAATAATAGTAATTTTGTTTCTCTTCCACATTCCATGCCTGTCTTCGTACACTTTAGCAGAGAAAGACATGTTGTTAAGACCATATGAACAATTGGGACGCGCCAAAGATTTACCTGTCATATCGGAAGATTTGAAGGGTATGTTACAACTAAAGCATATGCATCATGCACCTCATTGGTTGCATGTACGGTCACTTACCGCATATCGACGTTATTTTGTCTAATCTTGTTACTGTACAATGCCATATTTATTGGCACGTCACAATAATGTAAAAAGGTTAAAGGTCATGTTCCCCAACTTCCTTACATTACCATAACTAAGATTCCTAGAGCTAGAAGATAAAATCCTCAACATTCTTCAAGTTTGTCATTTACATTCTTTTTGTACGATCTACCATCGAGTAAATATTAAAAAAAACTCAAGATGGCGGCTCGCGCCTCCTTCCCCTCAAGGTCGAAAACTTGAATTTTTCATCAGAGTCCTGATCTAAACAACATATATTAAAATCGTTACTACTACTCCACCGTTTGTAGGGTAAAAATTCCTATTAACTGGACTATACCCTGCTAAGGATAACGGTCGTATCTGCATAACTGTAAATTTTGAGAAATCAATAAAAAACTAATTGCTATTGTGCCATCCAAAACGTTTTTTGTTTTATATTAAATTTTTTATTTTATATAACAACTTTATTACTAGTAGATGTACTAGGCGGGTTCTACGGCAAAATCCCATGTTATTTCTTATGGAGGTCCAACGTAGAATTTTTGGTCAATTTCAAGGTCATCCGCGGTATAGAGAGACTTGCGACCGCGACCGCGCTTGCCGGCCCACATCTCCACACCTCTAGCAGGCAACCATCTATACACGCTAACATATGGGCTAATATACAGTTAAGCTTTATTATTTTACTTTTAAGGGTGAGGGAATGAATGCTTTGCGGATCATAGCGATTTTAATCATTTGCATATCTCATCTCTCATTTGCATATCTCATCTCTCATTTACATAACTCATCTCTCATTTGTACATATCATTTTTTGCTAATTAATTAGTAATTAGATACTAAGATCCTTCTTAAATGATGTATGCTTTCAAGGATGCCCCAGACATCGTTAAACGTGATTTCATCGAAAGGTTACTGTCAATCACCTGTCGGATTAGCACGGTCCAGCATGCGATATTATCACGTATACGGATCAACTCTACATATTACATTATGATTGATGCAGTCATCCGGGGGATCATAACAATTTTATAATAAAGACATCTCCGCACTCTAGGACTTCTTATTCTATAATACCTTCTTCTTTTATCCCGGAAATAATTGAAATTATTTCGTTTTCATTCAGACTGTTACCGGCTTCTTTTACAGCAAATAACAATCGTTTAGCTATCCAACTCCCCCGATAAAAATAAATATTTTTATAATAATAATTAATTAACATTTATATTTATAATGAATTCAACTAAATTCCTGAAAACACTCTAAATAGAATACGACTAACAAGGCCCGCATTTAACCGCTATTTTTCTCGTTTTAGGTTTAACTACATGTCGTACACTCTAACTTTTGTAATATCTTATAGTAAAGAATCAATCAGGATCATATCATACGACTGTTCATATCGAGCATTTCATTTTCTATATCTCATCTGCATATAACATTTCAACTACAGACATTCCTAAAATATAAATCTATTAGTCATAACATTTAAAATGTGTAACATAATTAACATGTAGAAACTTGTCATTTCTCATTATTGATTTCAAATCAGTTCTCAGAACCGGATCTATAAGGATTATCTCTACGCCAACAAAAAAACCTCAAGTAAAATGTATTGTTTCATCAATCAAGCCCGTCAAATATTTCTTATCATAACATACCATTATGTTCAAAACAATGCAAATATAATTACTTTCAATATAGTCACATGTTTAGTTAAAAATTATTTAAAATTTACAGCAAAGGAATTTTAAGCAGCAGATTCTTAAAACATTGCTAGCTTGATACGTGTACTGGAATAATAATGTAAAAAGTGTTTCTAAATATTTATATGCGATTGTTTAATTGATTTAATGAAAACCTTATATGGTTATATGTAGTAGGATTAACCAGATATCATAAATGATTATATTCCATATTGAAACCCGTTATGTAATATAAAAATCCTATCTTATTATTCAGCTTGCAGATTTTCCCTAATTAGACATCTCTCAAATGTATTGTTTCATACAACGATCGACAAACATTTATTAACCGATTAGCTTCCGTTTGAAATTTCTTGAAAGGTGTCCATTATGTTTAAAACAACTATAATTTATTTATTTATCGAGAAAAGTGATATTGCGTAATGCTTTTGTAAATTCAAAACATATTTCAGTAAATATTTATAATTGCTATAGATACATTAAACAGTTTACTTTAACCCTCAGCATTATTATTAATGTTTGAATTACGTACACGGTAATTAATAACCCGTTTTTTCATAGAAGAACATTCCTTAAATATGTGTAGTATATGCAGGTTTGAGATTATTCATGATCCTTTCCAATATTATCGGTTTTACAAAGATGAATCTTTATCAATTATAAATATCTATTATTATTAACTTGATAGAGTCAACATCTAACTTCGGTTTTATAGAATTATAACGTTTAAATATTGATATTTTAAAATTGTCTTGCGTTTCACGTTTATTACGATAACAATTATTCTGCATCGTTAGGTTCTACACGGATTAACCCTGAGTCAGTTTCAACTTGGATGAAAACATATATTTATCATTAATGTTTAGATTAAAAACGCATTTGCTAGCTTGATAGGTGTACAGGAATAATAGTGTAAAAGTGATTATGAATATTTATACGCGATTGTTTAATTGATTTAATGAAAACCTTATATGGTTATATGTAGTAGTATAATGCGGTATAAAAAAATATATAGTGAATTATTTAAGCATCTATATTAATTTTCGAGAAGCTATTAACCCGACATGATCATTATGCCCTTTTCCAAACTGTAGGGAAATAAGATGAGAGCAAACAAACATTGATGATGGAGTTAAGATACACGCACAATTTGAAGTATATTCACGAACAATGCGCAAATTGAAGCATATTCACGTACAATTTCAAACATATACACGCCCAATTTGAAGTATATTCACGCACAATGCGCAATTTGAAGCATATTCACGCACAATTTCAAACAGATACACGCGCAATTTGAAGTATATTCACGTACAATGCGCAATTTGAAGCATATTCACGTACAATTTCAAACAGATACACGCGCAATTTGAAGTATATTCACGCACAATGCGCAATTTGAAGCATATTCACGCACAATTTCAAACAGATACACGCGCAATTTGAAGTATATTCACGAACAATGCGCAATTTGAAGCATATTCACGTACAATTTCAAACAGATACACGCGTAATTTGAAGTATATTCACGCACAATGCGCAATTTGAAGCATATTCACGCACAATTCCCAACAGATACACGCGCAAATTGAAGTATATTCACGCACAATGCTCAATTTGAAGCATATTCACGTACAATTTCAAACAGATACACGCGCAATTTGAAGTATATTCACGCACAATGCGCAATTTGAAGCATATTCACGCACAATTTCAAACAGATACACGCGCAATTTGAAGTATATTCACGCACAATGCGCAATTTGAAGCATATTCACGCACAATTTCAAACAGATACACGCGCAATTTGAAGTATATACACATACAGACACACATAATAAAGTATATACACGCGTAGTTTCAAACAGATACACGCACAGACGTACATAATAAAGCATATACACGGGTAATTTACAATCATCGTGTTATATTCTATATCAATAGCTCCTTTTGACAGAACACTACCTGCGTTGCTACTGCTGCTACCTATGTTATCACGTTTGGTTTTTCTAGTTAGAGATCCATCATCTTGACATATTCATTTTCTTTTATACGAAAAATGAAAACATTAAAACATTTATCGAGATCTCATAGAACATATACAATCATTTTTAATATGACTGAAAGCATTTACTAAATACAAATTTATATATTTCATCTATTTAAAAGACTTCCTGCAGAGTGAAATAATATATACAAATGTACAACAATTATTTTTATAAAGTGCTGACATAAATGAGCATGCAGTCATGTATTTTATCAAACTTTTGCATGTTTTGTATGACAATAGCTTAGACCGTCACCCTTAATTAAACAGGGCGACGCAACATCAGTCGATCCGCGGCTTTTTATATCAGTACAAAATAATTAGATATAGTTATATTTACTATCTATTCTTTTAAACTGCTGTTATACTTACTATGTTTACTTTATAGTCGGGTATGTAGTACCATTATTAGTGTATACGAAATGTACTATTTTAATAGATATTATATATAAGTTATGTATTATGTTTTAAGTAACGTCGAAACTACTCGTATCAATAAACGTTCTTGTATGAAAGTATGTTGTTTTGTACTTACTCTGCTCCCTACGTTCTGTCCTAAAAATGTATTCGTAGGCTCTAACCTCAAGCTACCAATTTCAAATTCCAAAAACAAAACGCCGTATTGGAATCAAGTTGTCGACAGGCTTCGTCTACTGTATACCTTAAAACAGAGGGGTAGCAGTAGTTTAGAAAACTAGGATGAGATTATTTCAATTATTTCTGAACTTAAAGAAGAAGGTATTATAGAATAAAAGATAATGGTTATACAAAATGTTACCCTCAAGTATACTTTTCTATTTTGTTGTTGTATATTTGTATGTTAGAATATAAGTTGTATAGTTTCAAATATGTATGTTAGAATATAAGTTAACTAGTTTCAATAAAAAGTAAAATATTTATCTGTTTTATTTCTCCAGGTTAAGTCTTCAAGGTTCTCATAACTATAGATATTGTAAGAGGAAATTACGTAGAGTTTCAAAGTTATAAAGACGTATTACAAAACATATGACATATGTTATAGATAGCTGTGTCCAGGACTTCTTTGTTACCCTCAAGTATACTTTTATATTTTGTTGTTGTATATTTGTATGTTAGAATATAAGTTGTCTAGTTTCAAATATGTATGTTAGAATATAAGTTAACTAGTTTCAATAAAAAGTAAAATATTTATGTTCTATTTCTCCGGGTTAAGTCTTCAGGGTTCTCATAACTGTAGATATTGCAAGAGGTAACTACCCTGTGTTTCAAAGTTATAAAGACGTATTACAAACATATGTTATAGACTTATATTTCGAAGGTATCGAAAAAGGTTACAGATTATTATTAATCATACGAGTTTACTATAGATACGATGAATATCCTACAAGAGTATATAGTATATTATTACATATCTGCGTATTTCGAAGCTATTGAAAATGTATGATATATTGTAAAATAACGTTTAAATATGGCGACGAATGTCTATGATGTATAAACAATAAGAACACATATGTAGAAACAGTTTACAAGGTAGTAGATATAACGAAAAGGCTAAAATCTGTTCAAAACTATATTATGTCTAGAAACTAGAAAATTAGAGAATTGTAGCATATGCTTGCTAAAGAGTCGGTAACAACTCATGCGACTTCGATGTAGCTACGGTCTATATACATTAATAATAATAGGAAAATGCTTTTGAATCCTAAAATTTATTTAAATAAAACTTAAAGAATAAAATTTAGAAAAATTCTATTGCTATATTATAAGGTATATAATCTCAGTAAACCTTTATTGTCTAGTTAGAATACTTGTATAGGATTTAGTTGATAGCTCTATATGACATTCTGAGTTAGATGCTAACTCTATCAAGTTTTTCAGTTTGCTGATCTGAAGTTGTTGAAGCCTTTCACTTCTGAGGGGTAGGAGCATTCTAGATCTTGCTACCGTACGTGCTTTCATATACGATGAATACGTTTAACATAGAAATAGGTGAAAAACTATAATTTTGTTTTATCGTTTTATTTATAAAATTTTAATAATAATATAGAATGTTTGTATTGTACGATATGATGATGATAGGGTAAGTGAATTGTGAGCATTTAGCAGGCTTGAGTTTCTAACTGCAGATCTATAGGTTAGAAAAATCATAAAAGTATTAGCATTGTTCATTGAATAGACTCCCTGCTTGATTTCATAACTTATTTGTTTTAATAAATAGACATTAGTCAAACGATGGATATCCTCATGTCTTTACTCTACCTTCGATATATAATATATTTATTTATGATATCTAGTTAATGATATATGTTGTAATCCTGATTGAATGTAATCTTTTTTCCTGTAAGATGCTATAAAAGCCGTAATTAATATTTCTTAATATATAGTTTAGTTTAATCCGTGTATGATAGCAATTAGATGATAACCGTTTCTTGTAAAACGCTAGACTTGATATTAATTTCAATATGGCTACTATCTTTTTAATAGCTTACACTAACAACGCGTTTATGATATATAAGGCAATAAAAGTTGCATCTTGCTATAATGGTATCAGTGTAAAACATTAATCCCTACTTATATATTTCCTGTTAGTGATTCGTAGATAATCGAACTTTATCTAATTAGGGGAAATCTACTAGCTATATAATAATATAAGATTTTTATATTACATATCGGGTTTCAATATGAAATATATTCATTTATGATATCTAGTTAATCCTAATACATATAACCGTATAAGGTTTTCATTAAATCAATTAAACAATCGCATATAAATATTTATAAACACTTTTTACATTATTATTCCAGTACACGTATCAAGCTAGCAATGTTTTAAGAAATCTGCTGCTTAAAATTCCTTTGCTGTAAATTTTAAATAAATTTTTAACTAAATATGTGACTATATTGAAAGTAATTATATTTGCTTTCATAATGATCATGTCGGGTATAATAGCTTCTCGAGAATTAATATAGATGCTTAAATAATTCACTATAGATTTTTTTTATACCGCATCATCCTACTACATATAACCATATAAGGTTTTCATTAAATCAATTAAACAATCGCGTATAAATATTCATAATCACTTTTACACTATTATTCCTGTACACGTATCAAGCTAGCAAATAAGTTTTTTAATTTAAACATTAATGATAAATATATGTTTTCATCCAAGTTGAAACTGACTCAGGGTTAATCCGTGTAGAACCTAACGATGCAGAATAATTGTTATCGTAATAAACGTGAAACGCAAGACAATTTTAAAATATCAATATTTAAACGTTATAATTCTATAAAACCGAAGTTAGATGTTGACTCTATCAAGTTAATAATAATAGATATTTATAATTGATAAAGATTCATCTTTGTAAAACCGATAATATTGGAAAGGATCATGAATAATCTCAAACCTGCATATACTACACATATTTAAGGAATTTTCTTCTATGAAAAAACGGGTTATTAATTACCGTGTACGTAATTCAAACATTAATAATAATACTGAGGGTTGAAGTAAACTGTTTAATGTATCTATAGCAATTATAAATATTTACTGAAATATGTTTTGAATTTGCAAAAGCATTACGCAATATTCCTTTTCTCTATAAATAAATAAATTATAGTTGTTTTAAACATAATGGACACCTTTCAAGAAATTTCAAAGAAAGCTAATCGGTTAATAAATGTTTGTCGGTCGTTGTATGAAGCAATACATTTGAGAGATGTCTAATTAGGGAAAATCTGCAAGCTGAATAATAAGATAGGATTTTTATATTACATAACGGGTTTCGATATGGAATATAATCATGTATGATATGTAGTTAATCCTATTACATATAACTGTATAAGGTTTTCATTAAATCAATTAAACAATCGCATATAAATATTTATAAAAACTTTTTACATTATTATTCCAGTACACGTATCAAGCTAGCAATGTTTTAAGAAATCTGCTGCTTAAAATTCCTTTGCTGTAAATTTTAAATAAATTTTTAACTAAACATGTGACTGTATTGAAAGTAATTATATTTGCTTTCATAATGATCATGTCGGGTTAATAGCTTCTCGAGAATTAATATAGATGCTTAAATAATTCACTATATATTTTTTTATACCGCATTATACTACTACATATAACCATATAAGGTTTTCATTAAATCAATTAAACAATCGCATATAAATATTTAGAAACACTTTTTACATTATTATTCCAGTACACGTATCAAGCTAGCAATGTTTTAAGAATCTGCTGCTTAAAATTCCTTTGCTGTAAATTTTAAATAATTTTTAACTAAACATGTGACTATATTGAAAGTAATTATATTTGCATTGTTTTGAACATAATGGTATGTTATGATAAGAAATATTTGACGGGCTTGATTGATGAAACAATACATTTTACTTGAGGTTTTTTTGTTGGCGTAGAGATAATCCTTATAGATCCGGTTCTGAGAACTGATTTGAAATCAATAATGAGAAATGGCAAGTTTCTACATGTTAATTATGTTACACATTTTAAATGTTATGACTAATAGATTTATATTTTAGGAATGTCTGTAGTTGAAATGTTATATGCAGATGAGATATAGAAAATGAAATGCTCGATATGAACAGTCGTATGATATGATCCTGATTGATTCTTTACTATAAGATATTACAAAAGTTAGAGTGTACGACATGTAGTTAAACCTAAAACGAGAAAAATAGCGGTTAAATGCGGGCCTTGTTAGTCGTATTCTATTTAGAGTGTTTTCAGGAATTTAGTTGAATTCATTATAAATATAAATGTTAATTATTATTATAAAAATATTTATTTTTATCGGGGGAGTTGGATAGCTAAACGATTGTTATTTGCTGTAAAAGAAGCCGGTAACAGTCTGAATGAAAACAAAATAATTTCAATTATTTCCGGGATAAAAGAAGAAGGTATTATAGAATAAGAAGCCCTAGAGTGCGGAGATGTCTTTATTATAAAATCGTTATGATCCACCGGATGACTGCATCAATCATAATGTAATATGTAGAGTTGATCCGTATACGTGATAATATCGCATGCTGGACCGTGCTAATCCGACAGGTGATTGACAGTAACCTTTCGATGAAATCACGTTTAACGATGTCTGGGGCATCCTTGAAAGCATACATCATTTAAGAAGGATCTTAGTATCTATTTAATTTAATTAGCAAAAAAATGATATGTACAAATGAGAGATGAGTTATGTAAATGACAGATGAGATATGCAAATGAGAGATGAGATATGCAAATGATTAAAATCACTATGATCCGCAAAGCATTCATTTCCTCACCCTTAAAAGTAAAATAATAAAGCTTAACTGTATATTAGCCCATATGTTAGCGTGTATAGATGGTTGCCTGCTAGAGGTGTGGAGATGTGGGCCGGCGAGCGCGGTCGTGGTCGCGAGTCTCGCTAGACCGCCGATGACGTTGAAATTTACCAAAAATTCTACGTTGGACCTCCATAAGAAATAACATGAGATTTTGCCGTGGAACCCGCCTAGTACACTTGCTTTCAAAACTTTCACGTACACACTCAAAATCAAGTAACAATAATATTGCAAAATTGTAGCTGTGTGAATGGGTAATTTTAAAATTAGGTTAAAAATGACACAAAGTAACTTTTAGAAAACAAATACCTAATTCGGCAGTAATTAGTGTTTGAAGATAACAAATTTATTTAAAACGTATTGTAAATTGTATTTATTTAACAATAAATACAAATATTTTATATATACAATATTTTATATATACAAAACATGATTTTGACTTTTCAAAAATTTAAACGTCAAAGTTGATTAATTACAACCCTGATTTAATACAGCGAAAAATAGGTGTACGCGAAAGTTTTGAAAGCAAGTGTACATCTACTATTACTCCGACTGAGAAAACTTTTATAATCGTGACTAGTTCTAAAACTTACCACTGTAGAAAGTGAGATGGCGCTGCAAGTGAATATACGATCCGTGCAATTCAAATTAAACATTTTAATTTAAAAATATAAAAATATATAAATGAACTAGTGTTGACTAGAGTTCCTAACTGTGTTATTTTAGATTTAGGACACGGATGTCAAAATCTATCTCTTTCTAGGCCAAAACTAAGCTGTCTGAAACAGAGATACCTTTTTTCGCTTTTTACTTTAGTTATATAAATTTTAGATTATGCTGTCATGTTTATTTTTATGAATGTAAAAATTTTTAATGTGCACATTATCATTTATTTACTGTTTGTAGAGAATTTCTAAAACTACTATAATACTACATATATCAATTTTACGACAGTTTTTAATAAAGTATTAATTGTGCCGAATTTTAGATTTATATAATTGTCATATTAACAGTTTAATTTATCAAACCAATTTTCATGATTATCAACCTTCTAATAAATAGTTTCAAAATATGAAATGTCGCTAGGAAAATTTGACATGCGTGACATAACTCTAAATAACACAGAGATCAGTTCATATTTAGGAACTCTAGTGTTGACTAATCTACACAATGAGAGCTTCATTATAAAAAAAGAATCACGTAAATAAGTGGAACTCTTAAACGAACTGGAGCACAAATAAGCAGTGTTTTAAATATATAGACAGAGCATAATTTTCATTAAAACTAATTTTATGATAAAATATTGAGTTTTATGCCAAGGTTACATGACGTGAGTAGTAGATCATGTAGAGAAAGTAGATTCGGAATTGATATTTTATGGTCCTGTAAATTTAACTTAATTTATCCATTCAAAATTAGTTTCTTCAATAGGGTTTCAATTAACAATTTTGCAAAGACTTCAAATGAATTTGTACTTTGAAGTTTTGATTTTTATTAAAACTAATTAGTTTTTCTTAATTCTTTTTGAATTTTATTTACTCAGCTGTACTTTGGGATTCTCATTTTTTAAATAAATGCTTGTTATTTATTTGTGTTATATCAATGTGTTTGTTTTTGTATTTCTTAGAGTCTATCTATCTGATGATATATTTTTTAATGTTGTTGTTTTCACGTATTTGATTCTTAGTTACTTTAACAGCACTAAAAAGATGTAATGTACACATGATCTAATAAAAATCTTTTTACAGATCATTTTTTATTTGTGAGGAATTTTTTTTACCTTTTTCTTAGTTGAGCTATGACCTCTTGCAAAATTATCTATAAAACCAATAACAGTAAACCACCTTTCATTTAAATACACTTACAGCTAAGAGCATGCATGGAATACCGAAATAAAACGGCAATAAGGAAATTAATGCAGCAAATAAATACGGAAATAGAGACTGTAAAGAAATTGTTCTGTTTCTTTGAAAATTCATAATTTTCCATAGTAAATGGATATTCTTCAATGTTATTTGAATTTCTAAGTAAAATATTTTACTGCAATATTGTTAATCAGGTTCTAGGGTGCATTTGACACTAGAATGTTAAAGTGGGGAACTTTGTATAGAGAAGGTTTAGGCCTTTGAAATCCCAAAATTGTAACGTTTCAGCAGGGTCTGCTAGAATGTTAAAACTTAGTTTAGAAATTTATGTAATTTTCGTTTGATAGGATCTTAGGATTAATTTTGTAATAAGAAAAGGATGTAGCAAAATGTTAAAATGTTTTTATTTGAATTTTTGTGAAGTAATGTTTGTCAGAAAATTCAAGATGGTTGTCAATGAATCCTAACTCTAAATATGCATTTTAATAGCCGTGTTAGGTACCAAAATGAAGGAAAAATCCTCCTCTTTCATTTTATAACATTTATTTAAACAATTAATTTAATTTTTTATCAACAATTTGGTTAGAAAGGTTTTTGGTGGGAGAGATGTTGTTTTGTTTCTAGTTCCGACAGACAGACTAATCTAGTTCCGAACTAGGAAAATCACTAGCGATTCGCAATTGTTTTCCAATTATTATAAAAACAGCACGAAAATTTGATTACTCTCTCTTGAATTTTCATACAGAGCAGAAGTCATGTTAGTTTGTACGTTATTTTGATGAAATTTCGAGATTATGTTGGTGAATTCTACGTCACTTAAATGTCAACAAAGTGAGGTTATGACAAATGTCATCTTGTTTTAATTTTTTTAAGTTCTTAATAATTTGATTAATAATAATTATAATGAACAATCAAAGTGAAGTAAAATAAACAAAAGTGTAGTTTATAAAATTTGGTGTTCAGACTGTTATTATTATTTGGGGAAATGTTTGGAAATTTATTTTGTATGAAACGAATTAAAGGAAGGTAATTAATCTTGTTGCAAATAACCGAATTACTTTATGTACTCACGTCATGGAAGATACATGTTGCCCCTTTAATAATTATAATTATATTAAAAAATCACAAATAAAATCCATTTGAAGGATGACATGGAATGTGAACATCTTATCAACAAATAAGCAGGTAATTTTACCAACTATAACAGAAATCTGCTAACTTTCAAGTGTGATCTTTCATCAAGGGTGATGAACTTTTTTGTGTGGCGCCAAATAATTTTAAAATTTAAAATAATTTTCAATTTTTAATTTTTCTTTATTAATAGTAATTTAAGATTGTTGGATTGATCAGATAAGAATTAAAAAAGACAAAGAGAATTAGAATGTCTCTTAATTCTTATTTTATTAAATCTATTTGACACAGAGATTAATAATAATAAAATTATCCATTTAAATGTTTAAAAAGAAATTTATTTGTGTCTGGTCCATTAACAACGTTTTATAGATATAATTTAAATAGCTTCCTAATTTATTAGCGACCCGCCTGATTTTGTCTCATGCATTTATGGAACTTGTTTTCCAGTTTAAAAATTATAGCCAGAGAATTTTTTTTATAAAGGTAAGTGATATTTAGTTGTGTAAATTTTCAGACTGTTTTACCATGATTTTGTGTTTGTGAATTTCAACAATAACAAATTTATTTTGCAATTTATAACCTTTCATCTTTCATCAAGTGTTGGAGGGTTTAATATAAACTACAATTAATATTTCTTTTTTCCTTTTGAGCCCTCTTTATCACAACAATACTTAAGTTACTTTACTCTACCATCCTGCCAAATTTCATGAAAATCTGAGATGGTCGGTTTGAAAAGTTGAAAAGAATGACCCATAAGTTGGGTTTATTTAGAAATAATCATGTGAGCCAAATTTATACAAACAGAATTCAATAAATATTCTTTTTCGAAAACTGTCATCAAATGTTGACATTTTTGTTAAATTCTCAGTGAGCAAACTGAGGTTTTTTTGTCACCTAGCTGCGAACAACATTTACGTTCTAGAACATAAGACTTTGGCGTTCTAGAACGTAAAAGAAACGTCAAAAAATTTGTCATTTTTTGGTAACTTGTTTGTGGTGATTTTATTAATTAAATAACATACATATTGGTTTTTTATTAAGTAATTAAAAATTTCAATGTATAACACTCCTAATAGGTAACTACTACAAACATGACGATTATAATTATTTATGTTGTACCACATGTAAATTGATAGTGCCAATGTTGCAGTGAGTTAAATTGATGCCAGATCCAGTGCCGTTAGTTCTCGTAGCTTCTAGTTTTGCGTGTTCAATGAGGGTGCTACTGTTATTGTTTAAATTCACTTCACACGTTCTAATACTGGCAAGTTCCATAGGCTCTGCTGAAGATGGCAACATTTTATTTGCTATTGAAATTTTATTTTGTATAGAGTCTTCAATATATGTCTCCGCTACCGTACTAGAGCGCCACCCCCCATGTCGCTTGATAGTTGTAATATCAGCTCCTGAGTCGGCTAATAGAGTTGCGGAAGAGCGCCTGAAGCAGTGACCAGTGTAGGTTTCTGGGTGCGGCAATTCCAAATAAGTTGTTATTTCCTTTGGCACATTTCTTATTTTGTTGATGCCAACCACTTGGTTAACACATTTTTCCTTGACGTACTTCACGAAAAATCTTCGACTAGTAGTAACTGCCGGACGTAAAGCAGAGTATTTGCGATATATCTTGATATGGTCGGGACTTGAAATCACGAAAGTTCTCTGGGTATGAGTTTTGGAATCGGGGATTTTTATAATAATAACTGATTCCTTGTCTTCTATATCATCCATCGTTATTTTTAGCAGCTCATCTCTTCTGCATGCTCCATAAACTCCAATTATTAAAATGACCTGAAAAATTGTCCAAAATTATTTGAATCGATCGATTTATATTAATTTCGCATTACATACCTTTTCTAGCAGAAATCTATTTTCAGGTGCTTCTTGTATAAATCTCTCAATTTCTTCTTTCGTTAGGATTTTCGACTTTTTTGGACGGTATCCAACTGATTTGCTTTTCAAATATGGCATCAGTTTCGGAAATTTTGCGATATTTACATTTTCCTTGACATTCAGTGTGCTTTTCAACATGGAATATACCGACCATAAAGTTGAAGGTTTAATTTTTTTAATTTTATGTTCGAAGTATGCCAGTAATACAGATTCGGACACTTTCTGAATTCTCTTGGAACTGCACCACACTTTGAATTCGGTATAGGCACTTTCGTACTGTCTTGATGATTTCTGGGGGATTAATTGTGAAATCGTACTTTGTGCCGCTTCAAAGACCTCTTCTGGTAAATGCTCGTCTTCACTTTCAGAGCTCATTTCTAATTAAATACTATAAAACAGTTAATTTATAGCTTTGAAATTGCTCTGAAATTAGTTTTTGACACAAATTTTTTTTTGTTTATTATACGTCGCTACCGTTACGATAGTCATGCAAACAATACCTACCACCTAGATCATCTTGGTTGAAACATAAATTAATTGTCAATTAACGTTGACAGTTACCTTATTTTATTTTTTTTAGATTCTCACTAGTTTTATTGCAGTTTTCGAAAAAATATTGTTTGTATCTCGAATGCGAAATGCTTCTGCGTTCTCGAATGGGTATTTTGACTGGCTAACGCTCGTCAAAATAACTTCCATTCTTGAACGCAAAAGTAGCATTTCGCATTCTAGATACAAAAATAACTATTAATAGTTTAATATCAACAAGGGAATAAGTACATTGCACTGATATCAATAAAATTACACATTTCTAAGTACCACTTGATTATTTTTTTGAACTAAAATATGTCTCTAAGATTTCAGGCCCTGGTAAACTAGATTGAGTTCCTTTCCTAGTTACAGTATCTGCTGCAACATAATTAGCTGCTTCCACACAATCTTTAAAATTAAGTTTCTTTTTTTTAGTAGCTAAAAGGTAAGCTAAGGCTCCTATAAATGCATCTCCAGCTCCAGTGCTATCAACACTTCTAACAGATTCAGTTGGAACATGAATTGGTATAGGTGCAGCTTTAGAGGCGAACACAGAACCTTGAGATCCCATAGTTAATACTACAGTTTGACAACCTCTTTCTTTTTGCAAGAGATTAATTGCTTTCTTTGCATCGCTAAGAGAATAATATGGAGATATTATTAGAAGGTAACAATAATTATAACTAACACTTACTCTATAGTTTTAACAGGTATACCACTAAAGATTTCAGCTTCACTTTCGTTAACACAAAAGATAGAAGGTAATGTTAGCAACTCGGAATTATATGCACCAAGTGCTGGTGCTCCATTAAGGATAGAAATCTGTAAATTGTTCCATGTAAGTAAACAATCGAAATATTTATATGATAGGAATAGAAATTACTTACACCTTTGCACAATTTCATTGCTTCAACCGCTACTTCAGGAGGAGTTTCCAACTGACAAATTATTACTTCCGCTTTAGAAATTATATCTTTAGCATTCACCACATCTTGTATACATAACTTGTTGTTAGCACCAGCAATTATAACAATTTGATTTGCACCTGATTCTGCAACATTTATTTGAGCAATACCACTCGAGCAATTCTCTGTAATATGAACATGGCTTGTGTCAACGTGTAAATGTTGCAAAGCTTCTATGTAGTGTTTTCCCCAAACATCATCTCCTAGCTGGAAAAAGTAAGAAGTATAAGGCAAGCATACAAAATAATACAAAAATATGGAATTTAAAATTTTAACTTATAAATCTTGTTGTCAGTGCAGCAAAAGATTTTGGGATTTCACAAAAAATATACCAATCGGTCATGGTTTCAATCATCAAAACCAAATAGTTCTTCCAAATCACATCTCTTCGTGTTACCATTAAATCTCGAGATTGATTTGTTAAGCACATTTTATATAGGTATACTTTTGAAAAAATAGGTGATAATAAAAAATAATATTTGGCAGTGCAACATCTGATGCTAGCAATGCGATTAACATGTATGTAACAAGCGCTTACTTAGATTTTAACACCTTTAAATATCGTCTCAGAATTTATGCCGCTACCTTTAATTAATTGTTACAATTATTTTTGAAAGAAAACTATAATTAGTTTGTTATTTGAAGATCTAAGCTGTGGTATATTCAAAGTAAATAGTTCCCGAAACCTATCTTACAGTGTGTGGAGCGCAACCATAGGGTCAAAAGTTTAAAAATGGGTCGCATAAATATTTATTTTTATTATATCATTTAGGTTTATGTTAAAAATATATGTTATAAGGTGTTGTAATTCTCTCCCTCTCATATTTTATGATATTTGACTTATGATTTTATTGATATTTTTGGGTCGCTAGATAAAAAAGGTTGTGGAACGCTGTGTTAGAGTGCAAGCCTAAAACATGGAGGTCAAACGCTACAGGGATATATCTTTTTACTAATACAAAAAATATGGAAAGAAGAAAAGATGCCAGCCAAAGAAAGGAAACTAACAGGAACATAGAAATTACTGAGGGATCACTCTACTAAACACCACTTATATGATACTCTCCACATTAATACAGAAAAGGTTAAGAGATATGACAAGGAATGTAATAGTATAGCCTACAGAATCACAAAGGCTACTTTTATATAGATAAATACCAAATCTACCAAAATATAGCTGTGCTGGAAGTATCAGCTTGACCTAAATAACACTACTTTAGTTTTTGCCAGCTAACCCCAATAAGTCAGAGAGGGCAAGATATAATGCAAGATATACGAGATAAGAAAAACAAGCGCCGGTTCGTTTTAAAACAATTCTCATTACTAAAACTTCAAACTTTTTAGATAAACGAAGAAATAGATTTTTTACTAACATATAGACAACTTCCACAATTTTGGTCATACTTACATAAATATACTTACAGGTTACAAGCTGGAAAGCAAATATTAAAACCACAAAATAAATAAATAGTAATAAATAAAACACAAATATGTAGTGAAATGTAAACTTTCTAAGTAGGGCTTTATTGTAAAAGGTAATTATACTGATTAAGGATTTTAATAAGACTGGTAAAATCGACAGAATGGTTATTTGTATCAAAGCTGGTTATAAATCTTAAAAACTACCCTATGATAATTCAACTACTCGAGATCTCGTTTGAACTAGTACTTAAACACTAACATGCATGAATAGATAAATTGTATAAACGGTTTATAAATACATAGACACAGATAAAATGACACAATATATATATAAATACCTACAGTTTCAAACAAACATCTCACCATTCGATGACCCACGGATGATACGGTTTAAAAGCCTTGCTTAGGGTTTTTTTGTCTCACTTCTTCTGATATAATCTTGTGTTACATACAACAACCCTGTATCCAGGCAGGCCTTAAACACAACTGGTTTTACAGAACTAAATCATCCACTGTATAGTCCAGACCTGGCCCCCATCAGTGGCTTTTTTTATTCTCTAAATTGAAGAAAGATCTACGGGGTAAAAGATTTGATGATGATAACGAGTTGAAGTCAGCTGTTAACGATCATTTTGCAGGGAAAGAAAAAGATTATTTTTTTAATGGTATAAAAAAGTTGTATTCACGTTGTGAAAAATATGTTAGTCTAGGTGGGGACTATATTAAAAAATAAAGCTATTTTTAATTTTAATTTATGTCTTTTTGTACGTTAGGCTATGAATTTATCAGTCTTCCCTCGTATATCTTGTTTCATACCATGCATTAATTATTATTTTTCTGTTATTCCGGAATATCCATTACTGTTTCTACAGCAGGAATGTAATAATTCTAGATACCTTGGTTATAACAAGAATTTCAACTAGAGGTCAATAGGTGCAACAAAAGAAACTCTTCCATACTGCTATAGAAAGTGTTGTTTAGTAACTGATTAGAAGTAACGAGTAATTCATTATACTAGTAACTAATTACTTTTTAAATAACTTATGAATTACTTTTCAATCTTCAGTAATGTAGTAATAACTCGTTACTTTATGTCAGTAATGTACTAAAGTTACTTTATTTTCCTCCAAAAAATACCCTTTCAGATGAATGAGATTTTTAAAATGACAAACAGACAGCTGTAATTAAATTTTGCAGCTACACATTCTTATGTTTAAATGGAAAGTACATAGGTATCAGAGCGTGTGGGTATAAAATATAAATACTTATAAATCAATAACCCTAATCCAGGTAGTTTTTGTACAGGGTGATCCACTTAACTTTCCCCCCTACTTTTCTCTGTTATTTCTGTAGTTACAAAAAAATTATTCTAACAAAAGTTGTAGGGCTTTTTCTAAAGTTTTTAAATATGACATCAAAAAAACAATTGAAAAATAAATGCCGAAGTTATATATATAAATTGAAGTTTTTTTAATGGAACACCCTGTATTTTATTGCCTTGTTCGACGTAGAATTTCAGTCTGATTTCAACAATACAGAACACATAGTATTTACTTCTAATACTTTCCAAATTATTTACGTTTAAATATATAAATGAATAATATTAAATAATAACACTTAACAATCATTTTACATTTTTACAGTATAGACTCACTAAATTCACTAATGCCCATTTATTTTATTGTTAGAAATGTCAAAGTAACAATTCAAAGCAAATGTTTTTAAAATCACAGCATACTCGATTGAATATGCGATAGTGTGTAATTTATACATTTATAAGCAAATATTTCGAAAACTGTTAAAAGGAAGTTGTATATATTCTATATTGTTGAAATCAGACTGAAATTATGTCGAACAAGGCAATAAACTACAGAGTGTTCCATTTAAAAAATTCAATTTATATATACAGGGTGGTCCAGACTCGTACACCCCTTTTAAAATGCGGGAGATTAAATTTTTTTAACAAGACGATGGGTGATCATACTAATGTCAATGTGCTCTTTCGAATGACCCCAAAATGGAACTCTCCTGATTCCTCCTTGTAAGGGGTAAGCGGAGCAACTTTGAAAATTCAAATGGGAACCCCTAAATTTTATTGCATATTTAGATTCTACTCATCAACATATAAATCATTTATTTAAAACATTTTTTTATCTTGGCAACAGGTGGCGCTGTAATCGCAGAAAACCGACTTTTTTCATTTTCCGTCGTCTCTGGCATATTTACAGGTGCAAATAACAGTTTTTCATATTTTTTACTAAATAGTGATGAAAAAACTTTGCGGTCTGGACCACCCTTCGGCATTTATTTTTCAATTCTTTTTTGGATGTCATATTTAAAAACTTTAAAAAAAGCCCTACAACTTTTGTTACAATAATTTTTTTGTAACTACAAAAATAACAGAGAAAAGTAGGGGGGGGGAAGTTAAGTGGATCACCCTATACATGGCTCAATGAATGACATATTTATTTAAGAAGGAATATTTACTGCAGCATGTGCAGCCAGTACAACTTTTAGTTATTAAAAATCCCAATTTCCAAGAAAAAGTGTTTTGATGTCTTCTTTGAGGATTTTCTGAGAAAATGATTCAAATAAGATTTCCGTGCAGATAAAAGCATTAGGTATTTATTTGAACTGTTAAAAGATAAGGCAATGTAATTGCAAATAATAATAATGCAAGAAAGAAAGCAATATTTATGACAAGAAGTTTCTTTTACAACTTTTATGCTTGGAGGTTTTCAACATGTTTTGTTTAGGTAGGCTAAAGAGCATTATTATCGCCGCTAGTTAACAAAGGTGAGAACCTAACAATGATTATTTATTGAATAACAATCTATTTGAGTCATTCAATACATTTTTATTTTGTTAGAATTTGTAAATTACAATAGGTTCAAAGAATACCCGTAATAGCACTCACTCACTTTAAATTCATCACTCGACCTGTGCGTTTACTTTTGCTTTGCTTTTCTGTTTAACTCGAATTATTAATAAAAATGAATTAGAGGAAACGTGTGGACTAAAAAAGTAACTTTAATTGTACAATTTACTCTATAATAACTACTCTCAGTTACTTTTAACTCTCTGTAACTTGATAACGTATTCAGTGTTTCCTGTAAAGTAACGAAATAACTTACTTAGTTACTTTTTCTTAGTAACTTACCCAGCACTGGCTATATATGACCCTGTATACTACCTACAAAAGTATTTACAATAAATTAGGATGTAAAAAAACAAAGTGCATGAACAAACTAGTAAAGTGGTAGTCAATGTGTTTAATTTTTCTAGTTCTACCCCAGTAATTTCTTAAGATTAAGAATATCCCTAAATATTAGAATTAAGAGACAATTTAATTCCTTAATAAAGGTGCATCTCCATATAGCTAGCATCATTCTATGTTATCTAAATGCCCAAAACTTGCAATCAGCACTGGAGTCAAAAAATGCATTTCACACCATAGACTTAACATGGGAAGTATTTGGTGCCAAAACTGCAAGAGTGTAATTAAAATGTTCACGTTTATTCCAGTAGTTCAGCTAGTAAGAGATCAAATGAACCGAATTTGGAATTAATGTGAGTTAATTTTGGCATAAAAAGCAATAAAGTGTAAGATAAGAATAATGCAGCAAAATAAATTGAATTATCTGTAAAAATAAATCTTATCAATATAAATATTTTCATTAAAAATTACCCTAGCAACCAATGCAGTGGTAGCCCCCAACTTTGCAGCCGCTACACATTGATTAGCACCTTTACCACCAGTCGTTGTATTAAACTTAGAGCCATGAATTGTTTCACCTTCTTTGGGAAGTCTTGGGCAATAACTAAAACAATATTCCAATTAACTTTTTTATATTAGGTATGTGAGAAGATCTAATGATTACCTTACAAAATCAATCATACATGATCCAACTACAACAACTTGAAACTTCTCATGTGGCATTTTAATCATCTATATGTTAGTCACTTCATTTGCAGAAAATACATAAGAACATCTTATCTTTATTTGAGTAGTATCTGAAATTATCTGTTTTAAGATTTGTTGACTTAGCATATTTAAAGTTGGCTTAATATTTTTTTATTTTTCTGTTATGAAATCTAGATTACTGTCTAATAATGTTAAAGGAACTTAAATATCAATCATTATTAAATACATTCCTTATCTTAAGATTATTTGACCTTCAGGTCAAATAAAAATAGCATTTGAAAATAGATGTTGAAATAAATAAGATACCTAGTCAAAAGTATACCTATAGTCAAGCTCTATCACTTTTTATTTTAAGAAATAAGAAAAACTTATTTAAAAACTTATTATTATTATTATAATTTCAAATAAATTTCATTTAGACAAGGTGTTATAAATAAGAAGCAATTGGGATTGATCTTTCTCATAATATTTAATAGAAATATTTAATAGAAATTTCATATCAGATATTTCAAATCAAACACATGTAATACAAATTCGTAGAAAGTTATACGAGTCAATAGAAAATTGTAAGATTTCTAGATAAAATTTGAAGAACAATTCCATGCTATGGAAACTCAAAACGATATTCATAGGACTTAAACAAGGTCCATTAACTTTATAGGTTGCCTCAGTGAGCATTAACCACTGAGAGCATGAAACGTCAGAGGGCTACCCATCCTATCTCACTTATATTCATTTACTATATGGTATCCATCTCTGTCTTATAGCTTTTTCTCGTTATTTTACAGCTTTAAAAAGTATATTTTAGTATGAAATGAAGTGAAAAACTGCCTTTACTTGAGGCATTACTTAAAGAAACACGATTTTTTTTAATTATTTACGAGAATACATTATTTTGGTCTGTATATGTATCATTCAATGTTTACTTATAAAATTTACACGCATTGCTATTTAGGCAAGAAATTATGACCTTATTAAAGTTAACATTGTCCTTAGATAAAATGTTTGTTAATTAATTTGTCTTTATCAATTTACAAAAATATGGATGTCTTTTTTATGTATGATATATGTAATATGATTAATTTTGCCTATTATTATCTTGCACATGAGATTTTTTGTATGTTACTAAAGGTCTGTAGCTGTACGGGAAACAAAGAACCTCTGTGATTGCCTATAACTAGCGGAAAGGCGGCTAATGTTGCCTTTTGGGAAAGTTTAATACTAATTAAAAATGAAATTACACATATTGATTAGGCTAATTTATTGAATAATTTTTCTTAGGCTAATTTATTGAATAATTTTTATTAGGCTAATTTATTGAATAATTTTTCTATATTTACTAGTTTGTTTTTTTACTCATTTTCTGCTTTCTTTTTAGTGCCTGCTACTGAACTTTTTAACATAAAGTTTTCATATTTGACGAACAAAAAGTTCGTCTCTGAATTCGTGAAGTCTGTCTGTCTGTCGCCTTTTTTGAATTTTTCTTTTTGGAATCTTATAGTACATTAAATTCTAAGAAACTTTCGGTTGAAATATTTTTTTTGTATCTCTTCGGGAAAGTGGTCAAAATGACCACCGAAAATTTCGGTAAATTTTTGAAAAATAAAATATTTTGTATTTTTTAAAAATTTACGAAAAAATAAACATTTTTAGCAACTTTTTTTTTTAACGAAAAATTTTAGGACTTAGAATTTTAGTTTTCATGAATGTGTTACGTGAACATTAGTTTTCAAAAATAAATTAGTTTATTAAGTATACAGTTGTTTTTGTTCGTCATGGCAATGCTAGCTCTGCACATTCTCAACTGGTTTATCGTTGTCAATGTTCTTGTACAACGAATGTATCGATGAGTTCATGAGGAATTATATTACTACAATATTATTCCTCCAAGTATTACCATATGTTTTTGATATCCAGTTTAGTAACCTTTTTGTAGAACAGCTTTACTTTTTCTAATTACTACAACATTCTTGTGGAATTTTATGAACATATTATTTAGAAAGAACTGCAAGAACTTATTTCTGAATTTGTCCCATCAACAAGATGCACCAATGGTTCTTTTGTGGTTTGTATACCAACTTCTAAAACAAAACCTGTGTTAAGAAGCCAGTTGTGTACTAATTTCAGTAAATGTGGAGCATCAGCAAAAAAATAAATGGGATGTGAAACATGTTTTTTCTAAATTAATTAAAAGTTGCTTCCAAAGGCTAACATTCCCTCCTCCACAATCTGACACACATCCTACAGCATCATAGCTTATTTCGTGAAGTCTTATCGCATCCATCCATAATATTCATTAAAACTTCTCTTGTCATTTTTAAATGACAAATGTAATCAAAAACAAACTGTTAAATTGAATAGTTACAAGAAATTAAATGCGGAAAAAGCAAGATACTAGTCATTGAATTTATAAACTTATACTTCTGCCAAGAACTGACTTTCCTACTGCAAACAAATCTACAAATTAAATTTGCAAAAAACAAAAAAGTCCTGATGCTTGACAGTGATTACGAGCGCTGCATAAACACAACATGAGAACAAATCAGAACAAATAGGTCGATGGGTAGTTCTCTGACATATTTGCTTGCGCCCTTCTGTCTCAAAAAGGGGTCTACTAACTGCTCTACTGAGGTAACTTATAAAAGTTAATGGACCTTGGAACTTGAATACATAATCATGTAATCAGCATAAAAGTTTTTCATAATTGTAGAACATGGTAATATAACTATTTTTAAAAAGTCAATAGTTTGCATGCTCCAGTCGCCCAAAGATGCTCTTCTGCATATCTTTAGCAATTGTGGTACAAACTTGATCCAGCCATTTCTGAAACAATGAGGTTTTTGATTTTTTTAATGCTAGAATAACTTCTAACTGCAAAAAGGTTAAGCTGAAGTGTGTATGTAAGAGGGTCCATTATCTCTGTTATTATGATATGTAGAGATTTGGTTAAATGGGGTGAAATGAGGGCTCTAGATGCAAAACCCGCCAAGTCAAGTGTTTTGAAAGTTACAGAAAACTAATTCTAAATTGCTGTAAACTATAGTTGAACGCAAACTTCATAGAGCATTTTACTATAGCAAAACTCGTTTTTAAAACTAAAATAGCTTTTATATTATTCGGGACTAAAACACAAATCTGTTGACCTATATAAATAATTTTTTTGTAATTTGTGACTTGGCGGGTTTTGCAACTAAAGCAGTTAAATACTGTTTGGGTGAAATTCTAGCAAATCATATAAATAAACCTTGGATATTTGACTTAGTTTGGGTACTATAGTAAAACAAGTGGATTTTTTATTTTTGTCGATTACTCATTTATTTTAAGAGCTAGTCAAATTTAGTTTGCACTTTCTTTTTTATGGGGCCATATTAAAAACCAAGTTTACATTACACCTCCAGCAACGCTGGAAATTTTAAAGAGCAGGATACGGGAAGCTTTTGGAAGTATCACCCCGGATATGCCCGTTCATCAGAAGAAACCGTTCATCGGGTTAGACTGTGTAGAGATGCTCAAGGTGGATATTTTGAAGACCAAATTGGTCATTAAAAGTTTACAAAAATTGTTAATATACGCTATTATTTACTTGTTTCTCATGGATAACACTCATCATAACTGGATATAACATTTTTTGATCGTCGTGCTATGGAATAAAATTAAGTTTTCTTTAGAACATCCAAGAGAACTTTAATGTTGTGATACACCGTTGGACTCGTCTTAAAAAACTACATCTAATTAAACTATGAAAGTGGTATAGTTATATTTAATCTTTTTACGTTATTGCCAAAAAAGTGATTTAGTCAACTTTGAACGCTCTGGTAAGACAAAGGAAACGTGATAAGATTATGTAAATATTTTTGTGCAGATGTAAACGTCTATTAGAACGATTTAAGGAAGGTCATGGCACTCTAGATTAAAAAATAAAATTTACTCTAAAAAGGTTAAATTGACACAAAAAGTAATAAAAATTCTACAGTTGTATGTAAAATGAATGCTAGATTCCAAAAATCAAAAAATATACAGGGTGTTCCATTTAAAAATCAAAAGTTTCGGTCACTTTCGGCTGAACCGGAAGTCGTCGAAGTTTGACAGATACCTCAATAAGTGTCTTTTTAATAGCCTATAACTCCTGCCAAGTTTCATCTTGATTAAAAACTACAGAAATGACAGCCAGAAAGTGGTCTCGTTGGCACCCGGTATATACATTGAATTTTTTTAAATGGAACACTGCCACAGCCTCAGGGTATATAGTACAGTATCAAAGTGAATGATTGCAGTCAACGCGATATTGCCCAAAGCTAACTCAGCTAAAAGAAAAACCCGTGCGCCACTCGTTTAAGTAAACGACTGCGTCCATAAACGAGAATGAACCCCCAAGGTTCTAAAAGGGCATCAATCAGCTTCAATCGTTATTGCGATACACCCTTTAACGTGATTCGAGACAAATATATGCGGAACGTATAAATACAGTGGGATTACAGATACTTACGCTCTTACTACGAGTTTATTCTCAATAGAAAGCTGCTGTTCCTATAGTGGAGTAGTACCTGATATAAATAAAATCAAAAGCGAACCAACTAAGGGCTTCAATTCGTTGGTATAATTGGATACGGTAATATGAAATAAGTTACAGGTATGATAAAACTATTAAGGTAACAATAGAATAGGACTGATTAGTTTGGCAGACCGATAGTAGGCTTAGTTCAAGAATGATTAATTTAGGTTGTCAATTTAAAAGTAGGCAAATGTCAAACTTGACTTAAAGGTTATGTGACATTCTAGGTTAAGACTCTCATGGATATACGGAAATTCATGATTTCTTGAGTAGCGCTATGATATCATTCGGCTTTACATATAGAATAGCAATGGATTAATTATTCCGCAATGAAAAGGATATGGTCTTTCTGGATTACTTAGGGTTTGCTCAGTTTTCAATATTACCAGTTATAAGTCTTAATCATAGAGTTGAATAAGATATGCCAAACACAAAAAAAGGGTAGTCCGTATATTTCTTCATCATAAATGTATCTTTCTCGGCACTTATCTGGAAAGAATCCAACACACCATGCAGGTCGCGCTGTCTCCACTAAAGTAACCTTACAGCTGCCACTTACCTCAGTGGCATTGGTTAAAGGTATTGACTTTATGTTAAATTCATTTTTTTTTCTTTTTAGGGTTCTTGGTTTTGGGTTTCTCTTTAAGTTTCCCTTTATTACGTTACCTATTGGTGTTATTGGTACCATTGAAGTACTCCTCCAATTCCCCGTCTTTACCGCTACCTTGCTCGAGCCATAAAACCCTCACTGAGAGGTATCAGTGAGGGTTTTATGGCTATAGACAAACAGGCAATTGGAAACAATAAATGGTTTGGTTGATGATGTCGGGAGATTATTACTTCAACTAGAAAGAAATACGAAAATAAGAAATCTTATTTTCCAAAAATAATACATTTAGAAATTATCGATATAAGGTAACTTACATCAAAGTAGCCGGGGACTGTGGTTGGCTGCAGATCCTCTTCAAGAGATTAGCGAGCACGAAAAGGTAGAAATGAGATTCAGAAAACGGTAGCTCGCCAATTAACAATTTCACGGATATATCCCCTATTCAAGGGTAATAAAAATACAAATTATAATTCCGCGAAATTGCAACCACAACTACCTGACAGATATTTTAGATCATCAAAAAAACTAGTAAAACAAGGAAACCAAAAACTAGTAAAACTTACGCTAAGAAATAATAGTTGCTAAATAACGATCCACAAGCTTCGAGAAGTAGTTGGAAATATGACCCGTAATAACACTCTCTATTTTATTGCCTTGTTCGACGTAGAATTTCAGTCTGATTTCAACAATATAGAATATATAATACTTACTTTTAACAGTTTTCAAAATATTTGCTTTTAAACATATAAATTACACAGTATCGCATATTCGATCCAGTATGCGCTGATTTTAAAAACATTTGCTTTAAATTGTTACTTTGACATTTCTAGTAAAATAAATGAGCATTAGTGAAATAGAACATTTGCTACAGTAACTCTAGGTTATTTTTATTAATTATTATTGTTAAATGTTTTCTAATTCTAATTAAATATTTTTTCGCCTACCTGATCAGAAAGTGCTTTTTAAATGTCCTGTTTTGAGGGCAGTTAAGGCTTCTTTGCGGGCCTCTTATGTCAAACTTTTTACTGCCCTCTTATGTCAAATACATAACCTCTACACTACTACTAGATGAAACCACGATTTATTTATGTTAAGTTGGAGATACTGTAAAAATTGTAATTGTTTTTTAAATTGTCATACTTTGACCACTCCTGTGCATTATCCTAAAAAGATTTTAATCAAAAAATGAAATCATTAGTTTTTAACATTAAAAATATAACTCATTTGTAAAACTTTTAGCAACAGAATATGACGGAAAATGTAATTTCAAACATATTTTTACATAACCTTTAAAAATATAAAAAACATACGTCAAATTTTTCTAGGCTTCTTAGATCATAACTTTGATTTTCATGTCTTCGTCGATAAATTTGTCGTTTGTTTTTTTCTTTTCACAGTGTCATTGTATGTATAAATGGAGGTTGTGACAATTAATTAATAAAAAGAAAATTGTAATTTCAATAAATTATACAATGATAGATTAATTACTCATCCTAATTAAAAGTCATATCCTGTTCCTTTTATCTACCAATAATAATGAAAACATTTACTATACGGCCGTGTTGTATGTAGTGTAATGATTATTAGGTTAATTTAGTTAATAAATTACTAAAAACGTCTGGCGTTATTTTCATTTTCATTCATTCCCTCTAACATATGCCTATTTAATTTACTAATAAGTTACGTTACTGTTTAACTTTTGGAATTCTTTTTTAAATTTTCAAACAGGTAGGCGAAAAACTTTTGTATGTCACTCGGACCGAAAAGCATTTGTAGCCCTAAGTTGTCCGCTGCCCTCGCTACGCTACGCTTCGCTAGGGCATCAAACAACTGCGGGCTACAAATGCTAATTTTCTGCCCTTGAGACACAAAATACTATTGTGTTATTATTTAATATTATTTATTTATATATTTAAACGTAAATAATTCGGAAAGTATTAGAAGTAAATATTATGTGTTCTATATTGTTGAAATCAGTGCAAAATTCTACATAAGAAATGCAATAAAATACAGGATGTTTCATTAAGAAAAAATCAATTTATATACAGGGTGTCCCACAATGCTGTTTACACGCAATATCTCCCTTATTTTAAAAGATAAAGAAATCAACCAAAAACTATTGTAAATGACTCAAAATGGACCTTCAGAAAACATCCTTAAACGCTGATTGCATAGCAACGTTTAAGAGATCATGCCAATTTGATTAATTTTTCATATTGCACCCTCTGTTTTTTTTCACGGAAATGTATTTTTAACTTCATTCTGCATACGGTAGTATGCCTTACTTAATTATCTAATGTGCATTTAGAGGTTAAAAAAATATTTTTTATAAATTGAATTTAGCTTAAACTTAAAGAAAATGCTCAAAATGCCCTCCTGTGGGCTCTACATGGGTTTTAAATTGCCTCAGTAGTTCCCTTGTAGACACGGCTCTAATCATATTTTTTGAATAAATAACTTAGTGAATATGAAGTGTAGAATTTATAAAAAATATTTTTTTCAACCCCTAAATGCACATTAGATAATTAAGTAAGGCATACTACCGTATATAGAATGAAGTGGAGAATACATTTCCGTGAAAAAAAACCGAGGGTGCAATTTGAAAAATTAATCAAGTTGGCAAGATCTCTTAAACGTTGCTATACAACCAGCGTTTAAGGATGTTTTCTGAAGGTTCATTTTGAGTCATTCACAATAGTTTTTGGTTGATTTCTTTATCTTTTCAAATAAGGGAGATATTGCGTGTAAACAGCATTGTGGGAAACCCTGTATATAACTTCGTCATTTATTTTTCAATTGTTTTTTTTGATGTCATGTTTAAAAACTTTAGAAAAAGCTCTACGACTTTTGTTAGAATAATCTTTTTGTAACTACAGAAATAACAGAGAAAAGTAGGGGGGGGGAGAAGTTAAGTGGTTCACCCTGTACATAAACTTATTTTAAGGGGTTCTATATCTGATAAAAATTGAATTCAATGGAATTGATTCGATTATAAATAACAAAAATACATGGTGCCAAGCTGTGAAGTGAAACACGCTGTATATACTTGGAGCTTTGTTTTTATTTCCCTTTTATAAAGTTTTAGATACTCCAATAAATATTGAAAAATAGGAAGACTACAAAAATATACATAAAATAGTAGTTTTTGCGTATGAACAAATTAGGAAAATTATTTTATAAAAAGAATTAAGTACAGTACAGAAAAAGTACCTATTAGTATGTGTAGAGTTTATTAAATCAAATGTCAATTTCCTAAATACTACATTTTTAGAATACTATAAGCAATTGATAACAAAAAAATTGTATTTAAAAGTATCAGATTATAACTGGTAGATACAATTCCATCCACAGGTCAGTGAGAATACAAATAAAAATAAGCTATAAATAATCCTTATTCTTATTAATAACAAATCCAGTGGTGGCGTAAGACTCTCTATTTTAGGTTAGGAATAACTTATTCGCATAATACACCTCTAAAGAATTGATTAATTTAATAAACACCTACCTTATAACATTTTAGAAGCTTGATCCATTTCTTAGCAATCCAAGTCTGCTATAATTATAAATCTTTTTCTTCAGAATTAATTATATTTACCTATGTAAAAGTAACACCACTGTTATGAATCACATCTGACAGACAAATAGAATAATAAAAATAAAAATACTATTTTTGACATTTAACTTAACCTTAAATTTAGTTTATATTTTTATCATCCATGTACTGATGACATTATGACTGTTGAGTCATGGCTAAAACAATTTTCAAAAATTCATTTTTGAGTATTTTATTGTGCGTTTTATTTTCATATAGTATACATACCGAAGAAGATGTTTGTGTCGAACAAACTGAGTGCCTTTGTCGATTAAACGATGACAGGATTATCGACATATCACATGTTCTAGCAAAAGATGAGCAGCCGTTAAGTGTCGCTCAAGGAAATCTTACATATTATTTTTTTCCATGTAACAATATAGATACAGATAAATTAAATCATCCGAATGTTACTCCAAACAATAATAATTGTAAAGATGGTTCTTCCGTAAGTATAATAAAATCTGTTAGATATAGGGTTGACTTAAAACTTCTAAGTAATTTTACAAAAGATTTCTTAACATTTTGTTAAACAGGTGAGTAAGTTTGAAACTTACACTATAGATTCTAATTGGCCAATCCTAAAAAGTAAAAAAAATTTAAAGAATTTGGAATTTACTTTTATGTTGGTTGTAGAACCAAAAAATACAATTGATGCCATATTTAAGAAAAAATATTCACACTTAAAGTAACGTATGGGGAATGAAATCCAAACAAATTTTCGAAGTAAAAAAGGCAAACAAATTATTAAATATTTACATTTATTTTGTTAAAAAACCTTGGTGTTTACACATCATTTACAAAAAATATCTGCATCCTCTCTACTGGCCTTTCTAATATTTGCGGGTACTACCTTCATTAGGTATGTTAAGCTGGCACCACTACTATAAGATTTTTTGTTTAAACTTACCTGATAATTATGGGCCTTTTATGGGCTCTCGAATTCCCCCAAAAATAATTTTTGGGCTCTTGCCATTTCCGAGAAAAACCAAATTCAAGTGTGGGGGTGCTAGCTTAGCGTTAAGCTAGACGTTAGCTAGACCCATTGGAGAATTAAGTGCTTTTTGAGTGCTGTTTAACTACCCAACAAAAAACTTGAGTGCTCATTAATTTTTTAAAAATCGGATGTTTTTGCTAGCTTAAGTTTAAGCTAAGAAAGCATTATTTATAAACGCATGTACACGAGAGCTAAATCATTTCTGCATACATAATAATTAAGTGCTTTTTGAGTGCTATTTAACTACTAGGGATGCGTGTTTAAACGTGTAAACGTTTAGTAGTAAATAATCGTTTGATATAAAAATACATGTTTAAACGTGTATGTGAAAGTATTTTCAACAGAACAGAAATATTATATGGCAAACAATAATCTCATTAGAGCTAAAAGGCAACAATTTGCTTTCTCCGCAGCTATTTGTTGTTCGACATTCAACCTGATACGGTACTTGATTAAGGTAATAATCCAATTAAAACACGCATCATCGTAGATGATGAAAAGTAGCGACTTTAGTGTACTCAAAAATACTTCACATAAAACACAATTTATTATATTTAGTTTTGTATTTTGCTAAAGTGCGTCTGAAATATGCTGTCGCAAGGACATAAAAAACCATAAGCGATGCTATTATCGCTGCGCACCTGTTCTCTTTAAAGCTTAAGCTACTTTACCTACATGCTCAAACACCTATATGCAATCAGTTCTCGTTAACGTTTATTTATTTTGTTAAATTTATTTTGTAATTGCCCTTTTTAGGGCAAACACCTCTTTTAAACTAGGCTGCGTTGTTTAAATAGTGAGTGACGAGTCTGATTGTGGTGTATTTAGTTTTCATCAGTATCATTTTCCATTCCATATTACGCTGAAACCGTAAGAGCGAGTTAAGCGCACACGGTACGCAAACGCGCATCATCGTAAATGAAGCTTCAAGGGTCAGCTAACTTCAAGTTTATTTACGTCTTGCGACAGCTTATTCCAGACGCACTTAGCGATTTCTCTCGGTGGAGTCTTTCCGTATATTCTCTTAACAGTTGTTATTAGTGGTGGTAGACGTAAACTAACGTGAGTCGTCCGCGTTATGGCGTGTATATATTAAAAATCAAAACAACATAGGATTATAGAGAAATGGTTTCATAAATCTTTCCGGGGAAGCCTTTAAACGTGTAAACGTTTAAATTTTGATAGTTTAAACGTTTATTTTAAACGTTTGTTTCATCCCTATTAACTACCCAACCAAAAATCTAAGTGCTCGTTAATTTAAAAACAACGAATGTTTTGCTAAATATAAAGGTGCTTGTTTTAAAGGTATTTTTGAGTTATTTTTCACATGTAATTTTTACATGTAGTTTTTACTGTAATCCAGTATAGTCTTATTCCCATCTATTAGTCGAAATGCAAACTGTAAAAGAATTAACTGTGTATGACTTTCATATTTGTTTTTCGATTCTTGGCAGTACTGCTGTTTCTCGTTTACATATCAATCTAAAATCGGTATCTTTTATTTGTCAGATTGACCTGCATTTTAGAAGAATTTTATTAAATCTAATTATGCGGTAGGATAATTTTCATATTGGAAGGTTTGAAGGTTATGGCACAACCAAAGCATGCATCTCATTGTTTGCCTGCATAATCACCTATCGCATATTGACATCTATTTGTCTAATTTTGTTGCTGTACAGCGCCATCTATATTTATTGGCGCATTCCATGCATATGCATACATGCATATCACGGCCTCCTCGATTTGTGAGAAACAAAGGTCTCTTACACGGTCGTTCGCATTTGTAGTTCCAGGCATTATTTCTGTTTTGAAGGGGGCGCCACAATACAGAACATCCAGGTTGCGTATTATCAAACTTTCTTTCGAAATATTACATTACTACCCGGTTGCAAATTCTCAAAGTTGTTAATAAAACATCACCTCTCTTAAAATTCGCACTTGCATATTGTAATAAGTTAATATTAATGTCGAAATTCGATTATAAAAATGGAAAATCGTAAAGAGAATTCAACAAAAGAAACAAACAAAGCCTTCTGTAGAATCTGATAAATTAAACCAACAATTCAGTAATATTTTAATTATGAGGAATATTATGTTTAAATCCTTCTTATTTATTAATTTATTATGGTTATAAATAAATTGACCAATAATGCAAACGAAGAAATGCAACGAAACCGGTTGGTTCATCAAATAATAATAAATTATATCCACTGTAAAAATCATTGTGCCTTATTAACTCACTACAAAAATAAGAAAAGTGCTGATATACGATCATACCTCCAAACTATTATTAAAAATGATTGGGAAATTGGTGATTACAATTTATCCTCTTATAAACTTATAAATCAAAGTACATATTATCTACACTTGGATGTTTCGCTGATGTACTACTGAAACTATTGTTAGAAATACCCACACTCACAATGGGCGATTCAACCAATATCTCAAACTGTAGACCAATATCATTTCTTTGAAAATCTTTGAAAAATGAATAAAATAATTTATAGATTATGTACCAGTATGATTAATTAGAGCTTCTTTCCATTTAAAATTTAATTCTACATTTGTGAGGTGGAACCAAGAAAGGAGGTTAACAACCAAAAAATCAAAATTTGGTTTTCGATGGTTTCTAACTGAAAAAACTATACTAAATGGAATGCCGTTTGTTCCAAAACTCTACGATCAATATTAATTTCAATATTAAGCTTCAAAGTTGTGATACTTGTGTTACTTGTTTTTGGTTTTCAAATATTTCGAGTCCTCTAATCTATATTTCTATGAATTTCTATGGATTTTTATTGTGACAATAATGAATTACAAGCCCCAAGTAACACAAACTCCCGTACAAAATACATTAGCCATATCTCTCCATCAGCTGTGGTATGATTTAAAGAAATGAGAAGGTAAAAATTCGTAACGGATTTGATTACTTTAAATCAATTTTTCTCAGTACTCTGATTTTGGTCCTTAACCTCCTTTCTTGATTCCACCTCACATTTGCAGAAAAACTATGGAAAGGTACATTTTCTAATTCATACGAGCTACAGTTCGTAACACAACACTTTCGAGGCATTTTTAATAATTCTAATATAGTTTATAAAAAATTACAATATTTTACCACTAACAATAAGTAAATTATTGATGCTAATGTTTATTAAAAATAAACAAGGGGCAGTCTAGATTGCGCGCCAACATTGCTTAATCACTACAGGACTCGACAGATGGCGCCACAATACGTAACCTGTCAAAAACAGAAATTTTTTCAATGCAACCAGCCGTCTAAGAGACGTTCGTCTCTCAAATCGAGGGCACCGTGATGCATATATACATAAATACTCATTCCACTCATTCAAAGAATGTAAACATACTAAATTAATGATATCATTTGAGGTTATGACGTGACGTGCATTGGAACTTACAGGGTCTGGAGTATAGCAGTCACTTTTATTTTAGTTTGTAAAGGGTTCAGTCTGATTTTATGCTAATCTATTTTAGCTTGTCGATAACATGCTTCCAGTGATACGTTTCTGCGCAGAATATACGCAAATACATAATGTTGATAATTTCAGTGAGCTCTCAATAAGCAATCAATTATTGCCCGTACCTAAATTTTAATATTAAGGAAATCAGTAATGTCACTTATGAGGAAATGTGGTCCAATGGTATCATTCTGTGTAAGATTAACTAAAATTCTGTAGATGGTATTTAGTGATATTTTCTGAGAGCACTCAATGCATTTATAAATAATGCTTTACTAACTTAAACTTAAGCTAGCAAAACATCCGTCTTTAAAAAAAATTAACGAGCACTTAAATTTTTGGTTGTGTAGTTAAATAGCACTCAAAAAGCACTTAATTCTCCAATGAGTTCCATGGGATTCTGCTCGCTTTGCACTTCCAGCCTAATTGACCTTCTATTATTACTACTACTACTACCTTTTGATCTTTCCAAGAATTCGAAGTTTTAATGACTAATTGATAAGCAATTCATTGAAACTAATTATGTTACTTGTTACAGCTTTGTTTGTATAATGCAACCAGTAACTCTTTAATAAATCTTGGGAAGAAAGAAGATGCTAAATTTACTGGAAATATACCAAAATCATTAGTTTTTTATAGGTAAGTAGTTTGAAGTGATAAAAAGATTATTTGAATAGTAAGTTATCATTTCTTTTTACAGATCGAATCTCACAACTATAATTCTATTGGATTGTTTAGCGTCTGATAAAGCAACTTATTTAATAAAAGATGACCAACACAAAAAAGATGTAAGTAAATGTGCTTGATATAAAAGAAACAGATTAATAAATTAATCTTTGGTTTTACTTATTTTAGCAATTCGTTTTGTTTTCTAAGCATGTCTGCTCAGAAATTGAACAACACGGTTTAAGTACTGGTTCTACATTATTGATATTGTTATGCACAGGGCTTGGTATCTATTTAATAGGTGGAGCTCTTGTACTTCATTTATTAAGGGGCGCACGAGGTAAAGAAATGATACCAAATTTAGATTTCTGGGTTGATTTGCCATCTTTAGTTAAGGTAAGTAGTTGGTTTGTTGGTAGATATCTGTTATATGTCTCTATTTGTATGTCTGAATAGAGTTTTTAAATATTATTTGTATTTACTTTTTTTCAGGATGGTACTGTATTTCTTTTGAGTGGCTGTAATCCTTTGTCTGTAACTACAGTTGAAACTTATGATAGGATATAAAATTGTGAAGCAGTAACTAACTTAATTAATCTTTTAAAATAATTTTGTTTTGTTATTGAAATATTTTATTTAGTTATAGATATATTTTTGATTGTACTACTGAATATAATAAAGAAAAGAACTTTGTACTATTTATAAAATGTGTTTTGATGAAGATTTGTAACTATAGTGAATTTCGTAATTGTAATTTTAATTTGTTATTCACTGGGACTTGGAGATTATAGGTGATGATCATGGATGCGACTTGGGGATGAGGAAGTGGCTAAATATTAGAAAATTTTGTAGCCTGAGTGTACCGCTGACACCTTTGAAACAAACTTTGAAAGTGGGTGTACTACACATGATTACACGATGCAGTTTTATCGTGAACCTCGACCTATGCGTTTCCACTTATATTTTAGTTTATTTAAAAGAGCTATCTATACTACACTGCCGCGCTAAAAGAAAACAACCTATCTGCAAAACTGCAATGTAGAAATGTACTATATAGAATGTAAATGTGAGCTAAGAAAATATATGGTATATTTGAGGGGTATATATGCAAAACGCAACATATCACAAAAAATTGAGTTATACACATCATTGAACTTGCCTAATTGTTTTCCACCATGTTAATATACATTTAAAAGCAAAACATGGTAAATGAATACAAAATTAGTCGCTTTAGACTACATTAAGATTCAAAGTGCGACATTTGCCTGAATCATTCTGATGCAAACAGCGACATGTCCATAACCAATCAAAATAGATCACGCGATTTGGTTTACGTTATGGCAGATTGTGAATAGTTCGGTGATAGTAACAAGTGTTTTTGAGAAAAAAATATATAGAGTCATTTGAATTATTTTATTCAACTGTTTGAGCGTGATACTATTGCCGATGTTATTGAAGAACATTCGGAAACAGATGAAGCAGAAGAAGATATAATAATATAAATTTTAAGCTCGAAATGTATATTTCTTTTTTTTTTTCACATATTTACTTATTATTACAGTATTTGTTTATTATATAAATGCAAAACAGGGCAAGTCATACATTCAAATGTAGAACGCGACGTCATTAAGTTTTTCTCAAATTTTGGTTTTTTGTGTTAAGATAAATTTAATTAAGATAGGCTAATCAATTTAAATCAGACTATCCCACTAAACTAACAAAGGTTATCTGAATATTATGGAAAATAAACTTCTGGTAGTTTTTTGCGGTTTTCTCAAAATTCATTTACAAGGACATGTCGCGTTTTGCATATATACCCCTCATTTCTGAGTTGATGTTTTGCAGATAGGTTGTTTTCACTTAGCACGGCAGTACAATTGGTAATATCAAAAAAACCTCTATAACTGTGAATGTTATTTTAAAAACTTTTATCAGTTTAGAGAATAAAATAAATAACGCATTTTCTTTAAACAAAAATAGAAACAGAAATACGTAAATAAACATTTAATTGTAATATAATTTAAAAATGTAATTTACAAATAGATAAATATAAACAATTGTAGAAAAGAACCTTTTTTAATCAAATCTATTTGACAATTAAAAAATAATTTACGACGTTCATTATGAATACACTAATGTTAACTTCAGTGGCGTGCGGTGAGAATCTAGGCTAGGGAAGCAACCACGATTTTAATTTTGATAGACCTAGGTACAGGCGCGGATTCACGGGGGGGGGGAATCCCCCACCCAAATTTAGAACTAAGTATACATAGAATAGAAACAAATAATGTTTGTTTAATTATTATTTATTTAAACAATTATTTTTTGAAAAATTTCCCCCTGAAGATAATTCTCTTGATCCACCCTTGCTAGGTACATTCAAAAACCAGTGTTATAATTATTAAGCTTAAAAGTTTTTCAAAGAAGAACTTTTACACTTTATAATTATGAAATTTGTTGACTATTATTCTTTATTTAAAAAAAAACTACTACTTATTTATACTGCAAAATCGATTTTCCGGTTTTTCCGAGCAAAATACCGATGCAGGTTTTAATCTTTGTTGTTAAATTTGAAAGTTCTGGTTTTGATCCGTCTTTCTTAATAATTTGTAATTTCTGTCCAAAACATATGCAAAAAATTCTTTATTAATAATTTACAAACTGAACAAAAAATCGTCCCGATTCGGATGTATCGAAACTACTCGACCCTTCCACCGAAGCAGCTGAATTTGCAGTCGTGACGATAATGCAATTTTAAATTTGCATACAGAGCAAACTAAATAGAATTATTTGTCTTCAAAAAAATCCAACTTATATAAATTGAAATAATAAAACATGACAAAATACAGTCTCATTCCCAGATTTACATTACTTAAGTAACATTAAATTTAACAAACACTTAAATCGAACAAATAACGAAATTATAATAAATAAACATTTGGGCATGAAGCACACTAAAAATAACGGGCATACAATGCTAACAGCATCGTCTGTATGACCACGCCCGCTGATCCATGCCAAGGTTAGGAGAAGAGCAGTTATAAGCAACGAAATCAGTGCTTATATGCAGTGTATGTAACACATTCGAATCGGTATTACCTTTCTGTGCAAGTTTAATGAGCCTAATTTAAAATAGTACTCTAAATAATTATACTTTATGCTGTACGAATTGATATTGAGCTTTAAGTTGATTAAATATTACAAATTTAAATAAACGATAACCATAATTTTATGAAAATATTTTTGTTAGCATTGGTTTTTATTTTTAATAAATAGGGAAGACGCATATGTCGTCAATTGAGGAAATTCTTGCATATTCATAAACGTCATTACTAAATTAGTTAGAATATTAATTATAAATGCATTAAACAGTTACCAATTTTAAATAATTAATTCTTGAAAACCTTGAAAATTTAAATGAATTTAATATGCAATACTGGTGTCCTCTAATTAATGAAACTTCGTTACATCACCAAGTTCGAAAGACGACCCACTGTTGGTACTAATGTAGCAGTTAAGAGTCCTGTATTACCCGTCAGTTCGAAAAAATTATTTAGTTTGAAGTTCAAATATCGTCTACTTATTAATGAGCAATTAATATAATAATGTACTTTATGCTGTTGAGTAATTAACTGCCATAATAAAAGTGCTGTAAAATATTTCTGTTAATATAAATTCAAAATTCAATTTATTGGTTTTCATCAGTGCCATCTAAGGGTGAGTAGATCGTTAATGTTGCCTTTTCTCATTCATAGCGGTACCTACTTTTTTACATTAAATAGCTTTAAGGGAAGTTGCTCAAGGCCAAATTCTGTTTAAAATGAGGAGAATTTATAAATTTAATTTTTTCAAGTAAATTAAGCGTTTTTACAAATTTCGCTTATCTGGAAATATTTTTCTAACCAAAACGAACGAATACAAAAATTAAAAAAATACATGCGTCTTCCCTATATTCTCAAGGGAAGCATTGCTTCCATGGACCGCACGCCACTGGTTAACTTGTGCAAATTATGCACCCAAATCCTAAGCCTGGTGATGATCTTCCAGTAAAGAAGAGTGTTATATCTTATACAGGGTTGAAACTATAGTTTCAACCAGAACAAACTACAGGACATTAATTGATGAACTCTAGCTTATAAGTGGTTGATCAGCTTTGATCAGTTTTAATGCAAAGCACCACACAGGTGTCTAATTAGAAGAAAAAAAATCTTATACAGGGTGATTTAGAAATAACTGATATCCTTTAAATGGTAGGTAGAGGGGAGGCAGTAGAGCTAATTTACCTTGACAAGTATAGGTCAAAAACGAATAGTTTTCCAGAAAATGAATTTTAAAGTTTAATGAATTTTGGATCCAACGTCAGGACCGGATCCAAAATCATGAATTTGTATCCTTCATTAATTCTATACAGGGTGATTCAGAAATAAAGATAATCCTTTAAATGGTAGGTAGAGGGGAGGCAGTAGAGCTAATCTACCTTGATCCAAACTGATCCAAGGTCATGTCCGGATCCAAAATTCAATAAAGCCTTAAAATTAATTTTCTGGAAAACTTCGTTTTTGACCTATCCTTGTCAAGGTAAATTAGCTCTACTGCCTCCCCTCTAACTACTATTTAAAGGATATCAGTTATTTCTGAATCACCCTGTATAATTTATGCACACTTCTACAATTTGAATAAATGCACAACTAATCTGAATGGTTTTCATATCCAGAAATTTTCACTTCTTTAAGCTAAACATTTTCCAAACAGTAACTTAACTAATGGATCTGCAGACCCCAAGTTATGGGAATAACTGGTTCAACCTCAGAAATGTTAATGGGGTATTATGTGTTCCCTTAAGAGAAATTGAAAATTGATTTTAGAATGGCAAAACTACTAAATGCACGAGAGGGGTTAAATAGAATATTAAAAGCAGAAGATTTATCAATTACGACGAAGTTGCAGATATATAAAATAGTGTTAAGACCCCCTCTAATATATGCGTGCGAGAAGTGGGTTATGAATAAGAAGAATCAAATGTAGTTGGAAGCATGAGAAAAAAGATTTTACGCACAATTTTTGGACGAAAGAAAACAGAATATGATTTGTGGGAAAACAAACTAACAACAAATTTACATTTATATAAAGAACCTTACATCAGTGACTTCGTCAAATCGAGAAGACTTCAGTGGCTAGGTCACTTAGAAAGGATGGACTGTAAGAGAGCAGTAAAAAGCATAGGTTGGAAAATACTGGAAGGAAAAAAAGGGAGGTCGAGAAGAAAGTGGAGAGAAGCTGTAATTGCAGATTTGAAAGTAAAGCAAATTGGTGACTGGAAGATATAGGAAAAAAATAGAAAAACATTACAAAGTAATGGGCCTAAACGGTCTGTCAACACTTCATATACAGTGTGTTCCATAAAATTGGATCCATATGGAAATTTCTTTAATATTCTGATTGAAAAAAAACTTCGTGGAGTAATTGCCTCTGCTTTCAAAAATACTTGAGATATTCTATGTCAAAGTTGACAGCTGACGCGTATCTGTCAAATTCGCTATTTAAAAAAATATCGGAGAAAAATGATATTTGTTACCTAAAATATGGAATAGTATATTTCATTACGAGGCTTGAAACCAAGCTTTTCCCGTGCGAGTTGGAAGTTTCCCGTGGGAGCCGCAGGCGACCACGGGAAGCCAGCGAGCGCGGGAAAAGCGGTTTTTGCCGAGTAATGAACGATATTTTTCAGTATACCTCTCTGAAAACCACAATAAAATACTCAAAAAACAGAAAAATTTAAAGATAGAATCATAAATCGAAAGAGTGCTTTGAAAGTCGTGTCGTAGGAAAATTTCCTTAACAACATAACAACACGTTGTTTGTTAAAAAAATCTCTGCAGCATTCGAAATCCCAGAGGAAATATTACGTATAGCTGCTGAAACTAGCGCGGGATTGCTCCCAGAGAAGTCGCGTAGCAGGTATGAACATGAATACGGCCAATTCTGCTAGTGACTAGAACGGAAAAAAATAAAGGGTGTCAGTGACGATGTGCTACTGGTTTATCTATCAGAGAAATCAAAAGGAATGAAGTGTTCTACTTTGTGGAGTCGTTTCTCAATGATAAAGAGCTGTCTAGCGGCGAAGGAAAACATAGATGTTAATAAGTAAGTAGATCTTATTACAAGCCAAATGTTTAATTGCAAATCGATCTCTTAATTTAGATTTCCGAAAAGTGTAGCATTTTTAAAACGCCAAAGTGTTGGTTACACACCGAAAAAGGCTAAAATACTAACTGGAGAACAAGTTACCCAGTTCATGTGTCAGGCATCGGATGAAAAATGGTTATTAATAAAGGTGATATAAATATTTTAACGTTGTCAATGTCAGTGTCAATGTGTATTCTGTACAGGTTCTTTTATTGTTTGGAATTTTCGGTGCCTGTCGAAGGGACGATTTAATTCGTTTGTCTGTCGATGACGTTGAAGATAATGGATGTTTTCTGGTCGTGTTTCTTCGGGATGGCAAAACTCATAGGTCTAGAAATTTCATAATTACCGACGATGGGTGCCCTTTCCAACCATGCAACCTTTATCGAAAGTATATCTCCTTACGACCTGTGATGGAGAGTAGAAGATTATTTGTTGCCTATCGAAATGGCCGATGTTATGCTCAGCATGTGGGCTGTCATTCTATCGCCGGAGTTGCAAGACAGATTGCGGAATATCTGCATCTCAAAAATCCTCAAGAATATACAGGACACAGTTTACGGCGAACTTCAGCTTCAATGTTAGTGGAAGGCGGAGCAGATTTACTCATGTTGAAAAAACATGGCGGATGGCGGTCTTCAGCGACAGCCGAAGGGTACGTTGAAGAATCATTGCAAAGAAAAAATGAGGTGTCTAAGAAATTGTTTAATCACACAACAAACGAATCACCAGTAACAACTGATTCCATTCCGGACCAAGTACAGCCAGCAAAAACAAGTGTTTGCACTATAACACCAACTACTTTTACTAAAACTTCGAGGTCGGAGGAAACTATTTTAGTTTCACAAGATCTACCTTCTGGATTCAATTTGTTTAATAATACAAACTGTACAATAAATGTTAGTTTCTATAGTTCAAAATAAAAATACATATTTATTTGTTAATGCTATTTATTAAGAGCACGGGAAAGCCTGCACGGGAAAAGTTTTCCGGTGCACTGCACGGGAAAGGTTGCCTTTCGCAACCAATAAACAAACATGAAATTTATATGTTTTCAGAGAGGTATACTGAAAAAATCTTATTAAAAAAGAAGGTTTCCAATGACATTTTACGCTTGCATACCAAGTTTGAACGAGATATTCCGCCAAGGAGAATTTTGTTTTTTAACATTTTTTGATACACCCCATAACTGACTATTTTTTAAGTAGCAGTTTTGTGTCAAATTGCTTAAGTTATGATTATAACAATTAGTGTATTATTCAAACGTTAATAAAAAAAAGATTAATACAATTATGAGTTATTTTCCTGGAAATTGGAAAATAGTTCAGAAAGTTCCTTTTGTTGATAATTTTAATATTTGTCAAAAATTCCTACATCATTGAATATTATTAGCAAAATATGCTAAATCTTGTCTGAAATAAGCTGTCGCAATGACGTAAACAGCCATAAGCGGCGCTATTGGTCGGTGCGCACGTGGTATCATTAACGCTTAAGCTACTTTACACCTACATGCGGAAACACGTATATGCAATCAGTTCTCGTTAAGTTTGTACTGTGCAGTTGCGTTTGTTTCGTAAGAGTGTTAGGTTTGTTTGTGTAAGTGTTCAAGTCGCAATTTCCAGACGCGAAAAGGAGACGATAATTAATAACTATAAGAGGTTGTGTGAACAGCATTCAGAAATGACTCTAACAGCTGTTAAAGGTTCAGTTGAAGAAATTGTTGGGCTTTCTGTACGTTCTGTAGAGAGAGTACTGAAAGAGTAGAAAGAAAACGAAAATCTTTCATTTTCCAAAAAAAAAACTAAAATTAGAACTTCTATTATAGACAAAGTTGATGATGCAGATTTATTTGCTATTAGAAAGAAGGTATGATATAACATTTATTTTTTCTTCTATTTTGATTCCAATAAGAGTATTCTTCAGGTTCATGAATTTTTTATGCGGAACGAGCCTCCAACACTAAGGAAGGTACTGAAAGCCGTAAATGACGACAAAACCTTACCAAATTTTAAACTAGACACTTTTTCTAAAATACTAATTAAATTAAATATGCTCGTCGATCAAAGAATGCCATGCTTGTTGATCGTAACGACATTGTCCTGTGGCGGCAAAACTTTTTAAAAACCATTAAAAAGTATCGGGAAGAAGGTCGACAGATTTTTGTCACTGATGAAACTTGGGTTAACGCTGATGAGTTTATTTATGTTTACTTTCTATTTTATGAAATCTGGAAATCTGTTTCCAATGGAGTGGTGATAATGACGCAGATCATTGGAAAAGAGAAAGTTATTTATCTGAAAAATCAATTACTTCTTAGTTTGATGATGTAATTTTTTCGGTTCGCAGAATAAAAAGATTATTTGCCACGGACGCTGTTCAAAAATTGCTCCTTTTAGAGCAAACGCCTCTTTTAACCAGGCTTTGTTATGTTGAAATAGCGAGTGACGGTTCTGATTTAATTGTGGTGTATTTAAGGGAGTTGTGGCTGTAGAAAAATATGATGAAAATATAAAAAAATTATTGCAGTTGATAGATTTTAATGTACAAAGTTATTTCCTAGAAAATCTTTAATGTTTAGGAAGTTTGTTTATGCATAAATTGCATTTAAAAATAACACACGATCTTATGCAAAATGGCAAGTTGTTGATACCTTTATTATAATAACTTCATAAAAAATGATGAAAAAAACTTAACACCAAAACATTTCACGTAAAACCGTTGTAAGATTGTGCCGTTAAAGTTTCAAATTTGTTAGGAGGATAGTTTTGCCAAAAAATAAATTAATACGAAGAATTTGTCGATTGAACGCTTAATATAGCTCACTTGGTAACAACGTCGCATTGCGACAAACTACCGGGAAACTTAAATGCTTTATATAGCTCCATATAGAACCAGTGCCGTTGGTAATTTACATCTCGAAAATAAAATCAGTTGTATTAAATAAAAAGATACATAATTCGGGAATTTCTTACTGCTACGTTTTAAATGGATCTTAATAAATGGTGTTTTATATGTATATATTTGCAAACATAACCTCAAAACATGAGTCAACGTCATAAGTGCATTAATTTGATTTTATCAGAACAACAAACGAAATACTGGTGCCAACTTAAGGCAACGTTGTCACTTTTTCACTACTCTAGAAGCGTATAATTTATTTATATTCTAGAGAGATTTCTTTAATTTTTAGTGTTTACATAGTAATGTTATTTTATGTCCGATTGCATTATAAAGTACTGTTTATTGTATTGTTTTGCGGCAGTGAACTGGCTTATTATTGTACTCGTAAAATAAAGTGGTAGTAGTAAAATAAAGTATATAGTAGTAAAATAAAATATGACAACTGTATATTACATGTCAAATTTTCTTCTGTCAAGAATAGATGTCAAATTTATAAACTGATTTTTTTTTGATAATTAGCCAATTTTAGGAATCGAACATAAAGCTTTGTATGCAACTCTTACATAATCGGACCTTATAGACTCGCCCTTTTTATAGGCCTTGCTCGCTTCGCTCGCTCGGCCATAAACTGGGCTTGTCTATAATGTCCTACATTATGTACTTGTTACATAAATAGCTATTATATTTACTAATAAAAAAGTAAACTTGAATTTAATTTCTGGTTAGAACAATTGTTTCTTTCGTCAGTTTTTCACGTTCTTAAGTTTGGACTAGACAGTCAAAAGTAAATCTCTGACTTTAAAAAGACTAATAATTAATGAAAAACATTTATAAATAATAACTAAACTGCTTTCACATGCATTCTAATAAAACTACTATCGTTTGAGCCATTATTTGAAGCAAAACTATGTAATTATTTCTATTTGTCAAAATAGCACAGTTCCATAATTTTTGGCTCAGACTATCCCACCACAACTTCCTTAATTTTCATCAGTATCATTTTCCATTCCAATTACGCTGACACCGTAAGAGCGAGTTAAGCGCACACCGTACGCAAATGCGCATCATCGTAAATGAAGCTTCAAGGGTCATCTAACTTCAAGTTTATTTACGCGTATGGATTTATTAAATTTCCCATATGGATCCAACTTTTTATGCCAGACACTGTATGTACACTGCTCTGCTAAGCCAAAAGGTGGTATCTGCCAAACTGCAATTTAGAAATATACAATGCAGAATTTCAATGTGTGCTAAGAAAAAGTATGGTATATTTTTGAGTTGATGTTTTGTAGATACGACCTTTTGGCTTAGCATCAGGGCAGTACATTACAAGTGTTTAACTGAAATTGAAATTTCGTTTTTATAGTTTTTGAAAATGAGAGACCTGAAATTCTTAGTTATGCTACTGGTTTCAAAACCGGAGGTTTAGTACTGCTTATGTCGGAATACTTCTGGGTTTAAATGGGAAGGAATATTCTTCAACGTGATTAGGGGTCCTTATTTTAAATTTTGGACTTTGTCCAAACTAAATTATTCGAAACGTTCCCCATTAAAAATAAAACATTCTAGTCCTTTATTCGATTCAATACTAAAAATCTAGTTTAAAAATTCAATGACTTTTGCTGGATCAAAGTCAGTTTTTCCTAAGATTTATATGATGGCACCTAAAACAAAAAAAATAATAATTTCTTATCAGATTTCCTTATTTTAAATGATCATGGTGCACAAAATATCACTATAAAGCCTTATTACAAAATAACTTAAAACTGATATAATTAAAGCCTAGATCTAATATCTGCTACCAAAAATTGAAGTGAACAATTGGTGGTAAAATTTTACGAAATCAAACAAGAAAAGGGATAAGAAAACGCCTAAAAAATTATACTCTATTATTTCTTAAAAGCTTTTATCTTGACTATTTAGTATCTAAAAGAAGATAAAGTCAATCGAGTGATAATTACGGAACCACAGAAATAAAGTAACAACAGTTGCAGCGAAAATTGTGTAATGGCAATGATCACAAGTTATGTTGCACAGGATAGACAATTGATTAATTTGGTGAAACAGTATCCTGCTGTTTATAATTGCAAATTAAAAATCTACAAAGAGTTGTCAAAAATCTTTCTGTAGGAAAACACCTCCGCCACGAATCGCGGTGGATTCGATTTCCATTCAGCTTTCGCTTTGCTTTCTTTCGTTCCGCTTTGCTCTTCGGTCGATGTCAGTTTACGCCGGCCGACTGTCCTAGGAAACCGCAGCTAACAGGTTTTAATAAATCACTTAAAATATCTTGAATATGAAGACTTAGTCTAAATATGTGAAATATGAAGTATACATACAAAACTGTGGAACTTACAGGTGTGACGTACCAGACTCGTTCCCGGTGTCTACCGATGCCGCCAGTGTGCAAACTTAATTTTTTGTCTCCTCGCCATTCATAAACGATCAAATAATTTGTCCATCAAAAATTATTGTCGCAATATCTCGAACATTAAAGAAAGTAGGGGAAGCCAAAGTAACGCTGTTCAAGAAATCATCTATAGAAAGTAGTTTTGTCTGAATGGGGAAGATTGAATTATAAATATTCTGTGGCATAATTTTTGAGCTTTTGGTCCAGATGCCTAATTTTACTATTATTTTTTACTCTTACGTCTTAGAGAGAAAGAAAGGTTGAAGGTTATAAATATGACCAAAGTTAAATGAGGATGACTGATTTAATTGATGACAATAGTTTTTCTTTATTTTATAAAAGAGCTCGTTTAGTAAAGGAGACGTTCGTTTACCCTGAGCACTTGTAAAACTTGGGGTAGTAATTTGAGGTTGTTTTTGTGCAAAATTACGTTAGTATATTGTGTTTGATCCCACCCAGAAAGAATTGGGGGCCTTCGTATTTCGAAACACGTCGTATTTCGCTGTAAGTAACTCATTGTGGGTAACATAGATGAAGAAGTAACAAACGGATATTCGGTTTTTAGGTATACAGAAAGTTTTTTAAGATTAACAAGTTTTATCAAAATTGATGAAATAACTCTGTCATTCTGGGTGCCGTGACTTCGACTTCAAGCGTATCTCTAGAAGCTCATTACTGTTCGTAGCAATATCTAATATTCTACAAAGTTTTATTTAGATTTATCTACTAGCCCACGCGTTCTAGGTACACTACCTTCGGTAGTAAGGTAGAGTTCCTGTATAATAATAAATAATACAAAGAGTTTGGAACATGTGCGATGAATAACCAAATTTCTGACTTTATTTGCTGTCATCGTGAGAGGCTGTTCAGCAATTAATTTTAAAAGTATAAAAAATCTGGGCTTTTTTTCATATTTCATATGTAGATTGCCTAAAATCCAGAACTGAAATAAATTTGGTTAAAAACAGCAACGTTTTTAACTACAACGATGGATCTAGTTTATGTAATCATCATTTCGCAATTGAGAAACGAAACTTTGAATTCTCTAAAGCAAGACGCGATCCAGTGGCGTGTTCAGGGCATTTAGATAGGCAAATTTTAGGTGTAGAAAAAGGGTATTAGGAACGACAAACAAACTTAAAAGTATAACACGTTTAAACCTAAGTACACAGGAAGGAACAAGTAACAGGCATGTTAAAGTAATGAGTGATTATAAACATAAAAGAAAATACGTGTAGTATATCCTGGCGAGTTTCAACTGACGGCGTGACGGCTGTACATTTAATAAACTACCCAAGTAGCTATATTACATAAAAATTACGTAAATTTCACATACCACAAATTACATCCTCAGAATTCCAAGAAAAAACAGGTACGTAAAAATAGTTATTTGTTTAATTAGTACAAAAAATGTATGTTTTTGGGACGAACAAGAAAGTTGCCGGACGACACGTTAGTGGAGTCTGGCAACCTTATGAGCTAACTAGATGTAATTAGAAGTAACTAGATGAAGTGACTCTATGATTTAATAGAGTCACTACTTCCAGTCACTTAGGCCGCGGTAGTCGATCAGAGTACCGCAAAACGCTGCCATTTTGGGGCAAAAGAAGTACGAAATTATTCATTATTTGTATCTGTATATTGCATTTAATCAAATCCACGTTTACTTTAAAAAGTTTTTCTTATTTTGAAAGATCAAACCTCTAATACGTCAAATATGTAAAACGTGGTTTTAATTTGTCCATTATTAAAAATAGACCTGCTCTGCCCCAATATGGCGGCGTTTTGCGGTACTCTGATCGACCACCTAGATGACTAGATGTAGTGACTCTATGATTTAAGTGCCTTTAACTCTATCTAGTATCTGACTAAATATAGTCTTTGAAATTGATATCTTTTTCACCTTTTAGGACCTTTTAAATCAGATATTTTTCGAATATTTTGTGTTCTTACAAAACTCAAAGTCAACAGATGAAGCGTCAAATTCGAATAAATAAAACGAAATAAACAGCCAAGCGAAATAAACGTATGGCCTCCTTGATAATACTCAATACAATTCATGAAATTAATAATTTAAAATTTTGAAGAACCATTTTTATCAAAATTAGAAAAAAAGATCTTGTATGAAACACGTTATGAAATGCCATTTTGTGTAACTCGTGTGGTTTTGCGGGAACTCGCTTCGCTTGACACGCAAACATCCCACTCGTTACACAAAATGAGGCATACTTTAACTGGTTGCATCAATAGATATTGAAAAACTGAATAATTGTTTTGCTGTATTTTTGAATGTAAGATACAACGAAATGTATTCCATACTGAAAAAAGCAAATTACTTAACCGTTGCTATAATAAAAAAATGTTATATTTGTTATTTAGTTCGTAATTTACCTTGCTTATGTTTATTTGTTCAAACAAAATTATTGTTTGCCCAACCATTAAGAATCTTTATTGTCAAAACATCTTATACAATTTCTTCCGTAAATTATATTAATCATTATGTAAATACATCTTGCCTGTGGAGTACCGCCCGATTATATAACTTTCATCTGTTATAATAGAAATACAATAGTCAAGCAGTTCAATCTAAGTTTAAAATTAGAAATGACATTTAGGTAGCGATTATTTCCCCTTCGTTGTTCCAATGTCTCCAAGGCATTTTCTTTAGTTTTTCCGGTTACGATCAAAGGGAATCCGTATCCAAAGGCATCATTCGATTGTTAAATTTTCTTATACGTCACTCCGTAAGATCATTGCGAGATACGTAAGTAAACTTTTCTGTAAAGGAGACATTTTAAAGATGGAGGCGAACAGCCGAGGCAGCCGTAAACGTAAATGAGGCGAAGAAAGAAGTTTACGCATCGTGCATTGTATTAAATCTTTTCTTCTCCCCCAAAATTTGATTAATAATAATGAAAAAACTAGTATATTAAAGAACAAGTTTTATAAGACATGATTTATTGCACGAATGCTAGTGTAAAAAACGACCGCGTAGCGAGAGATTTTTAAAGCATGAGTGCAATAAATGTCTTATAAAACGAGTTCTTTATACTATTTTTTGTACTTTGCACCTCTTTTTTACTAATTTTATCCGTTTTAAAATAAAAATTCGCACTTTTAAAATTTGGGGAATTTTATCGTGGTTGGTACCAACAATCGATAAATGTCAAATTTTGACATTTGAAAATTCAAATTTTAATTTAACAATGATTTCAATGACATTTCATTTGTAATGGTTCATGACTGACAACCTCGAAAAACTAAATTACACTAGTTCTAATTCGAAACTCAAATGAGCTAGCTCAGCACTACATTCGGTTCTGAATGAGCCTTGTTATATATACGCAAAGTACAAAAAATTTAAAGTAAAATCGCGGCTGAAAATTATGAGATGGTTGGTTGTGAGAACCTTGGTAACCACCTAGCGACTCGTCAGAATTTTCCAACAGATTTCTCAGCATAAAAATGAGATACAGTAGAACTTGTAAATCTGACCACCTGTTTAAACTAACCCTCTGGTCATATTGACCACTTTTTTTCAGTTCCTGCAAAAATCCTATTACTTTAATGTAATTTATACTGTATAAACTGACCACTTCTCTTTTGTGACCATTGACCACATTTACCTCAAATATTTGTTTAAAAATGTTTGTGTAATGTGACCATTAGCCAAGGGATTACTTATATAACTAATCTTCTAAAAGTTTAAGTAGGCATGTACATGTAAATTGCATTCAAAGAATTTCTAAGAATGCATCATAATCCCTTAACAGTTAATCCCATAATACCAGTTGGGTTCAGGTATTTCCAAGTTTTAAGACTTTATTTTTGCTTTTGAGAAATTCATTACTTGCAAACTTTCACATTAGTAATCCTTGGATAGTTTTAAAATTGTTTTATAAAATCAGTCTTGCTTCATCTGTTGATTGAAACCATTCTGTTAATTAGTGCGATCAAGATGACTTAAAAAAAAGTTTACAAAGAACTAAATTTGCAAGAAAAACAAAAGGTGTTAGTGTTTTTAGAAAACCACAGTGAAAGAAATCGATTAACTTTAAATTGGTTTTTAAAAATGCGCAGTGTAAATGCAAGACTTTCTGGACCAATGTTACAAGAAGTAGCTTTAAAATTTGCTCAGCAGTCAAATTTGCCTAATTTAAATCATCGTCGGATTGGCTCGAATCATTTAAGAAACAAAACATGTCCCAGAAGAGTTTAATTGGTGATGCAAATGAAATTGATCCCGCAACAGTAAGTTATTTTCTTATTCGTTTTACAGAGTTTGCAAAGGGCTTTATATCAGAGGATATTTTTAATGCTGATGAGTGTGGGCTATTTTGGGCAAATTGTAGTGTATAAAGAATCCACACTTTTACAAAGTGACCACCTGCTTAAATTGACCATTTTGGATCAGTCCCAAAGGTGGTCACTTTAGGCAGTTTCTACTGTATATAGTATATTATGGGACAAGTGGTTGAAATTAGTGATGGGAACTTGGGTGTAGAGTGTCGTTATACTGTTCGTGGGCGTGACACTTGAAGTGTCACGACACTTCGTGTCGAACAGTATCGCTCTTATTAGAGTGTAATTCGAAGTTGCTTGATCATTCTTACAAAGAAATTAAAGGCAGATTTGTTACACTGGCCAACAATCATTGAATGAGACGTACACATAAAAATATTTTGTTGTGAATTTTTTTCTTTTATATTAGTATAATATTGACGGTGATAATTTTATCTTGGGTTTTCAACAAAATAAATTAAAATCAATAATTGAAGTTGAATAAGTTCCTCATGTACCTAATTATTATTTCAGCTTCTTATATTTATACCTTATAATGTATTTTGAAGAAAGACTACTGTTTACACGTGTAAATAAATACAATGATCATTAATTTTAATTAATTCAATTTATTTTGCTGAAAACCCAAAATAAAAGTATGTATCATCTTTAATCTTAACAAAAACACGTTTTCTAAAGACCAACGTCGTCAGCGAAATTACATTTTTAAATAGTTTTTATAATAAATCCAACGAATCAAGACTATTCATTACAAGTTATTTATAGAATTTGTTTCTTTTCTTTTAAATTTCTGTTTCATAATATGTATTTGCTTTTATAAATAATTTAATGTCTTTTAATGTACTTAATGCATAAATATATAACCATAAAAGAATTTACTCATATAATTGTTTTTGTACTTTGCGTTTATATCAAGGCTCATTCAGAACCGAAAGTAGTGCTGAACTAGCTCATTTGAGTTTCGAATTAGAACTAGTGTAATTTAGTTTTTCGAGGTTGTCAGTCGTGAACCATGACAAATGAAATGTCATTGAAATCATTGTTAAATTAAAATTTGAATTTTCAAATGTCAAAATTTGACATTTATCGATTGTTGGTACCAACCACGATAAAATTCCCCAAATTTTAAAAGTGCGAATTTTTATTTTAAAACGGATAAAATTAGTAAAAAAGAGGTGCAAAGTACAAAAAATAGTATAAAGAACTCGTTTTATAAGACATTTATTGCACTCATGCTTTAAAAAACTCCTGCTACGCGGTCGTTTTTTAAACTAGCATTCGTGCAATAAATCATGTCGTATAAAACTTGTTCTTTAATATACTATTTTTAATCCATAGTTTGCTTATGATTTATGTAGCTATGTATCTTGACTGCTTCTCGTTTCAATTGGATTACATTTACACTAGCGCATGCATGATGTAAAGGCGAAGTGTCGTTAAAGTATCATGAAGAGTCGACACTTCTGACATCATATTGTTTGGACTCTCAAGTGTCGCGACACGCGGGTAGTGTCGAGAACCCATCACTAGTTGAAATGAAATTTCAACGTTGAGAGTGGTTTTATTCAACGAGCTACAGCGAGTTGAAAAAAGTAACTCGAGACGTTGAAATTTTATCAGCCACGCGTTCCATATACTATTTTTTCTTAGAATTTTTAGTAAATTAATGCACTTTAGAAAAAAATATTACATTTAAGTGACAAAACATGACATTAAAGTGACATTTCTCTTGTCAGCAATTGAATGACGAACAGTTTGAAATTCAAAATCGTGGTAGTCCGATAATTTCAACCTCTAGAGGTTGAAATGCGATTTCAACCATTGTTATCGATTGCAAAATGAGTGATTTCAATGTCATGAGTAGAAAAATTCACTTTTTTGTCCTGACCACATAAGTACTACTCATAGATTATAATGTACTACTTTCGTACCTAGCAATAAGAACCTTGCATGTTTTACTTTCGATTGCAGTTTTCCTGGTAAAATAGTAAACTTGACTTACGTAAGAGGGAGAAGGAAAAGGTATAAAAAAATGCAGGTAAAACTGCATAGTGCATAACGCTGTTGTACACCCTGTATATAATTTGACAACACTGCTTTGGAACTTTTGAAAGATTTCTCAATTGTTCCAACAGTTACTCATTCGTTTCCTCATTGGTCAATTGATTCTCATCTGCTCGTTGTTTTTATGGTGGAGTCGCGTAATGTTTTCTGCTTTTATTATTGTGTTTGTATTTTTAATTTATTCTTGATTTATTCAATATAATAATTTAAACGGCATACTTTCTTAATTAATATTATTCTTTATTGATTTTAATATATTTTATAATAGTATACACATAATTTTCTATTTAGAATCTTAAAACAGATTAGTGTAAACAACACATTTTTTATTAAAAAGTATTTTATTGAATAAATAAAAAGTAATCAATGATGGCTAAAGCGAAAATTAGTATAGAATGGAAAAAACGTGTAAAACAGGAATACATGAGATTACGACAAATAAAACGTTACAAAAGAGCTGACGAAGTCAAAGTTGCATGGAACCAAAATCGTAATAAAATGACTGAAATATTAATTGGTGAACAAAAGCGCTGGACTGAATACAACAAGGCTGTTTGGGTACCAACACCAGATCCACCAAATCATGTGGCTTGCATGAAAAAAGCAGAGATTATTGGAAATGAAGGTATACCTATTACATGATCTTTATGAAAATAAAGTTTAAAAAAAATAGTTAACACTGTGGGATATTCACATGTACTTATTGATTGATTATTATTATTATTGGAAATAGTTATTCAATCTTTTGATTCAGTCATTATTTATTAAAATTGTTGGAAACCACTATGTAATGATCTGTCTTCAATTGTTTCGAAATAGTAGATTTGATGTCTATTGATGAGATCTAATATCATTCGTTTTTCTGCTTATTTTTTATTGGTTTTCTGTACATAGAACATGATATGCAAACTTTTAATTGGTTACATTATTTAAAGCAATTATAACATCTCTCGCTCCAATTCTTTTCTTCTTTAGTTTTAGTGGTATCATTGTTTTGTCCTGTTTTTATAGTTTTGATTGTGAGAACTCTAATTATAAGATAGAGCAAGTAAAAATAGGTGAAAAAAGAATCCTCAAATCTCAATTTATGTTTTTCTTGTCTGGATTTTCGGAATCATAGTTTTGATAAAAAAAAGGAAACAAAAAAACTACAGCGTAGTGAATTGACTATTTTAGTAACAGAAAATCAAATCATAGATATTATTTAGTATCACGGCCCCTTCGATTGGAGAGACAACCACCTCCAATATGCACACTGCCTATATGGTTGGTTGTGTTGGATAAATTTTTGTTTTTGACAGCTTTCGTATGGTGGTACCATGTCGAGCCCTGTAATAACTACAGTTGAAGTTGTAAGGAAAGACAAAACAATCGACTTATGGAAAAATTACCGAAAAATTTCAAGTTACCGAATTTTTCTTGAAAAGGGGTAAAAAATATACAAAATTCTTAAAAATAAAGTTCATTTACAATAATACACATAATACATACACGCAATTTTACTTAATTTTAACAAAATAATTAGATATGTTTTGTTGCTTTTTGTTTTTGTGTTGAATAGTTTCACAATATGTGTCTATTAATCGCAAACATTCAAATAATTCCTTGGGTACATTGTCTTGAGGACAAAAATGCTGATAGCTTATCTACAGCCTTACCAGGTTTACTTGTAGATGGAATTACCATACTTTCGGAGTAACAATCATTTTCACTTTCTTTGTTTGGATTTATAAGCATTTTTAAAATATCGTCATTCGGATATTCAGCTACCAGTATGTCTTTGTCCACTTCCATGTAATCCTCAAAATGAATGTGCTTGATTCCTTGAAGATTTCTCCAACAAGAAAGAGTAGTCACCTTCTGCATCCCATGTTTCTAGTTCAGCAACTTTAATTTCACTTTCTGTTAAAATGTTTAATAATCTCTTATGGGACACCACAATCACAATTACTCAATCTTTACGAAGCTCACATAAAATTAGATAAACGAGTTCTTAAGATTCAAAGAAAAATTTAAATAATAAAGTCTTATTTAAGTTGATTAAGTTACTGATAATTTTTAAAACAGGGATGAAGAGATAATCGTTTGTAAAAGGTTGTTAAAGTAAATACGTATTACCCCAAGGGGAAATCCATGTTCTTAAGAACTCCTGGAAATTGTGTTTTTAAATATCAAGTAATAAAGGGAAATTGTGCTAAATGGAATATGTCCCATGTTCTAAAGAACTCTTAAATTACTTTTTCATTTTCCCCTTTAAGAAAGTGTAACTTTCTATCTTGATAAGGCAACCGAAAGCGAAAGTAAAACATGCGAAGTGGTTGCTAGGTATGAAAAACTTTCAGTCCATGGACAACGAAGTAAAACTGTCAATTTTTTTAAAATATAATATAAGGTAGCTGTTGTCAACATTACCTTGGTAACAATACTGTTGTATATACAAACATTATTTTATTATAATCACTGAATCATCATTTTATTTATTTAAATTACGGTGGTTAATAAATGTCAAGGGGAGAATGAAAAGTTTAATACATTACACGCTGCGAAATCCCTTTCAGGTGCTCGGTGTTTTTAACTAACCTCGGCTATGTTTAAGCTTTGCCTTGGCCAATCAAAAACACCTTGCACCTAAAAGTAAACTTTTGCAGCTTGTAATGTAAATATTAAAATTCAACTAAAGTGCATACGTGGTTTATTTTCCCACTTTTAATATGCACCATATACTTACCTTAACTCATTAGGCGCCGCAACAATAGAAGCATGATGTTTAGTTAACATTTCAAAAATAAATAAAAATGTTTTAAATTTTGTGATTACCATGCCTAAGGGTCAAAAGACAGATCAAGAAAATCTTTTTATTGAACGATTTTTTTTTGCAACATTATTACATCAGAGTTTTAACACGTTAACATTTTCGTGCTTTAGGCATATCGAAGAGAACACTCAACTTAGTTCTGCAGCGCGCAAGTGTACTTGCACTACAACAAATCCCGGTCCAAAAAGTACAGTTACCAGCGATAAACAGGTAAAAAGGGCGGTGAAATTGTTTGGTAGGCAATTGCACAAGATGGGGGAGTTTCTCCAGCTTATGTGTCAAGTGATACAGTGAATAGCTTGATCTACATAGGCAAGTACCTGGAGGGGGTACTAAAACCCTGGTTGCTATCTTTGAACATTAGTCAACCAATTATTGTTTGGTCTGACAAGGCCATATCGCATTATGCAAAAACTACCATAGATTTTAGAAAAGACAATCATATCGAATATGTAGACAAGGCGGATAATCCAATGTCTGTGCCTTAATGCCGTCCAATAGAGCGATTCTGGGCGTTCTGAAAGGACAAAATGATTAGAGGAAATAAAATCACAACAAATGCTTCCATTTGTGACATCTATATCCAAAGAAGTTGCATTAATGTCTAGAAAAAGCTGTTTAACAAGTTCAAGTACAAACTGCGTTTAGCAAAAAATGAAGGACCATGGGCTGTATGTTTAAAAAGTGCTAATATATATACTCAAACAGTTTCTGTTGATATACGTATTTCTTTAAAAAATTAATTTTTTATGTTATACTATGTTTTCTAGGTGGGAAAATAAACCGTGTACGCATGGTTTTATGTATAAGGTTAAAAAAAATTTCGCTGGAATATAAGTTGAATTAGGGAAATCAAGTTTCAACTGTATTTCAATAAATAAGAAGTTTAATAAATTTAAAATTTTTTTCGTATGTTATAGATACATTCTAACACTATTATCCAAACTTCATCCAGTTATACAAGAAAAGGGCTTTTTCAGGGGCACAGTTTTTTATAAAATCCCTTTGACCGGTCAACTGACAAGAATTTGATGTATTCTATTCTAACTTTTTCTTTTGTGTCTCATTAAAATTAATTACTGATTTTGTTACATTTTATTTGTCAGAATCTTTGAAGCAAATATTTTGTATTGTTGCTTTAATTTGATTGCATAAATTAGTTGTTTTACTATTTACCACTTTACTATTTACTTTACTTACACCCAGCATAAAAACATTTCATTCACTTGTTATTGCATACTGGGCTACAATGCCGAAATAGTTATTTATGTATTAAGGGCGGTAGGTATGCTTTACCAGTCAATAGTGTGGAGACCGACACGTAGCGGAGGTTTCCATATTAGCCGAGACTGGTAAAGCGTACCTAATGCTTACATTATTTTTTGCCCGATCGGATCTATGAGTGAATTTTAAATATATAGAGTAAACATTAAACACATCACACTGAAAATGTGAATTTTCAGTCGGTTAATGTGCCTAGTTGTTATGGAGTTGAATAAACAAAAATAATTTTTGTCTCAATCCGGACGAATTTTAGAATGATAGTGGGTGTTTTTTGACTTAAATGTCGAGGTACTTTATTACTGAGCCTTGGGCGGTAAGTTGAACTTACCACCCTGAGAGCAGAGCTTGTAAATGAACCAAAACATTGGGCAAAAAAGATTATAAGGCAGAAAACCAATATCTATTGGAGAATTAAGAAATGTCATCAATAAGGTGAAAACATGAAAACAATCGATTAATTCATGCCTAAAAGAATAAAATATTATTACTAATTCCAAAGAAAAAATGCATGGACCTACAAATGTGAACTGTGTAAGAGGCGTTAATCTCTCAAATATAAAAACAATTTTACTGGAAGAAACAAGAAAATTCAGGTGGAAAAACTGGAAAAAGCCGATTGATTCTTCCCACCGGAAAAAAATGAGAAAACTGGAAAAACTACTTTTTTCCAGAAAAACCTGGGTTTTTCCCAATGTTACTAACGATAATTACCATTATTATGCATGTAATTAAAATATTATTTAAGTTTTAAGGCATACCCATACCCTTTCCAAAATAAAATGTGATCCTTTTAGACTGCCAAAATACATATAATACAGTTGAACAATTTACACTATTACAAACTGCTTGTTTTTAATTAATAAATTGTAACATATATATCTACTAGGGTGTCCGTTATTTTGGCAAAGTTTGAATTACGTTGAGTACAGCCTAAAATCTTGTATAGAATGTAGAAAAACTCAATTTCCCTAAATACCAGCTATTTTGGTCAACATTAACCTGTGCCACCGAAGGGTTGAATTTTAAATGGCATTGAACATGAGATTAACTCATTTTACTGCATTTTTAGATGCAACTTCTTTCAGTTATTATATTCGACGAACAAAAAATTTGTCTCTGAATTCGTGAAGTCTGTCTGTCGCCTTTTTCCATGTTGACTTTTTTTAATTTTTCTTTTTGGAATCTTATAGTACATCAAATTCTAAGAAACTTTTGGTTGAAACATTTTTTTGTATCTCTTCGGGAAAGTGGTCAAAATGACCACCGAAAATTTCGGTAAATTTTTGAAAAATGAAAAATTTTGTATTTTTAAAAATTGACGAAAAAATAAACATTTTTAGCAACAAAAAAATTCGAAAACTTTTAGGGCTTAGAACTTTAGTTTTTATGACAACTAATGTGTTACGTTAACATTAGAGCTATTTTACACATCCAATTTTTTATGCAAAATTCTTATTCAAATTTTTCAACAAAGTTTTGATAAAGAAACTTTGACGTGTAATACAGTATTATTATTTCGAAATTTATTGTGAATAATTTCACAATAAAACTTTGGAACAATTCCTAATACTTTTAGAAATTTGCAAGTAATCCACGCGGAAAAGTGCGCACAAAACACTCGTAGTTGACATGCAACACATCTTACACATTGGTTTATTTTGTTTTTAAAAATGGTTATTTGCTTTGTAAAATATTATTAAAACAACCATGCAATGATAATAGAGCTAAAAATCAAGGAACATTTAATCGCTAGGTGCGCAAAATGTCTTTAGTTTTATTTTATTTATTGAAGTGGACAAAATGCGAACGGTCATATTGCTATTACAGTAACAGGTCCGGAATTCGTTAAATTTGTTATTGTATGTTATAAGTTAATATTAATTGTACTGTATCCTAAAATAAAAGTTAATTAACTATTCATAATTGTATATACAATATATTTAAAACTCTTAACACAAATGGTATGAAAATATCACGCATATTTATTAACAATGTTTTTATTACATACAAGGTATAGTAAAAATTTTTCTGAATACACCAACTATTTTTATATGACGTCAACCTGTGTTTACAATGAATGCCCAGCTGCTTCGCAAACAAGCGTGCGTATGACAATAATTTTGATGAGATTCTTATTGCCATGTGTAATACAGCATGTAAACAGCTCTTCTTATACACGTCAAAGTTTCTTTACCAAAACTTTGTTGAAAAATTTCAGCAAAAATTTGGGTAAGAATTTCGCATAAAAAATCGGATGTGTAAAACAGCTCTTAGTTTTCAAAAATAAATTAGTTTATTAAGCATACAGTTGTTTTTGTTCGTCATGGCAATGCTAGCTCTGCGCATTCTCAACTGGTTTACTCTGAGATTGTGTTTGCCTACACTTTTGGGATTGCTGAAAACAAATCGAATGACAAAAAGGACTTAATGACACATTGACAGCTGTTAAAAGGCTGTCAGCTACAAAAAAATTGTATTAAAATAAGCATTTCTGGAAGATTTTTTTAATTTTTTTACGTTCCTAATCTCGAATTCACTTTCATGAATGCATTATGACAATTGACAGCTGGCATTTAACTGTCAACATGAAAATATTGCATTTCTTGCCAAACAATACCTTAGATCACGCATCAAATGCATCAAAAATGCATCACAATTTTTGACAGATGTCAATGTGTCATAGGTCCTTTTTGACATTAGATTTGCTTTCAGTGATCCCAAAAGAGAAGGGAAATACAGTTTTATAGTAACTAGAAGAAGTTGCATCTAAAAATGCAGGAAAAGCAGTAAATCCCATGTTAAATGCCATTTAAAATTCAACCCTTCGGTGCCACGGGTTAATGTTGACCTAAAATAGCTGGTATTTGGGGAAATTGAGTTTTTCCACATTCTATAAAAGATTTTGGGGTGTACTCAACGTAATTCAAACTTTGTCAAAATAACGGACACCCTAATATCTACCTGTTAAAATTATAAATGAAATAGTAGCATTTACTGTCTCCTGCTTTACTTTGTAGAACTCCAGAATCATGAAATATAATATAAATACAAAGATTAGTTAAAGTTTCACAAGTTTTATTAGTATCTTAAACTGACAATATTGTTTCGACATTAAATGTCATTATCAAAGGTAGATAAGATTGATAAACAAACACGTTGCTAAGGATAAATACATACAGAAAATAGGTAACTAGATACAATACATACAAAAACTAAATATTTAACACCTCTAATAAAGGAGAATTACTAAGCTCAGTTTGTTCATTCATTAAAGCTACTGTGCGTTTATGTTTGTATATTTCAAAAGCTTCTAAAATGTCTAATTTGTGTTTCTTGTTGCAAAAATGTAAGAATTTAATGTTGTTTTAAGGTGTCATTGGGTGGTTCTGTTCCAAAACAGTGTGTGGCATAATTAGGTTTTTCTGGATGTTTAAGTCTATAAGTTTGTCCAATATAAACTGAGTTACAAAAAGAACAATTCAAACGGTAAATGCCGGATTTCATGATATTTTGTGTTTTGTCTTTAGCATTGAATAAAAATGAAAAAGCAAATAAATGGTTTAGAATTAGAGATAATTTGCACATTTATATAAAGGTGCTTCACACAGAACTTGCACATAAATTACGTAATATTAAATTTGACATTTTAGATTTTGATGTTAGAGAAACTGTCAGTCATATTAAATTTCAAAAATACAATACAATACAAAACACAGAATAAACCATCTAACCTGTCACTACTTCAATCTATCAGACATAAAATTTTCATAATAAATTAAATAGATAATTTAAATTGGTAAGGCAATAAAACGAAACAATACACATTCACAAATCTAACTGTTCCTTTTATTTTCAGATTAATAAAATACACAACAAAATGTTCAAACTTTTTATATAATATAATAAAAGTCTTTCGAAAAAGCCTCCATTGAGGGGTGAAACGTTAAAGATTCATATATAAATGTTTTATTTATAACAAAAATTTTATCAAATTAAAACAGCCTACAAAAAAAGATACAGAAATTTATTTCAAAAAATTTAAAACTACATATAAACTTTTAAAAATTGCTAGGAACCTTATATAAAAAAGCTAAATCACGACCTACTGCAAATCTTACAAAAAAAAGAAATCAACTATATTTTCAGCTTAAGAACACGATATGCAAACTAAAATTTTAGCTGGGTTAGGAAAAGGCTGTAGGGCCATAAAAACAAGTTATGGCCCCTATACATACACTATTTTATGCACAGATTAAGTTTTTTTCTCAAATCTATTACTGTGTAAAAAATATAATTAAACGAGTACGTAGGTACATCAAGCCGCTGTGCGTATACTTACGTGCTTATACGAAGTTACTGTTCCAAAATATTTAATTTCAGCTTATTTTCATTGGTGATAAGTTTACAAATTATATTAAGTACCAATCAAGTTCTACAAAAAACAGCTCTGACATCTAATTGACGTTTCTTTATTGCCTGTCGGACCATAAAGAGGACCTTGGGCCATAAAGACGGTTATGTCTAGATGAGTCTAGCAATAATAGTCTAATTATAATGTATCTGTGCATAAATATTGTTACACACATTTTATGCGATAAAATGAAAACTACAAAATATTTTTTGAACAAATTTTATTGGTTATTTATTAATATATATGACATGTAAAAATGTCAAGCTCATTCAAAATGCCCACCTTTAGTTTTAAGGAAGACCTTGAGTCACACCGGCCACGCTAATAGCAGCATGCATCTTACGGATTGAAAAGTTGGCCATAGTTTGGGTCAGAGCCTGCTACAAGAACTCAATGTTGGACTATCGTTTTATGGCATACCATGTCTTCCAAAGCCGATCACAATTTGTAATCTAAAGGGTTTAGATATGGGCTGCCAGGTGATCGTTTTCGGTGCTTATAAAACTGAATAAAATGTTTTGAAGCCAAGTCTGAGTAGTTCTGGCCTTATGGGCCATTGTAGAGTCTTGCTGATAGGTCCACGGCTGGTTTTGTAAAATGGTGTGTTTGAGTTTCTTCACAACGAATTCCAGGATAGAGTCTTGGTATACTTTGGCCAATGTTTTGACTCCTTTCTCACAAAAATGCAGACCAGTAACTTTTTTGACCTTTGAGACCAGTTCGGTGGCTTGACTAGATGACCGTGCATAAACCCTATTAAAAATTCTCAACTATGGAATTTCAGAATTTTAACATTTCATGTATGGAATTTTTGAGAAAATACAAAAATAGGAAATCTATGAAATTTTAAAACCCTGAAAATTAAATCCCTGACAAATTGCCTTTAGCTCTTTAAAACTTTCAATTGTGGAAAACTTTGAGGCTCGACTTATTCATCAGAAATCTAAAGCTATAAACTGAGATCTAAGACCAGAAGAGCTTTTGAACGTTTGAAACACAAACGAAGCCCATTGCAATGCACGGTAACAGACTCTCCATAGTAAAGACTGGTGATGCCATGTTAATCGCTTCATGTGTACTGGGTTTTAATTCTAAAAAGCAATTACTACACTTGGACACAAAATTTTAAAATGCTTTATGCACAATACGTGGTCACAATGCTGTAGTAAACAGTATATGCTCGCACCAACGGATTCACCCGATCACATGAATTACTTGACGCTCAGCCACAAAACCTATACTTTGACGTATTGCAAGACCTCGCTCGTTTATCATGAATCAAAATTTATGAATCAATCAAAATTTATACAAAAATTTTGCTTGTCTGCAAAACACTCGCAGACCAAGTTACTCGTAATCAAAGGTTTTACTGTATGTCAAATGCGAATCTCTAAAGATTTAAATTAAATAATGTTCCTAAAATTTGAATTCTAGATACGTAACCTTGGAAATCTGCCATACATTGCAATTCTAGAATGTTAAAACTTTAAAAATCCAAAGCTCTGGAAATTTGTAATTCAGAAACTCTAAATAGTTTTTTCTAAGTATTGTGTTAACCGAGATGCTCTTCATTTGCCTTGAATTTAGACCATCCTATACAATGTTGGCTAGAAAATCATTCTAATTAGATTTTGTATCTTGGCAACTCCTACAAATTTTTGTTTCTCTCTCTATTACTGATCTAATTATTGTTTGGATGAATTTTTAAATAAATTATTAAATACAGTTATCTTACTCAGGTGACATTCAAGTAATACCCATAAAAATAATAAATTCGGTTACACCAATTCCTACAATGTATACCTGGGCACCAATTCAACAAAACTTCATGGTGGAAGACGAAACAGTTCTTCATAACATTCCATATATGGGGGATGAGATCTTAGATCAAGATGGTACCTTTATAGAAGAATTAATAAAGAATTATGATGGTAAAGTTCATGGTGATCGTGAAACTGGATTTATGGACGATCAGTTGTTTGTTGAACTTGTACATGCTTTGATGCAATATCAAGAGAAAGATAAACCTGAGAAAAAAGATAAGATTATTAAAGAAGATTCAAAAGAAGATGTGAAAAGAGAAGATGATTTTCCTGTTTTTGTTATTTTTCAAGCCATATCGTCACAGTTTCCTGATAAAGGAAGACCGGAACAACTTCGAGAAAGGTTGGTTTCATAATTTGAAAGTGAATGATTTTATATGAAACGTTTTCTAAATTGCAGGTATATAGAGTTGACAGAAAGAATGGATCCAAATGCTTTACCACCAGAATGCACACCCAATATTGATGGACCAATGGCTGAATCAGTACCGAGGGAACAAACTATGCATTCGTTCCATACTTTGTTTTGTAGAAGATGCTTTAAATATGATTGTTTCTTACATCGTGAGTATTTAGAATTATATTAATGTAAGAAATATTCACAAACAAAGCTATAATCTATATCAGATTATTCTGGATGACAGTGAAATATTCGAGGGGTCAACCACTCTTCCAAAAAATGTACATGTATTGCCGAAATCCAAGATTTCCTTGCAATCTCTATGATTTTCGAGGATTGCCTTAGCAATCTCTGATTTCCAAGGATTGCGTTCACAATCTCTACGATTTCCAAGGATTGTTTTCGCAATGTCTATAATTTCCGAGGATTGCGGGATGATTTCTAGAATGCGATTGCTTCTTCATTGACGTGCTAATGTTTGAAAAGTGATTTTCAATATGATTGCTAACAATTAGAACAAAATCGATAGTATTTGTACTTGTTGTTTTTTACAAGAACAGTACTATTAATCAAAATGTGTTTGTTAGGTAAATTCATTTATAAAGATATTACGAAGGACATTACTTCACACTTCACAAATCAAATGCTTAATTTAGGAACTATATACGATTATTAATGTTAACGTTACATAAGTATAAAAAGATTTTTAGAGTTTTAACTAGTTTTGACTTCTAAGATTTTTATACTCTTTTTCAATACCCATCTTGCCACAGCTTTTTAAACGAAATGGACTACTGCCTACTACTACATACACATAATTTATCCAAAAAGAAAACAATTTTGAGGAAAAAAAACATTTTTTTCATTAAAAAATTCCCTATTGTTCTGTTAACCGTCTTTTCGATTATCCTTCAATGATTAACGGTTAACCGAGTCCTACTGTAATTCGATAGGCCCATAAAAGAAAAATATATTTTTACAATCTGCACATCCTCTTCTTTTGGCCAAATATTAATACTCGTCTAGTTTAGATTTTAAAAATTTTATTTTAAATGTTTGAACATCTAAAACTTGCACTATACGCCCGATGTACCATGTGTCACATGCAGTGTCTGCCATAAAGTTGGATCCATATGGGAAAGTTTTTAATATTCTGATTGGAAAAAGACATTGTGAGGCAATCACCTCTGCTTCCAAAAATATTTGCAATAAGCCATGTCAAAGTTGACAGGTGACATTTTCATATTTAATCAATTTCTAATAATCTCGAAACAGATGGCACACGTTTTAAACAATCGTTTATTTAAACATTTTAATCATGGTACAATAGTATATTATTATACGAGTTGTATAAGACGGTCTATTGTAGCACGAGTTGTTTGGGACACTACGAGAGAAGCGAGAAGTGTTCCAAAGGAATGAGTGCTACAATACGTCTATAAAACAAGTATAATATACTATTTTTTATACTTTGCGTCATTAATTTGATAGAAATTCTAAATTCAAGCTTTTAAAAACATTGCATTACAATCTAGTGATTTTTGCGTTTAACATGTGGTAAAGCTATAACATGACTTTTGACGTTTTGTGAGGTTAGAATGTGTCAAAATTAAATGTGTTTATATGTAATATAAAACAAATGTTACCAATCTTACAAAACAAATAGACCCCAGAAACGATGTTATAATAGCCTCTATTATAAAATCATTTTTGATGTCACAATGAGAGTCCATTGTGACCGCAGAGTACAAAAATAAAGATTTTGGGGTTACAAATTAGTCTTTAATTAGTACTGAATGACAGCTTAGGAAATTTTCATTTTTATGAAAGTTGATTGCCAGTTTGCGCTGCCAGTCTTGATATGTAAATAGCGACTATAGAGTTGTAGTTGTAGCGAAAAAAGTTTTTGTGGTACAAATTTGTCCTTAATTAGTAGTTAATTATGGCTTTATTTTTTTTTTTGTTTGAAGTGGGTGCTAGCTTGAGCTCAAGCTAGCATCCCCAATTTTGAAATGCGGATTGTGAAAAAAAAATAGTTTTTTGGTATTTTGTCTTTAATTAGCACTAAATTATAAGCGGGTTTTTTCGTTTTGCTTGAAGTGGGGAGTGGGAGTGTTAGCTTTAATGACGTATTCACTTACCGATTCTCAAAATGCCGCTTTTGGCAAAAGTACTGATAATAAGTATGAATAACTATCGAATTTCCCGAAAATTAATGATGGCACGACTTCTACTATATTCGATTTCGACGACTGCGATGATAATTGCGGGATTGCGAAAGATTTCGCTGATTGCCAATAAAGACTGCGAGATTTCTGATGATTTCCTTGTGATTGCTAAGGATTGCGTGCGATTGCCGCCAAAATGTACATGTATTGTGGCGAGTGGTTGACCCCTCGGAAATATTCTATCTATAACACTATTGCTAATTTATATATTTTTTACTTATATCTTTGACAAATTGTAATTTATTGTTGTAGGAGGTAGAAATTTTGATTTTTCTGTATTTTTATTACCGAACATTTATAACAGAGACCTTTTACTGCGAAATATCTTTATTTATGATTTTTGTATTTTGCTAAAATGGTAGGCTACATCAATGCCATTGGTCAATGCTACCAATCATCTTGTTATATATAAACGATAATTTGTTGGTTGTGCTGGAGTAATAAATTGTAGCCTTGTCCTATGTTATTCGATTGGAAAGTCCCGCATTAGGTGTTTTTGCATGTGTTTTAACAAATCTGGGTAATTATGTTCAAACATGCTAGAATCTCGTTCCTACTAATCAGATTTGTTGATATAAACGATAATTTGTCGGTTGTGCTTGAGTAATAAATTGTAGTCCAGTTTTCTTTTATTTAGAATGAAACATTCCACGTTAGATACATTTGTAGGTGTTTTAACAGCCCCAATAACTTTTTTTTAGCAACAGTAATAAATTTGTATTTTGTGCCATTAGCTAGTAATCAATGAGTAATAAATATTGACATTGTTTTTATTTGGTTGTGCTGTATTTTTGGTGTGGTTTAGCTAGCTTCACTGTGAGGCTGGAACAACCCGGGTTTTTTTTTAAATGGCAACAGCAATAAATTTTTCTTATTAGTAATTAATGAGTACTAAATATTTACGAAGGTTTTATTTGATTGTGCTGTAATGGTTGTGCTAGCTTCACGGACCTGATTGATACAGTTACTTAGTTTTGGGCCCTAACAAAACGATCATTAAAAATCTTGTGATGAGAATCCTATTAAACATTTAATTAAAAGATCAAATAAATACAAAAATAATAAAAAAACAGAAAAAATCACGGGACATAATAGAAAGTTGTAAGTTGTTAAAGTGGAAGTGGGCAAGCCATTTGGCTAGAACAAAAGATAGATGGGCAATCAATACCACTAAATGGATACCTACGCTGATGAAAAGAAGATGAAGACGTCCAAAAACAAGATGGGTGAAGGAAATAGAAGAGATGGCGGGAAGAGCATGGAAGGAAAAAGCAAGGGATAGAGCGTGGTGGAAGAACAATGGGGAGGCCTTTGCCTGACAATCGGGGCTATTATTATTATTATTTCTTCTCTACATTTGTTTTAAACTGCATAGCATGCTTATTTTTGAGGTTTATTTTATACATTACTTATATTTAAGCAGTTTGCACTTGTTTCCAGCCTTCACAAATCATTGAAGAATTATTTTGAATTAATAACCATTAACTGATTACATATTATATTGTGAAGCCAAAAAGAAATTTGTTAACACTAAAACAAAAAATCTAAAAAATAAATGGTTCTCTTTAGGGCTCGACCAATTGCAAGATTTTGTCGATGTTTATACTTAAACACTGATGCCGATGTTTAAAATTATCTGAAGTAAAACATAATCATTAAGAAAAACAAATGAAATAAGACAAAGTTAGTTTTTGCTGTTATTACCCTAAAAATTACATGTGGCATGCCTTACGTGCAAATGCAAAACGGAATAATTAAGTCTGTCGAACTTAATGCGCTGCCAGCAAAGAATGATTTGTCACTTTAAGGTAATGCTTGAATGTCTTTTTTGCACAGAGAAGAGACAAGTTCAAACTGTCCTCGCTCATTTTGGATCACAGTGTACACTCAGCTCGCTGGGACCATGCTAGTCTATTCCATCTCCCTTAAATCATAAATAAGAGTATTTTACAATAAAGGCATATAATTTTAGACATTTTGAGATAAAAATACAAAAAAAAATAAAAGCTATCTACCACCTCTTACTAATAAATTAGTTTATTAATTAAGGGGGCACTATAATTTTTTCGGAGATAAAAGTGTTAATTTTAAAGATTTTGTTGTTAGCAAACATTTTATTGCATGATATTATGGGAACAGAGCTGTCTTATATGCACTCAGCTTGAGCAGTACGATTACTTTTGCAGTGTTTATCACTCTGCTTAGTAAACCATATCAAAACATTTTACGGGACAAGCTTTAAGCTTTCTGGCCCCCAAAAGTAGGATATTTTTCATTCGGAAACAATTTGTTTTGGTAGATTATTAGTTTTTGGGACTTGAGTGATCTTCTTGTACTCAAAACTTACCATACCAAAAAAATCAATGTAATCAGGAAAAGTCCCAAAAAACATTTTTCATTTTGAAGCTGTTCATATTCAAGGAGTGGTTTTTGGCAGGTATAAGTGAAAAATAAACTACTAAACAAACTCATTTTCCAACTAAAATTGCATTAAAAATGCTTACCTTATACCAAGTTGGTTGAGCTGTTAAAGGTAAAGGTGGTAAACGTTGTAAAGGTAATATTGCATATGAGGTAGCTCTGTCCCCAAAGAATTATAGTGTTCTGTTAAGCTAAATAGCTTAAGCAAAACTATAACAATGTGTATACTTTTGCTTACTTTATGTTGTCAACGTAACTAAATTAAAATGGGAGAATTATGGGATCAGTTTTTACAAAGCTCATTATATTTTCAATAATTAGTTTAGAAGAAAAATCTGTATACTAAATGCTTGTGTCACAAGCCATTTTTGTCCTCATGCTGCTTTTAGGACACCAAGGTAAGGTCGTTCATGACCTTGTATTCAAAAGTAATCATCATATCATGAGCATTTTTATTATAAAAAAAATAATTATTCAGCTATGCTAAGAATTAAGATATTACCATATATTCTATCATCCACACTGTTTACAGTAATATAGTATTTGATATAAATGATAAATTTTATCGATATCCACAGGCCTTCAAGCATGTCATCCTGGTCCTAATTTGCAAAAACGTCGTGGACCTGATTTAAAACCATTTACTGAATCATGCGGACCAGATTGTTATATGTTATTGGTAAAGATTTGTATTGTTTCTTAATATGCTTCAAGACTGAAAAGTATTTATTTCCAGGATGGCATAAAAGAGAAATTAGCTGCAAAGCGAGAACAAGAACAAGAAGAGAGTGAGAAAAGTAAAGAGAAAACAGCTAAGGAAGCAACATCATCTGTAGAATCTAATAGAGATAATACAAATTTGCCTCGTAAAGTGTGTAAACAGCAATCGGTTGACTCTGGAAATGAAGCTAGTTCAGAAGATAGTAATGACAGTAATAATAAAGGTAAGATTAATTAGAAAGTTGTAAAAAGAAGATAAAATCATCATTTGAAAAAAGAATACAGACTACCATTTTTTATCAAGAAGGCGCCATCATCATAAATCTATGAATCCTTTATCTTTTTTATAAATTTTATTTTGAATCTGGGTTCCAGATTTTAATCGTAAAATTGACAATGAGACTCCTTCGACAGATTCAACAGATGGCGCTGATCCAGTAACAACCACAACTTCATTCAGCCTTCTTGGTCTAATGGGTGAAGATGATCATAGGGAATGGACTGGGTCAGATCAAAGTCTATTTCGAGCCTTGCACAAAGTCTTCTTGAATAATTACTGCGCTATTGCACAAATTATGCTGACAAAAACATGTCAACAGGTGATTAAATTCTTATATTTGTACAATTGTAAATTTTAATTTTTCTTATTTGTTATTAGGTGTATCACTTTGCGCAAAAGGAAGATGCAGATATTCCTACAGAAGAATCAATGAGAGATTATACACCACCACGCAAGAAGAAAAAGAAGCATAGGTTATGGTCAATGCATTGTCGTAAAATTCAACTTAAAAAAGATTCCAGTAGTAACCACGTGTATAATTTTACACCGTGTGATCATCCAGGGTTGGCTTGTGATGCATTGTGTCCATGTATTGGAGCACAGAATTTCTGTGAGAAGTTTTGCCAGTGTAGTTCAGATTGTAAGTTTTATTAATTTATATAAATTGACATGAGTTCTTGAGTGTAATACCTTTTTCCCAAAGAATCTTTAATTTACCTTTTTTTATTGCTTAGATGTTCCAGCTATTTACATATTGAAGAAGAATCCAAATAACCACCTTCTAACCTAAAAGAAGAATCCTTGTTCCTTATCTACTTCCATATTCGTCTAAGAATTTACGACTGCAATTACGTCCCTATTCAGTATCCTCCAAAAAGTTGGTATCATACGAGAACATTTTTTATTTGCTTTATTTCGTTGATTTTGGATGAAGCATTGGTTGTTAGAACACTTCTCATTCCTTTTAGTATCAATTTTCTCGATTATATGTTCAATGTTATTAAAATTTAGCTAACTAACTATTTCTTCCTTTCCTAAGTTTTCCCATGTGTTATTTTTCAGTCTGAAATTATATTTTTATAACTTATAATAAAAGTAGCCTCTGTGTAGCCCAGGCAAAATTTAGCTTACAGGCTGAGCTGAAGCTTATTTTTCAAAAGCATTTTTCTATTTGTGAAATCTTCTCAAGCTGATTGGATTTCTAGAGCTGGCCAAACGTTTGGGGCAGGTCATGAATCTATAAGATCTGATTTTTTTAATTAACTGTAATATTTCGCATGCGTACTAAATATATGATGAGCACGATCTAAATGTCATGAAGATCTAAAAAGCTTTGTTGAGTTTTTTGAGTTGACTTGATTTTGACAAAACATTGGACTTTTCAAATTGCATTAAGTAGGATACAGCGGATCTTTGCAGGGTGAAGGGTAAGGGAATATCTCCTATGCTTTTACATAGGCTCTAACAAGAAATACCAATCGATGAAAAAGTAAATTAACATTCTTAAAACTGAACAAAATAATTTTATTATGAATGCCTATAATGCATTTATTAATTTTTAGCGTTTACTGTCTCCAGCCTTACTTTGTGGAACTCCATAATCATGAAATATAATATAAATACAAAGATTAGTTAAAGTTTCATTTATTTATTTTTTCATTTATTAATTATTTGTATATATTAAAATAATTTAAGTCGCTTGGAGTGCATTTGTTTAACTGTTAAAAGTGTAAATATAAATGTAAATAGGTTAAGAATCGTGGCAACACCGCAAAAAAAATCAGTCGATTTTGTTGGTAGCAATGTTTGGTTTCAGCTTTCCCAGTTTAAGTTGATATCCTAACCTCCAAATGTCAATCCCAAAATATAAGTGGAAACATTTTGAATGTTTTGTAATTTCGTGTGCAATTACAGATGGGAATATTCTATTTTTTAACTTTTATACCGGGTGGGGCAATAGTGTGGGGAAGTCCGATAGCTCCTAAACGGTAACAGCTAGAAAAATCGTTCTAATGCGGATGTGAACAGTGGGTAGAGGCGCATCTAGAGAAATTATTTTCAAATAAATACGGTGTTGCAGAAAAGTGTGGCACTCTTAAGGTAATCTTTTTTTTAAATAGCATGCCCCAAATATTTTTGCATATTCTTTGCAGGTTTATTCATATCTAAAATTTTAGCGCCATCTAATGACCGGTTTAGAAGTTATAATTTTTTTTTCGAAAAAATTGAGTTTTACATTATCCCACTTAACAGTTTACCGCTTTCACGGCTGCAACTGTGAAGACGAATTTAAGTAGGGATTTTGTTGCAGGGGCTTGTAGGTTGCTCTCTTCTTTAAAAGAAAATGGACCAACCATGTACAGGGTGTTCAAAATTAATTTTTAAATTTAGAGAACTTCAAAGCTAAAATTCACAATTTTTTCAAATTGAATACCCTGTATATTTTGTACCTTTGTGATGCAGAATTAAATAATGAACATTTTTTGTATGTACGTCCCTTAGGGCCGATTGTACAATGTGTGCTTAAGCCTGGCTTTAGCTTAAACCGAAGATAAGCTTGAGCTTTTCACAAACTAGGATTGTACAATGGAGGTTTTAGTGTTGAGCGGGAGCTTAACTTGAACCGTCAAACTTGGCGGTTTAAGCTTGGGTTCAACCAAGCCTGCAACCAAGGTCCCTGGGTCTGACGTACCTAACCTTACTTTTTTGATGTGCGTACCCATTTTATGGTATGTGTGAATATTTTTGTGATGATGTCTCGTTTTATTTTCAAATAAGTGCTGTTGCAAAAAAAGAATAATTATGGAAGGATTTATGGATACAGATGATGAAGAGATGTTGGAACTGGTAGATGTTATAGAAAGACAGCGAGCCCGCAAAGAATTTCGTCCTCGTGAAAATCAATTTCTAAAATAGAATGATGTAGAGTTTATGAGAAAATTTAGTTTTTCAAAAGATGGAGTGCATTTTATTTTTTTGTGTGACTGTCAACTGTCACCGTACTCACCGTAAAAGGGTAAAAGTATAACATACGCATGCGCGGATGGCTACTAACCATATGAAAACGTTGCACTCTACAATTTAGCTAAACTCGGTCTCGATACGCTTTGTACAACGGATCCAAAAGTTAACCTTGAGTTCAGCTGAACCTTAGCTCAGGTAAGCTTCAGCTGAACTTCGGTTTGTACAATCGGCCCTATAGCTATCTGTAACTACTTTTGATTTATTGAGAAAAAACTGCAAGAAGTACACAATTAAAAAATTATTTATTTAGTTGTCAAGTGTGTTGGTTGTTTTTGTTCAACAAAACATAAAAGCATCTAGCAATTGTTGTGCACGTATGATAAACGTACATTTCTCGCAATTATCGACCATCAGTGTTTAGTTCTAGTAGGTATTTTAGTTTTTCAAAATGAATTTTAGTAATGAAGAACTTGTAGACATGACTTTTGTTTTGGGCGAGTCGGAAAGAAATTGTTTGCTTGCCCGCAGAATTTACCACCAACAGTATCCTGAACGGAGGCTCCCTAAAGTTCACAGCTTTCAAAACCTGCTCGATAGATTTGTGAGGGCCGGGAATGTACAGTATCAAAAAAGTGAACGAATTAACAATGTTGTGAACGAAGAAAATGAGTTATCTGTTGTGCTGGCAACGATTGAGAATCCCCATGTTAGTCAGAGAGAAGTGAGTTCATCTGTAGGAATAAGTAGACGTTCTGTTGGTCGAATCTTAAAGAAAAATAAGTTTCATGCATATCACATTCAAATGTACCAGGAATTAACTGATGACGATTTTCTAAAACGTTTACAGTTTTGTAATTGGGCCATAGGTAAAATGCAAGACGATGCTACATTCTTCAACAATGTTTTGTTCACTGATGAGGCCACGTTTCATAAAAATGGATTTGTTAACAGGCACAATTTCCATTATTATGCTACAGAAAATCCCCACTTTTTCAGACAACTTGATAAGCAGCACAGATGGTCCATAAACGATTATTGGAGAACATGTAATTGGGCCACATTTTTTTGATGGTACATTAACTGAAGCTATTTATCTTCATTTTGTGGAGAACTATCTGCCACAATTCTTGGTGAACCTTCCTCAAAGGATCCGAAATGGGATGTGGCTTTAGCAAGACGGTGCTCCACCGCATTATTTACATGCAGTAAGAGACCACCTAAATAATATCTACCCACATCAATGGATGGGAAGGAATGGACCCATGAAACGGTCTGTGAGATATCCTAATGGATTTCTTTTTATGGGGATATGTGAAAGGAATTGGATTTCTTTTTATGGGGATATGTGAAAGGAATTGTTTATACAGAGACACCAACCACAATCCAAAATATGAAGGATAGAATAATACATACAACATATGGAGCATTTGTTATAGTTTTTTTCTTTTGTTTTATTTGAAAAACCTTGATTCTTTAAATAAATAATTTTTTATTGTGTACTTGCAGTTTTTTCTCAATAAATCAAAAGTGGTTACAGGTAGCTATAGGGACGTACCTACAAAAAATGTTCTACAAAAAATGTTCGTTATTTAATTCTGCATCACAAAGATACAAAATATACAGGGTGTTCCATTTGAAAAAATTGTGAATTTTAGCTTTGAAGTTCTCTAAATTTAAAAATTAATTTTGAACACCCTGTACATGGTGGGTCCATTTACTTTTAAAGAAGAGCACCCTACAAGCCCCTGCAACAAAATCCCTACTTAAATTCGTCTTCACAGTTGCGGCCGTGAAAGCGGTAAACTGTTAAGTGGGATAATGTAAAACTCAATCTTTTTGAAAAAAAATGTATAACTTCTAAACCGGTCATTAGATGGCGCTAAAATTTTAGATATGAATAAACCTGCCAAGAGAGGTGTTAAATATGCAAAAATATTTGGGGAATTCTATTTAAAAAAAAATTACCTTAATCGTGCCACACTTTTCTGCGACACCCTGTATATTTGAAAATAATTTCTCTAGATGCGCCTCTATCCACTGTTTACATCCGTATTAGAACGATTTTTCTAGCTCTTACCGTTTAGGAGCTATCGGACTTCCCCACACTATTGCCCCACCCAGTATAGTCTAAAGATTACAATCTTGTTTTGTTTACTTAAAATTATTATTGTGCATTAACTAGACACTGGATTTCAAAAATATTGGGCAGCATTGTTCTTCGAATATGAAAGTATGTCTTTTTAGTTTTTTATTAGATTTTCTACATTTCTTCATCAGAATTTTTAGTGAAAACTGCTAGAGGTTAGATGGTCTCCATAAGAGCCCATGTTAAATTCTGAATTTTATTTTCTATTTTTCTCGGTAATGGCACACACAAAAATTATAAAAAAAAAGCTACCAAATAGAGTAAGTGTCAAAGAACTCGAGGTTTAAATTTCACGTCATTCTCTACATTTTTACATTTCGCTGTATCCTCCTTAACCTGCCATGCATTAACGAATCTGTTGCGACTACTCACTATTTTTTTTACTTTATAACTGCCATGGTTTAGATGTTCTTACAGTATACCAAAGCCTGCTTGTTGTTAATAAAATCTAGTCACATATTCTGGCACGGATTAATTTTCGGCAAAGATACAGCACTACAATCTTAACAAAGGTTAATGACGTGTAAGCTAGTAGCATTTGCTCACTTAACAATGACATTAATTGCGATCTCAATCTTTGAAGTGTTGACCGATTTCCAACTATCGCAGCACGAGAACGCATGATTAGAATTTGATAAAACTTGGCTTGACGCACAAGCAGACATTGGTATTCCATAAACATGGCACTCATCAAGTAAGAACATTTTTTGATGAAAAGTTGCAATGGATCCTTTATTTTAGCTAAGCCTTATAATTTTGTCCCATACATGACTTATCAACAGTTTTAATCTGAAAAATAAAGTAAGAAAGCACAGTTCACTTTGTATTTATAAATTTTGTCAACAATAAACTCGACTGCTCTTTGGCCGAAACCATTTTCCCCACTTGTTTGATCTAACTTTAATTTACAAACGAAAAACCTTATCAATTTTTGTATAGGTCAAAATCGTTTTCCTGGCTGCCGTTGTAAAGCTCAGTGCAACACAAAGCAATGCCCTTGTTATCTAGCAGTAAGAGAATGTGACCCTGATCTCTGCCAAACATGTGGAGCTGATCAGTTTGATGTAACCAAAATAACCTGTAAGAATGTTAGCGTTCAAAGAGGACTGCGTAAGTTGCAATATTTCAATTCATCTTTCTTTACTGTAAATATACTTAAAATCATTTTCAGATAAACATTTATTGATGGCGCCATCCGATGTTGCTGGTTGGGGAATCTTCTTAAAGGATAGTGCTCAAAAGAATGAATTTATATCTGAATACTGTGGGGAGATCATATCTCAAGATGAAGCTGATCGTCGAGGAAAAGTTTATGATAAATACATGTGCAGCTTTTTGTTTAACCTTAATAATGGTAACATCTTGTATTATATGTTTCAATTTGTTTATAATTAGTTAATGGTTTAGATTTTGTGGTTGACGCCACTAGAAAAGGTAATAAAATACGCTTTGCAAATCATTCCATAAATCCAAATTGTTACGCTAAGGTAATGATGGTAAATGGTGATCATAGAATTGGCATATTTGCTAAGAGAGCAATTCAACCTGGTGAAGAACTGTTCTTTGATTACAGGTATTAACTGGTAGTAAAGTACAATAGAAATTATACTGTTCAATAATGCAAAATTATTAATGATCAATTTTGTGTTTTAGATATGGGCCCACTGAACAGCTTAAATTTGTTGGTATTGAAAGAGAAATGGAGTTTCTGTAATCTTGTTACAATAATTGCTTTTTTTCTTTTTAATATAATGTTATACAACTGAAGCATGATTACACATCAGTAATATTTTTACAACTACGTATTTTTGTTTTTAACTTATATTCTGCAAGCCTACTGTTAATTGTCTTACTCTAAGTTTATTGAACAAAAAAGATAACCAATGTATGAGATTTTCTACTCTACTGTGGTTTTTCATTTAGAAAATTAGTAGCGTACCTTTAAAGATATTCCAAAATTTCTAAATGTATGTCTGTTTTTTCTTAGATTCATTGAGCAAATAGAAATTTAAATGTTTTATTAATAAAACAACAATTGCATTTATCTATCGTTGAAGTTCACTGAACAGAGTAAATATAAAAAGATCATAATTACATATAAAGATGTGGTTAGCAACTTTTTTGAAAGTTCAAAGTTTTTTAAAAATGTAAAGCATCTGCACACTATTGGATTTTGAGGCATGTACTATTTCCTTATAGTGAGACTAATAATAGCTACTTGTTTATTTTTAATAAATATTAAAGGAACTATCTGCCTTTATTTTCTTTAATAAAAATTGACTTGACCTTTTTGCCTTTGCGACACATTTATGAATATTTAAAAAAATAATTACACCCCTCAGAAATATCATAGTCATTCATTCAGAGGAATATCATTAGCAGGCTTAGGATTTGGGTGCACGATTTACACACTCGTATTGTCGCAGACTGTACCCACGAGCCTCCTTAGTCCCCCACCTTTTCTATTAAACATTTTTGATAAGACATGCGTAGTTTTAATAAATACCAGACGTTTGAATAAAACATGTTTATTGTACAATTTGCAGTTCAATATTAACTTACAAATTTAAATTTACAAGTTTCGTAGAATTATACATTTCATATTATCTACTGTTGATATCTTTTTCTCTTTTTACCATCATCATTTAATTTATCTTGTTTGCAGTTTTATTGTTACTATATTTCTAATACTTATTATTTCTAAATCTAGATAATTTATGTACATATTTTAAAATTCATTGGTTTCTGAAATTATTTACTTCACTTCGTAAAATATAAATTGTAGTAATTTATACATCAATTTCATAATATATTTTTCTAAGCCAGCAGCACGGCAGGGTGGTTATAGTGGATTTATACCGCTTAACGGAGTTAAGTCGAGCTTTCTCCGGAAAGTACTCGGATGGGTGAACCACGAGCACAGTGTACTTGCCTACATGGCTCCGCCGACTCATCTCACACCCACATATCCACTCTGTGGCTCTGTGTGTCCGGTACCTCGACACCGAAAGGTATAAGGGGTTAAAGATTATATATATACAGCAAACGCATCATAAATTGGCGAGAGCCGGCGCATGCCGAAAGTACGATCGGCTTCCCCTCGTGTAGTATTTACGAATGTTGCACTGTTCTAACAGTGGCGTAGACACGTTATTTTATTTGCTTTTGCATTTCAAACGAAATATTTCTAGCTGGACTGCCAAATTCCAAAGTAAATATTTTCATAAAATAAAATCATAATTTAGCTAATTGCACTCACTGAAAAAGTGAAATGAAACCATATTATAGATATTTAAATTAAATTTTCAATAATAAATAATAATGTTACAAAAAATATTTTGACTACATAATTATACCTATAATAGAGAAAAAGAAAGTTAATACGAGTGGTACTACAATAACGATCATATAATAATTTAAAAAAAAATAAATACAATAGGTATCTACAATTTATGTTACATATTTTAACCACTATCCTCAAAATCAGTTCCAAAGTCGGAATCCGAATCTTCGTCATTTACACTAATTATAAGTTGTTCGGTTCTAACGTCTATTATTTGTTCATTTTGAAAATGATTTTATCCATTTGTAAACGTTAAAAGCCATTTGGCGCGCTTGACTGTGAAGAGTTTTTCCGCTTAAAGTTGACGACATAGTTATAAAACTGATAAACTAAATTACAGATCGGCTGTTTCAAACAGCTGGTACTACTACTTGCACTAACAATAATGCAATGTGCCTTAAAATCCATTTTTAACGCTATATATATCTCATTAATTAAATTTCCCAAAAGAGAAAGCATAGTTAACGATTATTATCAAATCAGAGTTACTCATACTACCTATTAACATTCCTCGAACAGTATTTGACTCGCTTACGCAAATTATACATTACTGTATATTTATTTGTTTATTGTCGAGATCCGGTCATTCTTGTGGGACTATTCTAACTCATATTTTTAAGAAAATGAACACAGTCTGCTCCGCCACTGCTTAAATCCCACTCGGTTCATGCCAGTGCGCAACCAAAGCTCTCGGCAATTTATGTTGCGCGAACTGTAATATATTTTTCTAAAATGAGTAGCAACTTAGAAAAATATGAGGAGGAGTTTAACGGCATCTTTATAGTTCAAAGCGATGCTCTCTTTTGCACTGTTTGTCACCAGCGAATCCACTTTAAAAGGTGCCAAACTTTAGTTAAGCATGTTGCTAGTATTACACATAAATCCAAAACTGGACATGTTGCCGATCCATCAAAACGGGATACTCCTTGTACCCCTGAGCAGCAACAATTTAACCTTGATCTTTGTGAAGATATATTACCGAATAAAGTAGAAAACCCCGTGTTTTCAAGAATTTTACAGAAGTACAGCGGCATGTGTACAAAAAACAATATAATTCGAAATAAGATAGCTGACAATTATATTTGGATTTCTATAGACAAATCTACGAGTAAAAAACCAGATAACAAATATATCCATAATAAATGCATATGCACCAACCGAAGTAGCAACGACTGAAGAAAAGGATATATTCTACGAAACAATAGAAGAAACATGCGAGAAAACCCCAAAACATGACACGTTAATTGTGTTAGGTGATCTGAATGCTATGATAGGAAAAGAAGAATACATAAGAAATATAGCCGGCAAAGAAACACTGCACGAAATAACTAACGACAATGCGACAAGACTATGCAACCTAGCAGAAGAAGCAAACTTGTTTATAGTAAGCACGAAATACAGACATAAAACAGAGCACAAGATCACATGGATGAAGCCAGGACAAACCGGAGGAAACCAAATAGACCACATCCTTATCAAAAAGAAAAGAGAAAAAAATAATAGAGGATGTTAGATCCTACAGAGGAACCAGCGTAAACACGGACCACAACCTAGTAATAGCAAAAGCAAAATTAAGAATGGTAAGAGATAACAAAACTAGAAGAAGAATTAAAAAATGGAATGTAGAATGCTTAAATAATGAAGAAAATAAAAGAAAGTTCCAAGAAGAAGTCAGTAAACAAATAGGATTGAGAAACAAAAAAGAAAATATAGAAGATGAATGGAAAAACCTAAAAAACGCAATAATCAATGCATCAGAAAAAACTATAAACAGAAAGCAAATAGAGAAGAAAAATAACTGGTTTGATGATGAGTGCAACGAAATGATAAAGAAAAAAAGAGAAGCAAGAATAAAATGGATACGATCAAGCAAAGACGAAGACTACGAAAGGTTCAGACAAATACGAAAAGATGGAATAAAATTGATAAAAAACAAAAAACTGAAATGGATAGAAGTAAGAATGGACGAACTAGAAAAAGTTAATAGGAATAACACAAAATTATATAGACAAATAAGACAACAAGCAAGAAAGAATACAATAATTAAAATAAACAAAAAGAAATGGCAAGAGTACCTAGAGAAAGCGGAAACGACAGAGGAAGACACTATCGAGGATGAAGAAACAAATAACACAAAAGAGGAAACAATGGAAAACCAACACAAGAAGAAGTAAATAATATAAAGAACTTAAAAAATGGAAAGGCACCAGGCTCAGATACTATCCACAACGAAATGATAAGAAATGGGGGGAATGAACTACAAGTAAGAATATACGAGCTACTAACAACGATATGGGAAAAAGAAATAATGCCTGAAGAATGGCGACTAGGAATGATAGTGCCGATACCAAAAAACGGAGATCTAACAAAGTGCGACAATTATAGAAGAATAACGTTATTAAATATAGTGTACAAAGTATTATCATCTATAATATTAAAAAGGCTGAATAAGTTCACGCAAAGAGAAATAGGAGAATACCAGAATGGATTCAGCCAAGGAAAATCTACAGTTGACGCAATACATACACTAAACCAAGTGATAGAAAAATGCTACGAAAGAGAGATTGAGCTACACATATTATATATAGACTATAAACATGCATTCGACAGCCTAGAAAGGAAAGCCATAATGGAAGACATATCAATGCTAGGAATACCAACAAAAATCAAAAGACTAATTAAAATGACACTGGATAAATCGAAAGCTGCTGTGATAACACAAGAAGGACTAACCAACCCAGTGAAACAAACAAAAGGAGTAAGGCAAGGAGACGGCCTATCCGCAGCCCTATTTAATATAACATTAGAAGGTGTAATAAGAAGTTGTAAAATAACCGGTTCCATAATACAAAAGCCAATACAAGTAATAGCGTACGCCGACGACATTGCAGTAGTAGCGAGAGACAAGAAAAGCTTGGAGAAGATAATAAAGAAAATGGATGAAGAGGCACGGAAAAGAGGACTAGAAATAAACCAGAAGAAAACCAAATACATGAAAATTAGCAAAGAACAGAAATCAGATAACAAAACAGAAATAACATTAGGAACATATAGATTCGAGCAAGTTCAAACCTTTAAATATCTTGGAACAGTGATAAGTAATAGAAACGACAGAAGCACAGAAATAGCACAAAGAATAAAAGCAGGACATGGCGCATACTACAGATTCAAGGAAATTATGAGAAGTAAACAGATAAGCAAGGAAACCAAAATGAGAGTGTACAAAGTAGCAATAAGGCCAGCGGTACTATATGCAAGCGAAACAATGTGTATTACAAATAAAGATGCAGAAAAACTAAAGGTATTCGAAAGAAAGATAATTAGAAGAATATATGGACCAAAGAAGATAAATGAAGAAATATATATAAGACTAACAAACCAGGAGATAGAAGAAAGACTAAAAGGAGAAAACATAGTAAAAGAAATTAAAGCCAGAAGATTACGTTGGTACGGACATATAAACAGAAAAGATGACAACTCAATTACGAAGAAGATAATGAAATGGAAACCACAAGAAACAAGACCAAGGGGGAGACCAAAAATAAGATGGGAAGACCAAGTAATAAACGATATAAAAACCATGAAAATTGAGAAATGGAGAGAGAGAATAAAAGATAGGTAAAAATGGAGAAAAGTAGCAGAAGAAGCAAAGAAACACAACGACCTATAAAGAATAGTGGAGAGGAGTGACGAACCACCCCACTAATACAGTCAAAAGAGCTCTAAAGAGCGGCACCAATTCCGCATAGGAATGTATTGCCAGATATATATATATATATATATAGACAAAACAACTGATGTGGAAGGTCGATATATTCCAAACGTTAGGAGTCTTACAAGCCAATGAACCTACACGAGCTATGATGTTAACAACTGAACATTTAACAATAACAAATAGTAACAGTACATATACTTATTTAACAGGGCGTTAAATCTACTGTGGTCTGCAGTGAACTCAAACAAAGTTTTACTTTTTTTAACTGATGCTGCTCCCTACATGTGCAAAGCAGGAAAAGATTTGAAATCTGCTTATCCTAGGTTACTACATGTCACTTGTACAGCACATGCTATGCATCGTGTAGCAGAAGTAATAAGAAATAAGTCAGAGGACGTAAATTTGTTAATATCTAATGTAAAGAAAATATATGCAAAACGTCCTTCCCGTACATTGCAGTTCAAACAATTGTACCCTGCTCTACCGTTGCCACCACAACCAATTATAACTCGTTGGGGCACTTGGCTTGAAGAAGTTGCCTATTATGTACACTATTTTAATGAAATTAAAACAGCTGTGTATCAACTAAGCCTTGAAGAATCAGCAGCCATTAAAGAAGCTTAAAAGGTGTTGCATGAACTTGATGAAATGTTTTACGTGGGGTACCTATATAAACATCACCCCCACGTTCCTTCCCTTAGGAGGAAGTAATTGAGATACGCTCAAGATGTTGCAGAAGGAACATCTAGAATTGAGCTTAAACAAACTGTCAAGAAATTTTAATTGCATAGTAACTACGATTGCAAAACTTCAATCAAGTGCTCTATCCTTAATGACAGATTAAACTTACTAGAGCAAGTAAAGGCAAAGCTCTAATTGAAGTCGACAGATTCAATGTGTGAGCTTGCGTTGCAAAAATTTAGGTGTTAGAAAAAAATCCTGATTTTAACAAATTAAAATCAATATCAAATAATCTTAACAATGGGGAAGAGAACAATGATATTTTAGTATATACACAGCAAGAGAGAGAAAACTTCAGTTTTTGTACAATAGTCTCTAGTGACATTGAGCGAAGTTTTTCTCAATACAAGGTTTTACTGCGAGACAATAGGAAGAGGTTCAATTTTGAAAATTTAAAAATGAGTTTTATTGTTTCTGCAAATCAAAATAATTACTCCTATTATTTTCATTCTTTTGCATGTTAAACAGTACTTCAATGATCTACAATTATGATAATTAAATGAAGTAATTATTTAGTTAAGTTACTTTTTGGAATTTTCGTTGTTTAGAAATTTCTTTTTAGTTTATTCTACATTTTTCAGACTTAAAATTGATTAAAATCTTAAGTTGTTATAAGAAAGCTATAGCGCATTAAATTAGAATTGAATGTTTAATTATTATCTGTTCCTATGTCATTTAGAGCAAATGCAATATTTTAATTTATTACTTATTAAAAAAGCATTATTTAGAGATATTTATTTTTAGGGTATCATACAGATCTTCGTTATTGAATAACAATTTATATCTAATTTCTAAATTCTAGTTTCTGTTTTGTCTGAACAAATGCACTGTTTTATTTTATTGTTTACAAAAACGAATTTTTTTTTAATTGAAACATTACATAAATACTTTTATTAATTTCAAGAAACCTTGACAATACCTTGTTTGCATGCATAGCCGAGAGTTCATACCAAACTGCGTGTGTGATTTCCCCTTCTTAACAATAGTTTAAAAGGTGTCGGCAGTACACTCGGGTTCCAAAATTCTCTAATATTTAGCCACTCCCGAAATCGTAAGCATGATCATTAGATTCTACAGAAATGAAATGATTTCTTATCCTTTATACTTTGCATATGAATATTAATATTACGAATAGTATTGAGAATTGTTTGACTTTACAGCATCTCTTCAGCTGTATCTAGACCAGGCTGGACGACTGGAGGAGCCCCTTATGGGTCTCTAACTCACTACAGCATTAGTTTGAGTCATTTTGGGTTGTCCTAACCCTCACTATTCCTCTACTCCTCTCCCACTTCGTTAGTTAAATTCCTTAAAGTAACACGTTTAAATTATATAAATTGAAAATTAAAGTTTGGTTTCTGAACATACAAATTTTATAAAATTATAACTGAAAAAGTACTTAATAAACCCTACATTCATAGCAATTATTATTTAATTCTTTGTTGAATGATTTTACTGGTCAATACATAATTTCGAAATTAATAATAATAATTAGAATAGACGTTTGGGTTGCTTGATTTGCGATCCTTCTCAATTGTGTTGTAACTAATGCTAACAAATCTTTTATAACAATTTGATAACAACCAGATCTGTAATTTTCGTAGTACCACTCTTTCTAAGTATCTGTTATCTGTATCTGGATACAAACTATTCTAACGGTATCTAGATACTATCCTTTTTAGATATTTTTCAGATACTTGTGTTGATTATCTAAGAAACTTATCACAACCATTCTGGCTCGGGAGTGGGAAAAATCCCAGTGTAGTCATATCAAAGAAATCGACACAACTAAATCAGTATGTACTTATTCTCTAATTAAATCGATTTTTTTTAAATAGACACTACCTAGATCAGCTCCGGTGAAATGGCTCTTTATTTCTGGAGGTCATATAATGACCAGTAGAAGAAATAAACTTAATGACATATCATTTGCAATGTTATTACTCCTAAATACTAATAACTACAATGTAATTTCTAAAATATTAATTTAATAAATATTGAATGTACTGAGGCATCGAATAAAGTTCTGATGACCCGGTATAATGATAATTATTGTGTTTTATAATACGAGGTGTGGTAATTAAATAACAAGAATCTTCCTTTAGTGCTTGATGTGGCAACATTGGTGACGCTGACCATATCACTCAGTTTATCGTTTATGCTCAAAGTTGCAAGTTCTCAGGTTCCTCATTTGTGATTTAGAAATTCTTGAATATTGATACCTCTGCACAAATATTTTAAAAAGGAGCAAATAGTAAATTTATTTCTACATAGAACAGTAAAATAGTACGTTTCTAAGTGCTATACTTTTGTTTTTATCGAACGATACGTAATAAAAGGTACCCATTTTTAGGGACAATTTTATTAAAAGTATATTAAATAATTTTTAAAGTATATGGCATATATCTATAAAATTTTTGTAGTAGTTAGAAAGAAACCTTGCGGTTCTTATTAATTTTCAGACAAAGAAGCGTTTTATTTAAGATTTATATGAAAACCTAGCGAAATATCTTCTAAAAGCAAGATTTTATGCAAGAGTCTTAGTTTAGAAAACGAGTCGCTTGCGGCAAGTTTTAAAGAACGAGTACAATAATAACGTATGAAGTTATTTTATCCTTCTTTTCTTTATTTTATTCCCTTTTTAAATAAAAAATTGCAATTTCAAAATTTAGGAACATTATTTAGGACATTGGAAAATTCAAGTTTTTAGTTTGAAGTTTTTGTCAATTTTCTTTTGAGCATTGATATGCTGTTTTAAAATCAATGTTACCAACTCTGACAAGTTGGGCTATTAAAGCACTCAAATGAGCTATAAATGTACTGGTTCGGATGCTTTAATAGCTTTATCATAGACGCAAAACAGAAAAAGACAAATTGAATTTTTTTCTACTCTCACTCTAATTTAGTTATGTATTCAATAGTGGTTTCATTGCGAGGTTCAAAACAATATGACTTTTCATAATGCAACGAATTGTTCGCCAATGAGAATAAGGAAAAACGCCATAAAATTTGGCGTTTAAGACTCTTCGAAGCTGAAAACAGCATTAAAATTCAACTTTGCATCATTTAAGTTTTTCATACTTAACTGTGATAATGAACTCTTCATTTTTGCATTTTCTAAACTTTGAATTTTTGTAATGCTGAAATTAATTAATTAACCTAAAATATGAAACGTATAGTAGTAATTTCCAGTATTCATTAAAGTAATTTTATATTTGTTAATTTTCATATTCGTTCTATAAAATGTGGATTTTATTCATCAAGGGTACCTATGGAACACTCCAAAAATTCATTTATCTACGACCACCATAGAAAGTTACATATTCCGCACAATCTAGTAACCGTGAAAACGACCAATTGCAAACAATCTCCAAACTCAACGGTAAAGTATGTGAGGAAGTTCTCAATAATCCGTAGTTCTATTAAAACGCCATAGATGTCACCACTTGCAATATTTATAATATTGTTAATTATTTGAAATATAAAATGTTATAAATTTTAGATAAAGGTTAATTTATTTTGTTTAATTAATATTTTACATTAAATTATATTTCGAATGGAAATCCATCTAGAAAAAAAAACTAAGGTCAGACCCGGGGAATTGAACCCGGATCGCTCGGTTAGTAGCTACAGCGTAACCATTGAGCTACTGAGACGCCTTTCAATGATGTTTTTTTCTCATTATATAAAGTTACGATGATTGTTATTCCATTAAAACGTAAAATTAATTAATATTTTACATTATTATATAATTTTTAATGTAATTTTATTTATTATTGCTAAATTACAATAAAAACATTTATAATTTGCTACATAATGCGAGAATATTTGACATTTTGCGCAGAGGTTAATAACCTTGACAATTGAATTGATTTTTGTACATATAAATTATTTTTTGAAAACGAGTACATAATTATTTAGCTGTAAGTACTAAATAGTAGATTGACTGAAATTATACAAATTGTAAAGGTATTATTACTATTGTCTTTACAAATTTAATGTTTACTTTTGTCATTTTTAAAGTTCTAGATGTATCATGAGTGAATCCGATGAAGGAAAATTGGGGTGTACACTCGTACACCACCAAACATCGTGGAAGCGGCTCACATTACATCTCTTAATTTATTGCCAAATATTTCACGTAAAAAATATGAATGCGAGTATAAATTCTAGGTTAAAAAACTTTCTTAGCTGTTGGTAGTTATTACTAGTTATTACTTTTTTTGTTGTCGTAGATAAAGTATAGAGTGTAACGCGTGCAAAAACACCAATTTCTCACTCGTGTGATTGCGGCATTCGACTACGTCTTATGCCCAAAATCTTCACACTCGTGAGAAATTGGCACTTTTCTGCACTTGTAACACAATATACTATTGCGTTTGTTTATTACAAACAACTCCACTAGACCCTGTTTTTAAAATGTTTAGCATTATTTGAGTAAACTTCTAAGATTATTATTATCTCTTCGTCTCTAAATTAATGTGTCAAATTATTGCCGCAAAAAGCGCTGCTGTGATTGGTTCTCACAAAGCCAAGTTAAAACCCAGTAACTAATTTTGTTTACATGAAGAATTAGAAATGTAATCTAGCAACACACACATTGGCAGCAAATGTTTTTGGAATCCCTTTATTAAATAATTGAAATAATCTTATATTGGCTACAATGAATAAACCAGTGCCGTACGTCGCTTATTTTAACAGTGTGTGACGTTTTTAAGGTTAAGGTTATATTCTTTTATTTTGAGTTTTCAAATAATTAATCAAAATATTAAATTTAATGTTTGCATTAAAAACAAGAGATTACATTTTGAGCATTTATTGTAATTCAATAATCGGAGATTCAAAATTATGCAGTTGTTTTATGTAAATTTCATGTTTTTGTATACCTACCAAGATTTATCCTTAGTGACGCAAATGAATTTCTATTGGTCACTTTTTTGAAGGACTGTCAACAATTTTTGACTCTGTGGTGCTTTCCATTGGACTGATCTACTGATCCAGTTTTACAGATCAGATCAGCTAAAGATCAGTTCATAACAAACCAGTTGAGAATGCGCAGAGCTAGCATTGCCATGACGAACAAAAACAACTGTATACTTAATAAACTAATTTATTTTTGAAAACTAATATTCACGTAACACATTAGTTGTCATAAAAACCAAAATTCTGTCTTAAAATTTTTAGTTAAAAAAAAATTGTTGCTAAAAATGTTTATTTTTTCGTAAATTTTTAAAAATACAAAATTTTTCATTTTTAAAAAATTTCATTTTGACCACTTTCCCGAAGAGATACAAAAAAATATTTCAACCAAAAGTTTCTTAGAATTTGATGTACTAACATATAAGATTCCAAAAAGAAGAATTCATAAAAGTCAACAGGGAAAAAGGCGACAGACTTAAAAAAATTACATTAAGGCTCCGTTATCACATAGGTAAAAGTACCGCTTAATTAGCTCTGAAGAATTTCATTACAATTTTTAAAAATTGCACTTAGTTTACATTTATTGTGCATGAGATCTTTTCTTAAGAGTGTTATCTAGGTTATATTATGCTTTATAGCAAATACAAAATTACAAAAGCTATTACCGTAACAAATAACAAAATGTAAATTTATAAAAACAAAACTATAGCTAGAGAGCTTTTAAAAATGGTAAGGTGTACTTCCTAAATTATCGTTCCAAGTGTTATTTGAGATAAAAATGCCCGAATATACAACAGTATAAAAGAACTGTATGAACTAACAAAAGGTCATATCCCGCGTTTATTCATACATTTTGGTAAATGCATGGTTTATTCATACATTTTGGTAAATGCATGGGTAAATGGCAACTATTATTTTTAGTTCAGGCTTTTGCTCACGTAACGCGCTGTAGGCGGATCGAGTTAAAAAAGCGGGAAGTTTCAACTAGTTTGATTTGGCTGTTAATACATTTAACGCATTTTCGTTATTGTTACATATATTTTTGTGATTATCGATGTAAAGTAACAGATTATTGTTTATATCCCTTCCCATACTTTTAACTTTCCTAATCTTTTGACTATTATTTAATAAATTCCCGAAGTAAATGTTCTTTTTCTTTACTTAAGAGCACGTGACTGTCAATTTTTGAATAAACTATTTCACTCTTAATTAGTCCTGATTAATTTCTTAAAACGAATATATATTTTCAATATTTTAATATAGTAAAACTTTTCTTTTTCTTAAAAACAGCAAGAACAACTGATAGTTTTAAAGATATTTAGCAGTTTTATAGTCCTCTATTAAATCTCAACTACCAATAAATTATTCCTTGGCATTTAAAAATTTCAGTTAAACTAAAAATATTTTGAAAGTTCACGCATGTCTGGCAACACTGTGAGCTGTGAGCAGAGAACTGCGATGCGATCAAATAATATTTCTATTTACATTTTCAAATTTTAGTTTTAAAGAAATTAATTCGCTTTTGCAGACCGTAGCGTCATCTAGGTGTTTATAGTCTGAAGCTTTCTATTATTAACACTGGCGGCGATAACGGGCCCTTAAAGGTTTTTACAAGAAAATATAATTTTTGCTAACATCCATAACCAGCTGATATTATTTTCTCCCAGATCATTAAACCACAAAAACTAAGTGGTTGAAGGGCAAGGGGGAGATAATACAGACAGGGTTGTCAGATCATTTGGCCCAATTTCCCCAGTGGAAATTTAAAAATCCCCCAAATTTAGGACTTTAGGAGCAAATTTAGGAAAAATCCGCAAAAAGAAAATACATTTGTTTTCGTAAATTGTTATTCCTGGATTTTAATAAATTTTCGTGACTGAAATAGTTTTACGCTTATATCTAAAATATCCCGAAATAAGCTATGTGTTACAAATAAATCCCCAAGAGCTAGAAAAAAAGAGACAAAAATAAAATACCGGGTGGGGCAAAAAAAACGCATTATGTTTGCAGGCTTACTGTGGTAAGATATGAAGGCGGATGATGCTGAAATTTGCAGTACGTATTGGGAAAGCATTGAAAATCATATCTCTAGAGTTTTGGATAGTTATAGCCAAAAACACATAAACGGCGTATACCACAAACTTGTTAATTAAAAATACGTTTCAGTGTACGTAACAAGTGTAAGGGTATAAACTAAGCAGCGCAGCGTGCCGTGACTATCAATAACTGAAATAAATGAATGCCACCAAGTAGGTTTTTGACGTGTATGTCTAATGAGCAGTTTAATAAGTGCTGTTGGGCCTATTTTGGTGTATAGGTATATGCAATATACCCTCATTTAAACAAGAACGATCTTGCAATTATTGAAGCGTGTTTTGTAGAAAAGAATTGGCAAGGAAAACGAATTGTACGCGAATTTCCAGGCTTCCAGCTTCCAGGATTGTTTTCTTGAGATAGAGATAATTGCTCGACAAGGTCTTCATTTTGTTTGTTATGAGTTATTGCAGTTGCAGGTCTTTCAATTCCACGTTTTCTAGAAATGGAACCTGTTAAGACAAGTTTTCTGAAAGCCCTATTCACACTGTCAATTGATCACTGTTAGGAAATTTGCGTACAATTCGTTTTCTTTGCCAATTTTTTTCTACAAAATACGCTTCAATAATTACAAGATTGTTCTTGTTTGAATGAGGGGCCATATTGCGTATACCTATCTACACCAAAATACGCCTAACAGCACTTACTAAATTACTTATTCGACATACACGTCAAAAACTTACCTGGTGGCATTCATTTATTTCAGTTGTTGATAGTCACGGCACGTTGCGCTGTTTAGTTTATACCCATACACTTGTTACGTACACTGAAACGTATTTTTAATTAACAAGTTTGTGGTATACGCCGTTTATGTGTTTTTGGCTATAACTATACAAAACTCTAGAAATATGATTTTCAATGCTTTCCCAATACGTTCTGCAAATTTCAGCATCATCCGCCTTCCTATCTTACCACGGTAAGCTTGCAAACATAATGCGTTTTTTTGCCCCACCCGGTATAAGTTTTTATATTTTATTAATCTATATGATATTTATCTGATTTTGAGTATTACCAGGTGAGATTTGAGTGGAGTGTCAGACCTAAAAATCCCCTATTATTCCCCACGTAAATATATTTTCCCCAGAAAAAATACCCCAAAGAAAAAAATCTGGCAACCCTGAATACAGATCAGATTGGATCATCAAGCATCAGGGTCAATGGAACAACTAATATGTGAACCAGCTGATGGTTAACACTGGGTCAGTAGATCAGTCCCATGGAAAGCACCTCTGATCTCACTCTATTGTATTATATGTAATATATGATAAAATGTGCCGCTAAAATGTTTTCTATTGATCTGTTTTATATTCTAAGTTTCTACGAGGGGAACACTGATAATATCTAGAATGCCATGTTTCTAAAAACGAATGAAATTTGTTTTTAGTTGCAGCTACTTTTTAATGTTTTGCGAGTTGATTGCCGTTTAGTTTGTTCGATTTGGTCTAGTAGTTTTTTAATTATCATAATTTAAAGATTGTGTGTTCACCCAAAAATGAATTTGACTAGAGAACATTTCCGGGCTATGATTTTTTACGATTTTAAATCGTCATTAACGCCTAAACAATGTGAAGATCGGCTTAGAAGTGCATTTGGCGAAGAAGCCTCGGCTAAGGCAACAATTTATAATTGGTACAGCGAATTCAAAAGAGACCAGTTTTTTCTTAGTGATGAATTTCGTGAAGGACGCCCAAGAACTGCTGTTACTGATGAAAGTATTGCCGCTGTTCGAGCAATGCTTGAGAAAGATCGACGGACATCTTATGAATTTATTCGGGCGACATTGGGCATTGGTATGAGTCAAATACAAAACATTTTACATCAACTGTTAGAAGTGAGATAACTTTGTTGTTGATGGATTCCACATAAACTGACTCCCGATCAAAAAGAACAACGCATTGAAGGGTGCAGAAAAACTCTGGAAAAATTCCAAGGTGGCACTTCAAATTTGGTTTGGAATATCGTCACTGGTGACGAATCTTGGATTTATTGTTATGATCCTCAAAAGAAAAGTCAATCGGATCAATGGGTCTTTTGGACCGAACCTAAGCATACAAAAGTTCGAAGAATTCACAGTGCTGGTAAGAAGATGATTGCTAGTTTTTTCTAAAACGGGTCATATTGCATTAGAAGATAGACATACCGTTACTGCCGATTGGTACACAAATGTCTGTTTACCACAAATCTTTGAAAAACGCCCCATAGGAAAAATAATCTTACATCATGACAACGCTTCGTCGCATAAAGCAAAAGTAACAACTGAGTATTTGGCTGCCCTAAAAGTCAGCACCATGGACCCTCCACCGTACAGCCCTGACCTAGCTACCTGCGATTTCTTTTTGTTTCCTAAAACTAAAGATAAAATGCGTGGAATCACTTTTTCGTCATCAGATGAAGCAGTGGAACATTACAAAAACCTGGTTTCTAAAGTGTCTCAGGAAGAGTGGCATCATTGCTTTAAGGACTGGTTTCATCGAATGCAAAAATGTATTCATGTTAAGGTAGAAAGTCACCCAAACCTTACAACTCAAGAATTACATAATTTAAGTATGATTTGGTAAATTCAATGTTGCTCTTTCGATTGATACCCGAAAAACGGCATTTCACCACGTATGTACCGAGAAAACGTATAACAAAGTTGCAGTCAAATGCATTGATGTATATGGGTTTACACAGTATGCCCAAGAACAACTTGAAAGTTTTATATTTAAACAACTCACCATGTATATGAAAAACTGTGTAACAATAGTTTAAAAACTGTATTTTATATTGACGTTGAAAAAAAAATGCACTTTACCACTTAGTTATTGAAATATTTCGATTATAAGATTGTATTCCAGCTGTAACCGGAAACTGATGACTGAAGTCCCTGCACATGCAAAACCCTATTGTATGATCTGGCAACGTTGCTTCGCGCAAAAATTCAAATTTGATACGTTAGAATGTTAGATGAATTGTATGTTGGTATTTTTTTATATTACTTGAAAATAATGATAAATAATGTGAATAAATTAAATAAATGAAATCATATATAATAAATAAAATTGAATGAAATAGAATGAAAATTGTATTTATTTTATCCTATATCGTTACCATGCCAATAATACGTTCGCAACGAGTTTTGTTAAGATACATTTAACAACACTAGTAATGTAAAAAATCTCTTAACAACACTGCTTTTTTATTGATCGAAATTAGGTAGAATGTACAGTATACATGAAAATCAATAAAATAGGTAAGTTATGGAACACACTATTTCTACCTACATTAGGTATAACAAATCAATTACTGTGTATTTTCTTTAACTTCTAAAGACTTGTCACCCATTGTCAGGTTAATTGTACAATTTTGCAAGTTCTCAAATCTAATTCCAAATGAAGAAGCAGTGCCCATGGAAGATTGTCCAAAATTGATGTTTTTGAAGGAAAGATCGGCGGTATTAGTATCAGTACCATGAATCATTCTTGCTATTTTATTCTTAGATGCTAAAGAATCCTCGACGTACCTCTCTGCTATACTTGTGCTCTTCCAACCACCATGCCTCTTGAGTAAGGCTAAGTCAGCGCCAGAATCAGCTAAAAGCGTAGCCGAAGATCGGCGGAACGCATGTCCAGTGTATAAAGAAGGTTCCGGTAGTTTCAAGAAACCTGCAACTTTTTTCCCTATGTCTTGGTAAATTCAATGTTGCTCTTTCGATTGATACCCGAAAAACGGCATTTCACCACGTATGTACCGAGAAAACGTATAACAAAGTTGCAGTCAAATGCATTGATGTATATGGGTTTACACAGTATGCCCAAGAACAACTTGAAAGTTTTATATTTAAACAACTCACCATGTATATGAAAAACTGTGTAACAATAGTTTAAAAACTGTATTTTATATTGACGTTGAAAAAAAATGCACTTTACCACTTAGTTATTGAGATATTTCGATTATAAGATTGTATTCCAGCTGTAACCGGAAACTGATGACTGAAGTCCCTGCACATGCAAAACCCTATTGTATGATCTGGCAACGTTGCTTCGCGCAAAAATTCAAATTTGATACGTTAGAATGTTAGATGAATTTATTGTATGTTGGTATTTTTTTATATTACTTGAAAATAATGATAAATAATGTGAATAAATTAAATAAATGAAATCATATATAATAAATAAAATTGAATGAAATAGAATGAAAATTGTATTAACATTGATTTTTCTCATTACTTGTATTTACGTGATCCTAGATGTGGTCGGCGATGTGGTCGCGGACTACTGAGTGCGTGCTCTACATTAAAGAGACACTTTGGGTGGGCAAATTAGTCTTAATTTTTGATTAATAAGTCAGTAAATATGAAGTTCATTAGTAACCGTTTATACGTGTATAAAAACGATCAAAGTTCTGTACTGCAATATTGAAAAACGGTGATAAACTTACAACGGCCTTTTTATTGTTAGTTCCCGCTCTTGAAGCAAAGCTTTCTCGCTACTTGACTTTCCTCTAATATCCCCTGCTTGCTTCAATGTTGTTTTGCTCGCAGCAGGCATGTCAAGTGATGTGAAAATCGTGTTGATTTGACTTGCCCGAATACCGGCCTCGATCATCGCTGAAGATCAATTTTTGATTAATTAATGTTATACACAAAGAATGATAATGATAATAGGAAATATATTAAGAATCTTCTACCTGCTGCAAGTTTTATATACAAAACATGACGTTTTGTAGAATCATCATTGGGGGAGTATGTTTCTGATGTGTGCACGTATTTGACAACTTGGCATGAAGGAGAGCGAATTGACCAAATTGAAGCTATACCACACACTTGCCCTTTTATGATTGATCATCAAAAAATAATTTATGGTCACAATCATATTCATAACACCGCATATATCTATTTAACGTGCAGCAGTCAATAATTTTTACCAAACTCTAACCTCAGTTTGGTTTTACGTCAAATACTGATCGTACGTTGCGTTGCCAAATCTTACCCATCAATGTATATTACGTTAGTAAAGCGAACGACGATGTTATCATTATTAATTTGTTTTCTGATATAAAGTGACAATTCTTGTGTGCCAAACAACAAATAAATACAACAAATATAGTAGTTTGTGCAAAAAGGGTGGATATGATGCCTATATCGCACGAGAACGAAGTTTGAGGCACGACGCCGAAGGCGAAGTGCCTCAATCGTTCGAGGGCGATATAGGCATTCCACCCAAGTTGTACAGTATCTTTTTTCTTCGACTAAGTAAAACAACTAGGATAATTATTGACTGCTGCACGTTAAATAGATATATGCGGTGTTATGAATATGATTGTGACCATAAATTATTTTTTGATGATCAATCATAAAAGGGCAAGTGTGTGGTATAGCTTCAATTTGGTCAATTCGCTCTCCTTCATGCCAAGTTGTCAAATACGTGCACACATCAGAAACATACTCCCCCAATGATGATTCTACAAAACGTCATGTTTTGTATATAAAACTTGCAGCAGGTAGAAGATTCTTAATACTATTTCCTATTATCATTATCATTCTTTGTGTATAACATTAATTAATCAAAAATTGATCTTCAGCGATGATCGAGGCCGGTATTCGGGCAAGTCAAATCAACACGATTTTCACATCACTTGACATGCCTGCTGCGAGCAAAACAACATTGAAGCAAGCAGGGGATATTAGAGGAAAGTCAAGTAGCGAGAAAGCTTTGCTTCAAGAGCGGGAACTAACAATAAAAAGGCCGTTGTAAGTTTATCACCGTTTTTCAATATTGCAGTACAGAACTTTGATCGTTTTTATACACGTATAAACGGTTACTAATGAACTTCATATTTACTGACTTATTAATCAAAAATTAAGACTAATTTGCCCACCCAAAGTGTCTCTTTAATGTAGAGCACGCACTCAGTAGTCCGCGACCACATCGCCGACCACATCTAGGATCACGTAAATACAAGTAATGAGAAAAATCAATGTTATAGTAGTTTACGTTATAAGTAACGTTATTAAGGTTTTTACATTACGCGGGAATATGTTTGAAGAACGAGGGGCGATAGCCCCGAGTTCTTTAAAATTCCCAAGTAATGTAAAACCTGATAACGTTACGTATAACGTAACACGTTTTATTTTATCCTACAACACCAAAAAAATTCATAAATTGTTCCTATAAATTAATAATAAATTATTGATCCTATAAATTATAAACTGGAGAATGCTACAGTCGGCGGTGTCTAAAGTAGTATCTATGACAATCAACTGTTGTTTATTTGAGAAAAAAAAATTACGAAAATGGATGACAGTTGTTCGAATATTAAAGAAAAGGCTGATGCGGCCCGCTTAAAATTAATACCAGGCAAGTCTGCGGGCAGGTACAGAAAAGAGTTGGAATTATTTAAACATTGGAAGCAAACTAAAGGCGTGGTTGAAATAAGTGAAGATGTAATGCTGGCCTATGTTGCTGAGTTGGTAAGTGTTTCCGTTTGCTAATTACTCACATGAAGATTAATTGAAGCGTTTTTATAGTCGGAGAAGTTTGAATCGTCCTCTGTGTGGACAAAAGTTTCCATGTTGAAAAAAATGTTGCTGACGCATGAAAATGTGGATATTTCCTCCTATCAAATAGTTACATCATTTATGAAAACTAATAGTTCGGGATACTCTCCAAAACAGTCGCGAACATTTACAAGAGATCAAATCAATACTTTTTTGAAAGATGCCTCTGATGACTATTTGGCTCTGAAAGTAGCTGTAATTTTTGGAATTTTTGGAGGCTGCAGGCGAGAGGAACTTTACAACGTTAGTGTTAATGATATTGTTGATACAGGATCATCAATAATTGTCTCTGTTCCAAAAACGAAAACCGGTCAGAAACGAATGTTCAGTATCATTGACGATAAAGATGGAATGGATTATCTTGGAACAATTAGAAAATACATAGACAAGAGACCAAAAAATATATCCCACTATCACTTCTTCGTTAGTTGCAGAAAAGATAAATGCACAGTTCAAAGAATTGGAATCAATACATTTGGAGACATGGGGAAAAAAGTTGCAGGTTTCTTGAAACTACCGGAACCTTCTTTATACACTGGACATGCGTTCCGCCGATCTTCGGCTACGCTTTTAGCTGATTCTGGCGCTGACTTAGCCTTACTCAAGAGGCATGGTGGTTGGAAGAGCACAAGTATAGCAGAGAGGTACGTCGAGGATTCTTTAGCATCTAAGAATAAAATAGCAAGAATGATTCATGGTACTGATACTAATACCGCCGATCTTTCCTTCAAAAACATCAATTTTGGACAATCTTCCATGGGCACTGCTTCTTCATTTGGAATTAGATTTGAGAACTTGCAAAATTGTACAATTAACCTGACAATGGGTGACAAGTCTTTAGAAGTTAAAGAAAATACACAGTAATTGATTTGTTATACCTAATGTAGGTAGAAATAGTGTGTTCCATAACTTACCTATTTTATTGATTTTCATGTATACTGTACATTCTACCTAATTTCGATCAATAAAAAAGCAGTGTTGTTAAGAGATTTTTTACATTACTAGTGTTGTTAAATGTATCTTAACAAAACTCGTTGCGAACGTATTATTGGCATGGTAACGATATAGGATAAAATAAATACAATTTTCATTCTATTTCATTCAATTTTATTTATTATATATGATTTCATTTATTTAATTTATTCACATTATTTATCATTATTTTCAAGTAATATAAAAAAATACCAACATACAATTCATCTAACATTCTAACGTATCAAATTTGAATTTTTGCGCGAAGCAACGTTGCCAGATCATACAATAGGGTTTTGCATGTGCAGGGACTTCAGTCATCAGTTTCCGGTTACAGCTGGAATACAATCTTATAATCGAAATATTTCAATAACTAAGTGGTAAAGTGCATTTTTTTTCAACGTCAATATAAAATACAGTTTTTAAACTATTGTTACACAGTTTTTCATATACATGGTGAGTTGTTTAAATATAAAACTTTCAAGTTGTTCTTGGGCATACTGTGTAAACCCATATACATCAATGCATTTGACTGCAACTTTGTTATACGTTTTCTCGGTACATACGTGGTGAAATGCCGTTTTTCGGGTATCAATCGAAAGAGCAACATTGAATTTACCAAATCATACTTAAATTATGTAATTCTTGAGTTGTAAGGTTTGGGTGACTTTCTACCTTAACATGAATACATTTTTGCATTCGATGAAACCAGTCCTTAAAGCAATGATGCCACTCTTCCTGAGACACTTTAGAAACCAGGTTTTTGTAATGTTCCACTGCTTCATCTGATGACGAAAAAGTGATTCCACGCATTTTATCTTTAGTTTTAGGAAACAAAAAGAAATCGCAGGTAGCTAGGTCAGGGCTGTACGGTGGAGGGTCCATGGTGCTGACTTTTAGGGCAGCCAAATACTCAGTTGTTACTTTTGCTTTATGCGACGAAGCGTTGTCATGATGTAAGATTATTTTTCCTATGGGGCGTTTTTCAAAGATTTGTGGTAAACAGACATTTGTGTACCAATCGGCAGTAACGGTATGTCTATCTTCTAATGCAATATGACCCGTTTTAGAAAAAACTAGCAATCATCTTCTTACCAGCACTGTGAATTCTTCGAACTTTTGTATGCTTAGGTTCGGTCCAAAAGACCCATTGATCCGATTGACTTTTCTTTTGAGGATCATAACAATAAATCCAAGATTCGTCACCAGTGACGATATTCCAAACCAAATTTGAAGTGCCACCTTGGAATTTTTCCAGAGTTTTTCTGCACCCTTCAATGCGTTGTTCTTTTTGATCGGGAGTCAGTTTATGTGGAATCCATCAACAACAAAGTTATCTCACTTCTAACAGTTGATGTAAAATGTTTTGTATTTGACTCATACCAATGCCCAATGTCGCCCGAATAAATTCATAAGATGTCCGTCGATCTTTCTCAAGCATTGCTCGAACAGCGGCAATACTTTCATCAGTAACAGCAGTTCTTGGGCGTCCTTCACGAAATTCATCACTAAGAAAAAACTGGTCTCTTTTGAATTCGCTGTACCAATTATAAATTGTTGCCTTAGCCGAGGCTTCTTCGCCAAATGCACTTCTAAGCCGATCTTCACATTGTTTAGGCGTTAATGACGATTTAAAATCGTAAAAAATCATAGCCCGGAAATGTTCTCTAGTCAAATTCATTTTTGGGTGAACACACAATCTTTAAATTATGATAATTAAAAAACTACTAGACCAAATCGAACAAACTAAACGGCAATCAACTCGCAAAACATTAAAAAGTAGCTGCAACTAAAAACAAATTTCATTCGTTTTTAGAAACATGGCATTCTAGATATTATCAGTGTTCCCCTCGTAGAAACTTAGAATATAAAACAGATCAATAGAAAACATTTTAGCGGCACATTTTATCATATATTACATATAATACAATAGAGTGAGATCAGAGGTGCTTTCCATGGGACTGATCTACTGACCCAGTGTTAACCATCAGCTGGTTCACATATTAGTTGTTCCATTGACCCTGATGCTTGATGATCCAATCTGATCTGTATTCAGGGTTGCCAGATTTTTTTCTTTGGGGTATTTTTTCTGGGGAAAATATATTTACGTGGGGAATAATAGGGGATTTTTAGGTCTGACACTCCACTCAAATCTCACCTGGTAATACTCAAAATCAGATAAATATCATATAGATTAATAAAATATAAAAACTTATACCGGGTGGGGCAAAAAAACGCATTATGTTTGCAAGCTTACCGTGGTAAGATAGGAAGGCGGATGATGCTGAAATTTGCAGAACGTATTGGGAAAGCATTGAAAATCATATTTCTAGAGTTTTGTATAGTTATAGCCAAAAACACATAAACGGCGTATACCACAAACTTGTTAATTAAAAATACGTTTCAGTGTACGTAACAAGTGTATGGGTATAAACTAAACAGCGCAACGTGCCGTGACTATCAACAACTGAAATAAATGAATGCCACCAGGTAAGTTTTTGACGTGTATGTCGAATAAGTAATTTAGTAAGTGCTGTTAGGCGTATTTTGGTGTAGATAGGTATACGCAATATGGCCCCTCATTCAAACAAGAACAATCTTGTAATTATTGAAGCGTATTTTGTAGAAAAAAATTGGCAAAGAAAACGAATTGTACGCAAATTTCCTAACAGTGATCAATTGACAGTGTGAATAGGGCTTTCAGAAAACTTGTCTTAACAGGTTCCATTTCTAGAAAACGTGGAATTGAAAGACCTGCAACTGCAATAACTCATAACAAACAAAATGAAGACCTTGTCGAGCAATTATCTCTATCTCAAGAAAACAATCCTGGAAGCTGGAAGCCTGGAAATTCGCGTACAATTCGTTTTCCTTGCCAATTCTTTTCTACAAAACACGCTTCAATAATTGCAAGATCGTTCTTGTTTAAATGAGGGTATATTGCATATACCTATACACCAAAATAGGCCCAACAGCACTTATTAAACTGCTCATTAGACATACACGTCAAAAACCTACTTGGTGGCATTCATTTATTTCAGTTATTGATAGTCACGGCACGCTGCGCTGCTTAGTTTATACCCTTACACTTGTTACGTACACTGAAACGTATTTTTAATTAACAAGTTTGTGGTATACGCCGTTTATGTGTTTTTGGCTATATATAATTTATGGTCACAATCATATTCATAACACCGCATATATCTATTTAACGTGCAGCAGTCAATAATTTTTACCAAACTCTAACCTCACTTTGGTTTTACGTCAAATACTGATCGTACGTTGCGTTGCCAAATCTTACCCATCAATGTATATTACGTTAGTAAAGCGAACGACGATGTTATCATTATTAATTTGTTTTCTGATATAAAGTGACAATTCTTGTGTGCCAAACAACAAATAAATACAACTACTAGTAGTAGTATGATGACCTACTTTAAAAAATGTTCGGTCGTGCATTATCCTCGGCAAATTACGCGTCGAATGAGCCCAAGCCCATCTCTCTAGCCCTTAGAGAATGCGAGAATGAGGCTCGGACACTCAACTTCAGTAGTATTGGAGTCGAATGAGCCCAACCCATCTCTAACATGACCTACTTTAAAAAATGTTCGGTCGTGCATTATCCTCGGCAAATTACGCGTCGAATGAGCCCAAGCCCATCTCTCTAGCCCTTAGAGAATGCGAGAATGAGGCTCGGACACTCAACTTCAGTAGTATTGGAGTCGAATGAGCCCAACCCATCTCTAACATGACCTACTTTAAAAAATGTTCGGTCGTGCATTATCCTCGGCAAATTACGCGTCGAATGAGCCCAAGCCCATCTCTCTAGCCCTTAGAGAATGCGAGAATGAGGCTCGGACACTCAACTTCAGTAGTATTGGAGTCGAATGAGCCCAACCCATCTCTCCAGCCCTTATAGAACGCGAGAATGGGGCTCGGACACACATACAAATCAACTTTAGTAGTATTATTTAAATTTTTTTAAAACTAATCCTTGTTTGATTTTCTAAGAATTTTCAGTGTCGCCCTTGTATCAATATAAATAATTTAATTTAAAGTAGGTAGCAGGAGTTTTCTGATTTTTCTTGACAAATATATTTAATCTTCAGAAATTAATTATTATTGGAAGATTAATTTGTAAATAAATTTTGTGTTTGAGTAATAGATGGGTAACCCTTATAAGATATTATGGAGCTATACATATTTTGTCAAAAGGTTTGAAATATGTCTTTACATCTCTTTTTGTTTAGAGAATTTAATTTTTTCACGTGGTGTACTTGGCTGTCAAACTATTTTTAGATTTTAACAGTTGCTATCTTTGTATTGTGTTATCAGCTGTTTTTATAGTTTTGTGTATTTATCATTAATGTTGTTCCCAATAATTATTAGTTGCTGATCTCGATCTTAGTGTTATTTTTTGAAAATGTCGGAGCAACCAAGTACTCTGTACAAATTGTGCATAAACATTGCAGTTGCAGATTGTGTTACACTTTGTAGATTTTGCAAGAAAGAATTTCGTGTACTGCCTGATAATGTCCTTTTTGATTTTTATTACAAGGTAATAAATAAGTATACACAGTAGTGATGTTTTGATTTCATTTGTTTACTTAAACTGAATAAATGACGCTCTATTGCTTTAAGTTATTATTTTGTTTTATTTGACTGACTTTTGTGTCAAGTTTAAAATATACAAGATGTTGCTAAAATGACCTTTCAAACTATTTTTCTTAAAATAATTATGCAATTAAAAGCATTTTGGTTTATTACTTACGTCAACGAAATCTTTAATAAGATAAAAAATATAGTTAGAAAAATGATAAAATCAAGAAATAGAAAATCACGTCTTATTTGTACGGGGTGAATTGACTGTTGCTATTTTATTGAAGATTATAACATTTACAAAACCAATTTCGGTACTGAAGAGATATCTACGGATTTGAAAGATTAAGATGCTTTTGAAAAGTGAGCTTTAAGATTCTCATTTATAAAGCAATAATATGAAATTCACCTGGTATATTATTTTATACATATGAATATGATGTTTGTAGATGTACTTGGAGAAACGCTTATGTTTATTGGGAGTAGAATATAGTGAATTAGAAGTATTTAGTCGAATGTTAAAAGTCAAACACAATCGTAATAAACTGCTCAAGAGCTTTCAGTCGTTAATAGATCATGGTTCTAATGTAATGGAAGAACTGTTTCTAAGTTATTCTAAACATCGTACATCAAATGAACCAGTTACAAATAATATTATCGAAATTGGTTTAAAACTTGGTGGCTTTTTCAATGAAGGTGGTTGGTATAGTTATGCTATAGACGTTCTCAATGTTGTTGAAGAGTTATGCAAGAAGAAAGGAAGGAGTATTCCTGTCCTTTACAAACTTTTAGACTGTTACCACAAGTAAGTTCTTGTATTTAAAACCATAAAACAAATGATTGATCTTAAATTGTTTATTTTCAAGACGTTTACATGCCGAAGCTGTCTTTTGTATGTTTAAAGAGGCTGATGACACATATGAACTTGCTCAATCTACTGTAGAAGAATTGGAGAAATTAAATGCTGTGCCAAATCTAGCGGGACTTTATGCAAATGTATCAGCATTATTCTTCGTTCGTAGTGAATATGATGAAGTAAGTAGATATGAAGTTTTTATTAGATATGAAGTTTGTGTAATAAGAATTAAGAGCTTGTTGATTATTTATACAGGCTCACTATTATGTAGTGGTAGGAACGGTTGAATATCTTGCAAATGGCTTAAGATAGCAAACTAAAGTTTCTTTCACACACTGCAACATCTTTCCAAAGTTAATGTTTTAGTTAAGTTTTTTTTTTAAATGGGTTTTACTATAAGTAGTTAAATTAACATCACTGGAAGATCACATTATTAAAACATTAAACCAATTGTATTAAGCCATTCTTTAAATCCAAATTTAGTTGCCACAGGCAAATCTTAATGGAAATTTAGTCACCAAAATCTTCACGGAAATTTGGTCTTCTAGATGTAAAAATGGAAACAATTTTTTTGTTTTATAGTTTAATAAATTAATGTTGGGTTGGATATTCCAACTCTTTTTGCTCTGAAAGCTCTACTGCTATAGTTACAATTACTGCAACAATTGATAGCATAGAAACCGTGCTCTTCGAGTAAACAGATGTGAAATACTGAACGTGGCTAAAGCAAACACTATAATACCGTGATATCAAAAATTATCTTGGTCAAGGGTTGTTATGGAATATAAAACGGTTGTCTTAGTTTGAATTTCTAAATCTTGTTCTTAAAATAATTCTGTCGTTGTCAAGCTACACTGACATCATCAATAACCTACAAATGTGTTACCTACTTAGTTCAGCTGTAAAATTTATGTCAATAATTTTTTGAGTGTCAAAATCTGTCAGATGATTACGTCAAAGTTTTCTAATCCTACGCAGTTTTTGAATTATGGCTTTCACCGTACAGCACAAAATTTACATGCTTGAAGTCTATTTTCGAACGGGTGTGCTAGTTAATGGAAATTGGCAATACAGTCAACTGGTTCTGTGACTCATAAAAGAGGTGCTGGTAGACCAAGAGTTCGTACAGAAGAAGTTGTTAATGACGTTCGTCAACGTATGGAAGAAGAGCCTACAAAACCTTTAAAACGTCTCTCTCAAGAAATTCGACTTTCTTATGGAACATGCCAAAAAATTGTAAAGAAGGACTTGAACATGCATCCATATAAGATGCAAGCTTATCAAGCTCTTCTGCCCGCAGATGTCTTGCGTACTGCCATTGGTTTGTCAATAATTTAATGAATGACGATCTGCTGAACTTAACTTTCTTTTCTGACGAAGCGTGGTTCCACCTTTCGGGATACATCAATTCTCAGAATATGGAATGTGGAGCACTGATAACCCGCATAATTTTATTGAAGCGCCACTACATGCTCAGAAAATTGGTGTTTGGATGGCAGTTTCTCGCAGGAGAATTTTTGGGCCGATTTTTTTCGATTTCACCGTCAACACAGAAAGGTACAGAAACAACTTTTTAGCTGAATTTGTGCAACAATTAGACGATGATGAACTTCAGTACGGTTATTTCCAGCAAGACGGTGCAACAGCACATACTACACGAGAAAATCTTGCTTTCCTACTCCAGTTTTTTCATGACTGGCTGATAAGTTTGCATACAGCAGTTGAGTTTCCTCCAAGATCACCTTGTTTGACAATTATGGACTATTTCATCTTTCCTTACTTAAAAAACAAGATTTTTGCAACTCCGGTAAATGATTTGCAAGAACTGCGACAAAGAATTGTTCAGCAATGTGCAACCATAACACCAGAAATGCTGCAAAACGCTTTTTACAACATGAGGAGGCGCATAAACTTGTGCATTGAACAAAACGGAGGACATTTCCAACATTTACTGTAGTTTAGTTTTTCTTGTTAATAAAAACGTTATTTATTTCATAACTTGTAGTTCATTATTATTTTACAGCTGAACTAAGTAGGTAACACATTTGTAGGTTATTGATGATGTCAGTGTAGCTTGACAACGACAGAATTATTTTAAAAACAAGATTTAGAAATTCAAACTAAGACAACCGTTTTATAATCCATAACAACCCTTGACCAATATAATTTTTGATATCACGGTATTATTAATACTGGAAACTCCATATACTTTACCAGATGAAAACAGGCGACATTTTTGTGGTGCTATCTTCGCAGATGGGTGTGCAACTAAACGCTGATTTTTCGATTTTTTTTTTATAGTAACCTACATCTAATTAAAATTAACACTATTTCTGTTAAATAGTTGATTATTACTATTCTGTTAGTGTATATAAAATATTACAATCTATCTAAACTACTCAATCTTTTATCATAATAATTATTTTTTAATTACACTTCAAATATTTTTGAAATGTCACGTTTAGATGCACACCACACACCGCAAGAGGTGCTATTAAATTTTGTCTCCCACTTTTGAAAATAAGTTTCCGGTATTAATAATATTAAAGTATTTGGCTAAAGTGTAACCATGTTATTACCATTCCATGGCAAACTTAACATTTACAGACAATTTCCTTCTTTTGTACATATTTGTGCTTTTTGCTACTGAGAAATTGGGACAAATCAAAGGACCAGTTTACCTTGAATCTCAAAAATAATAAAAGGAAAAAATTAGTGATGGGAACTTGGGTGTCGTGATACTGTTCGTGGTCGTGACACTTGAAGTGTCGCGACACTTCGTGTCGAACAGTATCACTCTTATTAGTGTAATTCGAAGTTGCTTGATCATTCTTACAAAGAAATTAAAGGCAGATTTGTTGAACTGGCCAACAATCATTGAATGAGACGTACATATAAAAATATTTTGTTGTGGATTTTTTTCTTTTGTATTAGTATAATATTGACGGTGATAATTTTATCTTGGGTTTTCAGCAAAATAAATTAAAATCAATAATTGAAGTTGAATAAGTTCCTCATGTACCTAATTATTATTTCAGCTTCTTATATTTATACCTTATAATGTATTTTGAAGAAAGACTACTGTCGAAACACGTGTAAATAAATACAATGATCATTAATTTTAATTAATTCAATTTATTTTGCTGAAAATAAAAGTAAGTATCATCTTTAATCTTAACAAAAACACGTTCTCTAAAGACCAACGTCGTCAGCGAAATTACATTTTTAGATAGCTTTTATAATAAATCCAACGAATCAAGTCTATTCATTACAAGTTATTTATAGAATTTGTTTCTTTTCTTTTAAATTTCTGTTTCATAATATGTATTTGCTTTTATAAATCATTTAATATCTTTTAATGTACTTAATGCATAAATATATAACCATAACAGAATTTACTCATATAATTGTTTTTTAATCCATAGTTTGCTTATGATTTATGTAGCTATGTATCTTGACTGCTTCTCGTTTCAATTGGATTACATTTACACTAGCACATGCATGATGTAAAGGCTAAGTGTCGTTAAAGTATCATGAAGAGTCGACACTTCTGACGTCATATTGTTTCGACTCTCAAGTGTCGCGACACGCGGGTAGTGTCGAGAACCCATCACTAGACAAAATGAAAATTGCTTCAGTGTGTGCAAAAAATATTCTAAAGATTGAAGCGAAACGTGTTGTTTCTTTTATTTCTAAAAAAGTTACAAACTTGAAAATGAAGAAATGCTTAGCTTTCAATTTTGAAAATGTAATACAATGGTACTCTTGTTAAAACAATAAAATATCACTTTTTCTTTTTCAAATTTCTCTTTTTTCTTTTCAAAATTTTTTAACTTTTCCAAGAACATCCTTCATTAACACTATTATTGTAGGTTGGATTACTTGCTTATTATACTTGGCCCAGTTATATTTAAAATCTTTTATAGTTATTAGTTGTTCTCTACTTTACGAAGTTTCTTCTTTACAAGAACCCAGTATTAATTAATACTGGGTATTAGTGATGGAATCTCGATACTACCTGAGTGTCGCGACTCTTGAGAATCAAAACAATTTGCTGTGTGAAGTGTCGACTCTTCATGATACTTTAACGACACGCTAATAAGAGTGATACTATTCAACACTCTAGTGTCGCGACACTTGAAGTGTCATGATCACGAATAGTATCACAACACCCGAAACCCAAGTTCCCATCACTATCCAGTATCTTTTGTTGGGATGTAATTTGTGGACGAAATTTACGTTATTTCTGGTATACCATTCAATGGTTGGTCTTGCATAGTGGACAATCGCTAAGTCCTGCCAAAAAAGCGTAAAACCTTGTTGTTTCTGTAAAAGTGGCAGTAATCTCTTTATTAAACATTCATTTATATAAATATCTGTGTTTATGGTGTTTTTTTGTAAAACGATGGCTGACTGCAAAGTTGACATTGACAAATTGCTTGCCAGGGGTGGGCGATATCAAAAAAGTTATTGATATTTCTAACCACTGATATCGTTATTCGATATATCAATAATTATCGATAATAATCCATATATCTATAAGAAAATCAGCCCTATTCGAAAATGTACTTACATCTTTACTTATATATATTGCGGTGATATTGGCTAATTAAAAATAATAAAATTATTTTTATTAAATTTCATCATATACTTTAAAATTGTAAACAATTGCCATTAGATCGTAGATGTTTTTTTATAATAAATTTGAGATTTAGAATGACAGTGAACTTTGGAAATAGTTTTCAACTTCCATTTCTTATAAATTCTTATGATTTTCAAATACTTTTTAATAGATTTAAATAATGCAATAGGTATATAAAAATGTCACACGAGTTCTTAACTAACCCAAGATTACGTAAAATAAGTTGGGCGGCAATTAAGTAACTTAAAATAACTGAAATAAATTATAATGAAACACTCATATTCATTTCTAATTGGAAAAGTTGATGAATTATTTTTAAAGTATTAATTTTTAAACAAAGATTTTACTATTTTATAAAAATTTCCCAAATTTTGATACTAAAATCCACAGCATTTATCTCCTCCTGTTTAAAATAAAATTCTAAATGCAATTTTACTTTTAAACAATAAATTTTTTTTTAGATTTTTTTTGTAAATTTTATCCCAAATATAAATCTACCTTCTATATTCTATATCTTCTAACAGAACTATCTACAATATTTACCACGATAATTAAACTTTAAATTTATCCTCTTCTCATTTTCAAAAATCTCTATTTTATTCTATAATCCTTTTCCTCTAAATTTTCACCAATCCTAATTCATTATTTTATAATAAGTCTATATAATCTTATTATATTCTCTAATCTTCTATTCTTAATTAACATAGTGCAATCGTTATCTCTGTCTTCAACTATTTTTACTAAGAGTACTATAATCACTACTACAATTTCCTCACCTTTTTCATTTAACTTATCATAGTCCAAATTTTATTTTATTTTCAATAATAAATTATTACTTCATTTAATCTTAATCAAATTTATCTTCATTCACCTTCATAAACTTTCATCTTCTCATTTTTCAATAATCTTTAATTTTTCTAAAATCATAATTCAATATACTTCTATTTCCCTATCATTATTTCCATCTTTCATTCATTATTTCATCATAAAATTATCATATTCTAAACCACATTTTGCCCTATTTTAATATATATTTCAATTATCATTTCTTCAATCATATACAAACTATTCCCTTTCTTATTTTTAATAACACATAAATAATCATAATTCCTAATCGAGTATAAAATTCCACAAGCCTATTCATTATACAAAGTCAAATCGATTATATAAATTCTAATAAAATAATTATCCTAAAAAGATTTTTATTACTTTCTTCTCTTCTTAAAATTCAATAGTTGAATATTATTAAATGGTAATATTTGTCTTTTACAAAATTTACCTGTAATTCTAATCTTTTCTCTACTACCTGTAACCAACTTTATATTTTTCTTTTCTCCCTTAAAATTACGTAGCATAATTTTACTTCTGTCTTTCTATAGATTGTCTTTTAAATTTACTTTTTTAAACCTAATTAGTTTAACTCACAATAACCACTTTCTTATCTTTTCTACTATTATCTAACTTTTCAATTCCTTCCCCCTTTAAAATCTCTACTTCATTAATATTACAACTTACATCTACCATTCCTAACTCATTTTTCACAGTTTTGCCATCATTAATCCCTTCACGCAATTTTCCTAATTCTATAATTTTCTCGTTATCTATCTTAACTGCTTCTTTTTTACTATTCATATCTTTAATAATTGCTTCAGTATTATGTTTTAGTTCTTGTTTCCATTTTTTCATTGTTTCTGATTGTTTGTCAAATTTAGTATCCAGTTCTTCCTTGTCAGCTTTCCTTTCTTCAGATAGTTTGCCAAATTATTACTCATTTCTTCAGATTGTTTGTCAAATTTAGTATTTAGATCTTTCATTGTTTCTGAATTACTTTTTATTGTTTCCTGTATTTGTGCCAAAACTTGCAAAAGTGTAGGTTCTGCTGTTTTGCCTTCTTCACCGTTCCCCTCCATTACTGAAATGGTTAAAGCTTTCTGGTTCTCAGAAACTACTAATTCTTTATCTTTTTACCTTTTTTTCAATAGTATGTTACTTTCCGTGGCAGAATATATAATTTTAACTGATGTCATACATTAATCACCAAACAAAATCTACTCTAATATTATTTAAATATGCTAGTGTCAGCTGTAGTATCCCATAATAATATTTTATTATAAGCCTAATATTTTGCTAAAAATTAATAATTTGCTACAATATGCCCTAATATGTCTACAAAAATTCTAGTATAAGCCTAATAAGCTAATAAAAGCCAAATAGGATAATAAAACCCAAATAACCTATACAAACCCCCACATTGGGTGCTATAAATATATGCAGTGATATTGGCTAATTAAAAATAATAAAATTATTTTTATTAAATTTCATCATATACTTTAAAATTGCTAATAATTGCCCTTAGATCGTATGTTTTTTATAATTAAGATTTGAGATTTAGAATGACAGTGAACTTTGGAAGTAGTTTTCAACTTCCCTTTTTTATAAATTCTTATATAATTTTAAAATACTCTTTAATAGATTTAAATATGCAATATAAAAATGTTACGTGAGATCTTAACTAACTCAAGATTACGTAAAATAAGTTGGGCGTCAATTAAGTAACTTAAAATAACTGAAATAAATTATAATGAAACACTCATATTCATTTCTAATTGGAAAAGTTGATCAATTATTTCTAAAGTACTCCTATTAATTTTTAAACAAAGATTTTAATATTTTATAAAAATTTACCAAATTTTGATACTAAAATCGACAGCAATATACTGGGTGGAAATAAATGATTTTCATCAAGTTACCATTGAATTCCCCATGTAAAAGCGCGACGTGCCGCTCTACGAAAATAGAGAAGGCAGCACCATAACCTCAAAATATACAACAAAATAATTTGTGTATTAATTTATTTAAATTGAAAATAAAACCAACGAAACCATATCACAATGGTGTGCTCATGGGCAAACCATCCGCATTCGGGGACACGCTTTATAACATGAAAACATAAAACATGACATAAAAAAAACAGTTTAATGATCAGCGGAATACGTTTCACTCCGGTTCAATTTTCAAGTTTGGCGCTGCCGCTTGAACTGCGCTCTTGTATCGTGCTCAGCTGATCAGCTGTTGCTCACAGCAGGTGTTGAAAATGGCCACCATTCTGCTGCATGCATAAGACTACGCGACATTTCATGTTGTTGAAAATGTGCTGCAATATATCCGGTGTTATCTTGTTGCATTTTAATGTAATCCGTGCCATCAGTTCTTGCAAATTGTTAATCCTTTCTTTAAAGATCTCATCTTTAAGAAAGCCAAATATGGAGAAATCTAACGGGGTGAGGTCTGGTGATCTTGCGTTCCCCTGCTTACAACTCGGCCAGGGAAAAACTCTTCAAGAAAATCCAAACTTGCTTGAGCAGTATGTGCTGTTGCTCCGTCTTGCTGAAAGAAACCACCTTCAAATTCATCGGGATGCAACTCTTCTTAAAATGGAGCCAATAATTGTTCCCTATAACGTTGACCATTGATTGTATCGTGGAAGAATATTGGTCCTATGATTCTACGGCGGGATACAGCCAACCATATTCCTATCTTGACAGGATGTAAAGGAGCCTCGATGAAATTCTGGGGTTTGACAACAGACCACGTTCGGTAATTTTGTTTGTTGACATAACCACTTAAATGGAACCAAGCTTCGTCCGTAAAAAAAACTTAGATCGAGAACATCGTCGTTGTTTAAATTTTGCTCGAAAAAGTTGCAATACTCCATTCGACTGTTGTGATCTCTAGGCAAGATTTCTTGGACCACAGACACTTTATATGGATGCATGTGTAAACGGCGCTTGAGAATCTTTTTAAAGGTAGTGTGGGATACATTCGTTTGAGCAGACATACGACGTGTTGAGGAATGTGGATTTTCTTCGACGAGCTGTTCAACTTGTTCGACGACAGTTTGGCCAGTTTGTGGTCTTCCAGTGGATTTCCCTTTCATCACGCTCCCGTTGTGTGGAATCTCTCGACAATTTGGCAAATGTGGTGCTGCAAGGCATTTTCTTCGACAAAATGATTTGGAAACCGAAGTCGAAACTGTGCTCGACATTAAAGAACAGAATATTGCGATTCTCCATTTACGACGCGCCTAGTTCCGAAATACGCCTCAATAATGAATGTGTTTTCTTCAAGGGTGTACATTTTAGACGCTTATTAAATAAATTCAATAAATGCTATGAATTGTTTGACATATTGATTTCATTTATTGACAGAACTAATTTAGTACTAAATCAAAAAGAGTAGAGTGGTACAGTTCCTTAATAATCTCTTCCCCTTCCATTAGTGCTCTCAATTCAAAGTTCATTTTTGGCCTGACTTCGTGTTCATCTATTCGGATTGAGCCCAGTATTCTCCGTAGTATTTTCCGTTTGAACACTTTTCGGTCTTCTTCTTTTTTTTGTTAAGGTCCAAGTTGTTGTTCCATAAGTTAATACAGGTCTTATAATAGTTTATTATAGCCTCCTGCTGTCGTTGCAATTCTTCCGGCAACCAGTTGTCGTTGACGATATTAGTTCTTAATACTTTGCAAACCTTCTCTTCCAGACGAGAGCAATGACGGCAGTCCGTCGGACAGGATCTTCTTGAAAGAGCATCGGCATTTCGATGACTAGTGCCCGCTCGATGTTCCGTGTCAAAGTCGTATCCTTGTAATCGTTCGATCCACTTTGCGACCTGGCCTTCAGGATTACGGAATTGTAGAAGCCATTTCAACGCTGTATGGTCCATCCTCAATAAAAACTTCCGTCCGTACAAGTATTTGTAGAAGTGCTCAACGGACTTCACGACAGCCAATAATTCTTTTCTGGTCACACAATAATTCCTTTCGGCTTTCGACAAAACCTTACTAAAATAGCCGATGACTTTTTCTTGTCCATCCTGTATCTGAGAAAGTACACCCCCAATGGCCAGGTTACTTGCATCTGTGTCAAGTATGAACTTCCCTTCTGTCCGTGGGTAGCTCAATATTGGCGCTGTTGTCAAGGCACGCTTCAACTGTTGGAAAGCTGTTTCGCACTCTCCGCTCCAAACATACTCGCGCCCATCTTCAGTTAACCTTGTCAGGGGCTTCGCTATATTGGCAAACCCAGGAACGAAACGCCTGTAGTAGGTACATAATCCAAGAAAACTACGAACTTGGTGTTTATCTTTCGGTGTTGGCCACTCTTGAACTGCACGAATTTTATCGGGGTCGGCTGCCACTCCATTTTATGATACGACATGCCCGAGGTATCTCACCTCCTTTCTGAATATGTGGCACTTTTTCGGACTCTGTTTCAGAATGGCTCCACGTAGTCTTCGGAACACTTCCTCTAGATTTTTCAAATGTTCGTTGAATGATTTTCCAACTACAATCACATCATCTAGGTATACCAGGCAAGTTTTCCACGACAGCCCCCTCAGGATGGTCTCCATTAGACGCTCAAAGGTGGCCGGAGCGTTACATAGACCGAAAAGCATAACTGTAAACTGCCATAGTTCGGAACCAATAGTGAACGCGGTCTTCTCCCGGTCTTCAGGTTCCATTTCAACTTGCCAATAACCACTCTTCAAGTCCAAAGTCGAAAACCATCGTGAACCAGACAGGGTATCTAACGTGTCGTCGATGTGTGGTAAGGGATAGCTGTCTTTCTTGGTCACGTTATTGAGCTGCCGATAGTCCACACAAAATCTCGTTGACCCGTCCTTACTGACCAGGACCAGCTGGTGTTACGTTAGCAATAAATTTCATCCATAAATTTTTTTTTTAGTTTCCCAATTTTTTTTAAATATCCGTTAACCGCTTTATCAAACACACAGAACAAACGGAAAAACTATAAATTATCTCAATAAACTAGTAAACAAAGCAAGTAACGTACTCAAGGAACATGCTATACGTAATACTATAATGCCCCGTAAAAGCGTTATGGAAACCATGTTTGCCAACTTCTATGGAAAATTTCTTATCACTGCCTGAGAGTAAACTAAATTTCCTCAAACATATGTGAAAATTACGAGGAAGTTATTTTTTGTAACTTGGAAAAATCATTTTGAAACTGAATGACTAGACCGTTCGCGTAATACAACATGAGCACAAACATTGTCTATGGATGGCGTGTTTGCCAATTTTTATGGAAGTTTTTTTTATCACTGCCTGAAAGTACACTAAATTTCTTCAAACATATGTGAAAATTATGAGGAGTTATTTTTGAAACTGAATGACTAGATCGCTCGCGTAATACAACATGAGCACATAATAATGTCTTCTTTTACAAAAAGTCTTATGTCCACATTTTTTAGAAAATACATATATAGAATCGTGTAATAACAATAATTTTGCAACGTCATTAGAATCCATGCTTTGCATATGGCATTTGTAATTGCTAAACTGAAGTCTGAATTAAAAACTGGCCAATCTCAATTATTTTTTATACAGAAATATCAAAATTCTTGCAACCAGTTTATTATAGTGTGTCATGTTTTGAAGATATCATTTCATATTTAATTGTATAATACCAACATAGTACAAAAGCTTCTTCGAGTGATGATACGGTTTTCGAACTACATTTCCAGTTGCTTGACAGCATCACGTTGAAAGAAACTGATACTGCTATAATATAGGTTTAGTTGTTTAAAGGCATTTATTTATACATGTATATTACATCACCATCGGATCTATCATTTAAGGCTTCAGATTTGAAATTTTTGGTAGTTTCTGTAGCCCGATGACAATTATCAATGTCTTCATTTTCTACATGTCGGGCCGTGTTATGTTTAAGATGTTGCCCCAATTATAACTTTTTTGCTACTCTCGCTTGTTGTGTTAAATCAGTTTCATGGTAGAAATTCTTGGAATTGCTGTACACTCGGGCATGTAATCCCAATTTAATAGTTAAATGCAGTTTAAACAATTTACAGTTATCATGTCGTAGTAGCCATATACAGTGCGATTCAAAAGTATAGAATAAATTCGATAAAAAGGAAAGTATTGATTCTTGGAAAAATTCCGAAAACACGTCAATTTTGTTTTCAAAGTTCCCACTTCTCGACATAATATTCAGATATACAGGGTGATACGTTTAAGTGTGGCGACGGCATCGACATTTTTCTTAATAGCAATGTCCATTTTCTATTTTATATTCTGACACTTGATCCAATTTCCAACATGGTAATGTAATAAGTTCGTTACCTTACATAAGAAATTTTTGAAAAAAATAATTATGAAGACAGGAAAGTGCTCTAGTCACCTTAAACGCATCACCCTGTATATCCGAATATTATGTCAAAAAGTGCGGACTTTAAAAACAAAATTGACCTGTTTTTGGGATTTTTCCAACAATCAATACTTTCGTTTAAGTGTGGTGACTATAGAGCCGGATATTCACCAAAGTTGCAAATCTGTTACAAACAGTTTTAAACTAGGCTTGTAAAAACGGTTTAGTTGGTGTATACGTCGACGGTTTCGAACAAGTTTGTGTTTGCTGAAGTTCGCTCATGAAGCGGTAAGATCAAATGGAGTGGGTTTTGAACAAGTTTGCAGCCATAGCCGGTGTGTACGCCTTTTTAACAAATATGGCATCGGCATTATTTAGTCTCGTAACTGCCACCAAAAACGGATCAGTATATTATGATCTATTTCTAGCAACAAGCATATATTGGTTTTTACTATTAAGTGCAAAAACACTGAGTGGTAGTGGCAAAGATCTTTATTATTTCAAGAATTGGCAACTTACAGGTGCAAATCGATTATTAGCAAATTTAAAACGGGAAGATCCCACACTATTTTGCAATTTTACCAGAATGTCTGCAAGTGACTATTGCATACCTTCAACTTAATTCTATTACAACAAAAATTATTATGGACTGTCGAAGATCTGTTCATAACAAAGTAACCTGATCAAATCCGAAAAAGCTAAACATTGTGCTAAACATCTACATAAACCAATTCTAAACAGTTTTCCAGGCGGTGTATACAGCGTGATCAAGTTTTAACCACTGAAGTTTGCGAGTGGTTTGTAACTTTCACTGGTTTCAAACAAATTCCAAACAAGAATTTTGCTGAGTATCCCGCCTTAGCACTTTCCCGTCTTCATAATTATTTTTTTCAAAAATTTTCTTCTGTAAGGTAACAAGCTTATTACATTACCATGTTGGCAATTGGATGAAGTGTCAGAATATGGAATAAAAAATGGAAGTTGCTATTAAAAAAAAATGCAGATGAAGTCACCACACTTGAACGCACCACCCTGTATATCCGAATATTATGTCAAAAAGTGCAGACTTTAAAAACAAAATTGAACTGTTTTTGGAATTTTTCCAAAAATCAATACTTTCCCTTTTATCGAATTTATTCCTTACTTTTGAATCGCACTATATGTATAACTATACTTTTCTTATTATAATTCGTACATTCAAATGTACGATTTTTTTCTTCGCCAATAATTCCCCTTTATACAACCTTTTTTCTACTACACCTTCAACTACGTTTTTCTATTTAAGTTCTTAAATGACTATTAAAACTCATTTGATATTTTTATTTTGTTAGTTTGGTAACAGCATGATTTTAATGATTTTTCCAAGTTACAAAAAATAATTTCCTCGTAATTTCCACATACGTTTGAGGAGATTTAGTGTACTTTCAGGCAGTGATAAAAAAACTGCCATAAAAATTGGCAAACACGCCATCCACAGACAATGTTTGTGCTCATGTTGTATTACGCGAACGGTCTAGTCATTCAGTTTCAAAATTATTTTTCCAAGATACAAAAAATAACTTCCTCGTAGTTTTCACATATGTTTGAGGAAATTTACTGTACTTTCAGGCAATGATAAAAAGACTTCCATAAAAATTGGCAAACACGTCATCCATGATAATGTTAGTGCTCATGTTGTATTACGCGAACGGTCTAGTCATTCAGTTTCAAAATGATTTTTCCAAGTTACAAAAAATAACTTCCTCGTAATTTTCACATATGTTTGAGGAAATGTAGTTTACTCTCAGGCAGTGATAAAAAAACTGCCATAAAAATTGGCAAACGCACCATCCACAGACAATGTTTGTGCTCATGTTGTATTACGCGAACGGTCTAGTCATTCAGTTTCAAAATGATTTTTCCAAGTTACAAAAAATAACTTCCTCGTAATTTTCACATATGTTTGAGGAAATTTAGTTTACTCTCAGGCAGTGATAAAAAAACTGCCATAAAAATTGGCAAACACGCCATCCATAGACAATGTTTGTGCTCATGTTGTATTACGCGAATGGTCTAGTCATTCAGTTTCAAAATGATTTTTCCAAGTTACAAAAAATAACTTCCTCGTAATTTTCACATATGTTTGAGGAAATTTAGTTTACTCTCAGGCAGTGATAAAAAAACTGCCATAAAAATTGGCAAACACGCCATCCATAGACAATGTTTGTGCTCATGTTGTATTACGCGAATGGTCTAGTCATTCAGTTTCAAAATGATTTTTCCAAGTTACAAAAAAATAACTTCCTCGTAATTTTCACATATGTTTGAGGAAATTTAGTGTACTTTCAGGCAGTGATAAAAAAACTTCCATAAAAATTGGCAAACACGCCATCCATAGACAATGTTTGTGCTCATGTTGTATTACGCGAACGATCTAGTCATTCAGTTTCAAAATGATTTTTCCAAGTTACAAAAAAGAACGTCCTCGTAATTTTCACATATGTTTGAGGAAATTTAGTATAGTTTCAGGCAGTGATAAAAAATCTTCCATAGAAGTTGGCAAACATGGTTTCCATAACACTTTTACGGGGCATTATAGTATTACGTATAGCATGTTCCTTGAGTACGTTAGTTGCTTTTTTTTACTAGTTTATTGAGATAATTTATAGTTTTTCCTTTTGTTCTGTGTGTTTGATAAAGCGGTTAACGGATTTAAAAAAAAAATTGAGAAACTAAAAAAATTTATGGATGAAATTTATTGCTAACGTAGCACAGGTACCAGCATCACCGGTGATGCCCATGGACTGCTGGATGGCTCGATGACCCCGATGACCCTGACGTCTCGGTTGCTGTCGGACTGGCCCAGAGTTCCCTGTATTGATTTTATGTCGCACAATATTAGTTCGTCCCTTCTGGGTATCGTCAAGAGCGAAGATATCTTGATATCGGTGAACCAAATCCTGTACCTCTTTCACTTCCGTTCTATTAAGGTTTTCGCACGAACTAACAGCCATACCCACTAATCTTTCACCGTGGTTTTTGGGCACTGGTTTTGGAACATCAGCCATACACCTGGCTACTCGGAATACTGGCACACACTGTCCCACAAGGGTACTCTTCTTCAATGTCACCGGATCCACATTAACGTTCATAAGCCTCACCGGTACTGTCTTTCCAACCTTGATCAGCGCTTTTCTCACCAGTATGCCACTCTGGATCTTCTTATCACAAACAGGCTCCATCATTCGCACACATCCTACCCGAAGATCTCCATCCAAACCTGCCTCGACAACCTTCTCGCTTTGACCCGGCAATATCACATCTTCTGTCAGCAAAACCCTTACGACAGGACTGCTGTGTTTCTCTGTCTCTTAACCCATCAATGAAGGTTTGTACAGCTAGTTGTCCAAGAAATGAATCGGGTGCCGTAGGGTACGCCAATCGGACAAGCCGCGTAACATCGGCTTCAAATTCCTGAAGGCTTTCTCCATTCTTCTGGACACGATTCTTTACTTGTGCGTGATACACTTTTTGAAGATGCGCGTCTCCATATCTCATCTCCAATCTAGACACTGACAACTGGTAATCATTTTCCTGTCCTGCTGGGATTGTTTGCAGGACGTTCAACGCGTCTCCACGCAAAGCCACAGTTAAAGAAACGGCCTTTTCTTTGCCTGTCCATCCGTTGGCCCCAGCGGCCGCCTCAAATTGTTTGTAGTAGGTGGACCAAGGTATCTTTCCATCGAACGTAGGCGGTTTTACTTTTATCCCTACAAAAGGATAGGGACCCTTTTCTTCTTTAAATTGTTTTTTTACTTCATTAAACGGCCACTCAGATGTTGAAGGAAACCGTAGTTGACTCATTCTATCTTCCAGCATTTCGGTTATGTCGTCTTTCTTAGTTGTGGGTGGTAATTGCATTTGGGCTATTTTCTCTTCTACCATCTTTATTACCCTATCTTGTTCCGCCAATCTACCTTCCAACAGTCCTAACGCGATGGCATTCTCAAAAATTCTTCGAAAGCTTTATTATCTTCCAACGCTTTGACGTTTTCCAGCAATTCTCCTTTAAGCCTTCTAGAACTTTCTTCGGATTTTTCTAGTAATTCTTCTTTAAGCCTTCTAGTACTTTCTTCAGATTTTTCTAGTAATTCTGCAAACCTTCTAGAATTCTCTTCGTGCTTTTCCAGTACTTTTTCTTCCAGTGCTTTAGTATTTTCAAGTAATTCTTCTTTAAGCATTTTAGAATTTTCAAAAACTTTTTGTTCCAGCACTTTAGTATTTCCCATTAGCTTTCTAGCATTCTCTTCGGACTTTTCCAGTAGTTCTTCTTTTAACATTCTAACATTTTCTTCGGACTTCCTAGAATTCTCTTCGACTTTTATAGAACTTTCCAGTAACTCTTCTTTAATTTTACTTAACAACACATTAGTATCAATTGCGGGTCCAGGTATTTCGAAGCGGTAATTTTCAGGATCTTCCTTCTGTTCTAAAAGCCGTTCTCTTAGCCGATTTATCAAAACTTCTTTCTTTCCATTACTATTTAAGTCTCTCTCGTCCAATTCCCGTTTTAAATCTATCACTAACAGATCTTTTAACAGTTTCATCACCATTTTAATTGTTTGTTGAAATTATTTTTAACACTAAAGATTTATTCTCACAGCACTTTATTTAATTATTACGCGATTTTATTTATTTTAAAACTCCACACTTGTAACACCACTGTAACGTTCTTTTTAAAATAATAATCAAAAATGCTGTGTAAAATCGTCTATTAATAAAGAAAAGCTTATTTACAATGCACTTAATTAAAAACACTATAACTATAAACTATTTAATTGACTATTAAAAATGCTAGGTATTTACAAATTTATTTGAGGACTATTTATATAAAAACTATATGTATTAACTAATTATTCAGAGTACATTTCAACAAGACGCTGGTTAAACATTAACTAACTCCCTTCTACTCGCGACTCAATTTATATCTTTCATACGATGACTCGTACATCTAGAATGTTCGATGACGTGTTGATGAGTCATACACGCAACTGCTGATGGTCACGTCGATGAGTCATACATTTAGGTGTTATTGATGAGTCATACAGTCGATGACTCATACATCTAGAATGTTTGATGACGTCATATGTGGTTTACTATTCGTTACAATAGCTTTCATTGTCCATAACAATACAATTTGTGTTGTTGTTCAGAACCTCATTAAACAATCTTCGGGATGCAAAATAGCTTTGTTTAGTTGAGCATTAATTCGTTTGGGACAATTTCGTTTTAAATTATTTCTCTATTTAATGCGTTGCACCATTGACTGAAAAATTCCGAAAAATCTTTTAGCAACTCACAGACTTTTCTTTTTGAAATTCTTTCATTATCTTAGCATTATTTTTTTTACAGAAGAACCCTTTTAGAGGATCACTTAGATGTTTATCTTTCAAATTTTCAAAATTCTGTACACTGTTATGTTAATCATGCTTTGTGCAGGTCAAACTGAAACGCCGGCCATTTTGGCTATGCTTAATATTGATTTCGGTGGATTTTGTTTGTAAATACACGCAACTTGTTTCCTTAAGTTTTTATTTGTACCTCCCATGTTAAATAAATGTATTGTAATAAATAAATTATTATGTTAAGTTAAAAGACAAGCTTATCACTTTTAAATCAGGCTTAATTCTTCATTTAAAATAATTGATCAGCAAATGACAGTCTAGCCTGATTAAAAAAACGACAAAACTTTTTGGTTTAGTCCTTAGTATACGTAAACTTTGTTTTATTATCTTAAACCATTTCCGAGATACTACCTATTAGCGACACTGTATATTACCTACCTGTTTACACAATTCTCTCTTTCTTAAATATTCATCACAAACATGCTTATCTTGTTTATGTTAGTAAACAGTGTGTTAAAAATATTTAGTTTTTAGTTTGTTTTATCAGTAATAACACAACTGTGTGTTGTTTTTGTAGTAAAGTTTCATACTTAAGAATGTTATCAGTCAATACCATGTACTTCATAAATAATGTTTTTTTTTCTAATCACTTAAGGAAGCTAGATCTGTTTGAACAAGGAAGTTATTTGTAGTTGCACAAAAATGTATAATTAAACCAATTGAGTAATTTGTATTGATAATTGTACACTTTATAATTCATTTTAATGGTTTTCATTTACAATTTATATTTAAAACAATAATACCATATTCTTAATACTATCTATAAAAACTAAAAGTTGTTTGAAACTGAAGATTAACAAAAATATAATGTGTTCAAAAAGTAGCTAGATCAGAGTAATTAGTGCAAAATTGTATAGATGTTGATGATAAAGATTTATCTCTTTACTAAATTTATGATAAAATTGTCATCATCAGAGGCAGGCACAACCTTGCAGGAGGGTGTATAATCTTGTGTTGCATATATGTATGTATATTAGGGTGACTGTTAAAAAATCTTTTTTGCGCATCTCTTAAAACGTTAGTAAATGATTAAAAAATAAGAGGAAATATATATTTTTTGTAATTTAAATTATGTGTGTGAATTATGTGTTATAAAACTGATTGAAGTTTTTAAAAATGGATATTTTTATTTACGACACTAAATAATAAAATTAAATAAAAATACTCACTTTTTAGAAACTTCAATCAGTTTTAGGCAGGCATAGGCACGGTTTAAATTCAAAAAGAATATTTTTCATCATTTTCTAATGCTTTAAGGGATGCGCGAAAAAAATTTATTTTAATGATCACCCTAATGTATACGTTAGGGTTTTCTGGGTCTCAAGAATTTTTCTATTTCCCGGACTCGAGACTTTTTCTTCCAGAAGCCCGGGGAACTCCGGATAGTAATTTTACATAGGTAGGTATTAGAGATGTACCGAAGCTTTGGTTTTGCTTCAGTATTCGGCCAATTTTTAACAGATTCGGTTTTGGCCCAAGCAGCATGAAAGATCCGGTATTCGGCCGGTCGAAGCGGATTTTTTTAATTTTTTTCTGTCGCAATCTGACTTATTCGACTGCATTTTAACTGAAAAACTCATTATTTAGCATTTAACTAAAAAAAATTCTAAATTTTTAAAATATGTATCACTACCTAATTTTTACGTCCTGTCTAGACGATGACTAAAAGGGAGAATACATATATTGTTCCGATTAGACGTTCAACAATAAATTGAGGAATTCTTGTCTTAAGAAATCACAAGGTGAAAATGCAAAATGCATCGCGAATCACTCGGTAACACGCGGCGATCACGTGCCCGACTTAGATTGCTCCCGGAAAATGCCGAAAACCAACTTTTTATCCACCACAATCTTCTTAAATTAAATTATAAATATTGATTTTTTTTAATGTTGTTAATATTACGTTGTAGTTTTTTAATTAATGTTTTTGACATCGTGTTTTTTATAATCCGATACTGTTTATTTTATTAATTTTATTAATTTTGCTTAGTTATATTTTATATTATTTTCTGCACAGATACATTATAATTAGACTATTATTGCTAGACTCATCTAAACATAACCGTCTATTTATGGCCCAAGGGCCTCTTTATGGTGCGATGGGCAATAAAGAAACGTCAATTAATGTCAGAGCTGTTTCTTTGTAGAACTTGATTGGTTCTTAATATAATTTGTAAACTTATCACCAATGAAAATATGCTAAATTAAACATTTTGGAATAGTAACTATAGTAACGTACTTCGTATAAGCACATATGTAAGTGTACGCACATCGGCTTGATGTACCTACGTACTCATTTAATTATATTTTTTACACAATAATAGATTTGAGATAAAAACTTAATCTGAGCATAAAATAGTCTATGTATAGCGGGCATAACCTGCTTTTATGGCCCTACAGCCTTTTCCTAAGAAATAACGCTTCTGGCCATAAAAGCTTCTTTATGCCCTTAATACATAACTATTATTATAGCAAAATGCGTAGTAGGAAACATATTTCTCAGACACCAATGTTTTCTTTTTTTGACATAATTTTGTATTCAATAAAACTAATTAAAGTCTCTATTGCGCTTCGAGCGAATATTTGGCGCTTCGGAAAATTCTAATTGCCGAATATTCGGTGATTCGGCCAAACGTCCCTTCGGTGCATCACTAGTAGGTATTATAATATATAATAAAAATTATTATATATAAGCAAAATTTAATTAGCCTCTCGGACCTCTAATTAGGTTCCCCTAAAAGTTTTCATTGGAAAATAACTAATAAATAACAATAATAATATTTAACTAAAATAAATAATATTTAATTAAAAGTACAGCAATACATAAATAGATTCTCCTGACATAAGATTTTCTTTTTTTTCTCTTCTATAACAAAATCTTTCATGTTTAATTTTGTATTGTTTGTAGCCAAGTTTTATGTCATTCATAATCTTAACAAAACATTCTTCCTGAATATGGAGATGAACATTTAACCAAGCAAGTATTATTTCAAATATCCATTTTATGTTTCCAAAATAAACAGTTATAAATACATTCATCCTGCTAAACCACTTTGATCTTTCCTAGAAAAAAAAAATACCTAGTTGCACCCTACAACTATTTATTATTTCTGGTTTATTATACTTCAATGGTTATAAATGCTTCAATATGAATTTTTAAATAAAAACATTCTGTTTAGGGCTTTAGGAAGACTGCTACTTACAAATATTAATACCTGTTTATAAATAAGGTCGAAAATCCGGGATTAAAACCTTTATGAATATAATTGAATAGGAGGTACAGTTTACTTATTGAAGGGCTTGGATAGTTATGGTACCTAACAGAATCTTCTTACTGAAACTAATCCCTTCCCCTATATTGATTGTTTATAGAGAAGTTCTAAATACTTTGTATGTCTTTGAAATGGTTGTTTACTAGTTTCTTTCAAAAGAACTGGTTAAGAAAATCAGTTGTGTAAGGCGACACTCTTGTTCAGAACTGCATTTTTTAACTAATAACCCAATAAACATATTTATACAATAGCAACAACAAACTTAATATCACTAAATTTGAGCACCATAAGTTTGCGGTTGCTACGAGGGATGCTATTCTAATAGTTAGTAGCAGGCCATGGAAGCTCAATTGGTTAGAAACAATTGCAACAATTGCATTTAGTTGACATTCGTTACCCACAATTGTCAAACGTTCCGATTTCCTTGTGAAACGTAGTTAATTTTGTAAGATAGTTGTGCATTTTTAATTCAGTTAAGAAGAGCATTCCGCTAACTGCCTTTAGAGCTATGATTCTCTACGACTATAAAAGACAGTTAGGATATCAGCAAAGCCATGAAAATTTGATAGCAGCTTTTGGCGATGCTGCCCCTTCATTATCCGCTGTTAGTCATTGGTTCCGCGATTTTCGACGAGGGCGAGAGCTGCTAGAAGACGAAGCAAGACCTGGAAGACCTGCGGAAGCTGCCTGTTCAGAAAATGTTGATAGTGTGGCAAGCTTGATTCAGTCCAATCGAAATATTACTTATAGGGAGATTCAGGAGGAAGTGCAGATTGGATCCTCGGCGGTGAATACCATTTTGCATAAACATCTTGGGGTAAGAAAGCTAGCAAGCCGTTGGATACCGCATTTGTTCTCAGAAAGTCAAAAACAGGCTCGAGTAGACTGGTGTTAATTTATGTTGCAAAAATTTGACGGAGGAGCTTCCAAGCAAGTGGCAGACATTGTAACTGGTGACGAATCTTGGGTATACAGTTACGACCCTGAAACTAAACAGCAGTCTAGTGTTTGGGTATTCGAAGATGAAGACTTGCCCACAAAAGTAATTCATGGCAGAAGCGTCAATAAGAAAATGATTGCTGTTTTTTTCCGCCGAAGTGGTCCTGTTGCTGTTATTCCACTTGAAGATCGCACAACTGTTAATTCTGAATGGTACTGCGAAGTGGCTTTACCATAGATGTTTGCAAAATTACAGACAGGTCGCCAAAGGACCGGTTTGCGTAACATCTTAGTCCATCATGACAACGCATCCTCCCACACTGCTGCTAGAACATTGGGTTTTTTGAAAGATACGGGAGTTTAATTGGTAACACATCCTCCGTATAGCCCAGATCTGGCGCCGTGCGACTTTTTTTTGTTTCCAACTGTTAAAAAAATGATGCGAGGTAAAAGATTTTTCAGCGCAGATGCAGCAGTTACAGAATCTCAAAGAATTTTTGAGGACCTTTCAGAAAATGAATTTTCCGAATGTTTTAAAAAGTGGTTTCAAAGAATGCACAAGTGTATTAGTCTGAATGGAGATTATTTTAAAAAACAAAGATTTTTTGTTAAATCGGTCTTTTTATAACACAATTTTCAGCGCAACCCTCGCATTATATAAATAAAAATGTTTTTTGGGAAGTTGCTCAAGAAATTGAAACAAATAAAACCTTGATTCTAAAGTAAAAATTTTGATTCTTATTGATGAATATCTTATATATAAAAGTCCTGTGTCTTGAGTTATTTTTCCCGGGACTCAAGACAACAAAAAATTGAAGAATTCTCGGGACTTGTGTCTCAGGAATTTCTCGGGTCAGAAACCCTAGTATACATATAGAATTATGGCGATTCCAGGTTTTTAAACTGTAGTAAAACATAAAAACTGAAAAACTGTCCAATAAGTCCTTTTTTTAGAGATTTAAATCAATCTGTGGGAATAAAGTTTTTGCAATCTTTGTTTACCGAAAAACAGGTTGCTACATTTTGTTTTAATAATAGCGATATACATATCACGTAAGTTCAGTAAGTTTTAGAAATTAATAATTTAATTGTTCTTCTTAATCCTATGCCTTTCCTAATCCTATGGCCCCTATGCCATATGTACTTTACTGTTCTTTCTTGCACTTTTCTCTTCATTCTTTTCTATCTTGTGTCATTTGCCTGATTTCTTTCCATTCGATTCCTTTTTTCTGCCGCTTCTTTGATTTCCTCATTCCATGTCTTCCTTTCTGTTCTTACCATCCATTTTTACTTCATATATTCGTCTGATGCTGATCATACTTATCAGAAATACTTATAGCTTTCGACTTGCTCAATTCTCTTTCCACGTATTTGTTTGTTATGTGTTTTCTTTATATTTGATATTATCATGCTCTTTGTTCTGTCTACGTATATTTCCATACTATACTTTTGTAATTTCTGGTTTAATATGTTTAAGTTAAATTTAGGTTTTGTTCTGAACCAGCTAAAATAACCATGTCATTTGCGAACATTAATTCTGACAATTTCACTTCCTCCATCCAGGGCCGACATAGCTTTTGCGGGACCGGGTTCAAAAATGCGCTTGGCTTAGAAAACTTCTAAAGAAATTATTTAACAGATACAAGATAACAATAACAGATTGATGTGGCCTGTACTACCACTGTACAAATTACCCCCATTTTTTCTTTTATATTAAGGGTGACTCCTTGTCACAGTGGCAGTGATTCGCATGTGAGTCGCAAGACGTTTTCATATCACAACTAATATTTTTACTTATTGTACATAGTATACTAGTAAATATAGATGAAGGTTAATCTCTATTATGTTTAATTAATGATTTACATTAAATTGTTTTTAATGCAAATTCATATCGAAAAATGTATTGCCCCGACTGGGAATGATAGTCGTCTCCCAGTAGCTCAGTTAGTAGAGATACCACCTAGACAGTGGAGAGTCCTAGGTTCGATTCCCAGCCAGGGCGATACATTTTTCTATATGAACTTGTAAATATACACATTTTAATCTTTTTATTTCCAACCGCGACTGACAGTTACATTGCACAGACTATTACATATTACAATAGGATCATAGAGTATCATTATAGTTATTTACGAAGTACGTGAAGAGTTTATACGCACATGAAGGAATTTTTTGAGTGATTCATTTGGGCGATTGCATCGAAGATGACTTCGCGCATCGAGTTTTGCACAGTTTTTTTGAAATGAACTTTAACAATAAAAAAACAATTATCTAACCAAAATCTGTAATACTTTTTCGAATTTAAAGTAAATATAAAGCCAATAGCATTCGCTTGTTGCCAATAGGCGCTCGCACATTTGTCAGTGGGATTATTAGCGATTATCTGTCTTTTGTGATTTTTAATACCCAAATGGCATTTTCTAAATTAACAAAATAATATTAATATTAAAATAATTAAAGGATACTCCTACCAAACATTTTTTGAACACATTGGTCTGGTGTTATTTTAGTGGAAATTTTATACTGATTCCCTGAATATGTAAATCATTTTTGGGGCGAACGCCTCAAAGGTTTCCAATTTAGGGATCAAAAGTAAAAAAATGCTTAATCTCCATGGCAACTACTAATAATTATATTAAGTTTCTATCATTGCCAAATTGTGTTTACAATTACACAATTTAGTTAGCTTAGGTTTAGGTTAAGTTAGGTTAGGTGGGAAAAATAATCGATTTTGCTTTTGCATAGCGTTTTGATTAGGTAGTGACGTTTTTGTGGAGATTAGGTTGTAACCTAATTTTGAAGACTTAGGGGTGTTTGTCCCAAAAATAATTTACATATTCGGAATCAGCATAAAATATCCATTAAAATGACACCAATTTAGTCGAAAAATTTAGTTTAGTAGGGAAAATTATTTAATTGTTCTAATTTCTTTATTATTATCAAGTCCAATTACTTTTAGAGAGCCTAGAAGGACCAGTGCTGCTTGCATCTTTTTAAAGCACGAGTGCGCGAAAACTGCATTTGCGTTTAACTGTTACATTCGGTAAATGTCATTTTGAAAGTGGTGTGTTTAAAAAGTTATTTCTCTATTTTTTTTTGTTGCAAAGTTTTTAATTATGCCATCCAAATTTACGTGGGTCGAATGGTTGGAGTTTGCTTTGCCAGTCATTAAGTGACACCGAAACATTCGTGCGACTACAGCAGCAGAGAAACACGCGTATTTGTATGTGAGCCTTATAAAGCGCGGGGCCGTCTAAAAGCACAGGGCCGTTTAATAGCACAGGGCCGGGTTCCGGGGAACGCGCTGAACCCGGCTCGAGCCGGCCCTGCCCCCATTTTTCTAATATCTTATTTTTAATTTTTTATTTTGTTTCTTATCTCTTTAATTAACTCATCCATCGCTAACGTGAATAATAGGGGGCTGAGAACACATCCCTGTTTCACTCCTTTTTCTGTTGTAAACTTCTTTGATTCTTCATTGTATGTTCTTACTATATTTCTGTTATTTTTATACACCACTTTCATCGCCTCTATTAAGCCTTTGTTGGTTCTTCTTTTCTTTAAGATTTTCCATATGTCCTGTCATCTTTTTACTTTATCAAATGCTTTACACAGATCGATGAATCATGCATGTATTTCTTTGTTTTTCACTAATTTGTCTGATCATAAATATTAGGTCTATCGTGCTTCTTCCTTCCCTAAATCCACACTGTCTTTCTTCTTATTATTTCTTCTATTATTCGCGCTAAAATTTTTCTTGGGATGCTTGATAATATTATTCTGCTGTTGTTGTAAATTGGAAGAATTTATTCCTGTGTTCCAATTCTTTGGTATCACTTTCTTTTTTATTGCCATTCAGTATTTCTGTAAATTTGATTGTTACTATGATGATCCTGGTGCCTTGGATAATTGTAGTATTCAAGGCAACAAATGTAAATAAAAAAGACAAATGAATTTATAAAACAAGCAGTCAAAACATTAATTCTCTCGTCTTTAACAGTAAAAGATGTAAGTGCGGTTGGGGTGCCCCTGGGTTGTCTCGGTATATGTAAGGGACCCGCTTACGTAGTGGCGCTTGTGTGGTTTTCGGTGATCGGCGGTACTCTCGGGCGCCAGTTATTTTAACGTGGTATGCTCCACGGCTCCGGGTAACTACAAGTGGAGAAAAAGATAATCCAGGAAACTGCTGGGGTTGCTGAGGTCGGCCCTGTCTGGGTCACTCCATGGTCTCCACCTATTTCTACTAAGACACTTAGAAAAGGTAAAGGGGTTATCAGCAAATAAAAGACACAATCAGAATACCAAACAGTAACCAATTTATTTTTATTACTAACATACTTCCTACAAACCTTACTACTACCCTAATAAACTTACGGTTAATAACGGATTTCCAAGCAAGTGGGGTGCAACAATACAGCGTAGCGAACAAAAGCGAACCAAGCGTGAGGGTACGGTGCTAGAATACAGGGCCGGATAACGGGGTGTCGGATGATAACGGACGTACCGGGTAAGGAATGCAAGGAACTGGGCCTCCCGGAATACTCGCAGTGAGGCCTCGGAAAGATCGGACAGGGTGTGTGGATTGAGACCTCCCGGAATGCTCGCAGTGAGGTCTCGGACAGAGTGCAAGGGATGAGACTTCCCGGAATACTCGCAGTGAAGTCTCGGACAGGATTGCGGAATGAGACTTCCCGGAATACTCGCAGTGAAGTCTCGGACTGGACTGCGGAATGAGACTCCCCGGAATACTCGCAGTGAAGTCTCGGACAGGGCGTAAGGGATGAACGGACAAGAGCAGGCGGAAAGGGAATCGGAAAGTCGGTAAGAGGACTTACTCTTATATTCTCCGGGAATGGTCCGGTCTGCTGGGCTGGTTCCTGGAGGCTGGGAGTCCTGGGCGCGGACTGAATAAATCGTCGCTCCGCACCTGTTTATATAGGCGCTCTCGGAGCGTGGGGGAAAAGGTAAGAGTAAAACGGAGCGGCGCACGCCAAATATCGGTTAGAGAAGGGACGCGTGCTCTCGCTTGAATCGGCCGCTTATCCGAACGGTTTGAGATTGCACGGAAGATACGGATTTTAATTCTTACATCCAAAATAAATAGCCAAAATTAAGTAACTTCGTTACAAAAAATAAATCTTATCAACTATAATCCATCTTTTACTAGACGTAATAGAGAAGATATTACATGTGGTGACCCCGACGTGATCTGAACACCTTATGATTATTACAGTACCTTATCATTTAATGTTGTCACTTCCTGGTGCTTTTCCGATTTTCTTTCTTTTCTTTTTTCTTGATTTCTTCAACATGTTCACTTTCTTCTTCTACAATTCTTGTCATATCTTCTGTTAACTTTTGAAGTGCTGTTTCCATCTGTTCCAATTATTTTTCCTTCTTTATTTTTTATACTTACTATATTCTTTTTTAAATTAGCTTAATCATTCCATAAAATAGCGTTTGGTTTTCTTTGTAGTTATCTTTTATTTTCAGTCCGAATCTTCCCCATGATATTCTTTTTGCTTCTCTGATAGCAACTTTTGAGTCTTTTCATTCTATTCTTCACAATGTTCAGTCTGTTTTGTTTTTGTACTTAGGTATTTTCTTCATGCTTCTTTTTCACTTCATTTCACATTTCTGTTTTTTTTCACATTCGTCTTTACTATTTATGGTATCCCACAGTTTCTTAGGCCGACAAAAAGTTCGTCTCTGAATTCGTGAAGTCTGTCTGTCTGTCGGTCTGTCGCCTTTTTCCATGTTGACTTTTTTGAATTTTTCTTTTTGGAATCTTATAGTACATCGAATTCTAAGAGACTTTTGGTTGAAACATTCTTTTGTATCTCTTCGGGAAAGTGGTCAAAATGACTACCGAAGATTTCAGTAAATTTTTTAAAAATTTACGAGAAAATAAACATTTTTAGAAACTCTTTTTTAACGAAAAGTCTTAGGACTTAGAATTTTAGTTTTTATGACAACTAATGTGTTAGGTCAACAGTTTTCAAAAATAAATTAGTTTATTAAGTATACAGTTGTTTTTGTTCGTCATGGCAATGCTAGCTCTGCGCATTCTCAACTGGTTTTATCTAATTTCTTCGGTTTTTCTAAATTTATAACTTCTTACCTTTTCTTTTACTATCTTCCTTTTTTTGTTGCTTTGTATTTTTTTTGTGTTTTTAATTCCATTCTCACTAGAAGACGGTCAGTTCCTAAAGCTTGATTCCTTAGAAATACGCCAATTAAAACGATCGGGTAGGCATGCATACTTAGCCTTAACCGTTGACAGTTTGTTTTTGTGCTATAACATCGTTAAGTCGGCTGCAGCCGTATCATGGGCCTACATAATAAAAATAATCACCTCTCCCTCCTGCACAAGATTCTAGCCTCTGGGGACTGGTTTCCAGGTTATGGGTGGTAGTCATTATTATTATTACTCTTATTATTCATATCTATTATGCAATTCTATAGTATAATTTCTTGCATTACAGGCTTACAAATGGGCAAAAAAATCTTTAAAATTACTAAGCGAGAATGTTCCACAAAGGTAAGTCTTCATATTAACTTTTATATAAGTAAATAACAATTGAATTAATTTCAGAATTATAGTTGAGGTGCTTCGCCAAGCTTCAAAATCATGTGTAGTTAAGCGTCGATTCTCTCAAGCGAAACTATTAATACAGCAAGCAGTCAGCTTAGCGTCACGCCTTTATGCCAATGATTTTCACCCATGTTATTCAGATGCTCTCATGGATTATGGTTTTTATCTTCTAAATTATGACTCCATTCAAGAAAGTGTGAAAGTCTATGAGAAAGCTTTAAATATTCGTAGAGAGATTTTTGAAAAGAATAATGTTCATGTTGCTGTTGGGCATGAAGATTTAGCGTATGCATTGTATGTTAATGAGTATAGCTCAGGAAGGTTTTATTCAGCAAGGTAGTTACTGGTATGTTGGTAAGGTGTATTTTTTTAAATAATTTAATTTTAGGGAAAATGCTGAACGTGCAATTCGGATAATGGATAAGATTTTGCCTAGAGAACATTTAATGTTAGCATCAGCTATGAGAGTGAAAGCTTTAATACTTGAAGAAATAGCACTTGATTTACGTGATGGTAGTCATACACGTGAACAAGATAAGTTACTGTTAGAAGCTGAACAATTGCATAAATCAGCTCTCGCATTGTCTCATACTGCATTTGGGGAACATAATGTTCAAACAGCTAAACACTATGGTAATTTAGGAAGATTATATCAAACAATGATGAAGTATGAAGAAGCAGAAAAGATGCATTTGCGAGCAATTGCAATTAAAGAGGAACTTCTAGGGCCAGATGATTATGAAGTTGGGTTAAGTATAGGACATTTAGCTTCATTATATAGTTATCATATGAAAAGGCACCAAGATGCTGAGAAATTATATAAACGTTCTATTGATATAAGTCTGAAATTATTTGGAATGTTCTATTCGGGTTTAGAATATGATTATCGTGGTCTAATTCATGTGTACACAGAACTAAATGATATTAACAATATGTTACATTATACACATGTGATGCGTGAATGGAAGCATTTAAGGCAAGGCCATGAATCTTCAGATATTTTTCCTGAAACAACAAAACCATTGAAGGCAGTTGTTAGTGATTTTTTTAAGATGTGCTAGTTCTGCTATATAATTTATTTCTGATTTCTTTTGCTTTTCTAGTCTTATTTTCATATTAAGCAAAACATTAATTGTGGTATGTTTGTTTTGTTCGTTTTATTTTATATACAAGTTTGACTAAATTTTCAAACTGAAAAGTCTTTAGTATTTTTTAAAGCATTTGAGATGATATATGAATATAATAATGTAAAGTGTTCTAAAAAGAATGGTTATAAAACATAGTGGTGTGTATGTGATTAAAAAGAAATGAGAATTTTTTTAATATAACATTTGAAGCTTTATGCATGCAGAGGCTTTTACAAAAGTAAGTATTATAAACTTTTAGCTTTAATATAGTTGTCTCGAAGAGATGGCAATTCTAACCTCATTTAGTACTTGTACGTTAAAATTAAAATTGTTTTAGGTTAGGAAAAATTAGTTAATTTTATTGGTTTTTCATAATTGTCTTAAAGGCAATCATCGTTATTATAATGAAATTTAGAAAACTAGTAGGTTTAGTTCCGTTTAGTTAGTTTAGGAGTTGCCAATCACTGAAGCACGGTGTATTTTTGTTAAGTTTTTTAAATGGAACAACTTTTATATTCTTACTTTGAGATTTCATTACACACTTAACTACATCTAGATTTTGTTTTTAGTGCAAATTAGTCCAGCTTCCAAACACTGAATCCGTTCATTTTTGTTAAGTTACACATTTTTCTAAATTATATAGTACCTTTTTTTGTAAGATTGGAGCGACATTGAAAATAATTGTCTTGTTATTTTGACATAAATGAAAAACCTTACTTTTAGACATACAGTCTTTATTTTGTTGCATCAGTGTACACTGGTGCAACAGAATCTATGTGCAGAGGGTTGTTTTCACCCAATGTATAGTCCCAGTATCAGCTGTCAGCTTGGTCAGTGTACACTATTTGTGTGCTGAATAAAATTTGATACAAGTGAAATGTATTTTCTAGATTTTATATACACTCGCCTAATCTTCATAATTCAACACTTCTCAATTTCTCTGTGCTTCAGTGCTTGAAAACTTGACTATATGTACACATACCAGTCTGTTTGAAGTACTTCGACTATAGCATTTTGGGTTTAAGCTTAAATGGGAAGGAACTTAACTATGAATCTCTGATTTTATTATAAATAAAAATTGGAAAATATAAACAACAAACACTAGTTTCAATAAAAAAAAAAAGAAACAGAAACTAAACTACCAAGTTTCAATCAAATTGACGATTTCATTCCCTTGTTTGTTACAATTTCACAGTTCTAATGTCGACAGTTTTACACTTTATAAACTTTTTGATTGCATACATGCTATTAAAGAATAAAACTTAATTTTATTTTATGTTTATTTACTTATGGAAAATATGATTCATGTGTGTCTGTGTGTGTATACTACTGTAGAACTTTAAAAATTTGTATTTTAGTCCACCAGTGAATTAACTGTAATCTTTTCAAATTGTTTTAATATTAATATTTTAATTTAAAAGAATAATAAAATGAACCAACTTGTAAATTAAATAAATATCTACTAACAATGCAATATTGTATTTATAAGGTAAAAGATGTAAAACTGGAGAACTAAACAACGGTTAATTTTATGACATTTGATACAGTTACATAACCTAACTTTTGTTTTTTATTCTCATACACTCTTATTTTATAAATAACTTATTATTACAGTAAAAGAAATACAAGTAATTTAAAGTTATTTTAATTGAGTGAGTAGTCAGGTATGTAATATTTTAAATTCTGTCTAGATGGCTCTACTACGTCACTAATACTAACAATGGGTATTTACGATAATTGGAGTGCTCCACACCGGTATGACTGTATTTGTTAATTGCACCGCATCTAACGGTATATATACCAGACACACTAATTATTGATCTGCTACTTCACGTAATACATGCCGATTTTTAGACTACATAACCTTAAAAATTGCTTGCGTCTTTAAACTTTTGGGGTGAATGCAAGTTGAATTTCTTTTCTGAATTGCAGCATGAGTTGGTTAATGTCGGTGGTTGACAAAGCTGGAAAAGAATTATTTAGTAAGGAGGGTAATATCTATGTAGATATATATTATAATCGGTAATTATATGATATCCTGACCCCCTATAGAACATGCTTATTTTAAAAGATACACTTACCAAAGGTGTTCTATTAAATTTAAAATACTGAAATATCGAACGCTAAGAGGTTTTCGTTAGAAAAACGTCACAAAAACAGGTAAAAACTATAAAATCTTCTTGTCATATGATACAAACGACACCATTTTTATGCCATTTGCACAAATACAGCCAACTATTTTACTAACTGTAGCCTAACATCATAACATTCTAACCTCAAAATAGCGACTTTAGCGTTGTTTTTCTTATTAATTATGGACAAGCTCCATGACTTTTGTTCAGATTATTGTTCTCTGAGTTATTCTCTACAACCTAGTATCATTGGTTTAGCTGGGTTAAAGAGGGTCATGATATCATATAATTAAGTTATAATCAAGCAAGTAAGTTATGGTTTATAACACTGTATTTTAAACGGTCTGTCCTAATCACACATGCCAATACGCAGTGCCGTAACGAGGGTATGAAGTGCCTGTGGCAAGTATCTGACTTGCGCATCTCCTAACCCAATAATGCCAAAAGAATTTAAAATTTTAATGTAACAAGTTAAATTTTACTAAATGCAATATATTAAATAATATTAACCTCATCAAAATGAGTTACCTGTATATACAATAATGTATTTGTCAAGGTATTTGTATAAATAAATCTTAGAATATAAAACTATAGGAAGGAACATAATCATCTGCCACTTATGACCGGGATGGGGTCTGAATATGGGGGAGTAGATGTTTCCGGTTTTGTAATAAGATATTTCCATTGGCAGTTCTCGCTGTCTCGAAATGCGCAAATAAACTACATAACCTCAATTTTAAAACATAGTATTTTGAAATTAATCTTAGAATAGAAATTTTATATTTAATATTTTAAGAATACTTACTTATGAAATGTAATTACTACAGTGTGACGTCATATCTGTCGCTTCTAAAGCTCATTGCGCAGGGTAGTTACGTTCCTACAGTTTTATATTCTAAGGACTAAATAATCTATAACTTAATTAAGAACAAATTTTTATTCATATTCAATGATGACAAAATAAAAGAAATACAAAGCATAGGTATATGTTAAAATAATATAATAAAAACATAAAACAGTTCAGCATATTTTGTAAAGTAATTTTGTTTGCTTTTTCATTTGCAACCACATCTAGTATATCATCATAATTAAAAGTTTTTTCTCATAAGCTGTTCTTATGAACGAGGAACGACCAAAAAAGATCATAGCGCCTTGCCTACACACTACACAGCATAGATAGGACTAGGAGCGTAACAAAGCGAGGGATTGTGATGCGCGCGCAATAATATGTGTCTCTGTCTAATTGGTCAGGAGACGAAAAATGGCCAGTGAGAGTCGTGTTGATTCATGTAGAATAGAATGGTCAAGTAAAATAAAATTCACATGCAACTCTCAACCGGGTCGGTATCCTTTGTTTTGCGCCCCAAATCCAGTTGCGCCCATGGCGGGTGCCTTCTTCGCCACGCCCTCCTTACGGCACTGCCAATACATATTTTTGTAATCATATTACCTTTTCCCGGTGCACAACCGTCTGAAAAAGGTAAATTTGTTGATAACAACACTGTTTTTCTTTTTTGGGAATTGTGCAATTTTTAGGTTAGAATTTATATGTCAATCCGCACCCAGTCTTTCAATAATTACCATCTACTAAGGTCAGTCGGCTGATTATCGCTGTTAACCTTTAGGTGTCTACTGCTCCAATTATTGTAAATGCCCAATGTACACTGGGTTACACAGACTGTGTACAGGGCTGGGCAAAATACTCTATTATTATTATATTGTTTGTGCAAAATATTTCATTAAAAGCTAAGTATTTAAAACGAAATACTAAATACACATTAAAAATGTATTTGAAATACTGCCCAGCCTGACTGTATGTATTACTCTGACATTTATTTATTAAGATGTCCAATCTGGGTATTACCCACTCATGGATCGTTAGGCATATTGAAATGTACCAAGATTAGTTGAATGGCTGAATCACATATAGGAACGATGCTAGTATTTCGTACATGACCAGCAGATATGTTCAGGTGCTTACTATTGTTTTGGGAGTAGTGGCACATTAGTGGGTTGCTTACTAATAACCAAACTGTGGCATTTGCTATCTGATTGTGTAGTTTATATGCACAACCTCACATGATTGCGTAGTCACTACCTATTGGCAAGGTCATGTTCGCCCCTACCAAGAACAGAACACTTTTGGAGAATTGTATACATTTTCATTTCAGGATAACACATGAAGTTTGTCAGAGTTCTGTTTCAAAAGGAATACAAATGTAAAATAACAAAATAAAATAGAAATCTCAGTACAAATAAAACCAAAAATTATAATAATATATTTATTCTACTCCAAGAAAGAACATCTATTTGCCGTGGACTGCATTGATTCCATCTAGACAGATACAGGGCTGTTCCTTATAACTGCTACAGTATCCTGCTACCTTCTTACCATTAGTTACAGAAATTTTCTAATAGCATTCTTTACAGCGTCTTTGCGTATTTTTATCCTATCGTTTCAATTTCTTCAATGTATGCTTTTTCATCTTTGAAGTTTGCTTTAGTAAGTGTAGCAGAATGTGTTGTTCACTATGTAATTTGTTTATTATTTCTTTGCGAAATTGTAGCAATGTAAGTTTCGGATTTGCATTGAATTTTTCATTTAAAAAATCTCACATTGTACGATGGATGGATTTAAGTACGTAATGATACATTTTCTACTATTTGAGTAATAGGAAGCCAGAAAAAAGAGAGGGTACAATTTACCGGTTTGAATTGTTATTATTGATCAAATAGTTTGATACGCAGTTGGGCCACTATTGTAGAACGATTCCTTGATGCCTTTAAATTAGCCGTTTACAGCATCAATGCGTCACTGGTTTGAAAATCTGTTTCCTCTATTTCTTTAATGTTTGTGAACAGATGAAAGTTGTTTATGGCCAAATAGGGTGACAAGTAGAGTGGATGTGATAACAATTTGAAACTCAACTCATGAATTTTGTACATAACCAATACATTATCCTGATTTGTATTATTTTCTTCTTACCCACATTCAGTCATTTTTGCTTGATTGCATTACTCAAATGTTACATGAGTTTGCGTAATACTCACCGGTGATTGTTTTTTTATAAGATAGTCCATAAAAATGATACCATGGTCATTTCAAAATACTGTGTCCAAAACCTTTCCGACTGATGGAACTCTTTTTCTTTCTTACTTTCTCTGGTGTCGATAGGACTGGTGTCTGGTGACAGTTATGAAGCATTGCAGAAACCCTTACTAAAGTCCTACCTAGATTTTCATGAAAGATGTTATGCACATGTACAGTTGAGACACCTTTCATCTCTGCTATCTTGTGCCCTTTGAATCTGCAGTCCTTCAATACAATTTCATGGTTTTTTCAGAAGTGATAACCTCATTTGGTTGTCCACTAAGGTGTTCATCGCACAGCTCATTTGACCATACTTGAATTCATGTACCTATCAATGGTGAAGAGTCCTAAAGAACCGCATCCAGCTGATTTTGATATGGGAAGTTATTTCATCTGTCAAATGATACTAATTTCCATTTTCTATATGTTTACATAAATCATTGAGAGTGTTTTCTTTAGCAATCTGTCACAGAAAAACTATGCACTTTATCAAGCTGATATTTGACATTTGTTCACTTGAAGAATGGAACTTGACAAAGACGAAAAATGTTCAATATAGCCCCTCTATTTCATATAGTAGCGACATCGTGGAGCAAACCTGATACAAACTTTAATAAACAAAAAATTACTACATGCATGGTATCGCGGAATTTTAATAAAAAGTTTTTAAAAAATTAGAATTACAGAAATAAAGAGTGATCATTTAAATTTCAGATTAGAGTAGGCGGATGTCAACAATCATTTGGTATTTTCTGATTAATAAAATACATGACTAAAATTTCTATGGTTTGCTAGATCGGAAATTTAAATGATCACCTGATATATATCATATTAATATGATCGTTTTTACTGAATGTGAATGTCCATTATCAAATTAATATTAAACTGTGAATGTTTTTGTGCATGATTATTATTAAACCTAAGATTTATTGTGACAGAATGTCAAATCTGGTAACATTCAATGTCGCCAACGTGATTTTGCTCCAGCGGCGAGATCAATGGTTGTCGCTACTATTTGAAAGTAAAGGGGCTATAATGTTCAAAATGCTGTTATGCCATCTGTATGAAATCTCAGGTATTTATCAACAACAATCCTATATCAAGCAGTCTGCAATCTTTTTTAATTCTGAGGGGTTCTAGGAGTTTGGGAACCACTGTACTATAGCATCTATGTTATTCAAGTTGTGTTATTCGAGGTCTATCTTGTCCCAGACCAACAAGAAATTCTCAATTTCTCTACAAGTTTAAACTCATATACTGCTCTGCTAATAATAAAAGCGGTAACTGCAAAACATCAACTCAAAAATATACCATGCTTTTTCTTAGCACACTTTGAAATTCTGTATAGTATATTTATAAATTGTAGTTTTGATGTTACCGCATTTGATCTTAGCAGGGCAGTATAACGGTCAGCATTTATAACATTCCATAAGCAGTTTATGAATTGAAAGTCCACTCCATGAAATGGAAAAGACATACCTTCCACAAGTTTGTGTAATATATAAAATAATAAATAAATGGCAGGTGGTTACACACATTTATGTCATCTAATATCGTAAAAAAAAACTTGTGTTTCCTTCTAAACCTGTAACCTGTTATAGAAAATAGGTACAAAAGCGATGCACATGAAGTGTTTTAAGAAAAAGGCATATGCATTTATTATTATTGAAGGTATATTCATTCATATGTGCTTTATATAGAGTGCATGTGCGTACGATTATTTTAGGAAGTGATGTTTAAGGTCATTTTATTCATATAAACCATTGTCTCTTGAATTTTAGCTTAGAGGTGAAGTATGGAGTATTAAGAATTCTATAAATCAATTTCGTTTAAAAGATTAAATTTTTTTTATTAATTATCTACCAAAAAGACAAAAAAATATCAGTTTAGGAAATACTTGCATCGCAATGTTTTAATATATTAAATCTTTTTCAATTTTATTAGTGTAGAAAAAAACGGAAAAAAACGAGTGGAAAAAGTTGCCGTTACAGGTCTTTGCAGGAGAGTACAGAACGAGAAGGTTTTGGGGGTGTTTGAGTTTTTTCTGGGTTTTCAGCTCAAGAATTTATTCAAATGAGAGTTTCAAAAGTTGTACAAATCACTTGTACGGTTTTATCATTACAGTAGCGTTTTAGTTTACTCTGCTTTTTAAGTAGCCTTTCCTTCTCCACTAGTCCAGGTCCGGGCTAGCACCCAGCCCTGACTTCGGCTTTATATTTCAATTTTATTAGTGTAAATCTAATACCTACTGTTTACTAATATCATGTTTACTGTGGCCATTTTAAATAAGGAAAGTAATTGTTTAAAACTGTGTTTATGTGAACATTTCATCGTAAAATTACCTTAAGAGTTACCTTTTAAAATAATGCACAACATTTAGGAAACATAATGTATATAATAAATATTTTATACTGCCCGCACAACTTAACAACGCTTTGGTTTTCAATGCGCACTTGTCATGTATAAGCAATAGGAGTCTATTTAAAGCCAAGATAACCGCTTTTATTTATTATTAGTAGGATAGCAGCTGTTTGTGAGCTGTATTCTCCTGAATCTTTTGCTGCTTATGTTTGCTATAGTGTGGAATAGCAGAAGGACAAGTTCGGCATGCACAATCGAAGGCATTCTCAACTCGTGCTGGGAGTAGGCAAATGTTTCTACATAAGTCTGAATATGCAAATACTTTTTAAATTGATATAAACTTAAAAACAATATTTCAATACATTCATGCCTGATGATTATCTGACTAAACAGATCTGTACCATAACCATAGATTAACAAATTGTGCTCATTAATTAATAAACCAACACTAATATTGTAAGTTTAATATAGCTAATTTTTTTTTGTTGTAACTTAGTAAATGTTTATATCGAGTATTATGTAAGTTTCATGTTATATATACAAATCTTATGTTAATGTTTTATATATCGTATATTATGCATAAGAACATATGAAAAGGAAAACTTTTGCATTTGTATGATCTCTCGACAATCCTAGTATTCAATATGTTTCATCCTTACAAAATGCATTCTTTTAGTTTCATTTTAAATTCTGATTCAATTAGGTTTCATAATTAATTTTTAATTATTATTTATGTACATAAAAACTCAAAAGATTGTAATTAATATTGTAGATTCTATAATAAGTAGGAGAATGTAGTCATTTTATACAGAATTGCTGTCAATATTCATAAGATTTATACCTTTCAGAGGCTGGTTATTTTATAGATCTGATGATAAATTATAATTAATTGATTAATATGTTTAGTCTATAGATTTTATTTTTTATGTTGTATGTGCTTTAAAACTATATATTTAGTATGATATATGGTTATGTGAAATGAAATTCACATGCTAACAGGAGTTATATCTTGGTAAAGATTTGCAGAAATGTATATCAGTACTTCTTATCAAGGTATTATTCCTAAGTGTTCAATTTTTATTTTATGCTGCTACAGATACATATGATAATTGTGCAAGCTAGTTGACTGTAGTTACTGTTTGATCGCTCTTGTTGCTTTTAGTGTAGTTTTAATGTAGATTCTTGAACTGTAGAGAAGTATATGTAGTTTATTGTTTAGTTTAGAATTGTTAAATGTGGCTACACTTTTAGCACAAGTGAATCGAACATAGTATGTGTGATTTAAAATTTTTATAGTAAAATGTACACATAGTTTGATTTGATTTTTAAATCATCTCTTTAAGGTTAAACCTATATATGATTAAATCAGTTAATATTATTCTATTGCTTGTTTATTTTTATTCCTATTCAACTGCAAATATTGAAGGATGCAGGTTGCACTATAGACAATACAGAGATTTATAATCTGCTTGCTTCACTGCGCATTTAAATTTACTTGGGAATGTGTGTGCGTGGCCATTTTGACACAACTTTGCCGTCATGCAATGAGTAAGAGTGAGATACAAGCACAACAAATTATTATTGTTAGTAAACAACAGATGTTGAGGTACTTAACCTAACTTTTATTCCAGTTTAGTAAACAGAACGTACCGTTTTCATGGTGTTTTCTAGTTTCGCGTGAACTCTTGTAGTATTATTTAACTTAGTTTTAGTGTTTATTTAGTATTTGGTTAAAAAGTTTATCTACGACTATTGACATCTATGACATCTACAAATTTTGGCAAGTAATGGCACTGATTACTGTAGTCAGTTGAGTAATAATGACAATGCGATTGAATAATATTACTCAATTGTACTGTCAAATTCAAATCTGAACCAATCAGAAAATAAAAATACTAGCTACTTTTATTTTTTTAACTTTGGTACAACTGGTGGTTACCATAGTGATGACAGTGTTTTTTTTTAAATATTTGTAAATGTTTTTCTAAATAGTAGTTATTTGGCTTCAATTGAATTAATCCGTTTAAAAATATGTCTAATAAAGACGAGCTGTCTTGTACACCACCTGAAATAGTGAAATTAGCGGTAAAAGCAACAGAAAATTTGCTCCCTAACAAATCAAAAGGTAAATATGACGCCATATATAAGAGTTTTATGGATTGGCAATCTACACAGCAAACAACTTCATTTTCTGAAAATGTTGTCCTTGTATATTTTAATGAACTATCAAAAAAGTATAAGTCATCATTATGGGCTTATTATTCAATGCTAAAAAGCACGTTGAATATATACCACAACATTCACCTAGAAAATTACATGAAGTTACAGGCGTTTTTAAAGCGCCATTCTGAGGGGCATCGACCAAAGAAAGCTAAAACTTTCAAACCAGAGGTAGTAAATAAATTTATTAAGGAAGCACCAGATCAGAGTTTTCTTGTAGCAAAGGTACGTAGAAATCCCTAAGGTAATTATAGACGAGTTTCTAAACCTAACTTTTTGTAAAGGTGGCGTTAATTATGGGACTAATGGGCGCTTTCCGTTCTAATGAGCTATATAATATGAAAATTGAAGATATCCAAGATTACAATGGAACTCTTATAGTAAATATACCTTTTACAAAAACAAAATCTCCTAGATCATTTACTGTATCAGGTGAATTTTAAGAAATTTGTAAGAAATATATAAATATTCGTCCAGCTCATGCTAAATCCAATTCTTTTTTTTCTGAATTACCAGAATGGTAAATGTACTATTCAAAAGATAGGCATTAATAAATTAACTTCTGTGGGGAAGCAGATTGCTATGTTTCTGAAACTAGAAATCCTAAGTTGTATACAGGCCACTGTCTTCCAAGATCCTCTGCAACCATTTGTGTAAGCGGAGGCGGCGATATTACAGCTGTAAAAAAGATTGGAGGATGGAAATCCACTGCAATTGCTGAAGGTTACGTAGATGACAATATTAACAATAAGCTAGAGAGAGGAAACAAGATTTTAAAAGAAATCAATAAAAAATGATAAACCTTGTACTCTTACTAGCTCTAGTACAATAATTGTAGTACAACTACCACTATCACAGAAAATTGTGATATGAGTATTACTGATAATGCAACTCCAACTATAAATATTCATAATTGTAATAACGTTGTTATTAATTGTTATAGTAATAAAAATTAGGTCTAAATAATTGTTAATTTTTGCAATAAAAATTATCAAATATTTTATTATTAATTTATTTTCATTAATGCTACTTCAAATTGCTATGTAATTAATCGTGAAGTAGTTAATTCTTTTGTTTCCTTTAAGATGATTGTTGCAGTTAATAAAGTTTGTAGAAACTTATTTCTGTCTGATATTTAAATTACACCATCTAATTACATCCAAAAGTATGAATGAGTTATTTAACTAGTCTTAGATAAAGTATAGTATTCTACTCGCATGTAATAGCTATTACCCACTCGGATGATTTACGGCACTCGCCTGGCGGCTCGTGCCGCAAACTTCAGCCTCGTGAGTAATAGCTATCATTACATGCTCGTTGAATAATATACTATTATTTAATATTTGTGTATACATTTAACTTTGTGAAAGGTAACAAAAGAAATCATGCCCAATCGTATGTAAACATGCACAGATTCAGCAATAACACAGGTTTTTCACAGGTTTGATATCAATAAAACTTATGCATTATTAATATAATAAACAAAGAAATAATTGCAGAATACCACAAGACCAATTCAGTACCTATATGACCATTTTTGGATTTAAAAAAAAGATGCATTACCCAAGATTATTGTATCATATGAACCGGAAGTTACATCAGCATCAAATTTCTTATCTGATAATGAACACAGCAAAGGAATTAACAACAATAAAATTCACAAAAGAAGCTGACAATGTATTTTCTATGACAAGACCACATAAAATACGGTGTTACTAAATGATTCACAAGGACCATCAGGTATTTTGAAAAGACCATTAAGTGGTACCAGCATATTTACAGCTTCTAGCCCTGAAGAAAATAAAAAGGTAATTATAGTTACATAATTTAAAATCATTTTCTAATACTGACTAAATAACAGCAAAAATGACGTGATGCCAAATGAAATCAAATCGTCAAGCTCACCATCCAGTTCCACCAAAAGGAAATGGGTAAAATTTATTAACAGACTTCATAATTATAGGTAAATCATTGTATATCATAAATATATTGAAACATTCCTATTATAGCAAAAATCCTGGAAAATTCAATAAATGATACATGGAAACCAGGCAAAAACTAACATTACATCTAAGAAACTGTATGCAGCTTGAAAATCTATTGAATATTTAAAATATATAACCTTTGTAAAACTATTAGTGATCTACAAGGTTCTAATGTAAGACACCAGTTGAACAAATTAATAGTGTTTAATTATCAATAACTAAAGAATTGCGTGTATAATAAATGCATCAATTTAGACAAATTTTATTAACAATATTACTTAACTAGGTATTACATTATTAGTTCATGTTAATTTCCCTTTCTTATAGTTGATAATTTATAAAATTCATAAAGTTATCAGTCAGTGCTGTGTCACCTAAAATTATATGTTTCTTTTGTATTTTTTTTTGTGTAAATTGAATTTTAAGTCTGTTGTAAAATAAATCATATTATTAATTAATAAAGACAATATTACAATTTTAAATTATTAGTTCATGTTACTTTCTTATTTCCTTAATTAACCTTAATTAATCCTTAAACCTTAATTAATTAAGTACTAATAGTTTTTCTAGACTTCTAAGAGTCAATTTTAGAAATATCTTACTAAACAATATTGTAACCATATTTTATGCAAGATATGTAACAAGACAATCTTGGCATTAGAAACAAAATAAGCAAAATTTTAATTGCCTTTGGAATGTAATCTGATGGTTAATAATTTAGTTAAAAGAAATTTATGTTAAAATTATTTTATATCCTTGATTATTTTTTTATGTTTAAAATATCATCACAGTTATTAATATTAAGCAAAAACAGACTAAAAAAATCGCCATTGCAATCTTAAAAATAACATTCAAATTTTACGCCATAAGGTTGTATCAAAAGTAGCCGTGCTCGTATATTCACGAGCGTCCCGCGCCACATCTGATCTTGGCTGCTGCCAAGGTCAACACAAGATAATGGCGCCAATTTTAAAATTTACTTGTAGCTAGCCGGTAGAAAATACCTATTTTAAATCGTAAAAATGAATCTGTTTTATAAATATAAACTAATAAATGCTTACGGAAACAAATTTATCATCCCTTTATTCATCAAGGGAAAAAAAGAAAACGGCGTAGGTATTAAGTATATATAGTGAAAATAAACTTATTCAAAAGACAAAAACAATAATTACATTTACATAAATATTAAATACATAGTTAAAACTAGGTATTTAAAAAAACAAATTTGGAAGTGTATGTGTGGTCGAACCTTGTATGAATATTTACAGTAACTCCGTTTTATTTAAAAGACTGGCCATAATTTTGCCAAAATTATTTCTGGAACATTCTTCTTTTGAAGCAACAACTCTATGGATTTGATTTTGATGGCGGTTCAACTTATTTATTAACAAAAGATTTATTAACAAATTGTTGATCAGATTATATCGCAGATTTCCCTAATGGTTTTTGGTGTAAGGGGATCTTTGTCATGCATTTTTCTTACAATGAAACTTAAGATGACGTATAGATTTTTCTTTTTATAATGAATGCAACATCATATTCCTAGGAAATAATCTCTTCCATAATTTTAAAATTGATAAATTAATCGATAGGGAAGACGCACGTATTTTTTTAAATTTTTGTATTCGTTCGTTTTGGTTAGAAAAATATTTCCAGATAAGCGAAATTTCTAAAAACGCTCAATTTATTAGAAAAGTTAAATTTAAAAATTCTCAACATTTAAAACCGAATTTGGCCTCGAGCTACTTCTCTCAAAGCTATTTGATGTAAAAAAGTAGGTACCGCGGTGAATGAGAAAAAGCAACATTGACTCTCTACTCACCGTTAGATGGCACTGATGAAATCCAATAAATTGAACTTTGAATTTATATTAACAGAAATATTTTACACCACTTTAATTATGGCAGTTAATTACACAATAGCATAACGTACATTATTATATAAATTACTTGTTAATAAGTAGAAGATATTTGAACTTGAAAATAAAACATTTTTCAAACTGACGGGTATTACAGGACTCTTAACTGTTACATTAGCACCAACAGTGGGTCGTCTTTGGAACTGTAAGATGTAACAAAGTTTCATCCATTAGAGGACACCAGTATTGCATTTTAAATTTATTTAAATTTTCAAGGTTTTCAAAAATTAATTACTTAAAATTGGTAATTGTTTAATGCATTTATAACTAATATTCTAACTAATTTAGTAATGACGTTTATGAAAATGCAAGAATTTCCTCAATTGACGACATATGCGTCTTCCCTATTCAATGCAGACAAGATCAGATTACTTAAAATTGATAATTGTTTAATGCATTTATAACTAATTTAGTAATGACGTTTATGAAAATGCAAGAATTTCCTCAATTGACGACATATGCGTCTTCCCTATTCAATGCAGACAAGATCAGATGTGGCGCGAGACGCTCGTGTATATTCGCATCTCGCGCATATGGTATACTCATTCTAAATCTCTCTATTATCTATGGTACTTCTTAAATCGTGTTCATCATAACTTCGGTAACGGCAACACAAAAGTCATCGCAGATTCTTGTTTTAGACCAAAAGGGTGTTTTAAAACTACTGAAAGTAAAATCGTAGCTGATTCTTCACCAGACATTTTCTTAATATAATTACCAAAGGTTTTCTTTTTCAAGTCAGTTAAGTATAAATACAGTGTGGAAAAAAAGTGTGGACTACCCTTAATAATTTGGTAGTCTTCGGGTTTTATGAAAAACGCTCGAACCAACACCACCTATATAGGTGGTGTAGCTCGAACACGTCAATTAGTTTTTCAGTTTCATTTGTTTTTTTTATTGACATCTGTCAAAAATATTACCCCACCGACATTTTTCTTAAATGACAATATATGGCATGTGATAAATGATTTGAAAGCTCTTGTTTCACTTGGTATGTTCCTAGATTTTTGTGCGATTCTGTTGTGCCGTTTCAAAATGACGACTGTTGAATTGTGAAAATTATCTTAAATACCCAGTAAAAGAATAACACTTTCTTGTTTTATCAGAAAAAAGCAAACTATTGAACATGGTTTTATTCAAACTAGAACAACGCGTAATAATTAAATAAAACAATACAAGAACACAACAAAGAACAATCAAATAATCATAAAAATAATAATAAAATAAGAATGATGTGTTGAGGATGAAACACATAATAGAAAAAACTTATTTCAGTAAATGCTGAAAGTGACGAACGTTGACAACTTGACAGTGCCCAAGTCTAGAAACAAATTCTTCAAATAAGACAGCCAAAAAGATAGGTTTCTTAGGTAGATTAAGCAATAAATTAAACATATGGTCTAGAATATTAGTATATAAGAGTATTATTGCTCCACATTTTGAGTATTGTGCCTCGATTCTATTCCTAATAAAGGAAGCTGATATGCAAAGACTTCAAAAATTACAAAACAGAGCTATGAGGATTATTCTGAGTTGTAGCAGAAGAACTAGAATATCCCTTATGCTGGATATGCTAAATTTTTTCACCATAAAACAAAGAATTTATTATAAAACTCTATTTTTAATTTTTAGAATAATGAACGGGCAGTTACCACATTACATGTCAAAATTCATGACGTATAACAGGGAATACCATGAATATAACACTCGAAATATTAATGAATTTAGATTACCATTGCATACAAAATCATCCTCACAAAATAATGTATTCTATAAGGGGTTAAAATTATATAATGAACTACCACAGGATGTTAAAAATTCAAAAAATAATAGAGAATTTAAGCGAAACTGTTGTAATTTTATTAGAAATAATGTAAACTAAATTGTTTTATACCTGTACTTACAGATTAAATATAGCGGTAGGTAGTAATTAGTATTTTAGCATGTAAGCAACCAAATGTACCTAAATAACATCATATATGATGGAAATAAAGAATCTATCGATCATATCTATCTTGAACATCTCGTATCATTTCTGTTGAAATTTTTCGTATTTCCGTTGTTATGCGACACCTTAGATCATCAATATCTCTTGGCCTATTTAAAAAAACTTTGGATTTCAAATAACCCCACAAAAAGAAGTCCAAAGGGGTAATATCAGGTGACCTGGCTGGCCATTCAATGGGACCCCCGTCGGCCAATCCATTTTCCTGGAAACATCAAATCGAGATATTCCCGAACTTCTCTTGGATAGTGGGGCGGGGCTCCATCTTGTTACAACCAAATTTCTGGACTGAGCAAATCGAGATAATTGTGGTCAGGATAAAGAGTAACTTAAGCTGGCAAAAGTTCAAACTGCAAAAAATTCAAGTAGGCTTCACCAGTAAGATTTTCTTCAAAGAAAAATGGTCCTAACACTCTATCTTTCAATATGCCGGTCCATACATTAAGTTTCTGAGATGATTGACAATGAGCTTCTTGAATCCAATGTGGATTTTCTTTTGACCAATATCGACAATTTTGCCTGTTTACAGTACCGTTGAGGTAAAAAGTTGCTTCATCTGAGAATAAAATATTTGCGCAAAGTCTTCATCTTGATTACAAATTGGTGCATGATTTCGCAGAATTGCAGTTTTCGGTCGAAATAATCCTCATTTAATTCTTGTACCAGGCAGACTTTGTACGGGTGATATTTTTCTTTGTGCCAAATTGTTTGCACAGACGTATGTCTTATTCCCACATCAAGTGGTAGTTGCCAACCGGCACTATGCGGATTTTCTTCAACAGTCAATAGGACGTCAAACTGTGAATATTTTCATCTACCTTCCGCCTTTCATTTTTAGGTAAATCTTTAACATGGCCATATTCTTCATATTTTCTTAATATCTTGCAAACGGTGGATAGCGAAATTGGCGTTCGGTCTGGATGAATTTGATTAAAAAGTTCACGTACCTGGTTAGTAGATCTGCGACGATTTCTGTAACTAACCATCATAGGAATTTCAATACGGTCTTTTTCACTGAGCAACATTTTTAGTTTATTAAATAAGGAATTTTTGAATACAACGCAATGACAGTTAAATTTTACTAATGTTCAACCTTACCACTTGTCAATACTGACGTTAATTTTTGTTTGTGTTTGGTTTGTCTAAGCTTACTATGACCAAAACTACTATTGCAGCGACATTGAGATATCGAATTTTTTCCCTCATGGATTTCTTCTTTCTAAAGTTTTAGATAGTTGTATGGCTTCAAAGGTACTTTTTAAATGGTTAGTTATTTTCTAATTCTTTTATATTACAACTTTTTGTGGTAACAGAACTTTCCACAACTTTATTCACAGCTTTAAAAGTAGAAACAGAGGATGTGACGCGAATTGTACTGACATTACCAGGAATCTTCTTGTTTAAAAGTTCATCTGCTAGCTAGGTAATGTCAGTACAATTCGCGTCACATCCTCTGTTTCTACTTTTAAAGCTGTGAATAAAGTTGTGGAAAGTTCTGTTACCACAAAAAGTTGTAATATAAAAGAATTAGAAAATAACTAACCATTTAAAAAGTACCTTTGAAGCCATACAACTATCTAAAACTTTAGAAAGAAGAAATCCATGAGGGAAAAATTCGATATCTCAATGTCGCTGCAATAGTAGTTTTGGTCATAGTAAGCTTAGACAAACCAAACACAAACAAAAATTAACGTCAGTATTGACAAGTGGTAAGGTTGAACATTAGTAAAATTTAACTGTCATTGCGTTGTATTCAAAAATTCCTTATTTAATAAACTAAAAATGTTGCTCAGTGAAAAAGACCGTATTGAAATTCCTATGATGGTTAGTTACAGAAATCGTCGCAGATCTACTAACCAGGTACGTGAACTTTTTAATCAAATTCATCCAGACCGAACGCCAATTTCGCTATCCACCGTTTGCAAGATATTAAGAAAATATGAAGAATATGGCCATGTTAAAGATTTACCTAAAAATGAAAGGCGGAAGGTAGATGAAAATATTCACAGTTTGACGTCCTATTGACTGTTGAAGAAAATCCGCATAGTGCCGGTTGGCAACTACCACTTGATGTGGGAATAAGACATACGTCTGTGCAAACAATTTGGCACAAAGAAAAATATCACCCGTACAAAGTCTGCCTGGTACAAGAATTAAATGAGGATTATTTCGACCGAAAACTGAAATTCTGCGAAATCATGCAACCAATTTGTAATCAAGATGAAGACTTTGCGCAAATATTTTATTCTCAGATGAAGCAACTTTTTACCTCAACGGTACTGTAAACAGACAAAATTGTCGATATTGGTCAAAAGAAGATCCACATTGGATTCAAGAAGCTCATTGTCAATCATCTCAGAAACTTAATGTATGGACCGGCATATTGAAAGATAGAGTGTTAGGACCATTTTTCTTTGAAGAAAATCTTACTGGTGAAGCCTACTTGAATTTTTTGCAGTTTGAACTTTTGCCAGCTTAAGTTACTCTTTATCCTGACCACAATTATCTCGATTTGCTCAGTCCAGAAATTTGGTTGTAACAAGATGGAGCCCCGCCCCACTATCCAAGAGAAGTTCGGGAATATCTCGATTTGATGTTTCCAGGAAAATGGATTGGCCGACGGGGTCCCATTGAATGGCCAGCCAGGTCACCTGATATTACCCCTTTGGACTTCTTTTTGTGGGGTTATTTGAAATCCAAAGTTTTTTTAAATAGGCCAAGAGATATTGATGATCTAAGGTGTCGCATAACAACGGAAATACGAAAAATTTCAACAGAAATGATACGAGATGTTCAAGATAGATATGATCGATAGATTCTTTATTTCCATCATATATGATGTTATTTAGGTACATTTGGTTGCTTACATGCTAAAATACTAATTACTACCTACCGCTATATTTAATCTGTAAGTACAGGTATAAAACAATTTAGTTTACATTATTTCTAATAAAATTACAACAGTTTCGCTTAAATTCTCTATTATTTTTTGAATTTTTAACATCCTGTGGTAGTTCATTATATAATTTTAACCCCTTATAGAATACATTATTTTGTGAGGATGATTTTGTATGCAATGGTAATCTAAATTCATTAATATTTCGAGTGTTATATTCATGGTATTCCCTGTTATACGTCATGAATTTTGACATGTAATGTGGTAACTGCCCGTTCATTATTCTAAAAATTAAAAATAGAGTTTTATAATAAATTCTTTGTTTTATGGTGAAAAAATTTAGCATATCCAGCATAAGGGATATTCTAGTTCTTCTGCTACAACTCAGAATAATCCTCATAGCTCTGTTTTGTAATTTTTGAAGTCTTTGCATATCAGCTTCCTTTATTAGGAATAGAATCGAGGCACAATACTCAAAATGTGGAGCAATAATACTCTTACCCTAGTAGCACACATATATTAAATAAATATATGTTTCGACATCCGCCTAAATATTTAGATAATACATTTTTTAAAATATTTCTTTAATATTATTTTAATATTATTTATATATAATATTTATATGTGTCTACGACATTCTGTCGACGTAATAATAATAAAATATTTATTTGATATTTGTTTCAAAATATTAGAAATTACACAAAAATAACATATTTATTTAATATGTATATCAATATATTTCTAAATATTTCATTTTCAATATTTTATAAATATCTTCCTAATCTTTTAAATATTTAAAACACATATAATATTATATTTACATTTTTTAAATATTAAAGAAATATTGTGTGCTACTGGGGTATATACTAATATTCTAGACCATATGTTTAATTTATTGCTTAATCTACCTAAGAAACCTATCTTTTTGGCTGTCTTACTTGAAGAATTTGTTTCTAGACTTGGGCACTGTCAAGTTGTCAACGTTCGTCACTTTCAGCATTTACTGAAATAAGTTTTTTCTATTATGTGTTTCATCCTCAACACATCATTCTTATTTTATTATTATTTTTATGATTATTTGATTGTTCTTTGTTGTGTTCTTGTATTGTTTTATTTAATTATTACGCGTTGTTCTAGTTTGAATAAAACCATGTTCAATAGTTTGCTTTTTTCTGATAAAACAAGAAAGTGTTATTCTTTTACTGGGTATTTAAGATAATTTTCACAATTCAACAGTCGTCATTTTGAAACGGCACAACAGAATCGCACAAAAATCTAGGAACATACCAAGTGAAACAAGAGCTTTCAAATCATTTATCACATGCCATATATTGTCATTTAAGAAAAATGTCGGTGGGGTAATATTTTTGACAGATGTCAATAAAAAAAACAAATGAAACTGAAAAACTAATTGACGTGTTCGAGCTACACCACCTATATAGGTGGTGTTGGTTCGAGCGTTTTTCATAAAACCCGAAGACTACCAAATTATTAAGGGTAGTCCACACTTTTTTTCCACACTGTATTTATACTTAACTGACTTGAAAAAGAAAACCTTTGGTAATTATATTAAGAAAATGTCTGGTGAAGAATCAGCTACGATTTTACTTTCAGTAGTTTTAAAACACCCTTTTGGTCTAAAACAAGAATCTGCGATGACTTTTGTGTTGCCGTTACCGAAGTTAGGATGAACACGATTTAAGAAGTACCATAGATAATAGAGAGATTTAGAATGAGTATACCATATGCGCGAGATGCGAATATACACGAGCGTCTCGCGCCACATCTGATCTTGTCTGCATTGAATAGGGAAGACGCATATGTCATCAATTGAGGAAATTCTTGCATTTTCATAAACGTCATTACTAAATTAGTTATAAATGCATTAAACAATTACCAATTTTAAGTAATCTGATCTTGTCTGCATTGAATAGGGAAGACGCATATGTCGTCAATTGAGGAAATTCTTGCATTTTCATAAACGTCATTACTAAATTAGTTAGAATATTAGTTATAAATGCATTAAACAATTACCAATTTTAAGTAATTAATTTTTGAAAACCTTGAAAATTTAAATAAATTTAAAATGCAATACTGGTGTCCTCTAATGGATGAAACTTTGTTACATCTTACAGTTCCAAAGACGACCCACTGTTGGTGCTAATGTAACAGTTAAGAGTCCTGTAATACCCGTCAGTTTGAAAAATGTTTTATTTTCAAGTTCAAATATCTTCTACTTATTAACAAGTAATTTATATAATAATGTACGTTATGCTATTGTGTAATTAACTGCCATAATTAAAGTGGTGTAAAATATTTCTGTTAATATAAATTCAAAATTCAATTTATTGGATTTCATCAGTGCCTTCTAACGGTGAGTAGAGAGTCAATGTTGCTTTTTCTCATTCACCGCGGTACCTACTTTTTTACATCAAATAGCTTTGAGAGAAGTAGCTCGAGGCCAAATTCGGTTTTAAATGTTGAGGATTTTTGAATTTAACTTTTCTAATAAATTGAGCGTTTTTAGAAATTTCGCTTATCTGGAAATATTTTTCTAACCAAAACGAACGAATACAAAAATTTAAAAAAATACGTGCGTCTTCCCTATCGATTAATTTATCAATTTTAAAATTATGGAAGAGATTATTTCCTAGGAATATGATGTTGCATTCATTATAAAAAGAAAAATCTATACGTCATCTTAAGTTTCATTGTAAAAAAAATGCATGACAAAGATCCCCTTACACCAAAAACCATTAGGGAAATCTGCGATATAATCTGATCAACAATTTGTTAATAAATCTTTTGTTAATAAATAAGTTGAACCGCCATCAAAATCAAATCCATAGAGTTGTTGCTTCAAAAGAAGAATGTTCCAGAAATAATTTTGGCAAAATTATGGCCAGTCTTTTAAATAAAACGGAGTTACTGTAAATATTCATACAAGGTTCGACCACACATACACTTCCAAATTTGTTTTTTTAAATACCTAGTTTTAACTATGTATTTAATATTTATGTAAATGTAATTATTGTTTTTGTCTTTTGAATAAGTTTATTTTCACTATATATACTTAATACCTACGCCGTTTTCTTTTTTTCCCTTGATGAATAAAGGGATGATAAATTTGTTTCCGTAAGCATTTATTAGTTTATATTTATAAAACAGATTCATTTTTACGATTTAAAATAGGTATTTTCTACCGGCTAGCTACAAGTAAATTTTAAAATTGGCGCCATTATCTTGTGTTGACCTTGGCAGCAGCCAAGATCAGATGTGGCGCGAGACGCTCGTGAATATACGAGCACGGCTACTTTTGATACAACCTTATGGCGTAAAATTTGAATGTTATTTTTAAGATTGCAATGGCGATTTTTTTAGTCTTTTTTTGCTTAATATTAATAACTGTGATGATATTTTAAACATAAAAAAATAATCAAGGATATAAAATAATTTTAACATAAATTTCTTTTAACTAAATTATTAACCATCAGATTACATTCCAAAGGCAATTAAAATTTTGCTTATTTTGTTTCTAATGCCAAGATTGTCTTGTTACATATCTTGCATAAAATATGGTTACAATATTGTTTAGTAAGATATTTCTAAAATTGACTCTTAGAAGTCTAGAAAAACTATTAGTACTTAATTAATTAAGGTTAATTAAGGAAATAAGAAAGTAACATGAACTAATAATTTAAAATTGTAATATTGTCTTTATTAATTAATATTATGATTTATTTTACAACAGACTTAAAATTCAATTTACACAAAAAAAAATACAAAAGAAACATATAATTTTAGGTGACACAGCACTGACTGATAACTTTATGAATTTTATAAATTATCAACTATAAGAAAGGGAAATTAACATGAACTAATAATGTAATACCTAGTTAAGTAATATTGTTAATAAAATTTGTCTAAATTGATGCATTTATTATACACGCAATTCTTTAGTTATTGATAATTAAACACTATTAATTTGTTCAACTGGTGTCTTACATTAGAACCTTGTAGATCACTAATAGTTTTACAAAGGTTATATATTTTAAATATTCAATAGATTTTCAAGCTGCATACAGTTTCTTAGATGTAATGTTAGTTTTTGCCTGGTTTCCATGTATCATTTATTGAATTTTCCAGGATTTTTGCTATAATAGGAATGTGTCAATATATTTGTGATATACAATGATTTACCTATAATTATGAAGTCTGTTAATAAATTTTACCCATTTCCTTTTGGTGGAACTGGATGGTGAGCTTGACGATTTGATTTCATTTGGCATCACGTCATTTTTGCTGTTATTTAGTCAGTATTAGAAAATGATTTTAAATTATGTAACTATAATTACCTTTTTATTTTCTTCAGGGCTAGAAGCTGTAAATATGCTGGTACCACTTAATGGTCTTTTCAAAATACCTGATGGTCCTTGTGAATCATTTAGTAACACCGTATTTTATGTGGTCTTGTCATAGAAAATACATTGTCAGCTTCTTTTGTGAATTTTATTGTTGTTAATTCCTTTGCTGTGTTCATTATCAGATAAGAAATTTGATGCTGATGTAACTTCCGGTTCATATGATACAATAATCTTGGGTAATGCATCTTTTTTTTAAATCCAAAAATGGTCATATAGGTACTGAATTGGTCTTGTGGTATTCTGCAATTATTTCTTTGTTTATTATATTAATAATGCATAAGTTTTATTGATATCAAACCTGTGAAAAACCTGTGTTATTGCTGAATCTGTGCATGTTTACATACGATTGGGCATGATTTCTTTTGTTACCTTTCACAAAGTTAAATGTATACACAAATATTAAATAATAGTATATTATTCAACGAGCATGTAATGATAGCTATTACTCACGAGGCTGAAGTTTGCGGCACGAGCCGCCAGGCGAGTGCCGTAAATCATCCGAGTGGGTAATAGCTATTACATGCGAGTAGAATACTATACTTTATCTAAGACTAGTTAAATAACTCATTCATACTTTTGGATGTAATTAGATGGTGTAATTTAAATATCAGACAGAAATAAGTTTCTACAAACTTTATTAACTGCAACAATCATCTTAAAGGAAACAAAAGAATTAACTACTTCACGATTAATTACATAGCAATTTGAAGTAGCATTAATGAAAATAAATTAATAATAAAATATTTGATAATTTTTATTGCAAAAATTAACAATTATTTAGACCTAATTTTTATTACTATAACAATTAATAACAACGTTATTACAATTATGAATATTTATAGTTGGAGTTGCATTATCAGTAATACTCATATCACAATTTTCTGTGATAGTGGTAGTTGTACTACAATTATTGTACTAGAGCTAGTAAGAGTACAAGGTTTATCATTTTTTATTGATTTCTTTTAAAATCTTGTTTCCTCTCTCTAGCTTATTGTTAATATTGTCATCTACGTAACCTTCAGCAATTGCAGTGGATTTCCATCCTCCAATCTTTTTTACAGCTGTAATATCGCCGCCTCCGCTTACACAAATGGTTGCAGAGGATCTTGGAAGACAGTGGCCTGTATACAACTTAGGATTTCTAGTTTCAGAAACATAGCAATCTGCTTCCCCACAGAAGTTAATTTATTAATGCCTATCTTTTGAATAGTACATTTACCATTCTGGTAATTCAGAAAAAAAAGAATTGGATTTAGCATGAGCTGGACGAATATTTATATATTTCTTACAAATTTCTTAAAATTCACCTGATACAGTAAATGATCTAGGAGATTTTGTTTTTGTAAAAGGTATATTTACTATAAGAGTTCCATTGTAATCTTGGATATCTTCAATTTTCATATTATATAGCTCATTAGAACGGAAAGCGCCCATTAGTCCCATAATTAACGCCACCTTTACAAAAAGTTAGGTTTAGAAACTCGTCTATAATTACCTTAGGGATTTCTACGTACCTTTGCTACAAGAAAACTCTGATCTGGTGCTTCCTTAATAAATTTATTTACTACCTCTGGTTTGAAAGTTTTAGCTTTCTTTGGTCGATGCCCCTCAGAATGGCGCTTTAAAAACGCCTGTAACTTCATGTAATTTTCTAGGTGAATGTTGTGGTATATATTCAACGTGCTTTTTAGCATTGAATAATAAGCCCATAATGATGACTTATACTTTTTTGATAGTTCATTAAAATATACAAGGACAACATTTTCAGAAAATGAAGTTGTTTGCTGTGTAGATTGCCAATCCATAAAACTCTTATATATGGCGTCATATTTACCTTTTGATTTGTTAGGGAGCAAATTTTCTGTTGCTTTTACCGCTAATTTCACTATTTCAGGTGGTGTACAAGACAGCTCGTCTTTATTAGACATATTTTTAAACGGATTAATTCAATTGAAGCCAAATAACTACTATTTAGAAAAACATTTACAAATATTTAAAAAAAAACACTGTCATCACTATGGTAACCACCAGTTGTACCAAAGTTAAAAAAATAAAAGTAGCTAGTATTTTTATTTTCTGATTGGTTCAGATTTGAATTTGACAGTACAATTGAGTAATATTATTCAATCGCATTGTCATTATTACTCAACTGACTACAGTAATCAGTGCCATTACTTGCCAAAATTTGTAGATGTCATAGATGTCAATAGTCGTAAATAAACTTTTTAACCAAATACTAAATAAACACTAAAACTAAGTTAAATAATACTACAAGAGTTCACGCGAAACTAGAAAACACCATGAAAACGGTACGTTCTGTTTACTAAACTGGAATAAAAGTTAGGTTAAGTACCTCAACATCTGTTGTTTACTAACAATAATAATTTGTTGTGCTTGTATCTCACTCTTACTCATTGCATGACGGCAAAGTTGTGTCAAAATGGCCACGCACACACATTCCCAAGTAAATTTAAATGCGCAGTGAAGCAAGCAGATTATAAATCTCTGTATTGTCTATAGTGCAACCTGCATCCTTCAATATTTGCAGTTGAATAGGAATAAAAATAAACAAGCAATAGAATAATATTAACTGATTTAATCATATATAGGTTTAACCTTAAAGAGATGATTTAAAAATCAAATCAAACTATGTGTACATTTTACTATAAAAATTTTAAATCACACATACTATGTTCGATTCACTTGTGCTAAAAGTGTAGCCACATTTAACAATTCTAAACTAAACAATAAACTACATATACTTCTCTACAGTTCAAGAATCTACATTAAAACTACACTAAAAGCAACAAGAGCGATCAAACAGTAACTACAGTCAACTAGCTTGCACAATTATCATATGTATCTGTAGCAGCATAAAATAAAAATTGAACACTTAGGAATAATACCTTGATAAGAAGTACTGATATACATTTCTGCAAATCTTTACCAAGATATAACTCCTGTTAGCATGTGAATTTCATTTCACATAACCATATATCATACTAAATATATAGTTTTAAAGCACATACAACATAAAAAATAAAATCTATAGACTAAACATATTAATCAATTAATTATAATTTATCATCAGATCTATAAAATAACCAGCCTCTGAAAGGTATAAATCTTATGAATATTGACAGCAATTCTGTATAAAATGACTACATTCTCCTACTTAATATAGAATCTACAATATTAATTACAATCTTTTGAGTTTTTATGTACATAAATAATAATTAAAAATTAATTATGAAACCTAATTGACGGGAAACATCCTCACGACTTGAGTCAACCGAATGTCGATAAAGTAGCGTCGAACGCCTGGTTAACAAGAGGAGAGTTGTATCCCGAGACAGAAGGCTTTTTCATTGCCATCCAAGATCAGGTTATAAGCACGAGGAATTACAGAAGGTTTATAATTAAGGATGGTACTCAGGAGGAAAAATGTAGACGATGCAGGGCAACTACTGAGAATATTCAGCACATTATCGCTGGATGTCAAACCATGGCTCAATCAGATTACAAGACAAGACATGATAATGTCTCCACTTTACGGGTCAAAACCAAGGTAAAAGTGGTATTACTATTGCTACATATTATTATTGAAAAATTTTCTGACAATGTTGCATGTGCTCAATGTGGTGGATTTTTGCATAGGTACATATATATTCTTGTTAATATTGAGCTTTGCTATTGACTCGTGGAGGTGTTTGGGGATGATTCCAGTGGCCGATATAACAATAGGTAGTATATGCACTGCTTCTAAGTGCCGTAGTTGTTGAAATTCGATTGCAAGTTCCGCGTATTTCCTGAGCTTGTTAGTATGTACCTCTTGCAAATTTGACGTGTCTGGTATTGTTACATCTATTAAGTAAGCTTCCTTGTTACGCTTATCAATCAATGTAATATCCGGCCGATTGTGTGGAATCGTTCTGTCTGTGATTATCCTCCTATCTCAATATAATAATGCTTTATTATTTTCTAGTACCTTTGGTGGATCATATTTAAAATAAGGTACTATTTCATTTATCAAGGAATACTGTACTGCTAGTTGAACATGTATGATTTTAGCCACATTATCATGTCTTGTCTTGTAATCTGATTGAGCCATGGTTTGACATCCAGCGATAATGTGCTGAATATTCTCAGTAGTTGCCCTGCATCGTCTACATTTGTCCTCCTGAGTACCATCCTTAATTATAAACCTTCTGTAATTCCTCGTGCTTATAACCTGATCTTGGATGGCAATGAAAAAGCCTTCTGTCTCGGGATACAACTCTCCTCTTGTTAACCAGGCGTTCGACGCTACTTTATCGACATTCGGTTGACTCAAGTCGTGAGGATGTTTCCCATGTAAAGCCTTTTGCAGCCACTGTTCGTGTTTTTCATGATCAGTTACTAATGCTAGCTCCATATCATCTGCGAGGTTGAGCGGAGTATAGTTTTTGTCAGCACTCACAATAGCACGGTGTAAGTCTGAGGTTGCTTGTTTGGTGTTAAAGTAGTTTCTCAGGGAGCACATTTGTTTATTGTGGAGATTTTTGATATCAATCAAACCACGCCTTCCATCAGCTCTTGGTAGTGTTAGTCGTTCTTTGGCAGATCTCGGGTGATGTAATCTTCCTTGGGTAAGTATTTTATTTGTAGCCCGTTGAATGTTAAGGAGATCTGTGTGGCTCCAGTGCACGACGCCAAATGAATAAGTGAGTATTGGCACTGCAAAAGTATTTATTGCCTTAATTAGGTTGCGGCTGTTTAGTTTGGTTTTACAGAGTTTCTTTACTCTCTTTATGTAGGTACTTCTCTCGTAATTCGATTTTCATTTGCGTTTGTTCTATAAGTCGGGCTTGCTTCATTCCTAAATATTTGTACACTTCTCCCTCTTGAAGACCTTCTATGATTTCATTGTCTTCTGTTTCATAGTTTTTAACTTCCCGTTTTCCGCGATTTATGCATTGTATTTTGCATTTTTCCAACCCGAATCGCATGCATATGTCTTTGCTAACCATTTCTGTGATTTTTAAATTCTGCTCTAGATGTTCGTATTTACTGCAATATATTTTTATGTCATCCATGAACATTAAATGCGTTATGCGATGCATGTTTTGTCTGGCACTTCTTATATTGTATCCCTTCCCCTCTTGATTTAGTAATTGTGATAGAGGGTTTAGTGCTAAGCAAAACCATAAGGGGCTTAATGAATCCCCTTGAAAAATGCCTCGTCTAATGTTAACAGGTTCTGTTTCCATAGTTTGTTCTCCGTTGTTTACATGGATGACCGTATTCCAAGTTTTAATGTTCTGCTTTAAGAAATTAATATAAACTGGGTGTATTTTATAGATTGATAATATTTCCAGCATCCAACTATGTGCGACAGAGTCAAATGCCTTCCTGTAATCAATATAAGCTGTATATATATTCCTATTCATTTTGTACGGTTGTTTCATAACTACTGAATCTATAATTAATTGTTCTTTACACCCCTATACATTTCTTCTGCATCCCTTTTGCTCTTCTTCGAGTATTTTATTTGTTTCGCAATGTTTGTATATAGCTTCGCTTATACACGCTGTTAATATTTTAAAAATGGTGGGTAAACAGGTTACTGGTCGGTAGTTCCCTGGATTTTTTAAATTTCCAGTTTTTGGTAACATGTAGGTTATTCCCTGTGTTAAGAAAGTGGGTGTACTATTAGGTTCTTCGATGAATTGTCTTATGTATTTAGTTTTTTTTATTTAATGTATTTATTATTATTATTATTATTATTATTATTATTATTATTATTATTATTATTATTATTATTATTATTATTATTATTATTTTAAAGGAAAAATATATTTTTCTTCAAAAATGGAATATTTGTTGCGAAATGTTCCACATTTTGTTTGTTTGTTTAATAGGTATTTTTTGTTTTAAGATATTAACTTTTCATTGTATCAAGATAGTGTAATCATAAAAACACACTGCACAAATTGTTTTTTAGTTATGACTTATGAATGACCGCATAAACCCTAAATATTATTTATTGATTAAAATCTGTTTGGGACATTACTGCACATCTCAAACTCATCGTTGGTTTATCTTATGGTTTCTCAAACTTATCTTTTATGGTATTTATGGGATTCTCGTTGTATTTTACAATCTCGTCCACGTGTTTGGTGGTAACGCAATTCTTGTAGTTGCGATTACATTATATATAAATATACATAGAATTGTTTCACCTGCTTAAAGGGGAACGGTATCCATTTTATCATTTTACATTTTTTTCAATCAATTATCATCCAGATTTTGTTACCCTTTGTAATTGTTGGGAATAGTCGATAAAATGGATAATAAGCCACGTTCTTCAATGAACAATTCGAAGTGTAATAAATCACTTAATCTATACTGTTTTCTTTGTACTGTGTTAATTGCTACTAAATCTAAAAGTTATCCGTTAACTGAAGCAAATCGTACGTTGTATTCAGACTGCTTATCGAACGAATGTTAAACAAAATGATGCCGATAAATGCTATTCATCTAATGTGTTTTGTGCTTCGTGTATTACAAATATGAAAGATCATATGAAATCAAATAAAACCAAATCGTTAATGTATTCATCACCTGCAATTTGGAATAAAACAAAATTTTCATTCAGTAATCATGAAGATGCATGTTTGTGTGTTTAGCCGAAAAATTCAAGATCGTCGTTTTCAAGTTTCTTATCGATGGCGTAAAGATTGTCAACATAATGTTACTCAACCTATTCTGAATTTGTTTTCAACCATCGAATCATGTTCTGTCCCAAAACAAGGTCGTTATGAAGATTATATGCATATGATTTTGAAATCGAACAAAATTATTCTACTCATCCCCCAAGTAATTCAAGAGAATTTATACCTTATGATCAAGTAGCACTTAATCAACTAGTTAAAGAACTTGGTTTAACTAAGGATCAATCAATGGTACTAGCGTCTAATATGTTGAAACACAATGCACAAACACAACTGATTGTCGAGTTGGTTATTTCTCAAAAAGAAATCATGATATACTTGATTTATCTGATGAACATAATGGTACACCATATCTAAAAAATATTCATGGTCTATTTAATTGGTTGGATTATGAGTACGTACCAGATCAATGGCGTTTATTCACCGATTCAAGTAAGTCAGCTTTTAAAATTGTTCTACTTCTCAATGGTAACTTACTTCCATCTATCCCTCTTCTCTATTCACCATCATTAAAAGAAACATATACTGATGTTCAATACGAACTTAACTTAATCAACTACAATTCACACCGCTGAAAAGTTATGGCAGATTTAAAATTGCTTAACGTGCTTTGTGGTATTGGTAGTCCATCAGTTAAAAATCCATGTATTCTTTGTAATTGGTATGGTACCTATGGTAGTAATAATCAATACCTTCAGTATTACCAAGAAAATATCCAAACACGTTCAAACTTCACTACTGGTAAAAAATCTGCAGTCGCTCAATCTTCTATTACCGCTATTACCACCTTTACAAGAGTGGTCTGAAAAGCTTCCGACCTAACAAAGATACAAGACATTTTTTCTTTAAATTTATTTTTATTTTTCTACATAGTCTCCTTGTAAGTCTACACACTTCTCCCAGCGATGCTCCCATCTTTTTAACCCGTCCAAATAGTACTCGGCGTTTTTCTCTGCAAAATAATTGTTCACGAAGGTGATTGCCTCCTCATTTGACGAAAATCTCAGTCCTCCGAGCGCAATTTTTAGATGAGGGAACAAAAAGAAGTCGCTTGGGGCTAGATCTGGTGAGTAAGGAGGGTGGTCAAGCAGTTCAAACCGTAATTCGTGGATCTTCGACATGGCAACCACGGAGGTGTGAGACGGCGCATTGTCTTGGTGAAACAGGATTTTCTTTTTCTGCAAATGTGGCCGTTTTTCCGCAATTTCTGCCTTCAGATTGTCAAGTAATGATGCGTAGTATGCTCCTGTAATGGTTTTTCCTGTTTGAAGATAATCGATTAAGATAACTCCATGACTATCCCAAAAAACAGTCGCCATCACTTTCCCAGCCGACATAACAGTTTTTGCTTTTTTTGGAGCCGATTCCCCCTTCGCAGTCCACTGTTTTGACTGTATTTTTGTTTCGGGCGTATAATAGTGTATCCAAGTTTCATCTACAGTAATTAATCGGCGCCAAAACTGATTTATTGCGCCTAAACTGCGCCAACAGAGCGTTGGAAATGATCATTCGAACACGTTTTTGGTCTAACGTGAGCATACGCGGCATCCAACGCGCGGACAGCTTTCTCATGCCTAAATCTTGATTCAATATGTGACAAACACGTTCTTTGGACATATTCATAGCCTCTGCTATCTCTCTCACTTTAATTCGACGGTCGTTTAGCACCATTTGGTGAACTTTAGCGATGTTATCGTCAGTGGTTGCAGTTTTTGGACGTCCCGGACGTTCATCGTCTCCCAAGCTGGTACGGCCACGTTTAAATTCAGCTGCCCAAAATTTCACTGTGGTAAATGATGGCGCAGAGTCCCCATACACCGAATCCAACTCATCTTTGATTTGCGTAGGCGTATTGCCTTTCAAAAACAAATATTTAATGACAGCTCGATACTCGATTTTTTCCATTTTCACAAAAACACTCACATCGACTCACTCAAACGATTGTCAAATAACAACTGCGCGTCCAAAATGGCTGAAATCTTGGTGAGTACCTGTCAAAAGATGCACAACTACATTCCCTAGCTTTTATTGACGAGTGCTGCTATCTTCACGTTAAGGTCGGAAACTTTTCAGACCATCCTCGTACATGTTAAAATTGGTCTAATAGCACAATTCATTAAAAAACTATCAGTTGATGGTCCAGTTTATCAATTCATCTTTAATTTACTTAGTTATAAATCATCAGCAAAGTTAGAAGCTGGTCAACTCGATGGTCCAGAAATACGTAAACTTTTAAAAAGCAAAAACTGCAAGAAGAGGATGGCATTTAAAAACGTTTGTATAAATCTCCTTGGTAAAACACGTTCTCAATATTATCAAAAAATTGCTCGTGAATTAGTTAATGGTTATGAAGCAATGGGTTGCAACATGTCCTACAAGCTTCACATTATGGATTAGCATATCAATGATTTTCCAGCTAATTGTAGTAATTTTTCAGATGAAATGGGCGAACGTTTTCATCAAGATATTAAAATGGCTGAAAAACTTTATCAAGGTAGATACGATATGTTATCTCATTATTGTTGGTTTTTGAAAGCTGAAGCATCTACTAATTCTAGAAAATGTAGAAGAAGATCACAATTTCCTTTTAATGCTTAAAACCTGAATTCAATTATATTCTTATTGTACTTGTAAAATTTAATTGTAAATAATTAAACTACCCGATAATCAGTAATTAAATTATATTTGAGATTAAATTTTATCTTTTGTATCAATTTCGTTCGAAAATTCAAAATTTTACAAGAATTCCATAGAAAAACATGAAATTTATACTTTAAATCAGAAAATCTCGATTATTTTCTACATAGAAATTTTCAAAGAATTTTTTCTCAAAAGCTACTCGTCCGATTTTTTTCATTTATTGGTATACTAAAACGAATATGCTCTTCACACTGGGCATCTGAAAAAAAAAAGAAAAACGTTTTAGAACATTGTTCTAAGATTTTTCAAAGCGTTCTAAAAATGTTAGAACTAAGTTCTAGAACTTTTAGCTCATTTTTAGCTTTAAATAGACCCCAACATCATTAATATCGGACAAGCGGTTGCTGAGATATAATTTTGGAAGAAACACATACTTAAATTTAATATAACGGAATTTAACCGGAAACGCGTCGTCAGAATTTTTTCAAATTTTCAGATGTTCATCTACTCACAAAACGCGTCGATTGATATATAATTCGACTAGGAAAGTTCTTACACATTCTATTTCACAGCCTTCTGATGATAACACTTGAACAGTGGCAGATTTAGGCACAAGCGTTGGAAGTTATTTTTGGATATAAATTCTAATATATTACTTGTAATTAAAATTTTTATAAAATCTTTCTTTATTTTTAAACCACAATGTAAAAAACTTAATATATTATTCGTAATCTATATTGTTATCTTTTAAAAAGTTCTTAAAATCCCTTTTTTTATACTTCAAAAACAAGTGGGAAAGTTTCCCACTTGTTATTTCATGGACAAATCCTATAAACTCGAGTAAATTATTAGTAATCTATATTGTTCTTTTAAAAATTCCAAATATCTGCGTTTTTTATTTCTATATAACACGTCCCCAAAATTGGGACGTGTTATTTCGTCTATAAATCCCATAAATTCGAGTAAATTATTTGTAATCAATATTTCTTTCTTATTTTGCAAAGGAATCCATATATCCAAAATATCTGCGTTTTTTATCCTTCAATGACAAGTGGCAAAGTTTGCCACCTGTGATTTCATCGATTCCCATAAATTCGAGTAAATTATTCGTAATCTATATTGTTCTTTTAAAAATTCCCTGTGCTTTTTATCCTTCAATGACGAGTGGCAAAGTTATTTCATTGATAAAACCGTAAATTCGAGTAAATTATTTGTAATCAATATTGTTCTTTTAAAAATTCCAAATATCCTTCAACGACAGGTGGGAAACTTTCCCACTTGTCATTTCGTCTATAAATCCCATAAATTCGAGTAAATTATTAGTAATCTATATTGTTCTTTTAGAAAGTTCTTAAAATCCCTTTTTTATACTTCAACGACAAGTGAGAAAGTTTATCACTTGTCATTTCATCGACAAATCCCATAAATTCGAATAAATTATTCGTAATCAATATTCCTTTCTTATTTTGCAAAGGATGACGCTTGGGAAACTTTCCCATGCGTTATTTCATTGATAAAACCCGTAAATTCGAGTACATTATTAGTAATCAATATTTCTTTCTTTATATGTCGAAAATCCAAGAAAATTTAATTATTCGTACAAAATAACTCAAACAAAAGTACCCATATAGAAATTTATTATCACATTCTTAGACCCGCCTTGCAAGCGGGTCCTACATGAACTTTTATTAATATTATCAATTTTAACCTTGAGTAATAAAATGAACAGCAATACATTATTATCTTTTAAATATAAATTTAATTAGAATTCACTTCCGGTTAATTTATATAGAGTTATTATATAATACTTAATACTAGGTTTTTTTAATAGAAAATACAAGTTCAGCATGTAAAAAGCGAAGACAAATTTTCTTTAACACTTTTTTTGAATTTCTGAACGGTTTTGATTTAAACGATTTTGAAAATATTTTTTTCCACTACTAGCTATGAAGTTGACAATTATTCTCCTAGCCAACTGAAAAGTTGAATTTCTCTAGTAGTGGTTAATAATGTCTTCTATTATTAACCTAGGTTAATAATGGATAAATTCAAATGTTTTGAGAATCCAGGGATAGTTGTTTAACAAAAACTTGTGCAACATAATTTTGTATACCCAGGAGATTGTCTTTAACGTATTTGCTGCTTGAAATTACCTAACACAATAATTACAAACGTTGTTTGAAAATAAGCTTTTTCTTCAAGCGTATAATAATATTACTATTATTTTACACCGCCAACTGCATAGAACAGTGGCATTATTTTAATATTTTTGGCAGTATAATAATGCAATTTCATTATTATAACGGGTGTTTTTTTAAATTTGGCGTCAGAGCAAGCAATGAGAGTTCGATTGTGAACGCACCTTTGAATGTCGCCACGCCGCAGTGTATCTAAACCTAACCTCACTTTTAAGTTTTGACATTTTGACATTTGAAAAATAGTGGTCTATTCACAACAAACTCATAGTCATAGCTAACTAGGACGCCAAATTTAAAAAAACACCCTTTACTAATATAATAATAAAAGTGACTTTAGGGATGGCTACTTTGGCAGCACACATTTCACTAGATATATTTTGACAGCTGACAGCACAGGCTGACAGTAAACAAACAATTTACGCGTGCTTGTGATACGACCGTGGTTGTGAATAATTATTGTGTTTTTATGTAAACATAAAACAATGTCTGAAGAAATAATGCAGTGTACCCCACCTGAACTAGCGGAAGTAGCAAACGCCGCTATTGAAACGTTAATACCACCAAAATCTCGAAAATTATACGACTTTGCATATGACAGGTTCATAAAATGGACCAGGGAACAAAATGCGCACACTTTTTCCGAAAACGTTCTTTTGGCGTTTTTTCTCATTTGGCAGAAAAAATGAAGAGTTCATCATTGTGGGCCCAGTATTCAAGGATCAAGTCAGAACTTAACATCAAACATAATGTAAATATTGACCGATATACGAAACTAATAGCATTTTTAAAACGCCAAAGTGATGGCTACAAGCCAAAGAAATCAAAAGTTTTGAGTAAAGAACACTTTGACAACTTCATGAAAAATGCACCCAATAATACATATTTGGCTACAAAGGTGAATTTTGCATACAGTATAACATTGAAATAATTAATTATGTGGAATTTGTAGGTCATTTTGTTATTTGGGGTCACAGGAGCTTGCCGTTGTGATGAGTTGCTACATATGAATGTGAATGACATTGAAGATTTAGGAAATTTGATATTAGTGAAAATTCCTGATAATAAGACAAAAAAGCCACGCTCATTCACTATACTCGGAGACTTTTACTTGAATTTATACAGACAATATATCTCACTGCGTCCTACAGATATGAATATAACCCGATTTTTTATCAAATATCAAAATGGTAAATGCCATCGAGTTGTTATGGGTATTCACAAGATTTCAAATGTACCTAAAGAAGTGGCCACTTATTTGAAACTTCCAAATCCAGCTGAGTATACTGGACACTGTCTAAGACGAACTTCAGCAACACTTTTGGTGGATAATGGCGCAGATATAACTTCGTTAAAAAGGCATGGAGGCTGGAAATCTACCACCGTTGCGGAGGGATACATTGAAGAATCTATTACACACAAAAAACAAACACCAATGAAAATACTGGATCCTGGTACTTCAGCCATTAACACTGTAGATAATGAAAATCAAGAAAATGTTACCACTAATGTAGAAGAAACTGTTGTGGGTACTAATGTAAGTTCTAATGTAAAACAAGCTATTGTAAACATTGAGGGAATGCCTACTAATGCTAGTGGTTTATTTCAAAATTGTACTTTACAAAATTGTACATTTAATATTAAAGTTGTGAGTAAATAGTTTCGGAGAACATATTTTGTATGCTTGAAGAAAAAATAGTATATATTACTCGGAGTAGAAGGCTCATTATCTGTTTCGCTCAAATTGCACGCCTCGGCTAACGCCTCGGCAGCAAACTTCTGAGCTCAACAGATAATGAGCTCCTTCTACTCCTAGTAATATAATATACTATTATTAGGGGAAATGTCAATCTGCATCAGACTACTTGATTTTTGTTTTATTAGTGGAAAGGCGAATTTGCATTCCTGTGCTACTTGATTTTTACAAGAAAAATTTTAATTTTTAACTTTTGCCTTAAATTTGGCTAGTAGTGAAAAAAATAGTATATACACCACGGTGGTGAAGACATTAATAGGCCTCGCACCTTATTCCGCTCGGGGCAAAGCCCCTCGCGAAATAATCTTGGTGCTCGGTCAATAATAACAGTCTTCACCACCTTGGTGTATAATATTCTATTTTCGTTTTGAAATTTTATTTTTAGAAATATTTAATCAAAATAATTAATTCATTATTAATTTACTTTGAAAAAATTTTTGTTACGACCAGGATTCGAACCTGCTGGCGAGAGTACGTAATTTGGAGCGACATTTATTTATTTATTTTATTTATTTTTGGGCGAGGAATCAGAATGGCGGAGCATCCTTCGTACCTCATGGCACCGATTACTATGATCATTTGGCCGACCCTACTAGAATTTAGCCGAATCTGGGGGAATTCCACCACCAGTAGGGATCTTTATCGTGCCAAACATCGCATTGTCACGGGACCTACAGTTTTACTTCCTATCCGAAAAGAAGGCATGTTTTAAATTTTTCTCCGCTATGAAAAATTACCAGCTCGGCTGGGGATCGAACCTGCGATCTTTGGATTATGAAGCAAACCACTAATCCACCGAGACTGGCTTTGGAGCGACATGTACTATGCAATGTACGCTACCACGTCTTAACGATGGAATGTGTTATAGCACTTTTAAACAATAAATACTAATTCTGCTTCATTTATCTGACTATATCCTAAAATATAATGTTTTTTAATTACAAATTTATTCAATATGGTATTAAAAATAGATACGCAATTATTATAAGCTCATCTCAACAAAACTATTTTTAGAAAACGATAAGCCTGCGGTGATTTCTTTGCATAAAAAGAAGCTGCACGTACAATTCATTTAAAGCGTTGAATATTATTAAGAAAAACATCCAAAATTCAGTGGGGGGCTGTGAACCCCCCACCGAAAATCTGGGTAATTTATCTAATACAGTAAAGAATTCATTGGGTGGTTGTGAACCACCCGATGAAACAGGATGATTTAACCAAGGTAAAAGTATTTACATTAATGGAGCAGGATTCTTATTTTAAACTGTATATCGTATAAAAAATATGTAGTGAAAGATTATCATTTTATTAATAGAGATAACGGTTTAAATTATTTCTTTTTATTTTTTATCTCTTTCTTTGCAGTGTATCCAGACACTGGATTTTCGACAAAATTCTAATATATTATTCGTAATTAAAAAGCATTATGCGACATCTATGTAATAAAAAGAAAACGTTCAATTTAATGGAAACTGTTTTATAGCTTGTTAATAATATATAGAAGATTCGTTTTTTTAATTCCATGTCAGTTAATAGCTCATATAATAAACCGGATGTAGACAGTAAATTGAATAAAAGCTGTCTTGGTTCGAACCCCGGCCGAACCTTTTTATTAATTGAGAATACAGTTTCTCTTGAAAAGTATTTCCTGGTTTGCATCCCCGAGTGGCCATAGGAGTGTAGCTAAAAAGGTGATATTTGATAGAGAAGCTGAGAGCGCCTTATTCTTAAAACATTCTTCGCTCTTCCTTATAATTCAGGACTTACAGTAATACCGAAATAATGACCCAAATCTGTTAATTCAGACTAGTTGGTCGTGTTGGTGTACTACTCAAAATAGGTACTATAGCGATTTAACACTGTGGTTGGTGTGTTAGGGCTATATTTATTAATTCTTGTAGAAGGAAATAAAACGCAGATTTACTTCTTTGAATTATTTATTTGACTCTCATAGTTTATTGATACGCGTTGCCTAGTACCATGTCGTATCTATGCAAAAATATATGAGTTGTGAGTCGTTCACAACATTACCCCGCCCGGTCTGAAACGTGGGTATTACATACATGAAAAAGAAAAAATACGGAATGGTATTTTGGAGAAAAAATGGAGTATTTTAAGGGAACTTGAACAAAGTTGTAAAATTCTCCAGCTACAAAAACTCCACTAGGTAGTATAGGTAGTTACAATAAAAAACTTAAGCTAAATAACACTACAGAACTTGCGACGGCAACTCTTGGAACCTGTAAACAGAAAGAAAAAAACAGAAAAGTGTTCAAATTTTTAAAGTCAACAGGTAAAAGGTTTTCAAAAGATGCCCTCGCGTAGCATTTGAAATCAGTTTATTGTTGTCTTAACATTATAAAGTAACTAATCTAAAAATATGCAGGCTTTAGCCTATCTAAAGAGATAGGGCCAGTGTGATTTTCTAAAGAGGCGTATTTAACTGTCCGTTCTAACACTTTATAGGGACCTAAATAACTGTCTTTCATGCCCAGAGTGTGCGTGTCATTACGAACGTATACGTGTGTGCAGTTGGGCAAGTCGCTGGGGACGAAGGACTGACTGGAATACTTTTTTGTAAAAAAATATTTCTGCTTCCTCATACGACGTTTGAGATTGGCTATGAAATTAGGGAGGTTCATGTCGTTAGCCAGTTGTTCTTTTTCGAAGAAATCACCAGGTAGTCGTAAAGGTGTAGCATACAGGATTTCTGCAGGAGAAACATTAACTTGTGATTTCAGGGTTGCACGTAAGCTCAAGAGAATCCAAGGGAGATTCGTTAACCAGGAGGAAGTTCCTGTGGTTTGAATTGATTGCTTGAGTGTCCGATTAAAACGTTCGATAACGCCTTGACTAATCGGATGGAAGGCCGTGCATTTGACGTGTTTAATTCCTAACATGGCCATGAAGTTGATCCATGCATGAGAAAGGAATATTCTTGCATTGTCCGTGGTATGATACTTGGGAATTGCAAAGCGGGACACCCACGTGTCGACAAATGCAGTGATTACTGACTCCACGGAAGAATCCTTCACAGGAATGGCTTCCGGCCACAGACTGTAGCGGTCAATAATGGTAAGGAGGAATTTATAACCTCCCGAAGAAGGAAGGTGTACTAGGTCGAGATGGACCTTAGTAAAACGTTCATCTGGTTCTACAATAGATTGTAGAGGGGTTTTCGTATGACGCCGAACTTTATGTTTCTGACATTCAGCACAAGATATGACCCATTTCTGAATATCGTGGTGCATAGATGGCCACAGATATCTCTGAGTAATCAATCTTTTAGTAGCACGGATGCCAGGATGTGCGATGTTGTGTAATTGTTGGAATAAGGAATACCTGAATTTGAGCGGGATATAGGGTCGTGGTTGTCCTGTACGAACATCCACCCAGAGGTTTGATTTGTTGGAAGTTTGAAGGGAAATGAATTGAAAATTACTACGAGATCGGAGCTGGTTTAACTCGTGATCTTGTTCTTGAGATAGAGCGACTTCGTCGTAATTGAGATCAGATCCAGGGATGTTAATAAGATTAACTCTTGTCAGAGCGTCCGCCGGAATATTCTCTTGACCTTTGATATATTGGAGGTCAGTCGTGAATTGAGAAATAAACTCTAGTTGTCTAAACTCACGTGGTAAATATTGATCACCATTATTTTTGATCGCCGTACACAAAGGTTTGTGATCCGTAAAGATTTGAAAGTCTCTGCACTCAACGTAGTAACGAAACTTCTTTAAAGCAAAGTACATTGCGAGAAGTTCCCGAGAAAAAATACTGTACTTTTGCTCTGTGGTGGTTAACTTCCGGGAACAGAAAGCTAGTGGTTTCCACATGCCATCTTCAAACTGTTGTAATACTCCAGCTATAGTGGAAGACGAACTGTCTGCAGCTATACTGATAGGGTTATTAATTCGCCGATGTACCAATAAAGTAGCGGTAATCAAAGCATTCTTCGCGTGCCTAAAGGCTTCTATTTGTTCATGATTTAACTGGACTGGCTTTAGCGAAGCTTTACCAGGAATAACAATAGAGTTTAACGGTGCCAAAATTTTCGCACGGTTTGGTACAAATTTATGGTAATACGAAATTAATCCAATAAAATTGCGGAGTGCTTTCTGACTTGAAGGCAATGGGTAATCAATTATAGCTTGGACTTTGGAAGCCATTGGTTTGATACCGCGTGTATTAACATGATGTCCTAAAAAATCGAGCTCATTGACACCAAAGAGACACTTTGGTAGGTTAATAATTAGGCCATTGTCTTTTAATCGGGAAAACACTTGATGTAAATGTTCAATATGTTGCTGCGAATCAGCACTAAAGACTAATATATCATCTAGATAAGAAAAACAAAATGGGAGCCCTGATAACACAGTGTCCATGAAACGACTCCAAGTGCTGGCTGCATTCCGTAGTCCGAAACACATCCGTTTGAACTCAAAGAGTCCCAAAGGTGTGATAATAGCAGTCTTGTGAATGTCCTCTGCCGCTATTGGTATTGCGAAGTAGGCCTCTTTGAGGTCTAGCTTCGAGAATATGGTTGCACCAGCAAGTTTTCTTGTAAAGTCCGTTAAAAAAGGAATCGGGTAACGGTCTGGTACTGTCACTGAATTAAGTTTTCTATAATCGCCAACCAAGCGATATCTGTCTGTTGGGGCGATGGGGGCTGCGATGTCTTGGTCGTCACCAGAAGGTAGTGCCTCTGCTGCTCCTATTGCTCGCTTTCCGACGATGTGAATTGGCGTGGCGTAGCTAGACGATGACCGCTGTACTACGTCAGCGTCCAAGAGCTCATTAAAATGATCTTCTAGAAAAGAAAGATGATTAGGGTTCAGTTTGCGACAGCGTGCTTTAACTGGAGGTCCGGTCGTGTCAATGTGATGGACTACAGTATGTTTAACTGGTTGATGGTAGTCGAATTTACGTAAAAGCTCCGGGAAGTGTGTGTTTAGCATCTTGCTATAAACATTAAGATCGCTAGACATGTTGTTAACAATACCTGAAGAGTGTACGTTAATGTTTGAAGGTAAGGGAAGAAAAGGGTAAGAAATCGCAGGAGTAACGATTTTTCGTTTAGTGCCAGTCTTAACTTGGTGGGTTGTGGAACCTCGACTGCTAATTCGGGCGGGCTGAACATCTGCTGTGCAAATGACCCGTTGAGAAGAGCAGTTAGTCTTAACTGGGGGGGTTGTGGAACCTCGACTGCGATTTCGGGCGGGCTGGACATCTGCCGTGCAAATGACCCGCTGAGAAGAGCAGTCGCAGTAAGAGGATTCACTGTTGGTGCTGGAAAGTGACAACCTTGGCTGCGGTTTCGTGCGAGCTTGACATCTGCCGTGCAAATGACTCGTCGAGAAAAGCAGTTAATAGTCAATGTAACCTCAAAGTTACAATACCTGTCACAGGAATTGAAGTATTGTTCACTGCCATAAATGAAAGGTTGGCAGGCGTGATAGTTTGATTACAGGAAACTGCAACGTGGGTGGGTAGAATGGAGTAATCCGCCCCACTGTCAACCACAAAATTAATTTTGTAGGTTAGGTCCTGTAAAAATATTAAATTAGAAATTGGAGGGATTGAAACGACCCTACATGGCCCTCCCTTGAGGCCAGGAGAGTGTGAAGTTAGTTTTTTTTCTTGGAATGAACAATTTCCTGTACAATTACGTGCATTATTTTGAAATCGTCTATGATAATAACACGGTTGTAATTGGAAATTAGTATTGCCCGAAGGCGTGGCAGGTCGTTGCTTGAAATGTCGTTTGAAATGCTGAGGATTTCGAAGGTTCGGAGAGATGCTGGAAGTCATAGTGGATTGTCGTTTGTGCATGGTAGAAAGCTCATTTGAAATGGTTGTAAGATTGGTCGTCAAATTGTCTAGCTTAGCCTCTAATGCAGAAGTAGTTAAAGGTTGTGCTGCTTGTTGCATAGAATAAATTAAATCTAATTTCTCTACAAAAAATATTAATGGCAAGTCATTGAAATTTAAGGACTGAATTTTAAGTTTTGGTGGTAGCTTAGCTATTAAAAAATCTTTGGTCAATTCCTCAGTTAGATCAAGATCGATAGATAACTTCTGAATGTTAAAAAGCAATTCTTTGACACTACCAGAGAACTGAAGAGTCTCCAAAAGATTATTAATGCGAGATTCTCGTGGACCTAGAATAGATTTTATTACTGCCCGTTTCAATGTAGTATATGGTCTATGTCTCGGTGGATTAATGGTTAGGTCGTGATGAGCTCCTAAAACGTCGAAAGGTCAGTTTAGGGTTAATAAGTTATATTTGGCTAGTTCATCGTTGATCAGCATACGAGTAAAGTATCGTTCTACCAAAATAAAATATAGGTCGATATCGTTACTCGTAAAAACTGGAAATGGAACTTTGACAGTCGCCATTTCAAATATTAAATATTAAAGTAAATAAAATTTGAAACTTATCGGATCAGAAAGGAGTACTAGTTCTGGTTCCAACGGTCACTTCCAGCCAGCCACGATAAGTCACGCAAGCGAAGCAGGTAGGTAGCAGGATCTTACGATGACAGAAGTCGAGTAGCAGCCGATGACAGATGACGCAGGGATAACTAGATGTGGTTCACCTGGAGAATTCAATGCAGCAGGCAAAGACCAATACTGCCAAATTCTTCTTCAGGAACGCGGGGTCACCATATATAGCGATTTAACACTGTGGTTGGTGTGTTAGGGCTATATTTATTAATTCTTGTAAAAGGAAATAAAACGCAGATTTACTTCTATGAATTATTTATTTGACTCTCATAGTTTATTGATACGCGTTGCCTAGTACCATTTCGTATCTATGCAAAAATATATGAGTTGTGAGTCGTTCACAACAGTACCTACCTATAAACGGTAGAAGCTACCGTGAATGAGTAGATGCTGTAAAGAAATTATAAGGATTGTAGCTAAAAAGGGGAATGTTTTGCACTTTTTTATTCTCAATCTTCGGCTTTACCTCTGGGTCTTATTTTTTGGATATATGGATTCCTTTGCAAAATAAGAAAGAAGTATTGATTACGAATAATTTTCTCGAATTTATGGGATATATAGACGAAATGACACCTGGAAAACTTTGCCATGCGTGTTATAGAAATAAAAAAGGTAAATATTTGGAATTTTTAAAAGAACAATATAGATTACTAATAATTTACTCGAATTTATGGGATTTATCGATGAAATGACGCTTGAAAACGTTCTCAGGCGTTATTGTGGTATAAAAAAAGGGATTTTAAGAACTTTTTAAAAGAAATAGATTACCGCTAAAGAATTCTAAAAAGTTTAATTGGTCCATGTTTAAATATCAAAAAGTCTTTCAACAGGGGAAGGAACAGGAAACTCGATTAACATATAAAAGAAGATCGGATTATCTAAACTATATTTATTAGAATTATAACCACCAACTGTATTTACTTCTTCTCTTTTTATTCTAATAAATAAAAAATCAAAATCTTTAATTACAAAAGGTTCTGAAGGATCTATTCTTTCCGTATTTTTACTAATATGTAAATCTTTTAGATTAGCTGTTGAATAGATTTTTATAACTTCCACATTCATTGGTATTCTAAGAAATCGTACACCATCAAAAGAAAGGTCAAGCAGTTGAATATCATGTTCTCCATGAATTTCTTCAGTATAAACAATTTTTCCTACAAATTGTAAAAAGTATAATGAGTATTTTTCATGAACATTTCTCCATAAATATCTAGTTGACCTTTAGTAACAGCATCATATTTATCAATTGCATCACTAATATTAACTAACCTTCTACTACCTATATTGATATAATTTCCTTTAGCGGTTAATTTTAAATCTTTTTGATATTGTTTACTATTTTTTTCAATCATATTTTCCAATTCAGGTTTAACGATTTTTAAAATGCTTTCTGAATCATCCTTTTCAATCATATTTTCCAATTCGGGTTTAACGATTTTTAAAATGCTTTCTGAATCATCTTTTTTAATCATGTTATCTAAATATTTTAAATTAACAGCATCGGCAGGATTTTCTGGTTGTTTTACATTAACTAAGTTGTGCCCTGCTATATCATAATCACCATTTTCTGTTAGATTAAATCCTATACCAGGTGGTCCTCTTGTTGATTTACCTCCTTTTTTTCTATTTTTTCTAAGAACATACTGGTCTAAAGACTAGACTAGACAATTTATATTTTAAATAAACGAATAACCCTGACAGGTGTTGTTTTTGCCAGAAACAAGTTTTGTACTGCTAGATAACTATAACGGATATTCAGTCAGTGCTCCCACTATTGAAAAATTGAGATTTCATGACAAGTGCTGTTTTTGAAAGAAACCCGTTCAAATAGTTTTAATTAATATTTTTTGCAGATTGCTCGACGAAAATTTGTTGCTGTATGAAAACTAAGTTTTTTCTACTCCTATACTTTAATTCAATTATTATATATGCAATAGCCGTTTCATAATGAGGTTCATTATGCAACGAGTTTTCCTTATGCAATGAGTTGTTGACCAATGAGAGTCAAGAATATCAAATGGTTGCGTAGGAACGAGCCAAATTTAGTATATACTAAACTTTTGGGAACGTACCTCATCCTCCAGCGTCACGCAATGAATAATAAATATTACTGATAATTACTATTAATTATTTTAAATCTGTTCTAACAAATTATTCTTATTGTTAGTTTTATTAAACATTAATTTAAAGAAATTCTGAATGTATTTTTTGGTGCGAAATCAATTTCGTAAGTATGTTTTAAAAAGTAATAATTAAATTCGTCGCGAATTTTTATAACACAATAAGAGTTTAAAAAATTAGAAGTAGTATAGAAAGCCCTCGTCTGATCGTCACCCAGTTTCAAGTTTGAGGTTACACCTTATAACAGTTTTAGAAGTCCACTTCGTAATAACAAATCAGTTACGGTCGAAGAAAAAATAGTGTATGCAACTCGCACATAATGGTTATTAATACACTCGTATGATTTACAACACTCGCTACGCTCGTGTTGTAAACGTCATACTCGTGTATTAATAACCATCATTATGTTCTCGTTGCATAATATACTATTATTGCATAGCAACGTGCAAATGTCCAGTATCGTTCGTACCTATATAGCGAGTGGACGTGCGATTATTTTGCCTTTTGTCGGCTATTTATACGTATTACAGTGATATTTATTGCAAGTAAAGTTTTAATTTTTCTCACAGTTGCGTGGAATAATCTTAATTAGTGACCTCCCAACGTGGGAGGCACGAGCCCCAGAAACTCTTTGTGGAGTCTAGTATGAATAATGATGAAGAGATGAACGTAAACAATTTAAACAATGCGACAAATCAGTCAACACAAGAAGCGACGCAAGGAAACCCAGTTCAAAAAGTTGTCCAGATAAAATCCTTTAATGCGAATTCAGATAAGTACAATCTTAAAAATGTTTAAGTTTACATAGAAAGAAGGATAGGAAATAATTTAGGGCGTTTACATCCATTAACAGTCGGTCACATTTTACATAAAAATATCTCCAACATTATTGAAATTAAAAGCATAGGTAGAAACAGAATTAAAGTTACTGTAAAATCAATTTGTGATGCTAATAATTTAGTTAATAACAATAAGCTTAAAGAAGAAAAACTAATTGCTTACATACCCTATCATTTACTTGAGGTGAAAGGTTTAATAAGAGATGTAGATACCCAATTCGATGAAAATTATTTACGGGAAAATTTGGAATCATCATCAACAATAGTTAACATTAAAAGAACGCACAGGAGAACGGAAATCGATGGCACTGTAAATTATATTCCTAAAAAGACCATAATAGTTACGTTTGAGGGTAATTTGCTACCAAATTATGTTTCAATAAATTATGTATACTTTCCTGTTGAACAATTTGTTGGTAAAGTAACCCATTGTTATAAGTGCCTGAGATATGGACATATATCAAAGCAATGCCGAAGCTTGCAGATATCTTGTATTCGCTGTGGCAAAGTGAAAGATGAGGGACTTAATTGTCAAGATATCGATATCTACTGTGTACATTGCAAAAGCAAAGAACATGTTTCGATTTCCAAAAAATGCCCAAAATTTGAACAACAGCAGAAGATTAAAAATATTATGATTCAACAGAAAACATCATTCCTTGAAGCTAAACAATACTGCGAGACGGCATATTCAAGTTTTGCAAGTCGCAATAATTTTTCGATTTTGACAGAGCTTGATACTAATTTTCCACAACTCCCAAAAGCTTCTCATTTAACTTCAGCCTCCCAATCGTTAACAAATAAAAACTACTCAAGACCAAATAATGCCTCTTTCTCCCAACCTTCAAGCAACAACTATAACACAAACGATAATAATAAAATACAAAAAAAAGGAAAATTACCTCCCCTTTATCTAAATCCCCCAGTTATACACCGATGTTTCCCTTCCGATTTGGACCATCAAATCCTCTTCCTTCCAATGTAAATATACCAAGTAATAACAATTTAGTTATACAAAAAAATTTGGCAAATGCTTTCACACAGTATATACTTTTCTTTGTCAAAAACTTTCGTACATTAGAAGACATTCAAACAATTAATAATGAGAATTTAAATCAAGATATACAAGCGGTGTTGGAGGGCACTCTTCAATTTGCATCCTCTTCGCCGACTCAACAGATATTAACATAATGCAATGGAACGGTCGTTCTGTTGTGTCTAATAAAAATAGCCTCATGCATTTTTTGTCATCAAAAAAATCGATGTTGCCTTGTTAATCGAAACTTGGTTTAAAACACATGTAAATTACAATTTTAAAGGTTATAACATAATACGAAAAGGTCGATGTGATGGATATGCAGGAGTTGCGATTTTAATTAAAACATCCCTGCCGTATACCAATATAACAATAAATGAAAACTTCAATAAAAATATTCTTGTCTGTGGTGCTAAAGTTAAAGTTAAAAACCTTGAATTTAGTTTTTTATCTATATATAGACCACCCAATATTAGAACAAAGACAGATGACTGGGAAAACTTATTTTCTTTACTACATCCTCCTTTTATCATTGGTGGAGATTTGAATGCCCATCATGCAGCTTGGGGCTCGCCAAAAAATGATGCAACAAGGTATCAAATTGTTAACACTTCTAATGACAATGATATTATTATTCTGAATAATGGGCAACCCACCTGTATAACGCGACCCGGTACACTACCGTCCATGATAGACATTACACTATGTTCTCCTGATATAGTCAATAAACTTAAATGGTCAGTTACATCTGACACACTCGGCTCTAATCATTTTGCTGTAACACTTACATTCTCTACTAAATCCAACTTTAATGAGATTATACATCCAAAGAGAAAGTGGAATCTGAAAAAAGCAAATTGGCCCCTATTTACAAATCTCGTAGAGTTATCATTCAATAACTTTACTAATGTAGTTGACACCAATGAAAAGTATAAGTTTCTGCTTGATAGCATAATTTATGCTGCCGAACAAGCAATACCGTCATATAAACCTTTCAAAACTAGGAATCGCCCTCCACCGCCCGCGGTGGACGCCGACTGCGACAAAATGATCTTTGAAAGAAAACAAGCTTTAAAAAACTACAAGCAATCTCCGACCATGGAAAATTACATAAAATGTCAAGAGTGTGCTGCTCGTACAAAAAAAATTCTTAAACAGAAAGCCAAACAAAGTTGGATTAAATGGTGCTCTTCTTTAAATAAAAATACATCTTCTGTTACCCTGTGGAATCAAGCCAGAAAAATGAACAGGAAGCGACAGTCCAACATCACGTATTTTAATGATGATTGTATTGAAGACTTTTTTAATAAAATAGCTCCGCCATCCGTAAGTAATACTGCAGATCGAAACGAGCAACACAATAATAATGATAACCACTTTCTTTTACAATCATTCCCACATTCTGAATTAGAATTTGTTCTCAATAATAGGCCAAGCACCTCTCCTGGGTATGATAACATAAAATATCCTATGTTAAGTAATCTGCCACAAATAGCCATAAATGCACTTCTTGATATTTTCAATGTTATCGTTTTTAAGGGAATAGATATTAGCGCATTTAAAAACATTGTAGTAGTTCCCATTCTAAAACCCGGTAAGGATCACAACCTTGCTAGCTCATACCGTCCCATATCATTACTGTCTTGTATCCTCAAGACTCTAGAAAGAATGGTCAAACACCGTCTTGAGTGGTGGTTACTCAAAGGAAATTTACTTCCCAAAAACCAAATTGGTTACAAAAAGGATTATGGTACGACAGACGCTCTCGCCACACTTGTTACAGATATACAGAATAACTTCTCAAGGAATAACTATCTTCCAGCCTTATTTTTAGATGTAGAAGGAGCATACGACTCAGTGAGCCTTACCATTTTAAAAGATAAAATGTTAAATTTATTTCAAATACCTCCTCAATTGGTGAACACCATCATCAATTTTTACACAAATAGGGTAATTTATTTAGGAACTAATAACAATTTAATGGGTCCTAGAATTACTAGGTTAGGTCTACCACAAGGCTCAGTTTTATCTCCGATTTTATTTAATATGTACACTGCTGATTTGCACAAACTGCATATTAACGACATCCCGCACACAATAATTCAATATGCCGATGATTTCTGCATATATAGGAAAATAAAAAGTATGAGACAGCGATAACGCACTTGGAGAATATTTATAATATCATATCTGAATGGTTTATGAACAATGGCTTTCAGCTATCAATTAGCAAATCATTAGTTTGTATATTCACGCGACATAATATACCTAACAGCAACAGCATAAGTCTCAGTAAACAAAAATTCCCACTCCAAAATCAAGTGAAGTATTTAGGTTTAATACTTGATAAAAAACTAATGTGGAAATGGCACATCGAATACATGTTTGATAGATGTTCGAAAGGCATTAACTTCCTAAAAATGACAACAAAAGTATGGTGGGGCTCAGATGTGGAAATATCTATTTTATTTTATCGTGCTTATATAAGGTCTATCCTTGATTACGGGTGCTTATTATACGGATCAGCTAGTAAATATTTATTAGAACGAGTGGACCGCATGCAAAATTGTGCTCTGAGAATTTGTCTTGGAGCAATGAAATCCACGCCCATAGACCCACTGCGTGTGGAAGCCATCGAACCACCCCTTCATATTCGAAGAAACTATCTAAGTGACAAATTTCTCATCAAAACCTATAGCCATAACCAAACGTTATTTTCAAATATATCCAAACTCAATGAATACGATCTTACAAACAAATATTGGGAAAAGAGAAACTCGCCTCCTCTATGTTGCGCCCTACAAAATAAGACCTCTATTAATAAGAGCTTGGCCAATGTATATGAAGAATTAGATTTGCATGACTTCTTCCCGTTCTTTCTGAAAATCGATGTTCATATCAAACCCGAATATCACGAGAACACTAACATAAGTAATAGTACCTTACGTGATACCTTATCTACATTGGAAACCGCTAAAGTTATCTACACAGACGCTTCGAAATATGAAGATGGTACAGGATGTGCCTATTTCATACCCTCAGATAGAGTGGAAGCCACTTTCAAACTTCCGAAACATTTTTCAATTTATACTGCTGAAGCGATTGCTATTCTGGAAAGCATACAATTTGTTTGCAATTCTGAATTAAAATCCACAATCATTGTTTCTGATTCCCTTTCTGTCCTTTCAAGTTTAGAAAATGTAACATTACCTAAAAGCACCTCGAATCCTTACACCCTTCTGATCAAGAAGGTTATAAAACAACTTATTGACAAGGGAAGTACGATACATTTTGTCTGGGTCAAGGCTCATATAGGTCTAAAGGACAATGAACATGTAGACTTTTTGGCCAAAAGCAGCATCAAATCGGGTTCACCTACACTATATAAGACGAGTCTGCCTGATGCAGTCATTGTAGCTAAACATACATTAAAAAATAAATGGAAATATGAATGGAAAGAGTACTCCTTTACAAATGCTACCAGATACACTACGATTCAATCAATTATTCCTAACACATATTGGTTCAAAAATTATAATACACCACGTAAATATATAACAACTATTTGTAGGCTTAGATTTGGCCATGCTTGCTATCCGTGTCATCTTTTTAGAATAAAGGTAAAAGATAATAAAAATTGTGAAGACTGTGGCTGTATTGGTGATCTTGATCACTGTTTCTTTGAATGCCCAAAAAATATACAACAAGCAAATTTACTTTACAAAAACTTAATTAAGAGCAATGTCCCTACACCATATAATATTCGGTCACTTTTGGCTAGTGGTAACAAAAAGATCTACAATTATATTATTGACTTTTTGACGAAAACAAATATGGTTCTTTAGGAGATTAGGGAATTCTTGATATATTTGTTTTTCCTTATGTTAATCTTATTACCTATTTATCCGTGACCTAACTTTGTTTGTTATTTTAAAATGTCCTGATGGGTCCCTGGACGAGAAACGTGTGTCCCTGTTTTAATCCTTTTAGGTATCTTTATACATTTCTCATGAGATTGTTAGTTATAACAGAAACTGACTGAATGACAATTAGTCTAAGCCAACAAAAAAACGTGCAAATGTCCTACAAACGCAAAAAAAGTGATTGACCGAAAGCAGACACACCGCTATAAATACAGCGCTGCAGCAGCTTTCACAGTCGTCTTAGATTTAAAAAACCACTGAAGCAATAAAATCGTTTGAAATACAGCATCGCTTTATATACATATAAAACGCTTGAAGCGCTGATAAGTGACACTAGAAACTGATTTACTGAATGTCAATAATTAAAATGTTAGAACATCAATTTTGACAGTAAATAAGAAATATAATAATAGTTATTTATTGTATAAGTGTTTCAGAGAGCATTTTATCCACGCAAGAATGTTTAAACGCGAGAGCTTGCTCGAGCGTTTAATTTTCTTAAGTGGATAAAATGCGAGTGAAACACGAATTGCAATACAACATTTTATCCACAATTACAGCGATTTAAAATCAGAATCGCCAAAATTTCATCTCATGTCATCAAAAAATGATTTGACATTACACTCTGACAGCGGATGTCACCTCAAAAATCATTGAAATTAACTAAAAAACATGGGAGGTGTTGAATCGTCGCTATTTATTTTCGATTGTTTATCGACTCCATTTGTACAAAACGCTGTGCAAGTTGGTGAAAATGGAAGAAAGTGATACTATTCCTGAGACAATTCTTGAGGAACCTGAAGAAGCGACTCGCCAGTTATTGCCTGCGAAGTCCAGGGAACATTATGAAAAGGTATTTTCAGAATTTAATGAATGGAAGGAAGAACGGGGGGTAATGACAATAAGTGAGGAAGTTCTGCTATCGTATTTCTTAAATTTGAAGAAAAGGTATGCAATTTCATCCATGTGGTCGAAGTACTCGATGCTGAAGGCCGCTATAAAGGTCTATAAAAACATAGACATTGGAAAATATAGTAAGCTCATGGCCTATCTGAAGAATCAGTCAAAAGGATACAGGCCGAAGAAAGCTGCAGTATTGGAAAGAACACACGTGGAAGAGTTTTTGACAAGAGCTTGCGATAAAGAATATTTGATGATCAAGGTAATCTCTGTCATTACATAGACATTGTAGATAATAAATTTTGGAATATTTTAGGTTGCATTAATAATGGGGGTGTCTGGTGCCTGTCAATGCTGTGAGCTGACAAATTTGAAAATCAGTGAAGTAGAAGACAGAGGCGCATACCTGATTGTTTCGATACCAGATACCAAGACGGGCGTTTCACGAAAATTCACAATTCTAGAAGAAGGATTCTCTATCAACACTGTGGAGAAGTGTAGGAAATACATGTCCTTACGTCCGAAGAAGTTATCCATTGAGAGATTCTTTTTACGATACGCTAATCAAAAATGTACATCGCAACCTGTTGGAATTAACACTCTATCGAAAGTTCCTTCAATAGTTGCTTCGTTTTTGAATCTGGCGAACGCAGAAGCTTATACCGGCCATTGCATGAGACGCACTTCAACAACTTTACTGGCCAATCGAGGTGCTAATCTTACAACAATTAAACGACATGGTGGGTGGAGGAGCTCCGCCATAGCAGAAACTTATATCGAAGATTCTGTATCTAATAAGCTTGATATCTCAAGAAAAATCCAAGGTTCTCCTGGTACTAGTCGTTCCTTACTAGAGGAGACGTCCATTGTTCCTACAACTACTATTCGTTCTGGAACCGATAACAACTACAAGCTTCTTATTAATGGAAACGAAGTGAAATATGATAAAACAAAAAACGAAATGTCTATTAATGTAAATTTTAATGTCAATATTAATAATAAATAGAATGCGATTGATTTAAGATTGTATTTTTTCATTATTCCACTAGTGGAATAAAGTGATTTCATTATTCCACTAGTGGATAAAGTGTTACTTTATACGGTTCGTAAGTGTGGATAAAACTTCAATTATAAGGTAATTGTGGATAAAAAATAAAAATTTTAAATGGTGTTTTTTAAATCTAAGATGACTGTGAAAGCTGCTGCTGCGCTGCATTTTCAGCAGTGGATAAAACTTCATAAAACCGTTTGATATGAAGCGCTGCAGCAGCTTTCGCAGGCGCCGTAGATTTGAAATCGTTTGAAATAAATCATCGCTTTACACATATAAAGCGCTTGAAGCACTGACAAGTAACATTAGACGACTGATTTACTGAACGTCAATAATCAAAATGTCAGATATCAATTTTGACAGTAGAGAAAAGAAAAATAAAAATTTTAAATAGAGTTAGTTTACAAATACATATTAGCATTCGGCGATGATGAGGATGTTGCTGTAGGTATCGAAACTCTGCTAGTTGTTACGTTACTAGATGTTTACAGGAGCTAAACAAAAACCTTAAAAAAAGGAACACAAAGGAATTTCAATTAGAAAATTCGACAGGGACGAAAAGTTTACAGATTTTCTCGATACATGCAGTGAAGATGAATTTGTGACGCACTTTCAGTGACAAGGTAAAAGTGCCGTTATAGTGGTCATGTTTTTAGAAAATAATTTTCCATTTTAAGTACAACTTAATAATGCTACAAGCCATTAACACAACTCAGTAATAGTTTTGATCAAGGACATGCCATTTGCTTAGATAAAAAAGTAAATTCACGAACCCTGTAACTAGGATGTTTGGTACAACAACTATCACTTACAATATAATTTTCCCATGTTCAGTTAGTAGCGTTAGTAGATTAGTTCATTTTGTTGTCTTTAAATAGTAGTACTTAAAGGTGCTGCTATTTAGGTACATCACCACGTAAGAGCTGCAGCCGCAAGAATAAGAAAATGTAACAAATATTGAACGACTTTGGCGATACAATTTTGTGTGTTATTAATTTTCTTTGTAGTAATCTTTACATATAAAACTGCATAGGTTGCGTACAAATTGAATATCAATAGTATTGTAACGTAAACTGTAGCATTATCTGCTACTAAATGAAAATAAATCTATGTAGCTCTACCAGCATATGCCATTTAATTTGTTTACATCAAAGCATAACCATATACTTGCGTATATTCGATGTTATAATATTATATTATTTCCATTAAACAGTGCTTTTTGGTTTTCGCTTAAAATTACTATCAATTTTCCATTTTTGGATGAGATGACGATTAGGTACATTGGTCAAATTACGAGTTTGAATTGTATTTGCTATAGTAGGCGATGTATTTCAAGCGGTTTAATACTGATGCAGTATTTTAAATCTAAGACGGCTATGAAAGCTGCTGCAGCGCTTCATTTCACCGCTTCACAGGCATCTTAGATTTAAAAACCACTGAAACAACAAAATCGTTAGAAATACATTATCGCTTTATCCATATAAAACGCTTGAAGCGCTGACAAGTAACACTAGACGACTGATTTACTGAATGTCAATAGTTAAAATGTTAGAACATCAATTTTGACGGTAGATAGATATAATAGAAAATAATGCTCCGCCATCCTGATTCCTCGCCCAAAAACAAACAAACAAACGTACAAGGTAGTGCCTTAATATAGCCTCAGCTTACTAATTGTAATAGGTATGTGAAACCACTAATCATGTTCTTGGACAGCTTTTATTTATTGATGTCTTTGCTTGTATGAATTTCAGAAACAAAAATAAATACGCTACTGTGTATCGTATGCAATGTGTAACACGCATAAGAAAATATATTTTGTTTACCGTGGGTGAGACGTAGCTCTATTTATGCATTATTAGCGTGCAAAAATCCTTTTCCCTTTACCAACAGCAAAAACAAGACATGCGGTAAAAACCATCGTATTGCTCACATGTCGGACTACATTCTTTAATCTAAACATAATTTTCGTAGGATGCTTACTTATGGGTGTGATTTAACCCCGAAGTGTAACAACGTTTTTGCAAAATTTCCACTCTTTAGGGGGCCATATTTCCAGATAAAGGTGAAGTCTTAGGGCTGATTTTTTTTGTTAATGGTGCACAGTTAGGGGTAGTTTATGTATAAAATATTCCAAATCTGTAACTTCACTATTTTGGTATTTATGGGCTTTTGAAGTTCTAGTTCTTTTCAGTTTTAGGCAACTTTGGCCCTTAATATCTCGGATGGGCCCGAATGGAATTTTTTCATATTACGTGCAAATTAAGTAGTATATGTTGGCAAACTGTGGTAAAAAGCTAAACTTTGATATTATTTAGCCTGAGAACACAGTTAGACTCAGTTGAAAACTGTGTAGAATGCTTCAGTTATTAACAATTATAGTTGAATGATGCTTACAAATGCACCGTTTTTTAGTGTGCTGTTTTAGAAAAAGATTATTATGTTTAGATTAAAAAATGTAGTCCGACATGTGAGCAATACGATGGTTTTTATCGCATGTCTGTAGGACCAACCGTTCTGAAGATATCAAGATTTATGTTTACATCAAAATCCTGCAAGAAACTTCGTGCACCACGAAACAAATATGGCTGCCATATTTAAATCAAATGGAATAAAAATAAAATAAGAGTGGTTTTTATCTACCATTCCTTAGGTGTGATAACATACAAAAAATTATCCTGTTTTGAAATGGTCTAGCGACCAGTACTGCACCACTCCATATGGATTGAATATTCCAAGCATATTTTTCAAAATATGTACTAGGTTTGAAGATATTAAGTGTCAAATATAATTTTGTTAAACCTTAAAAGTGCTGTTTCAAGAAAACCGACTTTGAAAGTAGTAGCTCCCTTAAGAAACAATGTAAATGTATATCTTAAATATTTCTTTAAACAATATAAACATCGATGTAACCATTCACGGTTTTGTCACAACATAGCGAGTGATATCCTACAATAAATACCATAAAAATTCAATTTCACACCTTTTTTACTAAAACACCCCTTCCCGCTCCCACGCACGGTTATTCTTCTTTGGCGACAACTTTACTCGGCTTAACTTAAGGATAGACTACAACATGAGCTAGGTTGGAAGTTTTGACAAGGTATGCCCAACGAAATGAACGATTTCAGCCTAATAAAACTCGACTATAAACATAAATAATATTTTTATCCTAGATACCAGGTCTTTCAAAGCCGTGGTGGATAAAGTTTTCTAAACGTTTATAATTATACTATGAATTTGTATGCTTTCGTTAATATGTTGTTACTTCTGCTTAAAAATAATAAAATTCAAATGTTAAAAGTACTCCTTTTTGTTGATATTAATATTTAACAAGCTTTAATAAGTCTTAGATGATTATATTAAGAAAATGTCTTGTGAAACGTCAGCCTCTACGATTTTACTTTCAACTGTTTTGAAACACTCTTTTGGCCTAAAACAAGAATCTGTGATGCCTTTTTGGCGTCATTTTTGTTTGACCTATTTTGCACAGAGGGTCATGGGCCAATGTGTGCATTATTCGAATTATCTGCTCGCAAGGCATCGCGTTATCACATATATTACAGTATTAGTGCTTAATAATCTTGCTAATTATTTACTGTGTTATATACAAGGTTACGATGTTATCGAGTGTTAAGCAACTTTGATACAAAAACAAACCAAACCATAGGTACTTATTTATTAAACGCAAGCTGGTAAAAATCAATAGTAATAAGTGAAATTCCAAAACCATGTTTCGTATAACGTGTTCGACTTTTTGCATTTTTTTTATACCTGTGTCATGTAGTTCTTTCTGGTAGGTATGTAAATTCGCACGTTTTTCAGGAAATTCAGACGCAGCATCCATAAAAAAAATCAATGTTTGCGCAAGAATTCTAAAAAATGTAAAATGGCACTACCTCACTTGTGATACATCATCGTAAAACTAATTTCATTATAAATAGGTGCATGAGTATGTGCAGGAGTTGCTGAACAAACAGGAAATAAGTGTTGTGACTAATAAAAAGCGGGGTTGGGTTTACAGTTGTGCATAAACTCAGTTACTTGGGTATTTTGCCATGGATCCACAACGCACTTCAATGCGAAAAGAGTTGATTCTGTGGTTGTGGGTTTTTATTAATGATTTGTTGCTTTTTCTGTTGCTAATTCTGAAAAGCAGATATTGCAGTTTTCTAAACCTTGTTTTATTTCTTTTTGGAATTTTGAGGTTGGGTTTTTGTTTAAAGTTTCTAAATTTTCTTTATTAATAAATTCATTAACTTTTTGTATGTAAATATCTTTTGAAAGAATTGCCAAAGTGTTACCCTTATCTGCTTTAACAGAAATTAGATTGTTCTCTGTGATTTTGTGTTTTATAGATTGAAGAAGTGATATGTTAGATGTGTTGTACATTTTGTCCTGTTTCAAAGACATCTCTTTCAACAAATTCGAAATTTGGAATTTTGCATAGTTATTATGATTTTTCTTAAGTATAGTTGCGCATTCAACGGCCAAAATTTCTTTAATTTTGTTGGTAAATTCTGGAAAAGGACAAAACTTGAAAAATTTGTTAAGAAATTGTGTTTCTATGTCATTGAATGTTATATTCAACAAGTTTATGAAACGAGGATAAAAGTTTGCAGTGTTCTGACAATTAAGGTTATTTTGTAGTGTACGTTTTTGTTGTACAAGTCGATGAAGTTTATTTTTCTGTGTGGTGTATTTTTTGAATTTAATGTGACTGACGGTTTCTCTAATGTCAAAATCTAAGATGTCAAATTGGATATTGTGTAATTTATAAGTAAGTTCTGTATGGAGTACCTTTATATAAACGTGCATATTGTCTCTTATACTAAACCATTTCTTATATTCTTCTTTGAGCCATCTTCATTTGGCATTCCTAATCACTTTTTCGGTAATCGAATTCTTGGTTCTGGTAGTGATGTTTACGTAGTTAGGAATAACCTGACGTTTCAGACATTCTTGGTTAAACCAAACATTCTGACTTGCGATTCCGTGTTTGATCATAAGTTTCTTGTATAACTTGGCTTGTTCTTTTAACGAAGACGAAATAATCTTGTTTATTGTTTCCAGCCTTACTTTGTGGAACTCCATAATCATGAAATAAATAAAGATTAGTAAAAGTTTCACAGTTTTATTAAAATACAACCTGACAATATTGTTTCGACAGCTATGCTTGTCCTATGCTTTGTCCAATATATACCGAACTACAAAAAGAGCAATTTAAACGGTAAATGCCCGATTTCATGATATCATGTGTTCTGTTTTTAGAATTAAATAAAAATGAAAAAGTGTTAGTGTTATAAGATATAAAGAACACGTACGTCATTACAAAAATAAACATCCTGAAAAATCTAATTAAGCCAAACACCTTTTAGAACAAAATCACACAATGACTCCTCAAAATAATATTAAATTCCTACATTTTTGTAATAACAAACGCAAATTAGACATTTTAGAAGCCTTTGAGATATACAAACACAAACTCAGGGTACCTTTAATGAATGAACAACTTGAGCTCAGTAATTCTCCGTTACTGGAAGTATTGGATATTTAATTCTGATTATTTTTATTTTATCTAGTTATTTATTTTTTGTATTTACCTTAGCGACGTGTTTGTTTATAATTATATTATCTTTGATAATGACAGCATAGCTGTCGAAACAATATTGTCAGGTTGTATTTTAATAAAACTGTGAAACTTTTACTAATCTTTATTTATTTCATTAATAATATTAATAATAATATTAATAATAATATTAATAATAATATTAATAATAATATTAATAATAATAATAATAATAATCGCTCCTTCCTCCTGTACAAAACTTTAACTTTAACATTTTTTATAATTTGTCTTTGTGGAAGTTACTTGGACTCTATGTGAGTCATATGTTTGTTCAAACACAAATTATTTAAAATTATTATTCAACATTAATTATTTTTTATAAATCCAATTGAACAATCATTAATAAACCTTTCTTGGGTTTCATTTATTATTTTATTTATTCATTATTTTTCATTTTATTTTTCTGTTTAATAAATAAAACTTTTGTTGTTCCTTATAAACTTGTTTATTTATTTTATTCTATGTAAAATATTTTATTTAGCTACTTGTATGATAAGAGATCATATAAACAGTTTTCGTCTAGCTGCTTTTATCCAGGTAATTTTGGTATATGATATCTTATAAAGGTATAAAAATAGGTATGCTCAATCTATAGCCTTCTACATTTGTTTTATGTTACAATACAATAAACAAGATTGAGTTAGCTTATTGGGAGTAGTAATACTGGGGTGTTTTATTTTATTTACTAATAGTGGAGTAACCTTACGTTTTTATCTCGGAACTGGTCCAAATTACTTAGATTTGAATAATTTTTTTAAAGTCTTGTAAGTATAAAATACTAAAACCTTTACAAATTGGAAATTGACGCTCAGAACGGGAAATGTGGTGAAACTCGAATAACCTAAAACCATAACCATGTGGTCCCGCACCGGTTGCTCGACCATCTCAGAACAGGATAACTTTTGGTGTGTTATCACATCTATGTATTGGTAATTCGAAGCCACTATTAATTTATTTTTATTCCTTTTGGTTTAAATACGGCAGCCATATTTGTTTCGTGGTGCACGACGTTTCTTGCAGTTTTCTATGTAAACGAAAATCTTGATATCTCAAGAACAGTTGGTCGTAGAAAGTCGCGGTAAAAACCATTGCATTGTTCACATTTCGAACAACTGTTGTTGTTCTAAACGTAAATTTTATAAGATGCTTCCTTATGGGCGCAAATTACGTCCGAAGTTTAACGCTTTTTTGCAAAATTCCGGCTTTTTAGAGTGTCATATTTCCAGACAATGGCGAAGTATCAGTGCTCATTCTTTTTAAAAAAGTACACAGTTAAGGCTAGCTTATGTTTTAAATATTTCAAATTGAAACTTCACTATTTTGGTATTTATGGGCTTTTAAAATTCTCGTTTTCTTCATTTTTGAGCAACTTTGGACCTCAATGTCTCTGATGGGCATAAATGGATTTTTTTATATTATGTAGATATGAAGCAGTATATGATGGTAAACTATGGTGAAAATGGTAACTTTAGTATTAGCTTGAGAACAGAGTTATGCTCATGTTAGCATTCAATTTACACGGATTGAGAGGGAAATCGGCCACGGAAGAAAATACAAAGAAAAAGCACCCTTGTAATATTTTTTTATTTAGTTATCACTGCAATGACTTTTATCAATAGCATATAACTATATATAATAATAGTAATAATAATAATTTTACTTTCCCAAACCAATATTAGCACCAGAATAAAGTACATTTACTCAGTAATACTAATCGAAATGGTATACATTTACAGTTTTCATCTGAGCATAACTCACGATAATAACAAAGTTAAAATTTTTACCACAGTTTGCCATCATATGCTGCTTCATATGCACGTAATATAAAAAAAATTCATCAATGACCATAAGAGATGTTGAGGTTCAAAGTTGCTCAGAAATGAAGAAAACGAGAATTTCAAAAGCCCATAAATACCAAAATAATGAAGTTTCAGATTTGAAATATTTTAAACATTAAACTATCCTTGACTGTGTAATTTTAAAAAAATAATGAGCGCTGATACTTGACCATTGTCTAGGAATATGACACTCTAAAAATCCGAAATTTTGCAAAAAAGCGCTAAACTTCGGACTTAATTTGCGCTCATAAGGAAGCATCTTACAAAATTTATGTTTAGAACAACAAATGTAGTTCAATAAAAAATAATTTGATATCTAAGTCATTTATTATCAACGAGTTAACATTACGTTTTTGAACAAAAAATACCCCAGGGCCAAAACGGCTCATTTCCGACTAGGGGTTTATATGCAAGAAATCTTCACCGCAATGCCCCCTATAACCCCTTCAAGTTTGGCAACACTTTTTTGGAACACCCTGTACAGTGTACAATAATACTGAAAACGAAATTGTACTCTTTCTCAACAAGGAAATGCGACTCTGAAACAGATAAACTAATACACATTTAACACAATTTTTTAGTTTTAGGTTTTCTTCTAACGGTACTTAATTCGCGAAAATCATCAAAGTGGCTGACCTCTGGTGGCGAATTTTGGCAACGTCGTTAAAGGGAAAATAATGCCATTTTATGTTTATCTCAACGTGTGATTTTAATCATAAAGCGTGTAATCTATTTGATTAAACCTATTTTATAAAAGTAGTTATCATTAATTTAAAGTTGTTATAACCAAAATTAATTAAAGATCAGTGCATAATGCAAGCGAGCAAAAGATTTTGCTCTGTTCCTCAGTGCACTACATATGGTGGCACGGGTTGTTCTCTCCACTTTTTTCCAATAAAAGACAAAAATTTGTGTTTGAAATGGAAAATTGCTTTAAAGATTGGAAAACCCATAACAAAATATATGATGGTATGCAGCAAGCATTTTTTAGAAAGTGATTATTATCCCAGTAAGTTAAGAACATATCACAAGCAAGTTAGTTCATTATAAAAGTGCTTTTTAGTTACACCAGAAACGCGACGAAGATGTTTGAAAAAAATAGTAGTTCCGTCTCAAAATCTGCCCGTTGGAAGCCACGATGTAAAAAAAATCAAGAAGCGTAAATCTGAACGGTTTCATAGAGAACAGTAAGTTAAAAACAAAACACATTTTTAAATGAAATATTTAGAGGTTATGTTGTTGCAGACTTCTTTCTAGAGACGGTGAAACTTGTAAAATCGGTACAGCTAATTAATTCCAGATCTTCATTCCTAAATTTGTGTCTATTAAATTTGTATTTTGCAAAAAAACATTGCCTTACCGGTTTACATATATTAATGTCCCCACGATATGCTTGCAATATCCGGAGTTTCCAGCTTTACAGCTGCACAAGCAAATCCACTTTTCACTGCTAAGATCGATCAAAATTTCATGCGGGGGTGACGTTAAAGCGGAAGTTTGCAAGCACAAACTTTTAACTTGACCTTCGTGGTTAACCCCACACAGAACAATATGACCGGCATTAAATAAAGCTTCACCTTCTTTTATGGCCCTAGAACGGTCTCCCACATAGGTAAAGATGTCGAAAAATGATATGTGTACTTTCGGCATCTACAAAAAACACAATCAACACCTAACTCAAGCATAAACAAAACTCACAATGTCTAGTAGCACAATTTTCAAGACACAAAATCTAATAGTTAACAGGAGTGACACTCAACTAAACAGTTATAAATTAGAAGTGAAAAGTCTAAATCGCGTTCACACACAAACAAAACTATAAATCAGCAAACACAAGGCACACAAATTGGTAAAAAAAATCACCAAAACTGCACGTTAAGCAAATGACAGCTGCTTCGTTTTCCCTTGATCATCCGACATTTTGGTTTTAGCAGCGCCCTCTCTTGGTTGCTGATTTTCGCGAATTAGGATTGTTTGTCCAAGGGCACCGATTTATGAAATGAAAAAGTCCTTCACACTAAAAAATTGTAAATTACAAATCAGTTTTGATTATTTATAATCATCATTCTTTTTTAATTTTACTTTGTATTCGATTTAGATATTTGTCTATTATTCGAATTATCTGCTCTCAAGGCATCCCGTTATCACATAATTATATTCTTATAGTATAACAATCTTTCAAATTATTTACAGTATTGCATACAAGGTTACAATGTTATCGAATGTTAAGCAACTTTGATACAAAAATAACCAAAATATAGGTATTTATTAAACGCAAGCGAGTAAAAATGAATAGTCAACGAGTCAAAGCCTAAAATCATGTTTCGTATAACGTGCTTAACTCTTTGCATTTTATATCTTTGTAATGTAGTTCTTTCTGGTAAGTAGCGCTTTAATAATACTATCATTTATTTTATTAAAACCAACATAAAATCTAAGATAATATGATTCCGTAAGTTCGATTTCGGATCTGGAAAACATCTTTTCAGATTGTACCCATGCACTTGCTCAATGAGCGTTTTATAGGTACTCTAATGAAAGAGCAATATTTTCACATCTGTCCTGGCTACTCGTGGTTGCTCCTAATTATTGCCTTACGATTTAATTGTTGTTGATTGCAGATATAAAAACCGACCTTCTTCCTAGCGAAAAAGAGTGTGGCAAACAAAAATCAGAAGATAGAATTTATGGTGGAGAAGAATGTAAAATTGGAGAATTTCCTTGGTTAGCCCTGTTAATGCTTCATATACGTAAGTTAAAATCTGTTTATTTATTAAGTAATTATTTAATCCGTTTCTATGGTTTTTAGCTGCACAAGATAAATACATACCTTTTTGTGGAGGAACCTTAATCAATAACAGATATGTTTTAACTGCTGCCCATTGCTTCCAAGATCTACCCAATCCTTTGCCCTCTCATTTGAAGTAAGTGTTCTAATACTAACTAGTTTTCTTAGTTTAGATATCATTGTTGTTTCTTTAAAAACTGTTTTTCTTATTCTTTTTACAAATTTTGTCATATTTTTCGATTGTTTACTGCAACAAAAATCCAGATTAGTGTTTGAAGTGATTGTTGAAAAAGCACTGTTGCCCAAAATACTTTTATAAAACCATTTTGTATTTGAAAAGTAACAGTAAAACTAGTGTTATATTTTTATTGCACTAACAAAAGAACTGGTTGTGAAATTGGTTATTTTTGTTGTTTTTATTCTTATCGTAATGCCCTTATAATATTTCTATTCTAGCATTCACTATTTAACATTATATAAGAGTATGTTGTTTATTACGCCATCTTTTGATATTGCATATGATCCTTTACTACGCAATTCCCACTTGTCAGAGGTTAAACCCACTACAGATATATCTTCTGACTTTAATTCTTTTACCTTTAAAATATTTATTTCCACTCTTCGCTTCTATATTCATCTTACAAGAATTTCTACTTTTGACTCTACTTTCACTGAACATACATATTTAATTGTACTACAATCTAGCTTCTAGTTCATCTATGTTTGATGTTGAAGAAGCAGTAGTAGTAAATAAGTTGAACTAATGGTATTGAAAACTAGTAATAAATAAATGCTGTAATAAAATATATTTTACTAAAATTGATTTCTATATTTCTAGATTAATTGTTCGTTTAGGCGAACACAATTTCACATCAGCAGAAGATTGTGACGATGATAATCCAGAACTTGCAGAATGTGCAGATCCTCCATTAAACTTTGGTGTAGAGAAGCAAATTTCTCATGAACAGTATATTCCTCACCACCATGACTTTTACAATGATATAGCACTACTGAGATTAGACAACGAAGTAACTTATTCTGGTAGCGAAAATATAAATTGCCTATAAAATTAAATCGTGTAATTTTTAATTGTTTTAGAGTTTATTAAGCCAATATGTTTGCCAATTCCATCAGAAGTAAAAGAAAAAGACTTCACGGATGATACAGTCACAGTTACGGGATGGGGTGTAACTGAGAACAAAACTCAAAGCGATGTAAAACTCAAAGTTGACGTAAGTCTTTTGACTCTTTTTCTAGCCTATTGACTATTTATTGATTTATAATTTAGTTACCAGTAAGAGGAAATAAAGCCTGCAATAGAATATATAAAACGGTAACCGATACAACAGGAATAATCGACAAACAATTGTGCGCTGGTGGTCAAGAAGGAAAAGACACTTGTCAGGGTGATAGTGGTGGCCCAGTATTATTCAAGCACGTAGCAGATGAAGAAACGCAATGGTATACTATTGGTGTTGTGTCATATGGTTTAGGATGTGGTAATGCATTTATACCAGGAGTATACACAAGAGTAACAGAATATCTCGACTGGATAACTAATCATTTGGAGCCATAGAACTAACATTATCAATTACCAATACTTTTATAATATTGATTATAATTGTTAATTGTAAACTGTCTTATGTATCTTTTAAGTTTTTTTTAATTCTTAGTTCATTTATGCTAACATAAGAAATAATACAAAATAAAGTTATTGAAACGATAGTAGGAGTGTACCTATTTTTAATCTAAAGCAATAATTGTAGAGATTGTATTGTAGTATCGGATCTTCCTATTTATTTAGGTCTATTTAATTGGATAGATACTGTATAAGGTTGACGTTCCGTATTGCTGCAATATGACTGGACTGGTCTTAGAGTTCCATCCCTTAGTTTGGGGATGAATCCAGAACAAGGCTGGGATCCAGTACGAGAGTTACTAGTAAGGTGTATCCCGACAGTGACTCTCTGCGATGTATCGGTGACTTCGGTTTACCTAAGAATTATAGATATGGCTGATTCTAGGAAGACTATCCCAGGGATCACCTTGTAAGGGGAATTGATACGAATGCAGAGCGAATACTGTGACCTAATCTGTTTCTTTTTTTATAAAGGACCCAAAATCTGCAACAAAAGCTGTGGTTTTTGAAGAGCAGGGGTTTAATGTTCTTGCTTACTTACTTCTGCTTACCATAGTTATTGGTACATAATCTTGACCTTCACCGAAGTTTTTCCTGGTTAAGTTGGGAAAAAACGAGGAAAAATAAATTAAGAAATAGAAGAAAACTATTTAATAATCGTTGTGTTTATTTTAATTAAAAATTTCTAAATTTCTTGCTACAATACATTTCAATAAATAATTCTAAATAATGATCTATTATTTTGAATATAACTATTGTTAGATGGTAAAAAAATACTTGTCCTATAGCGCTATGTTTCAAAGGTAATCCTAAAATTTAATTTAGAAAATTCTAATATTGATGATATGTTTTCATTCTGCAGTTACTCTTGATTATTTTTATGTTACACCCGACAAAATTGATAAATCTAATGGTACGCATATAGTTTCAACTTCATATACAAGGAAACATTTTACTTAAAGATCTTGCGGGCGAGACAGAAAAACCTAGGAAGCTATCGCTCAATTTCGGTAGGAGATTCTCTGCGGTTGATTAACGACTTTTTAATAGGATATTGCAGAATGTACTCAAGTTGAAATTTCTGACTATGAGCGTAAAAGACTAAAAATTGACAGTGAAAGTCTGCACGCTGGACTAGGAGTGATGGCAAAGTTAGTACATGGGAAGTTGTCTCACTGCCCTATACAATGCATGTTAAACGCGGCAACGGAAAAGTGTACTCGAATGGGAACAACAAGACGTTATTAAAAAACTCCCGTACCTGGCGAGCAAAGCATGGTGGCATCATCAATTAAACGGTTCTGATAAACTCCCGCCCACACGTTTATGGAGAAACGTCTCTGAAAATAATGTCTTCGGACAGCATGAGGATTCTCGTCAGTTGAAATGTGGCTGTTGTATGAACTGAAAAGGTATGCACGTTAAGAGTGGGATCCTCTTCAACTAACTCTAGGATGTCTTCTTCCTCAGCGACATGTCCGTGTTGTGGATTGCGTTTTCTTCTACCAGCTCTTGGTATAACCGATCCTGTATCTGTATAGCTTGTACGATTGTACATGAATTTGGATGACGGCGATTGGGGAAGCGAAGTACATACTTTCTGGCGGTGACATCAGCATTGAAATGGCATACGCCTTATAAAATAATAAGTTCCGTCCATTCAGCAGGGGTGTATGGTTCTGCCATAATTTAAACACTAACTAAACACTAAATACAATTAAACTACTCACTCTACTTAAAATACTAACAAACACTTAACACTACCTAATCCAAGTTATTAATTCTAAAACGTGTATCAATACGTAAGCAAACCGTATCGAAACTCAAGTTTACGGGCACCTAACACAAAAAAAACTGACGACAAACTGCATACGTGCAGATCTGAGGCATTAACAGTTATTTACAGCTGGTTATGAATGTGCCTGTTTATTATCTTTTAGCTAAAAACATTTATAAAATCACGTACTACTATTTTGTTTTGTTACAATTTTCGAAGAATTTAGTCACTCGACTACCTACTTGAGTTTTATTATCCTTATATTGTTGATGACCTTTAAAAGTATGTAGGCATAATCTTGCTGTACTTTTATCTACTACTTTGCAGGGGCATCGACTTGTTAGTGAGACTCTACACTCTGATGTGTTACCACGGTATACGAACAACCAGTAGGCCCACTGTCGCAAATATTGAAAGCAGTAACTCGGGACGTTGACAGCAATTATGCTTGATACGCTCAAGCGAACACATCGATTATGCCAGAGCCGTATAACTTTAGTTGTGCGTTGTATCGTATAAACTAAAGATTGCGAAAAGACTATTTCTGTAAATTTTTCTACCTTCTGCTTCTAGTTATGTTGAACCAGAATTAAATTATGGTAAATATTAAATATTACTATTGTAATAAAAATAATCGAATACAGCTGTGAGTATATGCGAAATGTAAGGTATATTGTTTGCTTCCTGTTATATAAGTTAATTTTTTAGGTGTGCATGAAGTAAGCGATACACAATAGTATATTAAGTATCAAGAACAGTAAGGACAGTTTACCGATCGACGACAATGTTTGGCGACTGAGCGAAGCGAAGTCGCCAATATTGGAGGAGATCGGTAAACTCCTTACTGTTTGAGATGCTTATACTATTTTATGTACGACCATTATGAATACAAAGGTATTAACTAAGGAAATATCCCCGAAAAAAATAGATTTAAGATAATTTATTTTTGCCCTGTATATCCACCAAACATTAAGTAGGTTTTGTCGTTACCACGGATACGTTTGTAATTACTATTATTTTTGAATGTCACGATATTTGTCAAACTCGTGAGAATGAGTGAATCTGAAAACGAATATAATTGGGATATTGAAGAGGCCTGAGCAAATTTAAATAAACAACATACATTTTTTTAAATAGTCCAATTATTTAGAAAATAAATGATTTCTCGCGAAAGAGACATCTAAAGATCATGCATTTATTTGCATTTATTTGCATTGCGTGGTTACACGATGTAACCACGCGAAGCAGAAGGAAGTTAGAAGTGACCTGAAGATGGCAAGTGTGATCTTGCCGAAACGTCGTCAACCATTGTCTGGTTCCTCTAGGAGCCGAATAGTGAATACGCGGAGTGAAACCCGGAAAAGTAGTGAAGTATCATATAATATCCGCGGAAATTTAAAATGTAACATATATATATATATATATATATATATATATATATATATATATATATATATATATATATATATATATATATACTAAATTAATTTTGAATAAATTGATTTCAAATAAAAATTAATATGAGAGAGATGTAGGCATTCTAAGCAAATACTCTCAGACAATTGTTTCGTCTTTAACCTAAGACTCATCAGTGAGAGAGGCAATGCTTAAACTACCCACATCTCTCTCTTCTACAATTTCCGCTTATATATGAAGCTGGAAATAACATTAGTCTCGAGAAATACCGGTGGTGACACCTATGGTATTGTAATAACAAAAAGATGTAAAAATTATAGCAGTTTTCAACCTTGCTAAACAATATAAAATATAATTCTTTTTCTTGAACCTATTTAATACATAAATATTTCGAAGTTTCTTGGTTATAAGGTTCTAAATTAATTTTGAATAAATTAATTTCAAATAAAAATTAATATGAGAGAGATGTAGGCATTCCAAGCAAATATTCTCAGACAATTGTTTCGTCTTTAACCTAAGACTCATCAGTGAGAGAGGCAATGCTTAAACTATCCACATCTCTCTCTCCTACAATTTCCGCTTATATATGAAGCTGGAAATAACATTAGTCTCGAGAAATACCGGTGGTGACACCTATGGTATTGTAATAGGTAATAGGAAACAATTGTCTGAGAGTATTTGCTTGAAATGCCTACATCTCTCTCATATTAATTTTTATTTGAAATTAATTTATTCAAAATTAATTTAGAACCTTATAACCAAGAAACTTCAAAATATTTATGTATTAAATAGGTTCAAGAAAAAGAATTATATTTTATATTGTTTAGCAAGGTTGAAAACTGCTATAATTTTTACATCTTTTTGTTATTACAATACCATAGGTGTCACTACCGGTATTTCTCGAGACTAATGTTATTTCCAGCTTCATATATAAGCGGAAATTGTAGGAGAGAGAGATGTGGGTAGTTTAAGCATTGCCTCTCTCACTGATGAGTCTTAGGTTAAAGACGAAACAATTGTCTGAGAATATTTGCTTGGAATGCCTACATCTCTCTCATATTAATTTTTATTTGAAATTAATTTATTCAAAATTAATTTAGAACCTTATAACCAAGAAACTTCGAAATATTTATGTATTAAATAGGTTCAAGAAAAAGAATTATATTTTATATTGTTTAGCAAGGTTGAAAACTGCTATAATTTTTACATCTTCTTGTTATTACAATACCATAGGTGTCACCACCGGTATTTCTCGAGACTAATGTTATTTCCAGCTTCATATATAAGCGGAAATTGTAGGAGAGATAGATGCGGGTAGTTTAAGCATTGCCTCTCTCACTGATGAGTCTTAGGTTAAAGACGAAACAATTGTCTGAGAGTATTTGCTTGGAATGCCTACATCTCTCTCATATTAATTTTTATTTGAAATTAATTTATTCAAAATTAATTTAGAACCTTATAACCAAGAAACTTCGAAATATTTATGTATTAAATAGGTTCAAGAAAAAGAATTATATTTTATATATATATATATATATATATATATATATATATATATATATATATAAAGGCCTACCATGCGTCCGGTCCAAAAGCGTAGCGCCCAGCGTCCTGCGTATATAAAGTGTATATAAATGATGGTATCAGTCAGCGTCTTTTGCAAGCTATAGGTTTATTCGGCGTCTGTTTATTTTATGCAAGCCATAGGTTTATACAGCGTCCATTTATTTTTTCAGTATTGGCCAGCCTGCTTGAATTCCTTTGCCTGTCTGCGGTGTCGAGTTACTCTCTGCATTTCTGAGTAAAGATTGAGTCATTTAAATTGGCAAAAATAATTCTATTTTATTAACGCTATGTAATAAATACTTTTACTTTCGTTTCTGTATGTGTATGAATTTTATTTAAAAGGCTTTCAGATTTAAAATACTATATGCATAAAAACATCATAAAACTCGAAATATTATTGGATTTATATGAAATTTTCTACAAAGGGGTTTGTCAGGTCGCTGATTTTAAATTCGATGTCAACGTTAAAAATTTTAAAGGACGGATGAGATATGGCGGCCATAATAATTAAAATTTGATTTATTTGCATAAAACTTAACATCTGGGAGTAATTCGAAATAGCGTATATGATATAGCTCTCTGCGTTGTCAAAGTACTATGTGTGTTTCTCAGTAAGGATTGCGTTATTTAAAGTGACAAAAATAATTATGTTTTATTAAAGCTACTTAATAAATCTTTTACATCCATTCATTTGTGTCTGAATTTTATTTAATTCAGTTGAATTTAATTGATTTTAATATGTATTTTCTATATGAAAACTATTTAAATTGTGTAGGTTAATTTATTATTATAGGTCAAATGCATATCCCTATTTAAATGTTAAATTTTAAAAACGGTACATCAACAAACATTATAAAACGGGTTTTACCCATTCTTGTTATTATTTTGTTTATTAAACAAAGTCGAGCCGATATACATATGTAATAAAATAATGATCTAGACGTAACCAAACCAAACACTTGCAAATTATGGTGTTCTTTAAAATTCTGCATACTACTACTGCATGCATTTTTTTGATATTTCATTGTTATTTGACAACATTACGATCATTTAAAGTTTAAACTGGGTATCTTTTATTCTCAAAAACGAAATCGTTTCGAATTTAACAGAAAGTAGTCGATTCTGTATTTTTTTAATATTAGTTAATTAATCCTGTGTAGTTATTTTTAAAGTGTTACTTTCTAGTGTATTTTTCCGTGTCCAGTTTATTTCTGAGTAAATATTGCGTAATTTAAAGATTGCTACATATTATATTTTGTTAAAGTCGTTGAATCTCTTATTAAAGAACGTGTATTTACCATAAAAAATTGTGATGGAATATCATTCATTAATAATACTTATTGCTACTAATACCAAACTACTAATACCTAGTTCTATATTTTAAAGAGCCGAGCGATTTAATGTGTTAATTAGAGCTTCCCGTTTTGTGGTTTAAATCGTTATATCTCCAAACATATTTGAGCTAGAAACCTGATTCTTTTTTTAAATTAAACCTTAAAAATGAGCGCATGCAATAATATTATCAAATATTGCCTAAAGACAAATTTGACAAAAAGAGTTTGGGTAGTCATAGGTATTTAAAGTGACAAAAATAATTACACGGAATTCAAAGCTTTAATCATTCAGTATATTTAATCAATTACTGATGCTGATTTAGGCAAAGCTTACATTAAGTACCTATTTATGTAAATGGTTTTTATAAATTTAAACCATTATTAGTTTCAGAAAAAAACAGCTGTGCATTCATAATACGTAGTAAATAATATATCTAAAATGTAAGATCATGCTAATATAACAGGGGATTCACAAGTTTTTGGTATTAAACACGTTTCTTGTAACCTTGTTATATTTAATTGTTTATTTCGGATCATTTTCATTTGTGTTTGGAATAATATTTTGAGAAAGAAATTTTTATTATTTGCAAATTTTAGTTTCATCAGCAACCTTTATTTATTTTATTTACTTTTTAAATATAGGGTCAGTTGGCCAGTAATTGACCATCACCCAGTAGTTGACCAAACTTCACTTTAAAAGAAAGAAAATAAGATACCTGTACATCTTTATGAATATCTTATGTTTCACAAGCGATTATTGCACCTCTAATTACTATATGGTGCCACATTGCTGCATTATCTTGGTTAAACGGTTGTCTAAATACATGTGGAATTTGTATTCGTTTATTTGACAGCTAAATTTGTGTTTTACAGTAAGCATGGCAAGTAAACAACTCTATTGAAATCATCCGGGATTTTAATGAAAATCGTTATATTATACATATTGTGCAAGTAATAGAAAGGTCGAACTAATAAATTTTTGTTATATATTTTTTTAATTGACACTTTTTTTGCAAAAAATGTGGTGGTCAATTACAGAATTCGAAATCTTATCAGTTTTCCAGTAGTTGACAACCACTAGTTTTATGGAAAATAAAGAATTTTGTTTTTTGTCACCCCTACAAGATTAGTAAGTTACTCTTGTTCCTGTTTTTCTTAATAAAATTTCAAATAGCTTTTTCCAGTATTTGTTCGCACAAAACTACTGCTCAACCACTTGGTAATTTTTCTTTCCATTTTTGTTTTTTGCAAAATGTTATCAAAAATAATATACATATATATTTTGATATCTTTAAGAATGTTCGTTTTTCTTTATGCAATGCATACTATGTGGCTCTATAACAATATATAATAAAATAATAAAAAACTGATGTTTTATTCGTTATATTATAACACTGGTCAATTACTGGGAAAAATTTGGTCAAACACTGGGTTGTTTGTGGTTAACTACTGGAAAATTCTAACTTTTTTACTCTTATGTTTTTTATTATATGCGTGCACTCTACAATGATTTTGTACCGAGCGCGAAATGTAAAGTAATCGCAATATGAGAAAAGCCTGTTGACGTCACATGCGTACTAGACGAAACTACGTTCGAACTTAGTTTATTATTTTAATAGGGATATGTTTTACTTGTCAAGTCGTTCAATAGCGATCGCCTTACATTAACCTTCATCTTTCGTATAGTAGTAATTAAAAGCAATATTTGTTACTCCACTACTGCAGTGTTAGCGCGAACACAACGCGCATCTTTTACGACGTCAACAGGCTTTTCACATTTTGCTACTACTCTACAGACTACTTTGTACGAAGTGGGATTTACCGTACTTGGTATAATAAGTTTTGTACTGTTCGGGTTCTGTCAATCTATTTGTACCGAGTTGTTAGTTTCAACCTTTCAGTCAACTTTGTACAGCACTTTTTGTACACAACACGAATAATAAAAAGTGAAGATAAAAACGAAAAAATAAAGTTGATCTGGTAAATCGCATTTCGTGCAGTCTGTGCACTTCGCGCTCGGTACAAAAATCACTGTGCAATGCGCGAATTGTACAATTTCTGGCTTGGTACGTAACATATAATATATGTATAATAGATTTACTCTATAATATCACTTACTTATAGTAGTATTTTATAATTTCCAGTGCAAAAGTTTATTCATAAGTTTAAAAAGGTTTGACAGGTAATCAGTAGACAGTCAGGTAATGAAATATATATACTGATTGTGAGTAGAAATAAAAAATGAACGTGTATGCCAGGCTTGTGGAGAAACCAGACACAAATCGCTGTATAATATAGTAAACAATCTTTCTGTGCTTGTGAGCGGCGCACAACGGGTTTATGGAATCATCATTTTAATCTAATTGTTAAACTAATAGTATGATCTTATTCAGTTGTTCAAGAATTTTCTGTTGCGCCTTTATTGTTGGAATAATATTCCTTATATTCAATTTCCAAATGCGTCGTACGGAATTAAAAACAGAAAGTATATTCTGACAGGAACACTGAAAACTAGGAATATGTAGGCATTGAGACACGTCAATAAATATAAACAGCGTTGTGCTCAGGCCCGGATTAGCATTGATTTACGCCCTAGGCCAAAGTTTATAACTGCCCCCCCCCATATATACATAAATAGTAAAATAATTTAAAATCTTCAAAAAACCTTATAGTTCAACAGGTTTTCAATCGGGTGAGAATTGGAGGAGAAAAACGCTTAATAAAGGCCTAAAAATGTCGAGCTCCTGGCGCAGAGCAGTGAGCACTGAGCAGCATGTCATCACTCGTGTATCTTATTGTTATTAAGTTCTTAGAATTTAATACAAATTTTTATTATTTTAATAAAAAATAAATTGTTATTAATTTTTTAATGCCATTGAATAAAGATGAGTAAATTACTTATGGAACGATCAGCTTGCATTCCACTTGAGCTTCCACGATGATTTTCCCAACTATGTTATTATAATATTTATCTATCTACGCCTAACCCCCATGGTGCGCCCCCCAGAGGCTGCACCCTAAGCCATGGCCTAGGTTGGCCTTATGGGTAATCCGGGCCTGGTTGTGCTGGTTGTACAGCAACAAAATAACGTCCATATAATCTTTCAGTCATACATGTGGATATAGGTATAGTCATCAAAAATTTAATGAACTCTAAATATCTTTTTGTCCTTTATGCGAAAAATACCAAAAAGGCAAAAATATCCCAGTTGGATAAGTGCGTAGACTCCCCTCTTTAGATTTTCCATTTAGATTGTATTGAACACATAAAACCATGTTAATGGTATTCCTATACCCGAACAAATGAAGAATCTCTGTCAACGCGTGATCAACAGTTGTGAAATACATTAAGTTAATATAAGAGAGTAACCAGCATCTTGTGTTACTCTCGGCTGTAAAAGAAAGTAAGCAACGTATGTTAGGATTGTACTTTTTTAAATTTCGAAAATGTGATAACCGCATCTCGCCTCGTAATCGCCGCGTGTTTTGCGATGCATTAAGCATTTTCGCCCTCGTGATTTCGGTGACCTGGATTCTTCATTTGTTTGTTTGGGTATAGTAATATTTCTAGATATGCTATGATACTAATATTCCTAGATTTCGTATATTTGTCTTTTTTTCAATTTAGTCTACAATTAGGTAAGCCATACGTAATTAGTTTCTCTTTCTGGAAAACGTTATAACAACGTATTTATTAATATTGAAATATAACTTCTGTTTACACTCCACCATATATTCTGTCCATCTTCAGGGTGTCAATTTTATATCGTTAGAAAATGAAAACATTTGGAGTTTGTTACTACCGAAGGAAAATCATTTATTAGCAATAAAAAAGCAGAGGTCTAAGATTTGATCCCTCGGGAACTCTAAAGTCATATTGTTGATATGTATCAAGATCAAACTGGAACGTCTCTGGCAGGGTTGGCAAAAAGCATGTTTTATAAATCAAAAACGGTTGTTTTTTTCAAATAGAACATGTTTTTTATCGAAAATAAGTGTAAAACATCCCATATATAAAAAACATTTGAAACATGATTTTAAACTGTTTTAAACTAATAAAGATTTTGAAATATTCTAATAAAAGCTTTTAAGAAAGATATTATTAGATTCAGATACAAATTATCATCATGAATCCTAATTATGCATGCCTGAAACAATAATAAAAGTTCTTATTCTTATCAGCATTTTTTTAATTTTACGACTTCTTAGTAAGAGTAACTTAAATAAAAAATACAGTAATCAAAAATCTACTTCAATTTTCGCTAAAACAAAAGTGTTAAATATTATTAAGTCAACACTTTGTAATTTATAAATAAAAGGTAGATTATTATCTTTAAATGTGTCTTCATACCTCTAAAAAGAATGCAGAATTAGAAAATCAGTCGAATATTACAGAGGTAGCTTATATCTTCTATTTTCCATATAGTACTCAACTCGATTATTTTTAAATAGTGCCCTTTTGCACCACACAATTTTTTGACAAGTTGGTGTTTTAGAATCCACAGGACCAAAGCTACAATTCGAATTTATACATTTTTACCTCGAAGTCCCACAAAATGTGTTTTTTGCAAGTCTCGGGGCTTCGAGCACTCTACAAGGGACGAACGGTAAAGGCAAAATTGTATGAAATAGGGTTTGACTGAAGCTGACCGCGTGTAGGAGCTGTCTTCAAAATTTCCAACTAGAATGCGTACTCCGCTTGTAAGAAAGTAATAAATTCAAAGAAAAGAACGTAGGGTATTATACAAGTTGGAGCCAATGCAATATTTTATTTATTGATTGAAGTTAATGTTTTAACTATCTAACAATTAAAACAATATAAGTACTTACTTAATCAAAAACAACAAATTATGTACATATCAAAAATCAATGGTCTACCTAGACGTAAAAAGCAAGTTACGAAGCAACGTGAAATATTTCATTTAATGTTTTAGAATATTTAACTGTCAACATATATTAACAGTTATAATAACACTAAAAAACTACTACTATGTTACACGTTGAATCCATAGACAAAGAATAAATATAGAATGCTAACGAGGTATGCGCAAAATGTGAATTGTTGGGCGGAGCTATTTTGTTACACTTAAAAGCGGGAAATCTAAAAATGTAAACAAACCCTATAATTTTGTCAACATGCCGTGATTATAACCTATTTGTTAAAAACACAAACACATTTGTTTATTTAACTTATTTGCGTTTAAATATCTTTTTGTCCTTTATGCGAAAAATACCAAAAAGGCAAAAATATCCCAGTTGGATAAGTGCGTAGACTCCCCTCTTTAGATTTTCCATTTAGATTGTATTGAACACATAAAACCATGTTAATGGTATTCCTATACCCGAACAAATGAAGAATCTCGGTCAACGCGTGATCAACAGTTGTGAAATACATTAAGTTAATATAAGAGAGTAACCAGCATCTTGTGTTACTCTCGGCTGTTAAAGAAAGTAAGCAACGTATGTTAGGATTGTACTTTTTTAAATTTCGAAGATGAACACATTTGTTTATTTAACTTATTTGCGTTTAAGAAAGAATAATACAATGCAGATTTATAAAAATTTATACATTACATGTTCGTATTATATTTACGTAATACAAAAATACTTAACATTACTGATGGTGAAATAAAATTAATTTATTTAATTGTTTTCTTACGTTAGGTCCCTGTATTTTGTTTGTAAGTGTTTTACTCAAATTATATATTCTAATTTTGCAATAACATAATATTATAGTTTTGCACAAAATGCTTACATGATCATCTATAATATCAGTGTCATGTAAATGGTTACTTAATTCGGGGAAAAAAATTAACATATTAGAATAAAAACTATTGTAAATATTACAACAATGCTATCTAATAATTTCTTATTACTGGGTAATTTGTTGTCAAAATAAGTTGCAATTCTTCTGAGTGCTTTTTCAGATATCATACATATTTTTGTAACGCCAAGTGATGGTACTATTAATCCTCCTAAAAATTATTAAACAATGTAATAATAATTAAAAAACAAGTTAATATATTTAATTACCTTTGTTTTTCCGTAAAAGAAATTTGTACTTCTACAGTCCGTGTTAAGTAGTCTAAAGCACTTGGTGATAACATCTGCTTGTTTTTAAGTGCTGCGATAATTTCATGTAACGAATTGATTTGTTGTTTTAAAGTGCTTATTTCTCGCCTAGCTAAGTACAGTAAGGAATATTTCACATTTCTTAAACTGAATACACATTTAAAGAAAACAACATAAACATGACCGGGAACAGCCCAGATGTAATTCAATAGAAAACCTGGGGATGTTTTTGACCCTTTGTAATAACCTAATAACTATTGCCATTCGCAATTTTGCGTATGATTCTTTGAAATATTTGCTGTGATATAGTGATATCCCACCAAACAATTGATATTTAATATTACATTATTTGTTTTGTAATTCGGTTGTGTTGTAATATTTAGAGATTATAACACATTAAATTAATAAGAGAAATACAATTGGGTTCAACCATAGACAAAGAGGGAATATAGAATGAGTATGAACGTTTGCGCATGCAAATTCGAAAGGAATTCATGGGGGCAGCCATTTTTACGCACTTGTGATAAAGAACCATGGAACAACTAACAGAGATAGCTGCGGTTTGTTGATTACCACGTGGTTTTCATGCGGATTATTCACATAACCTTAAAAGTTTTATTGTACATTTTTGTCTTGTGTTGTCTTGTATGCACAAGATATAATATTCATGATATATATTTTAATAAATTGTTTTATAGTATAAGTCCAAGGAAGCAAAAACGTAAATTAGTAGAATCACGAAAGAGAGGTATACGTTCTTCTAAAAAACTGTACTTAGCTAGGCGAGAAATAAGCACTTTAAAACAACAAATCAGTTCGTTACATGAAATTATCGCAGCACTTAAAAACAAGCAGATGTTATCACCAAGTGCTTTAGACTACTTAACACGGACTGTAGAAGTACAAATTTCTTTTACGGAAAAACAAAGGTAATTAAATATATTAACTTGTTTTTTAATGATTGTTACATTGATTAATAATTTTTAAGAGGATTAATAGTACCATCATTTGGCGTTACAAAAATATGTATGATATCTGAAAAAGCACTCAGAAGAATTGTAACTTATTTTGACAACAAATTACCCAGTAATAAGAAATTATTAGATAGCATTGTTGTAATATTTACAATAGTTTTTATTCTAATATGTTAATTTTTTTCCCCGAATTAAGTAACCATTTACATGACACTGATATTATAGATGATCATGTAAGCATTTTGTGCAAAACTATAATATTATGTTATTGCAAAATTAGAATATATAATTTGAGTAAAACACTTACAAACAAAATACAGGGACCTAACGTAAGAAAACAATTAAATAAATTAATTTTACTTCACCATCAGTAATGTTAAGTATTTTTGTATTACGTAAATACAATACGAACATGTAATGTATAAATTTTTATAAATCTGCATTGTATTATTCTTTCTTAAACGCAAATAAGTTAAATAAACAAATGTATTCATCTTCGAAATTTAAAAAAGTACAATCCTAACATACGTTGCTTACTTTCTTTAACAGCCGAGAGTAACACAAGATGCTGGTTACTCTCTTATATTAACTTAATGTATTTCACAACTGTTGATCACGCGTTGACCGAGATTCTTCATTTGTTCGGGTATAGGAATACCATTAACATGGTTTTATGTGTTCAATACAATCTAAATGGAAAATCTAAAGAGGGGAGTCTACGCACTTATCCAACTGGGATATTTTTGCCTTTTTGGTATTTTTCGCATAAAGGACAAAAAGATATTTAGAGTTCATAAAATTTTTGATGACTATACCTATATCCACATGTATGACTGAAAGATTATATGGACGTTATTTTGTTGCTGTACAACCAGCACAACCAGGCCCGGATTACCCATAAGGCCAACCTAGACCATGGCCTAGGGTGAAGGCTCTGGGGGGCGCACCATGGGGGTTGGGCGTAGATAGATAAATATTATAATAACATAGTTGGGAAAATCATCGTGGAAAGCTGAAGCGGAATGCAAGCTGATCGTTCCATAAGTAATTTACTCATCTTTATTCAATGGCATTAAAAAATTAATAACAATTTATTTTTTATTAAAATAATAAAAATTTGTATTAAATTCTAACAACTTAATAATAATAAGATACACGAGTGGCGACATGCTGCTCAGTGCTCACTGCTCTGCGCCAGGAGCTCGACATTTTTAGGCCTTTATTAAGCGTTTTTCTCCTCCAATTCTCACCCGATTGAAAACCTGTTGAACTATAAGGTTTTTTAAAGATTTGAAATTATTTTACTATTTATGTATATATGGGGGGGGGCAGTCATAAACTTTGGCCTAGGGCGTAAATCAATGCTAATCCGGGCCTGAGCACAACGCTGTTTATATTTATTGACGTGTCTCAATGCCTACAGATTCCTAGTTTTCAGTGTTCCTGTCAGAATATACTTTCTGTTTTTAATTCCGTACGACGCATTTGGAAATTGAATGTAAGGAATATTATTCCAACAAAAAGGCGCAATAGAAAATTCTTGAACAACTGAATAAGATCATACTATTAGTTTAACAATTAGATTAAACTGTTACAAGACTAACAGAATATTTCGACTGGATAACTAATCATTTGGAGCCATAGAACTACCATTATCAATTACTAATACTTTTATAATATTGATTATAATTGTTAATTGTGAACTTTTTATGTAGCTTTTTAATTCTCGTTTAATTCTTAGTTCGTTCATGCTGTCATAAGAAATAATACAAAATAAATTCATTGAAGCGATAGTATGAGTGCAGTTTTAATTCAAAACAAAAATTCAAAGTCAGAAAAATTATGTCTGGTAATTCCTAACTAAAGTGCGCTACTAGTTTATATGAAGTTATTAGTTCGTGTTATAAAATACTCTACCGTGCTCCTGGAGGTTGACAAGATTTAGGCTGTCTATTACAATAACTCTGAAACTTTACATGGCGATTGGATGTAATTCCTCTGTAGTCGTAAAATTCCAGTAGCTGGAACATATTAAGTGATTATGGTAAGTTCAGACTTGAAGAGTAATCTTCTGACAATCCTGATATTTTACAATTGGTACATTTCCTGTTTAATCGTCCATTCCTGAAATTTTATTCTAAAACACCAGACAACCTAATTAAAATTAATTTGGAGTCTTCTGATCACAAAACCTTGTGCGACTGCTTATAAAGGGAATAAACAGATATTCCAGTCACGTATCGCATTCTTTGCATGCTTTCTTTACTCTAAAACTAAGAGAAAAGAACTTGCTGGTGCGTAACGGGTGTGACACTTGACATAGAATAGATGTAAAACTGATTCTATCGGAAGTGTCAAAACTGCGTCAGAAGGAAGTTATTGTTAAAGTTGGAAGCTTTCACCTGAAGTGAGTCAGTTATTTTTAGTCCTACGGTTAGCTCTCATCGGATCTTCGTGTTTACTATTCCATGTCAACTGTATTAGTGATATGGAAATTATTTATACGACTTTTTCTACACAACAGATGAAGAAGTGAATTTTTGGGTTATGGTACTATAAAACTGTGTGTTTATAAAGAATTGAGGTTGCACGAAGTAGTATATACAATTATACATGCAAAAGAAATTTCAGAATAAAGTGTACTAAGATGGTCTGAAAAGTTTCCGACCTTAACGTGAAGATGGCAGCACTCGTCAATAAAAGCTAGGGAATGTAGTTGTGCATCTTTTGACAGGTACTCACCAAAATTTCAGCTATTTTGAACGCGCAGTTGTTATTTGACAATCGTTTGAGTGAGTCGATGTGAGCGTTTTTGTGAAAATGGAAAAAATCGAGTATCGAGCTGTCATTAAATATTTGTTTTTGAAAGGCAATACGCCTACGCAAATCAAAGATGAGTTGGACTCTGTGTATGGGGTCTCTGCGCCATCATTTACCACAGTGAAATTTTGGGCAGCTAAATTTAAACGTGGCCGTACCAGAGTGGGAGACGATGAACGTTCGGGACGTCCAAAAACTGCAACCACTGACGATAACATTGCTAAAGTTCACCAAATGGTGCTAAACGACCGTCGAATTAAAGTGAGAGAGATAGCAGAGGCTATGAATATTTCCAAAGAACGTGTTTGTCACATATTGAATCAAGATTTAGGCATGAGATAGCTGTCCGCGCGTTGTGTGCCGCGTTTGCTCACGTTAGACCAAAAACGTGTTCGAATGAACATTTCCAACGCTCTGTTGGCGCAGTTTAGGCGCAATAAATCAGTTTTGGCGCCGATTAATTACTGTAGATGAAGCTTGGATACACCATTATACGCCCGGAACAAAAATATAGTCAAAACTGTAGACTGCGAAGGGGGAATCGGCTCCAAAAAAGCAAAAACTGTTATGTCGGCTGGGAAAGTGATGACGACTGTTTTTTGGGATAGTCATGAAGTTATCGTAATCGATTATCTTCAAACAGGAAAAATCATTACAGGAGCATACTACGCATCATTACTTGACAAGCTGAAGGCAGAAATTGCGGAAAAACGGCCACATTTGCAGAAAGAAAAAATCCTGTTTCACCAAGACAATGCGCCGTCTCACACCTCCGCGATTTCCATGGCGAAAATCCACGAATTACGGTTTGAACTGCTTGACCATCCTCCTTACTCACCAGATCTAGCCCCAAGCGACTTCTTTTTGTTCCCTCATCTAAAAATTGCGCTCGGAGGACAGAGATTTTCGTCAAATGAGGAGGCAATCACCTTCGTGAACAATTATTTTGCAGAGAAAAACGCCGAGTACTATTTGGACGGGTTAAAGAGATGGGAGCATCGCTGGGAGAAGTGTGTAGACTTACAAGGAGACTATGTAGAAAAATAAACATAAATTTAAAGAAAAAATGTCTTGTATCTTTGTTAGGTCGGAAACTTTTCAGGCCACCCTCGTATATTGTATAGAGAGCAGACATACAGAAAAACATGCAACATATGGTTGGTTTTGGAAGTATTCTGATTGGGCTTCCTGTCTTACCTAAAACAAAAAAAGTAGTAATTACTAGAAAATTGAAAGGAATGATTTATAATTTAACACCGAAAGAAGTACCATCATTGATCTATGAATCTGTAATAGAAGACACATTGAAGGTGCTATCAATCTTTTTTAGGAATGTTTATTCAGGAACCTATAAACAACCGTCTAGCAAGAATGATAAGCTTTAATCCAACCACTGTGAAAATATGGTTTTGGTTTATCGCTGCAATTAGATGACTTCTGGAAAAAGTCTAAAACATTTTATTAATAACACGGGATGTATAAAAGCAAATAAACTTACACGATAAATCGCGACCAATGCAATGTTTTGAAAAACACCGGTAGACACGTCATTATACCGTTGTTGTCAACATCTGAGGAAAAACTGTCATTAAAACCTTATTGCAATGTTTAAGCTGCACAACAGTATATTGAAAGGTAAACTTGTTTCTAACGTGTCTGCAGATTTCAGAAACCTATGTATTCGGGAGTGAAAAAACCCGGTGTGAAAATCTAATAAAATGAATTTAAATCAGATTATTATTAAACAACCAACAATTGACCAAGAACTTCTTCAATGTGAAAAATAGATTGAAATATTAGACATATATGTACATTACCTTCGTAAATTATAAAAGGCTTTAATTCATCATTTCATAATTTGCTTAAGGACAGATGCCAACATAGATAATTCTAATAATCGCCAATAATCTTGCAAATATTGCAATACTTATATTTAAAACAATCGTTGGTCACCACAATGTATTAAAATTTAACTATATATCGTTACATTTAACGATCAAACAACTACAAAAACAACTTTTGTTACATCACTCTAAAAAATTACCGGTAAAGTTTACCCTAAAAAATGGAGGCAACTATGTTACCTCCATTTTTTGGGATAAATTTACTTCAAAGTGTAATTTTCATAGGAAGTGGAAATTACAATATTAGGTTAAATTTGCATTGTAATGTTTCTTTTTTAAGTAAATTTACAGATTAAAATTACAATCTCAATGTAATTTTACATTTTAACATTAAAACACTTATGTAAAGTTACATGACAAAGTTAATATTTTATGGCAATAGTACTTTTCAGGGTTAAAATACAAATGTGAAAATACTTCTTGAATGTAACGATGACTCGCGAAAGTACTTGCAAATTCAATCGTTCCTCTGAATATTACTTACATTAGTAAATGGATTGTATGAAACAAAATAAAATCAAAGTAATTTTTATTGAACGTATGTACTTATATAAAATATAAGACATTAACAGAACTTCTTTGAAGGAGCTTTCGGAAATATTTGGTTTCTCAAAGACATTCAGATAAAGTTTCGATTCCACCTAGAAAACTTAAAAATTATAAATTATATAAACAATTATTACACGACTACCTTTCTCAATTACAGTTATACTAGTTTATTTCGAATTCTTCAAATTTTGATTCATCTTAGAAAAACATGAAATTAAATATTTTTATTTTATTGGTTTAAATTTGTAATTTTAACATATACTTACCGATTATTATTTTTTAACTTCTACTATAAAATAAAATTCTTCCCACCTTAGGTCATACGTGCAAATATTTGGCTTTAATACATCTGCACTACACTACAACAAAACAAAATATTAATGAGCAATGACCACTTCGTTCGATATCGATAGGGTGCGCCTCGTCGATTGCGAAACCTGTAACAAGAAATCATAAAAGAATGGGTACATACTATTCCGACCATTCCCCAAAAGCCCAATTTTGACTGTTCATAATGGGTTCCTGAATTCTTTCGCAAAACGAAGGTCACCACTCATCAACAAACAAGTGCAATCAGCGAAATAGTATCTCATCGGTTAAAAACATATTGAGGGCAAAATTACCCTATCCTTGTTGAAGTTCATCTTATCTTTAATATTACACTAAAAATGAATCAAGTTATTGAGTAATAATACATTTCCAAGGAAAAATTTTCGGAGTTATGTAAATTTACATTATGGATAGTGATCTTAACCAGTTAAATGTAGTAGAATTACTTATATTTGTGTAATTTTACACAATTAAAGAACATTTTACCACAAATAGTAAAACAACTATTAACGTATAGGTAAAGTTAAATTTTAGAGTAAAACTACCGCAAATAAGAGAGGAAAGTTAACTCTTTCCCAAGGTAAATTTGAACTCATTTTTTACAGTGAAGTTTTTAAATACGATATCAGAGAACCAAAACAATTATCTAAGCATGTCGTTGTTTTCTAGCGAAGGACTGGGATAAAAATACGTCATTCTGCAAAAATCTGCAGAATTTGAGGATGATTTGAATGATTTTTGCGTCGATTTTGATTTGTTGTCCGACACTGTAAAAATTTCCCTGGTAAATCTACTAGTATTATCGTTGGCTTCTTGTGAACAACGGTAACTCTAGTAAATTTAATATCCAAAAGTAATTTTACAAGACGTTATTAACTTTACATGTTGTTAGTTTCATTTTTCCTATGTATATTTACGAAGTGTACGTAAATTTACTGTATAATTTTTCAAAATGTATGTAATGGTACTGTGTTAATTCATATAATTTCACTATGTGTAAGCACAGATTGTATGTAATTCTACTGTGTAATATATATAGCCTTCGCCTACGACGACCTGGTTCTTTCAACAGGGGTAATATTTGCTGGTTCCATCGGCCGAATCTGTGGAAAAACAATTATTTTACTTCTATGATGGTATTAATGTTAATCATATTTTCGAATGGCATAAAACCTCTGGCGACAAAAACCACATTGAAACATATCAAATAAATAACAAATCGGAACGCAATAACAATTATTCATACATACATATTACATATAACTACACTATATTAAATTGTAGGATTAACACGTGCACTTTACATATTTTCATAAACTTAAAAACGCTGACTCTGTTGATACAACGCCAACTTGCAAACAATCGAGAATGGCATGCAGACAATGCGCGGTCATCAGTCTGGTCTGGAACTTTGACATGTTTCTAGATGTAAATATACATAATTAACAGTAAATTCACAATTTATATTGTAAATTTACTTACGTTATTGTTTTTTTTACATGATTACTTAGTAGTTTTACTTACATAAATAAAAAATAATGATTTCCTACTTAAAATTACCATTTTCTATTGTAATATTCATTAAAAATATTAATTCGCCTTTAGAAATACTAGACTTTTTATGTAAATTAGTTTTACTTTAAAAGAACAGTAGTTTTGTTGATTTTATAGTTGTAAATTTTTACATACGAGCATGCAAAGTTACTTGCACTTTTTTCAGTGTAGATTTTATGGATTGGTTATCTAACATGGAGCAGTATGAGCAAAAGCTTATCTTGTATGGAGAGGTGAAACATGAAATGATTTAGCAGATCGTAAGTGCTTAGAGGTCGTCGTAAATAAATTTTTAGATTTACTAGAAAAACTGATTAAAATATGATAATACCTTCTATAAACTGAAAAAATAAATGTGAAATTCTTCAAATATTTATTTATCGAAATACAGAAAATTTTCTAATCTAGTACATCCTTACATAAAGATTTTATCGATAGTACGGGAACTAATATAGCACACTTCGAATATACGCACTCAAATAAGTAGAATATACGCATACCTATTAATATAAATCATGTGTTTATTTTCCTCGCTGACGCTCGGAAAATAAACTCACATTCAGGATTAAAAGATGCACTTTAGTCCCTGGCAGGCGCGTGCTGGCCCACCGGGATACTGGGAATCTCCCGGTGGGCCTTTTTAAAGTTGCCTCAAAGGACCCTACGACACGGCTGAATTTAAATTACTAACAATTAAATTATATTTAAAGTAGAAAGATTATTCCTCGCTGCTGTTCAACTCGATCGCACTTGGCGATCAGCAACGATTGAATCACGCCCACTCCACCCTCCCAACCCTTTGACAATGAAGTTGAAGCGAGTATCCCATAAACTGTTTCCTTAGTTTATGAGTGTTCCGAACATAAGTCACAGGTATCCTTTGTTTACGTTGTTGTCTATATAATCTAGTGCTTAATTGGTTTATTTATACGTGTACGTTAAGACGCAATTTCACTGAGGGCATATACTGATTTTTTTCAACCGAAGTAACATGAAGCGACATAAAGCATGCGGCAAAGACGCATGCCACAAGTTGATTGTCTTTGGCCGTCACATGCGTCAACAACACTAGACGACGTGTGGCATGTTTCATGCCGCCTAGTGTTGCATCAGTTGAATTGCGCCTTTAGAGGTTGAAGGTGATTTTCCAAAACGTTATTTTTGGTGTGTCAAGTAGCTACCGCCGGTGCAATTGGCTGGGGCCTTTAGGCGCAAAAGGCCCCCAAGTTCACTTTTTAAGCAATATTATTGATATTTATTTTTCAAGATTTTAATGCCCAGTTTGTTCCATTATATATCATCATGGGGTCCCCCATTGTAAAATGTTTAATTCAAACTATACAATTAATAATATATTTTTGTACAACATAGACTGAGGGTATCAACGATATCTGTGACGGTTGCAACAGCAAAACGTTCGTTTTAAAAATTGAAAATTATAAAAAATTATTTGCGAAATTCAATGGGCCAAGATAGACTAGTGGACTTGTGATCTTGAATCTTGTTCATAAAGAGCAGAGTCACGAACGTCGAAGGGAAATTTGGGCGAAGTCTTCGACACGTCTGTGAATGCTAAAGTTCGTCGCGTCAGGTTTTGACTGCGTTTGTTTAATGTTAAGCGATTGCAAATGTATAGAATACATTAATTTATCTATCCTTGTTAATGGTTAATTCATTTGTTAAAGGTAAGGATATAATTGTTTTTTTTGTTCGTCAAAAATTTGAGCGGGTGGGCCCCTATATGTACAGGCCCCAGGTCTGCGGTTAAATACACTATGTTTTATATCTTAGGTATTTCTGTCGGTTTCGGCTGTATTTGGTTCGATAGATATGTTTGTGTTTGGATCGGCTGTGTTCGATACGGTTGTATTCGGCTCGGTGGTCTTCGGTATGGTTGTATTCGGTACGTGTATTCGGTTAGATGGCGTTCGATGCGGTTGTGTTCGGTACGGTGGTATTCGGATCGGTTGTGTTTCGGTACTTGTATTCGGTTCAGTGGCGTTCGGTGCGGTTGTGTTAGGTACGGTTGTATTGGGCTCGGTGGTGTTCGGTAGATATGTTTATGTTTGGTTCGGTTGTGTTTGATACGGTTATATTCCGCTCGGTGGTGTTCGGTACTTCTATTCGGTTCAGTGGCGTTCGATGTGGTTGTGTTTGGTACGATAGTTTACGGTACGGTTGTATTCGGTTCGATGGTGATCGGTACTTCTATTCGGTTCGATAGTGTTCGAGACGGTTGTATTCAATTCGGTTTGGTTCGGTATGGTGGTATTCGGGTCGGTTCGGTAGTGTTCGTACGGTCGTATTTGGTAGTGTATTCAGTTTGGTTACCTAATATTCGTTGTATCGGTTAGTGTATTATATTGCTTCTTACCTGAAGAGGTTTCGGTCGGTCGGCTTTCTGGTGTTGAAACGGAATGCGACAGATCCGAATATTTAAAGCAAGACTACGTAGTTGACTTCAGCAGGAAAATTTGGAAGCGTTGTTTCTTTTGACATGCGAACCTGATATAAGTGCAAACATTTCTGCGGAATCATTGACAGATTATACCAGAAAAGCAAAGCACTTAAAAAACACTTACAGTGGTATAGTACATATCATTTATTATTTTTCGTTTATCTTTTGTTTTAAATTCGTATATTTGTTAAATATTTATTTTACGTTACATTTTTTCATTACTATAAATTCCTTTCATTTCGATTTTCATGAAAAACTAATCAGTGAAAATGATTCATAAAAAATGATCCGTCCAAATTCCGCTTAAACTAATAGAAATTGTTATATTTTTAACATTTGGTATTCAATTAAAATCGGTATTAGTTTATTTAAAACCTATATTTCGACCCATTTTGGGTCTTCGTCAGGGTACACTAACACTATGATGGAACTTAATAATAATACGTTTAGATGTCAATAACAAAATATTTTTGAGATGTGTCTGTCAATTTTTAGTGTTTGTAATCTAAACGTATTATTATTAAGTTCCACCATAATGTTAGTGTACCCTGACGAAGACCCAAAATGGGTCGAAATATAGGTTTTAAATAAACTAATACCGATTTTAATTGAATACCAAAACTTAAAAATATATCAAAGAAGCAATTAATAAATAAATATTAGCATTAATAGAAATTGTTCTGTTGCAAAATGGAGGAAGTGCGGAAGCCGTCCCGGGACCTAAGTAACCGCTCAACACTACCAACAGTTTTCAGCTGCGATCCTGCCATAATCTTCGAACTTATTACTCGTCCAGAGCTCTTTCGGTCATGATATGCTTGACACGCTTATCAGGGAATATTAGATCTATCTTACCGTCGGCGTCGGCTGTTAAGTGTTCTGCTTGCCGAATACTACCTTAGCCCTAATGTAGATAGAATCTTAGTAAAATTTTTAATAAGAAACAAGTCTGCCCGTTTAACATCAAAGTTACAGCAAGCAAGCAAGCATACCAAGTTTCAAGCGTATTAGAGCATTTTTCGGGAACCGTTGGCTTTGGTTTAAGAAGATTAGATTTTTATTTTTTTACTGTGTCGTTGTTAAAAAAAGTAGAATTGTCTAGTCAGTGTTCATTTTCTATGAAATAAAAAATGACAGCTGAAAGTCAAAGGTTTGGTTTTAAAAGTTTTGTCCCAATTTGACATGTTTAGGTCGGCAAGTATGGCGAGTTTCAAGTGAAAGTCTACTATATAGTCCAAGTTAAAGTGCCAAGTATAACATTCTCCGAAAAGGTGTCAAAGTAAGGTGGACAATTCAAAGTTATTTTTCTAAGATGAGATAGCAAATCAAGTTATAATATTTTTGTATATTGATTGTTAAACTTCAGCAATACAGGCTTACAATAGTGACCTTCAATTTTATACTTACAATAACAAAATTATCTTCTATTCTTAAAATAATTATGATAATGAGAAATGGTGTAAATAAGATTTGAACATTTTTACATTTTAATTAAACAGAGGTTAAAAGAAGTTAAAATTAAATATTTATAAAATTGTTAACAAAAAATCACCAAAGTTCACGAAGTCATCTTAATTAATTTGTTTGTTATGTTTTAATCAGATAAACATGACCTAGAATGGAAATTTAAATTATGATTATTGATTAACAAATTAAGCCAAAACAAAAATGACGTGATAAATACTTTATGATAATGTATAATATTTGTTTTGTTTTGTAACTGTCGGAACATGGTTATTAATTGCTTTTTTATTATCTTATACTCTTCAAATTAGCGATCGAAAGCTCTAATTAGGCAACCTAGGATTGGAGTACAAGTCAACTCAAAACTTGAGACTGTGTACCTTAATGCTTAGAAATCACAAGTTTTATTGATAGACACACCCGTCATTTCCGTATGATTATTCCAACCTATATATATTATTTAATATATTGTTTAATACTAAAATGAGTATCCCTATCGAACTCGATCGTTACAAATTAGTTACAATAGACACTTACTTTTGTAACCAAAATAATCACTTTGAAATTCCAAACGATAAATTATATGAAACCAATTACTTTCTTTTAATAGTAACCAAACATGTACCCCATATCTTTTTGATCTAACTCATATTAAAATCTCTCAAATAGATACTGCCACTTGGCTAGTAACTGTACCTTCCAAAGCAATTCTAGATATTAATTGTAAAAATAAAAATTTTCGAAAAGAACTTTATGGTTCTAAAATTTTACATTTGAGCCCTGATTGCACTGCGTTAAGTCATGTTGACATCTCGAGAGTCGACTTAATTCCGATCGATACACAAAAGTTAATTGATAATCAAATCAAAATTACTGATAACGGTTATCTACTAAAATCAATTGATCATGTGACTGCTAATCATTTAAGCATATCATCTATTATATTAACCATAATTGCTATAATTTTAGTTATAAGTGTTTTTGTATATTTATACTGTAAACGTAATTCCTTAAAAATAAAATTCATTGACTTCCTAAATAGAGATTTAGTTGTGATAAATAATAACACAGAAAATCAAAATTTTCATTTTCCTTTTACTAATTTTAATATTGTTTTAAATAAAAACTATATTAAAATATTTTAGCGCTGAGGAGTTACGTAGAAATACTGCTTACTATCAGCAAGCAGATAAGATCATATTACATGAAAACTGCTTAGTATGCAGTATTAACTTTCTCATGAGAATTGCTTATCATGCAGATAAGATTGAATTACCTTCCTCGTGAGAACTGCTTAGTAATATTTTATTTAGATAAGAGAATCATATATATAGTGTGTTAGACAGTAGATTCATAAAGTTTTGATCAGTTCATAGTTAAGTTTAGATCTAAGCTCTAACGAACATTTACATTCTTGTGTTTTGTAATTGTTTTGTAATAATAATAACACTTCCGCTGGTTTACAATAAAGATCCAGGGAAAACAAAAATTTTTAAAAACTCGTTTCATTTGAACACAAACGTAACTCCCTCCAACAGTTGATGAAAGATGAAAGGCTATAAATTCCAAAATAAAATTTATTATTGTTAAAATTCACAAACACAAAATCATGGTAAAACAGTCTGAAAATATACACAACTAAATATCACATACCTTTATCATTAACAAAAAATTCTCCACTATAATTTTTAAACTGGAAAACAAGTTCCATAAATGCATGAGACGAAATCAGGCAGGTCGCTAATTAATTAGGAAGCTATTTAAAATAAAACTCTAAAACATTGTTAATGGACCAGAAACAAATAAATACACAAATACATTTCTTTCTAAACACAGAAAAGAAATACATATTTAAAATTCCATGAAGAGAATAGAAAACAACTATTAAAATTCTAAATTAAAATTAATTAAACAAACATGAAAGAAAATCAAATTAAATATCGGTGTCAAATAGATTTAACAAAAAAAGAATTAAGAGACATTTTAATTCTCTTTGTCCTTATTAATTCTTATCTGATCAATTCAACAATCTTAAATTACTATTAAAAAAAATTAAAAATTGAAAATTATTTAAAATTTTAAAATTATTTAGCGCCACACAAAAAAGTTAATCACTCTAACTTGAAGGTTAGCAGATTTCTGTTATAGTTGGTAAAATTACCTGTTTATTTGTTGACAAGATGAGCACATTTCCATGCCATCCTTCAAATTGATTTTATTTGTAATTTTTTGAAAATAATTATAATTTTTAAAGGTACATCCTGTATCTTCCATGACGTGAGTACATAAAATAATTCAGTTATTTGCAACAAGATTCTATTACCTTCCCTTAATTCGTTCCATACAAAATAAAATTCCAAACATTTCTCCAAATAATAATAACAGTCTGAACACCAAATTTAAACACTGCACTTTTGTTTATTTCACTTTAAGTTCACCTTGATTGTTCATTATAATTATTATTAATTAAATTATTAAGAACTCTGTATGAAAATTCAAGAGAAAATCATAATTGGAAAACAATTGCGAATCGCTAGTGATTCTCCTAATTAGGAACTAAATTAATTTGGTTTCTTACTAGAAACAAAACAGCATCGTTTACACTAAAATTCTCTAACCAAATTGTTAATAATAAATTAAATTAATTGTTTAAATAAATGTTATAAAACGAAAGATGAGAATTTTTCCTTCATTTTGATACCTAACACGGCTAGAGTTAGAGTTAGTTAGAGTTAGGATTCATTGACAACCATCTTGAATTTTATCACAAACATTACTTCACAAAAATTCAAATAAAAACATTTTAACATCTTGCTACTTTCTTTTCTTATCATAAAATTAATCCTAAGATCCTATCAAACAAAAATCACAAATTTTGACATCAAAATTATGAATATAAACTAAATTTTAACATTCTAGCAGACCATGCTAAAACGTTACAATTTTGGGATTTCAAACCTTCGCTATAAAAAGTTCCCCACTTTAACATTCTAGTGTCAAATGCACCCTAAAACTTGGTTAACAATATTGCAGTAAAATATTTTACTTAGAAATTCAAATAACATTGAAAAATATCCATCTACTATGGAAAATTATAAATCGTCAAAGAAATAGAACATTTTCTTGAAATTCAATAATAAAAACTGTAAGTAAAGTAATAAAATTCAAGTAAAGAATCCGTTTAAAACTTATCCTCTTCCATCTCACTGTGGTGTAGTGTGTATCCTTAACATGTTTAATGCAAAAGTTGATTGTTTTAAAATTAAAAAAATAGTGCAATTTTTCTTTCGCCTGGGAGATAGGCAACACATCGTGCATACATGTAATGCGGGATGACTATATCATAACAATAGGTTTTGAACATTATTGCTCCTATATAATTTTGTACCGCGCAGTCAGCGAAAGAATTAGAGGGAACATTGTTTGTAAGTATATTATTTATTGGTTTCCATTGACAGTAGTATGTAATATAATATTACGTCCACTGCAACGAACTAAAATTTTAAGATAATTATTTCCTTTTATTTTAGTAGCCTCGATATAAACAGAAATTATTTCGGTCTTCGTAAATGCTAAAATAAAATTATCATGTATAGGAACATATTACCTTCTTCTATAATTTTTGTCCACACACGCAAAACACTTTCTGTTTCTTAAATTATAGAAAAGGCACAGAATAAAAAAGATATTTCAGCCTTCTAATAAATTTAGTTTCGTCTGGAATATATGGCAGTTTTTAATCCGTTCTAGGCAAACATACTATGATAGTTGGATACAAATATTCACATAAAGGTTTATAAATGAACAATAGCTAGGCAACACGGGTTCGAGACCAATCCTTATGGATATTAACATGGGATATCGCCAAGGTCCAAGATAGAACTTTTGGTCAATTTCAAGGTCATTCGCGGTCTAGCGCGTGACCTCACCGCGCTCGCGTTATACGCGGACCAGCGTATACCACGTATACAGGTCAACTCTACATATCACATTATGATTGATGCAGTCATCCGAGATCGTAATGATTTTATAAATGATTGATGCAGTCATCCGGGGGGGATTATAGCGATTTTAATCATTTGCATATCTCATCTCTCATTTGAATATCTCATCTCTCATTTACATAACTCATCTCTCATTTGTACATCTCATTTTTGCTAATTAAATTAATTCACGGTATTATTTGCATATCTCATCTCAATAATAATTAATTAACATTTATATTGATAATGAATTCAAATAAATTCCTGAAAACACTCTAAATAGAATACGACTAACAAGGCCCGCATTTAACCGCTAATTTTCCTCTTTTTAGGTTTAACTACTTGTCGTACACTCTAACTTTTGTAATATCTTATAGTAAAGAAAATTACTCTCAATCAGGATCACATCATATGACTGTTCATATCGAGCATTTCATTTTCTATATCTCATTTGCATATAACATTTCAACTACAGACATTTCTAAAATATAAATCTATTAGTCATAACATTTAAAATGTGTAACATAATTAACATGTAGAAACTTGTCATTTCTCATTATTGATTTCACCTCAGTTCTCAGAACCGGATCTATAAGGATTATCTCTACGCCAACAAGAAACCTCAAGTAAAATGTATTGTTTCATCCGATGCCCGTCAAATATTTCTTATCATAACATACCATTGTGTTTAAAACAATGCAAATATAATTACTTTCAATATAGTCACATGTTTAGTATTACTTATTTCTTAGGAATGAACGTGGATTACATCCTTATCTCATTATCTCTTTAACACAACATATTAAACTGTTAACTAGATATCATAAATGAATATATTCCTTATTGAAACCCGATATGTAATATAAAAATCTTATATTATTATATAGCTAGTAGATTTTTCCTAATTAGACAAAGTTCGATTATCTACGAATCACTAACAGGAAATATATAAGTAGGGATTAATGTTTTACACTGATACCATTATAGCAAGGTGCAACTTTAATTGCTTTATATATCATAAACGTGTTGTTAGTGTAAGCTATTAAAAAATAGTAGTCATATTGAAATTAATATCAAGTCTAACGTTTACAAGAAACGGTTATCATCTAATTGCTATCATACACGGATTAAACTAAACTACATATTAAGAAATATTAAGTACGAAGCATAAGGCTTTTATAGCATCTTACAGGAAAAAAAGATTACATTCAATCAGGATCACAACATATATCATTAACTAGATATCATAAATAAATATATTATATATAGAAGGTAGAGAAAAGACATGAGGATATCCATCGTTTGACTTATGTCTATTTATTAAAACAAATAAGTTATGAAATGAAGCAGGGAGTCTATTCAATGAACAATGTTAATACTTTTATGATTTTTCTAGCCTATAGATCTGCAGTTAGAAACTCAAGCCTGCTAAATGCTCGAAACGATAACTTTGCATACTAATATATGAAAATCATATAATGTATATCGCCTGATAAATAAAATTGAAATTATTCTTATTCTTTTACAATGAAATGTGTTTTGAAAAAACACGATGAAACGTTATGTATATTAATGCAGGAGTACTGTTAACGCATTCATTATTTAGAAATTCACTTATAAGTACACTATCTATTTAGCTGATTCAATAAAAATTTCATTATTTTTAAAATTCCTAACAAGGGTTCAGGGTTCTTTATCTGTTTTAGAATATTCAAAGAAAATATATGTATAAATGATCGTGAGACTCCTGCTCTATATAAAACGCCATATATAAAATTAGAGATAAGAATTTATCCTGTGTATTGGTGAAAACTCAAATATTCACGGAAATATAACAATCGGTACATATGACGATACTAATCAGTCTGACGCGGAATATATATTTTATATTATACAAACGGAGAGAAAAGAATAGGTACAATCGGATTATGTTCATACCAGGCTCACCATGATTATTATAAACATCTTATGTACATCTTATGTATTATATACACTGATGCTGTTTTCCGCATACTCTATTCGAAATATGCATAGTATTCGTTAGCGCTTAAAGTATAACTTCATGTTTATACTTAGGCTCGTAATCGTATGTAGCGTATTGATGCTTGCATAGTATAATTATTTTCTCAACGCAGGATATATATCGATATTTTTCTAGTTTGATTAAATCCTATAAGTTATATTCATATTGCCCTTTTTATTCTGTTAAGATGTTTATAATAATCATGGTGAGCCTGGTATGAACATAATCCGATTGTACCTATTCTTTTCTCTCCGTTTGTATAATATAAAATATATATTCCGCGTCAGACTGATTAGTATCGTCATATGTACCGATTGTTATATTTCCGTGAATATTTGAGTTTTCACCAATACACAGGATAAATTTTTATTTCTAATTTTATATATGGCGTTTTATACAGCATGTCTCAAAAATAACGGACAATACGTGAATACGAGATAGTTGATGATGTGTAGAGAAAGTTTTTCCCATAACTTTTTTTTCTAAAATATTTACTTTCAGAGTTATTTAAGGTTCAAGTTTTGAGTCCGGTCCTACACGTTCTGCTCCACAATCTCCTGATGTCGCATAATGCTGAGGACTGTAGTTTGTTGAACTTTACAGCATTTGTCAATACAGCACAATTTTGTCAATGCCGCAAAATACCCAAATGAGTTGATCTTGAAAACACTCGTAAATAAGACACGTTCCGTTTTGCCATGTTATGGTTTGTTTATTTTAAAATAAATTCAAGGTCTAATAACAGCTTAAAACATCTTACTTTAAAGAGAGCATCTGATATCATATTTCAATAAGTTAAAGGGAATTCTTTATGTGTGGCGGCGTTGAACGTAATTTAAAAAATGCGATGCTAATACATTTTACTAGAATCTGAAGCATTAATATTTAAAACTAATAGTAAACCTTTTCATTAAAACTGAAATAAAATTTTACAAAAATGATCTTGGGCTCAAAATTTCTCAATGAACGTAAGTCAATAATCAAAAACTCTCTTTGTTATAAACATCCCCTTTCGCAGACTTTCCTTATTTATAGCAATTCTTTCTTTCGTATTCTGTGCTTGTAAATAAAATTTTGGACTAAACATTCCGCAAAAATACACATAGTGAAATTTGATCTATGTAAAATAAACAAAACGCAATTTAAACAAAGGATACAAAACATAAATATATTTTTACGTTCTGTAATAACATTCGAAAATAAACAAAAGATAAATTAAACTTTTAAAAAGAACATTTTCATAATTAGGGAGCCGCCAGGTTGAATTTGCGGCCCGATTGTGGTTTACTCAAAAAACTACAAGGGTCGCAATTTATTAAATAAGAGCAATTTTTATCATTAATCTATTTTATTTAAAACGGAAAACACCTTCAAATAAACTCTTGATAATAAAAATTATTAGTTTGATGAACTATCATCAAACGTTTGGGACTTTTTTGCAACTATGCAGTTTAGAACAAAAACGCTTATTACGGTGATATGTCATGGTGTTTATAAAGACGTAACCTTGACCAATATACGTGTTTTTAAATCGACTTCTCCGAATTTTTGCTTAACTCTACACATATCGCTTTACAATGTTTTGACTATCCCAATGCTGGATGACTTATTATTTATTATCAAATTGATACAAAATATAACAGGACCGTATTAGCAAAAAGTATTGCAAACAATTTTTAACAAATTTACAAAAAAAATTTTTTGAAGGTAGAGTTTTTTTCTTTAGTTTTAGATTCTACCTCGGACGCTTTTTAACCCTCTGCGTTATTGTTCGTTATTTTTGAGACACCCTGTATAGAGCAGGAGTCTCACGATCATTTATACATATATTGTCTTTGAATAAAACAGATAAAGAACCCTGAACCCTTGTTAGGAATTTTAAAAATAATGAAATTTTTATTGAATCAACTAAATAGATAGTGTACTTATAAGTGAATCTCTAAATAACGAATGCGTTAACAGAACCCCTGCATTAATATACATAACGTTTCATCGTGTTTTTTCAAAACATTTCATTGTAAAAGAATAAGAATAATTTCAATTTTATTTATCAGGCGATATACATTATATTATTTTCATATATTAGTATGCAAAGTTATCGTTTCGAGCATTCAGCAGGCTTGAGTTTCTAACTGCAGATCTATAGGCTAGAAAAATCATAAAAGTATTAACATTGTTCATTGAATAGACTCCCTGCTTCATTTCATAACTTATTTGTTTTAATAAATAGACATAAGTCAAACGATGGATATCCTCATGTCTTTTCTCTAACTTCGATATATAATATATTTATTTATGATATCTAGTTAATGATATATGTTGTGATCCTGATTGAATGTAATCTTTTTTCCTGTAAGATGCTATAAAAGCCGTAATTAATATTTCTTAATATATAGTTTAGTTTAATCCGTGTATGATAGCAATTAGATGATAACCATTTCTTGTAAACGTTAGACTTGATATTAATTTCAATATAACTACTATTTTTTTAATAGCTTACACTAACAACACGTTTATGATATATAAAGCAATAAAAGTTGAACCTTGCTATAATGGTATCAGTGTAAAACATTAATCCCTACTTATATATTTCCTGTTAGTGATTCGTAGATAATCGAACTTTGTCTAATTAGGAAAAATCTACTAGCTATATAATAATATAAGATTTTTATATTACATATCGGGTTTCAATAAGGAATATATTCATTTATGATATCTAGTTAGTGGGGGTATATTGTGTTAAAGAGATAATGAGATAAGGATGTAATCCGCCTTCATTCCTAAGAAATAAGTAATACTAAACATGTGACTATATTGAAAGTAATTATATTTGCTTTCATAATGATCATGTCGGGTTAATAGCTTTTCGAGAATTAACATAGATGCTTAAATAATTTACTATAGATTTTTTATACCGCATCATCCTACTATAACCATAATAGGTTTTCATTAAATCAATTAAACAATCGCGTATAAATATTCATAAACACTTTTTACATTATTATTCCAGTACACGTATCAAGCTAGCAATGTTTTAAGAAATCTGCTGCTTAAAATTCCTTTGCTGTAAATTTTAAATAAATTTTTAAGAAATCATAATGAACGACCCTTTTCTTGAAAGCTGTTAGCTATTATAAAACAGTCTAATTACGGAAAATCTGCAAGCTATATAATAATATTGGATTTTAAATGATATATGTTGCGATCCTGATTGAATGTAATCTTTTTTTCCTGTAAGATGCTATAAAAAGCCTTATGCTTCGTACTTAATATTTCTTAATATGCAGTTTAGTTTAATCCGTGTATGATAGCAATTAGATGATAACCGTTTCTTGTAAACGTTAGACTTGATATTAATTTCAATATGACTACTATTTTTTTTAATAGCTTACACTAACAACACGTTTATGATATATAAAGCAATAAAAGTTGCACCTTGCTATAATGGTATCAGTGTAAAACATTAAGGAATATATTCATTTATGATATCTAGTTAACAGTTTAATATGTTGTGTTAAAGAGATAATGAGATAAGGATGTAATCCACGTTCATTCTTAAGAAATAAGTAATACTAAACATGTGACTATATTGAAAGTAATTATATTTGCATTGTTTTGAACACAATGGTATGTTATGATAAGAAATATTTGACGGGCATCGGATGAATACATTTTACTTGAGGTTTCTTGTTGGCGTAGAGCTAATCCTTATAGATCCGGTTCTGAGAACTGAGGTGAAATCAATAATGAGAAATGACAAGTTTCTACATGTTAATTATGTTACACATTTTAAATGCTATGACTAATAGAAATGTATAATATTAAATATTTTAGAAATGTCTGTAGTTGAAATGTTATATGCAAATGAGATATAGAAAATGAAATGCTCGATATGAACAGTAATATGATGTGATCCTGATTGAGAGTAATTTTCTTTACTATAAGATATTACAAAAGTTAGTGTACGACATGTAGTTAAACCTAAAAAGAGGAAAATTAGCGGTTAAATGCGGGCCTTGTTAGTCGTATTCTATTTAGAGTGTTTTCAGGAATTTATTTGAATTCATTATCAATATAAATGTTAATTAATTATTATTGAGATGAGATATGCAAATGATACCGTGAATTAATTTAATTAGCAAAAATGAGATGTACAAATGAGAGATGAGTTATGTAAATGAGAGATGAGATATTCAAATGAGAGATGAGATATGCAAATGATTAAAATCGCTATGATCCTCCCCCCGGATGACTGCATCAATCATTTATAAAATCATTACGATCTCGGATGACTGCATCAATCATAATGTGATATGTAGAGTTGACCTGTATACGTGGTATACGCTGGTCCGAGTATAACGCGAGTGCGGTGAAGTCACGCGCTAGACCGCGAATGACCTTGAAATTGACCAAAAATTATATCTTGGAACTTGGCGATTTCCCATGTTAATCTCCATAAGGATTGGTCTCGAACCCGTGTTGCCTATCTACTAAGAACAAATTGCTTTCAAAAACATAATTCACTGGGGCCTGAAATTCATTGAAACAACTCTTTGCGATACCACGGCAACCCTGTATTATGGGATTCACCGGATTTTACAGACGGACTGACCAGAGGCTCTGGACTGACTCACACTTTGTTATACTTTGTGCTGCCGGTCGAGGATTATCTGTAAACCATATAACTGACTAAGCAGGAAAGTTTTAGTAAACCTCATAAAGCAGGGGATTCCCACTTTTCCACACGGCAGCAGATTTGGTATTTTTAGTTTTTTAACTCCATAATAGAATTAAAATAAGTATAGTCCCTCTTTTTCAAATAGTCGCCACATCGTAAAGCAAACCTAACACAAACTTTAATAAACATAAAATTTCTAATAGTTTTAAGAAAAACTGTTGTATTTATGTTTCCATAAATTCTGTAGAATGCTGTACACGTATTTCGGTTTGTTAGACCTTTCTCAAGAGTTTCAGAAATCACACGAGTGTGAAATTGAGTTTTTTTACGTGTTACACACTATATTTTATCTACGATTACGAAATGTGTTTAAATGTGTATAACTCAATGTAATAATAATTTCTGTATAAAATTAATACTGAACTGTGAACAATTATTTAAATTTGTAACAGGAGTTTTGTTGGTGGCTTCCATTTTTTTAAATGTTATAGACACATTTTTAAATATATTTTGGACATTGTTTTGTTATGCCGCTGCTTTCTTGTTAATGTAAGCTAATCATAACCTTAATTTTACAAATACATACATTAAATGCCTAATGCCTCATTTGAAGGTAATTTGAAATAATAAATTCTCAAAACATTTTTAGGTTTTCATGTAATACGCCGGTTATTCTATAATTATGGATTAGAACCATTAGAGGGATTTATCGTATTTGGACGTTCACGTAGTACGTACATATTACGGTCGTGGGCAAAGTGAACCGCCAGGATGATAGGATGGCCGGGAGTCGCTCGCTGTATGTACTTATCTATTTTACGTTTCAGGATATACGGAATGTAGCAAATTATTAAAGCTTTCATTGTTTTTATTGCAATAATAATGAATATTATTAATATTGAGATGATATGAATTCATCTCATTGAAAATTTATTGGACGATTCGATCGTAAACATAAAAGTAATTATTTCATGCAATCTAATAAAATAAACGATAGACATGCTAGAATGTTATGTCTATTTAATCTAAAGGCTACATGTTAGGTCACAAATAGATTTATCAATTTTTAAAATAGAAATTAAGCAGGATAAAATTTATGAAGACGTAACCTCAATTTTTATATATAAAAAGTCTGATTTATAAAAAGGATATCAATCATTTAGATTGTTTCATGATAATATATGTTTTATGCAACCCAAGTCACATATTAGGATGGTTTTTCCATTTGTCTGGAAGATTTAATTTTCCTGATTAGATTTAAGTTCAACGATCGATAACGTAAGAAGAATTTTTCTGTTTTCCATGAGACTGACTCAATTTCGGGATCATATTTAACTAAAATTATGTAGAATAGGTCAATATTGTAAATGACTAATCTAGCACAACAAACTTACAATCTCTTGTATAATAATAAAGAGCATTTATTCTAATGAAGGTTTCGGCTTTTGCTGATATGTTTCGATTTTTCCAATTATTGATACTTATATAACATTTTTCACCATTGTTTTAACTCAAACACTTAGAGGACTGTATGCTGGACAAGTTAACTATAATTTATCTTCATTTAAGTTGATGTTGATGATGGATCTTGTATATTGGGTCTATGAAATCGTAGAGAGGAATTTTTATTTATGTTTTTCTCCTATTGTAAAGATGTTCTTATGTAAATTTTATATGTATCAGTTACCTAACGTATGTTGCAAAAGTTTTGAGAATTTTTTTAAAACTCGATAGGTAGTATTACCGTTGGAAATAATCTAGGTATCTGTCGCCATAGTAACTGGGCCACCCCTAACCTTCAAAATAATACGCCGTTAGTTGTAATAATAGTTGTCAAAGATGGCATATAAATTAGATATTCGGAAGATTATTTATAGTTTAGTAGGACGACTTGAAAAGAAAGAAATAGTTCGTCTATATCGAGATCAAAATATTTCTGTTGCCACAATTTATCGAACGATCCGCGAATGCGGAGAAGGTATTCAGTGCATGAATTTGCCAAAAAGTGGACGTCCGAGAGCGTTGAATGCTGGTGCAGTTGAAAGATTGGTCAACAGAAGTGAAGATCGAGTTGGAACTTCAACACGAAAACTTGGACGCGTTTTTCACGTCAATGCCAGCACAATCTGCAGGGAAATGAAGAGAAATGATTTAAAATTTCGAAAAAGAAGAAAATGTCCAAAATATTCACCAAATCAGTTGGAAAGAATTCCTCGATGCTGTCGCAGTTTACGTCGAACTCATTTTGCTGGCAACATAAAAATTATTGTTGACGATGAAAAATATTTTACATTTTCGAACTCGGAAATAAAAGGTAATGATGGTTTTTATACAAGAGACTTTGAAAACTGTCCCGAAGATGTAAAATTTAAACGAAAAGAAAAGTTTGAAGACAAAGTGTTGGTTTGGTGCGCTATATCAGAGGACGGCATTTCACAGCCGTACGTTGGACGAGTTAGGGGCGAAGCTGTTACCGCAGAAATCTATACTCAGAGATGTTTGCCTAAATTAGTTAATTTTATCAATACTCACCATGCTAATGACAATATAATGTTTTGGCCAGACTTGGCATCCAGCCATTATGCTTTACATACACGAAATTGGCTAGAACAACACAGGATACCTTTTGTACCAAGAAACGACAATCCCCCAAATCTTCCTCAAGCACGACCAATCGAAAATTCTTGGGCTCTCCTGAGTGGAAGAGTTTATAACAATGGCTGGGAAGCTCAAAACGAACAGCAGTTAAGAAGAAAGATAATGCAGAAGATCAGAGAAATTGATTTAGTATCTGTCCAAAATCTAATGAGAAACATTAAGAGGAAGTTGCGAGCCATTGAAGATCATGGCCCATTAGCAATCATATAATATTAGTTTTATGTTAAGAAATATTGTTGGTTTCAGTTGTTCTTGTTACATTTTAAATAAATTATTGCAAAATTTTTTTTTTGGTTTTGTAAAAAATTCTCAAAACTTTTGCAACATACGTTAGTGTAATTATGTATTCATTTTGTAAAGGATAAAGCTGGATTTAATGAGTTGTGTGTATAATTAAGCTTTAGCCAGCCTCGGTGGATTAGTGGTTTGCATGTTTGCTTCATAATCCAAGGATCGCAGGTTCGATCCCCGGCCGAGCTGGTAATTTTTCATAGCGGAGAAAAATTAAAAACATGCCTTCTTCTCGGATAGGAAGTAAAACTGTAGGTCCCGTGTCAATGTAATATTTGGCACGTTAAAAATCCCTACTGGGGGTGGAATTCTCTCAGATTCGGCTAAATCCTAGTAGGGTCGGCCAAATGATCATAGCAATCGGTGCCATGAGGTACGAAGGATGCTCCGCCATCCTGATTCCTCGCCCAAAAACAAACAAACAAACAAACAAATTAAGCTCTAATGAGATTTTTTCATTGTCAATCTTTTTGTTTTTGTTAATTTTCTCAGTTATGGTAAATGTTAGAATATAAGTGTCTTATATTGTTTTTATCGTTATTTTGCCAGCTACAATCCTATATTTTAGAATTAAGATTAGTGTTAATTATAATCAGCTGTTTCGATCAAGTGACGGCATGAATAAAATTCGTAAGGCGGTTGTTTCTAAAAATTTGACATAATCTTCATTTGTTTTGCTAAATCATATATAAAGCCCAAAAAAATAACAAATTCAGTCGATAAAATGCTTTGAGAGAACTCACGCTCGACTCCAGACCAAAAATCTGTAAAATAAGTGGGGCTATGTGACAACCATATGTTATACGTCAACAAATAAAATTTAACAAAGTGTAATAAAGATTTACCTGGATATTTTGAAATTAGAGAAGATTTATCCGTTATTCAACAATTGTATGGAATTGTGAACGAGAAATTCAAGAAGATTTATTTCCATTATCGTTTTGGACAATGGATGGATTTACATTTTATAAAAGTCAGCTGTTTGATTTAAATGCAGTGCTACCAATTTTAAAATAAGACTGATGTGGATCTCGACGTACATTATATACAAGGTTGGTCAAAATAAAAGGTTTTGATTGAATTTTTTAATAACAAAATTATAAAGACAATCTGAATAATTTCAGAATTCATTTTTCTCACTTTAAAAGTTTTTAAATAATAAAATTCTTACGAATAAGCGCCGGTGTCCACATGCGGGAATTCCCGTTCCGAGTTCGCTGCGGGCCCGCAAATGCGGTCTACGATACTATAAGTTAAATGGTGCAGTTCACACATAGTGCGTCATCCTTGCGAGCTCGCAGCGAGCATCTTGCGGGCGTTTCTTGACGCAGATCCCTACAGCCCCGCAAGGTTGACGCAGCCGCAAGTACGGGCTCAAAATACCTTGTTGTATATTGTGCGGTCACACATGCGTGACGCAAGAATGGTAATAGAATTAACAATGGTGAGTTCTATAATTTTGAAGAATTATTGGATATTCAGCTGTTTATTGGTGTTATTTGTCAAAATTTAATGAAAAGGATGACAAGTATTGTTAAGTGAAGGGAAATAGAAAGCATTAAGCATGTAGTTAAAATTTAAGTCATATGTTTTTAAACCTTTTTATTTAGAAATTCAGTTTTGGTTCACTTTTATCTTCTTAATACAAATAACTAGGGTTTTTAAACATATTTCTGATAAAGGTCTATTGTGGGTGTTATTAAATTTAGAAATACCTACCTGCTTATGGTGGCTATGGGGACAGCTTGTGAATTTCGGTTTATTCGATTTATAAATTATTTGAATTTTGAAAAGTTTTTTTTGAAATCTAACGTAGCACAAGCGATTGTACATCAACCAATCTTATAATAAAGTAGCAAACGTGCTTTCAAATTAGTTTTTAAATCTAGTATCTAGTCAATTTTAGATATCTTTTACAATAGGACTTTATTCTTATTTAAAAAGAAAAATTGATTCAAAAGTAGAGTCCTATTGTCCAAGATAGTACCTACAAAAATTAATTTGAAAGGGCGTTCGCTATTTTATTATAATATTTGTTGATATACAATCACTTGTGCAACGTTAGATTTCAAAAAAAAACTTTTCAAATGGCTTACAAATCGAATAAAGCGACATTCACGACCTTTCCCTAAGATCTTTACTACATACTAATTATTACTACATATATTGTAGTTGTATTGCTTTAATTATGCTTTTGGTATGAAGAATTATGGGACGAACCTTAGTTAAGTTTTATTTTGTGTGTTTGTATACTTTCTTAATAAACATTGTCTTAAATTATAAACGTGTTATTTAATTATACAAAACCTTCGACAATTATCTTTAACCACAAAATAAACATTTTGTAGGTAATATAAGCAAATACAACTAGTTTTCTGCAATATACATATATTTCTGATGGCAGTAGTTTGTTTACTGTGCGTCATTTCACCGTGTAGTGTGAACTGATTCTTGCGGGCCCGCAGCGAGCTCGTTGCGGGCTCGCAACGGGAGTTTCCCGCATGTGGACACCGGCGCTAAAACAATTTAAATTTCTTAAAAAATAAAAAATTTAATTATCATAAATTAAATTTATCTTAACATTTGTAAATATTTTTATTTGATAACATTGATTGATGTCAGTTTGCTCAAATGCAGAACTGTTATAGCCCTTTGTCAGGTTAATAACGACTAATTAACACACTTGGGCAAGCCCAGGAAAGAATTTCCTATATTACTTTACTGTTCTGTTCTAAATAATTTTCTTTTGAATTAGATTTTCTTTTATTTTCATTAATAAAAATAAAGACTGTGTTTTCAATGTATCTATGTGTTTATTTGATGTGTATACAAGCATCCATTTCTTTTTCTTTTCACATATAGAGTTTAGCTTGCTGTTGTCCAGTTGCGGAAGTCCAAGTGTTTTGGTAGTAAGTACTTTTTTTCCAGGTATAAGAATCAATAAGATTTTATTATTTTATTTATGCTCTATCGAATTAAACCTGAGTTAGCCAATTGGGAAAAAGAAAAAATATTGAGGTATTATATTTTATTTTATTTTATTAAATTTCACCGCGCAGATATTTTATGACGCTGTCATCGTGAGGCAAAAATTTCTATATTTTATATTTTATCATTATATCACCTTAATATATATTAACAATTATATAATAACGTTAAAATTAATCAATTTTACGTTATTCTCTGAGTAGTCGTCTCGTAGTCGTCTGAGTAGCTCAGAGGTAGAGATATCGCTCGGAAAGCGGAAGATTTAGTGTTACTACATCTAGTCACCTAGATGGCACTGGGCGATCAGAGTACCGCAAAACATAGCCATAATAGTGGGACAGAGAAGGATGATCTTTAATAATGGACAAATTAAAATCACATTTTACGTATCGTCCAAGCTGCCACCACAAGATTTTGACCGTCATAATTTATGAAAAATGTGGAAGTAGACAATATAGGTAACACAAAACATCTTATAGGCCTATAAGCAAATCCTGTCACGACTGCAGTTAATGGCCTAATTAAGGTTAATTCGTCAGTGTTTCACGTCCGTTACATAACATCCAGGAGAAATTTACAGGATTTGTAGAGAAATACCAGTACTTCACAAATATCTTTGTCAGCCTTGCCCCATCCTGGCAGAAGTGCCCAGCTGACCACCCCGAAGAGGTGATTTTGCAGCTTCTCCTTTCCGAGATGGAATATCCACTTGCTTTGTTTTTTAAAATTAAAGGTTAAGCTGCTTAAACAAGAAAAAGGCTTTAAAAAAGCGGTAGACCGGTTTTCTTAAGGTGCTGCAGAACTATTACTCCTTAAAAGACACATTTCTACCAAGTTTTGATCAGGCTGACAAAACTTTTTGTTGTTTGGACAGTTTAACGTTTAATTCGGATAAAAATCATATTTGCATATTGCTATTGCTGATTTAGGCCAGACCGAGGTTCACAGAAGATCCACCATCTATGACAACGACTTACGATAGTAGGACTTATGTATAGAAGAATAACTGAAAACTTTCTGGAGCAAGAATTTCACTGTTTTCCTCAAGGACACATCATCAAAAAAGAACAGGTGGTTTTGGAGTTGACTAATATTTTAGGTGTCAAGAATTCCATTCTTATGGTGCCCGCTCGCTTTGATTAGACCGTCTATACTTCGGCGGTTTCTTATAGTAGAAAAGTTTGACACAAGACAACACTGGACACCTTATAGGCACAACTCACTATACCCATCACAAGCACGGTTTACTTAGGAGTTTTGTGTTCGACAACAATGGACATGCGCCGCTTAACAACAATCGATAGGTCGCCGCATAATCGTAGACTCACTAGAAGCTAGCCGCGCTCAAACATTGTTGATAATGGTAATTTATAACGTAATTAGTAGAAGTATCGTTATCTTTAGTCTGACTTTTACACATTTTTTCATTTGCCTTAGCTGACTAGCTGCAATACCTTGGGATAAATTAAACGAACTCGCTGTTTTTCCAAAGAATTTTATCGCATATTTTTTATCTGCATCAAACAATAGTAACCAAAATGTATACGCTGAAGTCGTAGATTATATATTTTTGATTCATTTTCCAGAACTACCATACCCCAAAACGAGAAAAGATTGACAAGCACATATGGTTTCTCTTATAGAAACCATTTTTTAGTTTTACTGCTTAGTGTTAGTGTGTATTAATGTTAACCGATGAATATTGATGGAGTTTTTTTACGTATTTGTATTTGAGAACACCTGAGCAGAATATGAATGTCTCTATATACCTACGCGCGCCTTTCTTATCATTCACGCATGTATAATAAGAAATACGCGGGTTCTTTATCACGACTATTACTATATACAAAAATCGGTAATACTATGAATGGTATCTGCATGATACCGGGTACCTTTAACCATCTTCGGTACGTGATTTGTGATGACTCTATGGAAGTAATTATTGTTTCCGAAATAGTGCATGCTCTGCAAGTTACATAATGAACCATTGCCTATTGAATTCACAGAACAACAGTTTTAGAATAACTGGCATACAGTCGATTCACGAAACAGACAGTTTGTTATTATTTTTCTATATTATTAAATAACTAATTATAATTGTTTTTGTGTATAATTCGCATTAAAAAAAATACAAAATATTATGACTTAAAAAAAATACAGTGACATTCGCTTAACAAGCGGTGTTATAATACTAAGATCGAATTTACTTTTCAATATTTTCCAGAATCCAATCAATGTATGCTGATGTTCTTGTATAAACGCCAGGTATTATAGGGCCTCCACATCCTATTCCAAATGATACAACACCGACAGAGATAAAGTTGTCTTGATCGTCTGTTTTGTCACGATACATCAAAGGACCGCCACTGTCTCCTTGACAGGAATCTTTGCCTATCTCACCTCCAGCACAAATCTGAGTATCGTCAATCTCAATTTCAAACGGTTGATGCAATTTAGCACATGCCTTGTTTGATCTTACTGGTAACTGTTAAAAAATTAACAATTAAACTGACAGGTAAAGAAGCAAAAAGAAAACTATACCTCGACTTTAAGTTTCACATCGGAGAGTTCATCTGTTTTGTTTTCTGTTACACCCCATCCTGCAACTACTACTTTAATTCCTTTGTAGTCATTCTTTTGCAGATCGGACGAAAGGGGTAGACAAAGAGGTTTGATATAATCTGTAAAAATTAAAAACTATCAGTTTTAAAATGTACAAGATGTTTTATAATGTAAATACCGGTGAAAGTTACTTCTTCTTTTAATCTAAGTAATGCAATGTCACCATGACCTTCTCCTTTAGCCCAATCTGGATGAGCAATTATTTTTTCTACTACAATATCTTTTGGTGGCTCTGAGCATTCTTCAAGACCAGGAGTATCACCTTCGCAATCTTCCTCGGTTTTTAAATTATGTTCTCCCAAACGAACAATGAATCTAAAAGTAGTATTTATATATGTAAGTGTTTTAATTTGTATTGTAACATGGTTGTTTGAACAGTGGAAATGTGGAAATTAAGATCGGGACATTTACGTAATACTTACGTGGGTTCGCCTTCGTCATGCTCAACGCTCATAGTATCGATACAATGAGCTGCAGTCAAAACATATCTGTTATTGATCAATGATCCACCGCAAAAGAACGAGGCAGATTCAGCTGTAACAAAATCAAAATTTTACTATGGTTAATTCTATTTAGGGCAGCGCGCTGCTTCCCGGAAAGAGGTACGAGTGAATCATAGTCACCCATAATAGTCTTAAAGCACTCTATGTATTTGAAATTTCTATTTATATAAACATGGTCAGATTAAAAGTAAAAAAATATATACAAACGTTTTCCATAACTGTTTCCCAAAAGAACTAGCCATGGTAATTCTCCAAGTTGAGCTTCGGTTCCACCATAAATTCTATCTTCTTCTTTTTGTTTACCACACACGTCCCTTCCAGGAAAATAACTGGTTTTGTCTACATCTGTACATTAGTAATATTATTAGCATTCAAATTATTTTCCCAATATAATAAATGTAAAAATAGATAATTAAAGCGCACACTTACCACCAAAGGCAACACTGCCTAAATATAACAAAGCACAACAGACCGTTAAACGAAACATGGTGATAGGCTTCTTCTAACGAATGCCGATATTTTATTGACCTGACATACATTAAATACTAACGGTTAGGATTGTTTTTATGATGAAATGTCTTTATATTCGATAACATCTTAACCTTGAATCACAATTAACTGTTAATTTCAAGATTATGTAAGTACGGATAATTACAAATAATAAGGTTTTTTAAAAGTAAACAAATTTATAAGATAAAGACCTATCAGTCAACTATTTCGAGAATACGCAAAAATTTATCTTGCACAAACACCAAAAAAAGAAATTAATTACTTTTATCTGTTTCGATGCTATTTTCAATGTTTCTCACAAGTAAAAAGGTTGTGATGATTAGGAAATGATTTCTGGAAAATTTCGTTATTGACCTGGTTGATTTTACAGGTCTAGGATTCTACTAAGACCTATTCACCTTAGCTTTTAATCTTTAATTTTATTAGTCTTAAATCCTTCACCTGTATAACTTACTTCAATTTTCAAAAATCAAAGAGGGACACAGAATCGCAGTCAGCGGACAAACAACCACGCAGAAAACATAAGTTCATTGATAATGGTATTTTGGAAAATAGTTTAAAAATTGCTGTGAAATCTATTTCAAATCCGGTGGTTTTAATAAATAGTTTAAATATCAGATTTAATTTAAAATGTGCATGCTAATTTTACTATTATTTAGGTATTATACACTTCTTTCCGTTTTCATTTCAGTGTCACAGTAGGATTTAATTTAAACCAAGCTCAAAGTAAATAATTTTAAACAAGCTTAAAATGTTAGGGGCAAACTCATCTTTTTCTTTGTAAGCCCTCAATGCAATGCCAGGTCAACATTCTTAACTTCTAACGTCCGAACATGTGTTTGCCATAATCACCCTCCTTTAGTTTTTGTCGCCCCCATTTCTTGTATACAGGGTGTATTTTAATTGAAGGGTTTTGGATGAAAGGTAGATAGTTGGAATATAGTAGAGCAAATCTTCCTAATAAAGTTTGTTCTACAAACGAATAGTTTTCGAGAAAATTAATTTTAAAGTTTTATTAAATTTCGAGTCCGACTCTGTAACACTAACCTACATTAATTTGTACAAATTTAATTTAAAAATGTGATACCCTTTTAGGTGTTGTTAAAATTGTTGTATATCACATAAAAAAGCCTATGTTTGGCTGTCTGCAAGCTTTAACGTAAATAACGTGGTCGGAAGTTATTACTGAGTAAATAAATAGGGTACTTTTTAGAAATATGACCCGATCTAAAAACCTTAACTGAATCGGTCAATGCAGAAACTGAATATGTCCACTTTTCGTGTAAATTGAGTTATACATGAATTCACCATAATTCAAGGGTGCCTGATAGAATTGTGCAAAAATATAACATGTCCTGCTTTTCTATAATGTAGAAAAGCGATGGTATAGTACAGAAACTGAAGAAACATAGGACGCGTTCAATCTCTGTAGCGGTATGTCTTATATATCTAGGATGCGCTGAAGTAAAAACAGCTTAGCTGATATCAAATGAAGCCATCGTCGCGTCGTTTTGACATATGCAAGTGATATTTTGTTGAGGGAAGTTCTCTATGCAAAAATGTCTAAATTAAATAGTAACAGTGTTTTCTAAGATGAGAGTAAAACTGAACAACCTAGGAAACAGTTGAAGGTATTTCCCACTGACTCCACAACCTCTCTAAAACTGAAAGATTTATGAAGTACATTGAGAAAGAATTTGACGGATTTTACCAGCAATTTTATCCTAAAATGGCCTATGAAAGAGAAAGAGGAAGACAGCGCAGTGAAAGCAGACAATGTTTAAAAATATTTTTATTTGTATTTAGGGTTTTCAGATTTCTTTTGTTAATATTAAGTTCAGTTGTTCTTTTGCCACAAACAGTGCCGGTCTTATGCCTCTCGGCACCCTCGGGCAGAGTGCTTCAGAGCGCCCTTATTAACTTTAAAAAGTAACTGTTATTGAATGGTTTTAATGATTTTACAAACTTCGGCGTCCAAACAGCCTAGCGCCCTGTGCGGCGCCCGACCTCGCACCCCTCAAAGGTCGGCACTGGTCACAAAATAGTTTCTTGCGTATTCTTTGCATTTTATTTGCAATCAATGCAGAAACTGAACATTACCACGTCTTATATGCATTTTTTTCTCTTAGAATACAAAACTTGAAGTAAATTGAACCATGTGATCTTACCTAATAGATACCCTTCTTTCGTATCTCAAAAAGTCACGAAAGTCCATAAAAGCAACATTGAGTAATTCAGTTTTTCTTGTTTTTCTCAAAACAAGGTGGTTGGGACATATTGAGTTTCTGCTTTGACCGATTCAACTATGCATTTGTAGACTTTCAGAAAAATCATATGTTTGTAATTTCCGTTTTAAAAGCATACAAAATATGGTAAGTATTGCGAATTAATAAAGCCTCTGTATTGCAACCAATTTGGGTTTGTCACTTACTATTTATTGTAAGAAAATAAAATAGATTTATGCATTTAGTGAAACCTGGAGTGTTTTTTACATCTAACTAAGTATCTTCTGAATGAATGAATTATTACGTCACGTCATTAATTATTACGCTGTTTTAATCGATAGAAATGCCTAAAAATTATACCATTACCATACTATTGTTCTTTTTAAAATGAACGATCTTGTACGTTTTTAGTAGTTTAATTGCAGCTATGCAAAAGCATATTTTCGGGATAAGGATATGTCATGTTCTTAATATGCCGTTTTACAGCAAAATTAACTGTTACGAGGGTAAGGTGAAAAGTTCTCGCCTGACACAGAGATGGTGCTGCAATCGGCAAACAATTATGTTTCCTGCTTGGGTGCATGTGTCATTAGTTCGTATGACTAGTTTCAACTCGTTCGCTCAAGTAGTTTGTTTACACAAATTTTCTCAGTAGACATCTTGCGTGTTTTTTGTTAAAATGAATAAACTTGAATATCGTGCGGTTATAAAATTCTTCGTTTTGGACGGATTAACCCCTAAGGAAACTCATTCGAAATTGACAAAAGTTTACGGCGACTCTGCTCCTTCCATGTCAACTGTTAAAAAGTGGGCAGCTGAATTTAAACGTGGTCGCACATCCCTCGAAGATGGCCCACGTGAAGGACAGCCAAAATCCGCAACCACACCGGAAACCATCGAAAAAGTACATGATATCGAGTCGGACGATAGGCGAGTGAAGGTGAGTGAAATAGCTGAGGCTGTGGGGATATCGGAAGAAAAGGTGCGAAACATCTTGCACGAAGAATTAGGGATGCGAAAGCTCTGTGCAAGATGGGTGCCGCATTTGCTGAATGCCGATCGAAAGCAAATGCGCAAACGATGTTCGCAGCAATCTTTGGACCGATTCAACAGGAATCCAACCGATTTTGTGCGGCGATTTGTCACCATGGATGAGACATGGGGAAACAGCAGTCCAAGCAGAGGGTGGAAGCCTGTGGTTCAGCGCCAAAGAAAGCGAAGTCGATCACATCTGCCGGAAAGGTGATGGCCAGCGTGTTTTGGGATGCGAAAGGGATCTTGTTACTTGATTATGTTTCAAAAGACAGAACAATTACAGGCGAATATTACTCCAACCTTCTTGACCAGCTGGATGCCAAAATTCGCGAGAAGAGGCCTGGCTTGAAGAAGAAAAAAACCATGTTTAACCAGGACAACGCACCTGCACACAAGGGTGCGTTGGCGATGGGAAAACTGCTGGATTTGGGGTATGATTTGCTCGGCCATCCCCCCTATTTTCCTGATTTGGCACCCTCAGACTTCCATCTGTTCCCAAACTTAAAGAAATTTGTTTCTGGGAAGCGCTTCGTATCCAATGAAGAAGTTGAGAGGGCCGTAGATGAATATTAAAGAAATTTGTTTCTGGGAAGCGCTTCGTATCCAATGAAGAAGTTGAGAGGGCCGTAGATGAATATTTTCACAACCTTTCAGACTCTCACTTCCGGGAAGGAATACTGATGTTGGAGAGGTGCTGGATCAAGTGTGTTGAAGTCAAGGGAGATTATGTAAAAAAATAAAATCATTTTTTAACTGAAAGTCGCAGTCTTTCATTGTCAGGCCGAGAACTTTTCACCTTGCCGTCGTAATTGATTTTATTAAGCTACCGATTTACTTATTATTTCTAACGACGTCCTAGCTTAAATATAATTTAAATTCATTATCATTAATAAGAATAACGATTTGCAACCTAATACGGAAATGCAGTAGTTGTAATAATAACAAAAAAACACCCTATTTATTTAGGTGCTGTCATTGTTTAGTCTACTTGACAAATTTATGTACTTATTACTACCTATAAACAGTTTAAATAGTAAACATCTTTTTGTTTGACCTAAATTAAATGAATGATCAGCATAGAAATAATAGCGCCTCCAGACACCAGGGCCGTCTTCAGTTTGCTTAATTTTCCGGGTGCCCAACAATTTTTAGTGAAAATTTATTTTTGAGGTAGTGCGGAATTTTATGCATTTTTGCCTTCTTCCTTTATAGATATGTTATCCATTAAGCCAAAATCCTTTATATAAGAAACACCCTGTATAATATGTTTTTAGTAGTAGTTTTTAAGCTTGAGTGAAACAATGAAACAAACACGTATGCAAAAACGTGTATTTTATTTCATAAGATTTCGGTATTGCAATTTATTCCCGGATTAAGACGCACTGTGGGGCGAAAGATAAGGATTAATAGTTTATGGCGTTATGTTTGATATTAGTTAGGGGAAGTTTATCTATTTTCTTCATTATACCTGAAGTTTATTAGAAAAAGTAAGAAGATTTACGTTATTCCAGAAAAGGTATTTTATAATATCTCTATTGTAATCGTTTTAAAAGTACATGGAAAGACATTCTAAAATTTAAGGTTAAATACATGAGTTTTTCAAGATACGTAATTCAATTTTACTAATCTGGTACAGGAATATAAGTAGTATTATCACTTCACATGAGTTTTATACTACAATGAGGGATATGGATATTTAAAAAATCTTCCAAGAAAGAATTTCGAAACTATTTTTAGGTCGGCATTTATAAAGGAATTACTATCCCAGTAATTCCATAACAGTACTTGTAACTTTTTACAATAATCGCCAATATTTCAGTTATAAATATTCTCTATTTTACTAAAAGGTTTCATCCCTGCTGTTTGTTTTGATGCTTTCAACTTTGTTAAAGTTCTTAGAACACCCCATTTCTGCGTAATAATGCCGGTAAAGATTTTTTGCAGTGTCTACAATAATGGCTTATAACATTTTAAGTTGGATGAGTTGGATTTGGTTTTTGTATGAAAATAACCAGGAAGCTTTGGCTCTTTCTTCGACATGAAGTTTAAAGCGGGCAAATGCGGGCGTTTTTTATAAATAACTCTAGCAAAATTTGAGTTTAGGAACAACAATAGTTATTTACGTTATAAATTCTGAACATGGAATTTTACAGTCGAGTAAGATGTTACGGACAAGGCGTAAGTTGAAAAGAGACTGTAAGAACATTTCCAGGACGTATGACGTAATACGTTTTATTTCATACTGCAATAATTGGTTTTGTTTAAAAAAAATTATATTTCTGAATTTAAAGTATGGACATCTATGAACAACGAGCATCTATGACAACTATTAGTCGAATTCAAAACATAAAACGAGTGTACATGGTAACTGAATACTAAAGCATTGTTCAGTTGATTTATTTTATTTGAATCGGGTAAAAAAATTTACAGTCAGACTGGACCGTACAATCGCATTTTCCGGACTGTAATCTCTACCGTAAACATGGATACGATACAGTATGAAATAATAGTAATTTATTTCATACTGTGTCACATTTGTCAGTTTTACGTCAACCTTTTTAGTCCAGAACATGCGATTTTACGGTCTAGTATGCCTGTAATAGTAATTTATTTCATACTGTCCGGTAAAAGGGTATTTACCGGACTCATTTGAGTCCGGTAAATGAATTATTACGTTACAAGGCCGGTAAAAAATTTTACCGGACTGAAAATCCAATTTGAGTCCGGTAAAAAATTTTACCGGACTGAAAATCTAATTTGAGTCCGGTAAAAAATTTTACCGGACTGAAAATTTTAAATGCATTTTTTAAAAAAATGAACAATGTGAGGCAGTATGAAATAAAACGCCTTACGTCATACTTCCGGTAAACCATTACAGTAGCTCGTTTCAACATTCGAGACTCGGCTCCTTCGTCGCCTCGTCCCGAAACGTTTTCAACTCGCTACTGTAAACTTGGGTTTACCGGACTTATAACGTAATATACTATTACAGTCACAAGTCTTGTAAAATTTTTTACAGGCATACCGTAAAATCGCATGTTCTGGACTAAAAAGTTTGACGTAAAACTGACAAATGTGACACAGTATGAAATAAAAAATTTTACAGTCACTTATGACTGTAAAAAACTTTACCAGACGCAAATACAATCAATCACCTGGACAATGTTTTAGTACGTAATCAGTTACCATGGAAACTCGTTCTTCATAGATGTCCACATTTTGCATGCGGAAATTTATTTTATATAATTTTTTTTTAAATTAAACCAATAATCCAATAATTGCACTATGAAATAGTGCAATTATTAGTTCTCGTTTCGATGTTCCGGACTCGACTCCTTCGTCGCCTTGTCCGTAACATCTTACTCGACTGTAAAATTCCATTTCCAGGACTTATAACGTAAATTACTATTATTTGTTACTCATTTGTAAACGTCAATTTATCAAAACACTATATTAATAAAGAAAGTTTATTTTTACAAGCTACTAACTTGTAAAAATAAAAAACTTGTTAACATTTTTACAGGTTAACTGTCAGTTTTACAAGTTAGTAGCATTATTTACATTAGAAAATTTTGTTTTATTTGCATCATAAACGTTAAAAATCATGTACAACTGTTATTTCCCGTAATAATATATTCACGCTCGTATCTTGAAGATGACTTTTCTGGCAATAAACTTGAAGCTACGCTGGTGGCTTCCTTAATAATTGCTTCAGGCACATTCATTTTCACCAAAATTGTGAAAATAAATAAATCGTGAAATAAACAACATGCAATCATGGTAACGTTTCCAAAGCTTACCACAAATTTATTGCGAATTTTTTGTAATGGAAATTTGAATATGTATCTGAGGTATTTTCATTTATTTACAAATGAATAACAAATAAAATATATAACAATACACGCAAGGTAATTGGTTTTACTGGCTCCAGAAGGTGACAGGCTCGTCTACGACTCGCCAGTCATATCCTTCTGTCCGCCAGTAAAAACCCTCTTACCATGCTAGTAATGTTATATAGTCGTACTAGACTGTCAAGTTTTTACAGTCATTAGTCCAGTCAATGAATGTATTGTATAGTGCATGGAATTTGCGAGAATTCTTTACTTCAGGATTTTGATAGAAGTAGTTAGTAAGTAAACATACTAAAAGTTCCCGCCCATGTGAGGTGAGCTAAAGGCGGGAGGGGGGTCGAAAGGTTCCATTCTATGGTTTTTCGCTTATATCTCGGAAACGGTGCATGTAGAAAAAAAATGTTTGCTAAAAATAAAAATGAAAGCTGATTAAATTTCCTATAAAATTGTTTCTATACATATTTGTCGAATTCCCAACGGTCTCCGAGATATACGTTATTGAAAATCGATAATTTCCAATAGAATCATTTTTACCTCACTCTTTTTGTCGAACATTTGCTTCTAGTGCCTTTCACGATTGTTTCTCAGAAAAACTTTCGGAAACGAAGTTGTAGAACATTAAATTTCCTTCAATTTGGTATAACTTTTGCCACTTTATCTTCAACCAATCAAAAGTTATATAATTTCTAACGAAGCAAATGGGCAGTGGGCAGGAGAGGAGACATAGTTGTATTGTTTGAAATATATATTTTAACAAGGGTCAAGCATTTTTTTATTTCTTGCAACGCAGAGAATATATTCATTTAATTACAAGAAAGTGCATGTAGTTGTGCAGCATCTACATATGTAGAAGGTGTATGTATTGCTGTTCTTGATTCAGTTCTGAATGGTTTTCGTTTGTGAACGTCCGGACGAAAACAGATCTCTACTTGGATGAATAGATTGCTTTTAGTGCAGCCTGGCCGTTAGAGTAAATATAAATTTTTCTCTTTGGTGCTGTCCTAATCGCATCCTTGGTTGACCCTGATATACTTTTCTAAAGCAAAGCTTTCTTGTACCCCACGATTTTTTACGTAAATTCCTTCTCCAGATGAATGCCTTTCTGTCACTCAAGAACCATCTGTGTAACACATCAAGGCATCCGGTTGAAACTTGACTTGTCTTTTCTCTCCCTGTTCTCTAGTGGGAATAGTGAGAGAGTACTACTGTTCTAGCCTTAGCCAGTCTTCTGCTTCGGTTACCCTGTATGCTGACAAATGTAGCGTCTTTTTCACCATCTAGGCAATTTTTGCATGACCAGCGTATATTCTTGATTGCTCCAGAGCCCCGCATCTCGCATTTTGAGGTGGGTTGCCATGTCCTCTACTTTATCCAAGAGTCAAGGTCCGGGAGACTCAAAATAACCTTGAGTGCGACCGTTGAGGTTGTTCTCATTTCTCCCGTAATCACCAGGTAGGTAGTCGTTGGACCTTTGCCAGTCTTCCCGAAATGCTTGATCTTAAACACTAGGTCTCCAGACTAATGAGGTGTACTGAACTCTTGATCTTATTACCAGTGTATAGAGCCAATACAGCCCTAGTTCTTACCCACCGCTCGGCGCAACTGCCATAAGGTCGCTATAGACTTATTTACAGTTTTGTACACACGGCCTTCAACTTTGAATGAAAGACTATTTGTTGTTAATAAAAGCTTTATTCTTGTCTTTTTTAGGGTGAGAATGAATTTCTAAATTCTTTGGTTTCTGAATTATTTTTTTACCCGGTTTTCATTTCGTTGCCTTGGATACTCCATATTATCCAAGGCACCGGGATCATTACAGTACTTAACATCTTGCACTAGTGCAAGTGGTCTTTCATAGGTTATGGATACCCTAAAGTCCTTAATTTTTCTTCTTTTAGTGAAGAGAATCATTTCCGTCTTACGTAGGGGACTGTTCAGTTGAGGCCGGGGTAACTGGGAGGACTGTCCACAAGGGAACTGCTTGTCACCCCATTTATGGTGCCTTATAATCGACGGCCTTTTGAACCGTCTAACGATAGAGGACTTCTACGCTCAAACATAAGCAGACGACGGACTGGCTCTAGTGACTGGAAAATTCTTAGAGGTCGTCTGCAACAAAATGCCAGTAGCCTGCAGGATTATAGAAAGATCGTGTGAAGAGAAAGGTTGTCGGTAAATCCATTTAAGACGGAAAGTAACAGGTCCAAATTTAATAGTCTGGTAGAAATCGCGAATGAGAATCTCCAGCTATGAGGAGGAAGAAGTCAAAAGTTTTGTTACGCACAAACGAAAATTACGAATTGCGCCATTTGGTTTCTATAACGATTGTCAGTACCCTTGACACACCGGATGGAAGCATCAAACCGCTTTAGCTGATTTAAACTTACAAAATCCAAGTATATTTTCACCACCATGTATTAAAAAGGCCCTAAACCTTAATTCAAAGTTGTTTTATTCATATTGCAACGTTCTTTTTAATTAATAACACAAGTGCTGTTTAAATCGTCTATTAATAAATAGAAATATTCATTTACATACACAAAATTCAAACACTAATTAATTTACAAAACACAATTATAAACTAACTATTAACTATTATTTACTTTTAACTACAATATTTATTTCACATACATTTATATTCTACTCAGTTATTTATCTGTTACCACTTGCGACTAATAACACGTCTAATTGCTCGCGGTTCACTAATTGATTCCCTTCCGCGGCAGCCGGGGTTTATATACCGTACCATCTTCTCGAACATGCCCAGATTCTTCTAGAAGGTCTATTGACTCACACTGATAAATCACACATACCGGCGCCGCCGAACCACGCGGGCAGATGTTGTTGGGTTACGCATTCTCGAACTTTCGCCGGCGGAGTTCAAAGGAATGACCGCGCTCATTACACTGCCCCCCTCTTCAAGTCTGTTCTGTCCCAGAACAGGCACCACTCTCCGGTTCCTGTAGAAAGGGTCGTGACGATATCGGCAGTCTTCACCTAGACTACACGTTCCATTACGGTAGAAGTAACAGTCTACACTCTTCGTTGGCCTTGATGCGGGCTGTGGGTCAAAACTGCAGACCAAGATTTTGACGTTCGTACCTTTAAAGATAACTTCCAACATGTTTCTAACGATCCTCCAGTCCAACTGGTCCCGCCCACACCCGAGTCTGGGAACTGCCAATTTGTTAATGCCCTTGGCAAGTAGCTCGGTCCTCAAATCCATAACGCCCTCCACAGATTCGCGTAACTGGGCTTCTGGTGGTAAGCCTGTTTTGTTACTAGGTAGTAAATAGAGCGTCCATGATCCAGCAGGTGTAGGGTCTTGCCAACAGAAGGATTCTGTTCTCGGAGTTCATTCAGCCGTCCAAATTTATATCTAAACACTACTGCGATCCCTCTTGCCATGCCGAGGTCCTCGGAGACACAATGGGCAATGGAATAATCGACAGGGACCCGGAAGAGATCTTGTTGCATCTCGGTCGTGACTCCGAATCGCGCTTTTCTAGTTCCGGAAAATGCAGCCATAAATTCTCCAAAGGTTGGCTGGTCACCTTCAGGTCTTACGGTGTTGACAGCCACTTCGGCCTCATTTTCCAGATCCGGGACTGCGTCATTCTTTCCCTCATAGGGCACCAGACGATTGGAGTGTACCACCTTTGGTTTCCCTCTTGGCAATTTCTGGATGCGATAAATCAAATCATTTATTCGTTTCTTCACCTGGTATGGGCCCTCCCAATTTCGCTGTAACTTTGGAGAATAGCCCCGACGTTTTTGCGGGTTGTATAACCAAACAAGCTGTCCAGGTTTAAACCTTCTTTCTTGAGCTCTCACATCGTACAAAGTCTTCATTCGGTCACTCGCGATTCGACTATGGTTTCGGGTTCGGTCATGAATCTCCTCCAACTTCTTCTTTAGGTTGATGGCATAATCATTCCCGGCTACCTCCTGCTCTGCAGGTGGAGATCCAAATTCCAGATCACATGGTAACCGTAACTCACGTCCAAACATCACAGACGCTGGTGATTGGCCGGTTGTTTCGTGGACCGATGTACGATAAGCCATCAGGAACAGATGCAGGTATTGATCCCAGTCTCGTTGATGATCGGAGACGACCTTGGCCAAATATTTGCCCATTGTGCGATTCATGCGTTCTACCATTCCATCGGACTGCGGATGTAACGGAGTGGTCCGAGTCTTGCGAATGCCCAACAATCGACAGACTTCTCCAAAGAGTACAGACTCAAAATTGCGGCCTTGATCCGAATGCAGCTCCATGGGCACTCCGAAACGACTGAAAAACTCTTTGACTAGTACGTCAGCAACAGTCGCGGCTTCCTGGTTTGGTAGGGCATACGCTTCTGGCCATTTGGTAAAATAGTCCATTGCCACTAAGATGTATTTATTCCCATCGTCGGTTTCGGGAAATGGTCCGGCAATATCTATAGCTATTCGTTCCAAAGGACTACCCACATTGTACTGCCTATAGGTGCTCTTCGTTTCCCCAAGGGTCCGTTACCAGTGGCACATAGTTCGCATTTCCGACACCACTCCTTCACGTCTTCTTTACAGTTGACCCAATAAAAACGCTCCCTAACTTTCTCCAGAGTCTTCTTCACACCGAAGTGTCCTCCTGAGGCACCATCATGGAGATGTCGCAATACTGTAGCCACCCGGCTCCTAGGAACCACGAACTGAGACCTAATAGTGGTGCCATCTTCACTTTCCAGCACTCGCTGCAGGAGATCATTTCCCACCTTCAAGGACTCCCATTGGGCCCAATACGCTTTTAGAATTCTGTTGAAAGGGCTGACGACCTCCCAGGCAGGCCTTTCTCCCACACGCTTCCATTCCAGTACCATCTTTAATTCGGGATCAGCCTCCTGTTGTCGTTGCAATTCTTCCGGCAACCAATTGTCGTTGTCGATGGTAGTTCTCAGTACTTGGCAAACTTTCTGTTCCAAACGAGAGCAATGACGGCAATCTGTTGGACACGGTCTTCTTGGAAGAGCATCGGCATTTCGATGACTAGTGCCCGCTCGATGTTCCGTGTCAAAGTCGTATCCTTGTAATCGTTCGATCCACCTTGCGACCTGGCCTTCAGGATTACGGAATTGTAGAAGCCATTTCAACGCTGCATGGTCCGTCCTCAATAAAAACTGCTCAACGGACTTCACGACAGCCAACAATTCTTTTCTGGTCACACAATAATTCCTTTCGGCTTTCGACAAAACCTTACTGAAATAGCCGATGACCTTTTCTTGTCCATCCTGTATCTGAGAAAGTACACCCCCAATGGCCAGATTACTTGCATCTGTGTCCAGTATGAATTTTCCTTCGGTCCGTGGATAGCTCAATATTGGTGCTGTTGTCAAGGCACTCTTCAACTGTTGGAAAGCGGTTTCGCACTCTCCGCTCCAAACATACTCGCGCCCATCTTCAGTTAACCTTGTCAGAGGCTTTGCTATATTGGCAAACCCAGGAACGAAACGCCTGTAGTAGGTACACAATCCAAGAAAACTACGAACTTGGTGTTTATCTCTCGGTGTTGGCCACTCTTGGACTGCACGAATCTTATCGGGGTCGGCTGCCACTCCATTTTGTGATACGACGTGCCCGAGGTATTTCACTTCCTTTCTGAATATGTGGCACTTTTTCGGACTCAGTTTCAGATTGGCTCCACGTAGTCTTCGGAACACTTCCTCTAGATTTTTCAAATGTTCGTTGAATGATTTTCCGACTACAATCACATCATCTAGGTATACCAGGCAGGTCTTCCACGACAGCCCTCTCAGGATGGTCTACATTAGACGCTCAAAGGTGGCCGGAGCGTTACATAGACCGAAAGGCATAACTGTAAACTGCCATAGTCCGGAACCAATAGTGAACGCGGTCTTCTCCCGGTCTTCAGGTTCCATTTCAACTTGCCAATAACCGCTCTTCAAGTCCAAAGTCGAAAACCATCGCGAACCAGACAGGGTATCTAACGTGTCGTCGATGCGTGGTAAGGGATAGCTGTCTTTCTTGGTCACGTCATTGAGCTGCCGATAGTCCACACAAAATCTCGTTGTTCCGTCCTTCTTACTGACCAGGACCACCGGTGATGCCCATGGACTGCTGGATGGCTCGATGACCCCTTGTTCTTCCATATCAGTAATAATCTTTTCGGCTTCTGCTCGCCTTGCTAGAGGTAGACGCCTCGGCTGCTGACGGACAGGCATAGAGTTTCCTGTATTGATTTTATGTTTTACTATATTTGTTCGTCCCTTCTGGCTATCGTCAAGAGCGAAGATATCTTGGTATCGGTGAACCAAACATCATGGTCTTTGGGCGCTGGTTTTGAAACATCAGCCATACACCTGGCTACTCGGAATACTGGCACACACTGTCCCACAAGGGTACTCTTCTTCAATGTCACCGGATCCACATTAACGTTCATAAGCCTCACCGGTACTGTCTTTCCAACCTTGATCAGCGCTTTTCCCACCAGTATGCCACTATGGATCTTCTTATCACAAACAGGCTCCATCATTCGCACACATCCTACCCGAAGATCTCCATCCAAACCTGCCTCGACAACCATCTCGCTTTGACCCGGCAATATCACATCTTCAGTCAGCAAAACCCTTACAACCGGATCTTCTCGTGGGTGCAACGGAAGTTCTTCGTTACCGAACTTCAAAACACCCTCTTTCAAATCCAACGTAAAACCAAATTTTCTCAGGAGGTCCATTCCCAAGATGAAGTCATCAGTGATATCGGCTACCAGCACCTCATGATCACGTTCTTCACTTCCAATGCCAATCTTCATCTTCACCACTCCGCGTGTTGGTATCACTTCACCTGTTGCTGTACGGAGTTGAGTAGTTGTTGGTAACAGCTTCATACTTGTTCGTAGAACGTTAGGGCGTATGATGGACTTTGTCGCCCCCGTATCAATGAGTAGTGGAACAGTACGATTAGCAATTTTCCCATCTACGAACAAACTGCCGGTACTATTGTTTGATGTTAGGGCATGGATGGTGATCTTCTGGGCATCTTCACTCAAAGTCGACGTTCGCCCCCTCTCGTCGACCCCCTTTAGTTTTCCGACGGCTGAACTTGTTTGGGTTTTAGGGCAACGGCGTCGTATGTGCCCTTGTTCGCCGCAATTCCAACAACGGGGCCCTCGAACTTCTTGAAGATTCTTCTTACGGCTTTCTTCCTTCCGAAGAACTCTCAGTACTACCTCCTCTAGGTGATCTTTAGAACCTTCTTCTTCTTCTTCCACAACGGCCCGAACACGCCCGTGACCTCGGGACGCTTGTTTTGCAGCTTCAAATTCTAAGGCGTGAGCAAGCGCATCATCAGTTGTTCTTGGTCGTGCCAGTCTCAATGATTGTTGTGTTTCCGCGTCTCTTAACCCATCAATGAAGGTCTGCACAGCGAGTTGTCCCAGAAATGAATCGGGTGCTGTAGGGTACGCCAATCGGACAACCCGTGCAACATCGGCTTCAAACTCCTGCAGGCTTTCTCCATTCTTCTGGATACGATTCTTCACTTGGGCGTGATACACTTGTTGAAGATGCGCGTCTCCATATCTCATCTCCAATCTAGACACTAACAATTGATAATCATTTTCCTGTCCTGCTGGGATTGTTTGCAGGACGTTCAACGCGTCTCCACGCAAAGCCACAGTTAGAGAAACGGCCTTTTCCTTGCATGTCCATCCATTGGCCCCAGCGGCCGCCTCAAATTGTTTGTAGTAGGTAGACCAAGGTATCTTTCCATCGAACGTGGGTGGTTTTACTTTTATCCCTACGGCAGGATCCTTTTCTTCTTTAACTTGTTTCTTTACCTCATTACACGGCCACTCAGAAGTCGAGGCAAACCGTAGTTGCCTCATTCTATCTTCCAGCATTTCGGTTATATCGTCTTTCTTAGTTGTTGGTGGTAATTGGATTTGGGCTATTTTCTCTTCTACCATCTTTATTACCCTATCTTGTTCTGCCAATCTACCTTCCAACAGTCCTAACGCACTGGCATTCTCAAAAAATTCTTCGAAAACTTTATCTTCCAACGCTTTGACATTTTCCAGCAATTCTCCTTTAAGCCTTCTAGAACTTTCTTCGGACTTTTCTAGTAATTCTTCTTTAAGCCTTCTAGAACTTTCTTCAGATTTTCTGGAATTCTCCAGTATTTCTTCCTTTAGCATTCTAACAGTTTCTTCGGCCTTTTCTAGTAATTCTTCTTTAAGCATTCTAGAATTTTCAAAAACTTTTTCTTCTAGCACTTTAGTATTTTCCATTAACTTTCTAGAATTCTCTTCGGACTTTTGTAGTAGTTCTTCTTTTAATATTCTAGAATTCGCTTCGGACTTTTCCAGTTCTTCTTTTAACATTCTAGAATTCTCTTCGGTCTTTTCCAGTAGTTCTTCTTTTAACATTCTAGAATTCTCTTTGGACTTTCTAGAATTCTCTTCCATTTTACTTAACAACACGTTAGTATCAATTGCGGGTCCAGCTATTTCGAAGAGATAATTTTCGGGGTCTTCCTTCTGTTCCAAAAGCCATTCTCTTAGCCGATTTATTAACACGCTTTTAAGGCCCGTTGTTTCCAAGTCCCGTTCTTCCAGTTCGCGTTTTAGGTCTATTACCTTCAGATCTTTCAACAATTTCATCGCCATTTTAATTATTAGTTGTAATTGTTTTTTTAAAACAACAGTTTATTCTCACAGCACTTTGTTTATTACGCGATTTTATTTATTTTAAAATCCCACTCCTGACACCACTGCAACGTTCTTTTTAACTAATAACACAAGTGCTGTTTAAATCGTCTATTAATAAATAGAAATATTCATTTACATACATAAAATTCAAACACTAATTAATTTACAAAACACAATTATAAACTAACTATTAACTATTATTTACTTTTAACTACAATATTTATTTCACATACATTTATATTCTACTCAGTTATTTATCTGTTACCACTTGCGACTAATAACACGTCTAATTGCTCGCGGTTCACTAATTGATTCCCTTCCGCGGCAGCCGGGGTTTATATACCGTACCATCTTCTCGAACATGCCCAGATTCTTCTAGAAGGTCTATTGATTTCTCACGCCGTCTATGACTCACACTGATAAATCACACATACCGGCGCCGCCGAACCACGCGGGCAGATGTTGTTGGGTTACGCATTCTCGAACTTTCGCCGGCGGAGTTCAAAGGAATGACCGCGCTCATTACAATATGAATGCCACATTTAAATGCTTACTTGCTAATTCATCTGCAGACATCTCAACTAAACCGCGACTGCTCGTTCGATTTTAATGTATTGTAAAACATAATCAATCTTAAAAGATATATTGGAAGTTAACCCATAAAATATTGAAGATTTTCTACAACAGATCTTTGTAGGGATTATTGTTCTTTGTATCTCTGTCAATGATAGTAATATATAGACTGTCATATATACACTATCGTATATGTATAGACGGATTTGATTGTAGCTTTTTACTCGACTCGGCTTTGCACAAAAAAGAACATTTATATTGACTTTCAAGTTTTAATAAGCTGTGAATAGCATTGAATAACACTTTGTTTAGCAGCATGCAATGTTCTTAACTGCTATTCTCTTAAGCACCTAAATAGTGACCTTTTTAGACTTATGGGGGATTAAAACGCACTTTATTTTAAAATGCACCGTCAATAACATGGCTTTGACAAGGAAGCATAAACGGTCCCGTACTGTTACTATAATCTCTTATTTTTTCGAAATACTGACAATTGTGCAGAGGGGTTGAAAACTGAGCAGTTTTCATAACACTTTTATATGACTAGTTTGTGTTTAAGAAGGAAGGAGGCAAAAGCTATTCTTTTACTGATGTTGAAAGTACCAAAGCGATTAAAGATGAATAAAAAAGATGAATGAAAGTGTTTACCGACAGGGATGTTTACTTTAATGGCTACATCTAGAAAATGTTAGATAAGATTAAGAGACGATTGGTCGAATTAATGGGTAAGAAGAGAAAGAGAGAGTGGACATGTTGCGACTTGCCATCATTACAGCGGATAAGCTGGAATAAGTAAGAAGATGCTGAGGATGTTCAATATTCGGTACAATATAAACATTAAAGATGCATAGACGGAATGATTGTGGTGGCAGTCCAGATTTTGAATGTAAACTGAGTTGATTTGCCAAAGCAGTATCGCACTACTATCCATTTTTTTCTAGAGTCCTCTGACTTTGAAAGCGTATTGCTCGGGAACTACTGAACCAAATTAAATATTTTAAAAACGAGCAAATAGTAAATTTATTTGTACATACAACAGTAAAATATTATATTGCTAACTGGTATACTTTTGTTTTTATCGGACGATACGCAATAAAAAGTATCCATTTTTAGGGACAATTTCATTGAGAGTAAGTTAAATATTTTTTTCTCAGAAAACAAGTATATGTTATATATCTATGAGATTTTTGTAGGGGTTAGTAAGAAACCTTGCGGTTGTGATCCTATTAATTTTCGGACGAAAAAGTGTTTTATTTAAGATTTATCTGAAAAAATAGCGAACTATGCGTTCTTGTTTATTAATGGAAATAGCGTCAGATTTTTTTCGCTAAATTAACACTTTTCATATGTAGACATTATTTTCTTTAAAAAAATATTCCGAATTTTAACAATAAAAGTGTAATAACAAAAAAAACCGTTTTTTGTCAAAACCGCTTGTCATCAAAAATCGTTTTTTTGTTTCCGCATATTAGTAACATCTTTTAAAAAAAAATAATGTCTACACATGAAAAGTGTTGATTTAGCGAAAAGAATTTGACGCTATCTCTATTAATAAATAAGAACGCATAGTTCGCTATTTTTTCGCATAAATCTTAAATAAAACGCTTTTTTGTCTGAAAATTAATAGCATAAGAACCGCAAGGTTTCTTTCTAACCCCTACAAAAATTTGATAGATATATGACATATACTTTCTGAGAAAAAAATTAGTTAACTTTCAGTGAAATTTTCCCTAAAAATGGGTACCTTTTATTGCGTATCATCCGATAAAAACAAAAGTATACCAGTTAGAAATATAATATTTTACTGTTGTATGTAGAAATAAATTTACTATTTGCTCGTTTTTAAAATATTTAATATGGTTCAATAGTTCCCGAGCAATACGCTTTCAAAGTCAGAGGACTCTAGAAAAAAAATGGATAATAGACTTGCGAAAACACCTCGTGAATATTTTTATGTAAAGTGTACTGTTATGATACACAGTACATTTGTACTGGGAGTGATACCAGTACACGTACATGCAGGATCTCCGAGAGGACTAGATGTAAAGGTTTGGAATATGCTATGGTAGCCGTATGTTGGGCCTGGTTCGCCAGGTAATAATTAGTAGCAATTATTGTTATTATTATTATTACCGAAAGACCTTAAAGATCTCTTGAATAGGCAGTCAGTAACAAGGGGGTGTTGTGGAAGACTGAAAAGTCGCATTATCTACAAATAGACGAGACACTTACATCAATCATTTTATTAGACATAAAGTACATACACGATTCTGAAAGGTTCTGTAAAAGGAATCGGTAGCAGAGACATATCTAAGTTCTACGTGAAAGAGTAGGCTACCAAGTTTGCCAAAGAAAACTGTTTTGCAAAAATACAGTACTGGGATGTTTGGAGGACTGTTACCAACTAATCTTAGAATTGCGAACCAGTGAAGAAAACATAGGAACGGAATAAAATAATTATTATAGTTTTTTAAATTCCATGATATGTAAAGCGTGAGTTTTTAAGTGGAATCCACTATCTGTCTACCACTAAAAATGTTTATTTTGCTTGATAAATATTAGAAAAGTGTAACTATTTATAATGGAGGCATTACTCCATCGGTTGTAGGTTGTAATCAATTAATTTTAATTTCTGTGATTCACACTCCGGGAATTATTGATAAAATGAAGGGTCGCCTGCATCCTAGAAATTCATCACTAAAGGATTCATGTTAAAAAAAAAGCATCTGTTATTTTACTAAATCATTAGTTTGATGGGAAAATATATTGCATTACATGTTAACTTAGTATATGTGTTTGTTTGCAACAAACACATTTTTTTATTATTATTACAAGAAATCAGTTAGCTCGTTTAATTAATTAATATTATTTTATTGATATGTTGTCTATTAATGATTTTTGTATGTTGAATCTGTTGACCTTTGCAACAGAAACTTGAACTCAAGTAGATAATATTTATTAATCATAATTTCATATGTTAATACAAACACAGATGTATTTTTATAGAATTTATTACAATTACATAATTACCAGTGCCGGCTCCACACGGTAAGCAAAGGATGCGTCGCATCGGGGCGTCATTCACGAAGGGCGCCGAAATTACCTTGCACAACACTTGAATAATGTAAAAATTTGGCGACACACCAAGAATCTAATGTTAGCATAGTATTTTAACAAGTTTACTCATAGTCATATACTTACGCATAAAGCGAATACCACTTTCGAAAAAATCTTTAAAATCTGGAGGCTTATTAGAAAGTATTGTATGTTGCCGCCCTTGCCGGTTGCGGCACTGGTTCAATAGAGCAACCTTTTTCGTTCGCTGACCGCCAAATGACGTCGCATTTGCATGTGGACCGCTAAGGTAAAAAAAACAGTTTGCAAAATAAATCTTATAATGATAAATTTACTTTTACAGTGTACAAGAACAATCTAAAATAAATAAAATATCCATTCTTTATATTAGCAAAACTCGGTTTTCGTACCTCATGCGCTTCCCGCATAACAAACCTCGAACGACCAAAACGGGGGACCGACCTGGAATCAACGGGTACCGAGAGGCAGTAGTTTTTCTCTTTTTGGCAAACGAAAAATAAGAAATTTCGGGTTTTTCGACTGTAACTTTTTTCTTATGGCTTTGCACGGTAGTTAAAGGGAACATATTTTAAGATTGCCCGTCGCCTGACTCCAAGATAGTCGTTTAGGCTCCTATAGTTTCTGAGATACCGTCATCGAAAACGTGCGGAACTCCTTATAGCGAAGATACGGAAAAACCAACAGATGCACTGCTCGTACACACGTTCGATCGCCACCAAAAACTCCATGTCACCCCTAGCCCCTGCCCCCGGAACTTTTCCGGTAGAAACAATTGGGGTACTGCGCTGTCAAAGATTCCCCGGTCAAATTGACCTACCGTAAGGCAGGGGCAGCTTTTGCCGCCTCCGCGTAAACGGTTTACCGGAAACTTCAAATCACACACAAAAAACGGTCCAGATCGAAGCTAGTCTTGCGGCCTGTCGAAATCGCGAAACCAGGATTTGGATCGTTCGCGTTAATCGGGAATGCAAGACGAAAATTCTTTCGCTTCTTGTATGACTAAAACCGTGCGTGCCAACCCTGCACAAAAATTCTAAAATGAGAGATTCTCCTTATAACCTTTTACTGAATACTACCCCACCACACAGGCATAGGTATGGATCCGGCGTGTTATATAACACTTATGTATGTACATATATAGCGCCGTTTCCGTATAAGTTTACTCAGAGTTTACTCCTGGTCAACTCTGATAAATTATTTGACCCTACGTTACTACGAAAAAATTGTTTTAGCAAAGTTTAAAAAAATACTGTTCTCAGATTTCAGTCTCAGTGCAGAAACTGAACGCGTAACACTTACCTCTCGTCGCATCCATATTTAAACGTCTACAAGAAAAAAAGATGTCATTCGCAACTCAGCTTGTTGATAACCTAAGGGATCTTGCATACAACCCGCAGCTACAAGGTAATGCTCGAGCCATCTCGACTGCTTTAAAATAATGTACCTCAGCTATATGGAGAATCAATAGAGCACTGGAAAAAGAAACATCTATAGGGGTTAAGAATCATTTATCAACCCGCCTGGCCCAAGCGAGATCATATAGGGAGATTATTAAAACCTTAAAAACTCTTCAGTCTTCAAGGTAATTTCAATACAACTTAAACACGTTCGAAGTTTAATATAACACTTCTTCAAATCCCTCTAACTTGCTGTAATATTATTTCATTCATAAATAGTCTCCATTTTACTATAAGGTTTCAATCATGCTGTTTGTTATGATGCTTTCAGCTTTGTTAAATTTTTATTACAGTTATTAGAAAACCCCATTTCTGCGTAGGTAGGGGTCACGGTAAAACTAAAAAAAGCCAACTTCTTAAGGGATGGTATTTAGTTGTTTTTAACAGAGATAAACAGATTATGATATACGGGTTAATATTTCATAGAAATATGAAAAATGCGTTTCGTTTTAAAACTATAAAATATATATAGTATGAATTGTTCCATTATGATTTTTCATGTTTGATGATTTCGTTGGATTATATGATATGAGGTTAATGTCTTTTCTAGACAAAACCGCGATAAAGAGGATAGATCTTACTGGTTCTAGACGTTAATGACGTAATACATACACGTTCAATCTTGACTATTTCTTGTCGGCTGTGTTGGAAAGCTGGTAGGAGCATTTATGGCTGTCAGCTCGACCTCGAAGGGTTGTTAATTAAATTTTTAGGAATTAAATTTTGTTTGTAATAAATGATAACGGATTACAAGAAGAATATTATGTAGGAAAACTGTATTACTTGAGAGACCTTTTATACAATATATTTTTAATAAATCTAATGCTATTATATTGAAAGAGAGAAATGCTGCTAATGGATAAATATATTTAAGTGGTTATTGAACGCCTACGTTAACACTACAATACATATATTAGTAATGAATATCAATCAATCTCATATTATTCTTCACGTAAATATTATATTAGAAATTTCAAAAGGTATACAATTTATAATGATAAGCTGCTAGATACACAAATGCGTTAATGACCTACCTAATGATATCTTGTTCTGATAGGCAAATTCTACGGAAGGCCATATTTGACTACATATATCCCGTGTTGTGTTATTTATTAAAAATGTTGTTATAATATTATGGCATGCTAGATACACAAATGCGATAATGACCTACCTAATGATATCTAGTTCTGACAGGCAAATTCTACAGGTAAATGATAATCTATCTGAGAAACAATATACACACTTTTCACTTTGTTAATAATATAAACAATTTCAATACAATTTAGACACTAACTTGCTGTATTTATAATAGCTCTACAAGCTTGTCTTAACATGAAATCACGTAGATGTCAAGATCTTACACACGTGTGCGCTGTCGCGCCGGACCGAGTCGCGGATGACCTGGAGTCGCGAGCCGACGCCATCTTGGATTTGTGATCTTTTCGCTAAATCGAATCTTGTCGATTTCCCATGTTAATTTCCATAAGGAATGTGCTAGAACTCACATAGCCTATCTACTAATGGAATCGAAGAAAAAATCCAAGTCCGAAAATCGAAAAAAAAGCGAAGAAAACGAATTCATTAAGGGCGCCAAAACAATCTTTGCATCGGGGCGCCATAACCCCTAGGGCCGGCACTGATAATTACAATACTTATAATTACATATCTAGTTAATACAAGTGTTTAATATAATAGTATAAAAGTTATTTACTATTAATTAATAATAAGTACTTAAGTTCTAAGTTACTCATTTTTAAATAATAGCTATTTATGTACCAAGTACATAATGTAGGACATTATAGACAAGCCCAGTTTATGGCCGAGCGAGCGAAGCGAGCACGGCCTATAAAAAGGGCGAGTCTATAAGGTCCGATTATGTAAGAGTTGCATACAAAGCTTTATGTTCGATTCCTAAAATTGGCTAATTATCAAAAAAAAAAACAGTTTATAAATTTGACATCTATTCTTGACAGAAGAAAATTTGACATGTAATATACAGTTGTCATACTTTATTTTACTACTATATACTTTATTTTACTACTATCACTTTATTTTACCAGTACAATAATAAGCCAGTTCACTGCCGCAAAACAATACAATAAACAGTACTTTATAATGCAATCGGACATAAAATACTTTATTTCATACTGTGTCACATTTGTCAGTTTTACGTCAAACTTTTTAGTCCAGAACATGCGATCTTACGGTCTAGTATGCTTGTAAAAATTTTTATTTCATACTGTCCGGTAAAAGGGTATTTACCGGACTCATTTGAGTCCGGTAAATGAATTATTACGTTACAAGGCCGGTAAAAAATTTTACCGGACTGAAAATCCAATTTGAGTCCGGTAAAAAATTTTACCGGACTGAAAATCTAATTTGAGTCCGGTAAAAAATTTTACCGGACTGAAAATTTTAAATGCATTTTTTTAAAAAATGAACAATGTGAGGCAGTATGAAATAAAACGCCTTACGTCATACTTCCGGTAAACCATTACAGTAGCTCGTTTCAACATTCGAGACTCGGCTCCTTCGTCGCCTCGTCCCGAAACGTTTTCAACTCGCTACTGTAAACTTGGGTTTACCGGACTTATAACGTAATATACTATTACAGGACTTGTGACTGTAAAAAATTTTACCGGATGCAAATACAATCAATCAAGTGGACAATGTTTTAGTACGTAATCAGTTACCATGGAAACTCGTTCTTCATAGATGTCCATATTTTGCATTCGGAAATTTATTTCATATAATTTTTTTTTAAATTAAACCAATATTCCAATAATTGCAGTATGAAATAAAACGCATTACGTCATACGTTCTGGAAATGGAATTTTACAGTCGAGTAAGATGTTAAGAGTCCGGAACATCGAAACGAGGTATTATTATATCTATATTACTTATAACGTAAATTACTATTACGTTAACATACTTTTAACTCTGTTATGCCGGGACATATCCAGTTTTTTGGTAGTTTCATCAAAGAATATCTACGTACCGAATAGAAGCGACACTAGAAATCAGTATTCAGTGCGCATGTATATTCAGAAAATAGGCGGGATGACGTCTGACGTGAAACGTGATTAGACCACGAGGTTTTACCGGCTTGGTGTGTTTACATCTGGTTTAATAAACTGTACAATTTCGTTGTAAGAGTGAGTGAGTAAGAATGAATTTGTAGTCTCAAAATGGCCGAAGGTCATTGAAGCTGGGTATTGCAAAACCTATTTATAAAAAGTGCAGTGTCGCTTCTATACGTAGTAGATATTCTTTGGTTTCATGGTGTATACGAATTGTAAAATATTTTTTAAATATAAGTTTAACTAATTGAGTAGCATAGTTATCTATTACTTCAGAATCATAAAGATGATCACTCCAGTAATCTAACAAAGATGAAGATAATTATTGGGATATAGTTTGAAGTATTAACTTGTTAATTAAATTGTTGTAACTTAGAAAAAGACTCAATCTTTTGATGTAACCAAAAGACTTTTTCTCCTGCTTCACATATTTTAATTACAAAGGGCGAAGCCTTTATTAAATTTTTCAATTCTTTTCTTGCTTACAATTGAGATAAAGTTTCTTCTGTTTCTAACATATTTAACATGTTTATGTGCCCCCGTCACACGTTACAGCACTGAAATACAAAACATCTGACATAACCTAGCTTTATCATAATTTAAAATGTACGTACCTATGAAATGATATTTGATTTTCCTTCTTATCGTATCTTTTGCACAAAACACATTGTTGTTTTAAACTCGCAAATTACGATGTTATAGTTATTAACGTATTAAAATCTGTTAAAAGAGCTATAACGGCCAAGGTAGCAGTATGAACCCCGACGAAGGAGGGCTTTAATGATTTCGCGGTCGGAAAAGCGCTGTAACGTCGTAGACGCCTTTGTCACCTTGGCAATGGAAATTTTTAAAAAAGTGGGTCGTTAAAAAAGACCATCCGGTGAAACCTCTTTGAACAGCCCTGAGTGTTACCAGGGTGTTATTGACAGCTTAACGGTTGTCAAGTGTTTGAACGTTATTCCTTCTATAACAACATAGTATGGCGAAAAGCTAAAAAATGACTTTGATGCAAAGTGCTGGTCACAAAATGGCCGCTAAAATTAAAAAATGGTATAATGAATATCTCCAAACAAGGGAAGCTATAGTTTACTATACAGAGAAAGTTTTACACTAATCTATTAACCACCAATATACAACACGAAACTTTTGCATAGAATATTTTCTTAACCTTTTAAAACTAAATATTTATATACAACATTTAGAAACTTTTACACCCCACAGAATTTTGACCAAAGAAATTAGATACGATTTGTTTACACTACATTATTGACACTACGTTATTTAAGAACATTTGAAACCATTGTGTCAAAATGTAAGTGTAAAAGAAAATCGTGTTTGATTTCTCTGGTCAAAAGTCTGTGTTTAAACTGTCTGACGATAACCTCACTCACATTATCCGAGTCGATAATCAGAGAGTGATATATGTTATTGAGAATCCAGCAAAAAAAAGTTATTCCAAACTAGGCTATTTTATTTGCCAATTTCTTAGAAGCATATGCTCCAAATGGAAATATCTGTTTCAATAAGATGGGCGCATCAATATTTTCAGGATCTGTTCATAAATATCTGGATTAAGTTTTTCCAGGTACATGGATAGTAAGAAGGGGACTCTTGTTATGGCCATTAAGATCTCCACAATTTACTCCTCTTGATGATTACTTTGATGGAATTTTATTAAAAAGCAAAATTTCAAGGTGAAATTAGTAGATATGAAAATGCTCAACAACGAACGAGTGTAGACGTTTCACCTGAAATAGTGACAAATGTCCGAAATGGGTATTTTTCCGTCTAGAGTACTGCCAGCAAGTAAGTCGGCAACACTTTATAACATTTCAATACATCAGTCCAATACTGTAACAACTTAAAAATGTTATTTTGTTAATAATGTGGAATTTTTGTTACGTATACCTACCACTTGGCTTCTTCAAAGAAATAATGCCAATCGAAAAAAGTTTCATCTACTATGTAATAAACGTTATGACATGGTACTGCAACGATCTGATAGTGCGGAGCAATATACCAATAGGTGTTCTAAAAGAAATAAAATGCAAGACTTGGCAGAACGTGTTTATTTTTCTAGTTTTTCTATCGAAGTAATTTTGTTGTGATCGTTGCCCGGAATGATGTAGTGATCGCCAACTAAGATCACTACAGTACAGTATTGCACCATTAAAGTAATATATATTATGTAATTAGGAGATCAAGCGATACTTTAAATCCAAGAAGATGTATAACGCCGAGGCTGCAGCCAAGGCGTTATAACATCTTCGAGAATTTAAAGAAGCTTGATCTCCGTATTGCATAAGTTGTTTTATTTTATTTCGTATTTCAATCCTAATTTCTCCCTTTTAAAATCCATCCGAATTTATTGTATAAAGAAGCAAGTTGCCTTGTCTGTGTCATCATACGCGTAACTAAGGAAATAAAAAGCAGCATGCATGCATGCATGTGGCTATAATGCAACATCAAATTATTTACGTTGCCCACAACAACGGAGATCAAGAACATCTTGAACTCCGGTATCATTGACAACGGAGATCAAGATATACTTTATATTACTAATTGTGGTATATAAAGAATTGTTTGAAATACGAAATGAAATAAATATTTTTATGTCTGGTAGGGCGATTATGACCTATTTAGTGGCCTGTTTTTAGAGCGTAAGTTGCTAAATTAGAGCTCTAGGGCTCTAAAGCTTTTTAGAGCCCGCTAGAAAAATTGTTACCCTTGTTTACGCCGTCTCCATAGTAACAACAGTAATTATATACCATAGCACCTACCTACTTGAAGTTTTATCACTGCACCTACCTACTTGAAGTTTTGCACTTTTTAAATTATTTTTATTTTAGAATTAAATATTAATTTAAACTTAGGCCGGACATAAACTAACGTATGCAAGTCGGGCTTAATTAGTGTTTTAGAGCCCTTTATCGTCTTAGCGCCTTCGGCTTTCGCCTCAGGCGCTAACTGACTATGCGGGTTCTAACACACTAAATTAAGCCCTTAATACATAATATACTATTAAATGATATTACACAAATAACTCAAATTATTAGAATTTGGACTTCAGTTTTGCACCAAGGTATCGATTTGTATGTAACAAAAAGTCGTAACTTCAATTAGATTATCCTGTTTTTAAGCAATCTTTAAATTGTCATATCTTAGAAAGAAGTTAGACATTTTCTCTGAAAGTGTCACTCTGAAGTGACATTTTTGAAGAGATATTTTCTCTGTAAGTGGCTCACAGTTTCTCTGAAAGTTAGACATAAAAATGTAAAATTTGGTATTGCGTATATAACATTTTTTAATTTTACATACATTAAAAGATTATTACACACGTTGACATGTTACAAATATTATAAGGTTACTTATTAATTGTGTATTATAACTATAATAACATACAGGCAGTAAATTAAATAAATAGTACAGTTCATTTTATGATTTTTTAGTCTAATCGAGGCACTGTAACCTCCCGTACTGCATTCTTTAATATAGTGTAATGAACGAGATTAACCCCTATACGCTGCCGGTAAACATTGTAGATCGACTCGGACTCATCGGCAGCTGAACAAAACACAATACACCAGCTTTCTACAGCATTCCAGAACCCGCGTGACAAGTGACAATATGTATGACTCATAATTCACGAGAATAATTCTAGTGCGTTCTAGCAATCCTACATACGGTATATAAAACGCCGCGCAGGGAATTAGTGATGAGTCGACGAGTTAAATGAATACGTCCATCGTGTAATTAGTACGAGATAAATGTTAGAAATAAATATTGTAATTAAATATAAATAATCTTGTTTATTTTTCTTAATAGTTAGTTTATAATTGTGTATGCAATCAGTGTCAGTGTAAATATTTTCCTTTGTTACTAGACGATCAAACAGGACTTTTAGTATTATTTAAAAAAGAACGTTGCAGTGTTGTCAGGTGTCGGGTTTAAAATAAATAAAAAAATACATCATAAATAAAGTGCTTTGAGAATAGTGTTAAAAACAACTCCCAACAAATAATCAGAATGGCGACCAAATTGTTAAACGAACTCAAAGTTGTAGACCTAAAGAGAGAACTAGAAGAACGTAACTTAGAAATATCTGGGGATAAAAGCGGTTTAATAAATCGGCTAAAAGAATGGTTTCTAGAACATAACGAAAACCCCGAAATGTATCGCTTTGAAATACCTGGAGCCGCAATCCATACTAATTTGTTGTTAAGTAAAATGGAAGAAAATTTTAGAATGCTTAAAGAACAATTACTGGAAAAGTCCGAAGAGAATTCAAGAAAACTAATGGAAAATACTAAGGCGCTAAAAGAAAAAGTTTTTGAAAATTCTAGAATGCTTAAAGAAGAATTACTGGAAAGTCCGAAGAGAATTCTAGAAGGCATGAAGAATTACTAGAATAGTCCGAAGAAAGTTCTAGAAGGCTTAAAGAAGAATTGCTGGAAAATGTCAAAGCGATGAAAGAAAAAGTTTTCGCAGAATTTTTGGAGAATGCCAGCGCGTTACGACTGGAGGGTAAATTGGCGGAACAAAATAGGGTAATAAAAATGGTAGAAGATAGAAATCAATGCTGTCATTCTCATTTAATTTCTCAAATGTCTAGTTACTAAAACGTCATTAAATGTCACATTTCTAAAATGTGACATTCCTTTGGAATATTTGTAAAACGAAAAAACTTACCTACCTTTAACTGCTATTCGAGAGGTGAATATCATGAAATTATTTTATATCAAAAGATTTACCTGATGTTACTAAAATGCTTATTCCAGAAATTATTCATGCTATATATACTGCAAGTAAGTTGAGAAAACCATTACTTTAATTAAATATACTTTGAATTAATTAATAATAAAACAGATTTATAATTTATTTAAAATTAAATATTTGATATCAGTCGTTACTAACCATAAGGAGGTGATTAATGACTAAAGACTTTTTTTAGTGATTACTACTTTATGGATAGCTACACTACTAAAAGTACTACGTAAAATTGTAATGTCTGTGTTACGTCACAAATTTATGATGTTATGATTAGCACGCCAGATAAATAGTTATTTGTTTCATTAGTACAAAAAATGCATGTTTCTGGGACGAATAAGAAAGTTAATAAGCCTTATGACTATTTTTTCTCCAACTACTTATTTTTAACTAGCAAACTCTGTGAGAGGATTGTTTAGAATAAACAACATGATGTTAAAGTACTTTTTATTTACTGCAATTTTAATATGTGTAAAAAGTGTCAATTTGAATATTCAGAATTAATATCATTAAGAAATACTCGCAAATGTAATCTCACTCCCATTTCGTCGAAAATTCGTAGAGATTTCGACAGGCGTTGTTTAAGATATATGTGTTTACCGTTGAATAATTAGAGGTTAGGATTGGTTTTTGTTTTTGCGACGTCGTTCCGACGTTCCGAGCAGCAACTAAAATTTTACTAGAAACATGGAATTTGTTTTTGTTTTTTTATGTCTTTAATGAATTTAATATTTTAATATTGTCATAGAAAAGATAAATGATTATTATTTAAATAAAAACTTCTACTTATTACTTCGCATTATTACTATAAAAGAAAATCTTATAGAGCACAGCGGAAAATAGTTCATACATAACCTCAGACTACTTTTTGTATTGTACAAGAAGTGATTACTTTTTGTACAATTGCTATGGTAACGAGTAACAGTTCCTAAATGGTCTACTTTTTATACAAAATAATTTAATGTTATAGTGTCATATTCGTACGGTTGTAAAAAAAAATTTTTAAACTATTTTAACGTTATACCGAGTCCGAATCATAAATCTATGACGTAACTCAAATCTTAGAAAAATTAGATATTCAGTATCTAATATGTCAGTATACAATAATAGGTATTGTAAAGTCAAAAACGTCTAATCAATTTAAAAATAGACTAGGGAAACCTCGTCAAGACATGACGGTCAAAAGCATTGAAGGATTTCCCTATATACAACATTCGTTGTGTGATTACAAGTCTTTGGATTTTCGTGAGTGATTATTTAAATAAACGTAACCAAACATAACCAGTTGAAAATTCTAAGCCTAGCACTCCTCTCTCCCAGCTTACCCTTCTCTCTTCCGATATATCTTTCTCTCTGGCTTATCCCTCCCTTCCGGTTTATTCCACATACATACATACGGAAATTCTACCTTACGAATTGATAAGAATAAAATCAAAAATTTATCTTGTTTTAGAAATTCTTGAAAACGTCTATTAGTACATATTCCAAAAACTTGACATAAAAATAGTTTTGGCAAATTTTCGGAAATTTATTTTTGGTAAATTTCCATGGAAATATTTCCGGAAACATATTGGAATGGCAAATGTCAAAAAAGTTGATTTTCAAAGTGTGTTCCGTGGAACCCTGGGGTTTCGTGGAAATATTTTGGGGTTCCGCGGGACCAATTGTAAGTCCTGTAATATAACAAAAGGATACCACTTGCAAAGCTTTAAACTTTCCTACAATAACGGCCTAATTACTATTTTGTGTTGGTGCCTTTTGCTACCACATATTTGTGTGCGATACAAAAACAAAATATCGCAATAAACTGGATGCACACAGCGAAAGCTTCAATATAAAAAAATCACGTAAATCGGCCCAGTTGGATTTGCGCCCCATCAACCAGTAGTGCTTTGAAAATTTCATACCTATACCTAAACCAAAAAATGAAGGATCTAAACCGAGTGAATCTAGCAGGCGCAGATTAGCAGTCGGAGTTGATTGTGAGCGAGCCTTGTTCCCAAATTGTCAAATTTAGACAGTTTGAAATTAAAAATTGTCATTGCAATCTGTCAAAGTTTTGAAAGGTTTTTCACAACTCCAATTGTTACTTTTTAAACTACTATTAATAAATATTAATTGGAATTGTGAAAAATCTTTTAAGCAGCAACTAATGTCGTACACACCTTTGCTATCAGAATGTTATTTATTAATAGTAGTTTAATAAGTAACAATTGGAGTTGTGAAAAACCTTTCAAAACTTTGACAGATTGCAATGACAATTTTTAATTTCAAACTGTCTAAATTTGACAATTTGGGAACAAGGCTCGCTCACAATCAACTCCGACTGCTAATCTGCGCCTGCTAGATTCACTCGGTTTAGATCCTTCATTTTTTGGTTTAGGTATAGTTGTTTTCGTTTATTAAGGATGTGTGTTTTCCAGGTCAGTCCTTTATCTAGGTGCATCCCTAGATATTTGGCATTATCTGATTGTGGCAAGTTTTGACCATTGAACATAACTTGTGGGGTAGCTCTTTTACATTTGGTAAATGTAATCTGTAATGACTTGTTTTCATTTATTTTAATGCGCCATAGCTACGTCCATTTTGCTATTACATTGAGGTGTTGTTGTAGTAACCTGGCTGCGATAATTGGGTTGAATGCTTTGCTAAGATAGCTTTATCATCCGCGAATGTTACTGTGCAGACGTTTGGGTTTGTGGGTAAATCAGACGTAAAGAGCAGGTATAGGATTGGTCCAAGAACGCTGGCTTGTGGTACGCCTGCTTTTATGGGATACAGGTCTGTTACTTCTTGTCCATATCTTACTCTGAAATATCTTTCTGTGAGGTAAGATTCTATAATAATGTATAGTGTGTGTGGTAAGGCTTTCTTGAGTTTGTATAGTAGTCCTTGGTGCCAAACACGATCGAACGCCTGGCTAACGTCGAGAAACGCTGTTACGCAATAACTTTTTTCTTCAAACGCTTGATTTATAATTTCGATTACTCTATGGACTTGCTCGATTGTGTGGTGGTTTTTTCGGAAACCAAACTGGTGTTCTGGGATAAGGTGGTTTTCGGTTATTACTGGCATTAGTTTCGTAATAGTTTTTCCAGGAGTTTGCTTAAGCCAGGTTCGTTGAGGGATTTTCCTGGTTTGTGGATGAGAATGATTTCCGAGACTTTCCACTGTGGTGCACCAACGCGGAGCACTGCATTATAAATTATTGTTAACAGTACTATTCCTTTGCGTGGAAGTTCTTGGATAAGTCAGCCAGTGATCAGGTCGTACCCTGGGGCCTTCTTTGAGTTCAAATTGTGCTTTATCATATTTACTACTTCTTTCACCGTAAATAATCTTGGTAGTGGTGACATTTGGTACGAAATTAGTAGCTATCTAATATTTGAACAATTTGTTTAATTTCCATGGTTTTCAACTAATGCGGGTTTGTCTACGCAACCTAATAACAAATCAACCGTTAACCGCAAGTGGTGGTTGCAGCAAACTTTTATAATCGTGAATAGTTCTAAAACTTACCACCGTAGTAAGTGAGATGGTGCTGCAAGTGAATGTCTGCTCCGTGCGTCTCAAATTAAACATTTTAGATTTATTTAAATTAAAAATACAAACAAAAAAATATAAAAATAAGTAGTGTTGACTAATCCACACAGCGAAAGCTTCAATATAAAAAAGAATCACGTAAACCGGCCTAGTGGAACTCTCAAACGAACTGGAACAAAAATAAGCCTTGCTTTTTAAATATATAGATAGCACGCATTTTGGCGTTATTTTTGGGAGTAAAATAATTATAATAATTTTACTGAAAATAGCAATTAATGGATGCTTTTTCCTGACCTGGTCTGACATACCCAGCACGCCCCTGGTTATATAGGTTTATAAAGGGAAAATATAATGTAACAATTTCGATGTAAATCAAAGAAGATAATAGATATAGATAAGGGTGAATATTTAGAAATGATCTAGCTTGCCCATCTCCGTAAAGAACCAACCAAAGAAATTTTCTAAACTGACCTGTACCGTCATCAATCTTTGGTTGGACTTATATCTTCGTTATTTATTAGAAATTTAGTAACTAATTAATAAAAACAAAAAATTTTTATATTGATAATTGTTTATGGTAAATAAGATTTGAACCTAGGATACACTGCACATTATTAGCTTGAAGATTATGTTAGTAGAAATATGTAGTTAAAAACAATATTTGAGCGATAAGAGTATATTACTAGATAATATTTTAAAAGTATGACCCTGGTCATCAGTGTAATGGACATTTAATAAAACTTTTTGATGTTATTTATTATAATTGATTATAGTATTATAGGAAATGTTCATCTTGTTTTTCCAACTTTTAGATTTTTAGAAAAGTTTAATTTTAATATAGAATTTTATTCTTTTGTTTTTTTTTCTTTTAGGGATTGCTTTTACAATTCCAGAAACTATACCTCCTAATACACCATAAATTAGAACTGGAGAACGAAGGATTTTTTTGGTTTGTTTCTAAAGGTAATATTTTCCTTTTTTGAAGCATAATTAGTACTCTTAAACCGGTTACGTAATTTACGTATAGTAAATTTACTTAAATGTAATAGATTTTTCATTCTCCCCTTTACGAAACTGTAACTTTCTTTTTATTCTCCCCTTTACGAAAGTGTAACTTTCTATCTTGATAAGGCAACCGAAACCGAAAGTAAAACATGCGAGGTGGTTGCTAGGTATGAAAAATTTTTGGTCCCTGGACAACGAAGTAAAGCTGTCAATTTTTTAAAATATAACATTATAAGGTGGCTGTTGTCAACATTAGCTTGGTAACAATACTGTTGTATATACAAACATTATTTTATTATAATCACTGAATCATCATTTTATTTATTTATTTACGGTAGTTAATAAATGCCAAGGGGAGAATGAAAAGTTTAATACATTACATGCTGCGAAAGCCCTTTCAAGTGTTCGGTGTTTTTAACTAACCTCGGCTATGCTTACGTTTCGCCTCGGCCAATCAAAAACACCTTGCACCTAAAAGTAAACTTTCGCAGCTTGTAATGTAAATAACTAGTCTTGATAAGACAACCGAAAGCGAAAATAAAACATGCGAGGTCATTGCTAGGTATGAAAAACTTTCGGTCCCTGGACAACGAACTAAACTGTCAATTTTTTAAAATATATTATAAAGTGGCTGTTGTCAACATTAGCTTGGTAACAATACTCTGTTGTATATACAAACATTATTTTATTATAATCACTGAAGCATCATCTTATTTATTTATTTACGGTGGTTAATAAATTTCACGGAGAGAATGAAAAGTTTAATACATTACACGCTGCTTAAGTCCTTTCAGGTGCTCGGTGTTTTTATCGGCTACGCTTACGCTTCGCCTCGGTAAAAGTAAACTTCACCTAAAAGTAAACTTTCGCAGCTTGTATGGTAAATAACTATTGCTTCTATTGTGGTACTAGATAGTAATCTAGTTTACACCATGACCAAGTAGATAAAAAGAGACACATAAATATCTTTGCCGTAGACGGTACCACTGAGAACAACAACGACCGACGACATGCGTATTAAGCATGTAATTAAATATCAAAATTAGCTGTAATATCCTAAATGTTATATATTATGTGTATGGTAGAATGTCTTAAAAACCCACCAAGAAACATGATACGGTTTACCTGAGTTTGCAACTTTAGTCGTAGAAGTAACTGACTACTATATCCATATCTCAGTGACGCTTTGCCTTAAGGCCAATCTGTCATATATGTTTTGAATCTGTGTGACAGCGGTTTGTATCAAAACTCACCTTTTTACCTTGCTTTATCAATTGATAGTGATTAGTATTTCGGTTCTATACCCATGCTGTGCGGTTCCAGTGAATACAAGTATACGAGCATCTACAGTTTGGGTTTGCTTCGAACCACCGAAGTGTCCGTCGAAATCTCATTTAGGGTAAATCTCATGTATACTTCGGTGATTGGCATTGCATTCCGAAGGAAAAACGACTTTAAAAATCGGTTGTATAATCCGACCAAGAATTAAATCCGTACCGACGCGACGGCTCCAGCCAGCACACTGACACATTGATAATGTCGCCGATTTTTCGGCAGTAACGACGTCAAATGACGTATTAAAATGATGTCAAGTTGTCGTAAAACTGACAGCATTATGTCACAGCCCAAAAAGTCATTAAAATGTTGTTCAATGTTGCCATTAAAACGTCCTATACTAGAACTAAGAATTATAAATAAATAGTACATGATTACATGAATGTTTTACGTAGGGTCCCCGTGTTAACATACCCCCACGTTCCTTCCCTTAGGAGGAACTAATTGAGATACGCTCAATCAGCGCTCAATTGCATAGCAATTGCTCCCAGTTACTCACTAGTCGGAGCGAGGTTGCCTATCCACCCTCTACTAGCTAACCAGGTTAGTACCGGAGCGATTGACTTAACACGTGCTCACCCGCCGGCACCCTACCGTCCTCTTTCATACGGGGTCAAGTGCCTCGTCCAGCATTAGGACTATTCCCCCAACCTAGGTCAGTACATTGGAACCCTGAAGTTCCTTCACCGAGCCAGGATTGGGGCCACTGCCCGATCGAATTCAACCTCAAATGTAGCGGTACTTGGTTTTTAAATTAAAATTTAAATTTTGCTACCCCGATCTCCCAGTTATAGTCCTGGTGTAAATAGTACAGAAAATATATCTCTTCTATTAACTCAACATCTCATAATAATTATTATTAAACAAAGTAAACATTTACTAACTGAATAGCTGCTAAAACAATATTTAAAATAATTGATGATCTAAAATAAAAAATAATATTAGTAAGTACTAAGCAATCTTTGCATTATATTAATTTATTAACAATACTAATCTCACAAAATGGTCGAACGAGTAAAATTGTATAAGTTATGTAGTATTATGACGGAATAAGTAATTGTTATACTCACCCTTTGTGACAAAGTTGCACCTACATATACACTAGAAATCTAGGTATGTCAACGACTTAAATAAGTAGGAACGTTTAAAGAGCAAAACAGAATTGCGGCCTGTGGTCACGTGCGGTTCAGTAAAAAAAATAAAATGAAACAGTATTGCCAGATTTATCTCTCGTACATCGGTGGACCTGACAATACAAAAATAGTGTATTTGAATATTGGAAACAGTAAAATAATGTATTCTATTTACGTTTTGCAAATGTACGAGAAATAGACATATAAAAGAGTATAAAAGACATATTTGATAATATTAGAAGTCTAAAAACGACCTTTATTGTTCGTCTAAAAAATGTCTACGTACTATAAATAATATGATCTCTTATGGACATCATTTATTAGTCATATGACGTTGTTATATATACTCTTATATATACTTAAATATACACTGTATATTTATTATAAGCTCTTTATTTTAACTTTGTACAATAACAGATAACATAACATTTGTTTATTCAGGTCGTCAACAACTCTCTTATTTTTCGTTGCCATAGCAACCTCATGGCCTACATATCACTTCTTTCCACTTAAAGTTTGAACCTACAATACGCCTCTAATGGAACATATCGATCTGACTTTTTAATAATTCTAACACCTTTGCTAAGAGCAAGTGGTAGTGGTTGTGGATTAGTTATAAGAGAATTTGACATACGTTCTTTAATTTGATTCTGATCAAGTACAATTCTTGGCAACGGATGCCACTCATCCGCAACACAACTTTGTTTGATATTATTAACATGAACCTTACGAAACACATCATTCTGCAATTTTACGATGTATATTACTCTACTGACTCTTTGCATAACTCTTCCAAATAACCACTTCCTCTCCCCTTTTAGACCTAACTAATACTTTATCATTGATACTAAAACTTCTTAGATTATAAACATTATTTTGTTCTGCTTTAGTATTACTTGAAGGCTTCAACATTGATAACTCTGTGCGAACATTGTATTCAAACATTATTTCAGCTGGACTTTTACCAGTAACAGTACTTGGTGTAAACCTGTAAGACTTTAAACACTGATTCAAACGTTGTTGTAATGGAACATTGCGATTTTCAATTTTTTTGGCAATTACTGAACGAAGTAATAATTTCTTAATTGATTGCACACTCCTTTCTACTAAACCATTTGCAGATGGCGTATATGGAGGTGAATGAAACAAGTTTATATTGTGATTACTTAAATACTGTTTAAATTCTCGCGAACAGAATGGCGGACCGTTATCAGAAACTACCACTTCAGGAAAGGAAAATCTTGAAAACACTTCTTCAAGCCTATAAATCACATTACATGCTCTTGTATTTCTCATCATAAAACATTCTAACCGTTTACTGTAACTATCTGTGATTATTAAAAATACTACATTCTCAGTTTTCAAAAAATCAACATGAATGCGTTTCCAAGCTTCTTGCTCATTCCTCCAACTAACTTGTACCTTTGGAACATTATCGTTCTGTGATACTTGACATACTGGACAAGAACGAATATACGCTTCAATATCTGTATCAATATTTCGCCACCAAACATGACTTCGTGCTAAGGGTTTAGTACGAACTATACCGATATGGTCTTTATGTAAAGTTCTCAAGACTTCTTTTTGCAAACATTTTGGAATAACTAATCTATTTCCAAACCATAAACAATTACGATCTACTGTTAAAACCAATCTATTTTTAAAATAATAATGCAGTTCATCATTTTTTTATAATTTTGCCAACCAACACGAGACAACTCAATTACTTTAAGTAATTCATCAGACTGTGTTGCTTCAACAATTCTTTCATGTGACATAAGTTTGTCATTTAAATGAACAAAATAACAACTGTCATCTTTAAATTGATCATTCATTGGTAACGTAGATAAGCAATCAGCATTGCTAATTAACGATCCTCGTTTATACTTGATTTCATAATTGTATGCAGACAAAAATGAACACCATCTTTGTAAACGTGCCGCTGATAACTGAGGAATACTCTTTTGCGGGTTAAAAATAGATTTCAAAGGTTCGTGATCTGTTAAGATTAAAAACCAATTTCCATATAAATATTTATGGAACTTTTTAACTGCAAAAACTATAGCTAATGCTTCTCTTTCTAACTGACTATAATTACGTTGTGAAACAGTTAAAGTAGTCGATGCAAATGCTACTGGATGTTCCACTCCTTCCTTAACATTGCTAAGAACAGTCCCTACACCGTAGCCTGAACTATCACAAGTTAAAACTATTGGTAAACTAGGATCAAATATTACTAAACTAGATCTTTCTGACAACATCTCTTTACATTTATTAAATGCATTCTCACATTTAGTCGACCAATTCCAACTAACATCTTTTTTAGTTAACCTATGTAACGGTTCCATGATTTCTGTTGGCATTGGTAAAAACTTATGATAAAAGTTTAACATTCCTAAGAATGCCTTTAACTGAGTAACATTCCCAGGACAAAGGCAATTTTTAATTGCTACAATCTTTGAAGCACTAGGCTTTAGCTTATTTTTGTGTAACACATACCCTAGGTATTCTAACTCTTCTACGAAAAATTCACATTTCTCAACATTTAACTTCATGTTATGGTTATTAAGTTTTTCTAAAACTAAATACAAAGTTTTCTGACACTCCACTAGATTCTCTCCGCCTAAAATAATATCATCTAAATAAGCACAGGTTCTAGGAATACCACGAAGAACTCCATCAATCACCGATTGAAAAATCATTGGGGCAGATACTAAACCAAAACATAACCTATTAAAACGATACAACCCAAACATGGTATTAACAGTAAGTAATTCTTTACTTTGTTCGCTCACAGATAACTGCAAGTAAGCATTGGACAAATCTAATCTCACAAACACATTACACCCTTTCAGCTGTTGAAAAATATCTTCAGCTTTTGGTAAAGGATAATGATTAACTAAAACATGCTTATTTAACGTTACTTTAAAATCTACAAAATCTTATTGACCTATCTTTACGTGGTACACACACTAAAGGACTAGCCCATTCACTGAACTGTGTTTTACTGATAATCTGACTATTTTCTAATTTATCTAACTCCCTTTTGACTTCATCTCGTAAAGCAAAAGGTATATCATAAGCTCTATGAAAAATTGGTGTTGCATTCTCCTTTAAAGTTATATTAACAACAAAATCTTTAATTGGATTATTGCTTTTTGAAAAAACATTAGGATATCTGCACAACAACGAATGAATAAATGCTTCAGAAATATTACCTTTAAATTCATTTTTTATTGACAAAACTTCATTGTCAACCAATTTACACTCAGCTTTTTGACATTTCTTACAGAGTATCGATGTTTTCCACTTTGGATTAAACACCTGCAGCCAGTTTCTACCTAAAAGTGCTTTTTGTAGATCATTACCTGTAATTATAATTGGTAATTTGACAAAACTACTGTCTTTAAAACAAACGTCAACATAAATTATGTCAACTGTTTTCAAGTTTTGTTGTTTTGCGACTGTTAGTGTACCATCATATTTTAACAATTCTACTGACTTTTTCAAGAATTTTACGAACATAAAATGAGGCATCAAGGTAACACTAGCACCGTAATCCACATCAAACCTTATACTTTGATTATTTATCTTAACTACTACTATCAATGGTAAATTGCTTTCACGATCGAACACTTCATTGCACTGCACAAGATTACAATTATTATTCTTTCTTCTAACATCTTTAAATCTGCAACAATTAGCTACATGGCCACGCCTACCGCATATGAAGCAAGCCCACTTTGATACTGGACATTCCTTCTTTCTGTGAACTTGATTACAGCTTTCACATTTCTCTTGATTTAACATAGTATTCTTCTTACAACTCTCTTCATTTTGTACATTTTTAGAAAAATATGACCCATAACGTTGTGACTTGAACTTATCCCGACTAACCTTGTTAACATCTTCTTCAATAACTCCACCATTGATTATCATGGATGATTGCTTTTTCACCGCTTCCATGTCCATTACCAATGTACATGCATTTTCAAAAGTTAATTCTTTCTCTAGCAACAACCTTTTTATCATTGCTTCATCTTTTAAACTAACTATTAGTCTATCCCGTAATGCTTCATTTAGAAAAGTGCCAAACTTACAGTTAATTGACAGCTGCTTTAAATTCACAATAAAATCTTTCACTGACTCATTTTCAGCCTGTTTTCTTGAATTAAATTTATACCTCTCACTTATAATGTTACTTCTACAACCATAATGGTTTAGTAAGGCTTCTTTAAGTTCCTCAAAACTTTTATCTGTTGGCTTTTCAGGCACAATCAGATTTTTTAATGTTTTATACATTTCTGCTCCAATTGCTACAATTAAACATTTTACTTTATCTTCTTCCACCGTTTCATTTACTTCAAAAAATGCTTCTAATCTTTCTATATAGTTAATAAACGGTTCACTATATTCTTCAAATTGTGGTACTGTACCAAACATTGCTACACGTGGTTTTACCATGCCATTACTAATGCTATTTTCAAAAGTCATTTTACCACACAAACTCCTCCACTCGTCGCCAATTTGATATATATATATATATATATATATATATAAATTTTAGTTGAAATTAATTTTTGTTAAGTTGAATAATGATTTTACATTAAATAATATTTAGAATGCAAATTCATATAGAAAAATTTATCATCGACTCTGCTGGGACTCGAACCCAGGACCCTCCACTGTCTAGGTGGTATCTCTACCAACTGAGCTACAGAGTACGACTACCAGCATAGCGAGAAATTTTCCATATGAATTAGATGTTTAAGCAGACATACAAAGTAACTAGATATTTTTTTGAATATTATTAATGAAGATCAGCAAGTCGCATGACAACAACATCAATATTCAAAGTATCTAGATTATTTTTAATCATTCCGAAAGGAAATTAATTATATATAAATTTTAGTTGAAATTAATTTTTGTTAAGTTGAATAATGATTTTACATTAAATAATATTTAGAATGCAAATTCATATAGAAAAATTTATCATCGACTCTGCTGGGACTCGAACCCAGGACCCTCCACTGTCTAGGTGGTATCTCTACCAACTGAGCTACAGAGTACGACTACCAGCATAGCGAGAAATTTTCCATATGAATTAGATGTTTAAGCAGACATACAAAGTAACTAGATATTTTTTTGAATATTATTAATGAAGATCAGCAAGTCGCATGACAACAACATCAATATTCAAAGTATCTAGATTATTTTTAATCATTCCGAAAGGAAATTAATTATATATAAATTTTAGTTGAAATTAATTTTTGTTAAGTTGAATAATGATTTTACATTAAATAATATTTAGAATGCAAATTCATATAGAAAAATTTATCATCGACTCTGCTGGGACTCGAACCCAGGACCCTCCACTGTCTAGGTGGTATCTCTACCAACTGAGCTACAGAGTACGACTACCAGCATAGCGAGAAATTTTCCATATGAATTAGATGTTTAAGCAGACATACATATGGAAAATTTCTCGCTATGCTGGTAGTCGTACTCTGTAGCTCAGTTGGTAGAGATACCACCTAGACAGTGGAGGGTCCTGGGTTCGAGTCCCAGCAGAGTCGATGATAAATTTTTCTATATGAATTTGCATTCTAAATATTATTTAATGTAAAATCATTATTCAACTTAACAAAAATTAATTTCAACTAAAATTTATATATAATTAATTTCCTTTCGGAATGATTAAAAATAATCTAGATACTTTGAATATTGATGTTGTTGTCATGCGACTTGCTGATCTTCATTAATAATATTCAAAAAAATATCTAGTTACTTTGTATGTCTGCTTAAACATCTAATTCATATGGAAAATTTCTCGCTATGCTGGTAGTCGTACTCTGTAGCTCAGTTGGTAGAGATACCACCTAGACAGTGGAGGGTCCTGGGTTCGAGTCCCAGCAGAGTCGATGATAAATTTTTCTATATGAATTTGCATTCTAAATATTATTTAATGTAAAATCATTATTCAACTTAACAAAAATTAATTTCAACTAAAATTTATATATAATTAATTTCCTTTCGGAATGATTAAAAATAATCTAGATACTTTGAATATTGATGTTGTTGTCATGCGACTTGCTGATCTTCATTAATAATATTCAAAAAAATATCTAGTTACTTTGTATGTCTGCTTAAACATCTAATTCATATGGAAAATTTCTCGCTATGCTGGTAGTCGTACTCTGTAGCTCAGTTGGTAGAGATACCACCTAGACAGTGGAGGGTCCTGGGTTCGAGTCCCAGCAGAGTCGATGATAAATTTTTCTATATGAATTTGCATTCTAAATATTATTTAATGTAAAATCATTATTCAACTTAACAAAAATTAATTTCAACTAAAATTTATATATAATTAATTTCCTTTCGGAATGATTAAAAATAATCTAGATACTTTGAATATTTATTTTGTCTCATGCGACTTGCTGATCTTCATTAATAATATTCAAAAAAATATCTAGTTACTTTGTATGTCTGCTTAAACATCTAATTCATATGGAAAATTTCTCGCTATGCTGGTAGTCGTACTCTGTAGCTCAGTTGGTAGAGATACCGCCTAGACAGTGGAGGGTCCTGGGTTCGAGTCCCAGCAGAGTCGATGATAAATTTTTCTATATGAATTTGCATTCTAAATATTATTTAATGTAAAATCATTATTCAACTTAACAAAAATTAATTTCAACTAAAATTTATATATAATTAATTTCCTTTCGGAATGATTAAAAATAATCTAGATACTTTGAATATTGATGTTGTTGTCATGCGACTTGCTGATCTTCATTAATAATATTCAAAAAAATATCTAGTTACTTTGTATGTCTGCTTAAACATCTAATTCATATGGAAAATTTCTCGCTATGCTGGTAGTCGTACTCTGTAGCTCAGTTGGTAGAGATACCACCTAGACAGTGGAGGGTCCTGGGTTCGAGTCCCAGCAGAGTCGATGATAAATTTTTCTATATGAATTTGCATTCTAAATATTATTTAATGTAAAATCATTATTCAACTTAACAAAAATTAATTTCAACTAAAATTTATATATAATTAATTTCCTTTCGGAATGATTAAAAATAATCTAGATACTTTGAATATTGATGTTGTTGTCATGCGACTTGCTGATCTTCATTAATAATATTCAAAAAAATATCTAGTTACTTTGTATGTCTGCTTAAACATCTAATTCATATGGAAAATTTCTCGCTATGCTGGTAGTCGTACTCTGTAGCTCAGTTGGTAGAGATACCACCTAGACAGTGGAGGGTCCTGGGTTCGAGTCCCAGCAGAGTCGATGATAAATTTTTCTATATGAATTTGCATTCTAAATATTATTTAATGTAAAATCATTATTCAACTTAACAAAAATTAATTTCAACTAAAATTTATATATAATTAATTTCCTTTCGGAATGATTAAAAATAATCTAGATACTTTGAATATTGATGTTGTTGTCATGCGACTTGCTGATCTTCATTAATAATATTCAAAAAAATATCTAGTTACTTTGTATGTCTGCTTAAACATCTAATTCATATGGAAAATTTCTCGCTATGCTGGTAGTCGTACTCTGTAGCTCAGTTGGTAGAGATACCACCTAGACAGTGGAGGGTCCTGGGTTCGAGTCCCAGCAGAGTCGATGATAAATTTTTCTATATGAATTTGCATTCTAAATATTATTTAATGTAAAATCATTATTCAACTTAACAAAAATTAATTTCAACTAAAATTTATATATAATTAATTTCCTTTCGGAATGATTAAAAATAATCTAGATACTTTGAATATTGATTTTGTCTCATGCGACTTGCTGATCTTCATTAATAATATTCAAAAAAATATCTAGTTACTTTGTATGTCTGCTTAAACATCTAATTCATATGGAAAATTTCTCGCTATGCTGGTAGTCGTACTCTGTAGCTCAGTTGGTAGAGATACCACCTAGACAGTGGAGGGTCCTGGGTTCGAGTCCCAGCAGAGTCGATGATAAATTTTTCTATATGAATTTGCATTCTAAATATTATTTAATGTAAAATCATTATTCAACTTAACAAAAATTAATTTCAACTAAAATTTATATATAATTAATTTCCTTTCGGAATGATTAAAAATAATCTAGATACTTTGAATATTGATGTTGTTGTCATGCGACTTGCTGATCTTCATTAATAATATTCAAAAAAATATCTAGTTACTTTGTATGTCTGCTTAAACATCTAATTCATATGGAAAATTTCTCGCTATGCTGGTAGTCGTACTCTGTAGCTCAGTTGGTAGAGATACCACCTAGACAGTGGAGGGTCCTGGGTTCGAGTCCCAGCAGAGTCGATGATAAATTTTTCTATATGAATTTGCATTCTAAATATTATTTAATATATATATATATCTATATATATATATATATATATATATATATATATAATGATTTTACATTAAATAATATTTTGAATGCAAATTCATACAGAAAAATTTATCGACTCTGCTAGGATTCGAACCCAGGACCCTCCACTGTCTAGGTGGTATCTCTAATGTAACAGTGGAGGGTCCTGGGTTCGAATCCTAGCAGAGTCGATAAATTTTTCTATATGAATTTGCATTCAAAATATTATTTAATGTAAAATCATTATACAACTTAGTAAAAATTAACTTCATCTAAAAATATATATATATATATATATATAAATTTTAGTTGAAATTAATTTTTGTTAAGTTGAATAATGATTTTACATTAAATAATATTTATAATGCAAATTCATATAGAAAAATTTATCATCGACTCTGCTGGGACTCGAACCCAGGACCCTCCACTGTCTAGGTGGTATCTCTACCAACTGAGCTACAGAGCACGACTACCAGCATAGCGAGAAATTTTCCATATGAATTAGATGTTAAAGCAGACATACAAAGTAACTAGATATTTTTTTTGAATATTATTAATGAAGATCAGCAAGTCGCATGACAACAACATCAATATTCAAAGTATCTAGATTAAAATTTATATATAATTAATTTCCTTTCGGAATGATTAAAAAATAATCTAGATACTTTGAATATTGATGTTGTTGTCATGCGACTTGCTGATCTTCATTAATAATATTCAAAAAAATATCTAGTTACTTTGTATGCTTTAACATCTAATTCATATGGAAAATTTCTCGCTATGCTGGTAGTCGTGCTCTGTAGCTCAGTTGGTAGAGATACCACCTAGACAGTGGAGGGTCCTGGGTTCGAGTCCCAGCAGAGTCGATGATAAATTTTTATATATGTATTTGCATTATAAATATTATATATATATATATATATATATATATATATATATATATATATATATATATATATATATATATAATTTTACATTAAATAATATTTTGAATGCAAATTCATATAGAAAAATTTATCGACTCTGCTGGGACTCGAACCCAGGACCCTCCACTGTCTAGGTGGTATCTCTACCAACTGAGCTACAGAGCACGACTATCAGCAAAGCGAGAAATTTTCCATATGAATTAGATAGTAGGCAAACATACAAAGTAACTAGATATTTTTTGAACATTATTAATGAAGATCAGCAAGTCGCATGACAACAACATCAATATTCAAAGCATCTAGATTATAATGAATCATTCCGAAAGGAAATTAATTTTTATAAATTTTTAGATAGAGTTAATTTTTATCAAGTTGCATAATGATTTTACATTAAATAATATTTTGAATGCAAATTCATATAGAAAAATTTATCGACTAATATTTTGAATTTGCATTCAAAATATTATTTAATGTAAAATCATTATGCAACTTGATAAAAATTAACTCTATCTAAAAATTTATAAAAATTAATTTCCTTTCGGAATGATTCATTATAATCTAGATGCTTTGAATATTGATGTTGTTGTCATGCGACTTGCTGATCTTCATTAATAATGTTCAAAAAATATCTAGTTACTTTGTATGTTTGCCTACTATCTAATTCATATGGAAAATTTCTCGCTTTGCTGATAGTCGTGCTCTGTAGCTCAGTTGGTAGAGATACCACCTAGACAGTGGAGGGTCCTGGGTTCGAGTCCCAGCAGAGTCGATAAATTTTTCTATATGAATTTGCATTCAAAATATTATTTAATGTAAAATTATATATATATATATATATATATATATATATATATATATATATATATATATATATATATATATATATATATATATATATATATATATAAACATTTTTTAATTCTTGAACTATTGATGTATAAATTAATATATATTAATATATAATTAATTTATATATATATATATATATATAACAAATTGGCGACGAGTGGAGGAGTTTGTGTGGAAAATGACTTTTGAAAATAGCATTAGTAATGGCATGGTAAAACCACGTGTAGCAATGTTTGGTACATCTTATATATACTTAAATATACACTGTATATTTATTATAAGCTCTTTATTTTAACTTTGTACAATAACACATAACATAACATTTGTTTATTCAGGTCGTCAACAACTCTCTTCTTTTTCGTTGCCATAGCAACGTCAGCCTACATATCAATCATTAACGGCAGAGTGCTGGCTAGGGCTCAGCAGCTTGCCGTTAGACTGTCTGAGTCACGATCATTCTTTCTATCTAAATATTAAAATTATTCGCAGCGCAGGACATCAGAAACCACTACACACATGAAAAAAATATTTAACTAACTCATGCATTACTAAATACAAGCAAATTACCGTCCTGCGAAACAGGGTAATAGTTATTACAAGATATCTTAGCCAATTCAGCCTGTAAAGATTGTTTGTTGATTGGTTGATACTCCAGGGTTCGTCCGGCATCGAATTGGAATTATCGGGCGGTGGCAGGTAACCGCTCATTAGATTGGTGGTTGGAACGGAGCATAGTGGCACCTACTTGACTGGTCCGGTTTATTGATAACAATGAAAGAGTGTTGTTAAAAAAAAGTTGCTGAAAATAGTTGTTGAAGTTACTACGAGTATGGAGGACTTGGACACTTTCTTCAACTTTGCGGCTGGCGAGATTTCTAAACCTAATGGACTTTCTTATGGATCTACATTGTAGCGCCGTGATTGGCTGTTTACGTTCCCACTAGTGGACGCTTCGGCCTTCGGCGCTTCCACGTGCAGCGTGCAGTTCTGTCAAAACTCGCAAACTTCTGTGTTTTGTAATAAATTTGTTGCTGTTAAGTACAGAGTATAAATTTTCGAATGTGTAGTTGCCTGAAATGGATATTCTAGTTGATTCAGAATTATCAATTGGCAGCGATGACTTTTGTTACGTAAGTTAGTTTACAGAGAATTTAATGTACTCTAAATTTAATTAGCCTAAGCCCTTTTACAGTGTATGTTCTAACTAGGTGATTTTTTAGTTGCAAAGCATTTTGGCTAACGGATATGATACCAAAGTCGTGAAGTATGTAAGTCTCACAGCAAATACATTTGAATGTACAGTTAGAAACGCTATAGCCACAAAATCAGAAGCTATTGAATGGCTGACAACATTTGAAAAAGTTTCAACAACATCGTGGCGAACCTTACTAACTTATACAGAAGAAACACAACGGATAATTTTTAAAGTAAGTGGCAGTATTTTTATTAATCTTTAACACATTAGTTATTTTTATAGAAAGATTATCGATGTCATCACAACACCCTGCCCAAAAAGACGTCTATTCCACATGCGAAACATACCAATTGCTCTGCAAAATTGAGAATAACTGTAAAGCGCCAATTAAAGAAGTTAGTACCTAATCAGATTTTAAAATATTTAATTATTACTCAAGCACTTGATATACAAATATTGTTTTATTTCCTGTTTTAGAAGTGGAGATAGAGAACTGAAAACCAGGCCATGTGAAATTTTCTTACGTCATACACATAATCATGAGCTTTATTATTCACTATTTAAAAAACAATATGGTGAAAGTTCAGGAGATGGCATGGTACAGAAACTTATGGACTTGATAAAAACATACAATGAAAAATGTGGATCAAATTGTGCAAGTTGGATGTCAAAAAATGGAAATTTGATTGTCTGCATTTGTGACCCTTTTATGAAAAGAATTCACGAAAACCTGCCTATGGCGGGTGAAATTATATTCATTGATTCAAGTGGAAACATGGATCGACATGGCTCACGGATATTTTGTTTGCTTTGCCCTTCGCCTGCTGGAGCATTTCCTTTGGGAGTGATAATTACATTTTCGGAGTCAGAAGAGGTTTTAACAGAGTCTTTTAATTGTTTAAAAGCAATACTTCCAGAAAAGGCGTTTTATGGAGGTGGATATCCAAAATTAATCATCACAGATGATAGTTCTGCTGAGAGAAACAGTCTGCGTGTATGTTTTCCCCATTCTAAACTACTTCTATGTAAGTTTCATGTACTCCAGGCTGCTATGCGATACTTTTGGGATTCAAAGCATAAAATATTGCATAGTGACCGTAAAGAAATATTTACTATTTTCCAGAGATTAGTAAATTCTGCAGATTGCGATTCGTTTACCACAAAATATAAAGATGCACTCGAGAACCCACTAATAAAACAATATGATTTTGCTGTCAAATATTTTCTACAGATGAAATCAAGAGCTTCTGAATGGGCTTTGTGTTACAGAAGCACATTGATTACAAGAGGTAATGACACAAATAATTATTCCGAAGCAAATTTCAGAATATTGAAAGATATTGTATTAAAACGAACAAAAGCTTTCAGTGTGGTCCAGTTATTCAGTTTTCTAACCACTCAGTTAATAGATTATTATAAAAGAAGACTAACTGATGTCTTGAATGATAGATATGAAGGCTATATAAAATCAAAATATTATATATCTGATAGTAAATTGGTAAACATATCATATGAAAAAGTTGGAAATGATATTTACAGTGTTAAAAATACTGTCAACAATAACGAATATTGTATTAACCTGAAGAATTTTGTGTGCTCATGTCCTGTGGGAATACAGGGTGCTCCATGCAAACATCAGTATTTGGTGATGAAAAATGAAAATATTTCATCACTAAATGTTCTTCCAAGAGCTGATAAACAAGCAAAAATGGTATTTCACAAAATACTGACTGGAAATACAGATTTTGATGATAGTTGGTATAATCCTCTACATGAAAAAGTAGATTTTAATCGAGATGTGAATGTATCTGAATGTAATATGTCAGAAACATTTTTACAACGCTCGCCTGAAGTTGCTGAAGAAAGTAGGGATGATCTATCTGCTACAAACCAGACTGATTGGGATCTACAAAGCCGGAAAGAGAGCGTTAAAGAAACATTGAAAAATATGTTTGAAGAATTTAATACTTTCTTAGATACAAATCCTGAAGAGTTCTTACCAGCACTTTATAAGTTTTCTGAATCATAATAAATGTAAAACCACATCTGCGAAATTATCTGCTCTTCATACCTTTGGTAAGAATTCCAGTCCAGTTGCTCCTTTGATAAAAAAGGGGTTAAATCTCCAAGGTAGCAAACTTATAAGTGTTCAACCGACTGCAGTTACAAGGCGAAAAATTAATTTAGGAGGGAGACGCATGCAGCAGAGTGGAAGACCACCAAAGAGCGCTCGTGCCGATGATCATAATTATGCAAATGAAAGTAGAAATAAAAGAATTAGAGCAGCTCCACATTCCATAAGTGTCTCGGAAAATGATATGTTTTGTGAATTTATTTAGTTTTTCGATGTACCAGATATGTTATAAATACATATGTAGTATGTACCTATGCACCTAGTTTTTTGTCTGTATCTTATTTATTCAGTTCTATGTGTAATAAACTGTGAGTTTATATTTTTTCGAATTTAATTATTCCTAGGACAGATTTACCACAAATTTATTATATCCAAATTCAGAAAATGTGTTATTAACTTTTTAAACCGCTGTAATTAAAAACTAATAGTAGAGTGCTCGGCGCGTAAAAATATGCCTAAAAATAAGTTTCGTGGGGGTTTCGTTGTTACAAGCTGAATTATATGGCAAATGAAAGCTTATGTTCTGAGGTTTGAAAATCCAAAGGCCGTCAAAAATCCTTTAGTTCTAAAGGGCATTAAACTTAAAAAACAAGTTAAACAGATGAACATCAAGAAGAAGAAATTACAAAAATTTTGACCAAAACTACAGCAATTATTTTTTTAACGTTTTGAAAATGGCCCGTGATGACAATTAACATTAGAGTCTTATATGAGAGTGAAATAGAACAAACATTAAACCGCGATATTTCAGTATTTTTTTCCAAAAAAAAAAGAAATACACAATTTTTTTCGTTTTTGTCGCATATGTTCAAAACAAAGGCTTTTTAATTAAAATTTTTTATTTTTGAAAAAAGTTTGTTCTCTTCTTTGCCATCTTTGCGATCATACTGGTACCGGATTTAAAATTCCATAAATTACCATAACGAAGTTATAATTAATTGCAATACACTGTAAATTTTTGTTTTTTAAGTTTAATGCCCTTTGGAACTAAAAGATTTTTGATGGCCTTTGGATTTTCAAACCTCAGAACATAAGCTTTCATTTGATATATAATTCAGCTTGTAACAATAAAACCCTCACGGAAGTCACAAAAAGGATTAATATGCACTCTACTATAAAACAACATTGAATTTATCTAAACACGTCAGTTGTTATGATAGTTTTCATTTCATATTTGTGCGCCACAGAAGCTGACCAATCACGGCGCCACAATACACGCCCGTAAGAAAGTCCATTAGGTTTAGAAATCTCGCTTGCGGCTGACACGACGTCAAATTACTAGATGGACATGTCGATGTCGGCTATTATTGCGACTATCGAGATAGTCGCAAGAAGCAAGACTAGCATATCTTCCGGGTGTTTGTGGCATGGACACCGCACCGCAACTGAATTTAGAAACAAGGCCATACGTAATAAGAGTTTATTTTTTATTTCAATCGATTCTTTGTTGAGAGCAGCAACTAAGAACCGGTTTAGAAGTGCAACATACAAAAATGCTGCACTGTCCGTCTACAACAGACTACATGCCGCCATTTTAGACAAATTACCAGATGAGAAAAATACGTTTCAATAGACATTCGATCCAATAAACTTTATGAAATAAAATCATTAAAGAATAGACAGGATATAGAGACAGAGAAATAAACAAACTGCATTTCCAAGTTGCTGTGTGCGGACCTCGAGATCAATTCTTCATGCGCCTATTTGTTGAGATGTGCAAATTATGTATACAATGATTTGGAGGCCAGAATTTCAGAAAGATAAAGTATTTTTATTTATTAAAAGCTGTTGACGTCTAGTACTTTGAAGCACTTCAGCCTCGGTTGATTCTGACTTGAATCCTCGTTTTATAGTTTTGTGGTGTCAAGTGACTTTGTTTGTTGGAGCTTTACTTCTAACTCCTACAGACGTTTGGAGAGAACTTGGAGGTTTTAAGACCGAAATAAGACCGAGGTTTTGACTAAGAATAAACTTATCATTTCGCTTCAAAGCAACTGCGATACTGTAAAGTGAGGTACAACGTTTGAATGTTTACTTGTTTTGCAATTGCGACATTTAAATATTACAAAGGAATTAATGTAATATGCTTTAGAATTAAGATATTTGAAAGGGAAATAGATATAAATTCATATACTTACCTTGAATAAAAGCTTTTTATATTTATTGCTCTTATTATGCAAAAGAGTGTAAACAAAAAATCCAATACAACACCCATTAATCATAATTATCCTAAGTGACCTAAGTACAATGTTAAGGAAAATATTATATATTTGAATATTGCAAAAATAAAAATTAAAAACTAATTACTTATCTCTATTAAATTCTGCCAAAAACCATATGATGTCTTACCACTTACATAATACAAAGAAAAAACATTAAACCTAAAAACAAAAAACAAAAGATACCCAGTGTAGTATAATCAATGGTGATTAATTAATCTAAAAATAGGGTAAACGCAAGTTTTATTTATAAATATACATGCTTTAATTTCTTTTTAAATTGATTAAGGAAATACACCTGTCCAAGATAAGAATGCACAGCATGGGGATCTTGAAAACGGTAAAAGATACAGGTTGGCTTAAATTAGGAAAAAGTTGCACTATTTAGAGTATGTTTACATGCCGATCGCAGAAATCCATGATTGTTTATCGTTTTCGAAATTTTCCAAAAAATGCAATTTTTCGGATTTTCGATTTTTCCAATTTTTGTATGTATTTTAAAAAATATTAAAAAACTAATGACACTTTGTCGTCGTCACTTTTTAAGCTCTACAAAATGGCGTCTTCAAATTTTTTATCCGATGTTTCATCTTCGAGAAATCATCATCAACTTAATTTTTTTATATGGCCACAAAAGTAGAAACACCTTGTATACTGTAGCATTTTTTATTAGAAATTCAACGATGTACCACACATTATATTTCTAAAGCCAAAAAACAGAGAAAAATGAATTTTAATATTTTTTTAGATTCTTAATCTAGTAGGCATTGGAAAAAGAATTCAAAGATTATTGCAAGTGTTCAAATAAATTCCCATTATTTTCTAGACACAAGTACAGCCTAGAAAAAACAGCTGAATTTAAAACATGGTCTAACACTTCTGCCGAGAATGTAATTAAGTATTGTTTTTTTTTACTTTTTAAATAGTAGGCATTGGAACAATTGCAATATTTCTATTTGATCTGTCACATTATTGTTAAAAACGTTCTAACGTATTTTGAAGTTGTTTGTTTTGTTTATAAGAAGTTAAAGTGTTTTAATTTATTTGTGTTACGATGGAAAGAGGAAATTTCACAAACGAAGAAAAATTTGATATGTTGACGTGTTACATCTTGTGCCACAAAAATTGTGTAGCTGCTGAGATGTATTCTGATAATTATCCTGAACGAAGACAACCTGAGAAATCCATGTTTAGACGTTTGGTATCTAATTTAAAGGAATTTGGTTCATTCAAAAAACCACTTTCATCTCGTAAAAAACAATCCAACGAAGAAAAAACGAATACTAGCCGTTGTTGAGAATCCTGAAATATCCACAAGACTAATTGAGCGTCAGACTGGGGTAGCAAGATCTACAGCCCACTTCATTTTACAAAAGAATAAATTTCATCCATATAAATTTAGAATTTGTCAGGGCCTTAGACCTGGTGACGAGAGAAGGCGAGCAAGTTTTTGTGAATGGTATACCAGAAAATGTCAAGAAAATCAAACTTTTTCAAGTAATTTGGTCTGATGAAAGCATGATAACCAACAATGGCATTTTCAACCGGCGTAACAAACATTATTGGGCAACAGACAATCCTCATTTAAAAAAAGATGCAAGGCATCAACACCAATTTGGATTTAATATGTGGATAGGTATTTTAGGTAGCAGAATAATAGGACCCTTTATTTATCACAACAATTTAAATTCCGAGCGGTATCTTGACCTTCTGCAGACTGATTTGGAAGACGCCTTGGATGGATTACCTCTAGCAATAATTAACAACTGCTGGTTTCAGCAAGATGGTGCCCCATCACATAACTCAAGAAATGTACGGGAGTATTTGTCGCAGAGGTTTCCTGAAAAATGGATTGGAACTCACAGTGAAGTAGCTTGGCCAGCCCGATCACCAGATTTGAGCCTGTTAGACTTTTTCTTGTGGGGTTATGTAAAAAATCAAGTGTATGACTCAACTTTTGAAACTGAAGAACAATTATTGGCATCGGCTATAGCAGCAGTTAACAGAATCTCCTCAGAAATGTTAGCCAAAGTTTTAAATTCAACTGTACAAAGAGCATACTTGTGTCTAGAAAATAATGGGAACTTATTTGAACACGCAATAATCTTTGAATTCTTTTTCCAATGCCTACTAGATTAAGAATCTAAAAAAATATTAAAATTAATTTTTCTCTGTTTTTTGGCTTTAGAAGCATAATGTGTGATACATCGTTGAATTGTTAATAAAAAATGCTACTGTATACAAGGTGTTTCTACTTTTGTGGCCATATAAAAAAATTAAGTTGATGATGATTTCTCGAAGATGAAACATCGGATAAAAAATTTGAAGACGCCATTTTATAGAGCTTAAAAAGTGACAATGACCAAGTGTCATTAGTTTTTTAATATCTTTTAAAATAAATACAAAAATTGGGAAAGCCGCATTCAGTAAAATGTCTCGAACAAATATGTAAACAAAATCTCTTGTTATATAATAGTATAGTAAAATATGAAGTAGAATAATGTGTAGTGAACCATTTGATTGAAGTTGTTTTACTTATAGAATCTAATAAATAAAACGATAATCAATTTAGATATTTAAAACATTTATTAAACTAAGTTAGAAGAGTTGTTTCTTGTTACATCGTTAAATTACCAACTAAAGTTACATTATTCTTTCAAGCCATTAACCATATTCTTGCGCTGCAATAGTCATTTCATTTTATTTATAAATAATTACGAACAAATGCATAGCTGTATACAATTTGAATACCTGTTCAACAAACAAATGGAGAATCTAGGTCACCGAAATCTCATACGTAAAAAATAGGGGAGATGAAATAAATTTACACTATAATAATAATAATAATTAATAATAATAACATTTATTTTCCTTCATATTAAATTAAAGACACAATGACAAAAGAAATGCTAAAAAGTACAATCCTAACGCACGCTTTGACTTTTTTTAACAGTTGAGAGTAACGAAAGACGCTGTAGTTCACACCTGTTGATAAGGCGTTGACCTAGATTGTTGAACTCGTAATAAATCAGCATAAACCTCATTGCTACGTATCTGGCAAATAGGACTAACTTTGTAGAATATCAAGGTTTTCGTTCTTATGGTTATCAAGCTGCAACTGGAGTACCTCAGGGTTCAGTTCTCGGACCTCTGCTTTTTGTCATGTTCATAGATGATCTTTCTAAACGTTTCAATTCGGAATGTTTACTTTACGCGGATGATCTTAAGATATTTAGGTTTATTAGAACTAGTGATGACTGTAAATTACTACAAGAAGATTTAAATATTCTTTATAAGTGGAGCGTTACCAACTGTTTGAATTTAAACATTAACAAATGTAAAAGTCTTAGTTTTTCAAGAAAAACTGAATCAATAACTTACCAATACAAAATTAACAACGAGTGTCTGCAACAAATTGACGTTATTAATGATTTAGGTGTATTGTTTGATTCAAAACTTACTTTTAATGCTCACGTTACTGCAATTTGCTCTAATGCACTTGGTCTTCTTGGGTTTATTAGTAGAAACACTAAGCAGTTCCACGGTAATGAAGCACTTATTAGTTTCTATAATGCGTTCATTCGTTCTAAATTGGAATACTGTTCAGTTGTTTGGAACCCAGCTTATGATAAATACATTGACAAGATCGAGTTGGTTCAACGAAAATTTTTGAAAAATTATACTTCCGAAAGCATCAAATATACTTGACACATGATTACAATTATGCTCATCTTCTTGAAGAATTTTCATACATAACTTTGCAACATCGAAGGATTATCGCTGAAATTGTGTTTATTTACAAATTGCTACATGGTTTTATTACTGATGCTAATCTACTTTCTTTGCTCAACTTTTACATACCTAGAATCAATAGTAGGAACCACTATACCTTTTATATACAGACATCTAGCACTCGACATCATTCGTTTTCACCTATGATATCTATGAGTAAGAATGTTAATACGTATTGTTCTAATGTTGATATTTTCAATGTGTCTTTAATTTCGTTAAAAAGCTACTTAAGTAATTATTTTTCTTTAAAATCTGTTTAATATAATATTTTTGTTTAAGTTTTGTTTACTAATTTACTATCTTATATTCAAGTTATCATCTTATAATTATTCTTAATTTCTTTACTATTATTATTATTAATATATTATATGTTGTATTGCATGTACTTATTGGTACCTATATTGTATTAAAATAAGATTATCCTGTAATTAGTAGATTTGCTACTGTTGGATAATAAACTTATTATTATTATTATTATTATTATAAACAATTTTATTATGTAGGATTTCGTAATCGCTTATTTGTTCTATTACGTGTTAGTAATTCAATTTTAAGCAATTGGTAAATATATACAAAAGTGAATTCTTAAATACGGCATTGTTTTTACGAGCGTATTTATTAAAAAATAATAGTATGTAGGAAAAAATAACCTGAAATCGGAAACCTGAAAAAACTAATTGTAGTTCTTTCCGAGGTATTTTTACAGCCCTTGGCGGCACAACGACTAACACTATGCATTGTTTACTGGCACTAATACTACACGATTGTGGGTTTATCCGTGTGTTTAGAATTAAACACATTATCTTCTGGTTTCGTTATGTTGATGACATTTTAGCTTGTTTTGACAGTTCTTTTGAGGTTATCAATGAATTTTTAATTCTTATAAACAGTATCCACCCTAATATAAAATTTACACTAGAAACAGAACAAAACAGGGCTATAAACTTTCTAGACTTAAATATCAAGATTAACGCAGACAATCTATTTGAATTTTCCATATACAGAAAACCAACACAAACAGACATAACAATACCAAATGAATCTTGTCACCATAATACACATAAAATAGCAGCCTACACATCATTAGTACACAGAGCTTTAACTATTCCACTAACAAAATCAGATTTTAGCAAAGGGATATCAACCATTAAACAACTAGCACATGCAAATCATTATAATCAGAACATGATTGACACTTTAATTAAACAAAAAGATTATAGGTTAGCTATCAAAAGAATATATCCCATTGACAATCAAACAGAAGACACAAATTACATATCTATACCATATTTTGGCAAAATATCAGAAAAAATTGCACATATACTAAGAAAAACCAACAATTATAAAATAACATTTAAAACCAACACTAACACTTTTTCATTTTTATTTAATGCTAAAGACAGAACACATGATATCATGAAATCGGGCATTTACCGTTTAAATTGTTCTTTTTGTAGTTCGGTATATATTGGACAAACACTTCGAAATTTTGACATAAGATATAAAGAACACGTACGTCATTACAAAAATAAACATCCTGAAAAATCGAATTACGCCAAACACCTTTTAGAACAAAATCACACAATGACTCCTCAAAATAATATTAAATTCCTACATTTTTGTAATAACAAACGCAAATTAGACATTTTAGAAGCCTTTGAGATATACAAACACAAACTCAGGGTACCTTTAATGAATGAACAACTTGAGCTCAGTAATTCTCCGTTACTGGAAGTATTAGATATTTAATTCTGATTATTATTATTATTTTATCTAGTTACCTATTTTGTATCTACCTTAGCGACGTGTTTGTTTATAATTATATTACCTTTGATAATGACAGCATAGCTGTTGAAACAATATTGTCAGGTTGTATTTTAATAAAACTGTGAAACTTTTAATAATCTTTATTTATATCATGATTATGGAGTTCCACAAAATAAGGCTGGAAACAATAAACAAAATTAAAAATATATATTTTTTACACATACGCCTCGACACCGAAATCTATATGAGGTTAAAGATTATATATTGCTGTGGATTTTGTATCCAAAATTTTGGAAATTTTTGAAAATTTTGTAAAATTCTAAAATCTTCGTTAAAAACTAACACTTTTGAAATAATTTATCAACTTTTCTAATTAAAATATTTTCAAGTTCTTTACTTGTGTGTCATTGATTATACAATCAATGTGTACTTTGTTAAGGTTAAATAATACATGTTTCTTTATTTATTATCAAATAGTTTACTCACCAAGTTCTTAGGAATACTTAACATCCAGTTGTACGTTAGTTATTGTTATTATGTAATTCATTTATGATAAATTTCAAATGAGTAATATAAACGGGTAGTGAGATTCTCTAAGGTTTTTGTTAATGTAAATAGATCATTAATTTTGCATAAAGTGTTGTGTAATAATCTGTAATAGATGTGTCACTTTTTCAAACTATATTAATCTGCTATTATGTATTGTATATGAGTGTACAGTCATTGTATTGGATTGTAAGGTGACGTAAAATTGAGTAATGTGAAGATGTAAATAGTTAGTCTTTAAGCTTAGGAAACAATAAGTTTAGGACACTTCCTGATATACGACGAACGAGAAAGTATGTGAAAATCAGTCTTTAAAATACGGCGACAAAGTAAAGTCGTGAAAAGTAATATAGTACAAATGTAAATAGTTTAGTCTTGCCTAGACAGCCAAATTGATTACTTTATAAAGAATACGGCAAAAGTATAGAGTCGTTATAAAATTGTAAAAGTGGTTATAAAGAACCACCTGCAATATTTAATTTAAATTACTAGCTAAAGTTATAGCTAATGTGAATAAATCTTCGTTAAAACCATAAATTTGTGTTTTATTTAATTAAATAATAATAATAATAATAATAATAATTGCTACAACCTATAGCCTGGAAACCAGGCCCCAGAAGCTATAAGCTTGTGCGGGAGGGAGGGGCCGATTATTATTATGACGTAGGCCCTAAGTGCGGCTGCAGCCGACTTACAGATAGAACAGCGCAAATCCCACATTTGTGTCACAGCTAAGGAAAACTGCAGAAAACCTTAACCAGATCTGCCGGCACCGGGAATCGACCTCGGCCCGCTTGGGTAAAAGTCCAGCACTCTAGACATTACACTACCAAGGCTGTTTAGGCAATAGATAAAACAAATACGACAAATATTCTTCGAATAAGGAAATTCTACCCGCAATTAATTAAATAAAAGTGTATTATCAAGAGTGTTATTCCTTTGTGGAAAGTTTTGGATGGTGTTATATGGAAAGTCTTTGTAAAGACCATTAAATCGGAAATGGAAACCAGCTTTGGAGCAGTGTACAGGGACATACGCTGCCAATGATTTGGAGATGGATATACTGAAACAAGCTTCAACGATAATAGCAACTGGGAAAAACCAACTATATACAGAGGTAGGAAAGTTATTTACTTTCTGTAACTGGTACCTGCTAAAGAAAAGACAATCTTTGTGATGTGTAATGAAGTGAATTAAACAATTTAATAATGATTAGTTTTAATTAGTGATTTCAATTTAAAAGTAATTTCAATTTCAATTTGTTTTTTTAACCACGAGAATCATATTCGCCCTGAGATGAGTGTTTCTTAATAACTTATTTCAGTTATTTTAAGTTATTTAATTGGCGCCCAACTTATTTTACGAAATCTTGAGTTAGTTAAGAATTCACGTAACATTTTTAAATAACTATTGCATTATTTAAATCTATTAAAAAGTATTATAAATTCATACAAGAATTTGAAAGAGGGAAGTTGAAAAGTATTTCCATAGTTCACTGTCATTCTAAATCTCAAATTAATTATAAAATAAACATCTACGATTTAACGGCAATTATTTATTATTATTAATTATAATTTATTTTACAATAATTTTTTTCATAAAGTGTTATAATACCAGTGATTAAGTTAGCTTCAAATTAGGGCCGGTATTATAAAACTTTTTATTTCCTAATAAAATTTAAATTTAAAAACACGCTGTGTACGATAGGTTAATTTTAATCGTGGAATTTGGGGGTTTATGTGAAGTGAGACTTTTTAAAAAGTGACTTTTTTAAAATATAATAATAATAAAGTTTTCTATTTGACAAAAGAGTTTACACACACGATGCATAACCTTTATTAGCAACATGCTGGTTTATCTTCCAATGATACTGATACCTAGGCGTAGTACTAAAACAATTATCAAGCATAGAAATTCTAGAAAAACTAGATTATGTAACAAAGAACGGTTCCGAAGTTACAAATATCAACCCTCCTTCGGGGGTTGTTTCTACCCTGCCAGCTTCTGAATTTGGAATCGCCTTTATGAAATGTTGTTTTATATATTTTTAACTATCTTTTAAAGAAAACCAGATTATGTAACAAAGAACGGTTCCGAAGTTGCAAAAATCAACCCTCTTTCGGGGGTTGTTTCTACCCTACCAGCCTCTGAATTTGGAATCGCCCTTTATATATGTTGTTTTATATATTTTTAACTATCTTTTAAACAAAACTAGATTATGTGACAAAGAACGGTTCCTAAGTTACAAAAATCAACCCTCTTTCGGGGGTTGTTTCTACCCTGCCAGCTTTTGAATTTGGAATCGCCCTTTTGATATGTTGTTTTATATATTTTTAACTATCTTTTAAAGAAAACTAGATTATGTAACAAAGAACGGTTCCGAAGTTTCAAAAATTAACCCTCTTTCCGGGATTGTTTCTACCCTACCAGCCTCTGAAATTAGAATCGCCCTTTTGATATGTTGTTTTATATATTTTTAACTATCTTTTAAAGAAAACTAGATTATGTAACAAAAACCGGTTCCGAAGTTACAAAACTTAACCCTCTTTTGGGGGTTGTTGCTACCCTGCCAGTCTCTGAATTTGGAATCGCCTTTTTGATATGTTGTTTTATATATTTTTAACTATCTTTTAAAGAAATCTAGATTATGTAATAAAGAACGGTTCCGAAATTACAAAAATTAACCCTCCATCGGGGGTTGTTTCTACCCTGCCAGCCTCTGAATTTAGAATCTCCCTTTTGATATGTTGTTTTATATATTTTTAGCTATCTTTTAAAGAAAACTAGATTATGTAACAAAGAACGGTTGTGGAGTTATGAAATTAACCCTTATTTAGGGAATGTTTTCACCTTTTAAAGTTTTGAGTTAGGGGCTGTGGGTGCGTATATAATAGATCTTCTCCGGATCTTGCGAATTTAATAAGAAATGTTTGTAGTTGACTGGAATTACTATTTGTGTTAAATTAAATAATTAGTTGTTTTTCACATGAATGGGGTGTAACTTACACCCTAAGTTAAAATGTTGGGTAGTATTTTATAACAGACTACAAATGTTTAAACCCTTAGAGACTATAGATCTAATTCTGTTGTAGTTTTCTTCGTATTAAGTAATATATATATTTCAACTGTATTTGTCTGGTCCACTGTAAAAACTTAAATCTGAAGCTAAAGTGAACCTAAATCTGATGCTAACTTCAGCCACATAAAGCTGTTCTAGGATATGATCTGTGGTTTTACATACTTACAATTAGTAAGCTACAACTATATTACACCAGTACTTTGTATGTAACCACAGAAAATTTGTATGTATAATAAGTTAAATATGTTAACTAAAGAAGGCAAAATAAAAAAAAATCACGTCTTAGATTTAACATTATTTTTTAATAAAAACATGGAAATATTTAGGTACTCTTTTCATGGATTTTTTATAAAATTACAAAGACAACTCAAACTCAAATTAAAAATATATATTGTGCAATTATCTATTAACTATTTGAAAGGAAGAAATTAAAATAGAAAAACTGAGAAAACGCATTCACTCGGAATACTTGGATACCAAATCTGCTTCGATGTCTGCTTTTGGTAAACCATTTTTCTTTTTTTGCATCCTTCAAAACATTTGCACTTTGGTATGCAATAAAATTTATTTTTCAGGTAGGAACTAATTTTCGTTGAGCAATCTGCCAAAAATTGAATTAACTCCAACACCATAACACCATAAAATCATTAGAATACCTTTTTACAATGGCATGTATTCAGAGATATAACATTTTTAGTGATTCCTGAATTGCGACTTGCGAGAACTTGTAATTATTTTTTTTATTTGAAGTGAATAATTATAATGAGAAAGAACCACTAATCTGATCAAATATTTCAATTAATTAATTAATTAATAATTATTTTTGTAACTTGTAAACATATAATCATGTTTATCTAACCTTAGTTTGACACTTTAAGATAAAGTTATCCCATTATCTGTACAATTAATGTAGTTTTTAATTCATAAGCTCACACATTATCAAATATTAAGAAATTGTTGCTATATACAACATTTCTCAACATGCTATGCATGTATATATATTGCATCGCAAACAAGGAAACATAAGTATTTACTAAACAAAAACCCTACAATCATGTTCCTAGTAAAAGTCTCCAGCTGCTTTATTCTACTGTATCTCTGTAATGTTAGCTTTTGTGGTAAGTCAACATATAAATCAGCATATAACACGATTTAAAATGCATGTATCATAATTGATAATAAATAATTGATATCACTGTACAGAACTAAAAAACATTCAGTCTTCCCTTCTTCCTGATAAAGATGTGTGTGGCAAACAAATAGAAGAAGATAGAATTTATGGAGGAGAAGAATGTAAATTAGGGGAATTCCCTTGGATGGCTCTACTAACAGGGCGATTTCCATCCAGTAAGTATTGATGTAATTTATGTATATCCAAATGTGTCTAAAGATATAAGAAAATGACTTTTGGATTATTTACGGCACACTAAGTATTCTATCACGTACTGCTATAGGTGCTTGTAGTAACAAAGAACCTATTCTTGCTAACTTGCTAGTAGTAGTCGGTTGCTTTATTGCTATCTATAAATTCGTTTTTTACGGTTACGGACCTGGGAAGCACTATTTATAAATATTGATTGCAGGATCTTAAGTTAAATGTGTGCCATAAACAACCCAAAAGTAATCTTTAGAAAATTGTAGTTATTGATTAATCTTTTTTACGTTGCAATTAACAAAAGTTTTATAAAAAACATAAAGTTATATAAAATTTATCTTCCATTAGATTTTGCACAATATTGTTTGGTGTCATTTTAGTCACATTTGTTCATAATCTCTTTACTATTTTTAATATTTTTACCTTTGTAACGAAATTTATGTTTAGTTATAACCCCGTAACGTTCAACAGGACACAGTTCGGATACATTTTGTGGGTTAAACGATTTTAGTACAAAGTTGTGATTTTTATAAAATTATCTGATCCTTTGAATTTTACTTAAGGGTTACTAACATTTAAAGTGCAACACGCACCCAGACATCATCAAACTTAGAAGCTTCATTACTAGATAACCAGCTGACTTTTCCAATAATTTGCACTAAAATATATCTTTATTAAGATCACTGTAGCTGAAAATTATTAACATTGTCTGTGTTTAGGGGTTACCTAAAAAGAGTGACCCGCTTGAGATGAATGACCCCATAATATTTTTAATTTGTACATTTGATTTTGTTACAAAAAAGCCGGCAAGATCAATGAATACTGCGGAGGAGCTTTGATCAACAACAGATATGTCTTGACTGCTGCTCATTGCTTTAAAACTCCAAAAAAACTTTTTGGAGATGATTACATTTCGCTACTAAGGTAAGCACGTTATTAACTAGATAATCCAAAATAAAATAAAATGATAAAACCAAGTTAAATACTAAATGAAATTGTGTTTTGTGTATCTAGTGAGCGAAATGCTACTTTGGTGATCAAGAATGTCCAAAGAATCATTCGAGACCACAAAAGTTATTTCGCGCACGAATTGTACACAATATTTTTTTAAATCTTTATTGAAATAATCGAAAAAGTAGAAAAAATGCATAAAAAATAACACAAGGAAATTTTTATTTTAGCGTAAGGTGAGCTGATTCTTTGTTTCTACTGAAACGAAATTTCTCCAATATTCATAAATGTAATGTTTGTTTTTCGCTTTAGTGCGCGATATATGTCGTGCAGGTTGTCAAGTAAACCAATGTGGCATTTTGCATAGAACACTTTTATTAAAAATAAATAACTTGATTTTATGAGAAACAGAACAAAATCGGGCTATTAACTTCTTAGACTTAATTATCAAGGTTCGGTGTTCAACGAACACAATCTATTTGAATTTTCCATGTATAGAAAACCAACACATACGAACATGACCATATCAAATGAATCCTGTCACCACAAATCACATAAACTAGCTACTTACAGATCCTTGGTGCATAGAGCTTTAAGTATTCCACTCACACAGTCAGAATATAACAAAGAGATTTCAACCATTAAACATCTAGAACATGTAAATCATTATAATGCAAACATGATTGACACTTTAGTTAAGCAAAAAGATTATAGGTTAGCTATCAAAAGAATATATCCCATTGACAATCAAACAAAAGACACAAATTACATATCTATACCATATTTTGGAAAAATATCAGAAAAAGTTGCATGTATGCTACGAAAAACCAACAATTACAAAATAGCCTTTAAAATTAACATGAATACTTTTTCAGCAGAACACACGATATCATGCAATCGGGCATTTACTGTTTGAATTGTTCTTTTTGTAATTCGGTATGTATTGGGCAAACACTTCGAAATTTTGACATAAGATATAAAGAACACGTACGTCATTACAAAAATAAACATCCTGAAAAATCGAATTACGCCAAACACCTTTTAGAACAAAATCACACAATGACTCCCCAAAATAATATCAAATTCATACATTTTTGTAATAACAAACGGAAATTAGACATTTTAGAAGCTTTCGAGATATACAAACACAAACTCAGGGTACCTTTAATAAATGAACATATTGAGCTCAGTAATTCTCCGTTGCTGGAAGTGTTAGATATTTAATTCTTATTATTTTTATCTTTTATTTAGTTATCTATTTTTGTATTTACCTTAGCAACGTGTTTGTTTATATTTATATTACCTTTGATAATGACAGCTTGGTTGTCGAAACAATTATCAGGTTATATTTTAATAAATATTGTGAAACTTTTTATTAATCTTTATTTATTTCATGATTATGTAGATCCACAAGGTAATGGCTCGAGACAGTAAATGCTGAACTTAATTTTATTGTAATTGTTTTAAATAGTTCAACAAAATAGTTCATTATAATACAAATGAGTGAAATAAGTCATTATACACTAGTGAGATGTTTGACGCCCGAACGTGCAAACGCAAGTGTGGTAATTCTCAAGAGCATATATGGCATTTCATTCGCGTGTGATATATGAGGATGATGATATGATGATGATAAAGTATACGAGAGTGGGATTAAACCCACGATTTCTAATTATGAGTCTGATACATCAAATGCTAGACTAATTCGGTGTAGAACTACAAGCTTATTAACAAACCTTATTACAAAAACCATTAAATCAATAAGTTTTCTAAGTATTTTTCTGAATAGTTTTTGATTTTCTTCATAAAGTTTAATGTTTTTAACGTAAAACGAATTCTTCTTTCGATTGATACCAAAATTCCTCTTACATTTGAAGGGTGCAAATTTAGAAGGAAATGATAAAATTCCATTGGATTTCCTATATTAACGTTTACAAAAAAACACATTGTATAATATAGTGTATTATATAATATTATAATAAATACCATGTTCTAAAGACATGATAAAAAATAGTATAACAAAACATGTGCTAATAATAATTAATGATATTTAGGCTGGGTTTATATCAATCAAACAAAAACGTTTTTATACAAAAAGTTTTTGTATGATTTTGTTCGATGTTGTTTTCTTATTAATTGGTATATGAGGCGGTTCACACTGTTGAAACAAAGCACAAAAACATAAAAAAGCAAGTTTAAGCATCTTCAGACGAAATGTTTTGACTAAAACCGTTTTTGTTTGATAGGTATAAATTGCAAGACAAAAAACGTTTTCGCATTCTGCATAAACTTTTTGTTTAAAAGCGTTTTCGTCTTATCAATGTGCTTACAGCTTCAAACACAATCAAACAATTTCAACAGCGTTGCAACGTGTCGGACGTGCAAACATGATCCCTTGTTTGAAGGCGAAACAAAATGTGAAACCCGCGAAACTATGCAGTTGCAAATTTAGTTTGGACATATTCACATCTATTTTATTTGTTAATTATTAATAAAATTTAATTATCTGTGTAAAATGCATATAACGGGTTACAACTAAAAATTTGTACTAACTTTGTGTTGTTGTTTATTGTTTTCAGCCTTACTTTGTGGAACTCCATAATCATGAAATAAATAAAGATTAGTAAAAGTTTCACAGTTTTATTAAAATACAACCTGACAATATTGTTTCGACAGCTATGCTGTCATTATCAAAGGTAATATATTACCTTATCAAAGGTAATATATTACCTTTGATAATGACAACCTGACAATATTGTTTCGACAGCTATGCTGTCATTATCAAAGGTAATATATTACCTTATCAAAGGTAATATATTACCTTTGATAATGACAGCATAGCTGTCGAAACAATATTGTCAGGTTGTATTTTAATAAAACTGTGAAACTTTTACTATTCTTTATTTATTTTATAACTTTGTGTTGGGTTGTAATTACTCACTGATCATGATTTTTAATTTTCAAATAATATTTTAAAATATAGTGTGCTATAGTTAATTACTGCAAACAAAATTAATGATCTTTCAAATTTATATTGTTGTCAGAAGAATTGTCAAGAAGAGCAATCTACATATTAATCTTGAGAGGTAGAGTAATTAAGAAAAGTGAGTAATCTGGTCGCAAGGCAAAAATAATGACGAAAAAGAACAAAAGCATCTATTTATTACTGTACACTTTCGTACTCTTTCTTGTTCGAATGGCATTATTACTTACTATAATACATTTAAGAGATCAGTTATTTTCGTTTTGCAGTAATTAACCACATCATACTATTTTAAATTATTATTTGAAAATTAAAAACTATAATCTGTGGTATGATCTATGATAAAAAGAATTAATAAAACGTTTTAAGTTTGGTCATTCTTATCAGAAGACCTGTTTAAAATGAAAAAGTAGTATCTCCAATCAACAATCCTAAATGATACTGACATTTTTAAAGACATAAAACAGCAATGATACTGTTTTGTATACCAACAAACCGTTTTTCATTCAGTCGTTTAGATTGCTCAGTGTGTGCTAAATTGCAACAAAACGATTTTGTTTTAATGAAAAACGATTTGACTGCCAACGTTTTTGATGTTCAAGTGTGTGACTTACTGTTTTGTCGAACTGCAAAACGGTTTGTATAAAAACGTTTTTGTTTGATTAATATAAACCGATCCTTAAGAAATACCTACGGTATATGTACTTTGAGATGGTGTGATGTTTCAGATTAGCCGTTCGTCTGGGAGAACATAACAAAACATCGGAAGAAGATTGTGAAGATGACAATCCGGAACTTGCAGTATGTTCAGATCCACCATTAAATATAGAGATAGAAAATGTAATTGTTCATGAACAATACGACCCTGATTCTCCTCAACATTTTTATGATATTGCATTACTTCGTTTGAAAAAAGAAGTATCTTACACTGGTATAAGAGATATACGAGTTTAAAAGCTGGAATAATACAGTTCTGAACTTTTGCAGATTATATTAAACCGATTTGTTTACCACTTATGTCTGAATGGCAAACCAAGAACCTTGTCAATGAAAAAGTAGTCGTTGCTGGATGGGGTACTACTGAGAATCAAACGCTGAGCGATGTAAAACTTAAAGTTGAGGTATATTCTAATAATTTTATTTAATAGATAGTAGAGTTTTTACTTATTAATTGCAATACAGCTTTCAGGAAGGTCCAACAAAGCTTGTGATAAAATCTACAACCTTATTGGTGCAAATATAATAGAATCTCAAATGTGTGCTGGTGGTGTACCAGGAAAAGATTCTTGTCAAGGTGATAGTGGCGGTCCATTGATGTACCGTTTTACCACAAATGAAGAAGAGAATTGGGTTGCTGTTGGTGTTGTGTCCTATGGTATAGGATGCGGTAAGCCGTTGATACCCGGAGTATATACAAGAACATCGGAATATCTTGATTGGATTATTGAAAACTTGAAACCATAAAATTAATTTTATTTGGTGTTAACTTAGAAAGAAATAAACATCTGTTAATTACGAATTGCATTTAATTTTAGTTTTACGATAAGCATCTATTATGGTATGTAGTAACACACACGTAATTATTTATTAACGTTGAATGAGAACCCACTATTTACTGCCTGTACACAGTGAAAAATTTAGTGTAAAATTCAAACACTAGATCACTCTAAAAAGCGTGTGTTTAGGTACAATACATTTAGGGCCGATCTATTCACCTCCTTTTAAATTTATCTGGAAGTTAGTTGCTATAGTTACAATTGTTCCCACAATGGTATCCATGACAATTAACTAGCAGATAAAGTTACAAGGAGGTGAATAGATCGGCCCGTTTAGAGTAAAATATCTAATCTGTATCTTCGTGGGGTCCATAGAGTTAACTTCAATACAATGTTAGTGTAAATTTATTACACTTTAAAACAATTACTATATCTTTAATCATTTATGGTAACCTAAAGCAGTCAAATTTCTAATCATATCGGAGTAAGATTTTACGCTTGACTTATGAATCTTTTACTCTACATGGGAAGAATATTGCCTAATAATATATAGGTAAATATAGGTACTAGTATTTATGTACAGATACCTGTTTATGGTGAAAATTTTCAATGTTGAGAATAAAAATAAAATTGTTCAATTTCCAAAATTTTATTTTTCTTGGGGGATTATTGCGGTGATATCAAATCACCTTATTGAAAATTTTATTAACGACAGAACGGAAACGTTAAAACAAACATTTTATATATCAGACTTAAACAAAAGAGAGACATGCTATGGCATAGGCATAATTAATATAAAGGCTATAGATGGGACCACAGTTTGGTTCATTAATATTTAAATTAAAAATTAAGAACAAAAATTTAATGCAAACATAACCTAGATTTCTTATGCATAATAAATAGATCAAATATGTTTATGCAACCTAAGTTACACATTGGGATGGTTTCCTCACTTGCAAGGAAGAAGTAATTTCATTATTCAAATTTACTGATTACGATGTTCAACGTTAAATAAATTTTTCTATTTTCCAGGAGACCAGCTCAGTTTCACGTTGTTAATTAACTGAAAACAAATAAATTAGGTCAATCTTGTTATGACTTATACAATACAATTAACTTTTGAAATTGGTTATAAAATTTCTGATCATTCTAATTAATGAAGGTTTAAATCGTGTCGTTTTGTTACATTGTGACTCTTATTGACTCCTATCCTATTTTTCCTCACCATTGTTTTGATGTAAGTGCTTAGAGTACTGTATGCTGGACATTTTGATCATAAATTGATTAATTTTGGATCAATATTTAAGCTGGAACTTCCATATGCATTAATTGGTATATTCATTGTAGTTCGTACTGTAAAAATTTATGTTTGTAGTAAATTGTAAAGATGCTCCTACGGAGAACTTATTTGTGTTACTTGAATTGTGTATTTCTGTAACTTGTTTGTAAAGGATGAACCTTGATTTGTTGAATTTTATATGTATTTAGATCGTAACGAGATTTGTATATTGTCAATCGTTTTTCTTTAATACCTTCGTTACGATACATTTTTGGACAATGGGTTTATTATACTTTTGTGATCCTTGTTTTAAGGGCTACAATCCTGTAATCATAGAATTAAGATTAGTGATGATCAAGAACAGCTGTGCGGGATTAGTGACGTCATCAAGCTTACTTGATGTGCCTTTATTTTGAAAATATGTCATAGTCGGTTTTTGTTCTGGCATAAAGTATATAAGTTGGAGCAAATTGTAACAAAATCAGTCGACAAAACGTACAAGGCAAAACCTATGCCCGACTCCGGATAAAATCTGTAAATTAATTTGAGGTCAGATACTTCAATCATATGTGTTTGACGTAAATGTCATGTATAAATAAAGTTTGAATTTAATTAAAGTGTTACATGAACAATTTCAAGGATTAAAAGAAGATTTAATTATTGTGCAACAATTATATAAAGTGAACGTGATTGTTTAAATAAATTTAAGTGGATTTATTTTCATCATCGATCTTTGTATCGATATCTTAAAAACAAGAAGTCAGCTGACAGGTTCCGTCGCAGGGTTACCAATAAAGGATTATTATTTAAAAAGGAAACTATTTGTAACATACCAGGTTGGTCATAATCAATGGTTTTCGTTAATTTCATGAATAATAATTAATTTATAAAGTTCATTCTCAATATTATAAACTTATTTGGTTTAGTTTACTGGTTCTTTTGAGAGTTTATTTGCTTTCAATTAAATAAAACAACTAAGTTTCTTTTAATTAAAATTTATTTTTATTTGATAAACAGTTTTATTTATAAATAAATTTTGATTTGTTTTGGTCTGTTTAAATGAATGACCGTACTGGCCTTATGTCAAGCCATTACAACTATTGCTAACATTTGAGCAAGCCTGAGAATTTATTTCTCAATTATTAATTGTATTAATTTGAATGACATTTTTTTTAATTTTGACTTTCCATTCGAATTTTTATTTCGTTCTTTTAAATAAAGTTTATGTGTTTTAAAATTTATATATGTGTTTAATTGATGTTAATACAAGCATCCAGTGTTATTTTCTTTTGAATTCAGACTTTAGCAGTGGTTATCCAGCTTGCAGGAGCTTTAGTGTTTACAACATAAGTTTTTCTTCCTTTCCAGGCATAAAAGTAAATAAGAGTCTCGTAATTCAAATAATTTATGCTTTACTGAGTAAACCTGAGCTAGCTGAGTGGAATAAAGAAAAATATCTGTGGTGTATTCTCATTTTAATCCACTGTATATAATTTGTGTTTATATTTGGAACGGTGGACATATTTTATTTTATTTTTACAGATCATCGCATATATTTTATGCTTGCCCCGAACGTGACGCAATTTTTATTAGTTAAATACACCGCAATACATATCTTAGAATATAAAACTGTAGGAAGGATATGGCTCAATATAGCAGAGTACGTGTTTCCGGTTTCGTAATTAGATATTACTATTGGCGGTTTCCATTGTCTCGAAATACGCACTATAACCTTCATTTTAAAACATAGTATTTTGAAATTAATCTTAGAATATAAACTTTCAATTTAATATTTTAAACAAACGAATACTTATGAAATGTAATTCCCTTGTTCGTATCTGTCCGAGTTTGTGAAAAAAGCAGGTTAACTTGGCGTCTAATGGCGGCCAGTGTGACGTCATATCCGTCGCTTTTAAAGCTCATTGCGCCGGGTAGTTACGCTCCTTCCTACAGTTTTATATTCTAAGCTATGTATTAATACATATACGGTATTGGAAAACCTTCGTCATGGGATTGGATCTTCATGTGTAAGTAAAGGAAAAATAGCGAATAGCAATATACATCTGAGAAAGACGGATATTATGGCATACTTGTCAAATCTTATAGCGTTTTCAATTGACTGATCTGGAGTGCTCTCAGGTTGCTCTGAGAGCAAATTCCGTATTCGATTGGTTCACCTGACATTCCGGTCATAGAGATTTGCGTGTTCGATTGCGATAAGCGCTCTGTGTAAAAGCACACCGAGAGTGCTCTTCATCGATCTGTCTCTCGGCACAGATCAATTCAGATCAAAACAAAAACCTAACCTCTATTTCATTCGTATCTGCGTTACTTTAACTGGAAAAAAGCATTTAAAGTATTATTATGGGTGCTGAAAGTTGTAGTTTGGCTTTACTAGAAATTTTTATCATCAGATTCGCCTAAGAATAAGGAAATTGAAGCTATTATTGAATATTTAAATGAGAAACAGCCATTATGCAAGGTTCGTAATTTTCTGGAGACAATAAATTCATTTTCCGATGAATCGGTAGGTTTGCTATAATAATACGTACCCCATACAATATTTTATTAATCTTTTTTGCTCATTTTTGCGATCCTCTCTTAATAAATAAATTCCTGATCATGTTTCAAAAGTGTTAGTAATGCCAGGTGTTTTATTATTATTAGTTACAATAATTTATATAATAATGTTTGTCTATTTCGCGTATACAAAGATTACTTTGTGACACTGTTTTTGCGAAAAACAGTTACACAAAGTGCTACTTTGTGCAACTGAAAGTAGTGATTTTTTTATTTGTAAGGCTGGCAGTAGGTAAGTAAATTTTGCTGCCAGCCTACTCTGTCATGTCATGCTGTCAACGAAGTCCAGTGTCAGATGTAAATGCGTAATAAGCAATAACACAGCTATATTCTGATTTCAAGATCAAAATTAGATTAAGGAGGATACAGCGAAATGTAAAAATGTAGAGAATGACGTGAAATTTAAACCTCGAGTTCTTTGACACTTATTCTATTCGGTAACTTTTTTTTATAATCTTCTTGTGTACCATTACCGAGAAAAATGGAAAGTAAAATCCAGAATTTAACATGGGCTCTTATGGAGACCATCTAACCTTTAGCAGTTTTAACGAAAAATTATGATGAAGAAATGTAGGGAATCTGATAAAAAACTAAAATGACATACTCTCATATTCGAAGAACAATGCTGCCCAATATTTTTGAAATCTTGTATCTAGTTAATGCACAATAATAATTTAAAGTAAACAAAACAAGAATTTTTCACGACATATGTGGAAAGACAGCAGAGATGTGACAACACCTCATAGCGCGCGAATTCAAATAACAGAACAGCAAGATGACATATAATGACTGTTATAATAATCTATATTTTATTGTATTAACTAATAATCATATATTTTACTAATCAAATTATGTTGAACAATTCAGTCTTCTGTGTTAATAATATCAGAATACAAATGTTAATTCGACGGAAATATTGCAAAATGTAAAATTACCTTTTGCAATTTGATGAATACAATTTATCATCACAATCAGAATATCCACGAAATCAGTAATACAAACACAATAATTTTAAAAATATATGTATTAAGCCTCAACAACTTTTTATATATTTCTTGTATCTGCTTAGCAGATTGTAATCTTTAGACTATACAAAAGTTAAAAAATAGAATATTCCCATCTGTAATTGCATACAAAATTACAAAACATTCAACATGTTTCCACTTATATTTTGGGATTGACATTTGGAGGTTAGGATGTCAACTCAATCGAAAGCTGAAACCTAACACTGCTACCAACAAAATCGATTGATTTCTTTGAGGTGTTGCCACGATTCTTAACCTATTTACATTTATATTTACACTTTCAACAATTAAACAAATGCACTCCAATCGACTTAAATTATTTTAATATATACAAATAATTAATAAATGCATTATAGGCATTCATAATAAAATGATTTTGTTCAGTTTTAAGAATGTTAATTTATTTTTTTATCGATTGGTATTTCTTGTTAGAGCCTATGTAAAAGCATAGGAGATATCCCCTTGCCCTTCACCCCGCAAAGATCCGCTGTAACCTCCTTAAAAAGCCAAAACGTATATCGCTTGTCGATATTGAGGTAAGTTTAATTGAGTTGAATGATGTACACCTCCATTTCATCAAATATTTTTTTCAGTTTTTACCTACTAATGGGAACATAACCAAGGTGTTAGGAAGAATATAAAAAGGAAAGGAATAATGCTCGACAACCAACCCGCGGAAGTATTTTAGGGGCACATTATCCAAAAGAAAAGCACTTTCCCGTGATAGGTACTAATAAGTATTCATTAACTGGCGCCGTTTTGAAAATTTGAATGTTATGCTGCTCAGAAATAACAGCGAGAATAATGAAACATATTTCATTTTAAGAAGCTTTGAATTAAAACATAGCGCGGCTAATAGCGGATTTCCTACGAAAATGCGCTGAAAAGCTTGTTGGGTTTCCGGGTCAAGTTGATGATCGTGAATCCCGTGTCCGTCCCTACTCAAATTTCACTTTCATTGTTTAGATTTAGAGGTTAGGTTAGTTTATTTCAATTGTTGTATGTTAAGCAGTTTTGATGTATTAAAATGTTTATTGTAATAGAAACAGTAAAACCTTGATTGAGTACATGATTGTCTTATCAAAATAATTATTTATAATAAAAATACATTTTTATCCTATATCAGAAGAAATAACTAAGCTGTCACCTTTTTTTAAACTTGAATTTTTTCCTGCCTACGTGATTTTTTCAAAATGACAGTGGATGTCATTGTATGCGTTATCAGTTATTACCAACATTACCACATCAAAAATACCCGCGTGTACATTTTCCCATTTCTTTAAAATAAATTGTAAATTAAGGCGAAATAGTGTTACAATTCCTTTTTGTAATACTGTATATAGCTTAACTCGCCGCTTCGCGGCTCGTTAAGCAAACTTATACTCGTATTACAAACATCGTCATTGTAACACTAGTTGTACAATATACTATTACATAAACATACGACGAACGAAATGATTTTATTCGGTTGTGTATTGTGAATCACTCTTCGATCAATCTAAGGTCAATTTACATAAGAGCAATGACGCCATACCCTTTTTGAGAGCAACCGCAGAGCAATCTGCAATTGAGCAATCCATTCAAAAAATTCTGCTGTGGTATTAAAAATACCAAGGAAGTTTAAGTAGGGGGAAGTGGCATAAGAGGTGTGCACATGAAGCCTCAAGTGTGCACAACTTGTCAAGTTTTAAATTTGGCTGTCAAACGGTGCGATAAAAATTTTATTTGTTAAAAACTAAATTAAAAACAAATAAAAACGTCTGGATACTCGATTAGATGGTGTAGAAGTGATATTAGATATCACAAAAAACAAAAACCTGGAGTAATAATGCATCATTAAGTAATTTTTCCTTATATTTGCGTCATTAACAACTTTTTATTCGGACATCAGGTCCGTAGTACTTAATTTGTATTTATATTGTATTTATACGTGAGTGTTATCACGTATTGTATAAAAATGTTCTTTTTTTTAATTAAATAATTACAGAGAACCATCTCTAAAACGATTTATGAAGTATACATGCATTGTCATCGGTACGCAGTAAACTTTTAAATTCGTACTGGCAGAGTTATTGTCCGTTTAGGTCGTTTAGGAGAATCAATCGGCGCGGCGTTTAGATGTAAAAATTACTTACATACAGATAATCAATAATCGTGACATTTGGAATTAAAAATTTAGAAATAATCATTTGTTTACAGAATTTGCAGATTTCTTAGAAATGTTACGATTATGTATTTCAATTTAATAATTATAATTAAGGTGACAAATAAATTAAAGTAATTAATGAAAAAATAAAAGAGTTTCATATTAACGGTGTCCTGAATAATATTTTAAACAATTTACTGAACCCAACTCTGCATTGTATTTACATGTGTGCTGTCAAATTTGTAGTCCCCTTACTCCACTGCAGGCTTCACTTTTACAGCCCAGCAATTGCATCATGCCACTTCCCCTTATTTAAACTTCCTTGAAAAATACTTTATTCTTTAAACAATAATTATTTTAAAAATTAGAATGAACTTAACTATTTAATAAAATAAACAATTTAGGTTATTGTGTCAAAATGACAAACGTCAATTATGTTTAATAGATATTTAAGATGCAAGTGTAAAAAGCCACTATTTATTGCGCGAACGGTTTAACACACGAGCGAGGTACGAGCGATTGTCTTAAAGGATGTGAGTGCAATGAAGAGACTTTTTACACGTATATCTTTCAACATTTTATCTACGATCATAACGCTATACTAAAGTATTGATTATATTTGATAATTTTTTAAATCTACGACTTATGTCATGTGTACAGTTACAGCCAAAAAAATCTGAGCAAGAGGTTTAAATTATTGTTATTCCATGAATCATAATTAAAATTCTGGATCTTAAATTCAAAGACTCATTGGAAATTATTAAGTAGGCGACGCTACTGTGTATCGATAGTAATATTAGTAGATCAAAAGCCTGATCGACAAACAACAAATTTACAAAAAAGTTATGTAACCTCAAACAAGCGCCCAGGTTTTTTTGGCTGTAACTGTACATATATTAACGTACTTAGATTTTTATGCGCTAAGTTGTTTAGCAACAAGTTTGTAAAATATTCATAAATCATTAATTTATCATACCTCTCTAGTGAGATTAGGGTGCAATAAAAAATTTTATAACACTAGCACAATAAACGTTAACTTTTTACACGAAAATCAGTTTAAAAAGTGGCTACTTTTTGTATGATCGTAGATAAAAATTCTTAGCTATAGCACCAAGCACAAAAAAGTTATTATATTTTAAGACCATTTATTTCATTCTATTCAGAGATTTCAAATAAATATTTTAAACATAAATTATTCCTAACTGTATGCCTTCTTCGAAAAAATGAGCCCTGAGACTTTTCCTAGAAATGTGGCACCCTAAATAGCGAAAAAATTGCAAAAAAGGAAGGAACAATACAACGGTTTTTACTACAGGTCTCTATGACCAACCCTTCTTGAGATATCGAGATTTTCGTTTACATAGAAAATTGCAAGAAACGTCGTGCACCACGAAACAAATATGGATGCCATATTTAAACCAAAGGAATAAAAATAAATTAATAGTGGTTTCCAAACCGGCGTGAAGTTAGCAGCTAAAAGGTAGCAGCCATTTTTCCAAAAGTATGTTTTAAGTAGATATTAAATAGCAGCATTTAATAAAAATAATTAAAACATCCAGGCGTCGTTCTTTCCAATTAAAAATTGGTGTGTGAACACAACATAAGGTAACACACTATTTTCCCAAGATCAACCTCTTAGAAAGCGTCTAAGGGTAGCAGCCACCAACCCCTAACTAAAGAAAATAATTTAAGTGTCATAGCGTCGTCCTTTCCAATTTAAAACCGGTGTAGAGATACATGATAAGGTAACACATCATTTGCCCGACGGTCAACCCCTGAAACGGCGTCTAAGGGTAGCTGCCATTTACTTCCTAACTAAAAAAATAATTTAAATGTGAAGGCGTCAAAATAGGTACAGCGATACAGGATAAGGTAACACATCATTTAAAGTATATTAAAGGAGTAAGTGTGTAACGATGTTACTTTATTTTGGGTGTAACAGTGAATATGCTTATCTTCTGTGCAATATAAGACCGCTTGGATAAACGGCCGACTCAAGCGAGAGCACGCGTCCCTTCTCTAACCGATATTTGGCGTGGGCCGCTCTGTTTCACTCCTAACATTTCCCCCACACTCCGAGAGCACCTATATAAAGAGGTACCCCGCCGATTTATTCAGTCCGTGTCCAGGACTCATCTTCTACAGGACCAGTCAGAAGAAGACCAACCAAGCAGCCAGCCGCCGCCCCAGAGGGGTAATAAGAGTAAGTCCTTTTGCCATAAGTTCGGATTCTCTTTCCGCCCTGATTTCATACCTTACCCTTTCCGAGGCTTCATTGCGTGTTAACCTGGGAGTCTCATCCTTTCATTCCTCACCCCTTTCCGAGACTTCACTGCATGTCAACCGGGGAGTCTCATCCTCACCCCTTTCCAAAACTTCACTGCGTTTAACCTGGGAGTCTCATCTTTTTACTCCGCACCCCTTTCCAAGGCTTCACTGCTTGTTAACCGGGGGAGCATCATCCTTACATTCCTTATCCTTCCGAGACCTCACTGTGTGTTAACCTGGGGGTTTAGAAAACCCAGCTTAAATACGTCAACGCTTCAAGGTCAATAGGTGATAAAATTATTAATTAGTTCGATTACAATGAATTTTAAATTACAATGAATACAGATCAATAAATCAATTTATCAAGTGGATACAGTTGTGTGTTTATACAAGGTATAAATAGTCAATATTTATAAATAGTCAAACGCAAATCTCTCAACGACATAAAACATCAAAAATAATTGAATACGAGTCAACATAATTGTTTTGAAATAAACTAGAAAGGGTAAACGTGTCAGTTTAAAAAGAATACGCATAAACTACTAAACAAAAGTTATATCATAATTGACATAGCAACAGCTACGTTGTGACCATACATTTATATATACATAAAAGACACATACGAAATAAAAAATATCAGTAAATAAAATAATGGTTTGAGGGTTCTCTTACACGGCCTATCATGGGTTTTTCCACCGTAGAGCCTCCTCTCTCAAATAAATAAGTAAAAGTTTTAAGGATCTCTCACACGGCCTATCATGGGTTTTATTACCACCGTGGAGATAATACAGTTTTAAATAATAAATCAAATTATACCCAGGAAAAATAACCTCTTAGTCACAAAGTATATCATTAGTTAGGTTAGAAAATCATTAACCCAAAATCAATAAGTACTGACAATAAAACACATAACAGTAGTAGTCGTATTTAAATGCACAAATAACATGTCCAGTTGGCAATAATTAGCTGTAATGATACTACAAACGTTAAAAACATTATTTTTTAGCAATATTTACCCTTCAACAGCACAGATTGATCAATTATTAAGAATTATCAAACCAATATGCGCTGACAGACAACTGAAACAGCAGCTGCTTTACATAGAATAGATCACGAGAAATTTGCTAGAGATGAGTACATCCGGAAGACAGGCAATGATGGTCAACTGAGCGGATTAGTAGTACATAAAGATTATCTATCCATTTCTTGCTGGGCCACCGGATGGATTAGTCGGAAGCGATGGTATTATTAAAATAAAATGGCCGTACAATTACCGAAACTAAGATTCTTTAAACGTTACATTTGATTTTTTGTATCCTAATGGCACCGAATTGAAATATTCACACAATTATTACTACCAAACACATGGTTTGCTTGAAATAACCAGCAGAGCCTGGTGTGATTTAGTTATCTATACAGATAAAATGATAATTAAGATCATAAAAGTTGGACGTGACGTTAGATTTTGGAATAACATGTTGTGTAAACTCCAAACATTTTACTATTTCTTTATGCTTCCTCATCTTATACCACTACCACCACAGAAAAATTAATAATTTTAGAAAATGGTTTGGTAAACAGCATAAAAACTAGTATAAGGAATTATCAAACAAACGGGGATATGTAGTGACTAGTAACTCTGGTATGAATTTTTCTATTCGTGAGATTTTGATTGACGATTTTCTGTTGCTTGATCGTAGGGAATATGTGAGTACTTTTGTTATGGATCACTGCTTGAATATTATAAACATAAAATATGTAAACCCTTACCAAATCATATCAGTAGCAAAATCGTCAGTAATATTTGGAGAAGACGACTTAACAGATGTTCTTGACACTGGAATTACCTTTTCCGGAAAAGATATAATCATGTCAATTATAGGTGAAAAGGTTTCGAAACAGCACAATGCGCAGAAACCGAAATACGTATGAGCGTTCGAAATTCCGTCGCACGCGCATATCTTTCTTAATGCAGTAGCGTCGGTATATTTCCATTCTGTCTTGTTGCGTGTGCTTATATCTCACAATTATCTTTTTGCTACTTAGGTGAGTTGATTTAAGCTCCAACCCCTTCAATTGAAAGTGGTTATTTAAAGATTATAAAGTGTACTTTGAGATTTTCATAACATTTTATGTGCACATATTTTTAACCCCTTTTAATGAACAACATACGCGCCGCCACTGTACTCGCAGGTAACGTTTGCGCAGATCTTGATGAGTCATTGTGATGTTTCGAAACTACGTGAACTTTAATAAACAGTTTCATTATATTCTGGCTCAAATATCGTGGTCTGAACACTTGAAGCAAACCGACTGGAAAGAATGACTCCTTCACATTTAAATTAATCTTTTTTTAGTCAGGGATTGATGGCAGCTACCCTTAGGTGCCTGCTAAGACCTTTGGATAAATGATATGTTAACTTATAATGTATCCCTACACCGACTTTTTATAATAATAATAATATAATAAAAATTGCTACAACCCATAACCTGGAAACCAGGCCCCAGATGCTATAAGCTTGTGCGGGAGAGAGGGGGCCATTATTATTACGTAGGCCGTACGTGCGGCTGCAGCCGACTGCGCGCAAATTTCACATTTGTGTCACAGCTAAGGAAAACTGCAGAAAACCTTAACCAGATCTGCCGGCACCGGGGCAGTCGATTAAGGGCCGCTTGGGTGAAAGTCCAGAAAGCTAGACATTACACTACCAAGGCTGTTTAAAATTTAACTTTAAAATTGGAAAGAATGACGCCTCCATATTTAAATTATTTTTGTAGTTAGGAGTTGATGGCAGCTACCCTTAGACGCCTTCTAGCCCTTCGGGTAAATGATGTGTTACCTTATCATGAATCCTCACACCGATTTTAAATTAGAAAGGACGACCTTCACATTTAAATTTTTTTTACTTAGGGGGTTAATGGCAGCTACCCTTTGACGCTTTCTAAGGGGTTGACCTTCAGGCAAATGATGTGTTTCATTATCATGTATCTCTACACCGACTTTAAAATTCGAAAGGAAGGCGCCTCCACATTTAAATTATTTTTCTTAGTTAAGGTGTTAATGGCAGCTACCCTTAGACGCCTCTAAGGGGTTGACCTTCGGGCAAATGATGTGTTACCTTATCATGTATCCTCACACCAATTTTAAATTGTAAAGGATGACACATTTAAATCATTTTTTTAGTCAGGGGTTAATGGCAGCTAGCCTTAGACGTCTTCTAAGGGGTTGACTTTTGGGCAAATGATGTATTACCTTGTCATGTATGTCTATACGGATTTAAAATTGGAAACAATGACGCCTTCACTTTTAAATTATTTTTTTAGTTAAGGGGTTAATGGAAGCTACCCTTAGAAGCCTTCTAAGGGGTCGACTTTCGGGCAAATGATGTGTTACCTTATCATGTATCCTCACACCGATCTTAAATTGGAAAGGATCACGCCTTCACATTTAAATCATTTTTTTAGCTAGGGGTTGATTGCAGCTACCCTTAGACGGTTTCTAAGAGGTTGAATTTTGGGAAATGGGTTTGTTACCTTATGTGGCTTATGTTGTGCCCACACACCGATTTCTAATTGGAAAGAGCGACGCCTTGATGTCTTAATTATTATTATTAAATGCTGCTATTTAATATTTACTTAAAACCTCCGCCTATGGACGTTCGGGTACTTTTGGTTAATTGGCTGCTACCTTTTAGCTGCTAATTTCACACCGGAGGTTTTGAACTACCTAAAGGTTTTAGTGTTTTATATTTACAAGATTAAAAAAAAATCATTCAAAGCCGAGTAGTTTCAACCGGTTCCAAGATAACGCTCTTTGTTTGCCGAGCGCTCCTCCACTATGTGGTTAGACAATGTTAATTACAATTAACATTAAAGGCTGATTCTCACTATACGGCAGGCTACCAACATTCTAAAACTAAAACATTCTACTGTACATTTCATATCAACCATCACAGACACGGACCGTCGCCAACAGTTGTTGGTCATAATTGTTGGTGAGAATGTTTTGCAGGTCGGTGTCGGTCCGTTCCTGGAAGAAACGGTTAGTATAAACAGTCGATCGCCGCAAACTGTCGTGTTTGTTGACGTTATTGGTATTGTTAAAAAATTTTTAAACGGTATTTGTAATTGTCAGTGTCAACAAAGTCAGCTTTAATGTAAATCCAAGTATTTCTAATAATAAATAATAAACTACCATATTCTATTAGCCATATTTCATAGCCAGCCGTATAGTGAGAATCAGCCTTAATGACGCAATGTTTAATTTATTGCATAAACAAGCTTGGCTTCGAGTTGGTTTGTTTATTAAAGTTATAAGTATTGTATTTTGTGAAAACGTTTTTATCACAATGAAAAACATTATTGACTGCATAATACTAAATACTTCTAATTAAAGAAGAGATTTCAGTCGACCTTTTATTATGAACTCAATAATTATTTCTTTCCTTTTGATACACACGTTTTAAAGAAATATGATACTTATAATTTTATTATACTGAGGTGTTATTAACTAAATAAAGATATTAAATAAGATTTTATAAGAAAGTCCCACGTTCGGGCGAACATCAAACTTTGAGATTATATTAAATGAATATAATAAATAATTATAAATAATTGAATAATTAAATAAATTCCGGCTAGCTTTAATAATTGTACTTTATAACACCTCAATCATTTTCCTTTCTCCAGTTTTTATTCGGTTAAGCATGAGATTAACACAAACAAAAAGATTAAAAGTTGATTTTACTAATCCCTGGACCTGGAAAGAAAAACTTCCCAAGCCACACACAATAGTTGAATAAACGTGTAATTTTCGTCTATACCAGTAGTATAATTATTGTTGAATGTCAACTTCTTATAAAGGATAAAATGTCCGCGAAATAAACGTTGAAATATAGTGTACAATATACAAATAAATAACGTTTATGAAACACGCTCAATAGTTGTTGATGCAATAGGTTTATATTCAGTAGAACCAATTAAACGTCAATGCAGGTAGGTAGAATGGACGTTTCATGTTTATTTTGTATACTGTAATTAAGAAAAGATAAAAACAAAATTGCAGAAAAAGAAAAAATATTTTTATACTAATACTTTATTGTAAATATTTATTTACTTATTTTTTTTATTTGTTTTACGGCATCAACAGCTTAGGTTATTAGCCGTATTTGTACATTAAGGAGATCTATAATTACTTGTGTCGAGTTACACAATACACTTATAGGACACTTAGATAATACATATCATATAACACGTAGTACATTTTAGAACCTTGAAACAAGAAACAAAAAACGATATAAACAAAATATTTATAATAAAATGACTAGAAAACGAACATTAAACTACTAGCAATTGTATAAATAAAATATGTGTATATATATAAAAATATAACTGTATAAATGTGTGTATAAATAAATATAGAATATAAGAGGAGTATAAATAGAGTGTCATCAAATAAATAAATAAATAAATAAATAAATATATCAATCAAATATATACATAGAAATAAGTACGGAAAATAATTTTATATCGTGGAGAATAACCCAGTTTGTTTTAAATAATTCAATAATTTAGATGTGGCTTGTGGGTTAATTGCCAGTGCATCTGCGATATGAGGAGCCAATCCTATTTGATTCCGTATCTGGTTATACAAGGGACATTCCAGTATTACGTGTGGGATCGTGAGATCGACCCCACATTGGCATCTCGGTCTGTGACGTTCTGTTGTTCGTAATAAGTGTCCTGTTGTTAACCTTGTATGCCCTATTCTAAGTCTCGTTAGGACTGTCTGTTCTTTCCTATCGCAATTTGCGGGATATTTAATTTTTTGGACCGACGGCTTTATTAACTTTAACTTTGCCTCTCTCTCTCTGTCCAAACTTGCTGCCATTTACGCTCTACTTTTTCTTTAGTTATGGAACGTAAGTCGTCTGATCGAATTCGTGATTCGTCGATATTCAGATTATTTGCAGCTTCTCGTGCTATTTTATCAGCCCGTTCGTTTCCTGTGATGCCAACATGACCAGGTATCCATAGTAGAACTATATGGTAGCCTTTAGCAGTTAGATCAGCTAATAAAAATTGTATTTCTCTAACAAGATCATCTTCATTATACTTATTTGATATAGCTTCGAATGAGCTATTAGAATCTGTGCAAATAACGAACTTCTTGCTGGCCTGGCTATAGCAATATAATATGGCGTATTTAATTGCTGCGAGTTCCGCCGTATACATACTCACGTACTTAGGAAGAGACAGAGGGTAATCACTTTGGTTGACGACAAACGAGCATCCTACCCCCGTTGGGATTTTAGATCCATCGGTATATATAAACTGATATTGTTCATATTTATGTTTTAATTCCCTAAAGCATGTAAGATATTCTACCTTTAAGATTTCTTTTTTGTTTGTATTTGGAATTAGGCTTAACGGTTTAGGGAATTGTGAGGGAACCCACGTGGGGAATCTCAGTTATGCGCATACCAAATAAGTGATGGTGCGGCAGAGAGCATAGTGATCTAGCTGCTCTAATTCTGATTGCTGCCGGTCTAGTGATGGTTGGACGGTTCCGATATAGATCCATTAAAGTGTGATCAAGAAATATTTCGTTCACCGGATGATCTGGCTGAATACTAATTCGAGTAGCAGAATTTAGCAACACCTTATCGAAGAAAAACTTTAATGGTAGAACACCAGCTTCGCAGCAGACTGAAAGGTAAGGACTTGTGCGGAAGCCTCCTATTGCAAGTTTTAAACCCGTAAAGTGTATTCGTTCTAGGGATGCCAACCATGACTTACGAGCCGCTGAAAATACTACTGATCCATACTGAAGCCTAGATAGGACTAATGATTGATAAATGGTAAGTAAGACTTCTCTACTACTACCCCATCTAATATATGCTAAAGCCCGAATTATGTTTAAAGACTTTTTGCATCTGGTCTGTAGGTATGAAATATGGTTTTTCCACTTGAGTTTAGCATCAAATGTTACTCCTAAAAAGCGTACTGACTCTGCTACTCGAATTCTAACCTGGTTTAAATTAACATTGGGGATTAAGTTGCATGATCTGAGACGACAAAAATGTACACATATAGTTTTAGTGGTTGAAAATGTGAAACCTAAATTTTTAGCTTATTCAGATAATTGATCGATAGCTAGTTGCAGATCGTTTGTTTCATCATTGGGATGGGAAGACATAAAAAGGCAGAGATCATCGACATACATGATTTTGTTCACCGATGGTGTGTCAATTTCTAGCAGTTTATTAATTGCTATGAGAAATAAGGTGATGCTCAATCGATCCCTGAGGAACTCCATTTTGAGTTGTTCCCATCGATGAAAAGGTGTTACCTAATCGAACTGGTAACATTAGATCTGCAAGAAAGCTAACTATGAAAAAGGCTAATTTGCCTCTGATACCCCATTCATGAATAGTTTTCATAATATTATATCTCTAGGTCATATCATACGCCTCGATATCAAAAAATATGGCAGTTGTATGACTTCGTTGTGCAAACGATTTTTGAATCGTATGTTCTAGCATAAGGAGACTATCTTCTGTGCTTCTGCGCCTACGAAAACCAAATTGGTAAGCAGAGAGCAAGTTCGATCTCTCGATGAACCACACCAATCTCTGATTGACCATCTTCTCAAGAACTTTCCCCATACAGCAGGTTAACGAAATGGGGCGGTAGCTTGTAGGTAGTTCGAGTTTCTTTTCAGCTTTTATTACTGGAATTACAATGACAATTTTCCATTTTACTGGATAATACCTCTTTCTCCAAATGGTGTTATAGAGCTGCACCAGATATTCCTTGGCGTGCATTGGTAATTGACGTAACATCTCGTATGTGATTTTATCCTGACTTGGAGCAGAGTTACCACAGGATTTAAGAGCATGCTCGAATTCGTCCATAGAGAAATTTGCATTGTAGACCATATAATGGTTTGTGTGGAAGTTTAGCGGTGTTTCTTGAGTGTTTTTAATTTCCCTAAAGTCAGCTGAATAATTGTTGTCGCTGCTAACTGTTCTGAAATGCTCTAGGAATGTTTCAGCTATTTTAGATGGAATGCTGGTATAGTGGTCATTTCGCAACATTTGCTTCGGGGGACTTATTGAGATGTTACCTGAAATATTTTTAATTCTGCGCCATACTTCTCCAATAGGGGTTTCATTATTCATCGTAGACACATAATTTTCTCAAGATTCACGCTTGCTAACGACAATTAACCTCCTTACCTGTGCTCGACATCTTTTAAATTGGATACAATTCTCCATTGTAGGATAGCGTTTAAATGTGTTGTATGCCCTTCTTTCCTATTCACACTCTCGGCGATCTCCTCATTCCAGCACGGGACCATTCGTCTTCTATAATTTCCAGGAACTAGAGGAATGCTGGCATTTGCTGCATTATTTATATTTACAGTGATATCATCTACACATTTATCTATATCATCTTGAATCGTCATAGGTCTTATAGTTGAGGAGAATTTTAACCAATCTGCTAGTTTTATATTCCATAGTTTTATATTGTCCATTGATAATATCCAAAATCGCTAGGTATAGCAGTGTTCATTTGAAGACGGGTGGGTATGTGGTCGGTAAAAACCTCCTGCTCTAGTGTGGACCAGTTAATCCTAGTACTGATGGCAGGCGAGCAAAGAGTTAGATCTATTGACGAGAATGAGTTTGATCTAGAGTTTATATATGTAGGTTCGCCTGTATTTAATAATATTAAATTTTCATCCTCTATTAACTGTTCTACCAATCGACCGCGAGCATCAAGAGTTTCTGATCCCCACATGGGATTATGAGAGTTAAAACCGACTACTAATATAAAAGGTAGAGGTAATTGATGAACTAACTCTTGGAGATCTTCAAGATGCCATTGAAAGTCAGGTAAGTATAGATTACAAACAGTTACTTTAAAGGGGAAAGTAGAAACAACAGCTACTGCTTGCAAATTTGTTTGTAGTTGAATTTGTTGGCTTGGCACGTCGTCTTTAATATAGATGGCTACTCCACCTTTGGCTCTCCTATTTGGTGGATCATCTTTTCGAAAAATTTTATAGTTCCTTAAATTGAATATTTGTTCGGGTCTCAGATGTGTCTCTTGAAGACGAAGCATTAGCGGAGAGTGCTTAGTTAGTAATACCTTAATTTCTGGATAATGATGTTTAAGTCCGTTACAGTTATAGTGTATTATATTTTGTGTGTTATAATCCATTGGTAGGTTTTTGTGGTTTACAGCTGAATAACTAAACACTTTTTTAAGTATTTAGTATTTTAAGTATTAGATAAGGAACTTATATTAACGTCGGGTAGATAAATAGTAACGTCAGGCTGATATTTTCCGAGGTCTACCCTTCTTCCAGCCTTTTTTGTTTATCTTTTTAATGGTAGTGGTTGTCAATGGTCTTACTGTGGTATCTGTTACTATGGATTCACTGGTATCCATATCTACAAAACAAACTTCGCTGGAAGGTCCGGGGGAAGGATCCCGTATTTCTTTGTCATTAGTAGGGCAAATGTTGTTTGTAGTTTCATAGAGGTAATATTACTTATGACATTTATGTTTATTGGTGGTTCTGGTGGTGGGAGAAATGACGGGGGAAAATGGAGGGAGGAGTTTATAGGGACAGGAGTTTCTGAAGGGGTGGTACGAAGTAGATTAGAAGTTTTAAAATGTGCTTTAATTGCGTTAATAATTTCCGGAACCAGTGTACTAACTAAAAGCTTTTGATCTACTGTTGCAGGTGGTTGTACAGGTTTAGCAGCGATTCGAGCGTAGGACGCAGTTTGACCAGTAATTATTGCGGGAGTATTCAACATTACTTCACGCCTGGCATAGAAATAGCTAATACGTTTGGTCACTTTTATTTTTCGAATTGCTACTTCTTGCTTATACATCAAGCAGTTTCTAAAATTTGCCGGGTGGTTTTCTCCACAGTTAACACAAACTACCGGAGTCTCGCATGGAACGCCTTGATGTATTGCCTTTCCGCATACGCAAATTTGCTCTTTACGACAAATCATAGCTGCATGGCCAAATTTCTGGCACCTAAAGCAGCGCAGAGGAGCTGTATGTAGGGGCGGACTGGAAGCGAGTAAAACGCTATCTTAACCCGCTCCGGAAAAACAGTTCCCGTGAATGTTAAAATATATGAAGAGGTATTTACTACCTCGCCCTGTCTCTTATAGGTCAGTCGCCTTATGTCTACAACATCTCTCGACTTTAATGTTTCCTCCTTGATTTCTTCTACGCTACAATTATCTAAATCTTTACAGGTTATTACCCCTTTTACGAAGTTTTCTGTGGAACTACTTTAATTTTCTAATTTTCGAGGGAAGTTAAATCTAACAATCTTTTTGTTTGTTCTTGACTAGAACTTTCAATCAATAAACCCTCATTTATCTTTTTCACACTCTTGACGTCACCTATTTGTCTTTTCAGACTGCGGAAAATTAAAAACGGACTAACTTTGCTGAACCAACCTTCTTCTCTTGTAATCAACAAAAAATTGATTTTCGAATAACTTATAGGAAATTTCTTTACACTACTAATTTCCGTTTCTAACTAGGTAAAACAGATAATTTCACCTAACGATTCACTTAGTTTTTTTCTCTTCCCTGGTGATTGAATACCAGGAGCAATTACTTCATTTGGATGATGAGGAAAATGAGGGGAGAGGAGGGATATTCTCTCTTCCTCTAGGAAATTTTGGTTGGAGCAGGAAAAGGTAAAGGGTATAGGAGTGAAGCCGGGACGCTCCGTTTGCGACAGGGGCACTTTTGTAGCATTATTGTCTGTACTGTCATTCATATTTATTTTAATCAAATTGTTTAAGAAGTGTGTAAGTATGTATGTGTAAGAGTATGGTTTTTTCATTCCTTTTATGTTTGGCAGCTTGAGGAACCAGCAACAGCCAAATGATTCCTGTGAACCCGACTCTGGTGGCCTCGACGGAGCCTCCCGCATTATACCGCAAGGTTCCCGGTTCAGGAGCCACCTGGCATTACGGCATAAGCGAGATTTTCGCAAGTTGATAGGGCAGCCAGGTCATGTTGGCTAGACTCACCCGGGCCCCTGTATTACCTTGCAGCCTGGGAGTCACACCCCGGAACCCAGTTTTATCCGCTGTACCCTCCAGCAGACGAGCCCAAGCACCCAGACTGCTACTAGTTCCCCACGCTGTCAAACAAGGAATGAGTGTGCGTGTTGGTAACCTGCCCGTATGCAATGTACGTGTGTGTAGTGTATTGTGTGTTTGTGTTAAAATAGAAAAACTGTGTGTTTATATGGTTGTGTTTACGGGAAGGTATGTGTGTTGGAACGAGGTGTACTGAGCTGGTACCCGTGGGGGCGCTACTCCCCAATGGCTGCCCGCTTTCAGCCACCCTGCGGGTTATTTATTTATTATTTAATAATAAAACGGTTCCATCCTGTTTATAATAAAAGTTATAATAACGTTATAATAGAAGAGTATTCGTTTTTAAGAACAGTTGATCTTGCAGGTAATTGGAGAACAGCCACGGATGGGATATAAAAACAGTGACAGGATATACATATCAAATAATCTTCACACAAACACAAAAATTGAGGCTGAAACAATTAAGTATACATAACAAATATTTTAAGATATGTACCACGTTGACTTCATTATAAAAAAATTATACAAACTTAAATCCGACTAATTTTTATATATAAATTAATACATAAAACCTAACTTTAAACTGATTTTGCCGCGTAAATTGTTTTTCTTACCTTCAGCTGTCAAGTTACTAGTCATTAATGTTTTTTTATTGACATTTATAGAATTTGCAAAGGCTGTTAAAAATGCGTATACGTTTTTATCATGCTATACAATATGAGGCGGGAATGATTATCGTAATATTGTGTGAAAATTTGCACAACGAACGCGTCCATTGCAGCAAACACCGCTGAAAAAACTAGCCAATAGCGTAGGTAGCACATAACAAAAGATTCGTCATGACAACATAACCACAGTATAATATAATACAGTAGTTTCACTCTGTGTCGGTCTCTTTGATGTTTGTGTCGCCGTCGTGTTTTGGCGCAACTACCCAGGAGTCGATATGCCCGCTTATTTTCTAGCGGCAATTTCAAATTGTTGTAGCGGGATATTTGAATATCTAACCTCTTTAGTGATGGTTTTTGTACGGCCCTTCCAAAAGTTCCGTTATAAACCAACAAAAAAAAATGCTGAGAAATAATTTAATGACGTGGAGTTTTCAAAATTTAAATTTCTTGTTTCTTTAATTCTTGTAGAAAGAATAATCATAATAAACATAATAGGGTAATCCAAAAGTATCAAGTTACTGGACGACAAACATAAGATATAACCTGAAATGATACCATAAATTGCTCTCTATTTAGATAAAATATACCCTAAAGCAAACATTCAATGTTTAAATTACTAACATGAGAAACAGATATTTAAAACATTTAGTATTTTTAGAACTACAGAGCTTCAAACTGTTTATTTGTCCTTCTGCGTTCCTTGGAGAAATCTTGAATCTTATAAAATTCATAGGTGATACCTTTTATACAGTGTGAATTAGCTTTGAGCAAAGCTCTGTACTCCAGGATTATATTTTTATCTTGAAAATTCACTGTAAGAATACAAATATACATTTACTAATAAAAAGTAGATAATTGCATTAATATATTTTATTTTGCTTATAAGTTTTTAATTTTTTACATACAAATTATACAGCAGAAAACACTTTAATTAATATATTAATAAACTAATTAAAACTTGTATCGTGGCATTTCTCTATTTTTTATCTTGGTGAAAACTTAGCACACTGTGGAAACCGATCGCATTTAAACACGTGGTGTTAACACTTTAACATTACGATTTAGAGGTTAGAATTTACTGCGCTGCTCGCCCGGAGTCGATTATGCGCGTAGAAATTATGTGACAAAAAAACCAGGGAGTGAAACTACTGTATTATATTATACTGTGACATAACTATAATAATAATAATACTCACCTTATTAATACTCCACTCCAGCCAGTGGCGTGCGGTGAGAATTTAGGCTAGGGAAGCAACCACGATTTTAATTATAATACACCTAGGTACAGGCGCGAATTAACGGGGAGGGAATAATCCCCCCCAATTTAGAAATAAGTATACATAGAATAGAAACAAATAATGTTTGTTTAATTACGATTTATTAAAACAATTATTTTTCCAAAGATTCCCCTCAAAATACTTCTCTAGATCCGCCCTGCTAGGTACAATAAAAAACAGTGTTATAATTATTAAGCTTAAAAGTTTCTCAAAGAAGAACTTTTACACTTTATACTTATGGAATTTGTTGACTATTATTCTTTATTTTAAAAAAACTAGTACTATGTATTTATACTGAAACTCCATTTTCCGGTCTTAGCGAAATACCGGTGCAGGTTTTAATCTTTGTTAAATTTGAAAGTTCTGGTTTTGATCTGCCTTTCTTAATAATTTGTAATTTCTCTCCAAAACTGTATGCGGAAAATTCGTTATTAATAATTTACAAACTGCACAAAAAAATTGTACCGATTCGGATCTATCGAAAGTACTCGAGCCTTTCACCGAAGCAGTTGAATTTGCAGTCGTGACGATAATGCAATTTTAAATTTGCATACAGGCAAATAGTACAGGATCCGTTATTGATGTCGTTGAGAACCGATCGAGTAACCGAATAAAATGTATTTTTTATGAAATAAAATATGTTAACAAAAGTAACGTAGATGAGTTGCCTAAATAAATTTGTTCAAGGATATTTTTAATTAAAAATTCAATATTTAATTTTTTTAAATACTTTCACCGATCTCGTAACCAAAAAAAATAACACTAATTGAAAGTGCAAACCCTATAGAAGACGCAAACATAGGGTTGCTTACCTTTTTCTGTTCAAGGCTGTACAGTTGCCAAGTTTAAATAAGTGAATTGAAAGTGATACCTTCACCGATCGAGTAACCAAATATATTATTATCAAAATAAAGCTTATTATTTTGCAAAACGATAGTATAAGGTTGCTTGCAAAAAACCGTTCAAGAGTCAGGGTTGCAAGTATTTAAAATTTTTAAATCGAAGCGTGCGAGAGAGAGAGATAGGCCCATTCTATTCAGTACGATAGAGGGGGACGCAGAACGACAGCTGCTCACACTACGTCCGTCGTTTGAAATTGTGCGAGAGAGAGGGTCTATGCGTACTGTCCAATGCGATAGAAAAGGACGGGGCATAGCAACTGGGCCCGCCTTTTGTGACGTATGACAAAGAGTGCGCTTGCTCTGTGCGGTTGAGCGGTTAGTAAACGGCAAGCGTTGTGTTGGAGCAACTGACAATATACTCCAAAATATTACTGAGACTTTTTTTTACAGCAGTGAATTCATTAGTGGATTTTATTGAAAAATGGCGAAAAAATGGTTTTTGTGTCACTCGAAGGAGTCTGTTCTCGACTTTAAAGATGAAACTTTTAAAAACTGTTTATCCAAGTTGGCATTCCGGAAAATAAAAATCTTTAAATACGGTGATGTGGACATTTCTATTGCATCATGTGATTCGGTTGGTTACCACTCGCAGTGTTACAAAAATGTGACAGAATACAAGAATTACTACAATTACAAGAATTCACTTCAATTATGTATGGAATTAAAAACTGCACCAGTGTAAATGACGCAAGATATCGTATTTTTCTGAAAAATTTTTCAGCTAAAGAAGACAGCGAAGTATTTTTTAAAAAAATTAAATGCTTTGACTCGAACTGCATACCACCATGCTGGATGTCACTGCAACAAAAAATTTTGCGTACAATTTATGTAAATTCCATGTGGCTCAATGCAACTGAGCCTGATTGTATAAAACTGCAGTCTGAAAATTGCGGTTGGTTTTTTGATAATTATTTAAAACCAATTGGATTTGTTGGAGACCAAACGCCTTTGAAAGTCGAAGACATAATGACAGTGGTTTATGACGAAAATGATGATGACTCTTCCGAATTGGATGATAGTTTTACAATTGAAGAATCATATCCGGAATAATAATATTAACAATTTTTTGTTTTTTTGTAATTCACAAAATATATACAAATAGTTTACATTTTTAGCGTTTACTGTCTCCAGCCTTACTTTGTGGAACTCCATAATCATGAAATATAATATAAATACAAAGATTAGTTAAAGTTTTACAAGTTTTATTAATATCTTAACCTAAAAATATTGTTTCGACACATTGTGTCATTATCAAAGGTAGATAAGATTGATAAACAAACACGTTGCTAAGGATAAATACATACAGAAAATAGGTAACTAGATACAATACATAAATAATAATACAATACAATATAAGGTTAAGATATTAATAAAACTTGTGAAACTTCAACTAATCTTTGTATTTATATTATATTTCAAGTTTATATCTTTTTTTGTTTATTTTCATGTATATTATTCTCAACCGAATTACCTCAATTTCTTTTGTATCGATATTGTATAAAAAAATAAACTTTAATATAACACAATACCCTTATGAAATATTTTTTTGTTCATTTATAGTTTTAATTTTAATATTAATTTATTAAAAAAAATTTTTCTTTCATTACAAATTTTTTAATTTAATATTAATTAATTTAAAAAAAATATCGGACATTTGCAAAAAAAATTGTATGCATCAAATTTTTGAGACAACGATGACACATTTATTTTATTTATATTTAGTTCCTTCTTAAAAGAGATAAAAATTTTAAAATAAGTATATATCACTAACATGCTTTAAATGTTTAAAATAAATATTTACATTTTGATATTATATACGGAACGTTTTTTTTTAGCGCCAATACCTCTGTCACAAAAATGTGTATTTTTCTAATTTGTCATGCAAAATTAATATGCTCAATATGATAAAAATACTCATATTTGGTTAGTTCAATACTGCAGTTATTACAATAAAAATAAAGAAAACACTATGACAAAATTTAATTTTTGAATGAAATTATTATTTTTAAAAGTTTTAAATATTATTTAAAAATATGTAAATAAAAACGTAATTATAAAGATATAAGAATAGTCATATTATTAACAAATGTTTAAAAAAAAGATATGATTAACAAAATGTTTTTCAACAATACTGAATTATTACTTGGGGAAACAAGTCGATTTTCTTCAAAAAAAAAACGTCTCAGAAATATTTTGGAGTATATTGTCAGTTGCTCCAACACAACGCTTGCCGTTTACTAACCGCTCAACCGCACAGAGCAAGCGCACTCTCTGTCATACGTCACAAGAGGCGTGCCCAGTTGCTATGCCCCGTTCTTTTCTATCGCATTGGACAGTACGCATATACCCTCTCTCTCGCACAATTTCAAACGACGGACGTAGTGTGAGCAGCTGTCATTCTGCGTGCCCCTCTATCGCACTGAATAGAATGGGTCTATCTCTCTCTCGCACGCTTCGATTTAAAAATTTTAAACCCTTGCAACCCTGACTCTTGAACGGTTTTTTGCAAGCAACTGTATACTATCGTTTTGCAAAAAAATAAGCTTTATTTTGACATATGAAGTATTTGGTTACTAGATCGGTGAAGGTATCACTTTCAATTCACTTATTTAAACTTGGCAACTGTATAGCCTTGAACAGAAAAAGGTAAGCAACCCTATGTTTGCGTCTTCTATAGGGTTTGCACTTTCAATTATTGTTATTTTTTTTGGTTACGAGATCGGTGAAAGTATTTAAAAAAATTAAATATTGAATTTTTAATTAAAAATATCCTTGAACAAATTTATTTAGGCAACTCATCTACGTTACTTTTGTTAACATATTTTATTTCATAAAAAATACATTTTATTCGGTTACTCGATCGGTGCTCAACGACATCAATAACGGATCTTAGACTAAAACTAAATAGAATTATTTGTCTTTAAGAAATCCAACTTATATAAATTGAAATAATAAAATGCGACAAAATACATTCTCATTCGCAGATTTACATTACTTAAGTAACATTAAATTTAACAAACACTAAATCGAACAAATACCCAAATTATAATAAATAAACATTTGGGCATGAAGCACACTAAAAATAGCGGCCAAGCAATGCTAACAGCATCGTCTACTATATAACCACGCCCTCTGATTCACGCCAAGGCTAAGAGAAGAGCAGTTATAAGCAGTGCTTATATGCAGTGTATGTAACACATTTGAATCGGTAGTACCTTTCCGTGCAAGTTTAATGAGCCTAATTTAAAATAGTACTCTAAATAATTATACTTTTTGCTGTACGGAATTGATATTGAGCTTTAAGTTGATTAAATATTACAAATTTAAATATTACAAATTTAAATAAACGACATCCATAATTTTGTAAAAATATTTTGTTAGCATTGGTTTTTATTTTTGTTAGCATTGCTTCCCTTGCTTCCATGGACCGCACGCCACTACACTCCACCTTTAATAACCTACTGCTACAAACTACAGTAACAAACAGAACAACGATGTTATCATTATTAATTTGTTTTCTGATATAAAGTGACAATTTCTGTATGCCAAACAAAAAAAAAATATAATTTTCTATAATATTCAGATGTGAATTAAAATTTGTTTATTTTATTCATATACAGCAGCTAGCTTGACTTTAGATTTGGGTGACTTTCTACCTTAAACTATAACGCAGATTCCTGTGTTGCTTGGGTTACTACAAACCACACCTGGAATCTTGCATCTGGACGAGAAATAATCTTAAACTCTGTATATAAAAAGATATAAATAGATATCCCACATCAATAATAAATAAACAGTTTTAGTAATTATAAACACAGATTTTGTTTTATTTATAGAATGGAAAATTTATCAAAAATGAATTCATAAATAAAAATCATAGAGGAAAATCTTTCCTAAGCTTGTTCAAATAAATTATTGTTTGTTGACAACCTGGCATGTGGGTTACAACTGATTTCATTTGAACAAACCAACATAAAAACAAATTTAACCAAGAAACTTATTTACTGTTAAAAGAAAAATTTAAATTCAATCAAAGACAAACAAATTTTTGTTCTTAAAGAACTTCTTAAAATTAACAAAATTAATTTATAGAAATTGATTCAAATAAATTATTTTATCCAAGTTTTTTATCAGAAAAACCAAAATCTCATAATGACCCACCTTGTATATAGTTCAACAACCAAATATACCGCTAACTCACTTTACACTTTCTCTTGTGCGCAGTCGATAAAACAACATTGATCCATAATCAGCTGTTATATCCATACAATATTTAAATGAGAATCGATAAAAAAATCTTTGATTTAAATGAAATAAATCAATCACAATTCCCAGTGATTGTTCAAAGTGCAAAGACAAATCTTCTTTGTTTCAAATATTACAGGTAAATATCCAATTCAAATATGATTGACGTTTATTTTGATTAGAAAAACATCTGATCAATCTAACCTAACTTAATTTTTACAGATTTTGATCTGGAGTCGACATGGTTTCACCCTTTTACTTTTATCAACTGAAATTGTTCTTTTTCGAAAGACCTTTTATCTGTTTGGCCAAAAAACAACCGAAATTGCACGAAAAATCTAAATAACGCAAATGTTATAACGTCACAAATAAAAACATACGTTAAAAATTAACAGTGATTTTAATTCTAAATAGATGAAAAGATAGCTGGTAAAAAGACGATTCAAATAACATAACACACTTATGGTCTAAATTATATAATTACAGGAAAAATGATCAGCTGTCACTAATTTCATTAAAACTTAATTACATTCTGTCTAAACAAACCTCCAGCTATCTCAGTGCATGGAATACTTACATTGTTACACCAGGTAACCTACTCATATGGAGTTCACACAAACTATCACAAAACAGCAAAGCAAAACTTAACTTAAAAATCTGACCTTCACAATTTAAATCAAAAATGATGCTTATGAAAGTCTTGGATAATTAAAACATAAATGCATCAAAGCTACACCAATTCTCGTCCAGGATACCGTACTCCAGGTGACTGAATCAAAACAATGGTGCAAAACATCAAATTAATATAAAAAATTTCCAAAAATCAATGAACATCAACACTTCATTTGAATGACGTGATTTTACACAGACCTGGGAATTAGTAAGTTAAATGTAACCTGATATACATCAAGGTAAAGATCTGTTTTAACTATTTCCAGTGAAATATTTACTCGACTTGGCCTGACTTTGTGGGAAAAGGATAAATTCTATTTGCGTTAACAAACGTCATACTCAAATCTAAAGTGCAGATAAAACATTAAAGAGAGGGCCGGCGGTAGACAAGTGTGTTTTAAGGGTCGTGGCTTCTAATCCCACTTGAGGCGACGGGATTTTTCTAATTAGAAACTTCCGCCACCTCAACTATGGGTGTGTGTACTCGTGTTGCATGTTAGATGGGGGGTAGATAACCTTAGCAGTTGGTTCCCCCGTAGTGTAGGCGTGAAATAATAAAAAAAACATTCAAGAAAAGTGGATAAACTAACCTAAACTTGTAATCTATGTTACATAAAACATGTTTTGTTCTAAAACAACATAAATTGCATATATGCCTTTTTTAAAAACTTTTTATGAAAACTTTTTTATGGAAATTGAGGTTATGTTTGTATGAGAATCGTACTCCTATAAATCTATTTAACTTTACAAATCTATCTGTTACCTAGCATGTAACCTTTTAAATAAATAAAACTAGTATCTTAGCATGTCTGTCTTTCTTTCTATTGCATATGAATACTTTATATATAACATAATTCTGATTATTAGTGTGCTTCCGAATACCAATCGTAGCCCATAAATATCCTTTATGCACAGATACATTATCATTAGACGTCATGTTAGAACTGTTTTTGTAGATCTTGATTGGTTCTTACGTAACCTCCGAGAAAATAGAGGCCACGAACAAGGCTTGTGTCACGTGATCTGACGTCACGAATGCCGGCTATTGCAGTTTACATTTGCCGTGATCGTAGTCGTGTGAACTAGACTCTTTTTCGGAAGGTTTTCTTTCAAAAACTCTCATAAATAAGTTCAAATAAGTTAAAGTGTTAAATTAAAGGTGTAGAATTTCAGATTTACCTGATTTATGTGAAGACAATTTATAAAATCAGTGAAAAGAGACTGTTTCTCAATAGCCGTATCGAGTGTAGGCGTTGGCAGAAATGGCCGCTAAAATAACTTTCGGTTGGTGTCGTTCATAATATGATTGTGTATTGTGCCGTTTACCTATATAAAATACAATTTCATAAATATTTTGATTAGTTAATCAAAAAAGCCAACAGTTTGACGAGATACTTGGGTGAGTCTTGTTTATTTCTTTAAAAATGCCTGATAAATGTTGCGAAGAATGAAGATATTGTGGCTCTATTTCCTGTAAAAAAAACTTCTGCCGTTGATTTAAAAGAAATGATTTTAGAAGTAATTAAGATTCTAACCAAAATTGGTTTTCGGGTAATTTCTTTAATTTGTGATAATTACAGAATGAATCGAACTTGTTATCGACTTTTAAGTAGTACAAGCATTAAGGAAGAGTTAGTTACCTTGCTTTATCCAAAATGTTTCTGATCCGCAACAACAAATTTATTTACTTTTTGATACTGTTCATTTATAAAAATCTATTCGAAATAATTGGTTAAATCAAAAAAATAAAGAACGATCACTTGTTTTTTGCCATTTCGATAATTATATAGCATTATTAATAGCATTAATAATGCTATAGCATTATTAAATTAAATTGTTTAACATCCATTACTACCAATTCAGATTTTGTTATAAATTTTACCAACTGTGGTGAAAATGACTCTGCAGATATTAGCAAATATTTAAAAAATTTAACAAGAGGTGCTCTAAAACAACCATCTGAATTATTCTTTGAAGTCTCTATTCAGGCGTATCAGATATTCAGTGAGCTTATTTCAGATAAATATGAAACTGAATTTCTAAAGACAGGTAAACAAAGGATTATTTTACGGGAATTGACAATGTTAAAATTGGAAAAATATGTACACGAAATCAATGAGAAATGTATTTTATGTAGCAAAACGTTGAAGTCGATACTGTTAGAAAATTGTCATATTCTTGCCAATATATTTCTCAATAACTATTCAAAAATAATCAACGACAAAATTAACACCCAAAACATGGATCTATCAAAGAGAAAACTGATTAAATTTAATGGTTAAGAAGTTATAAAACACATTAACGCATGGAGATAGGGCTTTTGGCGAGGCCTCCATAATAGCCAACGCGTCTATCATGGGTACCTCAACGGTGACGTGGAAAACCCTATTCATTGTTTATCATAATATAAGTGCTTTTTTTGAAATAATATTCAGTTTTACTCAGAAATATACAAGTGTCTTTATGATGGGTATTTTACGTTTCGCAATTGTTAGCCGGTTTTCGTGACGTCATAATTGCTTGGTCGCGGCCTCTTGACTATCTCGGAGGTTACGGTTCTTAATATAATTTGTAAACTTATCACCAATGAAAATAAACTGAAATTAAATATTTTGGAATAATAACTATAGTAACGTACTACGTATATAAGCACATAAGTATACTCACAGCGGCTTGATGTACCTGCGTACTGATTTAATTATATTTTTTACATAATAATATATTTGAGATAAAAACTTAATCTGTGCATAAAATGGTGTATGTATAGCGGACATAACTTGCTTTTATGGCCCTACAGCCTTTTCCTAATAACTAGAAATAACGCTTCTGGCCATAAAAGCTTTTTTTATGCCCTTAATACATAAATAACAATTATGTGTTATTAAATTAATAAATTTTCAAATTGATGATAAGCAAAGACGAGAATTAAAAGCTGATAAAGAACACTTTTGTTCCATATAAATTACATAAAGAAACATTATTAGGCAATATTATTGGTACGCCAATGATCTGACATATTGCACAGGCTTATCAGCAAATATTCCTCATCTCTGATGATAAGATATCATCTCAATACAAACTAGTTCGAATCCCAACTTGTTTATGCAATAAATTACAATCAATGTAAACATTGTCGTTTCAAATCTCCTTTACACATACGACTTTAATAAAAATAATATAAATCTATTAAAAGATAGATCAGTAAACAACAGTGCCCAGAAGTCTCATTTTTATACAAAATATTTTAACATAATTAATTAGTCATATTTGCGCGCTTGAACATAAAGGAAATTAATTTATTTAATTAAAAATTAAAGTTTTTAAAATCTTATTAATTATTATCATTAGATGGATACATAACAAGCGAAATAAACAAGTTTGAAGTACATTTAGATAAGAAACTGGACGTAGGTGATTCCCCTAAATACTTCACCCAATCAGAGAAATCTATGTACTTCTTCCGACCCTATTGGAAACATTGACGGGCGACAGAATAAACGAGAGGGATGTACTCGCTAAGAGTTTAGCAATAGTCATAACGCGATAAAGATCAGGTAATATAGGTTGCATATTTCGGAATAGTAAATTATTTCTTGGTAACCAGAAGCCTTAATACAAAACTACGCAAATCATAGGATTTGCGTAATTTTGTACTCAGCTTAGAGCTAAGGGATTAGCAAATTCAAGTGCAAAACTATTTGGGAAATATCTTCCGTGTTTTCTCAATATATAGTCACCCAAAATGTAGACACCCATGACACGGCAAGCGGTGACCCAATATATATATACGCCCATAATGCAGACAGGTGCGCATGTGCATCAACCTTTGTCATTATTTGTCCCAAAACCTAGATACATGTTCTAAAACCACGTTGTTCTTAGAGATTTATCAGTCTTTGGTTTTATATTGTGTTTAATCAAAGGTTGTGCATACCAAAATCGGGTTACTAGTTATGTTGTAACGTTTCAATTTTCAATGATTGAATTCGTCCCATTTCGGTTAGTTAGGCAACACATTTATCATTGGCTACTGACGTCATATTACGTTTTTAAATTTTGTTTTTGATAATTCGGCCATTTTAGCGTTATACTCTTCGAGGAGAAGGACTGTCTCTACTTTCGAAGTTTTCTTCTTCAAATTTTCCAGCCATCCTGGTATGTTACGTGATTTTATAAAATATCTCAAATTTTTAATTTGTTTCTCTTTTAGGAGCTACATTTATTATGAATATTGTCCATTGAAATATGGTTAGGTGTTGTTGTTTCGTTAACCTCTGACCTAGTGTAGAGGGTAAGCTAATTTGTGATTCATTATCCTTTCAACGGTGCTAATATATTTTTCTCCTTGTAGTCTTACCCGGGAGTCTGGGGTTTTGTTGTAGATGCACACATTCCGTTAATTACATGTGGTGATTAATGTTTTTACTTGGAGCATATAAACAATACTTTGATTTCTCCATAAGATTTCATCTGGGGATCTAGAATTCCATACTATCGTGCAGTAACCCATGCTGATTTTGATGAGAACATTTCAAGAAACGATGGCCAGGCAGATAGATTAGAAATGTCAGATAGCTTAGATTTTTGTACGCTCAAAGCTTGGTATAACCAGCTGCGTTGTCAAATTTAAATACTATAAATATTAAAAACTTGATTTATTTATCGTAATATTTGGTACCTAATTTATATTGCTAGAATTCCATCAATGTATCTTGATTTTATGTTAAAGAGTTTTGGAAAAAGCGAGCAACCTTTTTAATGGTGCATATGTTTTTAAAGCTAGTAACAGCTCTGATGATTATATACGATTTAATATCTACATCATTATTAATATTACATAAAATTACATATAGATAGGCGCATAAAAGTAATAAGGTTTTTTTATCGATCTTTGAAATCTTTTTAACAGGTAATTCAAGTTATTGTCACCTTGTTATAGGAATTTTTATGAATGCGTCGTACTATAGTCCAGTTCACGATCAGATAGAGTAAATAAAACGCCCACTTAAGAGCGGGCATTTAAAAAGCTGTTGTGTAATTGGTATAAACCAATAAAAAGGGGTGCAGAGATAATTGGATGCAGTTCATACATTAATTGCCAGCTTGTACTAAAAGTTCCGCACATTGTAGTGAAAACAATGAATTCTTTTATTAGATTACAAATTAAAGCAATTAGTATCAGTTTTTGTTTAGACAGCAAACAATCTGTAATACAATATATTATATTATGCCAATGTAATATATTATAATTCGATAGAAAACAATACGCATATTAGTAGCAAATAAATAAATGGCAACATCGGTAATTGTGAGATGCGCAAAACATCTTGACGGATGCCTGTAACCTAACTTCTCCTTGTTGTTATTACGTTTGATCCAGGTGTTATTATTTGTTGTTTTATCATTGCTCGTCTCTTATTTTTCAAAAAAACTATCTTTTTCAACACAATCTCGTTGTTGTTGGATTTTAAAGTCGGTACGTAAACATATAATTAAAATTGTAATTATTTAATTTATTAGATATAAGCCAATTGTGTATTGTAGGTAATTATATTGAATATGGCCGAGGGAAGTATGGTTTTGTCGCCCCCTACGGGACTTCAAGGTATTGTACAGTTGATGACAAAACTACCATTAGAAATATTTTCAAAAGTTACTGTGAAGTTAACTTAAACGCTTCAAAGACACAATCTGTTGAATTTACTGGTAGAGCTGCATGTATCCATATTATAATGTTTTTAAGCAAATGTCTTTATTATACCATATTTTATATTTTTTATCACAGGCGTAAGTGTGGCTAGCATGTTCAAAGTACTCAAAGAATATCAAAGTGAATCAACATTCCAAGAACCAAATCATTATCATCGCAACAGAGCTATTTTGGATAATGTTGGTGATGGAATGAAGAGTGATACAAGACGCTTAGTACATTCAGTTTAATAAGTTAAATAAACTAATGCAAATTTTTTTAATTAAAATAATCCTGAAAGTGACATCTGTTAACGCAATAATTAAATAAAAGGTCTTTACAGTGTGAAACGGGTTTCTTCATGAAACTCCACACATTTTAAACTATTACTCTATCTGTTCGTGACACAGACTATAGTAAGCTCACGGAGTATCGTCACGTTTTTCTTAAATTTGATTTCGTGTATAGGCGTTTCTATACATGCGCCTCGGCGAATTAGCCTATTCCAGTTCTTTCAATTGTATTCAGTAATTTCAAATAGCTTTCAAATTTAGATCCTTAAAATTAATAGTCATTGTAATCAACTAGTAATAACTCAAATTTAATTTGAATTTTGGGAATTTGTATTTATATTAATTTTTTACATAGTTACATTTTATTGTTGATGATATTATATAACCCAGTTGCGCTAATAATTATATGTATGTTTCCAAGTAACAAGTTTGTGTTTTATTTAGTTTCTCATTACTCAGTTTGTACCATTTCTCTGGGTTTGCTTAAAGTTTGTTTTGTTCAGTTGGTCACTCAGCAAACTCACCAGTAGGATGGTGCGTACAAATCACAGACGTTTATCTCCGACTGAAGAGAGTAAATAAACTCGAAACAGTCTGTCTCGGAGTACCGTTTGTGATTTGTACACATTTATTCCATTTAGTGGGTGAGACTTTGAGTTTTACGTTTTTTACCTTAATAATTACACCCACTTTATGTTAGCAATTATGATATAAATATGTATATTTATATTTTTTTAATTTGTTGAACAAAGGTTTGTTCCTGTCCTCAGGATTTGGTTTTTGATACTACAAAAATTAAATAACGTTATAACATGAAATATATCGAAATAAATTGAAAATAAATTTGCTTTAATTTTATAGTATTACAACGTGTTAGTTTACGAATTGTTTTCTTTCTTTAAAGCTCTAAAAGCCACAAAACATAAAATACCAGTAGTAAGTATATAATTCTCGATTTCACACGTTCAATTTGAGTTTTAAACTAGTTATAGACAACTAGAAAGTCCAATGCCCCTACTCGAAAATCCACCCTAGAGCCGCCCTTAAATGGGTTAGGTTCGATTAGGCTAGATTATGTTTAAGTGAGGTTAGGTTATGTTTAAGTGAGGTTAGGTTATGTTTTGTTTAGGTTACGTTAGGCTATGTTTAGTTATGTTTGAGTTAAGTGTAAGTTAGGTGTGGTTAGGTTAGGTTACGTGTGTATGTTTTGGGTTGTATAGATTTTGGGTGTCGGGATATTGGGTCATGGGGTGTCTAAATTTTGAGTGACCGGATATTGAGACATACCCTTGGTTCACAGTGATTATCAACCCGTGTTTATGCACGTCTATGAATGTTCAGTAGTTCTGGTAATTTCCCGGTCAACTGTACAGGATATCTTCATACTAGTCAGATGGGCCTTTCCACTGAATTTTCTAATATGAAATAATATATTTCTTAAACGCTTTGCCTATTTTCTGATCCTGTCATCTTATACCTGTACTTAAATATTGCTTAGATTAGAATAAACTGTTTATTCTCAGTGGGTGGTTAATAAAAAATAGAATTTTGTTAGATGTATCTTTCAACACAGTCTCTTTAGTTATCAATGTTATTATTATATGGAAGTTGTTTTTTACAGTTTATTATCATCTTTACAGTGAAGCAACCCAAAATATAACTGTGAATGTACAAAGGTCATAGTATTATCGCGTAAGTTGACGACTTTAACATTAAAAATGATTAAACCAGGTGTATTTATTTATAAGGATCCGGCTAATAAAACTTACCAGTTGCAAACTACAAGCCGGCAACTATGTTTCGTGTCGTATTTTTGCTTTTCTGCACTTTGTTGTATTTCAGCAATAGCGCACTTAGTAGTAAGTAATATTCTAATACACGTTCGTTTTATTTTCAAGAAAAAATATTCTACTTTTATTTATAAAAGATAATGATTTACAGAAAATATTACCAGCGACCTTCTTCCCGGTAGAGATGTGTGTGGTAAAAATATAGAACAAGATAGAATTTACGGAGGAGTAGAATGTGGAATTGGAGAACACCCTTGGTTAATTCTTTTAGGAGATAAAAGTGGTAAGCTAGGAAGTAACTTGTATTTATTTATTTTTAATATTTGTTTTGTCGAATCAATGATGGTTAGATTTCCCATTGGTACTGTTTGTAATTATTGGGTTTATATCTTCATGAGTTAGTTATCAGTCCAGAGTGAGGCAGACCTTGCAAAATGGGTAGTTAGTACACTAGCCCGTGTGGTCGTGTCTATAAAATTATAACAAGTGATGGTCACTCTTCGAAATTTTATACGTGCGACCGCACAAAACTAAACATCAACTATGCATTTAGCAAGGTCCCGCTCCTTCTGGCTTATTAATCATAGACATTCTGATTTTCTTACAGATTTCTGGTTTTGTGGCGGAGCTTTAATTAATAACCGATACGTTCTAACCGCTGCCCATTGTCTTAAATATCATGAAGCTGATAAGTATGTATAAGTAGTTAATTAATATCAATTAATCAAATGTGTATTGTGATCATTTCCTAATGATTATTATAAGTATGTTTTTCACATTACGTAAGACTACTTACTAGTCACAAAGCGGCGGATGTTTTATATATCTTGTTGGGCACCAAGCATAGGTATAGTTTGGCTAGCAGAAATTGGTATTCATGCCCGGTATTTCACAACAATAGTGATTATTCCAACAAAGAACTGTTATAGGATTACTCAGCTTACTGCTTAAAGCCTTAAATAAAAGGATACTTTGAACTCAAATGTCAAATGTTATCAAGTAGGGATTTAGGACATTTAAGGGTATAACTTTAAATTTTTAAAAACTTCATTTATTAAGACATAAAAAAGAAAGTTATAAATATAAAAATCGTTATAAATAATCGTCGAAATATAAATCGTTGCTATCTATCTCAAATTGTTTCTATTCCGTCATACTTAAATTATATTACCTCAAAAAAGAAAAACAAAAATGAAAAGAAGACGGCCCTGAATGCAAGTCCATATAACTGTTGTTAAATACTATTTCTAAGATAATTTAACAATAGTTGTTACTGTCGGTACTTGAATCTAAAGATATTTTAACAAAAGGTATTACTGCCGGTACTTGAATCGCAGAGCTATAAAAACCAATTCCTGTAGGCCCGACTATAACTTCTGGCCCGAAGTGAAAGTGCTTAATCCTTCATGTAATTTGGGCACTGGACTGAATTTCTACCTGACCTGTCTGAGTGTTTGTATATTACAGTATAATCCTTAATCAACTCGGTTATGAATAGACCACAAAAACTGAATGAACTTAAAATGCAATTGTAAAGTTTATTCATTTTTAATGTTTGCTAGGAGTTTATTTATTTAGACAAATTGCAAATAAGAAAATTATATTTTAAATTAGCAAGGCAAGTTATTAAAAATGTATTTACATAGCATTTAACAAAAGAATTTTATTTTCGCTGCCACCTATCTAACTATAATGTTGAGTCGTTGAGTATGCGTATATATGTACTACTGATTTCATAATGATCTAGGACAGCAAGGATAACATGATGCTTTTTTATTCTTTTTTTAAATGTAAATTTATAGGATAAAATAATAAAAAATAGCATATTAGCCTTGCTGTCCCAGAACATTATGAAATCAATAGTATCTATTCATTCAATATAAAACATAATTTTCCAATTAGATATTCAGGATCTTTTCTATTCAAGGTTACCCTAGTGCCCAGAGTATTTTTATGTTTGGTAGCCGAATTGTATGATGAATTAATGCAGCAAGTTACCCACTGACCTATTTACATATCTTTTTTTGCGTTTACCTGTCTTAAATATGGCAAATGGATGCCAACAACTTTTGAATTTATCTGTAATAATTTAATAACAATAATAATAAATCATCTATTAAGGAATGACAAAAAATATTTGTTATACGTACACCCCAGATAGCAAGCGAACGTCCATAGAATGTCCATAAAACATTCGCTTTAGACTTTGCAATGTAGATAGTACGTCCATAGAACGTCGTACGTACGTTCGACTTATGTCCATTTTACGTCCTTGGTTCACAGATACATATGTCCATAGGACGTTCACAAAAGAACATTCAGTAGACGTTTGTAAAGGGACGTTCAACGAACATACGCTATTAGACGTCCATAGGACTTCTGTTTGCGACATAATTAGGACTTTCGATATTTAATTAATACCTACAATTAATTAAATTACAGAACTAATTAAATTCTGTAATTAATTTTATATTTAATTAATTGAAGTAATAATTTATTTACTAGTAAATTAGCAATTTGTACTTTAATGTACTTTTGTACTTTATCATTACTAACAAACTTGATTGGAGAGATAAAACTTGTTAAAGATTTTATTTTGTAATATTTTTATTGTTTTAAAGTATGTTACAGTTTACAATATGTACATTTATGTACTTAGTTTTTGCAGCCGTTGTCCTACGCGCTGATCCATTTCCCAGTTACCTCTTCAATTAATTTGACTGCCATATCAAGAGATGCTAAAGCTGAAAACATTAATGCATAATAAAAGAAAATAAATTCTTTATTACTTACCAGATTGAAAACAGTAGGTACATATAGCTTGACCAACGTTCACTGTCAACGGTCAAACACAAAATAAAAACCATTCACCAAACCTTGTGAAGGTCGACCCTTCGTACCTACCTTCTCTTCTATTTCGAATTCAGCAGGCTTCAAAGTGAGATAGACAATAGTCTTTACATTGTTATTTGGAAATTCCCAAAAACCGCATTCGAACAATTTATCGGAGAAAGTTTGCGACAGGTTTACTAAACCGTAATCTATTCTATAGGGTGATTTGAATTCTTATTTAAATTACAGCCACAAGAACAATAAATTCAAATAATTGTAATACCTACCTATTCCACAAAACTGGTTAAAATTCAAAAACAAAAAACACAATAAATGCAGAAGTTCGGTTACTTAAAACTTAATCATATAATTTTTCATAATTATACATAATTAATTCCTCTATTGATTTTAACTCAATTTTCTCTTCAAATCCAAAAATGATTTTATTAACTAAATACACTAGTTGACAGATTTACGGTGAAACTGAAACTTATAAAAACGATTTAACGCAGGGATCAAATAACTCAAATATATTTGAATTCATGTAATTTTTCATTTAATCTTTTTACTTTAGACAAATAACTTTGTTAATTTAGTTAATTAACACAATTTTAACTATTTTTAACAACTTATTATGTACTTTATGCGATTAACTATTTATTTACAATCATTTGTTTTTATAAATATTAAAATTGTCGAGAAAAAACAACCTACAACGTTCATTAACAGATGTACATTGATAGTTCATCATCGCATATCCTATAGACGTCCTTTTTTGGTTCAATAACGAACGTACATTATGGGGTACTTTGTTGATCCGTTTTATGTTCACGGACATTTGGATATAAAATGGACCAAAAAGGACTCCCTAGGACATTATGTGATATCTGGGACCATACACCATAAACATTAATCTTTAAATATGTTCTCAAATTAATTAATGGATTGATCGACTTACCTGTAAGGATATCGATTTAAATTATTCGAGCTGTTAGTCGAGTCAATTAGATCGTAGTAGGAAAGAATAAATTGTGTCAAGGGAGGGATAGTAATAATCTTGCCGGACAAGAGCTCGAATAATTTAGATCGATCATCCTGACAGTTAAGTCGATGAAACTGTTAATCTTGGTGCTGTCCTGCATAATTATTACATGAACACATTGTAGGATATCTAAAGAATTACTCAATCTAACTAACATTATCCTTGTAATATCAATTCCAATGTTTAACAAAACACAAAAGCCATTTAAATTCCTAATACACATTATGCGTTCATTACTTTATTATAAATTAATCAACCAGGCGCGGATCGCCGGGTAAAGGCAGGTGAGGCTGAGCCTCACGTAAACGAAACCAAATAATTACTAAATAAAATCTAAATATTTTACCGTCAATTATTTTTTTATTACTATGTTAATAAATTTGTTATATCAATACTTTCTAGATTAAAAATATTGAATTTAATATAAATAATAAGCTTATTTTATAATAAAATGTATTTATATGCGCATACCCAACGCATACAACGCGATAAACAGAATGGATGAGGCTCAAAATCTCAAGCTTTAGTTCATGCATCTGTATTCTTTGGCTGGCTCGTTACAGCGTAGCGTCATGGTTATCGATCGTATATTCTTTCTCTAGGCAGCATTGAGGCTGAGACTTTACAGCTTCATGAATCAATGAAAGATCGAGATTCGTAATATATATGTTATTTTACCATCGCGACTTCCGTCAGAATACTACCGAAGACGATTTCTTTCATGTTTTGTTTTACTTTTCAAAATCGTATTAACTTGTGTGCTATATAAGGTGCTTTTATAAGGTATTCAAGAGATTGTTTAGGTATATTAGTGAAAAAGTCGGGGACTTTAATTAAGCAGGCGTAAAATATAATGATTCAAAAGAACGTATTAAAAATTTTTTAGGTCTCATACCTACAATGAGAATGTAAACAAAATCAGCAACTTATGTGTTATTTAATTGACGTTACAATTTTATTGGGCAGTCAGAAATTACCATTTCGGGGCTATGATGAATCGACTACTTTAGATAATATTGGCAATTTTACGCGCAATGTAGATATTAGCGAACATGCTGAAGAAGTTAAAAACATTTTTACTAGTCAGAAACTATTTAAAATCAATTAATTTCTTGTTGCGAGAATTATTTGAGAGAATCTATTGACAGTGAAATTAATAATGCAAATTCTTTTTCAATAATTGCTGATGATACAACAGACCTTGTGAAAAATCACAATGCCCCATTACTATCCGGTTTGTAAATAATCGAAATTTAAAAGAACGAATTTTAGGGTTTTTTGACGCAAGTGCTAATAGAACTGCAAATGCATTATTTGATCTAATAGCTAACGTTTTATAACCCTTTAATTTAAATTAACAAAAATTAGTTGCTCAATGTTACGATGATGCTAGCTAGCATTATGGCCGGAGAGTTAGACTGCCTGAAATTGAATCTGGTCATCTGGTGCACCTTTACTACAACCTACTACCATTATTTACACATTGCATCGCCCACAGATTAAATTGGGTTTTGCAGCAGGAGTTTTTTTTCGAGCCTCACCTTCCTAGGAAGCTACGAGCCGCCACTGGAATCAACTATTATAAGGCCTACCCGTCAAACTATATTTTTTTAATATTTAATTCACTGCGTTTAATAAGGTATAAAATACGTGAGCCTTTTGGTCACGTGTTTAAAACATTTCTGTTTATCGTATTGTAAAACTGTAAAAGACGAACGAAATACAATTTAATAATACAAGTTAATACAAGCATTATAATTTTATGATTGTTTGTCTGAGGTTGATTGAGACTTTTTGAAATATAATCGCCCCTCTTAAAATTTTAAGACACGAAACTGAACATAGATTTTGCGGGAAGTAAGTCTGGAGTAGTGTCAAAGAGTGGTCGGTGGGCTGTGGCCCTGAGCCTCGCAATTATTTCGCGATTCCACCTGTTTCGCGACTTGTTAGAGAAATTACATCAGGGAACATATTTTAGGTTCCGTGTTTTTTGCTGAAATATAATCGCTTCTCTTAAAATTTTAAGACAGGGAACTGAACATAGATTTTGCGGGAAGTAAGTCTGGAATAGTGTCCAAGAGTGTGACAACACACGTGGGCTGCAGCCCCGAGCCCCGCAATTATTTTGCTAGTTTCATCTGTTTCGCGGCTTGTTGGAGAAATTACATCAGGAAACTTCTTATTTTAGGTTCCGTTTTGTTTCAGAGAATGTGTAACGTATTATCAGGTTTATTGTATTAAACCTTTATGGTGAAGTAAGTATTTCGGTCTTTCGTGTAGAAATTTACCGTTTAGTAATTTGGGCGATTTAATACTGAGGCAATAGACCAATTCCACGAAAATAATGGTGTAATCTGACCCTTTGAATTGTAGAAGATCATTCAACTAATTCCGTTATAACCATTCTCCTAAAGAATTAATTTTATACATTTGCCTCGGACGCTAAATTGTCCGAGAGCAGGGTGTTGTGGGTTCACAAAATCATTTACTAAAAGAAAGGCGCCAGGTATTTTTACTATTTTCACCATTAAAAATACCAAAAATGGCCAGAACACATGAAATGCAGTGAGATAAAAAAACAAACATTCGCAACTATAGTTCAAAATATAATGAATTAAAAGTTAATGATATAAAGTTTTAAAATATATCACCTATGTAAATTAATAAAGTTAAAAAAATCTACGATATCTATATAGAACAAAAAAATTTATCACAGCAGAACTAGTCTGTGCCAGTTACAATTAAATAACTCTCGGCGCAATATGATCACAAAGATAAAGCTAAGAAAACTTCCAACAAAACGTATGATGGACTAGCTACTTTTACACGTACCTTTAAATGTTTTGTTAACTATTAAAACAAAACAACAAAACTTGATATTTATTAAACACACAATAGACTACTTAATCAAATAATTCTTTTTTAATTAAATAATTATTGTATGCAATGCTGGCACAGGTAAGCTTGAAAATGGAGCAAAACTTTCCGGGACATGCTTTATACAAATCAAGATTTAGTTTATTATTATCAGCTGTTGTTGAAGATATTATTGCTGTTTATATATTTTTATTAATTAAAATTAAATAAATTCTATTAAAGTATTATTCAACTTATGTAGGTAGATTCTTGAAGTTTAGTTATGTTCCCAAAATCGATGTTAGCAATATTCTAAGGCAATCATTTATAGGTTAACTGTTCGTTTGGGAGAACACAACGTGAAAACTGCACAAGACTGTGAAGGCGATGATCCGGGTCTTAACTTTTGTTCAGACCCACCAGTAGATAGATTTGTAGAAGAAAAAATTGTTCACGAAAACTATAATCCTTACAATGTTGACCGTTATGGAGATATAGCTCTACTCCGTCTTGCAGAAGAAGTATCTTACTCAGGTAATGATATAACAACTGTAAACAATTTCAAGGCTATAGTTTTCGTTTTTCTCTGTAGATTTCATTAAACCTATCTGTTTGCCCACTGATTCGAGATTACGAAATAATACATTTACAGAAAGCAGTGTAATCGTTGCTGGATGGGGCGCTACTTTAGAGGAATATGAGAGCGATGTAAAACTCAAAGTTGAGGTATTTTTTATTATTAGATTTTTTGTTTTGGTACTACTAATTACGGTTCTATGTTTTCATTCAGCTTCCAATAAAAACTAATCAATTCTGTTATGATTACTACAAAACTGAGGGTAGCACTATAGCAGGATCTCAAATCTGTACTGGAGCTCAGAAAGGAAAAGATTCCTGCCAAGGTGATAGCGGTGGTCCATTGATGTACCTTGACAAAACAGACGATGCAGAACACTGGGTTACTGTTGGTATCGTATCATTTGGAGATGGATGTGGAAAGGAAGGCGTACCTGGTGTAAATACAAGAGTGACTGACTATCTTCCCTGGATCACTGAACACGTGAAACCATAAATCTAGTTTTATTAATGTTCAGAATATGTCTTTGTAAGTCTTTATGTAAGAAAAATACGACCTTTTCTTACTGTTCTTAATAAATACATCTAATAAATTCGGACTTTATGTTTCATTAGCTAATTTATTCTCTTCTGATTGTAATTGCACCAACTGCATGAATAGTTAATAGTTTGAAGGGGCGATAGCTAGAGTTAAACGATTGTTCTAAATCTAAAGGTTGCAAAAAAACATTTAAAGCTGATTTTTATCTCTTAGCTTTGAACCTTATATCTGGTTTATACAGTAGTTAACAACTAACAATTACTAACTAAGAATTAGAACGTGGTGTTTACTCAGGTCGGTCAAAGATTAGAGAGGGTTAAGATTAGAAGCTAAGCGTATGATTATAATGCGTCATGCAAGGTCACTAGATGAACTTAGGTTACTCCATGTCATGTAGGTCATACCATACACTTCTAGTATCGACTGATTCTAAACATGGCGGAATGCGCGGCAGATTTGAACCAAACTATTTAGGTCTGGTTTGAAGATTCATTTTGTGCCAATATTATGTATTAAAAACCTTTGGAATTTAATTGTAAACACCATAGATTACGAGATAGGTATGTATTGAATAAAAAATACAATGGTGACTGGTTACTGAAACTGAGTTAGCTTCTAACGTTTTTGTGACTTGTGTTATTCGGAGCACACTGGTCCAGGATTCAAAAAACGTGATCGAAAATCATAGTAGAATAATTATTTAACTAATATTATTTAAAACAATGCTATTTAATGTTTTTGGGATCGCTAAATCCGAATATGATCCGAGTATTTTTATTCAGTAGTTTTATGTTCGAAAAAATGCTCTAAATTGTTTATAATTGCAAGCTTATGGTGTTCGAATTTAATCAGCTGTGCATATAAGAACCTACCATGCAAATATCTTTTCAAATATGATTATAAAACGGTTATAAAAAGATGGTGGAAAATGTGTAAGAAGTGCAACAGTAATAAATTATATAATGAATATTTTTGTAAAGTAGATTAGTTTCTGTCTTAACTAAATACTGTAACGAATGGGAAAACCCTTTATACGCCGCCGTTGAACATTCGAGAGCTCGCATGAATGCTGTGAACGGCTGGCCGTCGTTTCTCATATGCATGCCCGAATTAAATTAATTCACGGTATCATTTACATATCTCATCTCTCATTTACATATATCATTTCTCATATGCATGTTTGAATTAAATTAATTCACGGTATCATTTGCATATCTCATCTTTCATTTGCATAACTCATATCTCACATGCATTCACGAATTAAATTAATTCACGGTATCATTTGCATATCTCATCTCTCATTTACATTTATCATCTCTCATATGGATGCTCGAATTAAATTAATTCACGGTATCATTTGCTTATCTCATCTCTCATTTACATAATTGATATCTCATTTTGTACATCTCATTTTAATATATTATTTGTCATCTCTCATGTCTCTTTCATAAATGTATTTTAAAATAAATCTTATGTTGTCATTCCTAATTGATATTTAAATATAGATCTATAGATCATCATGTAATTCTACGAAAACAATTTAACATGTAGTAACATCTAGGGTAATAATACGAGAGAAAATTTACTTTCAAGTATACAAGGTAATCACCTATCGGATTATCTCTATTGCATTTTGACCTGTTTAAATATACGTCATAAACATTTAAAATACAGTCTACAAGTAAAGCAAATTCTATTTGAAAGAAAACAATTAGCATCGTTCGTTATGATTACTTAAAAATTTATTTAAATGAAACTTTTAAGAATATAAAATACTGTAGAGCATTATTTTTAAAATTCAAAAACATTTTCTGTATTTATAACTGTTTAAGAAGTTACTTCAAACTGATGTTTTTGCATGAAAATACGTACAAACTAATTAGTCATGCTGTTTTCGACATTCCTTAAAAAATGCTTTCAATCATAAATAAACAAAACGTTCTTACTGAACATTTCAAAGGAATTTTAAGCCCTAGATTTTCTAGCAAATAATTACAGCTGTATTATTCATCTTAAATACAATAAATGAATTTTAAAAACCGCAGATTTCAAAAGATTGTTACGAGCTCTAGGAATTTTAAGTCCGTTTATTATTTTGCAGAGAAAAACGCCAAGTACTATTTGGACGGGTTTTTATAATGACTAACAGATTTCTTTGTGTTATTTTAAAATGTTGTTCGTCGAGCGACGAGTCACTCACGTAGTTACTTAAATAAGTATAAACTTAGAAATTTTTATATCTCAAATCAGTACGAAAGTGTTCCCATAGAGAAAACAATTATTATTAACACAGCTATCCAGAGTTTAACAGTGTATATTTAATTTAATCAGGTAAGATATTTATGTTTATCGATGTTTCCACTACTGTTTACCTGCTATATCTATAAAATGTAAATGTTCTACATTTGTTTATGTAAACTAATCATTTGAACTTCTAGATTACATCTCATTATCCAGTGTTCGAGATCGATCATTAAAGTATAATTTCCTGCTTCTTTGAAATTCATCAAGTAAGTGCTTTTTATATTTTAACTATGTTATGAAAAATAACTATTTTGAACTTTTACATTAAGAATTATAATTTTATTTTATTTAAAATTCATTAAGTAAGTGATTTTATGTTTTACGATGTTTCCACTATTGTTTACCTGCTATATCTATAATATATAAATGTTTTACGATTGTTTTTAGATTAACTTCCATTTAGATCATCTACAGTTCCTAAGAAATATAATTTGTTTATTTGAAATCAATCATGTAAGGTGCTTTTATTTTTAACGATGTTGTGTAAACTTATTTTGAAATTTGTTATAGACTGACTGCAGTTTCTATCTGCGTGAAATCCACATAGTTTTTATTCCAACAGGTTGCTGTATCAAGGAAGTCGAAGACGCGAAATTATCATCGTTTGATAATTCTGTATCCTGCAAATTTATTTGAAATATATCAAGTAGGTATGTTTTATTCTCAGTTGCTTATATTTTTAAACTATATGTAAATGTTTTACGATTGCTTACAGTAAGAAATGGAATTTTTAAACGAATTGAACCAATCAGCCGGAACAGCAAAACCCGTCAAGAAATTGCATGAATACAACGTGAAGGAAGTAGCAGAGATATCAGAGATCAAAATTATCACCTGCAGGGACGGACGCAGAGCGGTGTTCATTGTCGATGAAAAACATATTACATATCTACCCAAAAGATTCGTCGACAAACTTACTGAAGATAAAGTGATCGATCTCAACCAGAAGATAGCGAATAAAACTCTGTCTCTAGGATTGGTTTACCTAGGTAAAGTAAAGACAGAAAGATATCAACCGTATGCTGACTGTATGTTTATCGAAACGAATAAGGTATGAAATGTAACAGGTAGTCTATTCAATGAACGTTGCCTAATACTTTTTTCTGATTCTTCTTCTAGCCTCCTATGGATCCGTAGCTAGAAACACGGGCCTGCTAAATGCCTACAATTTACCTACCCTATCAATATGTTGTACAATGCAAACATTTAATATTATTATTAAAATTTTATAAATAAAAACGATAAAAGAAGTTTATAGTTCTCATTTATTTTTATGTTAAACATATACGGTAGCAAGATCTAGATCGTTGTATACAAATTCATATATGAGAGAAATGTTATGTATCTCAACACATACCTAAAACGTATTATTTCGTATATTCAGTAAGAACCACCCCTTTTTCTAGACATTCGAATTTTGAACAGCCTGATAATATGTTTTCTTATTTAATCATAATTAGGGTCAAGTTGATTAGCACAATAAAGTACATAAAAGTTAACAGGTTAAAATAGAAATTCATTTTGCTACTTTTATATGTGCTAAGTAAAATAATAAACAGATATTTCGAAAATTTTATGCATTCTTTAGAGAACGGGGTATAATATTTAAAAACACACTGTAGAAAACATATTGAGGTGATGTCGTACAACCGTTTTTGAAAATCTCATCGAAAGATGTTCGGAAACGTTAAAATGAATATTTTTATCGGTTTTTAAGTTAATAGAGGGGCATGTTATGTCTTGGCCACATAATTAATAAAGACTATAGTTAGGAGCTTAGTTATATTCATCAATGTTTAAAATAAAAACTTATGATTAAAGACTTCGTGCATATATAACCTTACTTTCCTAATATCTCATGCATAAATAAATAAATCACATTTATAAATAAAAATGATATGATTTAGCTAGACTGTGTTATCACAATCATGTATAGGCAACCTAAGTTACACTTTAGGTCAGTTCCCACTTGCCAGGGAAAATCATTTTCATATTTAAAATTTTCAGTTACGATGATTCAGCGTTAAGCATATTCTTTGGTATTCTTAGAGGCCAGTTCAAGTTTACATAGTTATTTTTCTGTAAATAGATTAAGTAGATTAATCTTGTTATGATTGATGTAACATAATTAATCATATGTTTTGTGGATTGTCATGAGTTTCGTCGATGGTTTTTTGTTCGAGAGAAGTGACATGGAATTCATTTGTTTTGACATTTCCTATGTAAGCCGCTGTTTTTTGAAACAAATTTAGTCGTAAAATATTCAAGGCAGAAAGCACGTTCGACTCCAGATAAAAATCTGTAAATTTTGAGGTTAGATTGGTTAACCAGATGTTTGACAAGTGTCAATATTGTAAACAAAGTTGTTAAAAGAAAATTAAAGGTGTTTACCTGAATTATCTTCAAGAGTCTATTGAAGATTTAGTTATTATTGTGCTACGATTATATAAAAGTAGAAGTGATTTGTTAAAAAATAAATTCAAGTGAATTTAAGTTGTGTTCATCGATTTCTATATCGATCATTATTTTAAAAATAACAATCAGCTGTTTGGTTATATCGCAGGATTGCCAATTGGATTAATATTTTGAAAAGGAAACTTTATTAACATACCAGGTTGGCTAAGAAAATAATTGTTTTTTGTTTATTAAAAGAATAATAACTTGATTTGTAAAGTTCATCTTAGGGTATAAAATCTATTTGATTTAATTCATTAAATTCTTTTTAAGAATTCATTTAATTTCCAAATAAAGAAAACAATAATCAAATTTCTTTAATTAAGATTTATTTATTTTGGATAACATTTTAGTTACATTTAAATAATTATTTGTGTTGGTTTGTTCAAACGAATAACTGTATTTAATCCTATGTCAGATAATACGACTTTTCTAAACGTTTGAGCAAGCTTGAGGATTTATTCTCAATCTTCAATTGTAAATTATATATTTATTTTTTCTTTGACTTTTCTTTTTTGAAAATAAATTTGTTCTTGAATAAAGTTTTTGTATTTTTAATTTACGTATGTGTTTAATTGATACAGTTATTGTACTAATACAAGCATACAGCATTATTCTCTTTCAGATTCATATTACAGTTGCAGGTGTCCAGCTTGCAGAAGCATAAGTGCTTACAGTTTAAGCTTTTTCTTGTTTCCAGGCATAAAAGAATATAAGAGTCTCGAAATTCAAATAATTTATGTTTTACCGAACAAACCTGAGCTAGCTGAGAGAAATAAAGAATATGTGTGGTGTATTTTAATCTTAATCCATCGTATATAATTTATACAGAACGGTAGATATTTTATTTAAGTATTTTTATATTTTTATCTGGGTCACCGCAATATATCTTATAATATAGCAATAGAATTTTTCTAAATTTTATTCTTTAAGTTTTATTTAAATAAATTTTAGAATTCAAAAGCATTTTCCTATTATTATTAATGTACATAGACCGTAGCTACATCGAAGTCGCATGAGTTGTTACCGGCTCTTTATCAAGCGTATGCTACAATTCTCTAATTTCTAGTTTCTAGACATAATGTAGTTTTGAACAGATTTTAGCCTTTTTCGTTATATCTACTACCTTGTAAACTGTTTCTATATATGTGTTCTTATTGTTTATGCATCATATAGATATTCGTGGCCATATTTAAACGTTATTTTACAATATATCATACATTTTCAATAGCTTCGAAATACGCAGATATGTAATAATATACTATATACTCTTGTAGGATATTCATCGTATCTATATTAAACTCGTACGAATAATAATAATAATTTGTAACCATGTTCGATACCTTCGAAATATAAGTCTATAACATATGTTTGTAATACGTCTTTATAACTTTGAAATACAGGGTAGTTACCTCTTGCAATATCTACAGTTATGAGAACCTTGAAGACTTAACCTGGAGAAATAAATCAGATAAATATTTTACTTTTTATTGTGTACTAATATATGAAAATAATATAATGTATATCGCCTGATAAATAAAATTGAAATTATTCTTATTCTTTTACAATGAAATTTGTTTTGAAAAACACGATGAAACTTTATGTATATTAATGCAGGAGTACTGTTAACGCATTCATTATTTAGAAATTCACTTATAAGTACACTATCTATTTAGCTGATTCAATAAAAATTTCGTTATTTTAAAATTCCTATCAAGGGTTCAAGGTTCTTTATCTGTTTTAAAATATTCAAAGACAATATATGACAATAAATTATCGTGAAACTCCTGCTCTATATAAAACGTCATATATAAAATTAGAGATAAAAATTTATCCTGTGTATTGGTGAAAACTCAAATATTCACGGAAATATAACAATTATTAACAAGTATAACAACTGCTGTTATACTTACCATGTTTACTTTATAGTCGGAAATGTAGTACCATCATTAGTGTATACGAAATGTACTATTTTAATAGATAATATAAGTTATGTATTATGTTTTAAGTAGCATCAAACTACTCGTATCAATAAACGTTCTTGTATGAAAGTATGTTGTTTTGTACTTACTCTGCTCCCTACGTTCTGTCCTAAAAATGTATTCGTAGACTCTAACCTAATCTAACCTAAATTATATTCGTATGCTCTAACCTGTGATGTAATAAAAAACAATAAGTTTTAAAGACATTTATTATATTATATTTATTATACATTATATCTAGATGTAATAAATTTAAGTCTATCATATAAATCAAGGACATTCTGCAAATCTACAATAGTTTTCCTATTAAACTTATAAACTAATTCATTCAAAAATAAATCATCCTTATATCTACAAGAAGAATTTAACCCACTTAATAAAATATTGTCTACAAGCGTTGTTCTAGCTATTATAGCCTCGTCCAGGACTTCTTCGGCGAAACATTCGTAATTGCGATGCATAGTTTTAATACTATCAATCTTTTTCCATAAGGTTTTCATCGTGTATAATCTCTCTAGACTTAATTCGGAAATGTAAAGTTCAAAACCTTTAGTTTTCGGAACAAATTTGACACTTGTTTCCTACACTATGAAGCGTATAATCGGTCAATACGTATCCATCAAGTTCGTTGTGTTTCAGACATCCTAATATGTACGAAGCATCCTCTATAAAATCTTTAAATGAGTCTTCGTTAAACTGCACACCTAGATCTGTGTTTTCTTCAAGATTCTTATACACACATCAAGATTGTTGAAAGGATCCAGTCCAAGATGTAAATATTTCGACCTAACAACATAAATGGAATCAAACTCCAACTAATCTTGTCCAGAATACAGTACTCCAAGAGCCTACATTCAACCAACGATGAAAAAATTAAAATAAACTCAAATCTTGACAAAATTAAAGAATATCAGCAAAGCCGATCCCTCCATATATATTAACACAAATAGACATCACAATAATGATCTGTTTTACATATATCCAGTGAAATATTTTCCCGAAACTAACTTAGCCTTATTGGGAAAAGAAAAACTTGTATTGCGTTACTTTAACGTCAAACTCAAATCTAACCAGAAAATTAAACCTTCCATAAAAGTGTAAAAACTATCCTGACATGTAACCTGGGTTACATACAACATGTTCTACTATGAAATAGCATAATTGACTTAATATTCTTTTTATAAATTCAAAACCTTTTTGTAAAAATTGAGGTTATGTCTACATGATCCTTTTCCTTCTTTAAATGCTACTTAAATTTGATAAATCTATCTGTAACCTAGCATGTAGCCTTTAAATTAAATAAAACTAATATCCTAGCATGTCTATCTTTTTATTTTATGCATGAAACAATTAATTTTGTGTTTTCGGAGCCCAATCGCGTAGCCCTCAAATATTTTGATGTTTTATTAATGCTTTATAAATTTTCAATCGATGTTTCCATATCATCTCAATATATGTATATATACACACCCATAATGCAGACAGGTGCGCATGTGCATCAACCTTTGCCATCATTTGTTCCAAACTTAGACACATGTTCTAAAATCACGTTGTTTTCGGAGATTGATCAGTCTTTGGGTTTATATTGTGTTTAATCAAAGGTTGTGCCTGCCAAAATCTGGTCACTGGTTATGTTTAGTCAGGCTTAAGTTAGGTTAGGTTTAGATTAGGTTGAGGTGGATTCAGAGGCGGCTCCAGGGAGGAGACAATGACCATTAGAAGAAAGAACGCATTGGATATATTAAAAATATTCTTTGTATTTAATTTATTACTTCTAGATTTCAAGAAAATAAATAAAATAAGCTAATATAAATGTAACCGTCACGGCGAATCAAGAATGCACTAGTAGCACGCTATTAGTAGTTTTAGTAAAATACCATATAAATGCTTTATAAGGTTTGCTATTTAAGAATATTTTTTGTAAAAGTGTTGAACAAAGGTTTGCTCATGTGGTCAGGATTTGTTTTTTGATACTACAAAAATTAAATAACGCTATAACATGAAATATATCGAAATAAATTGTAAAGAAATTGTAATTTTAATTTATAGTATTACAACGTGTTACTAGTTTACGAACTGTTTTTTTTCATTAAAGCTCTTAAGCCACATTAGCATTAAGTACCAGTACTAAGTATATAATTCACGATTTCACACATTCAACTTGAGTTTTGAACAAGTTATAGACCTAACTATAGAGTGATTATAAACTGTCGACATCTCAGTTGCTGTGAAAAATAGAACGTAGGAACTTTATATAGTATGCTAGCACGCTATACTGACATTATTGACAATTAATATAATTTATTTGACGTTCAAAAAAAAATATTGTCGTGGAAGAATAAAACCCATACGTTATGAAATTTCACAGCAACTGAGATGTCGAGGGTTTATAATCACCCGTTAGAAAGTCCAATGCCTCCCCCCTCGAAAACCCACCCTGGAGCCGCCCTTGGATGGGTTAGGTTCGATTAGGTTAGGTTATGTTTAGGTTAAGTGTAGGCTAGGTTAGGTTAGGTTACATGAGGTGAGGTGAGGTGAGGTGAGGTAAGGTGGGGTGAGGTGAGGTGTGATGAGGTGAGGTGAGGTAAGGTGAGGAGTGGTGTGGTGAGGTGAGGTGAGTTGAGGTGTGGTGAGGTGAGGTGAGGTGAGGTGAGGTGAGGTTTGGTAAGGTGAGGTGAGGTGAGGTAAGGTGGGTTTGGTTAAGTTAGGTGTCTATGTTTTGTATTGTATAGATTTTGGGTGTCGGGATATTGGGTCACGGAGTGTCTAGGTTGTGAGTGACGGGATATTGAGACATACCCTTGGTTCAAAATATATATTTCTTAAATGCTTTGCCTATTTTTTGATTCGGTCATCTTACTGTATTTAAATATTTCTTATAATACACTGTTTATTCTGAGTGGCTGGTTAATAAAAAATATAAATTTTTTAGATATATCTTTCAACACAGTCTCTTCTTTATTGATCAATGTTATTATTCTATAGAAGTTGTTTTTTATAGTTTATTATCATCTTTACAGTAAAGCAACCCAAAATATAACTGTGAATGTACAAAGGTCATGGTGTTATCATAAGTTGACGACTTTAACATTAAAAATGATAAAATATATATTTCTTAAATGCTTTGCCTATTTTCTGATTCGGTCATCTTACTGTATTTAAATATTTCTTATAATACACTGTTTATTCTCAGTGGGTGGTTAATAAAAAATATAAATTTTTTAGATATATCTTTCAACACAGTCTCTTCTTTATTTATCAATGTTATTATTCTATAGAAGTTGTTTTTTATAGTTTATTATCATCTTTACAGTTAAGCAACCCAAAATATAACTGTGTATGTACAAAGGTCATGGTGTTATCATAAGTTGACGACTTTAACATTAAAAATGATTAAACCAGGTGTATTTATTTATAAAGATCCGGCTAATAAAACTTACCAGTTGCAAACTACAAGCCGACAACTATGTTTCGTGTAGTATTTTTGCTCTTCTGCAGTTTATTGTATTTTAGCAATAGCGCACTTAGTAGTAAGTAATATTTTTATACACATACACAAGACAAAATATTCTACTTTTATTTATAAAAATACTGATTTACAGAAAATGTTACCAGCGACCTTCTTCCCGGTAGAGATGTGTGTGGTAAAAATGTAGAACAAGATAGAATTTACGGAGGAGTAGAATGTGAAATTGGAGAACACCCCTGGTTAATTCTTTTAGGAGATAAATATGGTAAGTTAGAAAGTAACTTGTATTTATTTTTAATATTTGTTTTGTCGACTCAATTATTCAAAAAAATTTTAAGATTCTCCAATCAGATTTCTTTAATGTGATTTTGATACCGTTCATAAATTTATTTTATGTATTTAAAATATGATTCAAATCTAATATCATAATATAATATTGTAGTACTACTAGAAATCAAAAGTCCTACCTATTACAACTTTCAGTAGAAATGTAAAAGAACAGAGATCTTTATGTAGGTACCTATGTGATAATACCTATGCGAGAAAATGCTGAGTAATACTTCTTAAACCTCAGTTGCTAGGTTATTACACAAAGGACTTTAGTGTACGTAGAACAAGTTGTATTTTTGCAATTTGAGAAAAACCATATTATACATTATGATGACTAAAAGAACTGTATTTACAAACAATAATACATGTGGAAAACTATAGATCGGTTGCTTTAGGGATTTGCTGTTAAAATACGTGATAAAATTATATGTATACATCAAAAATCTTCATAAACAAGAAAATGTGATCTTATACTGATGTAACTGATAGTTAGATTTCCGTTTGCTACTGTTTGTCATTATTGGGCTTATATCTTCATGAGTTAGTTATCAATCCAGAGCTAGACAGATCTTGCAAAATAGATAGTAAATATTACGTACACTGTCCCGTGCGGTCGTGTCTATAATATTATGACAAGTGATGGTCGCTCGTCGAAATTTTATACGTGCGACAGCACAAAACTGAACATCAACTATGTATTTAGCAAGGTCCCGCTCCTTCTGGTTTATCACTCTTCAGACATTCGGATTTTCTTACAGGTAACTGGTTTTGTGGCGGAGCTTTAATCAATAACCGATACGTTCTAACCGCTGCCCATTGTCTCATACATGATAAAGCTGATGCGTAAGTATAAGTAGTTAGTTAATATCAATTAATCAAATGTGCAGTCTGATCATTTTCTAATGATATCATTACTCATGAAAAAGCAATTCAAAAACTAGAAAACTTTTATTGTGCCGATCTCCTGTAATATTTTTATTTGGAAACATGAGGAAAATCAAAACCGCACAGATAGTGGTTTCATTCCACTGGGAAGTTAAAACCTCTTAAATTTTTTTATCTTCTTTTATAGCCTAACGATAAATATCACAATATACAGGGTGTCCAACAATGCTGTTTACACGCAATATCTCTCTTATTTGAAAAGATAAACAAATCAACCAAAAACTATTGTGAATAGTAGGTATTCCGGCTCTTGAGCTGACCCCCACTCTTTTTATGCAAATGACCCGCGATCTAATTAATATTCAAATGAGGCATGGTCTAATTAAATGCGCGAATTAAATACGCGAATTAAATTAATTGATCTAATTAAATTAAATCAAATTAATTCACGGTATCATTTGCATATCTCATCTCTCATTTACATAACTCATCTCTCATTTGTACATCTCACCTCTTTCATTTCTCATATGCATGCTCGAATTAAATTAATTCACGGTATCGTTTGCATATCTCATCTCTCATTTACATTTATCATTTCTCATATGGATGCTCGAATTAAATTAATTCACGGTATCATTAGTATATCTCATCTCTCATTTACATTTATCATTTCTCATATGGATGCTCGAATTAAATTAATTCACGGTATCATTAGCATATCTCATCTCTCATTTACATTTATCATTTCTCATATGCATACTCGAATTAAATTAATTCACGGTATCATTTGCATATCTCATCTCTCATTTGCCTAGCTCATTTTTTATATGCATGCCCGAATTAAATTAATTCACGGTATCATTTGCATATCTCATCTCTCATTTACATTTATCATCTCTCATATGGATGCTCGAATTAAATTAATTCACGGTATCATTTGCATATCTCATCTCTCATTTACATAACTGATATCTCATTTTGTACATCTCATTTTTATATAATATTTGTCATCTCTCATCTCTCTCTCATAAATTTATTTTAAAATAAATCTTATGTTGTCATTCCTATTTGATATTTAAATATAGATCTATAGGTCATCACGTAATTCTACGAAAACAATTTAACATTAACATCTAGGGTAATAATACGAGAAAAAATTTACTTTCAAGTATACAAGGTAATCACCTGTCGGATTATCTCTATTGCATTTTGACCTGTTTAAATATACGTCAGAAACATTTAAAATACAGTCTACAAGTAAAGCAAATTCTATTTGAAAGAAAACAATTAGCATCGTTCCTTATGATTTCTTAAAAATTTATTTAAATGAAACTTTTTAAGAAAATAGAATACTGTAGAGCATTATTTTTAAAATTCAAAAACATTTTCTGTATTTATAACTGTTTAAGAAGTTACTTCAAACTGATGTTTTTGCATGAAAATACGTACAAGGTAATTAGTAATGCTGTTTTCGACATTCCTTAAAAAATGCTTTCAACCATAAATAAACAAAACGTTCTTACAAATGACTGAACATTTCAAAGGAATTTTAAGCCCTAGATTTTCTAGCAAATAATTACAGCTGTATTATTCATCTTAAATACAATAAATGAATTTTAAATACCGCAGTTTTCAAAAGATTGTTTCGTTAAATATTCTAATATTCAGGGCTATATGAACCAAAACTATTAAAAGATAAACATTCTTTCCTGTTATTACGTTTAAAATATTATTAATATCAAGAAATTTATTTAAAATTACGAACAATAACATTTAACATTCTAGTGTAATGATTCATTGTTACGAGCTCTAGGAATTTTAAGTCCGTTTATTATTTTGCAGAGAAATACGCCGAGTACTATTTGGACGGGTTTTTATAATGACTAACAGATTTCTTTGTGTTAAGAGATCGTCATCTTAAAAGCGGTATAAATTATTGTTTTAAATGACAACTACTTACCCTTGTATTAATCTGTATAAGTTAGATGTGTAGAAAATTTGAATACGGGTTAAGTACACTATCTATTTAACTGATTCAAAAATTCAAAAACATTTTCTGTATTTATAACTGTTTAAGAAGTTACTTAAAACTGATGTTTTTGCATGAAAATACGTACAAGGTAATTGTCATGTTGTTTTCGACATTCCTTAAAACTGCTTTCAACCATAAATAAACAGTGTGTGTAACAGTTTAAATATGTAATGTATACGTTTTGTTTCTTACTTAAGTCTATTTTGTTTGTATGTTTGTAATATTTAGACATTTACGAAAATTAAATCAAGTTGAACAGCATATTACTATTTTAAATTTAATAGATCATACGAATTATCTTACCCTGTTCTGAATGACTGCTTTGTATAAATTGTGCATTGTTTGTAAATGCTCTCTGAACTAAAATATTCATATATGAGAGAAATGTTATATAAGTCAATACCGCCCCATAACTATCATTTATTTAGCTATACAAAGAGATTTATATCTACGCTAAACTAAAGATTAATAGAAGTAATGCATTCCTGATAACATAAGATACCGATAAAACACATGATTATTCTTAGACTAAGGTCTAATTTAGGTAGTCAAATTGTAGGTAATCGAATTGTAGGTACATATCATATGATATCATACAATTATATTCTAGTAAGAATTGTAATAAAGTCACTGCTATAAATAACAACATTCTTTATCACGATCATCTATCATTATCATAATCATCTAATGTCATGCAGAGTCAGCAGCTAGCTCCTAAGTTTTTATATGCGAGAATCGGTATTATATAACACACACATCAGTCTACATTCATTGTTCTAATATTGATAGGAACTTTCTAGAATCTATAAAGTTGTACTACATATATTCAACTAATTTGAATATACGATAACGGGTACTCATTATACTTTTATGCACACAATCGAGGTATTAGTACACTCCAACCACGTGATCAAGATTGTAGTATTTAAATCAAGCTTCCTAGCCTTTATACAAGTATTCTAGAACACAGAGTATTCATCACTAAACGTATTCTTCATGTATGAAATCATAAAGTTCGAGTCTAACTACGGACGAGGTGAAAGAATAGGTGCAGTCGGTTTATGCCCATACCAGGCTCCCTATGATTATTATAAATGTCTTAACAGAATAAAAAGGGTGAAATGAATATAACTTATAGGATTTAATCAAACTAGAAAAATAACGATATATCCTACGTTGAGAAAATAATTATACTATGTGAGCATCGATACGCTACATATGATTGCGAGCCTGAGTATAAGCATAAACCCTATACTACAGATTTTTATCCTTTTTCATTATATCTACAACAGACGAGGTGAAAGAATAGGTACATTTAACATGTGTATGCTACAATTATCTAATTTTCTAGTTTTCTAGACGTAATGTAATTTTGAACAGAGTTTAACCCTTTTCTTATCTACTACCCTTGTAAGCGATTTCTACATATACGTTCTTATTGTTTATACACCATATAGATATTCGTAGCATCTAAAGTAAATTCTTATTTAAACGTTATTTTACAATGCATCATACATTTTCAATAGCTTCGAAATACGCAGATATGTAATAATATACTATATACTCTTGTAGGTTATTCAACGAATCTATAGTAATCGTTGATATGACGTACGTAACATTTTCGATACCTTCGAAATATAAGTCTATAACATATGTTTGTAATACGTCTTTATAACTTTTGAAACACGGGGTAGTTACCTCTTGCAATATCTACAGTTATGAGAACCCTGAAGACTTAACCTGGAAAAATAAATCAGCTAAATATTTTACTTTTTATTGAAACGATAACTTTGCATACTAATATATGAAAATAATATAATGTATATCGCCTGATAAATAAAATTGAAATTATTCTTATTCTTTTACAATGAAATCAAAACACGATGAAACGTTATGTATATTAATGCAGGAGTACTGTTAACGCATTCGTTATTTAGAGATTCACTTATAAGTACACTATCTATTTAGCTGATTCAATAAAAATTTCGTTAAATGGTTACAGATTATTATTAATCATACGAGTTTACTATAGATACGTTGGGAAATGTTAGATTGTTAATAGTTTATGAGCATTAATCAAAGACTATTCTATAATGATGTATTATTTACTTATAAACGTTACATAGTATAGTAGCTAAATACATGACTGACAGCAAACGCATTGTATTCTATCAAGGAATCATGTAAAATTAAGCAGCATGCTTTAGTTGTATCAGAAAGTGGATTGACCGACTCAAGCTCTAATCTCTAAATTCATGAATACCTTATACACACGATATAACTACGATGTAAGATTACGAGAGGGTACATGAAGAAAAGGGTATGTTGTAAGTCGGTTCTGAATTTCTTAAAACATTACTCGAATATCAAAAATTCGTAACGGCGATGCATAGGTTTAATACTATCAACAACTCATATAAAGGAAATGTTAGATTGTTAACAGTTTATAAGCATTAATCAAAGACTATTCTATAATGATGTATTATTTATTTATAAACGTTACATAGTATAGTAGCTAAATACATGACTGACTGAAAAAGTTACTTTTATTAATGATGACTATTGAATTCGATCTGTCACTAGCTTAACCTTTTAATTTCCACTTTTGACCAAATTATAGTTAATCTGATCAAATATTGCTTACAAAACGGAGCTCTAATGTAATGTCTACAGTAGAATCCTTAAAACTCTCTATTAAGTTTCAGAATTGTCGATTACTAAGACACCCGTTTCTTCTACCTTCTTTAGTAAATTCATATTCTTAGCTTCTACTTTGTCAACTGTTACTAGAATGCTGTTCTTTAGATCCTTTACCTCGCTCTATGTATCTGTAGTCATTACAATGAAAGTTTGTACTGTTGTGTCGAATTGACGATTTGATTTGAAAATTTAATAATGTAATTTATTGTTTAAACTAACCCTTGTTTACTTCTATATATGTTTAATTAATATGTAATTAGTACATCAAAAATATGTTCTTAATATGGTTTTCAATTTCCTTATAAATATAACTATATATCATTGAAATAAAACATTATTAAAATATCAAAAAATAATTTTACTTTATCACATCCTAAATATTTACACGACTGATCACCTTTCTCGTCAGCTTCTTTTCAAACAATTGCAGTCGTTTATCATAAACCTAGTGGTGAGCTTGTATTATTCGTATTGCGATATGGATATATTATTCAATTTTCATGTCTTTTGCTAACCCTACATAACCTAAGCTTTACATAGATTTAGACATGTTCCGTAGGAATAGAGTCTAAATGTTTAAGTGTTAGTAAATCAAATAGTCCAGGGGTTCCCTTGAAAAGTTTGTTTTTTAATTACAATTTCATTTCCTTGCATTCCTACCAAAGCTGAAGCAAATCTTAATTAGTCATTATCCTTATGTAGACCATATCGCGTTCTATCTATATTTTTTCCTATCAGCGTATCGTAATACTCATAAATATCATGATATTCGTCTGACCCTTGGTTATATTTTTCTTCTTCATACTCCGATGATGTCAACGTTGCGGATTTAATGGGAGATGATTGTTCAATCTTCGACGAGAGAGTAAAGGTCCCTCGTCGAGGTATATATAGAATATCCTGAAGTTCTGCTTTTATCATCTCGAAAGTAGGGTAATTTCTTATGTATAGAATCACGGGTGTTTAGTATTTTATTATTTTCTCCTTTATTGACTTCTGTAGTTGTCGTTGCGGTTTCATGAACGATGCTGTCACTGTGTCGACATTTCAGATTCACGTCTTTAAATATTACATTATTGCTAGGTGAAGTCTTATTATCATTATCTAGGGTACTATGAACAATTTTCAAATGATTTCTGTAGCTATCGAGACGTGTAAAATACTTTAAACAAATAGAACACTGAACTTTATAACCATTGTGTATTTTCAAATGACATGCAAACCCGGAGCGTCGAATGCTCAAACTGCATACATCACACAAGCGTCGTTCCATACCAACAAATGAATGAACAGGAATTCCTATTTATATATCACGCTCCGTTTAACTTAATTAACCATGGCTAGTCACCCTTCACTCTTCACCCTTCTCCCTTCACCCTTCACCCTTCTCCCTTCACCCTTCTCCCATCAATTTTAACCCTTCGGTCAGTGATCGTTAATCTCTCGCACTAACCTTATATTAGGCTATGAACCCTCTAGAGGCCGAATACAGGCGTATATATTCTGTATATTATCTCTTAGTTAACATAGTATTTTATAAAATAATTAGAAATAGTTATATTTACTATCTATTTTTTTAAACTGCTGTTATACTTACCATGTTTACTTTATAGTCGGGTATGTAGTACCATTATTAGTGTATACGAAATGTACTATTTTTAATAGATAATATATAAGTTATGTATTATGTTTTAATTGTATGTTGTAAAGAAAGCTCTTAGCAGCAGTCTCGAAAACGAAAACGAAAATGAAATAATTTCAGTCATCGCAGAGTAACACGGATAGCTTTATCTGTTTTAGAATATTCAAAGGCAGTATATGACAATAAATTATCGTGAGACTCCTGACCTATGCAAAAAGCCTTATATAAAATTAGAGATAAAAAATTAAACCTATGATATATGGTGAAAATGCAAATATTCAACAATTCTAACCCCAATTTTTTCTACTTTTCTAGACGTAATGTAATTTTGAATTGATTTTTAATCTTTTTTGTTATATCTACTACGATTTCTATATATGCCTTCTTACTGTGTATAATATTATTACATATTTGCGTATTTCGAAACCATTGAAAATGAATGATATATTGTAAAATAACGTTAAAATATGAGTTTACTATAGATACGACGAATATCTACATGGGGCAAAATTATACACAGTAAGAAGGCATATGTAGAAATCGTAGTAGATATAACGAAAAAGATTAAAAATCAGTTCAAAATTACATTACGTCTAGAAAAGTAAAAAAAATTGGGGTTAGAATTGTTGAATATTTGCATTTTCACCATATATCATAGGTTTAATTTTTTATCTCTAATTTTATATAAGGCGTTTTGTATAGATCAGGAGTCTCACGATAATTTATTGTCATATACTGCCTTTGAATATTCTAAAACTGATAAAGCTATCCGTGTTACTCTGCGATGACTGAAATTATTTCATTTTTGTTTTCGTTTTCGAGACTGCTGCTAAGAGCTTTCTTTACAACATACAATTAAAACATAATACATAACTTATATATTATCTATTAAAAATAGTACATTTCGTATACACTAATAATGGTACTACATACCCGACTATAAAGTAAACATGGTAAGTATAACAGCAGTTTAAAAGAATAGATAGTAAATATAACTATATCTAATTATTTTATAAAATACTATGTTAACTAAGAGGTAATATACAGAATATATACGCCTGTATTTGGCCTTTAGAGGGTTCATAGCTTAATATAAGGTTAGTGCGAGAGATTAACGATCACTGACCGAAGGGTTAAGATTGAAGGGTGAAGGGTGAAGGGAGAAGTGTGAAGGGAGAAGGGTGAAGGGTGAAGGGAGCAGGGTGAAGGGTGAAGAGTGAAGGGTGACTAGCCATGGTTAATTAAGTTAAACGGAGCGTGATATATAAATAGGAGTTCCTGTTCATTCATTTGTTGGTATGGAACGACGCTTGTGTGATGTATGCGGTCTGAGCATTCGACGCTCCGGGTTTGAATGTCATTTAAAGATACACAAGGGTTATAAAGTTTAGTGTTCTATTTGTTTAAAGTATTTTACACGTCTCGATAGCTACAGAAATCATTTGAAAATTGTTCATAGTACCCTAGATAATGATAATAAGACTTCACCTAGCAATAATGTAATATTTAAAGACGTGAATCTGAAATGTTGACACAGTGACACCATCGTTCATGAAAGCGCAACGACAACTACAGAAGTCAATAAAGGAGAAAATATTAAAATACTAAACACCCGTGATTCTATACATAAGAAATTACCCTACTTTCGCGATGATAAAAGCAGAATCTCAGGATATTCTATATATACCTCGACGAGGGACCATTACTCTCTCGTTGAAGATTGAACAATCATCTCCCATTACATCCGCAACGTTGACATCATCGGAGTATGAAGAAGAAAAATATAACCAAGGGTCAGACGAATATCATGATATTTATGAGTATTACGATACGCTGATAGGAAAAAATATAGATAGAAAGCGATATGGTCTACATAAGGATAATGACTAATTAAGATTTGCTTCAGCTTTGGTAGGAATGCAAGGAAATGAAATTGTAATTAAAAAACAAACTTTTCAAGGGAACCCCTGGACTATTTGATTTACTAACACTTAAACATTTAGACTCTATTCCTACGGAACATGTCTAAATCTATGTAAAGCTTAGGTTATGTAGGGTTAGCAAAAGACATGAAAATTGAATAATATATCCATATCGCAATACGAATAATACAAGCTCACCACTAGGTTTATGATAAACGACTGCAATTGTTTGAAAAGAAGCTGACGAGAAAGGTGATCAGTCGTGTAAATATTTAGGATGTGATAAAGTAAAATTATTTTTTGATATTTTAATAATGTTTTATTTCAATGATATATAGTTATATTTATAAGGAAATTGAAAACCATATTAAGAACATATTTTTGATGTACTAATTACATATTAATTAAACATATATAGAAGTAAACAAGGGTTAGTTTAAACAATAAATTACATTATTAAATTTTCAAATCAAATCGTCAATTCGACACAACAGTACAAACTTTCATTGTAATGACTACAGATACATAGAGCGAGGTAAAGGATCTAAAGAACAGCATTCTAGTAACAGTTGACAAAGTAGAAGCTAAGAATATGAATTTACTAAAGAAGGTAGAAGAAACGGGTGTCTTAGTAATCGACAATTCTGAAACTTAATAGAGAGTTTTAAGGATTCTACTGTAGACATTACATTAGAGCTCCGTTTTGTAAGCAATATTTGATCAGATTAACTATAATTTGGTCAAAAGTGGAAATTAAAAGGTTAAGCTAGTGACAGATCGAATTCAATAGTCATCATTAATAAAAGTAACTTTTTCAGTCAGTCATGTATTTAGCTACTATACTATGTAACGTTTATAAATAAATAATACATCATTATAGAATAGTCTTTGATTAATGCTTATAAACTGTTAACAATCTAACATTTCCTTTATATGAGTTGTTGATAGTATTAAACCTATGCATCGCCGTTACGAATTTTTGATATTCGAGTAATGTTTTAAGAAATTCAGAACCGACTTACAACATACCCTTTTCTTCATGTACCCTCTCGTAATCTTACATCGTAGTTATATCGTGTGTATAAGGTATTCATGAATTTAGAGATTAGAGCTTGAGTCGGTCAATCCACTTTCTGATACAACTAAAGCATGCTGCTTAATTTTACATGATTCCTTGATAGAATACAATGCGTTTGCTGTCAGTCATGTATTTAGCTACTATACTATGTAACGTTTATAAGTAAATAATACATCATTATAGAATAGTCTTTGATTAATGCTCATAAACTATTAACAATCTAACATTTCCCAACGTATCTATAGTAAACTCGTATGATTAATAATAATCTGTAACCATTTAACGAAATTTTTATTGAATCAGCTAAATAGATAGTGTACTTATAAGTGAATCTCTAAATAACGAATGCGTTAACAGTACTCCTGCATTAATATACATAACGTTTCATCGTGTTTTGATTTCATTGTAAAAGAATAAGAATAATTTCAATTTTATTTATCAGGCGATATACATTATATTATTTTCATATATTAGTATGCAAAGTTATCGTTTCAATAAAAAGTAAAATATTTAGCTGATTTATTTTTCCAGGTTAAGTCTTCAGGGTTCTCATAACTGTAGATATTGCAAGAGGTAACTACCCCGTGTTTCAAAAGTTATAAAGACGTATTACAAACATATGTTATAGACTTATATTTCGAAGGTATCGAAAATGTTACGTACGTCATATCAACGATTACTATAGATTCGTTGAATAACCTACAAGAGTATATAGTATATTATTACATATCTGCGTATTTCGAAGCTATTGAAAATGTATGATGCATTGTAAAATAACGTTTAAATAAGAATTTACTTTAGATGCTACGAATATCTATATGGTGTATAAACAATAAGAACGTATATGTAAAAATCGCTTACAAGGGTAGTAGATAAGAAAAGGGTTAAACTCTGTTCAAAATTACATTACGTCTAGAAAACTAGAAAATTAGATAATTGTAGCATACACATGTTAAATGTACCTATTCTTTCACCTCGTCTGTTGTAGATATAATGAAAAAGGATAAAAATCTGTAGTATAGGGTTTATGCTTATACTCAGGCTCGCAATCATATGTAGCGTATCGATGCTCACATAGTATAATTATTTTCTCAACGTAGGATATATCGTTATTTTTCTAGTTTGATTAAATCCTATAAGTTATATTCATTTCACCCTTTTTATTCTGTTAAGACATTTATAATAATCATAGGGAGCCTGGTATGGGCATAAACCGACTGCACCTATTCTTTCACCTCGTCCGTAGTTAGACTCGAACTTTATGATTTCATACATGAAGAATACGTTTAGTGATGAATACTCTGTGTTCTAGAATACTTGTATAAAGGCTAGGAAGCTTGATTTGAATACTACAATCTTGATCACGTGGTTGGAGTGTACTCATACCTCGATTGTGTGCATAGAAGTATAATGAGTACCCGTTATCGTATATTCAAATTAGTTGAATATATGTAGTACAACTTTATAGATTCTAGAAAGTTCCTATCGATATTAGAACAATGAATGTAGACTGATGTGTGTGTTATATAATACCGATTCTCGCATATAAAAACTTAAGAGCTAGCTGCTGACTCTGCATGACATTAGATGATTATGATAATGATAGATGATCGTGATAAAGAATGTTGTTATTTATAGCAGTGACTTTATTACAATTCTTACTAGAATATAATTTATTTATTTATGTATTTATTTATTAAACTGAAAACAAACAGGCCTAATGGCCTAATTACATGTTTCAGTATAAATATAGAAAAGATTTACATAATCGCTTACAGTTAGTATTATTTAATAGAAAAATTTATAAATAAATTTATACAATATTTATCGATTACAAATTAAAATTAATTAATTAATAATAGATTTAAGTTTATTCAAAAACCAACCATAAGGGATCCCAAATATTTCCAGATGCGAGGAACGGACTAATTCATTGAATATTATAGTAGATTGAATAACAAGGGTCTGCTTTCTATAATTAGTACGGTAATAATTTACTTTAAATAAATCAAAATTTCTAACGGTATGACCAGGGACGTATAGTTTAATTCTAGACAGTACAACCGAGCAGTCAATTAAATTATTAAATAGTTTATATAAAAATACACTATAATGCAAAACTCTTCTAGTTTCAAGTTTTTGAAATTTAAACTCAGCTCTAATATGATGATAAGATAAAAATTCAGGATATCTTTTATGTTTATGATAAAACAAAAATTTTAAAAATTTATTTTGTACGGTTTCCAGTAAACATTTATACTCTATAACAATAGGTGACCAAATTACCGCAGCGTACTCAAGTTTAGACCTCACAAAAGCATTGTATAATGTGATAAGGCTTGTTGAATTTGAAAATTCAATGCAGTTACGCATAATAAAACCCAAAGCCTTATAGGCATTAGAACATACTTGTTCAATATGATTCTGAAAAGTAAAAGATGATGTAAACAAAACCCCAAGGTCCTTGGTAGTTGTTTTATGTTTTAAAATCTCCGTATTCATGTAATAATTGTGCTTATCAACCTCGGTCGTTTTTTTTTAGTGAATAAGTAATTACAAAGCACTTTTCTGTATTAAAGCAAAGTTTATTATCTATGCTCCAGTTATAAATATTATCGATATCGGTTTGTAGTAGTTGTTTATCGTATTCGTTATTAATTGATTTGTAGAGTTTGAAATCGTCTGCATATAAAAGACATTTGCTATGCTTAACAACCTCTGGCAGGTCGTTAATCAACAATAAAAACAATAATGGCCCCAGATTTGACCCCTGAGGGACACCAGACGTAACTAAAAAAGGATTTGACATACCTAATTCAAACTGAACTACTTGAGAACGATCAACTAAGTAAGACTGTAATATAGCAATCAAATTCGAGCTGAGTCCAAAGAAATAGAATTTATTTAGCAACACGTTATGATCTACTTTATCGAATGCCTTCGAAAAATCAGTATAAATCACATCAACCGTACTGTGATTATCCAAGGCAAAACTTACATCATCTGTAAAAACAGCTAAGTTTGTGACAGTTGACCTGTTTCTGATGAAACCATGTTGTAATTCTGAAAAGTCCTTTTTAACATAAGAATAAATTCTTTCAAAAAGAATGAACTGAAACAGCTTAGATGGTGTTGACAAAATAGATATAGGTCTGTAATTCTTAACATCGCTTTTAGAGCCTTGCTTATGTAATGGAATAACTTTAGCTGTTTTCCAAATTTTGGGAAAAATCTGTGTAGATAGTATTAGATTAAAAATTGTTAATAACGGCGAAAGAAATACATCGGCACAGGCTTTAAAAATGTACGGTGGAATCTCATCAAATCCAGAAGATTTTTTAGGTTTTAATTTTTTAAATGCTAGTTTAATGTCATCTTCTGAAAAATTTTTTACGTCCAATAAATGGCTATAAATTGAATCAGGTTTATTTGCATTGTTACTAATATCATTTTTCGGGCTATAGGTGGAACTAAAATGTCGAGCGAAAGCTTCTGCGACGTCCTTATTATTTTGTAGTATTTTACCGTTTTCTACAAACTCTGATTCTCTACCTCTGTTTTGTTTTCTATTTTTAACTAAAAAAATATCATGATATGATATCATATCATGATATGTACCTACAATTCGATTACCTACAATTTGACTACCTAAATTAGACCTTAGTCTAAGAATAATCATGTGTTTTATCGGTATCCTATGATATCAGGAATGCATTACTTCTATTAATCTTCAGTTTAGCGTAGATATAAATCTCTTTGTATAGCTCAATAAATGAGCTATACAAGCTATACAGAGAGCATTTACAAACAATGCACAATTTATACAAAGCAGTCATTCAGAACAGGGTAAGATAATTCGTATGATCTATTAAATTTAAAATAGTAATATGCTGTTCAACTTGATTTAATTTTCGTAAATGTCTAAATATTACAAACATACAAACAAAATAGACTTAAGTAAGAAACAAAACGTATACATTACATATTAAAACTGTTACACACACTGTTTATTTATGGTTGAAAGCAGTTTTAAGGAATGTCGAAAACAACATGACAATTACCTTGTACGTATTTTCATGCAAAAACATCAGTTTTAAGTAACTTCTTAAACAGTTATAAATACAGAAAATGTTTTTGAATTTTTGAATCAGTTAAATAGATAGTGTACTTAACCCGTATTCAAATTTTCTACACATCTAACTTATACAGATTAATACAAGGGTAAGTAGTTGTCATTTAAAACAATAATTTATAACGCTTTTAAGATGACGATCTCTTAACACAAAGAAATCTGTTAGTCATTATAAAAACCCGTCCAAATAGTACTCGGCGTTTTTCTCTGCAAAATAATAAACGGACTTAAAATTCCTAGAGCTCGTAACAATGAATCATTACACTAGAATGTTAAATGTTATTGTTCGTAATTTTAAATAAATTTCTTGATATTAATAATATTTTAAACGTAATAACAGGGAAAGAATGTTTATCTTTTAATCGTTTTGGTTCATGTAGCCCTGAATATTAGAATATTTAACAAAACAATCTTTTGAAAACTGCGGTTTTTAAAATTCATTTATTGTATTTAAGATGAATAATACAGCTGTAATTATTTGCTAGAAAATCTACGGCTTAAAATTCCTTTGAAATGTTCAGTCATTTGTAAGAACGTTTTGTTTATTTATGGTTGAAAGCATTTTTTAAGGAATGTCGAAAACAGCATGACTAATTACCTTGTACGTATTTTCATGCAAAAACATCAGTTTGAAGTAACTTCTTAAACAGTTATAAATACAGAAAATGTTTTTTGAATTTTAAAAATAATACTCTACAGTATTCTATATTCTTAAAAAGTTTCATTTAAATAAATTTTTAAGTAATCATAACGAACGATGCTAATTGTTTTCTTTCAAAAAGAATTTGCTTTACTTGTAGACTGTATTTTAAATGTTTCTGACGTATATTTAAACATGTTAAATTGCAATAGAGATAATCCGACAGGTGATTACCTTGTATACTTGAAAGTAAATTTTTTCTCGTATTATTACCCTAGATGTTAATGTTAAATTGTTTTCGTAGAATTACATGATGACCTATAGATCTATATTTAAATATCAAATAGGAATGACAACATAAGATTTATTTTAAAATAAATTTATGAGAGAGAGATGAGAGATGACAAATATTATATAAAAATGAGATGTACAAAATGAGATATCAGTTATGTAAATGAGAGATAAGATATGCAAATGATATCGTGAATTAATTTAATTCGAGCATCCATATGAGAGATGATAAATGTAAATGAGAGATGAGATATGCAAATGATACCGTGAATTAATTTAATTCGAGTATGCATATGAGAAATGATAAATGTAAATGAGATATGCTAATGATACCGTGAATTAATTTAATTCGAGCATCCATATGAGAAATGATAAATGTAAATTAGAGATGAGATATGCAAACGATACCGTGAATTAATTTAATTCGAGCATGCATATGAGAAATGAGAGAGGTGAGATGTACAAATGAGAGATGAGATATGCAAATGATACCGTGAATTAATTTAATTTAATTAGATCAATTAATTTAATTCGCGAATGCATATGAGAAATGATATATGTAAATGAGAGATGAGATATGTAAATGATACCGTGAATTAATTTAATTTAATTTAATTAGAACAATTAATTTAATTCGCGAATTTAATTAGACCACGCCTCATTTGAATATTAATTAGATCGCGGGTCATTTGCATAAAAAGAGTGGGGGTCAGCTCAAGAGCCGGAATACCTACTGTGAATGACTCAAAATGGATCTGCAAAAAACATCCTTAAACGCTGGTTGCGGAGCACCGTTTAAGAGATCATGCCAACTTCAATAATTTCTCAAATTGCACCCTATGTTTTCTTTCACGGAAATGTATTCTTCACTTCTTTCTGCATACAATAGTATGCCTTACTTAATTATCTAACGTACATTTAGGGGTTGAAAAAAATATTTTTTATAAATTCTACAGTTCATATTCACTAACTAAATTATTTATTCAAAAATATGATTAGAGCCGTATCTACAAAGGAACTACTGAGGCACTTTAAAGCCCGCGTGGAGTCCACAGGAGGGCATTTTGAGCATTTGTGAAAAAAAAACAGAGGATACAATTTGAAAAATTAATCAAGTTGGCATGATCTTTAAACGCTGCTATGCAACCAGCGTTTAGGGATGTTTTTTGAAGGTCCATTTTGAGTCATTCACAATAGTTTTTGGTTGATTTCTTTATCTTTTCAAATAAGTGAGATATTGCGTGTAAACAGCATTGTGGGACATCCTGTATATTATTTCATGATAATTAGATTAATTTATTACCATGTCATACTTTATCATTAATATATCTGCGTTAATTATATATTATAATACCTTTTAAGTCCGCGTTCTGAATGTTTAAATTACAAATTCAAGTTTCTATCCTTATCGCTTAAAAGTACCCACCGCATATCATCTCTATTGAGGTCCCATGCATTTTATAAGGATATCGTTTCTTTGACTATCTACTGGGCGCAATATTTAACAAACATCAAACATCCCTCCCGACTTGAGCTTCACATTATTTCCATCCACGGAATTTATCACTCTCCTGACTTACCTAAACACCACTTCCCCTCAACCCGACTTACCACTACCGAAAAATGAAACATTTCTTGGTTTCGGCTTGAAGTCAATCTGTCACTTAATAAAAGAGGAACATACATACACACAGAATGAGCTACTTTTTAATTACGTATTGCTATGATATAACACTTGATTAGTGCATAAATGCATATATGAGGCATTCTTTTACAAATCGAACACTTAATATGGGGTCACATTTTTTATTTGCTTCAAAAAATGTTTACGCATTTCCTATACAAAATAAGCCGACACGTATTTCGTTATTTTTCTTCCCGTGAATATTTTCGAAAATACAGAGGGGGGGATTTTACACATCTCGTCGATTATGCCCTTTTTCAAATTGCGATAAATCCACTTCTGTTCATCGTATCGAGTAAAGTATAGGTCATTTTCAAGGCAATAGAAAGATATTTATTTTAATATTAATTAATAGTATATTTGTTATTAACCTGTGGTTGTTCGGTCAAATGAAATTGTACTGCCCTTGCTGAGTTATTCAATATAATTAGATTTTAAAGCCATTTCAAGTATGGTTTATACCTGAAACAGATACAGGGCATATTTATGGATGTCTATGCAAAAGTTAATAGCCATACCTGTAAGTTTAATCTTCAAAATTTGTAAAGTTAATTGTAAAAGTAATATTGTAAAGCAGGTTCTGCAGCACACTTGAGAAGTGTTATTCATGTTTGCACATTTTCAAAAATGAGGTCTAGGGTTTTAAAGATCATTTTTGGTCGCATATTAACATAGTATTCTAAAAGTGTAAAATTTGAGATTATTTAGGGGGTTGGATACCTAGAAATGTATAAAAATTGTAAAATGGAGTATAAAGAAGGATTATATATAGAAAAAAGGATGTAATAAGTCAAATTAGTTTATTTATTATGCCAGTGTCAAGTTGAATTAAGCTTAATAGGCAATCAAATTAATATTGTGATATATTATTTTGTAGATAAAAATGTCCTTTACAAAACTACAGTAATAATTTTGGAAATTATTAACATTTATAAATAATATATGGTTAAGAAATTATTTAGTTTCATAGCTTCCAATTGTTTCTGCGGAATAAAACTAAAAATATGTCAGCACAGTCTTTTGTTTCTTCAAAAGATATAAAAAGAAGACCAAATTCCGGTGACTTTCTCTGTATTTTCATATAATTCAAAATCTACACAGAGCATAAATTAAAAAAACATTTGAGCGGTAAAAATTTGATTTTGACAGGTGTAAACATTTGAAGGTTATATTTAATTTTAAGTCATCAGTTTGTAATAAGGAAAAGTTTTTTAAAGTAAGTAAAGTGTTTAGTAATATTCAAGTGCAATGAATTAATTAAGAGTGTGGTGGACATTGTTATTTTAGCATTTAATTTTTTGAAAATTTCAAAGTTAACCTTGAACAGGAAAGGTGTTAAAGTTTGTTAGTATTTGGATGGATATAAAGAATTTAGTAGAGCATATTTATAAATAGACATACCTTATAAAGAAAATCACCTTCATTAATTATGGTGCAAATAAATTATCCAATATATTCAATAAATTCAACATAAATAACCAATCCAATTTGGGAAAGTGGTGACCATGTTATAATTAAACTATGGCCAACAACATTTTACAGTTTCTTATAATAATCTATAAGGTCGGTAATTTTATTTATTTTCCCCTTCTATGTAAATGCCACTTTATAGGCCCTTATGTAACTAAGTAAATGAGTAATTACAGCAACAGCCTGTAAAATTTTACGGGCTCCTAAAAGAGACCTGTAAAATTTTAAACAAACAAAAAGCTATGACAACTAATGTGTTGCTTAACCACAACACCATGGCAACGCCTAGGTATAAATTGTGCTACCGCCTTTGATTCCAAAATATCTTTTTATAAAAAATGTACAATTAATAAAAAATGCTGGTGAAGGTGGAAATAAAAGTTTGTACGCGACACGCTTTAAAATTAATCGTTACTGGGCTCGCTGAATAATGGAGACTCGCTCCTTCGTCGCTCGCCCCACAAACTTTCCAGCTCTCCCGTAAAGATTAATTTACAAAGCTTGGCAAGTAAATAACTATTAAGGCGCCAAATATTTGGGAATTTTGAATTTTAAAAAGGTAACAATTTTTATTTTAGATTTTTAAGAAAGTAGATAATAAAAGAAAATTTTAATTTAGAGAGGTAAAGAGAATTATACTACCTTCAATTTCTTTTCTTTTATTATAATCAATCACAAAGGTATCCAACAGTTATTTAATTTGTTTTTATGTGTTCAATTAGATATAAGAATTATATCAATTTGTGTTTTTATTTTTATTTGTTTATTATTTTGAGTTATGTCGAGAGAAATAAATTAATCCATTCAAATTTTGTAATAGACTTGGTTTTTTATATATTTGTGTTTGGAACAATTTAACAATGTTTTGCAGATATAGTTTAAGTAGTGTTTAAATTCTAGCGACCCACCTGAAAAGAGTCTCAAATTATTAATGGAATTTGCTTTTCATGTTTACAGTAAATATTTGCCGGTGCTTTTTTCTTCAGTGGTGAGGGTAGGTGGATATTTTGTATACATTTCCATTGTGTATTGGTCGGATATCTGTTTCTTGTGTTCGTCAAAAATAAAAAATTTTAAATCAATTATAAAATGTTACCATTTACCAATCGTCGACTATATTTGAATTTTTCCAAATTTGTTTAAATTACCTTCGACCGTTTATATTATACCACCACACCCAATATCATATCAGTATGTAGATTTCTAAAGCTGTTTATCGACAAAAACTTCATACTAATTACTTACTTTTTAATTTGATAATGTTATAACTGAAAAAATGTATTTCATATTACGGAAGACTACTTACTTCCCACAAAGCGGCGCACACTGGGTATCTCTCATATAAGTAAGTGCTCAAATAGGATTTCTAATTCCTAGCCATTTGAAAAAACATAATGCCAGGCATGTAGACAAGTATTTGATACATTCCTATGCTAGATATTGAATCGGTGACAATTGCCATCGCGAAGATATGAAGGTGACAAGTTACTCTATTCACTCGGATTTCGGTTTTATTTTCTCTCTTGAAAATACTCGCGGTTTCTACGATGTGTTATTTCTTAAATTCTGTGACAGATTGTTATAAATAAAACTATGTCTCGTTTAGAGCAATGAATGTAGATAACATTATCAGTTTGAACAAACTGTTTGATTATTTTTGTTTTAAAGACCAAAAACTAAATCGGGTCTATTATTGATCGGCGAAAAAACGAGTAAATAGAATAACTTTTCACCTTCATACCTTTGCGATGACAACTGTCACCAATTCAATATTTAGCATAGAAATGTGTCAAATACTTGTCTACAGACCTGCATTATGCTTTTTTCAAATGCCCACAAATTAGAAATCCTATTTTGAGCACTTACTTATATGAGAGGTTCCCAGTGTGTGCGGCGGACGTATCTGGGCACCAAACATAGATAGCTATCTGGCCCAAAGTGAAAGCGCTTAGTAATTTGGCCACTGGACTGAATTTTTATCTCGCCTATCTGAGTGTACATTACAGTATATTCCTTAATAAATTCGGTTATGAATAGACCAAAAAAAAAAACTGAATGAACTTGAACTTGATGCACGTGTAAAGTTCATTCGTTTTTAATGTATCCTAGAAGTTTATTTATTTAGACAAATTGTACTTAAATAAGAAAATTCAATTTTAAATTAGCAGGACATGTTATTAAAACTGTGTTTACATAGCATTTAATAAAATAATTTTATTTTCGCTATTCCCTATCTAACTGTAATGTTGAGTCGTTGAGTATGCGTATATTTACTACTGATTTCATAATCATTTAGGACAGCAAGGATAACATGATGCTTTTTTATTATTTTTTCAATGTAAATGTACACGATAAAATAATAAAAAATAGCATCATATTAGCCTTGTTGTTCTAGAACATTATGAAATCAATAGTACCTATTCATTCCCAAGCAGCATCTAAGTAGCAGTAACTGGGATCGCAACATTGATCGAGTAGTAGTTACGTAACTACAACTAAATTTATGAATTTATAGGTTTAATTACTTCAGTTCAGATTATATTAGTAATTATGTAGTTGCTGCTACTATTTATTGGAACTATGTAGTTCCATTACTTCTGCGTAATTTTTCAGTATGCGGAACCGTATTGCCACTTACAAGGGATCCCTACAGTTGACGTGTCGCCGATTTCACAATGTAAATTCGCAGGTTAAAGCATATAGCATACTGATCCGGCCATCATTTAATCGAAAAAATGCCGATGAATGTGGTACTTGCTTTTATATGAGAGCGAGCATACTTGATCGGCCGGATCGGCCAGCAATTCACATCCTTCGGCAGGCCGGGAGGTATTGCTCTGGAGAGCAATCATCGGCAAAAATCCTTTCCGAGGGGATGCGAGCCGGATCAGTGTGCTTTACACCTCCGGAAATTTAGAAATTAGTACAATTGAAATGTTCGTTATTTTACATGCTGTGGGCATTATTATAAGAAATATGTTTACAATAAATTATTAAAGTTTGCATTTGCATCCTATACTACATTAATTTATTTAGAAACAGATACATTCCACGCCGATTCGACCAAAGTTGGCGCGGTACCCTCATGGATATTGTTTATATTTTGTTCACGTAATACCCTTTCCAAGCCTTATATAAAGCTCAAATATTACTGCCCATAAATACACCGTTCGCGAGATATAGGGGTATATTTTTTTTAGTTTTAAACGTACATGCCTACATTCAAATGCTATTTACTCGGCTTTCTGATTAGCTAGGAAGGTCCGGTTTTTTGCATTTGAAAGAGAATGAAATGGACTATTAGAAAATTTTATTCGCACGGCTATAGAAGAAAATTCATAACTTCTGATTCCATAAAGATACCAAATTGGAATTTTAACGCAATTATAAGAACATTGCATACAATAGTTGTAATTTTTTTGAAAAAAATTAATGGAACCGATTTTGAGAAAAGTCAAAATTTGTTAAAAACTCAGTTAATGTACTATGTTACAAATGTTGGAAAAACGAACAGAAACTACCGTAGATAGCCCATTTTATTCTCTTTCAATTGCAAAAAACTTGACCTTCCTAACTAATACGAAAGCCGAGTAAATAGCATTTGAATATAGGCAGGTACGTTTAAAACTGAAAAAAATAAACCTGTATATCTCGCGAACGGTGTATTTATGGGCAGTAATATTTGGGCTTTATATAAGGCTTGGAAAGGGTATTACGTGAACAAAATATAAAAAAAATCTATGAGGGTACCCCGCCAACTTTGGTCGAATCGGCGTGGAATGTATCAACACTTCAATAACTTTAACACTAATATTAATTCTCTTCTAATAACAATCATTGTGCTTTGATATAAAAATAACTACATTTATGTTAATATATTGTTTATTGGACAAAGATGTATTTAATTAATATTGTTTATTATTATAAAACGAACCAAATGAATTTTATTATTATATGACCCTAACAAAGTGCATGATCAGTGTGACAGTTTTAAGAAAACAAGTTTTAGGGAGGTTGTTATCAATATTTTTATTTTGGTTAGGTAATAACCAATCTTGTTCAAAGCTCGTCTCTATGTTTTAAACAATACTAATAAACCGTTTATCAAGGTGCTTGAAGACAATTTTCTGTGATTTGACGGTTGTCTGCAATTGGTCGTTTTCACGCTTACTATATTGTGCGGAATGTGTAACTTTCTATGGTGGTCATAGATAGAAAATCCTTAGCACCTCTACTTAAAAAAAACTAAGATTTAATCGAGATTACCAGTGTTGAAACAAAGAAAAAGTTTGTAGGTATGTTAGGGATGTAGGATACAACAATAACAACCTCGCAGATGTACGTCTAGATAGTAACTGTTTATTTAAAATAAAATACAATTCTACATTCTACATACATAAGTTACATACAGGGTGTACATACATAAATACCTAACATACCTATCATCTTCCTTCTTCAAAGAAAAGTAAACACAAATATCAGTGAACAACTAAAGTTATTTTTAATTGAATAATACAGTCAAATGAAGGCTTAATTCAAAATCTCAAACTTATTTTAAATACAGTTTAATTCTTAAAAATAACACTAATTCAGTTAAACTTAATAAATGATTATGTATAATATGATTGTTTGGTAGGATCCATATTTAATTCTTTTCGAGGTTTTATCACTCTACCAAACCTTGATAGTGTTTCCTTTACTACATTTTCTTTATTATCTCCAATAACAACATTATCATTACCTCCATAAACTTCATAATTATTTATATTTATTTTTGAATCATTATTATAAGGATCTATTTTAAACGGAACTTTAGATGCGACAAGGTGTTTTCTATTTCTTCTCAAAATCTTATCGTTATCATTGAATTTAACATATTAATAACTTTACCCGGTTTCCAAATTTTATTTATATAGTCTCTTATATAAATATTTTGATTATTCTTTAAATTAGATAAAGATTTACTACTCCGATCAAAATAATATTTTGCAACACATTGTCGCTCTTTTAATCTTTTACGGACTACACTGTCATTAATAACACATGGTTGTAATAATTTATTATGAGCAGGTAGAATACTTCTTAATTGTCTATTGTTTAAAAGTTGCGCTGGACTTGCAATATTATTCGCAATAGGAGTATTTCTGTACTCGAGCATACAAAGATAAGGATCAAGATTATCTTATCAGCTTTCTTAAGAATATTTTTTATTGTTCTAATTGTTCTCTCTACGAAGCCATTCGATTGTGGGAAATGTGGACTTGAAGTCACATGCTTAAAATCCCATGAATTACTAAAATCTTTAAATTCTTGCGAAGAATATTGCGTCCCATTATCTGATACCAATATTGAAGGTGTTCCCTGTCTTGAAAATATTTGTTTTAGATGATTTATCACAGAACTGCTAGTAGTACTTTGTAATCTAGCTAATTCTATAAATTTAGAGTAATAGTCAACTACAATAAGGTAAGTATTATTTTTAAACTCAAATAAATCAGTAGCGATTTTTTTCCCATGGACGTGTTGGCACAAAATCGGGTTTGAGTGGTTCTTTACTATTAGTATTTCTGTATTCTGCACAAATATTACATGCATTTATCATGTTATCTATATCTACCGTCATCCCAGGCCAGAATACAACATCTCTAGCTCTACTTTTAGTTTTCTCTTTTCCTAAATGACACATATGTAACCGCTTTAACACATCCTGTCTCAGCACTTTAGGAGCAAATAATTTCCTTTCTTTTTAAATTAATCCATTACATTCATACAATTCATGCCTGTAAGGCCAATAAATATGTAAACAATTTGCTAGAGTATTTTTATCTCTTGGAAAGCCATTTTTTATAATTTCAATAAGTAATTGCAGGTCTTTATCTCGAGAAATTGATTGTTTATATTCATTTAATCTAGTTTCGCTCATAGGTAAATTTTCAGAAAGTAAACACATCTGAGATTCAATTTCATCATCAATTTGAATCTCAGTGTTTTCATATGCTCGAGATAAGGCATCAGCAATATGTAAATTCCTTCCAGGAACATAAACTAATTTAAATTGATATGGTTGTAATTTTATGCGCATTCTTTGCAACCTAGGTGGTGTCAAATTTAATGGTTTTTGAAAAATTGATATCAAAGGTTTGTGGTCAGATTCAATTGTTACTTCGCGACCCCAGATATACTGGTGAAATTTTTCACACGCAAAAACTATCGCGAGCGTTTATTTTTTGATTTGCGCGTAACCTTGCTGAGATTGACTTAATGCACAAGAAGCGTATGCCACTGGACCATTATTTTGTAAAATTACGGCCCCAATAGCTTCTTTTGAAGAATCGCATGAGATTCTAACTGGTTCGGTAATAGAATAATATTGTAAAACAGGTCTACCTGCTAAAATTGACTTTAATTTAATAAAAGCATTATTTTGCTCAGGATTCCATTGAAATTCATTACTATTTTTAGTAAATCTCTAAGAGGTTTCGTGATTACCGACATATTTGGTATAAACCTACTTACATACGAGACCATCCCTAAAAATCTTTCAATATCCTTTTTACATTTTGGTATCGACATATTTTCTATTGCAGTCATTTTACTTTCATCAGGACGTACCCCACCAACAGACAAAACATGCCATAAGTTTTTTATCTCTTCCACTCCTATTTTACATTTATTTCGATTAAATCTTAAATTATTTTTTCGTGCAATTCTTAATACATTTTCCAATCGTTGGTTGTGCTCCTCAGTAGTACTACCCCAAATTAAAATATCGTCTATAAATACATCAATACCTTCTTCTGAACCAAATGACTGCCCGATTATTTTCTGAAAACTTCCGGAGCCGAACTTATACCGTGTACGGCAATCTTTTAAAACGATATCTCCCGAATGAAGTATTAAAAGTACACAACTTACTACTATGCTCGTCTAATCTTATCTGCCAGAATCCATTGCTAAAATCTAAAGTACTGAAATACTTAGCACCACCTTATTTGCTCATAATTTCGTCAATAGTAGGTAGATGAAAATACTCACGTTTAACGGCCTTATTTAGGTCCTGGGGATCTATGCAAATTCTGAGTGATCCGTCAGGTTTGCGAACTATCACCATTGAGGTCACCCACTCAGTAGGTTCAGTGACTTTTTGAATAATATTTTCGGTCTCCAATGAATTTAGTTTTTGCTTTAAATTATCGCGTATAGCAAACGTAATTTTTTAAAAGCATGAACTACTGGTTTCTGGGAGGGATCTAGCTCAATGTGATATTCGCCTGGTAATCAACCAGCTCCTATAAAAACATCTTTATACATTTTAAACATTTTTTCTTTAACATAGACATTATCATCTGTGTTTAGTAAATTAACAATTCTCGTTACAAATTGAAATTGTTCAGTATCCTTTAAACCCAAGATTGGTACTTTATTTGTATCTATTATGTGAAACTTAACATATCTGGTGAACTTATGACTATTACATTTTATTTTGTAAGTTCCCATACATGATAATGTTTCATTTTCATAAGTCTTAATTGACCCAGTGTATTTTGTTAATTTATGAAACGATATACCTAACTTTTTGAATTCTTTTAAAGGTAAAATATTTATTTGTGAACCCAGATCTAATTTAAATTTAACATCTAAGCTATCATTTAATTTTAATATTTCAAACCATTCATTATTTGTATCAAAATTATAACAATCAGAATATTCTATCGAACCTAAAAACAAATTACGATTATTAGATTCTTGTTCACTCACTTCACAAAGGATGCTTTTAGAAAAACAAAATTTTGCAAAATGATTATTTTTTCAGCACTTTTTACATTTCTTACCACTGACTGGGCACTTAAATTTCGCATGTTGAAAACCACAGCTGATGCAGTTACGCTGAAATCCCTCTTTCGAATGATGTTGAAATTCCCGCGAAAAATAACTCGGAACCAGTTCCTTGGAATCTGATCGAGTCTGCGCAGGTGAAAGTTTTGACGTAGATCTATTTAAAACGTGCGTTATCAAACCTGGCCATGTGAAACTTTTAGGAAGTTTTATTCTTGATAGCATCGACTTCAATTTTTTCTTGCTTGACTTTGTTTTCACAAATGCGTTGTAACTGAATTTTTACTTGTTCTGATGCACGACAAGTTTCAATAGTTTTTATTAGATTTAAATCTTTTATTCGTAATAGTCTGTCTTTCAAATTAATGTCTTTTATGCCTAGAATGATTCTGTCTTTAATTAAACTATCAGTTAACTTAATTGTCGCAAATCGGTCACATAATCGTCAATTGTGTCCACTGGCGCTGACTTGTAAAATATATTGGGGGGCCCACAAATCGGGGGATTCTCCCAGCAAAAAAGGGGGGCCCGGGGTACATTACACGTGAAAAGCTGTTTTCACTCACTCTCAAATAACTAGCACACTGTCAGCAATGGAGATGAATGGCCAGTTAACAAACAATTACGTCGGCAAGCCAAACAGTTGTATAATTCGTAAACACACGTGTATGTCCACCAATCTTCGTTGGCCAATGGCCTACGAGTATGTTCGAACTCGACGTTGTTTTTCAACGATCTTCGTGGTTGGCCCGAAGGAACCCGGAGATGCACGGGGTTTACGAAATTCATTTCCGTCGATGTTCGTGACCTGAAATTCCCTAAGGCAGGTGGAGATGCACGAGTGTTTACGAAGTATGTTTCCATCGAATCATAATGTACACGTCTGGGCCGGAATACAGGCGAAGACGTACGAGTTTTTATTAAGTTGATTAGACCTGCTTATTATTGTGCAAGTATGTGCCTTCCGCAAAGTATAGATTAGTCTTTCGTCTTGATTGTTTAGTGTGTGCTATCGAGGTTTGTTATTTAGTTATATGTTATTTAGTCAGATGCATCTTAATATTGACCTGCCTCCCTGCCGACTAGATTGGGGGGCTCGGGCCCCCCAAGTCCCATGGAGTCGGCGCCAGTGATTGTTTCATTATCTTTCATATCACGCAAAAAGAATACATGCCGTTCATACGTCACATTTTTTTGAGATATAAAATAATCATCAAATTTTTTTATCACTTCCGAATAAATTTCTTTATATTCCGGTTTCGCAAAAATAAAATTATTATATATTTTTAACGCTTTATCGCCCGCACAATTTAGCAGTAAATTTGTTTTAAAATTTTCACTTTCATCTTTTAATTTCGATGCTTTTAAATAAATCTCAAACTTTTGTTTGAAAAAATTGTAATTTTCAGCAACACCACCCCTGAAGTCAATTTCTTGTGGAGGAATTGCTGCATTTAAAGTTTGATATATTATACTTTGTTTTTCCGACAGCGCCATGTTAGGGATGGGGGATACAACAACAACAACCTCGCAGGTGTACGTCTAGATAGCAACTGTTTATTTAAAATAAAATACAATTCTACATACATAAGTTATATACAGGGTGTACATACATAAATACCTAACATACCTAACAAGGTATAAAAGCAAATATAAACCAGTGGCGAAGTATCGTTAGACATTTCTTGAAAACTAACTGATGGTTATTTGAATTGCACATAGTATGCTATGCTAGTTAGGCTGTTAAACTGTGAGATTTCTTGATAGTGGGGAGGCGCATTTAGTAAAATATGTAAAATTACAAAGTTGGCTCACCCTGAAACCTAACTAGTAACCACCATGCTAGACTTTATATTACAGTAGTACAGATGATATTTTGACCGGTGGTCACTGTGTATGAGCGGGACCCTCTTTTCTGACGCCATTTAGGAAAATGGCGGTTGCAAATATGTGGTTGTTCGTATTTTGGAATCCACTCAACCTAAAAACTTGATCTTCGTTGCAAATTATATGTTTTTGGGGTCAAGGAATTCAAAAAAGTCTTTAATTTATTCATATATACAACCCATCTCCCATTTTCCAAAATGGCAACATTTATGATGAGCAACCACACATTGAAAGAGGGAAGCAAAGGATTACTCATGATGAACGTGAGTTTCAATTATGTGATGTATTTTCTGATACTCCTTATTTACTAAATATTTCAACTAAGAAAGTTGCTTCAAAAGACATCCAGAAAGATTTACTCACAGCGTTTGAGAGAGGTAAGGTTGCTACCAAAGTTTTTATTAATGATCGACTCTAGCCTGATCCCAATGCAACAGTATTCGACACAACTCAAAAACATTCAAAAGTTTAGGTAAAGTTGTTCCTGCAAAATAAATAAAACGTAAAAGTAAAGTGTCTGATACTTTACTATTACGAAGACTTGTTGTTGCTGCCGATAGTGGCCGAAATGTTGATTTGAAACAGTTACTTCAATATGAATCTCACTGTCACTGGCAACATATGACGGATGTCTTCGTCTTCCAACAAATAAAACCATGCTCGGTACAATTTTGATACGGGACAAAGGTGTATATATCCTTACTGTAGAAGAACCTGGTATGCGTACATGCTACGTCATTGATGCTATGGGCGTAGTACAAGCACTCGGAAAGTCAAGCAAAGCAATAACTTTTGGTGATCTAGCGGACTCATTTGTGAAGTTAGTATTGCAGAATTTTTCTGAACACACTTCGAGAATTGATGTTGCCTTTGATAGCTACAAAAATTATTCTATTTAATCAGCAACTAGGGCCAAACGCAAAAGCAAGAGCAACCCCTTTGTAAGATGTGACATACAAGATAGAAATGTTTCCTTGCCACAGAATTGGAATGGATCTTCTTGCGAATAAAAAAAGTTCTAACTGACTTCCTCTCAAATCAGTTGATGGATGTATCCTCTAAGAAATTAAACCCAAACCAGGTTGTAATAATACACAAGAGTGTGATAAGGCCGCTTCCACATCTGAAATTCTGTCAGATTCATTATTTGGAAACTACGAAGAAGCAGATACGAGGATTTTGCTTCATGCAAAAGATGCAACTAATAATGGATCCAGTCGGATTGTTGTGCAATGCTAAGATACAGATGTGCTAGTTATGTTTAATAAACATGTTTCAAGAAATTCACGCAGACGAAGTATAGATGTCCAAAGGAACATCATCACAGAAAATATTCGTCCCTGTGCATACAATATTCTCAGGCATACCAAGTGATGTGCGAGAATCTATTATTGGTTTTAACTCGATAACTGGATGTGACACAACCAGTCAGCCATATGTCATTGATAAGAAGACTGCATGGAAAGTTTATCTGAAAAATCCTAAATTGCTTGCACAAATAGGTGTTGGAACATTATCAGATAGTACAATCAAATCGGCTGAAAGTTTTTTTATTAGCATTTACTCGCGCTCTCTAATAATGCAGAAACTTCAAAATCAATTAATGAATTTCGGGAATTACAGTCTCGAAAAAAATCATTGAAGCTAAACATCCAACGTGCACATTACAAAGAATTTGTGCGGAAAAAAGCACTGGAGGTTAAGCCATTACTTGATTGCGGATGGTACCATGATAATGGTGAATTAAAACCTAAATTGATGGGAAAAGATCCATTTCAGTGTAACTCTTGAATATATATTCTATCACACAGGGAAGTTAGGCCCCGCATAAAGGACATTTTTAATTGTGGTTTTCATGCTTGAGTAAAAGAATAAGGTCAGTTGGGGTAAGTGCGACACAAAATAATGATCCGTAGTATAATGCAAACATTTATAATCATCAATCTTAATTTTTTTCTTACAAGTATGTATAATTGCCCACACTCTAAATAAAAAAACTTGGTTAAAGAATCATCGCTTGTGAACTTAAAATTTTTTTTAAACGGTCAGTGGTCGCAGTTGCCTCACAAAATGGGGATAAGTTCGTTTCCTGTGTTAAAGTGTAATGTACATATATTTAGTTTATTACAGGGTAAGAGCATCTTTCTTGAACAGTTAAAAAAATAGTCTCTGCAGATACAAGAAATATTTATTCATATTTACACTAAATTGTTCATTTTTAAATTGTCTACAAGAAAGGTAAGAACAATTTTTCTCGTACGACTAAGAATGCAATAGTTATTTCACCCCAAAGATTTGCATCCCCTAAATTCTTACGGTTATTTGTTTATAACTTTTTTATTACAAACATTTCACAAAGAAATGTAGTAAGGAAGTTGTAGAGAATCGTATTTCCGACAAAAATGGTGATGACAACTTTTTTACTCAGACGTACGGTTAAGGAGATAAATAACTTACCAGTAGGAAGAACGTTATACGCGCTTACTGCCTCGTTTTCGACTTACCTACCTTCGACCGCTGCTTTCCACTATACCAAAGAACGGAACCAAAAAGTGAGTGCACTAGATTGTTTGTTTTTAAATTGTCTACAAGAAAGGTAAGAACAAGGGTGCTCGTACGACCAAAAATGCAATAGTTATTTCACCCCAAAGATCTGCAAGCCCTAATTTTTTACGGTTATTTGTTTATAACTTTTTTATTACAAAAATTTCTTAAAGAAGTGTATTGAGGAAGTTGTAGAGAATCGAATTCCCGAAAAAAAAGTTATGAATTACTTCTTTCCTCAGACCTACGGTTAACGAGATAAATTGAAAAAACAGTTTAACCCCTTTTTCCAAGATGGCGGACATTTCGCAGCTTCCGATTAATACGAAAACTTGAATGTAGACTTATCACACACCCCCCTACATACTAAACAAAAAAATTGCTGTTATCAAGTCTTGTGACTTTTCCCATATACCAATTTCCCTGTCGCCTGGACTATTGTATTTATATTATATTTCATAAATATCATGTTTAATTGTGGTTTTCATGTTTGAGTAAGAAGAAATATCATTATCCTTGTTTAATAAAGGAAGATTGTAATAGTTGAAAAATAATTAAATAAAAGTTCAATACCATGTATTGGACCCTATTTTGAAAAATGGGAGAAGGGTTGTATATATGAATAAATTAAAGATTTTTTTGAATTCCTTGACCCCAAAAACATAGAATTTGAAACCAAGATCAAGTTTTTAGGTTGAGTGATTTCCAAAGTACGAACAATCAAATATTTGCATCAGCCATTTTCCTAAATGGCGTCCAGAAGAATTGGTCCCACTCATGCACAGTGACCACCGGTCAAAATATCATCTGTACTACTGTAATATAAATTCTAGCATGGTGGTTGTTAGTTAGGTTTCAGGGTGAGCCAAATTTGTCATTTTGGCTATCTGCCTCCCCACTATGATGTTTATTAACTAAATACGCAATACTTTCGCACGAACTTTTAAACGTTTTAAAAACGATTAGTTAACTATCAAAACAAAACAACAATACTTGATATTTATTAAACACATAAAAGACTACTTAATCAAATAATTTTTTTTAATTAAATAATTATTGTATGCACTTCTGGGACAAACAAGTTTGAAAATGGAGCAACACTTGCGACATGCTTTATACAAATCAAGATTTAGTATAATATTATCAGCTGTTGTTGAAACTATTATTGCTATTTATATATTTTTATTAAATTAAATAAATATTAAGTATTATTCAATGTATATAGGTAGATTCTTGAAGTTTAGTTCTGTACCCAAAATCGAAATTAGCAATATTCTAAGGCAATCATTTATAGGTTAATTGTTCGTTTGGGAGAACACAACGTGAAAACTGCTCGAGACTGTGATGGCGATGATCCGGGTCTTGCCTATTGTTCAGACCCACCAGTAGATAGATTTGTAGAAGAAGCAATTGTTCACGAAAGCTATCATTCTTACAATAAAAACGTTTATTATGATATAGCTCTACTCCGTCTTGCAGAAGAAGTAACTTACTCAGGTAATTATATAACAACTGCAAACAATTTCAAGACTATAGTTTTCCATTTTCTTTGCAGATTTCATTAAGCCTATCTGCTTGCCCACTGATTCAAGATTACGAAATAATACGTTTACAGAAAGTAGTGTAATCGTTGCTGGATGGGGTTCTACTTCCTTAGAGAAATATGAAAGTAATGTAAAACTCAAAGTTGAGGTACTTTTATTATTGGATTTTGTTTTGTTTCTGTACCAACTAATTACGGTTTTATATTTTGATTCAGCTTCCAATAAAAACAAATCAATTCTGTTATGATTACTACAAAGATCTGCATAAAAGTATAGAAGAATCTCAAATATGTACTGGAGCTCAGAAAGGAAAAGATTCCTGTAAAGGTGATAGCGGTGGTCCATTGATGTACCTTGACAAAACAGACGATGCAGAACACTGGGTTACTGTTGGTATCGTATCATTTGGAGATGGATGTGGAAAGGAAGGCGTACCTGGTGTAAATACAAGAGTGACTGACTATCTTCCCTGGATCACTGAACACGTGAAACCATAAATCTAGTTTTATAAATTTTTAGAATATGTCTTTGTAAGTCTTTATGTAAGAACAATGCGACCTTTTCTTACTGTTCTTAGTAAATACATCTAATAAATTCGGACTTTATGTTTAATTAATTAATTTATTCTCTTCAGATTGTAATTGCACCAACTATATGAATAGTGTAATAGTTTGAAGAGGTGATAGCTAGATGTTAAATGATTGTTCTAAATATAAAGATTGCAAAAAAACGTTTAAAGCTGATTTTTGTATTGCTTAGCTTGGAACCTTATTATTATTAACAACTAACAATTACTAGCTAAGAATTAGAATGTGGTGTTTACTCAGGTCGGTCAAAGATTAGAGAGGGTTAAGATTAGAAGATAAGCGTATGATTACGATGCAAGTCATGTAAGGTCACTAGTTGAAGGTTCAACTAGTTCAACGTAGGTACGTTGCACCATCTCAGTAGGTCATAGCATGCACTTCTAGTATCGACTAATTCTAAACATGGCGATATGCGCGGCAGATTTGAACGAAAACTATTTAAGTCCAGTTTGAAGATTCATTTTGTGTCAATATTATGTATTAAAAATCTTTAGAAAATTAATTGTAAACACCATAGATTACGAGATAGGTATGTATTGAGTAAAAAATACAATGGTGACTGGTTACTGAAATTAAAGTATACTGGTTACTGAGTTAAAAGTATAGCAACTACGTTAGTAAAGAACGGATTGCTGGTTTTGAGCTAAACAAGTAAAAAGGCATATTTTCTTTCAAATATTTGTATCTTTTCCACCCGACTGCAAGCCGGGTAAACCACACCATAACTAAACTCTAAAGCTGAGTCTTTATAATTTCTGTTCCAGTTCGTCATATTAATCTTTTGAAAAATAGTGTGACATCCTAGTATCAAGGATGTACCATGTTATTGCTAACGATGCAAACAAAAAAATTAAAAGGAGAGCTGGTTGGTTGGTTCGTCGGGGAAAGCTACTAAAAATAAACGATTTGCTGCCTGGGCGGCATTCTAGAACCTACAAAGAAAGGGAATCACCGTATACATACAAACACAGCAAAAGTCAACACGATCGTGCAAAATAATAATATAATAATAATAATTGCTACAACCCATAGCCTGGAAACCAGGCCCCAGAAGCTATAAGCTTGTGCGCGAGGGAGGGGGCGATTATTGTTATTACGTAGGCCCTATGTGCGGCTGCAGCCGACTTACAGATGGAACAGCGCAAATCCCACATTTGTGTTACAGCTAAGGAAAACTGCAGAAAACCTTAACCAGATCTGCCGGCGCCAGGAGTCGTTCCCGGGCCGCCTGGGTGAAAGTCTGGCACGCTAGACATTACACTACCAAGGCTGTGTTTAAAGAAATAATTAATATTTAGTTTTAATAATGTATAATATGTAAGTAGTATATAAATAGAGACAACAATAGTAAATAAAAAGTATATCACGAACAATAATCACCAAAGGCACTAAAAATGGGTAAACAACACCCTACAACAGTAATAATTCCAGATAAATATTCACAATAAAGTATCAGAAATGCCCACAAATATGAATAACAGCCAGTGTAATAAATATACAAGATCTACTGTAAAATAAATCAATCTTAGCCATCTATAAAGTTTTGTCTGAAAAAGAGATGGCAGCGTTAGTTTTTGCAGTCACAAAATTAAAGTATTATTTAACGGGTAATCATTTTATAGTAGAAACAGATCATGCCGCTCTAACACATATATTGACAACAAGGTTTTCAAACAGTAGAATGTATAGATGGACTTTGTTATTGCAAGAATTTAAATTTGATTTAAAATACATCCCTGGAAAGAATAATATTACGGCTGATCAACTATCGAGACAACAGGAAAAAGAAATTAGGGCAAATGAAATATTAATAGGAGCAAATTCACTTGAAAATAATGACGGTATTTTTAATTTAAATTATCTAAAAACACAACAACAATTAGATGAGCTAAGCGATCTGAAAATTAAAATAAGAGAAAATGATAATCAATATAAAGGTTTTTATTTAAATAATGAAAATATTATTATGAAAAAGATAGGAAATGTAGAATTATATGTCACAGGTTTTGCTCATACTAAAGATATTGCAAATTATTTTCATCAAAAGTATGCTCATATAGGAATTAGAAAAACTTGGATGATTTTTAGAGAAAATTTTTATTCAAAAAATGACTTGAACACTATAAAACAAGAGTTAACTAAATGTCATATTTGTTGTTTAGCAAAATTTAAGAATCATGTCAATCAAAATTTAATCCAATCTATTCAAGTTAAAAATCCATTGGATATGATAGCCATTGATTTTTTTATCGAATTTAGTTAGGAGTAAGAAATTTAAACATATACTAGTAATTGTTGATGTTTTCACAAAATATGTTAAGTTATATCCATGTGTCAATTATACCACCGATATAACAATTCAATGTTTAGAAAATTATATTCAAACTGTAGGAAAACCTAATAAAATTCTGGCGGATAATGCAACGTATTTTAAAAATGATAGATTTATTAATTATTGGACAGAAAAAGAAATCAGAATAATTTTCTGTAGCATAAGGCATCCACAGGGTAATCCTTGTGAAAGATATATCCAAGAAATAAATAAATATCTTAGAATATTATTAATTTATGAAAGGCATGGTAATTGGCAGGCTTATTTAAATAGGATAGAATCATTTATTAATGATGTACCTAATACTATAACAAAAGAAAGTCCAACATTGTTAATGACTCAAACATATCCGGATAGACCTTGGACGATTGTGGAAGAACAAGATATAAGTTTTGAGCAAAAGTTAATTAAAATAAGAAATAGATTAGAGCAAAATTCTAGAAATTATGTGCAAAAACAAAATAAAAAAATTAAAACTAGAACAATTTTTCAGGTCGGTGATAAGGTAATAATAAGGACTTTAAGGAGGGCAGATGCAAAGGGAGGAGTAGTAGGAAAATTTCTTTTACCTCTTGAAGGTCCATTCATAATAACAGAAAAATTCAATGATACATACAATTTAAAATTTATTGACTCAGAGAGAATAAGGGGAAAATTTCATGTTAGTTTATTATATCCTTATATAGCTGAAAATTAAATTTTAATAAGTTTAATTTTGTTAACAATGGTTTATATTATTATTAGAATTATATAAATTCAATTGAAATATTTGGGAATATTTGCAATTTAATTTATAGAGAGGGAAAATGCTGTGATATTTGCAGGTAGAAATGTTAAATAGGTAATTTGGGTTGCCTATCTTTCAGGCGTTCGTAATTGAATCTTTGTTAAGAGGTTTATTTAATAGTATCAGAAGTATGTTTGAAGCTAGCTATATACAGGAATTAAGTTAAATACATTCTTTTTGCGATAATTTCTTGTTAAAGTTACATTTCATGCAAGATTATTTAACGATCCGATCTATTCATTACATAACCTCCATTTTTTGAAAATAATTTTCAAAATGGGTTTCTTTAGAAGAATAATTTATTCACATTATGTTAACATGCATAAAAAGTTTTATATTTCAACAAAAGGATACTATTTAAGTGTGTATATAATTCAATAATTGTAAATTTTAATACAACGGTTGGTGCGTGAATTGTTTTTCTTAATCTACCGTCAATAGCTCAAACTTGGTAAACGGCACCTAGAATAAAATAAAACGGGCTATTATTAGTTAATTAGCATATATAAAAGTAACTTACCTTGCTTAATTTTCAATAGGGTGATTTTTTTCTTCTGCGATACATGGTATTGGTTTGTCGAGCCACCGTTCTAATTAAATTAATTTAGGTTCATGATGTTATTGTGGAATTTAGTTGGATAACATCTTGGCTGTGTAAGTTGTATAAAGTTTTTGTAGTTCTATAGTTGTTTTATCAGCCAATTCAATTTAAATATGTCCATATACCTGTGCCGAGAATAAAGTTAATTTTGTATTGTAAGTGTTTGTTATTGATGTCAAACGATTGGGAAAAGTTAGATAATCAGATTATGTAAAGATTAATGGGTTAAATTGGTGGTTGGACAGATTTAAATGGAATTTATTGCAATTTTTGTCAAGCGTGAATATTTGATTGTTCGACTCAAAATTGTGAGTTATTGTGGGGTTTTTGAGATAAAAATGTTATTTTATTAGTTTAAGGTAGTGTTGGGGATTCTTTTTATGTGTATAAATCTAAAATTTAAAGAAAATAATATTTTATTTAAAAATAATTTGAAATGTCAAATTTTGGTACATGGAATACTTGATTATGTTATTTTATTGTTGTTTCTATATGTTTTAATGCAATTTGTATTGTGAAAAACAATTAGTAATCTCTAGAACGTATTAGAAGGAGGACGTGTTGTTCTCATATTTAATAACCTATAAAAAACAAGCATTTAATAAAGTAGAAAGATAAAGTGAGGTTACAAATTTTGAATAAATGAAATTCATGCATATAAATGGATATAGCTTACCTGTTTGTCATTATATCAAGAAAATAATAAATCATAGAATTGATTTGGATAATTTCAACACTTATGGAACTTTTTAGTTTGAAATATATTTGAAGAAGAATTTAATTTTCTGCAGACTTGCATTTTAAAAATCTCACCAACAGTCAAGAGTTTGGTTGTGGTTACCATAGCAGTATTTTCAAATTTAAAGAAGTGCCTAGTGTGCGACCGAAAATTGTAAGTGAATTTAAATTTATACTGGCCAGTAACATAAAATAAGGTAAAATAAAATAAAAAGATCATTTCGGACAATTTTTATTTAAATTATAAAAAAATATAACAAGGCTTAACGATTGAGACAATTTAAACTATTTTTTTTATATAAAAAAAAGGAATTGAGAAAATTCGGCTACATTAATTTTTAATTAAATTATTATTATAAGTAGTTTAGTTATAAGGTACAAAAATTGAAGTAGAAATCCCAAACATTAACATAACCTATAAAAAAAATATTAAAAGGCTGATTAGTAGTTTTTGTCAATTGTTTATTTATTATTTGTGTTTAAAGAAATAAAAATTTGTGTTTCTTTCTATATATTTAATTTTTATTTATTGTTCGTTTTTCTTCCTTGTGTGGAAATAATTTGTGATTTGCAGCTTGTTACAATTTTCCCAGCTCAGGTGTTACGATTAAAGGTGGACCCACTGATGTTAGAAATTGGTAAGGTAAGGTTATTGTACTATAAATTTCAGAGATATTTGTCGACTGCTTTACTGAAACTAAAGTTGGAGCTAGTGACGGGGCAAAAATCTGTTGTTTAAAAATATATTGTAGTGGTAAACTGTTGTATTATGGTTTTATTTTATTAAAGTACTATACTACCACGATAATATGTATATCATTAATCGTACTAATGCCATCAGGCGAAATTACAGCGCTACAGGACAACTTCAGGGTACACGCTCTTTCAAGTGGACACACATTATAAAGCCTAATCTCAGATCTAAATCGACTAGCGGGTATGGATTTAAGAAAGTCACTGATAAACCTATGGAATACGTGTATTGGAATGACCCATCAGAATTGATCGAGCGATTACGATTACTGTATGGATCTAAAATGGCTGGTCATACCGGTCACGACAATGAAATAACATCTATCATCGAAGAACTTAGAGAAGCAGGCATTGTAGAATAAATATCGATGGTAATACCTTAAATCTGTTAGTTTCAAAATGAGCATAGATAAGTTTGGACGCTATCATTCTGCACTCAAAGGGGTACGGCAGGGACCTCCACGAATTGCATTCAGTCTAAACCGTGACGGTTATTTTGATATCCGAAACAAAAGGCTTGTAAATGCGGCGGACCCGGTTAATGAGGGTGACGTCATAACTCTAAAACATTACTTGAATACCAAGTATAATTGCGATCATAAGAGATTGGTGAACCTAGCCGATCCTAAGATTGATACTGATGCAGTCAATAAGATGTATTTGGAACATGTATGCAGACAAACCCTTAATCGTATACATACGGATATCGATTCGAAAATTACAATGTATGCAATAGCAAACTGTCTTCATAGAAGTGGTAAAGAATTTGTTGCAAGCAATAAACGAATTATCCAGTTAAAGGCACCGAAAGAAGATAATGATGCGGTCAACAAGGCTTATGTAGATCATTTGTATAGACAAACCCTCAATGATTCCATACCAACAATGATTGAAAACAAGGTAGTTAGATGTCTCACGTTAGATGAAGACGGAAACTACGATGCTAAGAAAGCCAGGAACGTTAACGTTGCTGTCCCTGAAAAGGGTGCTGAAATCGCAAATAAGTTATATGTCGATAATATAAGAAATAGCATGTTCGATCGTCTTAACAGACATATAGTCGACGCCGACCAAGCCGTGGAACTCGCCAGATCGGCTATAGAAGTAGGTTTGAATTTTAAAAAAGATACTGTTAAAAAAATAGTTGAACTTGAGGGAAAGCTCAATAACGTAGAGGAAATTAAAGACAAATTATATGCTTCTATAAACAGTCACATAACGGATACGGATAAAAAACATTTTGATATTGATAACTTTAAAACGTATATTAGTAAGCAGGTAAAACAATTAAGAGAATCTTTGGACAAGGCAAATAAAGATGGAACAGGTGGTGCAGGAAGTGCACAGACCGGCTAGACGGAATTTTCCGCGAAAGAGAACTATTATTAAGGGGTTCGATGATTTATGGCAGGCTGATTTGGGCGAACTTGGTTCTTATGCTAGAGAAGATAAAGGTTACAAGTACGTACTAGTGATAATCGATTGCTTCTCGAAATTTTTATAGACCAGACCCTTAAAATCGAAGAAAGGGGTAGAGGTCTCTAAAGCCACGGCTTCTATCTTGAAAGAAGCTCGAGTCCCCGCTAACATACAAACAGATCAAGGTCGTGAGTTTTATTGCAAAGAGTTTTCGGCTTTGATGAAAACACACAATATCAATCATTACTCTACCTATAGCGTAAAGAAAGCAGCTATTGCTGAAAGAGTCATACGCACTTTGAAAAATTCTATATATCAGAACTTTAGTTTGCGTGAGAAATACAAATGGGTAGACGTATTGAAGGACCTTACTGCTAAGTATAATTTCCGCAAACATCGGACGATAGGGCTGCGACCTAGTGACGTCACCCCTACTACTTATGTTACTGCTTATGATGACATCAAAGTAGTAGGGAAACGTAAGTTTAAAGTCGGAAGTCTTGTGCGAATTTACAAGTTTAAGTCGGCATTCGCTAAGGGCTACACTCCGAACTGGTCTACAGAATTATTTAAAATTACTAAGATTAAAATTGGAAATCCCGTCACTTATTTGTTAGAAGATTCAAGGGGTCAGGCTATACAAGGCCAGTTTTATGCGGAAGAGCTTCAGGTAACTACCCAACCGGACGTTTTTCTCATAGAAGAAATCCTTAAAAAACGTAAGAAGGATTTATACGTTAGGTGGCTTGGTTTAGATAAATCTCACGACTCATGGATTCCAAAAAGTTCCCTGCTGTAAGATCCAATGACAATGTACAATACTTTGAAGAAGATAGTAAGTCTCCATGGATGTCAATGACGATCACTAGAAGTCGTTTCCAGCTATGACTTTCCCAATTGGATGCTATTTTAAGACCTATGTTAGAATCGAAAATTAAATATAGAGAAATGTATTATAAGTCCCCTAGTAAATTTATTAAATGTGATAATAATTAAAACAATGTTTACTATAGTTTTGTTTTATTTACATGATTTATCTAATTGATGTTAATAGGCTTGATGCTGAAAAAAATATGACCGTGAGTTACAGGTCGACCACATAGTTTACATATTAATAAAAATATTCTTTTTTAATTTCAATGATTTTTATTAGTGGGCTTTAGACAATTGTATACTTTACTATAGAAGATATGTATTTTAATAAAGCATGTATAAGCTCTTTAGTTTTATTTCTTAAATAAAAAAGCTTACATAGGTTAAATATTTATTTCCATTTGAAATACAAATAATAAGCGCATAAAAAGCATATAATAAATAATATACATATGCAAGATAATACAACCATCACTATAAAACTGTTATAATAATGATGATAAGTTTCTAAATTCCATAAGATTGGAATCCAACTTGTATCTTCTTTCTGGTTGTTAGCGAACACGAAGCGTAGTTTATAATATAGAAAGATCGATTGTTTGTTTCTTAGATTTAAATCCGCTGTGAAAGCACACTGCTCGTAGTTTACGAAATCTACGCTCATATGTGTCCATTTCTCGGGCCAAGCCTCTACATCTCGTGAGTCTGGAGGTTTACCTACAGTGGTAAAATGAGTACACAACCACGGCTCCCTCGCTTGGTGTGGACACGTCACCAATAAAGAATTATTGTATACCTGAGCTAAGGTTAACAATAACTTTGTTGCTACTGCAGGCATCTTGGGCAGTTTATTTTTAAAGGAGGTGGACCGTCCACCTCATCCCCCGTCTTTGGAAAATGTTGATTGCCGTACTGATAACCCACAACTGCTTTTGAAGTTGCTTCGGTAGTATATTAAAATTTCTGGCTACTGCAGAGCCGCAACATCTCTTTAAGAAATCTACAGATAATTCTTTCAGTTCCTCTGAGGTTAACAATCTGGTATCCATGTTCTTACTGATCGCATGTAGTTTATCTAGCTCATTATATACCATAAGAATAAAAAATGAAGTTTGAAGCACATTTGTTATAGAGCTTAAATTTTATCCAGACTATCGTATCTTAGAAGGTATAATAATAATAATAATAATAATAATAATAATAATAATAATAATAGTAATTTATTAAGAAAGAAAACTTCAGTACAAATAAAATAAAATATAAATGTGAATGTAAATTTCAGTACAAATAAAAGAATAATGTTAATTGTCAATGTTAATTTTATGTAAATAAATTAATTTATGTAATTAGAAATGTAAATGTTTAAATAATAGGATAAAATATTATAAATCATCAATGAATAATCTAATAATAATAATTATTTAATTAGTAATAATAATAACTTAAATGTATTGTTCTTTAATTATACAATAATATTATTAGTTCTCTATGAGAAGAGAATAATAATATCACATTACCAAATAACTGACTTTCCCAGAACAGAATATGTGAAAAAATGAAAACTAGAAAAAAATTATATACCTATAAATAAATACTTTATAAATCTAAATCAACAAATATAATATCAGTAGATTAGTATTAGTTAATAAAGAGTTCTGTTGCATAAGCTTGGCTTGTGTGCTAACAGTTCTTCAGTTAAATCTATAATTTAATCATGAATGCTCTTACATGTGTATAAACTAACAAAAACGGTGCTGCGCATGTATTATGTAGATTCTTATATATTATATAGATCAGTAGTATATGAATAACCAAAACTATAATTTTGATTTATTTTATATTAATAATAGCACTAGATACTGCGACAGATCACTCTTCAGCATAAATGTATGCAATTCTTTCTTAATAGTATATTATATACCAAGGTTGTGAAGAGTTTTTTCTAGAGCCGAGCATTATTAGATCCCGAGATGCGCAGCATCGAGGGATATAAGATGAGAGGCTCTAGAAAACACTTCACAACCGTGGTGTATATATAATTTTTTTCACTACTAGTACTTTTATTCCTTTTATTCTTCTCACATAAAAAACGTACTATCGCGATCACGGATTTTTTCCTGGATGCCAGTGTATAATGGGATGAATTTTTGCCCCGTGTTACACTAAAATCTGGATTATTGACTAGTAGTCAATAATAAAAAATTATTTACCACTAGGCAAGAAGGCTAACTTCACAAGGTGACAACAGACTAGATAATAGTATGTTTTAAAGCTAGTAGTGAAAAAACTTATTTACATTTTTTATTTCAATAAGAGATCGAGGTAACAGATTATAGAAGCGGGGTGCTAAGAAATCGTAATATCTAGTTCCTATTGTTTTTTGTGCTTTTATGGTTGTAACTGAGTGTTTTGTCACAGCTCTAGTATTATAATTATAATTATGGCCAACGAAATTTGACTTCTGTGTCCGACAGTGGTAAGTACAAATCGCTGTATTTATATATAATTTTCTAATGTCACAGATCTGTGCTTCTTTATATAAAAGTTCGGACGGATATCCAGTAGGTTTTGATAACATGATCTTTAAGATTTGTTTCTGTGCAATTTCAAGAGGCTTTAGCATGGTCTCAAGAACTCCCCCCCATCCAATTATACCATAATGTATAACTGATTGGAAGAGAGAATAATAAATTATTTTTAAACTTCGAAAATCCAAATACTGCCTAATTTGTTTGAATAGATAGTAAAGTTTTCGATTTTTTTCTGTTGTTTTGGTAATTTGTGTGTTCCACGTCATGTGAGAGTCCACATAAATTCCCAAATACTTTATACATCCCACTAGTTCTATATGTAAATGGGTTCTATTTATTTTTATTTTCTTAAACTCAGGCAAGTTATTTTTATATGAGACAAATGGTACAATTTTAGTTTTATCTAAGTTCAACGTAAGAAGGTTCATTTTAAGCCATTTCATTATTTTTGACATTTCCAAACTTATTTTATCATAGACTTCCTCCCAAGAATTTCCATTAACATATAAAACAGTATCGTCTGCATAAGATATCATTCTCCCTCTCCGTTTATTTTCAATAGATCATTTATATAAATTAAGAATAATACAGGGCCTAACACGCTTCCCTGAGGCACACCATAACCACATTTTTCCATATCGCTACAAACATCTGTAATTTTTACACATTGCTGTCTATTTTCTAAGTATGATCTAAAGAGATTATTTCCTATACCCCTTATCCCCATTTTATCTAATTTTTGCAGCAAGATTTCATGACTGACTGTATCGAATGCCTTAGCTAAGTCTAAAAAAACTGCCGCTGAATATTTTGATGCATTAAGGTTTTTATATATTTTTGATGTTAATAATTCTATAGCATTTTGTGTACTCATACGTTCCCGAAATCCAAATTGATTTGATGCTAATAAGTTATTTTTTTCCAAATAGTATAATAATCTTTTCTTTATAACTTTTTCTATAATTTTTGAAACATTAGATAATAGGGTGATAGTTCTTTATTTGATCTTGTTTTCCACCTTTGTGTATAGGAACAACTATTGCTTTTTGTAGAATACTTGGGAATATACCAGAATTTAGAATTAGGTTACATATGTGAAGTAAGGGCTTTGCTATATATATCTTTATATCTTTTAAATTTTTAGAAGTTAAGTTGTCTAACCCTGAAGCATAAGAATTTTTGAGGGAATCAATAAAATTTATAATCTCATTTGTATCTGCTACAGGCAGAAGAAATAATGAATTGCAATTTGGCAAATTAATTTGTGCTTCATATTGCAACTGGGTTGCACTATTAGTAACTAATGCTTCCGCCATCAATTTTCCTATATTGCAATAATATTTATTAAATTCATTTGCTATTTCTTGGCATATTTTATATAGGTTCTTCCATCATCTAAAGTTATGCATTTGATTACTGAATTTTAATTACTTTCGTTCACACATTGTCTTACCGTTTTCCACAGATGCGTAGGATCGTTAGGCTTTTCCATAAGTTTATTTTTATAGTAATTTATTTTTGTATTTCATATACAGGTGGTAAGAATATTACGATAAGTATTATAATAAAGTTTAAGTATAACATTTTGACTATCATTTATAACCTGCTTTTTAAGCTGATCTCTAATATTTATAGAATTAATAAGACCATGTGTAATCCAGGATTTACGTTTTTGAACTTACTTTTCGCAATTTTTGTATAGGAAGAATTTTGTTTTAATTTAATTAAAGTGTTTATAAAAGCAATAGTTGCAGTTTGTGGGTCAGTTTCAGACAAAACATGATTCCACGACGTTTCTTTAACTAAATCATAAAAAAGTCGTTCATTAAACACGCTAAATCTATGATCTGTTTTGTTTGCAATATTTTCTACAGATCTCAAACCTCTCAAAGTCACAAAAACTGGATAATGATCTGTGATATCCGTTCGTAAAATAAAACTTTTACAATTATCTGAATTGAAATTGATTTTTGACTTTAAAAATATATGATCCAAACATGATTTACTGTTACCTACCACTCTCGTATACTTGTTAATAATAGATTTAAAACCGTATTCATACAAGCAATTTAAATATGAATTCCTAATTTTATCCGATGTTAAGATATCAATGTTAATATCTCCAATAAATATATTTACATCTAATCTACAAGTAACTAAATAATCGGGTAGTTCATTTACAAAATTTTCAAGAATTATATCATGACATCTATATACAGCACTTATTCCAATCTTCTTATTAAATTAATATTGTTTACGCTTCTTTAAGATTTTTTAAGGGGGGGGGTCTAGGAATCGTTATATAATGATCACGTTCAAGCCCTCTCTTCCCATTCACCGGTCTTGTAAGAAAACTATAATGTTTGCTGTAGTAGACGTTCAAGCCTTCTACACTCTTGAGTTCACTGCTAAAGAATTAACCGTGTGGGATGGTAGTAGGCTAAGTCACTACCTCTTCAAACCACCTTTCCAGTTTCGCTGTTTGAATGAAGAGTTAAGAAGGCAAGCGGTATGGTTAGAAAAAAATCATCATGAGCTGCAATGGACTCGAGGTTTCGTCAACCTAAAAGACCTTTCTGAAATCCTCTTATACGATACCTCTCATGTACACACTGTGTACTGTAAAGGGTTAGAAAAGGGTGAATACTTGAAGAAGTTCTTGAGGCATAAAGTTTACATCTTAGAAGACTACGAATTTAAATTAAAACTTACGCAACCTTCTTGTTTTAATCATATGTTAGATTATTGTCATTGTACTATTAATAATTGTAAATATTTATACGATGAAATAATGCGAAATTAATTGTAATTATTATTAATAAAAGTATTCTCTTTTTAATTTCAGCTTTTTTATAATAATGATGATAAGTTTCTAAATTTAACAGCATTTTAAAGTTGATGAGATTGTATTATAATATCGTTTACGTCTGCTTAAGATTGTTTTCAACTTCTAAAAACCTTCAGAAATTATTATTGTATTTAACCTTGAACATTTACTTTCGCTCTCTCTCTTTTCATCTATCTCTAACGTGAACAAATGGCCTTGAGTACTGCCAACCTTACACACATAACCTTGAAGACATAACCTTGAAATTCAACTCTGAGTACTGTCAACCTCAAACATAACCTTGAGTGTTACCAACATTTATTTACGCGCTCTCTCTTTTCATCTTTCTATAACGTGAACAAATGGCCTTGAGTACTGCCAACCTTACACACATAACCTGGAAAACATAACCTTGAAATGCAACTCTGAGTACTGTCAACCTCGAACATAACCTTGAGTGTTACCAACATTTATTTACGCGCTCTTTCTTTTCATCTCTCTCTAACGTGAACAAATGGCCTTGAATACTGCCAACCTTACACACATAACCTTGAAAACATAACCTTGAAAACATAACCTTGAAATGCAACTCTGAGTACTGTCAACCTCAAACATGACCTTGAGTGTTACCAACATTTATTTAAGCGCTCTCTCTTTTCATCTCTCTCTAACGTGAACAAATGGCCTTGAGTTCTACCAAGCTTACACACATAACCTTGAAAACATAACCTTGAAAAACATAATCTTGAGTGTTACCAACATTTATTTGCGCTCTCTCTCTTTTTATCTGTCTCTAACGTGAGCAAATGGCCTTAAGTACTGTAGCGAGGGTTTAACACCAATGTAGTGTTAGGGCTACTTATATGTCTCTTTTGTAGGAGGTAATAAAACACAAGTAATAACTTTTATGAGATATTTATTCGACTTGTTTATTATTCTCGTTACCTAGTACCATTCAGTATCTACGCAATGAATGCAAGTTGTGAGCCATTCACAACATTTACCACGCCCGGTCTGAAACGAGGGTAATACTTGAAAAGGAAAAAATACGGAATAGTATTTTGGAGAAAAAATGGAGTATTTTAAAGGAACTTGAATAAAGTTGTAAAATGCTCCAGCTACAAAAACTCCACTAGGTAGTATACAATAAAAAACTTAAATTAACTAACAATACGGAACTTGCGACGGCAACTCTTGGAACCTGTAAACAGAAAGAAAAAACAGAAAAGTGTTCAAATTTTCAAAGTCAACAGATAAAAGGTTTTCAAAAGATGCCTTCGCGTAGCATTTGAAATCAGTTCATTGTTAGCTTAACATTATAAAGTAACTAATCTAAAAAATATGCAGGCTTTAGCCTATTTAAAGAGATAGGGCCAGTGTGATTTTCTAAAGTGGCGTATTTAACTGTCCGTTCTAACATGCCCAGAGTGTGCGTGTCATTAGAAACGTACACGTGTGTGCAGTTGGTCAAGTCGCTGGGGACGAAGGACTGACCGGAATACGTTTTTGTAAAAAATGCTTCTGCTTCCTCATACGACGTTTGAGATTGGCTATGAAATTAGGGAGGTTCATATCGTTAGCCAGTTGTTCTTCTTCAAAGAAATCTCCAGGTAGTCGTAACGGGGTAGCATACAGGATTTCTGCAGGAGAAACCTTAACTTGCGATTTCAGTGTTGCACGTAAGCTCAAGAGAATCCAAGGGAGATTCGTTAACCAGGAGGAAGTTCCTGTGGTTTGAATGGATTGCTTGAGTGTCCGATTAAAACGTTCGATAACGCCCTGACTAATCGGATGGAAGGCCGTACATTTGACGTGTTTAATTTCCTAACATGGCCATGAAGTTGATCCATGCATGAGAAAGGAATATTCATGCATTGTCCGTGGTGAAATACTTGGGAATTCCAAAGCGGGACACCCACGTGTCGACAAATGCAGTGATTACTGACTCCACGGAAGAATCCTTCAGAGGAATTGCTTCCGGCCACCGACTGTAGCGGTCAATAATGGTAAGGAGGAATTTATAACCTCCCGAAGAAGGAAGGTGTACTAGGTCGAGATGGACCTTAGTAAAACGTTCATCTGGTTCTACAATAGATTGTAGAGGGGTTTTCGTATGACGCCAAACTTTATGTTTCTGACATTCAGCACAAGATATGACCCACTTCTGAATATCGTGGTGCATAGATGGCCACAGATATCGCTGAGAAATCAATCTTTTAGTAGCACGGATGCCAGGATGTGCGATATTGTGTAGTTGTTGGAATAAGGAATACCTGAATTTGAGCGGGATATAGGGTCATGGTTGGCCTATACTAACATCCATCCAGAGGTTTGATTTGTTGGCAGTTTGAAGGGAAATGAATTAAAAATTACTACGAGATCGGAGCTGGTTTAACTCGGGATCTTGTTCTTGAGATAGAGCGACTTCGTCGTAATTAAGAACTGGTCCAGGGACGTTAATAAGGGTAACTCTTGTCAGAGCGTCCGCCGGAATATTCTCTTGACCTTTGATATATTGGAGGTCAGTTGTGAATTGAAAAATAAACTCTAGTTGTCGAAACTCACGTGGTAAATATTGATCACCATTATTTTTGATCGCCGTACACAAAAGTTTGTGATCCGTAAAGATTTGAAAGTCTCTGCACTCAACGTAGTAACGAAACTTCTTTAAAGCAAGGTATATTGCAAGAAGTTCCCGAGAAAAAATACTGTACTTTTGCTCTGTGGTAGTTAACTTCCGGAAACAGAAAGCTAGTGGTTTCCACATGCCATCTTCAAGCTGTTGTAATACTCCAGCTATAGTGGAAGACGAACTGTCTGCAGTTATACTAAGAGGGTTATTAATTCGCGGATGTACCAATAAAGTAGCGGTAATCAAAGCATTCTTCGCGTGCCTAAAGGCTTTTATTTGCTCATGATTTAACTGGACAGGCTTTAGCGAAACTTTACCAGGAAGAACTATAGAGGTTAACGGTGCCAAAATTTTCGCACAGTTTGGTACAAATTTATGGTAATACGAAATTAAGCCAATAAAATTGAGGAGTGCATTCTGACTTGAAAGCAATGGGTAATCAATTATAGCCTGGACTTTGGAAGCCATTGGTTTGATACCGCGTGTATTAACGTGATGTCCTAAAAAATCGAGCTTATTGACTCCAAAGAGACACTTTGGTAGGTTTATAATTAGTCCATTGTCTTTTAATAAGGGAAAACACTTGGTGTAAATGCTCAACATGTTGCTGCGAATCAGCACTAAAGACTAGGATATCGTCTAGGTATGAAAAACAAAATGGAAGCCCTGATAATACAGTGTCCATGAAACGACTCCAGGTGCTGGCTGCATTCCGTAGTCCGAAACACATCCGTTTGAACTCAAAAAGCCCCAGAGGTGTGATAATAGCAGTCTTGTGAATGTCCTCTGTTGCGATTGGTATTGCGAAGAAGGCCTTTTGGAGGTCTAGCTTCGAAAATATGGTTGCGCCAGCAAGTTTTCTTGTAAAGTCCGTTAAAAAAGGGATTGGGTAACGATCTGGTACCGTCACTGAATTGAGTTTCCTATAATCGCCAACCAAGCGATAACTGTCTGTTGGGGAGATGAATGTGATGTCCTGGTCGTCACCAGGAGGTAGCGTCTCTGCTGTGCCCACTGCTCCCTTCCCGACGATGTGAATTGGCGTAACGTAGCTAGATGATGACCGCTGTACTACATCAGCGACCAAGAACTCATTAAGATGATCTTCTAGAAAAGAAAGATGATTAGGGTTCAGTTTGCGACAGCGTGCTTTAACCGGAGGGCCAGTCGTGTCAATGTGATGGACTACAGTATGTTTTACGGGTTGATGGTAGTCGGACTTACGCAAAAGCTCCGGGAAGTGTGTGTTTAGCATTTTGCTATAAACATCAAGATCGCTAGACATGTTGTTAACAGTACCTGAAGATGGTACGTCAATGGGTGAAGGTAAGGGAAGAAAAGGGGAAGAAATCGCAGGAGTAACGATTGACTCGGAAGGAGGAGTCAAAACATTAGCCTGAGCAGAAAATAGTTTGCGTTTAGTGCCATTCTTAATTGGGGTGGTTGTGGAACCTCGACTGCGAGTTTTGACGGGCTGGACATCTGCTATGCAAATGACCCGCTGAGAAGAGCAGTCAGTTAGAGGATTCACTGTTGGAGCTGGAAATTGACAACCTTGGCTGCGGGTTCGGGCGAGCTTGACATCTGTCTTGCAAATGACTCGTCGAGAAAAACAGTCAATGGTTAGGTTGTGCTGCTGTAAAAAATGCAGGCCTAGAATGGCTGTAGATATATCAGCGACATAAAATTTCCAGGAGCATGGCTGTAGGCCAGGAATCGGGAAATGTAACCTCAAAGTTACAATACCTGTCACAGGAATTGACGTGTTGTTCACGGCCATAAATGAAAGGTTGGCAGGCGTGATGGTTACAGGAAACTGCAACGTGGGTTGGTAAAATGGAATAATCAGCACCAGTGTCAACCACAAAATTAATTTTGTAGGTTAGGTCCTGTAAAAAGATTGAAGAATAAGTGATTGGTAAAGAAGTTGGAGAGATTGAATTAACCCTGCATGGCCCTCCCTGGAGGCCAGAAGAGTGCGAAGTTAGTTTTTTTGTTTGGTACTAACAATTTCCTGTACAATTACGTGCATTATTTTGAAAGCGTCTGTGATAATAGCACGGTTGCAATTGGGTATTGGAATTGCTCGAAGGCATGGAACGGCGTTGTTTGAAGTGCTGAGGATTTTGGGGGTTAGGAGAGATGGTGGGAGTTACAGGGGATTGTCGCTTGTTCAAGGTAGAAAGCTCATTGGAAATGGTTGTAAGATTAGTCGTCAAATTGCCTAGCTTAGCTTCTAATGCAGGAGTAGTTAAAGGTTGTGGTACCTGTTGCATACAATAAATTAAATCTAATTTTTCTACAAAGGATATTAACGGTAAGTCATTGAAATTTAAGGATTGAATCTTAAGTTCTGATAGTAGTTTAGCTATTAAAAAATCTTTGGTTAATTCCTCAGTTAAATCCAGATCAATTGCCAATTTTTGGATGTTAAAAAGTAGTTCTTTGACACTACCAGAGAATTGAAGAGTCTCCAAAAGGTTATTAATTCGAGATTCTCGTCGTCCTAGGACAGATTTTATCACTGCCCGTTTCAAGGTAGTGTATGGTCGCTGTCTAGGGGGGTTAATGGTCAGGTCGCGATGAGCTCCTAAAACGTCGAAAGGTAAGTTTAGTGTTAATAAGTTATATTTGGCGAGCTCATCATTGATCAGCATACGAGTAAAGTATCTTTCTACCAAAATAAAATATAGGTCGATATCGTTACTCGTAAAAATTGGAAATGGAACTTTGACAGTTGCCATTTGAAATATTAAATAAGTAAGTAAAAATAAATAGAAACTTATCGGATGAGAAGGAGCACTAGTTCCGGTTCCAACGGTCTAACCAGCCACGACAAGTCACGCAAGCGAAGCAGGTAGCAGGATCTCACAGAAGTCGAGTAGTATATGATGACAGACGATGAAGGGAGAACTAGCAGTTGTTCGCCTGGAGAATTCAGGGCAGCAGGCAAAGACCATTGCTGCTAAATTCTTCTTCAGGAACGTAGGGTCACCAAATGTGGCGAGGGTGTTAACACTAAATGTAGTGTTAGGGCCACTTATATGTCTCTTTTGTACTAGGTAATAAAACACAAGTAATAACTTTTTTGAGATATTTATTCGACTTGTTTATTATTTTCGTTGCCTAGTACCATTCCGTATCTACGCAATGAATGCAAGTTGTGAGCCATTCACAACAGTACTACCAACTTTACACACATAACCTTGAAATGCAATCTTGCCAACCTTTTTCGCGACCTTGACCTTGAAAAAAGTGGTGGGGGTGGGAGGTGGTTCCAGAACACCCATATTTTCCCTACTTATATATTTGTCCACTGGGACAAATTGTTGAGAAAAAAATTTGAAAATTGATTTTTTGGAATTAACAGGGTTCGATACTACTTTTAGGCACAAAAAAAATTATATGGGGCATTCGATTTTTTCCAACCATTGACAAATAAATTCAAAATAATGCACCGTTCAATTAGGGTTGAAGTGATGTAGAATGTCTCATATAATCTTTTTTCTCATCTAAAAGTAGCATCGTTGCTCGTTAATTCTATAAAATCAATTTTCAGATTTTTTACAAAAATTTGTCCCAGTGGTCAAATATATGCATAAGAATTGAAAAAACCCATGTATTTTAAATGGGAAACTTCTCGTCGTTACAGCGAATGATTAGAATAGAGATAGGAAGTTCGTATTGGTCTTAAAATTTTCAATTCTTTTTTTGGAATCAAATGGGCACCCGGCAAAACCGAAATTCCAACATGACCCAAATAAGAACCACCCTATATACATATACGAGCCCCCATATATACCAAAAAAATCCAGAGTGAAAATCGCGGGGCGCGTTTAACAGAAATAGAAGTGTGCGAACTTCACTGAGACGGGGCTCGTATATGGCAAACTAACGTATGCATTTCGGGCTTTGCCATCACTAGCCAAGTGCGGTTTTCATTTTCATTCTTAGAATTTTTATTTTCAAATGATAATGAAAAAAGATTTTTGCACTACACCCCCTTTAAATTGTTAATTTTAGTTTAGGTAACACATGACGGGGAAAATCTTGCACAAACAAGATTGTAGCATATTATGTTTCTAAGGTTTTCTTCAATGATAGTCATTTGTTATAAAATGCGAAATGAATTGTCTTAATAGTCTAGTATGACCGACATGATGAAAGTAAATTACGTACACATTAAAGGAACAGGTCGATTTCACTTGCGGTACTATTTCTTTAAGCATTATAATTTGTGCAAATTCTTCTCCACATTCGTTATTATAAGTTTCATTTCAGTTTCATGTTAAGATGTCGTTCAAACAAAATTCAAAGTAAATTATTGTAAATAAGCTGTGGTAACTTAAAATTTTAGAGGCAAACTGATCTTTTTAGTGTGTATGCCCATGTCAGGTCAATATGTATAACTTCTATAATTCTGTCAACTGTATAATTTCTAACGTTCGAACATGTGTTTGCAATATCACTCTATTTAGTCTTTTGTAAATCACACTTATTTTTCATTATAAAATATAGTTATTACCTAGTTTTTCAGATTATTAGCTTATAAGGCATACCATTTTAGATATTTATAGTTATCTGGCTGTTAATCCCAATTAAAATGATTATATTTTTAATTTTAACTATAAAACATTTTATTATGGTTAATAACTAAATGCCAGAATTATGACAAGGTAACTCAAATTAACCGTCAAAAGATTTTTAGTGTATTTTCTGGCGATATTTGATAGTGTGAATGTGACTTTCACATTTACTCCACAATTTTAACTTTATTATGGTTAATACATGTAAGTAGTATAGCTATGTTCGTTCGAGCGCAAAATCCCATGTATTTTCTTATGAAGGTTCATTTTGCATTTCAAGGTCATCCGCGAAATTCGAGATTCATTTGCATATCATTCGCGGGGTCATTAGTGGATCATTTGCATATCATTCGCGGTGTTATGTATGTATCATTAACGGTATTATTTGCATATCTAATTAATTTAATTCGCGGGGTCATTAGCGGATCATTTTTATATCTCGCGGGGTCATCTGCGTATCTCATCTTTCTCATCTCCCTCTCTCTCTCTCCTCATTTCCCGCTGAAAGATTTGAATTCCTAGCGCTGCTAATGCCATCTATCGGTGACGTCATATGATCGGTATAGTAGATTTCTATACGCCTGTAGATAGGCAACCCACTATATTTTTTTTATAAAAATTAATGGAGCCAACAGGGTTTGAACCGGGGACCGCTCGAATGGTAGCCAGCCAATGCATCCACTACACCAACGAGGTAATCTATTAAAGCACTGTAAACGGCTTATAAAAAAAAATTGTTGACTAGCGACTACGTACTCATAACATAATACATGTTAGTAATTTGTAGTATTATATCATACGGCTCCCTCTTCCTCCTGCATGTGTCATGATTGATTGATTAAGTAGATGATTATTCCTGTGCTGTGATTGATTAAAGGGTCAACATATAAAATAGGTATAAATTATCATATCTAGAAAAAACAAGTTAAAAATTCAATTAAAGAATCATTTAGATCTTTTACAGCCAAATATGTTTCAATCTTGAGTATTTTTCTTTACATGAAATTCACGTGTTTTATAGAATTATAACGTTCAAATATTGATATTTTAAAATTGTCTTTTACATGTTTCACACATTATGTTATTAAAAAAAAACATATTAATGGATAAATACTTAAAAGCAATTTAAAACATTCGATTACACAATAAACAGAATTTGTTTGCTAAAGAATCAATTACAATAAGATTAATTAGTTTTTATATGACTACATTGTTTAGTTATAAAATATTAAAAATTGTTATATTTAGGAATAATAATTTAAAAATTCGATAAAAGAATCATTAGGGTTTTTCTGAACAAGATAATTAAAAAGTTTGTTATTTCTAATAATCAACTAGATTGATTTTATTATTTTTAAACTTTCAACATATAAGCTTATATCTAAAATAAGATACAATATATTTATAGTTAGGTGTGTACTTCAATGGAATAAGTTTGTTATTTCTACTAATCAACTAGATTGATTTTGTTATTTTTAAACTTTCAACATATAAGCTTATACCTAAAATAAGATACAATATATTTATAGTTAGGTGTGAAGTTCTGCTAATGATTTTGTTGAGATAATGGATATCATATCTATTAATTTATATGAAAAATGAGATCGGTAAGGTAAAAACATGACGTCTTGATTGTGATGTCAGCTGTCTGTTGTTTTTATTATCACATATTGAAAAGATTAACGTATTTTAAAGTAAGCGCGTTTTGTTTATTTTGTATTTGTTTGAAAGCAGTTACGTTTAAAATTGAACAAATTATTTATAAAATCTAAATTCATTTCAGTCATTTGTAAGAACGTTTGTTTATTTATGCTTGAAAGCAGTTTTAAAGAATGTCGAAAACAACATGGTTAATTAGTTTGTACGTATTTTCATGCAAAAACATTTAGTTTGAAAGTAACTTCTTAAACAGTTTTAGCTACAGAAAATGTTTTTTTTGAATTTTAAAAATAATGCTTTACAGTATTCTAGTACTACATACCCGACTATAAAGTAATCATGGAAAGTACAACAGCTGTTTAAAAGAATAGATAGTAAATATAACTATATCTAATTATTTTGTACTGATATAAAAAGCCGCGGATCGACTGATGTTACGGGGCTCATGTAGTAATAATATCTGTATATAGTTTTCAAATTGTTATATTTAAGATGTATCAAGAAAAATTTCTCGAGTTTCTTCACGATTGACTCATATAAGGTTAATAATTGTCTCATCTCAATGACTCATGATAATAATCATAATTGGCTTATAATTTTGGAATCCTAAAGATTTAATATTATTAATGTACAATATTTATAAATATTTTCCGGGAATTATTTTTAAATAAATTGGATTTAATCAAATATACGTGAAAGCATTTTTATAAATAGTCAACTGTCTGAACAACCACATTTACTATCAGCCAGTATGAAGTATGAATACGAAGGCGTATAAATTCGCATATAAACATACATTAATCAATACAAATCATTTAAACGATCACAGATAAACACATACGTTTGCCTACTATAAATATATTCAAACTACTCATACATACTATAAACATGAGGAGCAGGACTATGAAACCATATAAACAGATACAAACATAGACATAGTAATCCATATGAATACATATAAATACATACATATAAACACGTAAGTACACATACTATAAAATAATATATTTAACCGCATGCAATCATGTAAACGGATGCAAAGTATGAAAACGAAGATATACTAACACATGCAAAACAGATATTATTATAAATAGCCCATAATAGAATAGAATAGAAGTTAAAACGGGTATTATTTACATTTACATTTACTGCGGTAGCAATGCAAATTTGCTTTTAAATATATTTTAAATTGACATGCATTATCAGAAAAGAATTTTAATATCAAGCAACCGCTAGTTGAAAAAACTAAGCAACAGTACAAGGACTACAGTAGTTCTGAAAAAATTTACAATTAAAAGAATTAGATTAGATGTCTAGGTCAATCAATCATTACTTCTCAATATTTTAAACTGAAAATTGGAATCATCTGAAACCGCATGAAATTTTAATTGTACGAATAACTCGTTCAACTATTGAAGTCTTAATCACGGAATACGTAGAGTAATGATTTATATAGTATTCTTTCATTAACTTTAACTCGATATATGCGAATTCATATATGAGAGAAATGTTATATAAGTCAATACAGCTCTATAACTATCATTTATTGAGCTACACAAAGAGATTTATATCTACGCTAAACTAAAGATTAATAGAAGTAATGCATTCCTGATATCATAAGATAACGATAAAACACATGATTATTCTTAGACTAAGGCCTAATTTAGGTAGTCAAATTGTAGGTAATCGAATTGTAGGTACATATCATGATGTGGTATCATACAATTATATTCTAGTAAGAACTGTAATAAAGTCACTGCTATAAATAACAACATTCTTTATCACAATCATCTATCATTATCAAATCATCTAATGTCATGCAGAGTTAGCAGTTAGCTCCTAAGTTCGTATATGCGAGAATCGGTATTATATAACACACACACCAGTCTACATGCATTGTTCCAATATTGATAGGAACTTTCTAGAATCTATAAATTATTATAAACGTCTTAACAGAATAAAAAAGGGTGAAATGAATATAACTTATAGGATTTAATCAAACTAGAAAAATATCGATATATCCTACGTTGAGAAAACAATTATACTATGTAAGCATAGATACGCTACATATGATTGCGAGCCTGAGTATAAGCATAAACCCTATACTACAGATTTTTATCCTTTTTCATTATATGTACTACAGACGAAGTGAAAGAATAGGTACATTTAACATACGTATGCCACAATTATCTAATTTTCTCGTTTTCTAGACGTAATGTAATTTTGAACAGATTTTAACCCTTTTCGTTATATCTACTACCCTTGTAAGCGATTTCTACATATACGTTCTTATTGTTTATACACCCTATAGATATTCGTAGCATCTAAAGTAAACTCTTATTTAAACGTTATTTTACAATATATCATACATTTCAACAGCTCGTATGATTATCCGTCTCTATCGTAACCCAGTATGTAAGGACATTATGTTAAATACTATCTCATACATGTAAATAAACATTTCTTTAAAGAGTTTGTTAGGTCACCTAATCTGTTATAATATTACTATGATATTAGATCGCGTCGATTACAGTTTTACCATTAGGACATACTTAGTAGGTTATACGTGCTAAGTAAAATAATAAACAGATATTTCGAGAATTTTATGCATTCTTGAGAGAACAGGGTATAATATTTAAAAACACGCTGTAGAAAACATATCAGCAGAGAAAGAGAATACATAAATACTGTATGTTTTGTATGATGAGTTGTCGTCAGTTTAAAAGAAATAAGTTCGTCGCCATATTTAAACGTTATTTCCAGACCAGACTAGACTAGACTATAGATGATAGACAGTAAAATCATGAACAATTATACCGCCTGTAAAATAATAGAGCTTATAATATAATATATAATAGAGATATATAATATAGAATATTATCGAGAAACATGATCGTCTAAGTTAAATATATTTAGCGATTTCTTTTGCTTAATAATTTTCATTATGGTATATGTATATGTCTAGTCACAGTTTCAGCAAACGCATTGTATTCTATCAACGAATCATGTAAATATCAAAAATTCGTAACGGTTATGCATAGGTTTAATACCATCAACAGCTCATTTAAAGGAAATGTTAGATTTTTAACAGTTTATGAGCATTAATCAAAGACTATTCTATAATGATGTATTATTTATTTATAAACGTTACATAGTATAGTAGCTAAATACATGACTGACTGAAAAAGTTACTTTTATTAATGATGACTATTGAATTCGATCTGTCACTAGCTTAACCTTTTAATTTCCACTTTTGACCAAATTATAGTTGATCTGATCAAATATTGCTTACAAATCGGAGCTCTATTCTAATGTCTACAGTAGAATCCTTAAAACTCTCTATGAAGTTTTAGAATTGTCGATTACTAAGACACCCGTTTCTTCTGCCTCCTTTAGTAAATTCATATTGTTAGCTTCTACTTTGTCAACTGTTACTAGAATGCTGTTCTTTAGATCCTTTACCTCGCTCTATGTATCTGTAGTCATTACAATGAAAGTTTGTACTGTTGTGTCGAATTGACGATTTGATTTGAAAATTTAATAATGTAATTTATCGTTTAAACTAACCCTTGTTTACTTCTATATATGTTTAATTAATATGTAATTAGTACATCAAAATATGTTCTTAATATGTTTTTCAGTTTCCTTATAAAATATAACTATATATCATTGAAATAAAATTAATAATTTTCATTATGGTATATGTATATGTCTAGTCACAGTTTCAGCAAACGCATTGTATTCTATCAACCAATCATGTAAATATCAAAAATTCGTAACGGTTATGCATAGGTTTAATACCATCAACAGCTCATTTAAAGGAAATGTTAGATTTTTAACAGTTTATGAGCAATAATCAAAGACTATTCTATAATGATGTATTATTTATTTATAAACGTTACATAGTATAGTAGCTAAATACATGACTGACTGAAAAAGTTACTTTTATTAATGATGACTATTGAATTCGATCTGTCACTAGCTTAACCTTTTAATTTCCACTTTTGACCAAATTATAGTTGATCTGATCAAATATTGCTTACAAATCGGATCTCTAATCTAATGTCTACAGTAGAATCCTTAAAACTCTCTATGAAGTTTTAGAATTGTCGATTACTAAGACACCCGTTTCTTCTGCCTCCTTTAGTAAATTCATATTGTTAGCTTCTACTTTGTCAACTGTTACTAGAATGCTGTTCTTTAGATCCTTTACCTCGCTCTATGTATCTGTAGTCATTACAATGAAAGTTTGTACTGTTGTGTCGAATTGACGATTTGATTTGAAAATTTAATAATGTAATTTATCGTTTAAACTAACCCTTGTTTATTTCTATATATGTTTAATTAATATGTAATTAGTACATCAAAATATGTTCTTAATATGTTTTTCAATTTCCTTATAAAATATAACTATATATCATTGAAATAAAACATTATTAAAATATTAAAAATAATTTCATTTTATCACATCCTAAATATTTACACGACTGATCGCGTTTCTCGTCAGCTTCTTTTCAAACAATTGCAGTCGTTTATCATAAACCTAATGGTGAGCTTGTATTATTCGTATTACGATATGGATATATTATTCAATTTTCATGTCTTTTGCTAACCCTACATAACTATAGCTTTACCTAGATTTAGACATGTTTTATATTTCGTATTTAGACACATAGCACGACATATCTGAATGATATATCCATCTCGACTAATGAAGGAACAGGAACACTACCCGTCTATTTATACTGTTCGACCAGAGCAATCGGTTGTTCTATCCTACGTTGAGAAAATAATTATACTATGTAAGCATAGATACGTTACATATCATTGCGAGCCTGAGTATACGCATAAACCCTATACTACAGATTTTTATCCTTTTTTCATTATATCTACTACAGACGAGGTGAAGAATAGGTACATTTAACATGCGTATGCTACAATTATCTAATTTATAGTTTCTAGATGTAATGTAATTTTGAACAGATTTTAACCCTTTTCGTTATATCTACTACCCTTGTAAGCGATTTCTACATATACGTTCTTATTGTTTATACACCATATAGATATTCGTAGCATCTAAAGTAAACTCTTATTTAAACGTTATTTTACAATATATCATACATTTCAGCAACTCGTATGATTATCCCTCTCTGTCGTAACCCAGTATGTAAGGACATTATGTTAAATACTATCTCATACATGTAAATAGTTACAACAACAAAATAGAAAAGTATACTTGAGGGTGAGAAAGAAGTCCCGGACGCGGCTATCTATAACATATGTCATATGTTTTGTAATACGTCTTTATAACTTTGAAACTCTACGTGATTTCCTCTTACAATATCTCTAGTTATGAGAACCTTGAAGACTTAACCTGGAAAAATAAAACAGATAAATATTTTACTTTTTATTGAAACTAGTTAACTTATATTCTAACATACAAATATACAACAACAAAATAGAAAAGTATACTTGAGGGTAAGAAAGAAGTCCTGGACGCGGCTATCTATAACATATGTCATATGTTTTGTAATACGTCTTTATAACTTTGAAACTTTACGTGATTTCCTCTTACAATATCTCTAGTTATGAGAACCTTGAAGACTTAACCTGAAGAAATAAAACAGATAAATATTTTACTTTTTATAGAAACTAGTTAACTTATATTCTAACATACATATTTGAAACTAGACAACTTATATTCTAACATACAAATATACAACAACAAAATAGAAAAGTATACTTGAGGGTAACATTTTGTATAACCATTATCTTTTATTCTATAATACCTTCTTCTTTAAGCTCAGAAATAATTGAAATAATCTCATCCTAGTTTTCTAAACTACTGCTACCCCTCTGTTTTAAGGTATACAGTAGACGAAGCCTATCGACAACTTGATTCCAATACGGCGTTTTGTTTTGGAATTTGAAATTGGTAGCTTGAGGTTAGAGCCTACGAATACATTTTTAGGACAGAACGTAGGGAGCAGAGTAAGTACAAAACAACATACTTTCATACAAGAACGTTTATTGATACGAGTAGTTTCGATGCTACTTAAAACATAATACATAACTTAAATATATAATATCTATTAAAATAGACCAGACCAGACCAGCTCAGACCAGACCAGACCAGACCAGACTAGACTAGACTATAGATGATAGACAGTAAAATCATGAACAATTATACCGTCTGTAATATAATAGAGCTTACTTGATATTTTAAAATTAGTGGCTGAATCTAATTATTACAGAAATTCAATTGTAGAAACTGAAGATGTAATCTTTAAAACATCTAAAGTTAGAAGTTTTTAGTAGTCAGGTCAGATTAATAGAGGGTGTTATAATCAAATCGTTTTAGAAACTATTTGTTTGTAAGATTGGCGCCGTAAAGAAAAACAGCATAGCTGTAGTCTTGATTTTGAAATTGAGATAGCTCGGAACAAAACGATGAATACAAAGTTTAGAAGTTTATTTCAAAATTCTGTGATAAAAAACATTAATTCTTCTTTACTTTACTTTAAAACCCAAAATTGCATGATAAATCAATATAATATTAATATAAATGATTAAATTAAATGAAGCAATCTAGGTTAGACCCCCAAAAAATTATATTAAGGTTATAGATTTTAGACTCCGGTTGTTGCAAAGATTCAAGAATCTCTATTAAGATTAGTTCATGAAGCATTTATTAGGTTAGAGCATGTAGCTACTTACAAAAAATCTCTATTAAGATTAGTTCATAAAATATTTATTAGGTTAGACCATTGTAGCTACTTACAAAATCGTCATTAACATTCGAAAAACTTACATATAATATTCGTAGACTGTAACCCAACTAATATTATATGTAAGTTTTTCGAATGTTAATGACGATTTTGTAAGTAGCTACAATGGTCTAACCTAATAAATATTTTATGAACTAATCTTAATAGAGATTTTTTGTAAGTAGCTACATGCTCTAACCTAATAAATGCTTCATGAACTAATCTTAATAGAGATTCTTGAATCTTTGCAACAACCGGAGTCTAAAATCTATAACCTTAATATAATTTTTTGGGGGTCTAACCTAGATTGCTTCATTTAATTTAATCATTTATATTAATATTATATTGATTTATCATGCAATTTTGGGTTTTAAAGTAAAGTAAAGAAGAATTAATGTTTTTTATCACAGAATTTTGAAATAAACTTCTAAACTTTGTATTCATCGTTTTGTTCCGAGCTATCTCAATTTCAAAATCAAGACTACAGCTATGCTGTTTTTCTTTACGGCGCCAATCTTACAAACAAATAGTTTCTAAAACGATTTGATTATAACACCCTCTATTAATCTGACCTGACTACTAAAAACTTCTAACTTTAGATGTTTTAAAGATTACATCTTCAGTTTCTACAATTGAATTTCTGTAATAATTAGATTCAGCCACTAATTTTAAAATATCAAGTAAGCTCTATTATATTACAGACGGTATAATTGTTCATGATTTTACTGTCTATCATCTATAGTCTAGTCTAGTCTGGTCTGGTCTGGTCTGGTCTGAGCTGGTCTGGTCTGGTCTATTTTAATAGATATTATATATTTAAGTTATGTATTATGTTTTAAGTAGCATCGAAACTACTCGTATCAATAAACGTTCTTGTATGAAAGTATGTTGTTTTGTACTTACTCTGCTCCCTACGTTCTGTCCTAAAAATGTATTCGTAGGCTCTAACCTCAAGCTACCAATTTCAAATTCCAAAACAAAACGCCGTATTGGAATCAAGTTGTCGATAGGCTTCGTCTACTGTATACCTTAAAACAGAGGGGTAGCAGTAGTTTAGAAAACTAGGATGAGATTATTTCAATTATTTCTGAGCTTAAAGAAGAAGGTATTATAGAATAAAAGATAATGGTTATACAAAATGTTACCCTCAAGTATACTTTTCTATTTTGTTGTTGTATATTTGTATGTTAGAATATAAGTTGTCTAGTTTCAAATATGTATGTTAGAATATAAGTTAACTAGTTTCTATAAAAAGTAAAATATTTATCTGTTTTATTTCTTCAGGTTAAGTCTTCAAGGTTCTCATAACTAGAGATATTGTAAGAGGAAATCACGTAAAGTTTCAAAGTTATAAAGACGTATTACAAAACATATGACATATGTTATAGATAGCCGCGTCCAGGACTTCTTTCTTACCCTCAAGTATACTTTTCTATTTTGTTGTTGTATATTTGTATGTTAGAATATAAGTTAACTAGTTTCAATAAAAAGTAAAATATTTATCTGTTTTATTTTTCCAGGTTAAGTCTTCAAGGTTCTCATAACTAGAGATATTGTAAGAGGAAATCACGTAGAGTTTCAAAGTTATAAAGACGTATTACAAAACATATGACATATGTTATAGATAGCCGCGTCCGGGACTTCTTTCTCACCCTCAAGTATACTTTTCTATTTTGTTGTTGTAACTATTTACATGTATGAGATAGTATTTAACATAATGTCCTTACATACTGGGTTACGACAGAGAGGGATAATCATACGAGTTGCTGAAATGTATGATATATTGTAAAATAACGTTTAAATAAGAGTTTACTTTAGATGCTACGAATATCTATATGGTGTATAAACAATAAGAACGTATATGTAGAAATCGCTTACAAGGGTAGTAGATATAACGAAAAGGGTTAAAATCTGTTCAAAATTACATTACATCTAGAAACTATAAATTAGATAATTGTAGCATACGCATGTTAAATGTACCTATTCTTCACCTCGTCTGTAGTAGATATAATGAAAAAAGGATAAAAATCTGTAGTATAGGGTTTATGCGTATACTCAGGCTCGCAATGATATGTAACGTATCTATGCTTACATAGTATAATTATTTTCTCAACGTAGGATAGAACAACCGATTGCTCTGGTCGAACAGTATAAATAGACGGGTAGTGTTCCTGTTCCTTCATTAGTCGAGATGGATATATCATTCAGATATGTCGTGCTATGTGTCTAAATACGAAATATAAAACATGTCTAAATCTAGGTAAAGCTATAGTTATGTAGGGTTAGCAAAAGACATGAAAATTGAATAATATATCCATATCGTAATACGAATAATACAAGCTCACCATTAGGTTTATGATAAACGACTGCAATTGTTTGAAAAGAAGCTGACGAGAAACGCGATCAGTCGTGTAAATATTTAGGATGTGATAAAATGAAATTATTTTTAATATTTTAATAATGTTTTATTTCAATGATATATAGTTATATTTTATAAGGAAATTGAAAAACATATTAAGAACATATTTTGATGTACTAATTACATATTAATTAAACATATATAGAAATAAACAAGGGTTAGTTTAAACGATAAATTACATTATTAAATTTTCAAATCAAATCGTCAATTCGACACAACAGTACAAACTTTCATTGTAATGACTACAGATACATAGAGCGAGGTAAAGGATCTAAAGAACAGCATTCTAGTAACAGTTGACAAAGTAGAAGCTAACAATATGAATTTACTAAAGGAGGCAGAAGAAACGGGTGTCTTAGTAATCGACAATTCTAAAACTTCATAGAGAGTTTTAAGGATTCTACTGTAGACATTAGATTAGAGATCCGATTTGTAAGCAATATTTGATCAGATCAACTATAATTTGGTCAAAAGTGGAAATTAAAAGGTTAAGCTAGTGACAGATCGAATTCAATAGTCATCATTAATAAAAGTAACTTTTTCAGTCAGTCATGTATTTAGCTACTATACTATGTAACGTTTATAAATAAATAATACATCATTATAGAATAGTCTTTGATTATTGCTCATAAACTGTTAAAAATCTAACATTTCCTTTAAATGAGCTGTTGATGGTATTAAACCTATGCATAACCGTTACGAATTTTTGATATTTACATGATTGGTTGATAGAATACAATGCGTTTGCTGAAACTGTGACTAGACATATACATATACCATAATGAAAATTATTAATTTTATTTCAATGATATATAGTTATATTTTATAAGGAAACTGAAAAACATATTAAGAACATATTTTGATGTACTAATTACATATTAATTAAACATATATAAAAGTAAACAAGGGTTAGTTTAAACGATAAATTACATTATTAAATTTTCAAATCAAATCGTCAATTCGACACAACAGTACAAACTTTCATTGTAATGACTACAGATACATAGAGCGAGGTAAAGGATCTAAAGAACAGCATTCTAGTAACAGTTGACAAAGTAGAAGCTAACAATATGAATTTACTAAAGGAGGCAGAAGAAACGGGTGTCTTAGTAATCGACAATTCTAAAACTTCATAGAGAGTTTTAAGGATTCTACTGTAGACATTAGAATAGAGCTCCGATTTGTAAGCAATATTTGATCAGATCAACTATAATTTGGTCAAAAGTGGAAATTAAAAGGTTAAGCTAGTGACAGATCGAATTCAATAGTCATCATTAATAAAAGTAACTTTTTCAGTCAGTCATGTATTTAGCTACTATACTATGTAACGTTTATAAATAAATAATACATCATTATAGAATAGTCTTTGATTAATGCTCATAAACTGTTAAAAATCTAACATTTCCTTTAAATGAGCTGTTGATGGTATTAAACCTATGCATAACCGTTACGAATTTTTGATATTTACATGATTCGTTGATAGAATACAATGCGTTTGCTGAAACTGTGACTAGACATATACATATACCATAATGAAAATTATTAAGCAAAAGAAATCGCTAAATATATTTAACTTAGACGATCATGTTTCTCGATAATATTCTATATTATATATCTCTATTATATATTATATTATAAGCTCTATTATTTTACAGGCGGTATAATTGTTCATGATTTTACTGTCTATCATCTATAGTCTAGTCTAGTCTGGTCTGGAAATAACGTTTAAATATGGCGACGAACTTATTTCTTTTAAACTGACGACAACTCATCATACAAAACATACAGTATTTATGTATTCTCTTTCTCTGCTGATATGTTTTCTACAGCGTGTTTTTAAATATTATACCCTGTTCTCTCAAGAATGCATAAAATTCTCGAAATATCTGTTTATTATTTTACTTAGCACGTATAACCTACTAAGTATGTCCTAATGGTAAAACTGTAATCGACGCGATCTAATATCATAGTAATATTATAACAGATTAGGTGACCTAACAAACTCTTTAAAGAAATGTTTATTTACATGTATGAGATAGTATTTAACATAATGTCCTTACATACTGGGTTACGATAGAGACGGATAATCATACGAGCTGTTGAAATGTATGATATATTGTAAAATAACGTTTAAATAAGAGTTTACTTTAGATGCTACGAATATCTATAGGGTGTATAAACAATAAGAACGTATATGTAGAAATCGCTTACAAGGGTAGTAGATATAACGAAAAGGGTTAAAATCTGTTCAAAATTACATTACGTCTAGAAAACGAGAAAATTAGATAATTGTGGCATACGTATGTTAAATGTACCTATTCTTTCACTTCGTCTGTAGTACATATAATGAAAAAGGATAAAAATCTGTAGTATAGGGTTTATGCTTATACTCAGGCTCGCAATCATATGTAGCGTATCTATGCTTACATAGTATAATTGTTTTCTCAACGTAGGATATATCGATATTTTTCTAGTTTGATTAAATCCTATAAGTTATATTCATTTCACCCTTTTTTATTCTGTTAAGACGTTTATAATAATTTATAGATTCTAGAAAGTTCCTATCAATATTGGAACAATGCATGTAGACTGGTGTGTGTGTTATATAATACCGATTCTCGCATATACGAACTTAGGAGCTAACTGCTAACTCTGCATGACATTAGATGATTTGATAATGATAGATGATTGTGATAAAGAATGTTGTTATTTATAGCAGTGACTTTATTACAGTTCTTACTAGAATATAATTGTATGATACCACATCATGATATGTACCTACAATTCGATTACCTACAATTTGACTACCTAAATTAGGCCTTAGTCTAAGAATAATCATGTGTTTTATCGTTATCTTATGATATCAGGAATGCATTACTTCTATTAATCTTTAGTTTAGCGTAGATATAAATCTCTTTGTGTAGCTCAATAAATGATAGTTATAGAGCTGTATTGACTTATATAACATTTCTCTCATATATGAATTCGCATATATCGAGTTAAAGTTAATGAAAGAATACTATATAAATCATTACTCTACGTATTCCGTGATTAAGACTTCAATAGTTGAACGAGTTATTCGTACAATTAAAATTTCATGCGGTTTCAGATGATTCCAATTTTCAGTTTAAAATATTGAGAAGTAATGATTGATTGACCTAGACATCTAATCTAATTCTTTTAATTGTAAATTTTTTCAGAACTACTGTAGTCCTTGTACTGTTGCTTAGTTTTTTCAACTAGCGGTTGCTTGATATTAAAATTCTTTTCTGATAATGCATGTCAATTTAAAATATATTTAAAAGCAAATTTGCATTGCTACCGCAGTAAATGTAAATGTAAATAATACCCGTTTTAACTTCTATTCTATTCTATTATGGGCTATTTATAATAATATCTGTTTTGCATGTGTTAGTATATCTTCGTTTTCATACTTTGCATCCGTTTACATGATTGCATGCGGTTAAATATATTATTTTATAGTATGTGTACTTACGTGTTTATATGTATGTATTTATATGTATTCATATGGATTACTATGTCTATGTTTGTATCTGTTTATATGGTTTCATAGTCCTGCTCCTCATGTTTATAGTATGTATGAGTAGTTTGAATATATTTATAGTAGGCAAACGTATGTGTTTATCTGTGATCGTTTAAATGATTTGTATTGATTAATGTATGTTTATATGCGAATTTATACGCCTTCGTATTCATACTTCATACTGGCTGATAGTAAATGTGGTTGTTCAGACAGTTGACTATTTATAAAAATGCTTTCACGTATATTTGATTAAATCCAATTTATTTAAAAATAATTCCCGGAAAATATTTATAAATATTGTACATTAATAATATTAAATCTTTAGGATTCCAAAATTATAAGCCAATTATGATTATTATCATGAGTCATTGAGATGAGACAATTATTAACCTTATATGAGTCAATCGTGAAGAAACTCGAGAAATTTTTCTTGATACATCTTAAATATAACAATTTGAAAACTATATACAGATATTATTACTACATGAGCCCCGTAACATCAGTCGATCCGCGGCTTTTTATATCAGTACAAAATAATTAGATATAGTTATATTTACTATCTATTCTTTTAAACAGCTGTTATACTTTCCATGATTACTTTATAGTCGGGTATGTAGTACTAGAATACTGTAAAGCATTATTTTTAAAATTCAAAAAAAACATTTTCTGTAGCTAAAACTGTTTAAGAAGTTACTTTCAAACTAAATGTTTTTGCATGAAAATACGTACAAACTAATTAACCATGTTGTTTTCGACATTCTTTAAAACTGCTTTCAAGCATAAATAAACAAACGTTCTTACAAATGACTGAAATGAATTTAGATTTTATAAATAATTTGTTCAATTTTAAACGTAACTGCTTTCAAACAAATACAAAATAAACAAAACGCGCTTACTTTAAAATACGTTAATCTTTTCAATATGTGATAATAAAAACAACAGACAGCTGACATCACAATCAAGACGTCATGTTTTTACCTTACCGATCTCATTTTTCATATAAATTAATAGATATGATATCCATTATCTCAACAAAATCATTAGCAGAACTTCACACCTAACTATAAATATATTGTATCTTATTTTAGGTATAAGCTTATATGTTGAAAGTTTAAAAATAACAAAATCAATCTAGTTGATTAGTAGAAATAACAAACTTATTCCATTGAAGTACACACCTAACTATAAATATATTGTATCTTATTTTAGGTATAAGCTTATATGTTGAAAGTTTAAAAATAATAAAATCAATCTAGTTGATTATTAGAAATAACAAACTTTTTAATTATCTTGTTCAGAAAAACCCTAATGATTCTTTTATCGAATTTTTAAATTATTATTCCTAAATATAACAATTTTTAATATTTTATAACTAAACAATGTAGTCATATAAAAACTAATTAATCTTATTGTAATTGATTCTTTAGCAAACAAATTCTGTTTATTGTGTAATCGAATGTTTTAAATTGCTTTTAAGTATTTATCCATTAATATGTTTTTTTTTTAATAACATAATGTGTGAAACATGTAAAAGACAATTTTAAAATATCAATATTTGAACGTTATAATTCTATAAAACACGTGAATTTCATGTAAAGAAAAATACTCAAGATTGAAACATATTTGGCTGTAAAAGATCTAATGATTCTTTAATTGAATTTTTAACTTGTTTTTTCTAGATATGATAATTTATACCTATTTTATATGTTGACCCTTTAATCAATCACAGCACAGGAATAATCATCTACTTAATCAATCAATCATGACACATGCAGGAGGAAGAGGGAGCCGTATGATATAATACTACAAATTACTAACATGTATTATGTTATGAGTACGTAGTCGCTAGTCAACAATTTTTTTTTATAAGCCGTTTACAGTGCTTTAATAGATTACCTCGTTGGTGTAGTGGATGCATTGGCTGGCTACCATTCGAGCGGTCCCCGGTTCAAACCCTGTTGGCTCCATTGATTTTTATAAAAAAAATATAGTGGGTTGCCTATCTACAGGCGTATAGAAATCTACTATACCGATCATATGACGTCACCGATAGATGGCATTAGCAGCGCTAGGAATTCAAATCTTTCAGCGGGAAATGAGGAGAGAGAGAGAGGGAGATGAGAAAGATGAGATACGCAGATGACCCCGCGAGATATAAAAATGATCCGCTAATGACCCCGCGAATTAAATTAATTAGATATGCAAATAATACCGTTAATGATACATACATAACACCGCGAATGATATGCAAATGATCCACTAATGACCCCGCGAATGATATGCAAATGAATCTCGAATTTCGCGGATGACCTTGAAATGCAAAATGAACCTTCATAAGAAAATACATGGGATTTTGCGCTCGGACGAACATAGCTATACTACTCATGTAATAATTATGACAAGATAATAACTAAAATAAATCACTATAATAATTGTGGTTATAAGAATAATCCTTTATTTGCAGGTATCCTCTCAGTACTAATAAAGCACTATTTCAAAACTTTTGTAATTATATAAACAATGTCCTTTGAGGTACCTTAATAAGACAATGAGAAAAGCTTTTATGCCTTATAACTTATGGACATTGTCTGAAACTATAATCGAAGCAAAAATTGCATAACAAGATATACTATACTATATGGTCGGCGTTTTGGTCGAGACTCGTACCGAGCCGACGTTTTGGACAATCCGCGAAATGTTTAAAACGCCGACTCGGTTTGCGGTCGGCGTTTTGGACAAACTTCATAGGTGGGTTCGTGGACATTTTGCCGAATTGTGCAGTCGGCGGTTTGGGTAAAATTTAAATTCAAATTCAGCTTCGACGCCATGTACACGAGCGATGTGACGTCGTTTAGCGCCGTTCGGCGTTTTGGACACGAGTCGACGTTTTGTTCTGGACCCTGAGAAACCAGCCAGGCAAAAGGTGTTTGCCTTTTGTGTCGGCAATGTGACCGTCCATAATAAATAAAGACAACATGATTTCACTCCAACACATTACTCTAATTTGTAGATTATTTTATTGAAAATAATTGCTTTTATATTGTTTCATTTCATCTTATAATTTAAAAAACCAAATAATTATTTATTATACGTACCTAAGTATATACTATACTTTCATACGTATACGTATACATATTAAAACGATCTGATTAATGATTTAATTTCACTCTTTCTAAAATAAATATCCCATTCATTGAATGCAATTTTGGTTGCCTATATATTTTTCTAACCCCGAAGAGAATTTTTGGCAGCATTCCGGAAGGCCCTTAAGTAAGAAATTATTTATTTTGGAATATTATCTTCATCAATCTGACTATTGCAGCCAACCCACATAGGAATGTATTTGTAAAGCATGGCTAATCATCCAAATAGTATCTATTTCAGTGTATAATTGACGATCGATAGGGTGTAAGTTCTCTACTTCATCAACTGTTGACGGCAAAGCATCCGTCATCTTTGGTTTTTTAGGGTAAGCCATTATTTCCGATGATATGGCTTCAATTCCTCCTTTTTCTTCTTGTTGAGGTTTTGTCATCTGTAGTTTTTGTTTCTAATATTTCCGGTATATCTATAGTACTCAAATCAATATTCTGATAAACAATTCCTACTGTGTCGTGTAGTGTATCCGTACCACTTTTTGTTTCCACAAATCGGTCGAAATCATCATAGCTAACACCAATACATAGATCTGGTGATTTTTTTGTGCTGCCAAAAATCATGAATATATTCTTCATACATAATCAGCAAAAATATGCTCGATAGACCGTTAAATACTATGATAATTTATTGAAAGTAGCCACCACTTCACATCTATTTATGTACATATTAATAGTTGATGGTTTCTTTATATTACACACTATTGATGTTCCAAAGATATTTGAAAATATTTTCAAAAAATGTTATTTCTGATTAGCTTCACCGAGAAACTCAACTAATGTGCACAAATTATGCTCTCTCTCTCTTGCACTCATGACTGACCTTCTACTATGTCTGAGAGGATGTTAGACCCTTCGGAGGTGTCTGGCTGTTCGAATAATATGTTAAGCTAGCATAATACCTGTTGGAAAATCAATGGTCCCCTTCCGATTATTTCAGCTATCGACGAAGTAAGAAAACAGCTCTACTTATAAAAGTTAGTTTTTTGGGATCCCGTAGCTCAGGATGTGCTACTGCAGTGGAGTTTCTATTTTCCTTAATAATAATGTTAATCGTATCATAACATAACTATAATTTAATATAATCACGTTTGATTCATAACTACCAATGCCTTTCTTCGTAATTACTAAAAGTCCCACCCTTTTTTGCTCAAATAAATGCTATAAAAACACATAAGTTGGCCATTTTTCAAAATAACTTTAACTCTTTTTCAAAGATTACAGATAAAGCCAAACTATAAATTAACGAATTGTAGCTCTCAAAAAGATCTACAAAAAAGTCCGGGATGGCATAGATCAAGATTTTTATAATAGTTATTTTTGCGGAAAACTGTTCTCCCCCTGGAATGTTGCCTTATTCTGCCCCTGGATGAAATTTTTGTATTTTTTATCTTCAGAATTACTTCAAGTATAATCTGTGAAAACTTGAAGTTTGTAGCTTACGCCATTCAAGAAATACATTGCCATAATGATTTTTTGAGAAATGCTACCTCCCTCGGGTTTTTTAGAATTAAAATGATACTCATGCACCCCTTTGGGGTAAGGCCCACTTGCCTGTAAAATTTCGGCTTCCTAAATCTTCAAGTTTTCGAGGTATTTTCGGTGGACATCGGACATCGGAACTGGCTATTATTATATGTTTGATAACCGTCCGAATAACATATATAAAATTCTGATTTAATACTATAACATAAATGCCACCATTATTTCATGAACTTAAGAGCGCCTGACGGAAGCTACACCTCGCGAATAGTGTCTGGCAATTGTTGATTGGAGTTTATAATGTTATTTAGTTGAACATATTAAAAAAATCAGATTTAATACTATAACGTTTTACCCCGACATTTTTTTGTATTTTGAATACTTGTTATCTGCCGAACCCCCCCCCCACCTTACTCAAGGTTCATAACACACAAACGTTCTTACCTTATATAGTGTGCACACGTATGAACAGTTTTAAGTTTCTTACTTTAAGGTATGTATGGTGGTCGCTAACTCTCGCTTTATATTATTATTATTTACTTTTTAATTTTATAATGTCCTAACTATAAACATATTTTTCACAATAATCTTAGTAATTAAGACGAGGTTATCTTGAAACTTAATAATAACATAATAATAACAATACATTGATAATAACAATTCCTGAATTTATCTGTAATAATTAAATTATCTATTAAGGACTTTTTCGGAAAGTTTCAATCTCACTAAAACTTAAACAACTTATCAAATAAAAAAAGTATTTATTAAATAAACCATAAACAATAATCTTTAGAAATATACATACATTTTTTCTTGAAAAAAAGATCTTGACCTTGTAGGTCACGTAGCTTACATTTTTACCAATCCACACAATCTTTAAAATGCTTAGGAGTTTTGGCACATTTCTTTTCTATTTTAATTTGATCTTTAACAAAGGATCGAATACCGTTTAATGGGTCTAAGTTCATGAGTAGTTGGAGAATTATGCTTTTTATCGAGAAATTTAAACTTGTACCAATCTCGGAGTAAGAAGTAGTTGCAAGAACTAAGCAGAAAAATGAAAATTGGTTCTTCAGAGAGGAAAAGACACTTGTCAAGGAGATAGCGGTGGTCCATTGATGTATCTTGACAAAACAGATGATGCAGAACACTGGGTTAGTGTTGGTGTTGTGACATTTGGAATTGAATGTGGAAAGAGGGGCGTACCTGGTGTATATACAAGAGTGACTGACTATCTCCCCTGGATTACTGAACACTTAAAACCATAAATCTAGTTTTTGTTAATGTTGAGAATAATATGTATTTTGTAAAGAAATAAATACATCTGTTAAATCAAGCCTTTATTTTTGATTAATCCCTTTATTTTCGTCTTATTGTAATTGCACAAACTACATAAATAGTATACAGATCAAAGAATGATAAATAACTAAGTTAAATGATTATTTAAATCTAATGATAACAAGACACTTTCAAAGCTGATTTATCCTCTTCGGACCCCAGTTATCATATACACTCTAAAAAATTACCGGTGAATTATACCCTAAAAAATGGAGGCAACTATGTTACCTCCATTTTTTGGGGTAAATTTACTTCAAAGTGTAATTTTCATAGGAAGTGAAAAATTTCAACATTAGGTTAAGTTTGCATTGTAATGTTTCCTTTTTAAGTAAATTTACAGATTAAAATTACAATCTCAATGTAATTTTACATTTTAACATTAAAACACCTGTGTAAAGTTACATGACAAAGTTAATATTTCATGGCAATAGTACTTTTCAGGGTTAAAATACAAATGTGAAAATACTTCTTGAATGTAACGATGATTTGCGAAAGTACTTGCAAATTCAATCGTTCCTCTGGGAATTGTATGAAACAAAATAAAATCAAAGTAATTTTTATTGAACGTATGTACTTATATAAAATATAAGACATTAACAGAACTTCTTTTCAGGGGCTTTCGGAAATATTTGGTCTCTCAAAGACATTCAGATAAAGTTTCGATTCCACCTAGAAAATTAAAAAATTATAAATTATATAAACAATTATACACGAGTACCTTTCTCAATTACAGTTATGCTAGTTTATTTCGAATTCTTCAATTTTTGATTCATCCTAGAAAAACATTAAATTAAATATTTTTATTTTATTGGTTTAAATTTGTAATTTTAACATATAGGTACTTACCGATTATTATTTTTTAACTTCTACTATAAAATAAAATTCTTCCCATCTTCGGTCATACGTGTAAATATTTGCCTTTAATAAATCCGCACTACACTACAACGAAAAACAAAATATTAATGAGCAATGAACACTTCGTTCGGTATCGATAGAGTACGCCTCGCCGAAATCATAAAAGAATGGTACACACCATTCCGACCATTCCCCAAAAAGCCTATTTGGACTGTTCATAATGGATTCCTGAATTCTTTCACGAAACGAAGGTCACAAACAAGTGCGATCAGCGAAATAGCATCTCAACGGTTAAAAACATATTAAGGGTAAAATTACACTATTCTTGTTCAAGTTCATCTTATCTTTAATATTACACTAAAAATGAATTAAGTTATTGAGCAATTATACATTTGTAAGGAAAAAATTGACTGAGTTATGTAAATTTATATTATGGATAGTGATTTTAACCAGTTCAATGTAGTAGAATTACTTATATTTGTATAATTTTACATAATTACAGGGCATTTTACCACAAATAGTAAAACTACTAAATGTATAGGTAAAATTAATTTGAGGGTAAAAATACCGCAAATAATAGCGAAAAGTTACCTCTTTCCCAAGGTAATTTTACCTCATTTTTTACAGTGTATGATACCTCTGGGATAATATTTTTTTCCGAGCTCCGTGTTGCTCTAATCGCCGCCGCTCCGTAAGTATCAAATACGATACCTATTCAGACATGCGCATAAAAATTGCCGCCAGTTTCCACTGTTTTTTTCTGCATATCTGAGAATTACAAGTTGACTTGCATTCTAACCCAAGTGCTTGTTGTGTCTTTAGAAATGGATAAAAATTATAGGAAACGTAAGTTTATTGTTACTTTTGCATGAATATTACGCTAATGGACCTATTGGTCGGCACAAGAATTCCATTTGCGTTTAGAGTTTTATTTTTCCCCAATATCATGACCTTTGCTCAAGGTATCATATGTGATACTTTGGGTCTGTGTCACTACTTGTGGGGACATGTTACGGTAGTGAATATGTTGAACATTTAGAAAATTTTACAGGCTATTTGAGTCAAAAAGAACTCGAAGAGTTCGCGGAAGGTTTGAACCTAGACGAGTCAGATGTAGATCTCGACATCGTTCCAGACAGTGAGGAAGAAAATGATGACGATGATCTTATTTTCGGTGGGTTACGAGCTGTTGAAGAGGATGTCGACGTCGAGGATTTTGTAGACGAAAATCGCGGTGACGAATATGACAATGCAGATGCATGTGCTGATGATGCCACCCAGGACTTCGAATCATCCGATGACGAACCCTTGATACATCTAGTTCCTGCTGATAAGAAGAAATGGAATCCTTCAAATACCTTCCGTTTTTCGGAAAGTGAGGCCGATATTGGACAGAGTTCAAAGAGCCTGCCATGAAAATGAAAGAACTAGCAGCGTCTCTATTGATGAGCAAATGATACCGTTCCATGGCCAAGTAAAAATGAGACAGTACGTGAAAAACAAACCGAATCCACTTGGTTTGAAAAACTTCGTCATGACAACTGCGTCAGGTATTCCGTTGGATTTCCAGATGTATGAAGGGAAAGGAACCTCCGTAGAATCTTCACTTATTGCAACACCTGTGAAATTGGATGTTGGAGGAAGATTTGTCCTGAAGCTGTGCGACACTTTACCAGCTGGTACTACAGTGTTCACGGATAGATATTTCACTTCAACCAGCTTGATCGACACACTACTGACAAGATCCATTGGCTTGACGGGAACGTTGATGAAATCCCGCATTCCGAAAAGAGCAAACTTTACATCTGACAACCAAATGAAAAAAAAGGGACGAGGAACCTATGAACAGGTGGTTCGTGAAGATTCAAAAATGGTTGCAGTGAAGTGGTTCGACACTAGACCTGTTCATTTGGCGTCTTCAGTACAAGGTACGCAGCCTGAAAATGAATGTAGACGTTGGAGCAAACCAAAATCAAAATATATTCAAATAAAACAGCCCGCAGTTGTTAAAAGTTACAACACCTACATGGGTGGGGTTGATCTCTTGGACCGGGTCATTGGGAAATACCCAATGAGGTACCGTACCAACAAATGGACAGTCCGAGTAATTTACCATTTCATTGATTTTTCTGTGGCGGCTGCGTGGCTAATGTACCGAAATGATGCTCAGCTTCAGGGTTTCAGGAAAAAAGAAATCTTGGACTACTTGGACTTCAAGTTTGCCGTGGCAGAACAACTTTTGTATCAATTTAGAGAGGATTCTACGGAAGATCGAAATGTTGCACATGCTGCAGAAGACGAATCCGATACTGACGATGGTCCAAGTGCGCCGAAAAAGGCCAGAAAACCAGAACCGCTGCCTGACAAAAAATTTGCAACCACGAGTGCCAAACATTTGCCGCTTTTCAAGGACAGTGAACAGAAGAATAGGTCCAAGTGTAGAAATCCCGGATGTCAAAAACTGACTTACGTTACTTGTACCGCATGTAATATTTTTTTGTGTTGTTCAAAGGGGCAAAATTGCTTCTTTCAATTTCATACAAAATAAATAAAATATTTTTGAAATAAATCAGTTTGGTAGTCACAGAGGCCCAAAGTATCATATGTGATACGTAAATTTTTGGAAAAAGTAAGGATCCTACAAAAAAAATTTTTTAATGTTTTTTGCTCCTTTTGTCGTCATTAGTGAGATTCACTAGAAAAATCAAGAATATTGTGACCGGCAGATGCTTGGGTCCGAAGAGGTTATACATTAATTCGTTTTGAATCTTCTGGTTATATCGTACGTCCAAAAATTGATTAACGTTGAACAAGATTAGGTTAATAATACAAATATGTTAGTTGCGAGTATTTTATTGATTCACGAAGGTCAGCTTTGGAAATTAGTCCGAATCAATTAATTTTTTTCATGTTAATTTATTTCTTGTAACTTGAAGATAGCTTTTGAAACTTCTAAATTTGTTGTGTAATAAGCTCTTGCTAAAAATAATCTGGATAATGTATTTTCAGAAACAGTCGGTTTCCTGGAGACAAATAAAGAGTAATACCTCGGAATTCGCCTTTAGGGGACCGATTTTGATGATTCTTTTTAAATTGTAGGTAATACTACATTTCAAAGTCTAAATGTTAGATTTGTACGCTAATGCCCTGTTTAATTGTTTTTTAATTTTTTTCATAAGGGGCTAATTAGTAATTAAATAATTTCATCAAGTTTTTGTTATAATTTTATAAAATTAGGTACTTATAGCTTTTCGAGGTCGCAGATTACAAACCGGGGTCCCAATCGGTCAAAAGTGCAAAATGGCCGCCAAGGTCACAAATTTATTATTTGAATAATAAAAATATTATAGTACTAGGGAGTTTTCAAAGTCGCAAATTGGGATGTTATAGTTATCTACGTATTGGGATCTGTTAAGATGGCTATAACGGGCAAGGGATCTGTTTAAAGCCGACGAAAGAGGGTTTTAATGCTTCCGCGGTCGGAAAATCGTAGACGCTTTTCTGAAAATTTCCGTTGCCATGCTGACAACGGAAATTTTCAGAAAAGCTGGTCGTCAAAAAAGTTGAAACCTTTTTTAACAGCCCTGAGTGTAACCAGGGTGTTGTTGACAGCTTAACGGCTGTCAGGTGTTTGAACCTTATTCATTTTATAACAACATAATACGGCGAAAGATAAAATATGACCTAGAAAGATGCAAAGTGCCGGTCAGAAAATGGCCGCTAAAGTTAAAAAATGGTATAATGAATATCTCGAAACAAGGGAAGCTATAGTTTACTATACAGGAGAAGGTTTTACACCATGTTACATTTTAAACAGCAATATATAACACGAAAACTTTTGCATAGTATATTTTCTTAACACTTTAATACTAAATATTTATATACTACATTCACAAACTATTACACCCTACATAATTTTGACTAAAGAAATTGGACACGATTTTTTTACACTACGTTATTTAAAAATATTTGAAACCATTGTGTCAAAATTGTAGTATAAAAGAACATCGTAGATAATAGTACAGGTTCTTAAAGGTGTTGTAAAGCGGATTTACAACTTCAGCTTAATAAATTAAATAAAAAATGTAAATCGCTATTTCACAAGTAAAATTTCTAAATTCTTAAAAATAAACCTGTAATTAATTTTTGAAGTTGTGAAGATCCGAAGCGTGTGACGTCACGGGTGCCCGCGCCTAATATGCACAGCATAATAAACTGCTTTGATAGTAGAAATCCGACCACAAATCAGTGCATTTCACGTGTTTGTAGGTAAATAGAAAGTGTTTATTTATTAGGTTATTTACTAGTTATTACTATTGTGTAGTTACCCATTAAAACAACATGAATCGATGTTGTATATTCGGGTGCAAGAATACCGAAAAGGCTGGTAAATATAATTTTTCTTTTCCAAATAAAGATAAAAATCTTAAAATTTACCGGCAGTAGTTGCAAAGAGTGAAAAGAGTTGATTGTATCAAGAAACTTTTCCAAAAATACCGAATGAATGGCGAGAGAAAATAATAACTATTTGTAATAGAAAAGAACTTCGCTGATCCTACGTATTTGAATATTGAAAATGATAAATATGCAGCCATAATCTCTGCAAATATAGCCACAGCAGAGCGTCCTTCGTTGGAGGAAGCAAAAAACTAATTATTCCAGATATAATCATTAGATGTCCTTATCATTATTACTAAATAGCACGTATTTATAAATTCGCTTATTTTTGAAACGACACAAGCAGGTATTACCTTCCTTTTATTTTTCCCAAAGGCAACCCAGAATTTTTCCAATAAATAAATTGTTTATATAATATATGCCGCCACTAAGGATTGCTTAATTCGGTAACACGTTTTCTATTAGTTTGATCCGTTTGTAATAGCATCTGGTACATTATTAACTATACTATATTAATTAAATAATTATATTAATTATACACCAACCCACCCTTGAAATTGTAAATTTCATTTGTTTTCACGTATCAATGTCATAACTTATACTCATAGGAGCACAAAATTCGCAATTACACCAGGCGACGATTCCGATTTTAGTATTGTCTTCGTCTCGTGATAAATCGTTAACCGATGCCTTCGAATCATTCAAAGTGTTTAAATGCATATAGTGTAATTTTATCCACTATATATTAATATACTGTATCAATAAAAATTGCAATAAACACTTAAATAAACTAGAACTAAACCCTATACGTATAGCAAGTGCTTCCGTCGCAGGCACACGTGACGTCACACGGCCGCGTTCGAGTCAAGCGACAACGGGTTTACAACATCTTTAAGGATAATTATTGGTTGATATTTTAAGTTAGCATTTTGATTAGTTATAATCTCATTGCAGAGTTTTCAGAATTCTTGTCGAAATTGATTGGCAATTCACAGATTTCCATGTCAGCTATTTTATAGAAGCGACGTCTATTTTCAATGGCTGTAAAATGGTAACTAAGTCTTGCTCTTAGCGAAAACATGAATCTGACGGGAATCTTTTTTGTGGGAAATTAAATTTACTTTCATTTTGTATAGAGTGCCTTTTTCGCTAAGACGCTTAGTTTCCGAGATATTCACAGAAAAACGAAAAATGGGATCTTTCCACCTTCCTCCCGCCTAAAGTTCGCGGCCACCGGCTAGGGACTTTTATTATGTTATACCTGGGAGTATAACACTACCACCCACTTAAAACAATAACTCAGACTACACGTTTTTTTGCATTTCTTTGCCAATTTTCAGTCTTTATATAATAAAAACTAGCGTAAGGCCGGTTCTTCGAAACTTGACCACTTCATTCCCTTAACTAATATAATTATTTATAATGTGGGTACGAACCTTGAAATTAAGAAATTAAAGAAAGTTGATTTTATGCAGGTTTTTCTTCGTTTAAACAGTTTGCACCGCACAGTAGCACCAGCTGTATCGACCGCGTAGTCGCGCCTCTGTTGGTTAATTTCCAAAGTAAATAGGCCCATCTTTCTATCTAGACGGCGCGGCCCTGCCCGTAACCGCGTTAATTCTGCGTGCCCCGTGATTGTTGGTGTCCCCAAGAACATTGTTTGTATTTATTTTAAACGCCGGCGCCGATTGCAAAGTTAACGCTTAGTGAACGTAATAAACGATAATGCCCGCTTATAATACCCTGGTTGTTATTAACTTTATATAGTTCGTATCACAGGTACGTACATGATAGTATATTCTGCATTAAGAACTTAACTGAGTGTTTTAGAGCCCCTATATAGCCCAGTTAGTTAGCTCCTAAGGCGAAGGCTGAAGGCGCTAAGCCGTTAAAGGCCTCTAAAACACTAATTAAGCACGAAATACATGCGTTAGTTTCTGTCCGGTCTACGTTTAAGTTAATATTTAATTTAAAATAAAAATAATTTGAAAAGTGTAAAACTTCAAGTTAGTATCGAGTGTTTTCTTAAATTTGACGTCAACGTAGGCTGTGAATAGTCGATTGTGAATTATTTAAACACGTGAGTAATTTGAACGTTTTGACAATGACATTTATTAATACGATCAAGATCCGTTCACTATCAACTACCCATAGCCGCCTTCGACGTCAAATTTAAAAAAACACTCGATATAATAGTGGTCTATAATTACTGTTATTACTATGGAGACGGCGTAAACAGGGGTAGCTATTTTTCTAGCATAGAATACAATATTTTCCATATCTAAATAAAGAACATAAATCTAAACTTTAATGTTTTTGGTGAAATTTAAACATAATCATTTACAAAGTGATTTGCAATAAATTTGTCTTTTGCATTAATCCAAAAGAACTTGTAGGATTCTTTCACAACACAACAAAACAGCTTTACGTCTTACAGATACCAATGAATACAGATAGAGATAGAACACGGACCGCTATAGTTGAAGTCTGAACTTTCTGCATAAAAAGAATCTCCAAATGCTGCAATCGTTTCCACTTAGTTACTACTGTATGATGTTTGGAACTGAAGTCAAAACAATTTCGAATCACAAATTTATTAGTAGTTTTTCTAAAAGAATTTGAGAAGTTAATTCGTTGTTATTGAAACAAAAGACTTTCAAAATCTAATGTTATTATTTACTGGTTGCTAAGATTTCTTCAAAAAATACTCAAATTTAATAAGTTTTAACTGTGGTATTAACCCTGCTTAACTCGAATCGGATTGAGGTTTTGGTCCTTAGATAAATCCATCTGTAACTCATGTCCACTCTATTATTATTAGGACCGTAGAAAAATCTTTCAGTCTTGGAAACAACATTATTCTAGTCATTAGGGCTGTCTTAACCCTTCCCTTTATTGATCCCAAAAACCAATTTAATTTCCCAGTTTACCCGGTAGCAGTTGCAAATGCGCGGATAAGGATTTAAGGAAAATAAAGAAATAAATATTTCAAAAAGTTGTTGCTTCGGTTCGAACGGTCGGTTAATTAATGGATGGTATTAATAAATGATGTGGTATGGTAATAAAAATATAAATGTATTATCTTTAAAAGAGTACTACAATTTTTTTAATTGACCCTAATCAGTTTGTTTAGCCATTGGAAGAGGATCTTACCTTTTTTTAAACCGTCTACTTACTTTTACTTCGAATCTGTAATAGTTCTACTTTTGTAGACTCGACAAATCCCTTGATTAAAAACTCGATAATAATTTGAGGCATGAAGAAATCTAATGAATATACGAACTAATGTTTATTATTTAACAGTTTCAGAAACTTTTAATTCGACAACAAGTTATGGTAGTCAAATTAAAAGTTAACTAAATTAGTAATTAAAACTTAACAATACAAAAATAACTTTGTCCCTATTAGTAATAAAAACGAGGTTACTTTGATTAAGGTTTTAAATTGCTAATAATCCATTCAATGTACTCTGTCACTCTTGTATATACTGCTGGCACATCCGCGACTCCGCAACCTTGTGGTGATCCAAACGATACTATTCCAATAGAATACCAATTGTCTTCGGTACCTGTTCTATGACGATACATTAATGGACCACCACTATCTCCGTTGCAAGAATCTTTCCCTTCTTCTCCTCCAGCACAAATTTGAGACTTCACTATAGTGAATTGGTGCTTTCTGTATTCCTCTTCGCAAACATCATTTGACACCACTGGGATCTGTTACATAAGGAATAATCTTGCATTTTACACTAAGAAAATAGAAAAATAGGCACATTACCTCAACCTTTAACTTTACACTACTTTTCCATTTTTTCTTGGTTTTTCCCCATCCAGCAACAAGTACCTTTTGCCCCACGAATTCCTTACTTCTTAATTCAGATAACAGCGGTAGGCATATGGGTTTGATAAAATCTAGAATTAGCAAAGAATCAGCGAAAATGATTTTTATAGCAGATTTCAATAGTTTATTCTTTAATCACCGGTAAACTTGACTTCTTCCTTCAATCTCAGTAGTGCTATATCACCATGCATGTATGTCTCAGTATTGCCAATAGAGTTGTAGTTACTATAAGCAATCTTCTGCTCTACATCTACTGTTAATACTGGATCTGCACAATATTGAAGACCAGGGGTAGGTTCGTCTTCATCACAATCTGGATCTGATTTTATATTGTGTTCTCCTAGGCGAACCTTAGTTCTAAAAAGACACTAAATGTAATATTACAGATTATTTCTAAGATTAAAAATATGTGAGAATGTAATTAGTATGTTAGATAGCGTATTCTTATCGGTAAGTTAGTTATTTAAATTAATAAACTTCTTGGTACACCCGAAAAGAAATATATAATGATTTTGTGCTAATTAACTTTAACTAATGTACTGCTCTGATTTTTTAAGAAACCATGGTTGAGCTGGCAAAGACCGTATGTTGATTCAATCGAAAAAAGGAAATACGTATTTCTTTATTTAGTGAGAATTAACTGCTAATTAATTGCTAATTTTTTGCGCTAAATAAAAATGTATAGCTTTTGTTTAAAAAAAAACTACGACTGAGCTGGCAAAATCTAATGCTGACTCAACCAAACAAAAACAAAAGGAAATGCATACTGATTTGGTGATAATTAATTGCCATAATAAAACTTTAATAGGGTCAATATGCCAGTAATTGACCACTTAAGAGATTTTTCAGAAATATAAATTTATAACTTTGTAATATATTTTTTTTAAACAAAATAAAATATGGTATAAAGTGCAGTTATAGTCTAAGATTCTGAATATCAATAATACACAAATTAAAAAACATTTTATTTCATAGAAAAAAATATATAAGAGTAAAAAAGTTAGAATTTTCCAGTAGTTAACCACAAACTACCCAGTGTTTGATCAAATTTTTCCCAGTAATTGACCAGTGTTATAATATAACGAATAAAACATTAGTTTTTTATTATTTTATTATATATTGTTATAGAGCCACATACTCGTAGTATGTATTGCATAAAGAAAAACGAACATTCTTAAAAAATATCAAAATATATGTATAATATTTTTGATGACATTAAGCTAAAAACAAAAATGGAAAGAAAAATTACCAGTAGTTGTACACTTTACGAAGCCAGTGGTTGAGCAGGGTGAGCAGAGTGGTTTTGTGCGAACAAATACTGGAAACAGCTATTTATTTGAAATTTTAGTAAGAAAAACAGGAACAAGAGTAACTTACTAATCTTGTAGGGGTGACAAAAAAAACAAAATTCTTTATTTTGCATAAAACTAGTGGTTGGTCAACTACTGGAAAACTGATTAGATTTCGAATTCTGTAATTGACCACCACCACCAAAAAAGTGTCAATTAAAAAATATATATAACAAAAATTTATTAGTTCGACCTTTCTATTACTTGCACAATAAGTATAATATAACGATTTTCATTAAAATCCCGGAAGATTGCAGATTTCAATAGAGTTGTTTACTTGCTATGCTTACTGTAAAAGCACAAATTTAGCTGTCAAATAAACGAATACAAATTCCACATGTATTTAGACAACCGTTTGACCAAGATAATGCATCAATGTGGCACCATATAGTAATTAGAAGTGCAAGAATCGCTTGAGAAACATAAAAGATTCATAAAGATGTACACATGTACAGGTATCTTATTTTTTCTTTTAAAATGAAATTTGGTCAACTACTGGGTGATGGTCACTTACTGGCTTACTGACCCTACTTCTATTTTAAAAGTGTAATGGTATAACACAAGTGGTTGAGGTGGTAACCATAGCAATAAGCAAATTATGAAACCTACAGTAAGAATAAGGGCACCACGATTATGTGCTATTTATTTGCTCACTTAATACTTAATTAAAAAAAAAGTAAAAAATGCCAGTCTCGGTGGATTAGTGGTTTGCATGTTTGCTTCATAATCCAAAGATCGCAGGTTCGATCCCCGGCCGAGCTGGTAATTTTTCATAGCGGAGAAAAATTTAAAACATGCATTCTTTTCGGATAGGAAGTAAAACTGTAGGTCCCGTGTCAATGCAATGTTTGGCACGATAAAGATCCCTACTGGAGGTGGAATTCCCCCAGATTCGGCTAAATTCTAGTAGGGTCGGCCAAATGATCATAGCAATCGGTGCCATGAGGTACGAAGGATGCTCCGCCATCCTGATTCCTCGCCCAAAAACAAACAAACAAACTTAATAATAATACTTAATTTTAATAAAAGAGTCAGAGATCACATTTCAGTGTGTTGTGTTGGAGCAATTAATTATTCTACCGCACCTATGCCAGTCGCACTGTTCGACCTTATAATAACGGCTTCATCCGCCAGTTTTCTGCAGTTTTCAGGTAGCAATTAAATAGAACAGTGTATTTCTGAGTATTCTAGAGTTGATAGCACTTGACAAATCATACTATTTCAGTGTGTTATGCTGGAGTAATTAAATATTCTATGCATTTAATGTTTCGAACTCAAAAATTCGGAGCAATTAATGTTAATTAATGTTGAGCTTTGTTGTAGTTAATCTATGCAATTGTTGTTTTATCACAATTTTCTACATTTTTATTAAGTATTAAGTGAGCAAATAAATAGCACATAATCGTGATGCCCTTGTTCTACTTTAGCTTCCATAATTTGTTTGTTGCTATTTTTACCAGCTCCAACCACTTGTGTTATACCATTACACTTTTAAAATAGAGCTATAAAGTTTTATTTTGGGAATTAATTATCACCAAATTAGTATGCATTTCCTTTTGTTTTTGTTTGGTTGAGCCAGCATATATGATTTTGTCAGTTCAGGCATGGTTTTCTTTTTTTAAATAAGAGTTATACAATTTTATTTAGCGTAATCAAAAAGCAATTAATTCTCACGAAATCAAAAAAGACGTATTTTCTTTTGTTTTCGATTGAGCCAGCATACGGTTTTTGTCAGCTCAGTCATAGTTTCGTTAAAAAAAATCAGAGCAAGACATTTTTATTTAGCTCAATTAATTAGCACTAAATCATTATATATTTCATTTTGTGTTGTGCTATTTTGGCTGAGCCAGCTTAAGAGATCTAAAATTCTGTCTCAACAGAACAGTGTAAAGTTTGCATGCTAGGAGTGAAGAGACTCCCTAGTGAGGAGCTGGACCACTACGAGTTGTAAATAGCTTCAACACCAGCCTGAAGACCTCGTAAAAGGTGGAAAACAATCTCGCTCTCACCAGTGCGAACTGGTGCTACCCATGTAGGATCTGCCAGTCTTGACAATAGGCCCCAGCTTGGCTGAATATTGGATAACCAAATGTCGTTATTTCAGCATTGGTCCAAGCCTAGGCCAACCTTCAGATCCCATGCCTCGGCTGCTTTGTCGTGGCCCAAGGGTCAACCAACGCCTAGGTACCAATGCTGGGTTCTGTAATCTCTGCCCAAGTCAGAGCCAACCTTGAGCGCCCTAGTCTCGGTTTCTTACTGTTTGCCCAACCTTCAACCAATTTCAGTGTTCATCCGCCTACCATGAGTGATGTTACGTTTAACCGTTTTGTAATATTATTAATAAAATAATTTTTATGAAATAGAACGTGTTTATTTAAAAAAAGCTACGATAATAAGAATAAATACAATTTTTAGTAGTAAAAATTAAACTTGTATTAATTTTTTAAACCACTTTTCTTTAAAATTTATTTGTTTAACACTTAAAATATTATTAATTTCATAATCAGTCTCATGCTTGTTCTTGTTTTTAAAAAAAAATTTTTAAGTTACGTTGTTATGTTACTAATAATTGAATGAATTAAAATAATTGGCAATAATTTAGAATTTTCGTATTAATTTTTTGTCTTCAAGTTATTTCATACAAGTATTAAGAAGCTATAGTACAATATTAAATATTAGGTTACCGGGGCTACCGTTGGATTCCGAACCTATACTATCACTGATACCCACTGTCAGCCTTGATACCATATTAATATTAAGAATGGTCCAATATTGGTTCTGTACCTTGCGCCAAGACTTAGCTTAGAGTATTAGCATCGGCACTGTATTGGTTTTCACTATTGGGCCAAGATGTATCGCCAGTCTAGGGCCATTACTGATTACCAAGCTTGGCACGAAGTTATCATCCCGATTTTAGACCAGCCATGGACCAGTCTTGGATTTCAGGTTTGTACCAGAGTTGATAAGCATCGTCCCAAGCCTGCGCCAGCCGCGGACCCTTTGTTATTTCCTATATAGGTACTCACATCAGTAAGCGATGTACTAATTGAGCTTCTCTCAATTCCCAGCCCAAGAAAGGTAAGCCTTTCAGGGAGGTATGTCACGTAAGTCAGCAATATGCAATATTTATAAGATCAATTTTAGTTTCACACAAAAAACCCAATATGTATATTCTATAACTGCAAGTGCCCAACATAATGCGAACGTTAACTTGTAGTATCTACTCTTATAAGATTAATTTTGTTAACAGTAAATAATTCACATTAATACTGATTTAGAAATAAAGCCATGTAATGCTTACACAGGAAACTCAGTTCCTTCCACGCAGTGGGCAGCTGTTAATACATATCTATTGTTGATTAATGCTCCTCCACATTCCAATTCACCTGCCACAAAATTAAATCAATTATGTTATTTGTTAAAGTAAGACATTCTGATCTCACCATCACTATATTCCAAAAGTGCTAACCACGGTAGCTCCTCAAACGTTGTTTCTTCCCCACCGAAAATCCTTTCGTCTGTTTGCATTCCACACTCATCTTGAGAGGGGAGGAGATTTGATTTAATTTGCACTAGAAAAACAGTAATTGTTATATCTTTAAAATTTTGCAGAAACAAATTACTTACAAGCATAAGTCAAACAACCAAAATATAAAATACAGAAAAGTGAAAATATTCGAAGCATCGTTTGATAAATTTACTTTGCAACTGCTGCTGTTTATATATTTTTAAAGATTCTTTTTATGGAACCTTTAGTAACAGATAACAGCATGACCTTCAATGGAAGAGACAATTTTCGAACAGCTCAATTTTAAAAGAAAATGCGATTATAACTCTTTACATACAATAGACTAATTTTCAATACACTGTAATAAAATACTTCTTTAGTTGTCGCAACAACTTTAACAACAAAAAATATTTTTGGTCTGCAACCTTCAAAGTACCTATATTTCATACATACATACTTTCACAATGATGAAATCTATAAAATAAAATTCTATCTCAGTGCGCAAATGTAAACAAGATTATCTTATTGTGAACTGTGGTAATGTTTAAATGTCTGGTAAAGATACGGTTTTTAATTTTTTCACTATTAAAATATTACTTATATTCAATCTGATGATCTAAAATGTTTTCTAGGTCCTTTACAGTAAGTATCATATATCTTAGAAGATCAATACAGTTTGTGCATCCATTAGGAAGGAAACTTTAAAACTGTAATACTGTTAAATACTGTATTAAAATTAGTTACTCTATTTCACCTATTATTATTATGTATTATTATAATGTTTCCAATATGATTAAATTCATTTATCATTATTAATCGCCTATCACTAATACTTGTATGAATAAATTATTAGATGCACTGTTTAAAAAATATTTAAGTTCAAAGTAATTGTGTTGTAATTTTTCCATTCTAATACTGTATTAATGACATACTGATAATAATTTTCTTGATAACTACATATTAAAAGCAGTACAAGTTTTATACTCAATGCAAAGCATCACATACAGAGTTGCCCACCGAAAACGAAACGAGCCCGTTTTGAGGCACTAAAGCGCAATTTTTCGAAAAACCGCCAAACACGTCAAATTTATTAGAAAGGGGACATAGAGACGGTGCCCGCCATTACAATATTTCTGATATAATATTTTGATTTTGACATCCTAATTTTAATGTTACATAATATACCGCGTAACCATTTCTGTACTTTTCAAATTTGGCGCCACGTCTAGGGATATAAAATGGCTGCCTTGGCCAAACTTTAATTGAAGAGTATCTAACGTAAACTAATCTAAAACATGTAAAATTACATAACCTTACCTTAAAACACGAAATATTGAGAAATCAAGGAACACATTGTTGATTAATAAAAACAAAATTTTTTAGATGCATCTTTCAACGCAGTTTCTTCTTTAATTATTATCAATGATATCATAAAGGTTGTTTTTTTTATTATCATCAGGCGCGTGCTGGGTCAATTTTTGTGCCTGGGAAAATATTTCCTAAGAGGGCCCACACCCTACTTTGGTTAATCTTTTAAAGATAATTTGTTTATTTAGATTAATTATTAGAACATCTATATTATGGGATTGATTAGTAACTGTCAGTAAGATTTTTACGTTTTTCCTGCGGAAAGAGACTTGCAGAGAATGAAAGTTGTTGTGGCCTTGAGTCTAGGAGATGAGAGAGCCATGGAGGTTCCTTCCACCACAAACTATGATTTAGCAATTGTGAGGACAAAAGTCCGCATGAGGCACTATCAATCAAATTATCTGCTGACGGAACGTAATACCATGACGAAGTAGCGACGATATATAGTTTGCTTAGATCTTATTTATCGGAAAGGACTTTAATAATTAAATATAATAATCAAGTATCTAATTCTTTTTCTATTACCTCTGGTGTACCACAGGGAAGTATTCTAGGCCCCCTATTGTTCATAATTTATACTACTGACATTTTAAAATCTTTAAAGTACTGCAAAATTCAAGCTTATGCAGATGATACACAAATTTATAAATCGTTTGCTTTTACTGAGAGAGCCGTGGTGTATGAAAACATTAATAGTGATCTAAATACTATAAAACAATTCTCATTAGAACATAATCTAAAAACTTAATAATAGCAAATCAAGTATATTATTGTTTGGTAATAATCATCACGTAATGACTGTGAAGAATGATCACAACCTACATATTGACAATGAACGATTACCCATCATGGACTCTGCTAAAGACTTGGGTATTATTGTTGATAGCAGTTTACGATTTAAGCAGCACATATGTAAATTATTGCAAAAAACTTACTGTTCTCTAAAGTTACTGTATGCTAATAAAGATATTTTAAATTCTACTCAAAGCAAATTGTTATCCCAATCTTTAGTATTGTCACATTTTAATTATGGTAATATTGTATACAGTCCTTGTTTAGATGCAAGAGATAAATATCGTATACAAAAAGTTCAAAATTGGTGTTGCAGATTTATTTTTAATTTGCGTAGATACGACCACATTTCACATAAAATAAATGAACTAGGATGGTTAAATATGGAGAATCGCTGGAAATATCAATTGGTTTCGTTCACACATACTCTGTTAACTTCAAAACAACCTACATCTCTTAGCCAAGAGCTGATACCTAGGTCAGGTGTTCACTCCGTGAACACTCACTATAATTATCTACTTACAATGCCTCCTCATACTTCTGCTTTTTTTCGTAGAAGCTTTACTTATAATGCAGTTAAATTATATAATTCCCTACCTTTAGGTATTGAAACTGATAATTCGAATAAGTTCAAATGTCAGTTAAAGAAATATCTTTTACAAAAACAATAAACCTTCACGTGTCTTGTACAAATATTTATCCATTTAATTTAGTTTAACTTAATTAATTAAATAAATTGATTTGCATTTGAATGTACATAATTATATTTAACACTTTTTGTTTTATATTATATTTGTTCTTATGGCTTCCTGGTTAAATAGAGTAGCCTTTGGCTAGATTTCGCCAGGAAACCATACAATATTAATTTTTGTTCCATTTGCAAAAAAAAATAATTGCAATGTACTTACTGTAAAATAATCAATAATAAAGCCTTATTTATATATTGAATGAAAGCTACTCGGTTAGCCTCAAATGTCTTGGTGTCTGGGAATCTTGCAAGCCATCGTATCGTCAAACGTTATCTGCTTCTTCAAAGCATCAATGAGACTTTACACCAATTCTGCTACCAACACTGTTACGTATTAAAATTCCAGATTCAATTTTAATGCAATTTGTAAGAAAAATACGAGATAAAATTGACTTCTTACAAAATGATATGTCTAAAAACACATTTAAATCAAATTTATGTATTCGGTACGTGCCTATTCTCGTTTTTGAAGAATAGATTCTTTGAAAATAAACATTTAAAAACAGTATGGAATATTCTGTATATATCTGGTTTCATGCTACGAAGCAAGTTTTCTTGACGCTGTTCTGTTCTGTTCTGCCCGTGAAAGGTTCTAGAACAATTTCTCTATTGGTGTAAAGATAGTTTTGCACCAAAATTCAGTCGAGCAGAGTCGGGTCTGATATAATCCAGTGGAGAAGTCTGAAATATCTTTTCCCATGCAGAACGTATGCGAGGGTTGATAGAGAAAGCCCGTTGGTAATCCGTCAAGGGCAACCTGTCGAGATTTGAGTTTGTTTCGCGGCCCTTTTTCGTCTCGTTTACCGTAATAAAATTATAAGCTATAGATTTTATAATACAGTTTGGTTTTACGAATATTAGATTTAACAATTAATCTAAATACTTTATAGTACAGTTTATTCCGTTTTATAATAATTTGAACAATTAATTATTTAGTTGTGACAATTTACGAATGGAATTCAGTTTTGAAATTGAAAGTTTAAGGGTAGCATTTGACACTTTATGTAATAAATTCAATAATAAATTTAACGCCTATCTTATTGAATTTTTCCCGGTGATAATAAATTCGTTATACATATACATCGTGAAAGTGCAGAATTTCGCAGTAAATTTTAATATTGTTGCGTTGAACAATTCTGCAGTTTGGCAATAATAAGCACTGTTTTTGTGGGATCATATGAGTTCAAAGGTTTTTATTAATGAAAGGTAATAATCAATTTATTAACGACATTATTTCCGCAAGCTTCAGTTTTAAAATTCAGTAATTAACCTGAGCGTCGTTACCAGTGTTCATAATTCTTCATTCTGTAAGAATTTTGATGTATTTGGTGTCTACAGTTTATTGTGATTTGATGTGAATACAAAAGGCATTATAGTGAAGTGAGATCTTGAATGATTAAATAGACATTAACATCTATTTAGGATTATTTGATGAACTTTATTACCTAAGTAAATTGTTTTTAGTTTTTAAGATTGCTATATTTATCCATTATATTCAAACTGCTAGTATGAACAATTACTCTTATCATAATAAATAAATTTTGATTTCATTGTTTATTAAACAATATTTCTTGAAGTTTGAATAAATCAATTTAAACTAACATTGTGTGATGATGTTGGACCTTTCACTTGTGGAAGTTATTGAAATACACTAATCTACCTAACGTTAATTTGACTAATTACAATTAGTTGTTGAATTCAATCAATATAATCAGAAATCTTTTTTGTTTGCGGATTTTGTGAATGTATTAATGACTTGCGAGTAAATGGCGCCCATAATCCTTATCATTTTTACCAACCCTAATGTTTTTACAATCTATAAGCTATAGAGACCAGTGCCTACGCCTGAGTGATAATTTGTCATCAAAAAAATCTTAAGTCAGTGCATTATGGTATAATAAGTATTGTTCTTGGTTTTCAGTATTTTACCCTACAGCACCGCACAATTCCAAACGTGGGATGGAGATTGTTTTGTACAACTCTAGTTTTCCAGCACATCAAGAACACTCTGATATAGCTGTCAGAATATAGAACCTTTAAATAAGCTACAGTACTGTAACCAATTCCAGACGAATCCGAGAATGCATGAAGTTCTTTTATGACGGCCAACTCTAAACTAATGCATCTAGACAATTTTAAATTTGAAAGTTTAGGAAGTTCCAACTTGAACAAATTGCAGTTATTGATCACTGTCTCAGGAACAGGTTTGTCCCAATCTATTTTCGCCATTCATAATTGCTGTATCAACCTTTATGCAAAGAGAACCAGTGGGATTAAAAATCTTAAAGGATCGTAAATTCTCGCTACTTCCGATAAGATATTTCTTTTTGTGCAAAGGCGATCTATACTGTGACACAAGTAGAAAAACACTTAGGCCATGGGGTCCCAATGAAGACTTTAAACCTTAATAAAGATAGGTTTTTCACTGTCGAATTCAACTGGCATTTGGACATCAGCCGATGGTACAGCCGCCGAAAGTTCCGGACAGTTACTGGCCCGTATTAACTCCAATTGAAGTTTCTAGGCAGAACCTACAAAATATCTCCAAATTACGTCATCAGTATAAATATGATACGCAACGCATCCGCAACATTAGGATACTTCGATTCTTCTAAATTAGCGAGTTCTTGAATGAAGAGTTATTGAGCAATTTGAGCAAGCAGGGGGTGGACACCGATATCGCCAGACGAATTTAGGGGATTGATATACACACCCTAAATAGCATCCGATAACGTACTAGATAAATACCTTTTTACCTTTCAATGTACACGGATTTCTAAATGAGAAATGACATTAGTGGTGTAGTATTAAGTTTAAAACCACCAGAAAAATTAGAATTTAAAGATTCAAATTCATGGTTTAAATGGAAAATAAGGTTTGAAAGGTATTTAAAACTAAGTCAGCAAGTAATAAGCCAAAATAGATCTAATTTTATATTTGCTGGGAGAAAAAGCAGATGATATATTTTTGACATTTAAGCCACTTGACATAAATGAAAAAGAGGTTACATGGAATTATGATACAGTAATTGATGCTTTTCAACTTACCGCCCAAGGCTCGGTAATAAAGTACCTCGTCATTTAAGTTGAAAAACACTCACTATCATTCTAAAATTCGTCCGGATTGAGACAAAAATTGTTTTCGTTTATTCAACTCCATAACAACCAGGCAGATTAACCGACTGTAAATTCACATTTTTGGTGTAATGTGTTTAATGCTTACTCTATATATTTATATAAAATTCACTCATAGATCCGATCGGGCAAAAAATAGTGTAAGTATTACGGGCGTTTGGTACGCTTTACCGGTCTCGGCTAATATGGAAACCTCCGCTACGCGTCGGTCTCCACACTATTGGCCTCGACTAGTAAAGCGTACCTACCGCCCTTAATACTTAAATAACTATTTAAACCACGAGGTGTTGTTTTTGTTGTTTTTGAGCGGTATAAATTTAATTCTCGTGTTCAAGAACAAGGAGAAAGTGCAGAAAGTTTTATCACTGCGTTACATAAATTGGCAGAATCATGTGAGTATGGAATGGTTAAAGGAAGAATTGATAAGGGACAGAATTGTAATTGGAATGGCTAATGGAAGAATTAGGGAGCAAATGCAAATGAAAGGCTACTAACCTTACAGCAAGCAGTGCAGATGTGTAGGCAAGGAGAGCTTCGGAATAAAGAGTCACGTCAAATTCGAAACATGAAAGAAGTAAATAATATACTTGCACGAGAAACAAAAGCAACTGGTACTGGTAAAGGGCTAAGAAAAGGAAATTAAAAATCAACAGAATGGGGAAAACGAAGTCAAATGAAGAATAGTACAGGTAACTGTTGTAAGTATTGTGGTTTTGGTAAGCAGAATAAAAACCAATGCAAGGTGAAGAATGCTACCTGTTACAAGTGCAAGAAGGTAGGGCACTATGGTAAGGTATGCAGAAGCAGAGTTAATTTTATACAAGAAAATGAAGATTCAAATACTGAAGAATAGCATCAGTAAATAGAATAAATACAACAGGTAGTGAATGTCAGTATAAAATTAAAATAAAAGTGTTAGAATTACATAAACGTTGAATTTTGTCATAGATACAGGTTCAGGTATTACTTGCGTAAATATAAAGCAATTAAATAGAAATATTAAATTATTCAAGCCAAATCGTAAAATTTGTGGATCTGATGGTCATAAATTGCAAGTGATAGGGTATGCTAAATTTCATATATGCCATAACAGATCAAAAGAATTTGTTAATGTATATTTTATAAAAAAATTGTTAAATCCCATACTAGGGCGTGATGCAATCAACGCACTAAAGATAATTAAAATTGTAAAGAATTTGCAAGTCGAGAAAGAAAGAAGAGTGGGTACATTTAAGGGTGAAATGGAAATTATAATTGATGAAAATGCTAAACCTTATTCTTTAATAACACCTCGAATTGTACCTGTACCTTTATTAAATACAGTGAAACAGGAACTAAATAGGACGATAAAGTTAGATGTAATAGAACCTGTAGATTTTCCAACTAAATTTTGTGCTCCTATGGTAATTGTTGCACAGAAAGACAAAGTAAGAATTTGCGGAGATTTTACTGAAATAAATAAATATATAAAAAGACCAATCTTTCCAATACATAAGGTTGAATATACTTTGGGTCAGTTAAAAGCAGCAAAAGTTTTCAGTAAAATTGATGCAAATTCAGGATTTTTTCAAGTAAAGCTAAATGAAGATAGTAAGTAAACCTTTAACTACTTTTATTACACCTTTTGGAAGGTTTATGTATAAACGATGTCCAGTCGGACTTAATTGTGTAACTGAATATTTTAGTAAAAGAATAGCATAGGTTTTAGAGGGAATTCTTAATGTAGTTTTTCACGTAGATGATGTCTTGGTTTTTGGAAAAGATGTTGAGGAGCACGATAAGATTTTGAGAGAAGTTTTAAAACGTTATTGTGAGTATCACAATAAATAAAGAGAAAAGTATGTTTAGAGTAAATAAAACTAATTATTTAGGGCACGTAGTTAGTGCTGTGGGAATTAGCATAGAACCAAATAGAATAAAAACAATAAAAACATTTAAAGAACAAAAAAAATCAAAGTTGAGCTGCTAAGATTTTTAGGTTTAGTAAACTTTGTTGGTAGACACATTCCAAATTAAAGTAATGAGTTAGAACTACCTAATAGTTTAATATGGGCTAACCAACCATTTACTTGGGATACTGACCAACAGTTAGCGTTTGATAAGATAAAAGAGTTACTCCAAAGAGCTCCCTGTTTAGTACATTTTGATTGTACAAAGAAAATTGTTAATGTAGACAGTTCATCATATGGCATTGGGTGTGCTTTAATGCAGGAGAATGACGAAGCGGTAAGAGAAATTGTAGGATATGCGTCAAGAACACTAACGTCTACTGATCTTATGTATGTGTTAGGTATTCCTGTTATTTTGGAAACCGACCACAAATCCTTAGTTCAAATTGTAACGAAAATAGTTATTTGTTTCATTAGTACAAAAAATGCATGTTTTTGAGAGGAATAAGAAAGTTGCCGGACGACGCGTTAGCGGAATTTGGCAGCCTTATGAGTCCTAAAAACGCATTTTTTGTACGAATTAAGCATACAATTTTTTCTCCAACTGCTTATTTTCAACTAGCAAACTCTGTGAGAGAATTGTTTAGAATAAACAACATGGCGTTAAACTACTTTTTATTTACTGCAATTCTAATATGTGTAAAAAGTGGCAACTTGAATATTAAGAATTAATATCATTAAGAAATGCTCACAAATGTATAATTTCACTCCCATTTCGTCGAAAATTCGAAGAAATTTCGACAGGCTTTTCTAAGATATACATAATATGTGTTTACCGTTAAATAATTAGAGGTTAGGATTGGTTTTTGTTTTTGCGATGTCGTTCCGAGCACCAACTAAAATTTTAATAGAAACTTCGAATTTGTTTTTGTTTTTTATGTCTTTAATTAATTTAATATTTTAATATTGTCATAGAAAAGATAAATGATTATTATTTAAATAGAAATTTTTACTTATTACTTTGCATTATTGCTATAAAAGAAAATCAAGAGCACCGCGGTAAATAGTTCATACATAACCTCAGACTACTTTTTGTATTGTACAAAAAGTGATTACTTTTTGTACAATTGTGATGTTATAGTGTCATATTCGTGTGGTTGGAGAAAAAGAATATAAATGAACTAACCCCACGACTACAAAGATTTAGAATTAGATTAATGAAGTACTGTTGGTTTCCTGGAGACGAATAAACTAAATAAACGAATAAAAAATAAATAAACAACCTCGGAATTCACCTTTTGGGTACCTATTTTGATGATTTTTTTTTAAATTGTAGGTAATCGATTATATTTCAAAGTCTAAATGTTAGATTTGTCCGCTAATGTCCTGTTTAATTGTTATTAACAAATTATTACTTTTTCCATAAGGGGCTAATTAATAATTAAATAATTTCATCAAATTTTTATTATAATTGAAAAAAGTTGGGTATTTATAGATTTTTAGGGTCGTAGATTACGAATCCAAATTGGTCCAAAGTGCAAAATTGTGTCAAATTTTTGTCAAGGTGTCAAAACTTTAATATTTGAAATTTCGAATGAAAAATCGTACCAGGGGTTTTAAAGTCGCAAATTGTGATGTTAAGCTAAAAAATGACCCCGATGGCCACCGAAACTAAATAAGATTAAAATCCAAAATGTTTAATCTCTCCTACCTGTTTGTTTAATATGGACTAATCTAGTAGTTAATACAATTTTAAGATTGTTGCAATTATTAGTTATTATTTATTTAAAATTCAAATTGATGGAATGGAATTATTTAGTTTGAATAGTGTTAAAATAAATTAATACTCCATAATTTAACCAGATTCAGTTTAAGTCTGAAACTTTATTTATCGTCAGAGTTAAATAAAGAATATTGTATTAATTATTACCTAACCTAACTAAATTTGGCAGTCATAGAAACATAATATAATTGTTATTCAATTTCATGTAGATGAAACATTTTTTTACTTTTGATTTGTTTTTTTTTTTTTTTTTTTTTGGGGCTTTCATCCCAAAAATGATCTACATATTCAGAATCAGCATAAAATCTCGGTTAAAATGACACCAGTTTGGTAAAAAAATATCTAGTGGGGGCGAGGGAAGGTTTTTAATTATATCTAAAATTTAATTTAGAAACCATTTGGGTATTAGAAATAATAAAAGAAAGATTAGTAATCAATAATAATTTCACTGACAAATGTGCAAGAGCCATTTATTGGCAACAAAAGAATGCTGTTACCTATTTACTTGGTTTTTTGTTTATTTTGTATTACAGATTTTGGTTATTATGTTTTTCATTGTTGTTGTTTAAGTTCGTTTAAAAAAATTATGTGCAAAACTCGATGCGCGAAGTTATCTTAGACTGAATGATGAATTCAAATTCATGGATTATGTACAAGCTTGCATATAAAGCTTTATGTTCGACTACTAAACTTGGCTCATTACCGAAGAAAAAACAGTATATAGTTGTCAATGAAAAACTGGATATGTTGTAGTGTGCTTTTGCTCTTGCTATACTTTATTTTACTACTACTAGTTTATTTTACTAGTACTATAAACAGCTACTTTATAGCCGCAAAACTATGTTATAAACGGTACTTTATGACGCAGTCAGACATAATAGTTATTTATGTATTAAGGGCATAAAGAAGCTTTTATGGCCAGAAGCGTTATTTCTAGCCCGAGGCGTCAGCCGAGGGCTAGGAAAAGGCTGTAGGGCCATAAAAGCAAATTATGCCCGAAATGCATACACTATTTTATGCACAGATTGTTTTTATCTCAAATCTATTATTGTGTAAAAAACATAATTAAATGAGTACGTAGGTTACATCAAGCCGCTGTACGTATACTTATGTGCTTATATACGAAGTACGTTACTATAGTTACTATCTAAAATACTTAATTTCAGCTTATTTTCATTGGTGATAAGTTTACAAATTATATAAAGAACCAATCAAGTTCTACAAATACAGCTCTAACATTTAATTGACGTTTCATTATTGTCCGTCGGATCATAAAGAGGCCCTTGGGGCATAAAGAGACAGTTATGTTCCGATAAATCTAGCAATAATAGTCTAATTATAATGCATCTGTGCATAAATGATTTTATGTCCGATTGCATTATAAAGTACTTTTATTGTATTGTTTTGACAGTTTTATTGCAATGCGCTGTCACATATATAATTTGTCATCTTTGAACATTCTTCATTACAACAGATTTTCTATACATTCTCTTTTAAACAACATAAATGTTCCCACTCCACTGTCCAAATCAGAATTCTTCTTCAAATATTAGTTTTATAATTATTTTGTTCCAAAAATTCACTTTACAATTTTGACATATTTATGTACATTTTGACATTTTTATTATAACTTTCGATTACATCCAGAATCGACCCCTCCCAAATATACCAAATATAAATTAAAACTTACTTGAATAAATTTTCTCACTTCTGATTTTCATAATTATGGTTATGTTTTCAAGAAAACGTCAAATTTAACATTTTATGGGGATAAATTAACTCCTATATAAAATGTGTCATTTAATGATGACAGTTTTGTCATTTTGACAGCGATAAAAAAGGTGCATCCTTTTTTATCACCGATAAAAACGCCTGTTCCTCATAACCAGACTACATATAGTACGCTTACGTCACTTTAATGTCTGCCCTGTCAGTTATAAGTATTGTTGATACTTGATACAGAGAAGAAAATTTTGAAATCAGTACACCAAACCAAACAATTTATAACAATTGTGTATTTAATAACTTTAATAACTGCAGTGATAAAACTTTCTGCACTTTCTCCTTGTTCTTGAACACGAGAATTAAATTTATACCGCTCAAAAACAACAAAAACAACACCTCATGGTTTAAATAGTTATTTAAGTATTAAGGGCGGTAGGTACGCTTTACTAGTCGAGGCCAATAGTGTGGAGACCGACGCGTAGCGGAGGTTTCCATATTAGCCGAGACCGGTAAAGCGTACCAAACGCCCGTAATACTTACACTATTTTTTGCCCGATCGGATCTATGAGTGAATTTTATATAAATATATAGAGTAAGCATTAAACACATTACACCAAAAATGTGAATTTACAGTCGGTTAATCTGCCTGGTTCTTATGGAGTTGAATAAACGAAAACAATTTTTGTCTCAATCCGGACGAATTTTAGAATGATAGTGAGTGTTTTTCGACTTAAATGACGAGGTACTTTATTACCGAGCCTTGGGCGGTAAGTTGAACTTACCGCCCTGAGAGCAGAGCTTGTAAGTGAACGAAAACGCCCGATCGGGCAAAAATGTTTATTAAAAGCATCAATTACTGTATCATAATTTAATGTAACCTCTTTTTCATTTATGTCAAGTGGCTTAAATGTCAAAAATATATCATCTGCTTTTTCTCCCAGCAAATATAACATTAGATCTATTTTGGCTTATTACTTGCTGACTTAGTTTTAAATACCTTTCAAACCTTATTTTCCATTTAAACCATGAATTTGAATCTTTAAATTCTAATTTTTCTGGTGGTTTTAAATTTAATACTACACCACTAATGTCATTTCTCATTTAGAAATCCGTGTACATTGAAAGGTAAAAAGGTATTTATCTAGTACGTTATCGGATGCTATTTAGGGTGTGTATATCAATCCCCTAAATTCGTCTGGCGATATCGGTGTCCACCCCCACCCCCACCGGGGAGGAGAAATTGAAGAAACATCAAGTCTGAAATGCTTTATTTGTTACCTGGCTGTATTAAAATAAATACAATCTATAAAGTATTAAGCGAGTTACCGCTAATTTTCACTCAATAAACAAACGGAAGAATACTTACTAGATTAGCTTTAGCTCTATTTCTGCAAAAATAGAAAAATGTTTATCTTGTGATAACTTTTGAACGACACAAGATTATCAAAAAAGTTTAAAAATAATTGTTGTTAGTTCGAGATTTTATAATTGCTGAAATACAATAAAGTGCAGAAAAGCGAAAATACTACACGAAACATAGTTGGCGGCTTGTAGTTTGCAACTGGTAAGTTTTATTAGCCGGATCCTTCATAAATACACCTGGTTTAATCATTTTTAATGTTAACAATCAACATAGATAACACCATAACCTTTGTGAATTCACAGTTATATTTTGGGTTGCTCCACTATAAAGATGATAATCAGGCGTGTGCTAGCCCACCGGGACACCGGGAGTTTCCCGGTGGGCCCTTATAAAAATGCCTCGAAGGGCCCTACGACACGACGAATTTAAATTATCAGCAATTAAATTATATTTAAAGTAGAAACAATATACCTCGTCGCTTTTCAACTCGACCGCACCTGACGAGCCGCGACGATTGAATCTAATCTTCTTCCCCATTTTTAGTCTTGCTCAATAACTCTTCATTCAAGAACTCGCTAATTTAGAAGAATCGAAGTATCCTAATGTTGCGGATGCGTTGCGTATCATATTTATACTGATGACGTAATTTGGAGATATTTTGTAGGTTCTGCCTAGAAACTTCAATTGGAGTTAATACGGGCAAGTAACTGTCCAGAACTTTCGGCGGCTGTACCATCGGCTGATGTCCAAATGCCAGTTGAATTCGACAGTGAAAAACCTATCTTTATTAAGGTTTAAAGTCTTCATTGGGACCCCATGGCCTAAGTGTTTTTCTACTTGTGTCACAGTATAGATCGCCTTTGCACAAAAATAAATATCTTATCGGAAGTAGCGAGAATTTACGATCCTTTAAGATTTTTAATCCCGCTGGTTCTCTTTGCATAAAGGTTGATACAGCAATTATGAATGGCGAAAATAGATTGGGACAAACCTGTTCCTGAGACAGTGATCAATAACTGCAATTTGTTCAAGTTGGAACTTCCTAAACTTTCAAATTTAAAATTGTCTAGATGCATTAGTTTAGAGTTGGCCGTCATAAAAGAACTTCATACATTCTCGGATGCGTCTGGAATTGGTTACAGTACTGTAGCTTATTTAAAGGTTCTATATTCTGACAGCTATATCAGAGTGTTCTTGATGTGCTGGAAAACTAGAGTTGTACAAAACAATCTCCATCCCACGTTTGGAATTGTGCGGTGCTGTAGGGTAAAATACTGAAAACCAAGAACAATACTTATTATACCATAATGCACCGACTTAAGATTTTTTTTGATGACAAATTATCACTCAGGCGTAGGCACTGGTCTCTATAGCTTATAGATTGTAAAAACATTAGGGTTGGTAAAAATGATAAGGATTATGGGCGCCATTTGCTCGCAAGTCATTAATACATTCACAAAATCCGCAAACAAAAAAGATTTCTGATTATATTGATTGAATTCAACAACTAATTGTAATTAGTCAAATTAACGGTAGGTAGATTAGTGTATTTCAATAACTTCCACAAGTGAAAGGTCCAACATCATCACACAATGTTAGTTTAAATTGATTTATTCAAACTTCAAGAAATATTGTTTAATAAACAATGAAATCAAAATTTATTTATTATGATAAGAGTAATTGTTCATACTAGCAGTTTGAATATAATGGATAAATATAACAATCTTAAAAACTAAAAACAATTTACTTAGGTAATAAAGTTCATCAAATAATCCTAAATAGATGTTAATGTCTATTTAATCATTCAAGATCTCACTTCACTATAATGCCTTTTGTATTCACATCAAATCACAATAAACTGTAGACACCAAATACATCAAAATTCTTACAGAATGAAGAATTATGAACACTGGTAACGACGCTCAGGTTAATTACTGAATTTTAAAACTGAAGCTTGCGGAAATAATGTCGTTAATAAATTGATTATTACCTTTCATTAATAAAAACCTTTGAACTCATATGATCCCACAAAAACAGTGCTTATTATTGCCAAACTGCAGAATTGTTTCAACGCAACAATATTAAAATTTACTGCGAAATTCTGCACTTTCACTATGTATATGTATAACGAATTTATTATCACCGGGAAAAATTCAATAGAATAGGCGTTAAATTTATTATTGAATTTATTACATAAAGTGTCAAATGCTACCCTTAAACTTTCAATTTCAAAACTGAATTCCATTCGTAAATTGTCACAACTAAATACAGCGTGTATTAATTGTTCAAATTATTATAAAACGGAATAAACTGTACTATAAAGTATTTAGATTAATTGTTAAATCTAATACTCGTAAAACCAAACTGTATTATAAAATCTTTAGCTTATAATTTTATTACGGTAAACGAGACGAAAAAGGGCCGCAAAACAAACTCAAATCTCTACAGGTTGCCCTTGACGGATTACCAACGGGCTTTCTCTATGCGCCCGACTCGGCTTATTTCAACCCTCGAGTACGTTCTGCATGGGAAAAAATATTTCAGACTTCTCCACTGGATTATATCAGACCCGACTCTCTGTTCGGCTGAATTTTGGTGCAAAACTATCTTTGCGCCAATATTTTTACACCAATAGAGAAATTGTTCTAGAACCTTTCACGGGCAGGACAGAACAGAACAGGGTCAAGAAAACTTGCTTCGTAGCATGAAACCAGATATATACAGAATATTCCATACTGTTTTTATATGTTTATTTTCAAAGAATCTATTCTTCAAAAACAAGAATAGGCACGTACCGAATACATAAATTTGATTTAAATGTGTTTTTAGACATATCATTTTGTTAAGAAGTCAATTTTATCTCGTATTTTTCTTACAAATTGTATTAAAATTGAATCTGGAATTTTAATACGTTACAGTGTTGGTAGCAGAATTGGTGTAAAGTCTCATTGCTGCTTTGAAGAAGCAGATAACGTTTGACGATACGATGGCTTGCAAGATTCCCAGACACCAAGACATTTGAGGCTAACCGAGTAGCTTTCATTCAATATATAAATAAGGCTTTATTATTGATTATTTTACAGTAAGTACATTGCATTATTTTTTTTGCAAATGGAACAAAAATTAATATTGTATGGTTTCCTGGCGAAATCTAGCCAAAGGCTACTCTATTTAACCAGGAAGCCATAAGAACAAATATAATATAAAACAAAAAGTGTTAAATATAATTATGTACATTCAAATGCAAATCAATTTATTTAATTAATTAAGTTAAACTAAATTAAATGGATAAATATTTGTACAAGACACGTGAAGGTTTACTGTTTTTGTAAAAGATATTTCTTTAACTGACATTTGAACTTATTCGAATTATCAGTTTCAATACCTAAAGGTAGAGAATTATATAATTTAACTGCATTATAAGTAAAGCTTCTACGAAAAAAAGCAGAAGTATGATGAGGCATTGTAAGTAGATAATTATAGTGAGTGTTCACGGAGTGAACACCTCACCTAGGTATCAGCTCTTGGCTAAGAGATGTAGGTTGTTTCGAAGTTAACAGAGTATGTGTGAACGAAACCAATTGATATTTCCAGCGATTCTCCATATTTAACCATCCTAGTTCATTTATTTTATGTGAAATGTGGTCGTATCTACGCAAATTAAAAATAAATCTGCAACACCAATTTTAAACTTTTTGTATACGATATTTATCTCTTGCATCTAAACAAGGACTGTATACAATATTACCATAATTAAAATGTGGCAATACTAAAGATTGGGATAACAATTTGCTTTGAGTAGAATTTAAAATATCTTTATTAGCATACAGTAACTTTAGAGAACAGTAAGTTTTTTGCAATAATTTACATATGTGCTGCTTAAATCGTAAACTGCTATCAACAATAATACCCAAGTCTTTAGCAGAGTCCATGATGGGTAATCGTTCATTGTCAATATGTAGGTTGTGATCATTCTTCACAGTCATTACGTGATGATTATTACCAAACAATAATATACTTGATTTGCTATTATTAAGTTTTAGATTATGTTCTAATGAGAATTGTTTTATAGTATTTAGATCACTATTAATGTTTTCATACACCACGGCTCTCTCAGTAAAAGCAAACGATTTATAAATTTGTGTATCATCTGCTTAAGCTTGAATTTTGCAGTACTTTAAAGATTTTAAAATGTCAGTAGTATAAATTATGAACAATAGGGGGCCTAGAATACTTCCCTGTGGTACACCAGAGGTAATAGAAAAAGAATTAGATACTTGATTATTATATTTAATTATTAAAGTCCTTTCCGATAAATAAGATCTAAGCAAACTATATATCGTCGCTACTTCGTCATGGTATTACGTTCCGTCAGCAGATAATTTGATTGATAGTGCCTCATGCGGACTTTTGTCCTCACAATTGCTAGATCATAGTTTGTGGTGGAAGGAACCTCCATGGCTCTCTCATCTCCTAGACTCAAGGCCACAATAACTTAATTGTAATGGCCCTTGGGGCATAAAGAGACAGTTATGTTCCGATAAATCTAGCAATAATAGTCTAATTATAATGCATCTGTGCATAAATGATTTTATGTCCGATTGCATTATAAAGTACTTTTTATTGTATTGTTTTGACAGTTTTATTGCAATGCGCTGTCACATATATAATTTGTCATCTTTGAACATTCTTCATTACAACAGATTTTCTATACATTCTCTTTTAAACAACATAAATGTTCCCACTCCACTGTCCAAATCAGAATTCTTCTTCAAATATTAATTATAATATTTATAATTATTTTGTTCCAAAAATTCACTTTACAATTTTGACATATTTATGTACATTTTGACATTTTTATTATAACTTTCGATTACATCCAGAATCGACCCCTCCCAAATATACCAAATATAAATTAAAACTTACTTGAATAAATTTTCTCACTTCTGATTTTCATAATTATGGTTATGTTTTCAAGAAAACGTCAAATTTAACATTTTATGGGGATAAATTAACTCCTATATAAAATGTGTCATTTAATGATGACAGTTTTGTCATTTTGACAGCGATAAAAAAGGTGCATCCTTTTTTATCACCGATAAAAACGCCTGTTCCTCATAACCAGACTACATATAGTACGCTTACGTCACTTTAATGTCTGCCCTGTCAGTTATAAGTATTGTTGATACTTGATACAGAGAAGAAAATTTTGAAATCAGTACACCAAACCAAACAATTTATAACAATTGTGTATTTAATAACTGTTCATTCAAATAATTTAATTGTATCAATAAAAATAATGATTGTTGTTGTTCATTCATATCTTCAGTCGTTAATTTATCTTGCCAAAAAACACTCGAGCTTTTCTTTTAAGGAAAAATTTCTTTTTAACTCAAAATTTTTCCATCAGTAAGTTTGCTCGAAAAACTGACATGTCAGTTTTTCTCGTAAAATTACTGATTTGCAAAATTATTTCGTTACAAAAAGAAATTTATCCAATAAAAAATAGCTCTTGTGTTTTTACTGTTGATAAAAGGTTTCCCATTTATAAAACTCAACATTTCATAACAGCAGAGAAAAATACCATTAAATAAAATCTCATTATATCAAAACGTTGAATTCTCAAAAGGAACCCAGAAGAGAGTTCATTATTTGTCTCACAACTAATAAAAATGAATATAAGATTATAGATACAGTGCTATTAAATTAACTTGCAATATGTGCATTTCACTATGTTGCATTTGAAATTAATCGAGTTAAAGCATTATGTGCACATAGGCAACCAAATATACAGCACGGTATTTTTATCATTTCATTCAGTCTGAAATGCCGGTAAAATCAAACAAATGAATTACTTAGTAAACTGTTAAATCAATTATTTTGTATTAAATTATTGGTACACTAAAGAAGAAAAGGTGTAAATGTGTCTGTGGTACCAAAACTACAATAGCTTACAAATGGCTTGTGATTTATTTGCTGCTGAATTTCCAACTCGCCCTATGTCACATCCTTCTACAATTTTTAATAAATTTAATAAATTAGAAAATGAAGGATGTATTGCTGGTCACTCAAATCGTAAGCGAGCAAGAACTGAATTAACAGAGGATATGAGACTGAATATTTAAGTTTACACAGAAGTGAAACCTGTTAGTTCATTAAGTTACGTTGCTTCAATTTTTGAAATCTTAGCCTGCAGTGCTCGAAATGCTCAAGAGTTAAATATACAAAATCATCAGCAATTATTTAAAATATACAAAATTAATAGGACAGATTTCTGCAAAAAATGTTTTTATTAAATACAGATGAACTGTTATTACACAAGATTTGTTTCACCGATGAAGCTACCTTTTCTCCAAATGTAAAAGTAAATTCACTAAATTACAGGTAATTCTACAGCTCAACTAACTTCAGCGTAACCTATTATCACTTATTGCAGATATTGGGCACAAAGAAATTCACACATACAAAATTGGACTCATACACAGTATAGGGAGAAAGTAAATCTCTACTTGGGTATAATCAATAATACACCAATTGGTCCATTTTTTATTAGTGGCATTTTAAACTCCTATTCTAATTTAAATATTCTCCTCAATAGTTCCTCAAATCCAGCAACTTGCCATTGAAAATGACTGGTACCAACGCCTGGTTCTCCATCTAACTCGACGGTGGAAGTCAGAAACTTTCTTAATGGAAATTTCCCTGAGCAGTGGATTGGTAGAAATGGGCCAATAGTCTGGCCAGCCAGGTCCCCTGATTATCTCCATATGATGTTTTCATTTGGGGTTACCTCAAATCAAAAGTTTATACCCATACACCAATACAAAACACAAACGAATTAAAAGAAAGAGTTGTTGCAGAATGTGATAAGCTCAAACAGACTTCCATCGAAATTTCTAATGCAGTTTTTTTTATCAGGATTTTTATCATAGGTTAGGTTACTGTTTGGAACAAGAGGGTGGGCATTTTGAAAAATATCTAAAATAAAGTGGTGATTAATTTTTTCAAATAAATAATTCTATTTACATGTTGTTTAAAGTTAGGTTAAGTTGGTTGGTTGTTAAAAGTATGCATTCTTCTCTCGAACAGACGTGGTTTGTTATCAAAAATACACCTCTGCATCTTTTATTTTACTATAAATGTTACTTTAATTTACTTTTGTATTTCTAATAAACTCGATGTTAATTATTAGCTTAATGAATGTCAAATGGAAAAAGTTAAACGGCTAGCACATTGTAAGCGTTTATGTATTGTTAGTTGCATAAATATACAGTCACTGCAATGGTTTGATATGATTATTTTAAAATGCAATATGGTGCATATTGCATCTTAATTTAATAGCACTGTATAATAAAGACCACCCGAGATTAATATTTTAACAATCATTTATTATGTGGTTGCAAATAAATAAATTAGATAAAATCTAAAATAAGTAATGATAATCAAAATTTGCAACGTTACAGTGTATTATTAACTACTTAGGCTGTTAAACTGTGAGAACTGTTAAACAAGATTTCTTGATATTTATTAACCAAATGCGCGACACTGTTCCACGAACCTTTATACGCTTTAAAAACGTTTTGTTAAGTACTAAGTATTAAAACAAAACAACAAAACTTGATATTAATTTATTAAACACACAAAAGACTACTTAAATCAAATAATCATTTTTTAATTAATAGTTATTGTATGCAATGCTGGTACAGGTAATCTTGAAAATGGCGCAAAACTTTCCGGGACATGCTTTATACAAATCAAGATTTAATTTATTATTATTTATTTATATATTTTTATTAAATTAAATAAATATTAAGTATTGTTCAACGTATTCAACGTAGGTAGATTCTTGAAAATTTGTTCTGTGCCCAACATCGAAATTAGCAATATTCTAAGGCAATCATTTATAGGTTAACTTTTCGTTTGGGAGAACACAACGTGAAAACTGCAGAAGATTGTTATGGTGATGATTTGGGTCTTGCCTATTGTTCATACCCACCAGTAGATAGATTTGTAGAAGAAAAGATTGTTCACTAAAACTATGATCCTAACAGTCGACATCGTTATGCAGACATAGCTCTAGGTACTCCGTCTTGCAGAAGAAGTAACATACTCAGGTAATGATATAATAATTGTAAACAATTTCAAGACTATAGTTTTTCATTTTTTCTGTAGATTTCATTAAGCCTATCTGTTTGCCCACTCATGCAAGACATACAGAAAACAGTTTAATCGTTGCTGGATGGGGTACTACTGCAACGAAAATTAAATGCTATGTAAAACTCAAAGTTGAGGTATTTTTAGTATTAGATTTTTTTTGTTTCGGTAACTAATTACGTATTTATTTCGCTTCCAATAGTAAATCAACTGTTCTGTCATGATTACTACGACTAAAACCTGGATATGATATATTTATAAAATCAAATCAAATTTGCGGTGGAGCACAGGGAGGAAAAGATACCTGTCACGATGATAGCGGTGGTCCATTGATGTACCTTGACAAAATAGATGATGCAGAAAACTGGGTTACTGCTGGTATCGTATCATTTGAAAAAGGATGTGGACTGGCATGCGTACCTCATGTAAATACGAGAGTGTATCTCTATCTTTCCTGGATCACTGAACACTTGAAACCATAAATCTAGTTTTATTACTGTTGAGAATATGTCTTTGTATGAAAAATACAATATTTTCTTACTTTTTCTTATAGTAGAGTTTTATTAGGCTGAAATCGTTCATTCCGTTAGGCATACCTTGTAAAAAGTACCACTCTAGCTCATGTTGTAGTCTATCCGTAAGTTAAACAGAATTTACTTGTCTAAAAAAATAACTGTGTGGGGGTGCGGGAGAGGGGGTTTTAGTAAAAAAGGGGTGAAATTGAATTTTTATGTTATTTGTTGCGGAACATCATTCGCTATGTTGACAAAACCGTAAAGTGTTACATCGATATTTAAGTTGTCAAAAAACATTTAAGATATTTATTTACATTGTTTCTTACGGGAACTCCTACTTTTAAAGTCGATTTTCTCGAAACAGCATTTTTAAGGTTTAACAAAATTACATTTAACACTTAATATCTTCAAATTCAGTACATATTAAGAAAACACGACTGGAATAAACGTTTTGCGTTGATTTTCTGTAAACACAATGCTGCTTTTATTTTTGTCACAGGTAAAATAAAAGCGAAGATATCTGCAAAACAACGTAAAGAGTACTGCGTCCTGTTTTTGCTGTTGGTTAACGAAAAAGGATTAGGACGGTAATAATGCATAGTTCACCCACGGTAAACAAAATATATATTCTTATGCGTTTTACACATTGCATATCATACACAGTGGCGTATTTATTCATTATTTCTTTCTTAAATTCATACAAGCAAAGATATTCATCAATAACTAAAAGTCGTCCTAGGATATCATTTGTGGTTTTACATACTTATAATTAGTAAGCTACAACTATATTACACCAGTATTTTGTATGTAACCACAGAACATTTGTATATAATAAGATAAATATGTTAACTAAGAAAAGGCAAAATAAAAAAAATCACATCTTGGATTTAAAATTATTTCTTAATAAAATCATGGAAATACTTAGGTAGGTACTTACACCTCTTTTCATGGATTTTTTATAAAATTACAAAGACAACTAAATTCATATTAAAAATACATATTGTACAATTATTTATTAACTATTTGAAAGAAAGAAATTAAGAACGAAAAACTGAGTAAACGCATTCACTCTGAATACTTGGAATTCCGAATCGCTCGAATTCCGAATTCGAAATGCTTCGGTATCTGCTTTGGGTAAACCATTTTTCATGTTTTTGCATCCTCCAAGACATTTGTAACGAATGGGGGAAAACCCCTTTATACGGCTGACGCATAATTCCAGAAGAATTTACAATGTTCGAGCCGGGTCGCGTGTATGACGTAACTTCGCCGATCTTTCTAGTGCATTCTACCACACTTCCGTGGGGGTATATAACGCAGCCGCAATGGCCCCGGCGAATCATTAGTGTGTAACCGGCGTCATATTGAAATGTGCTCTGTGTAATTAGTAATCAAATATATTAGTTAATAAATAAATGTTTAATAATTGTTGTAATAATACATAAATAGTTCTTTTATAATTTACTTTAAGTTTCTAAATATCTAGCATTTAAGTTAGTTTGACAGTTTATAATTATAGTGTTTTTAATTAGTATATGTAAATAATATCTCTTTTGTGAATAGACGATTAAACAGCATTTTTGTTATGATTTTAAAAAGAACGTTAGAGTATTATTATTGTTAAACAGTCTTGAAACTTTAATATTATTAAAGCTTAACGTAAAATAAAACCCTCATAAGAAAAACAAAGTTAAGGTGTTAGCTGATAACTTTAACTGAAATCTTATCTGAGAACGAATTTCAACCCTAATAATTGTTTAGTGTTAATAATATTGTTTGTCCCGAACGTATTTAATTATTGTTTAGGTAGTTAGTTGTTATAAATTGTTCAATCATTTGTGAGAAAGATGTCATAGAATAAAAGATTAATGTTCTATACATGCATTATTTTACTTAATTAGGAAATAGGAGGACGCATATCTGCATAGTGATAAAATTTCCATATGAATTAGATATTTAGCAATCATACAAAGTAACTAGATTTATATCGTGAGTGCGCGGCGACAGATAAAGTTATTAGAGAGGGTGAGTGATATATAAAAAGTCAGTGGACAGAAACATACATAACAGTACCTAGATTCGTACTTATCGTATCGTATTTATTTGTACTCGATATTGTGTACGAGCGATATTTCTGACTCACTTTATTTAGAGGTAGTGGGACTGCATTTAAAGTTTACCTCACCCTTTACCGGTACCCTGCAAGTGTTTCAATTCGTCAGGGTACTACATGCTCTTAAGTTGCTTATTGTGTACAAAGAGTGTTAATTACAGGATTATCGAAGGATTGTTTTTTCTGTTTAAAACTTCATTTTAATGAGAGGATAGGAATCCCGAAATTTATTGGATCCCTATACCTTTTTAAAGTAAATTTAGTTTTTGTTAAACAGTTGAATAAACAACGCTGTTCAAAATGCTTAAACATAGTCGTAATTCTCTGAGTATTGCACAGAAGTTAGGTACTATTAATTGAAGAAAAATGTCAAGCGACATTTTTGGGAAGTGGCTGTTAAACGTCGACAAAATGAAGAAATATATAATATTTAATATTTTCTTTGATTTAATCATCATTATAAATCATCGATCATCATATAATCATCGATCATTCTAAATAATATAATGATGTGATAACTTTGGTTTTAAATTAATACTCTAGCAATGTTAAAACTTGCTTACCTTAAGTTTCATAGTATTTGAACTATTTTCCCAAAATTTTAAGAAAATCTATGTCTAGGGACTAAATTATTGCCAAAGAACCTGCTTTTTGCCAAAAAAACTTTGGCAGAAAGCTTTTTTCTGTGGAAATTTCTTAGATAAAATTAATTTATTTGTTAGATGATGCGCTATAAGGATTTTGTTTGTTTTTATGCTGGCAACAACTAATAACAAAAACATATGAATTTAAAATTTCATATTTTTGCTTGACTTTTGCCATCTTGTTACCATCCGACAAACATAGAAAATTCTAGTTTTTATACGTTATCGAAGTAGCACAAAATATTGGCAAATGATTGGGGCAATATTGAACGTACATTGCATAACTGGGGCAATATTAGCATGAATTAACCAATATTGGGTTTTGAGAATATGCTTTAACAATATTGGATTAATAATGGCGGAATATTTAAATGCATTAACCTGGTTACTTCATAAACGTCCAAAAGTTATTGAAACTCATCTTTAATAACTACCTCAAACTTTAAAGACCGGACTTGAATATTATTGAAAATGTAGGTCATTCGAAAATTACAATCAGGATTATAAGGAATCATACAATTTTAAATAAATAACAATAAAAACGAGCGCTTACGGAAGAGAGATAAAAAATAACACCAAAATATTGCCAAACATTAGTAAAAACGATTCCTACCTATTAGGTATAAGAAATAAAAGATATATTTTTGTAAACGAAAGAGAACGATTCTTTACGCTTCGTACCCTTAATCGGAGAAAGCAAAATTCCTAGGAATTTTGTTATTTAGCGTGGATATTTACAGTTCAAGATTTCACACTATGTTTTAGAATGTAACGCAAAAAGTTCGAAATAAGTTAGTGCGTCAGCGTGCGGCTTCAATATTAATTCGTAAGTGTTAATTGTATTATTATATTAATTAAGTATTATATTAATTGTATGTGATGATCCATGTGACTATTTAATTCAAAAATGAGATTATTTAATTAATCAATTTATTCATCTTATGTAAGAATTGAACATTGGCGGCGGATGGTAACGTCTCATTCGCATTTTGGTCATAAGAACAAACATGGTCATAAAACCGTGCTGTGGTCTGAGGTTTGTCAGTGTTGAGCCAGGACCAATGTCGTTATTTTATGTGACACCATTACTGTTTTTAGCGCGCTGATGTATGCATGTAGATACATTTACGCACAGACAAGAGGGTAGTTAGTACATCAGTCAATACTGAGTGAGACGTGTGGTCTCTTGCTGTTTATCTTTTATTACAGGAACTGACCAGTCAACCAGTTTTGGTGTGAATAGCCATCTTCCCTTTATTAAAATTATTTTTAGATTATTGTTCTTGGAGGTTAGATATTTTATTTTGTTTTTAATTTCATTTCATCAGTTTATTGTTATAATTTAGCGTTAAACTAATTGGATCATACTGTTGAGTTAGTACTTCAGTGTAATCGCCCCAGCGGCTAGATAGTTTTTCAGCAGTAAATTCGCTCAATAATAGCTTACACATTAAAGTTACTGTAAAGTTGGCAATTCCATGATAACGATATCGTTTACGTTACCACATTGTTGATGAGGCTTTTTTGCAGCAGCGTGCAGTGCATACGAAACAGTGGAAGCAATCCCGATACTACGTATGCGCTATTACGCTCGTACGCAATGTGTACGAGCGTGATAGCGCATACGTCATATCGGGATTGTTTCACAGTCTCGTATGCACGGCACGCTGCTGCCTTTTAGTCATTAGTCTGTTACTCGTTCAGATTCAAGGGTTAGTGGGATAAAATTGAAAGCAAAACGTTGTAAATGTAAACTAGGGAGAGATTGCACAAAGTGTTTTAGGCGATGTTACGGTTAAAATTACTATAAATTAATTTATATTAAAACTTAATTACTAACTTATTATATTAAAAATAGATTTTGGTATAATTTGATTCAGTTCAATTGTTATTATTATTATGCATGTTGGGTTGCATGCCATGGATATCTTTATCCTTCAACTTGGTTCCTTTTCGAAAATTCCCCAAAACTTCAAATTTTTGCATTATCTTTTCTCTGCAAAAAAAGTCATTCTTCCAGCAGCCATTACTTTGAGAATTCCATGTTAGAATGTTTGTGTAAAATTTATATTTTCTGGATTCATCTAACTGGAAATTAATTAAAAGTTACAAAATTTAGAAGATTGGATTTTAGATAATACTGATAGAATTAGTGTTACACTTAATATTTTGTTGGAACTTTTAATAACCACATTTGTGGGGGTTTCTTCTCAAAACGCTATATATATATATATATATATATATATATATATATTTACGGCCAGTGTATAAAGTGAGGTCCGTATGAACAAAGTTCACGTTTCAAGTGAGGTCCACAAACAAAGTGAGGACAAATATACGGACCTCACTTTGAAATTCGATAATATTTCGTGTAGAGCTTTTCGAAGGTATAAGTTGGCGATACTGAAAAAATGGGCTGGACCTCAGATGTTGCCAAAACGGCTAGAATTATACAGATTAGTTCAAGGAGTTGACGCCTGGAGTCGCTGCGCCAGATGTATATTTTTCAGACGTATAATTTCTTGTGTGAAGCTTGTATGAATGATGCGCAAAGTGAGATCCGAACAAGTGGCAACGATGGAAATGAAAGTTATACAATATTGATTTTAATTCTATTACAGAAGAGAACGGAAATACCCTAAATAGCCGATTTTATTTCTTACGAGCGGAAATCGGTTTAGAAAAGTTGTATTATTGTGCTGTTACAAAATTTCGATAGGGAAATTTTTAGATTTAATTTCATCGACGTCTGATTATTTGTAATTAGGCAATAAAACTGAAATACATTGTAAAAGAGATTAATAAATCTTCGAGGACTTGCAGCCTTTTTATTTTTTTGTATTAATTAAGAATAAAATAATTTTTTTTCGAATGACATTTCGCCTAATCAAGATTAGGCTTTTTCTAGTCTTTAATAGTATATTAAGGGCTTAATTGAGTGTCTTACAGCCCGTGCAGTCAGTTAGCGCCTGAAGCGAAAACCGAAGGCGCTAAGACGATAAAGAGCTCTAAAACACTAATTAAGCCCGAAATAAGTACTTTAAATGTGCGGTCTAAGATTAAATTAAGTTTAATTTAAAATAAAAATAATTTAAAAAGTCCTAAACTTCAAGTAGGTAGGTGCTATGGTCTATAATTGGTCTATAATAATAAAAAAAAAATTCAAAATAGATTCCTACGCTTCCTATACTTTAAAAAGTTTGGTTATTACCCTGACTACAGAACAATAAGAACAGTGGACTTACGGAATAATTTCAATTTACCGTCACTACATGACAGACGCGAGTGTTCTATGCTGTCCTTTGGATTTAAGATTGTCAATAATGCCATCGACTGTAACGAACTTTTAGCAATGTGTCCTTTGAAAGTACCCAGAAGAAGTGTCAGAACAACTAGCTTATTTCATATACCTTTTAAAGTAATAACCCATAGTAAACCGTTGATTAAAATGTTAAAATTACTTAATTATGTACATTTGCATTTAAGAATTGACATTTTTCATATTACATATGTTAAATTTAGATGCAGTGTGATCGACTATTATAAAATGAATGAATGAATCATCTTAATCTGGTTGAGCCCTTGGTGTGTCTATAACATATTATATAATAATAATGTATTGAATTGATCTGTATATATGTATCCTAACACATTGTACTGAATTCATGTAATTAGGCAGATTTGCCTGTTTGGATTTAAATAAATAAATAAATAAATAATTATTCTTATTACTATGGAGACGTCGTAAACAAGAGTAGTAAAAGGGGGTGCTCTAATTTAGCGATTTACGCTCTAGAAACAGTCCGCAAAATAGGTCATAATCATGTCATAATCACCCGAGCGGACATAATGTATATTATATATTCAGGGACTAAAATGCATTTTTTAAATTATTAATTAACACTTAAAAAACACTTTTAGTCCAGTGGTATATACGCTATTTTTTGAACGTCTAAAGGACTTAATCGCAAAAATTCAAAATTTCGTTACATGTCATTCGGACAATTGCCAAAATCACATAGTTTCAGGATAATAAATCCTAACATGTACCGCGATTACTTTTTTTTGTTGTTTACTTGTTGTTGTTGTCAAGGAAACACTTTACTCCCTCAGGGAATTCCACCCCAAGTAGGGATTTTTAATGTGCCAAACATCGCATTGACACGGGACCTACAGTTTTACTTCCTATCCGAGAAGAAGGCATGTTTTTAATTTTTCTCCGCTATTAAACATTACCAGCTCAGCCGGGGATCGAATCTGCGGGGCCTGGCCACAACGGCCAATCGCTATTTTGGCCGTTGTGGTCATAACCACAACGGTCTCCGTGACCATAACGGCCAACAGCCACAACGGCCAATTTGACCATATCGCCCAACTCGAAACTTGACCATAACGGCCACCATGACCACAACGGCCAACTAGAAACTCCACCCCATCCGCCGTTTTGACCACAACGTCCACCGACGCTTATGTATTGGCGTCGCTGGTGACGATGACCACAACGGCCAACTAGAGTGAGTGACCACAACGGCCAACTATGGAGCGTGACCACAACAGCCAAAATGACCATAACGGCCAACTGTGGCGAGTGACCACAACGGCCAAAATGACCACAACGGCCAACTAGGGTGAGTGACCACAACGGCCAACTATGGAGTGTGACCACAACAGCCAATATGACCATAACGGCCAACTATGGCGAGCGACCACAACGGCCAACTTTTTTCATACTGTTATTTTGGTTTTGTTAAAGCTCATTTCTCTCTTTTAACTTAGCCTGTATTTCAATAAGGTACGTCCAGAATTTAACAGCGAGGTCTGATGTCAAAGTAGCGCCGATTTAACGTGACTTACCTATTAGCCCAGTAACCTAGTACATTTTACCTTGCATGAAATGGGGTAGTAGATTTCTTTTTTTATATTGTGTGTGATAGTACCGAGATGCCAAATCCAATTTTTCGACCTCCGCGACCTTCCGGATCACCGCCAAAAAGAGGTAAAACCGAAGAAAAAAAGCACTTTTTTTAGATTTGGCCAATTTTGACCATGAAGGAACACTTTTCCGAAAAAGACAATTCTATTCATTTTGAAAGCACATTAAATTTGCTACAATTTAAGACTAAAATGGTTCCTTAAGGTCTAATAGTTTCCGAAATATCGCTCCTCAGAATTGGTTGAAATTTACACCCATGCTATTTTTCAAGTATTAACCTATAGAATTGAGTTCAAAGGTTCAAAATAAGAATAGAATAAAATTGAATAGAATAGAAAATCTTTAGTCTTATTCAAACAAAATTTTTTACAATGGAATCTTAAAAATAATCCCTCGTAAATGGCTCATGTTGTCGAGTGGGTATTACCAGAAATATGAAAAGGCGACAGGGAAAACGCCTTTCAATTTGGTTTAAACCTCTTGGAAGGTCCAGGTTCAAGATACTCTTCAGCCTCTGTGTCCATGTTCTCCTGTACTTCTTCAGCCTGGTCAATTTCCTTATCTGGAGGGCTGTTAGGATATACAAGCAGTCCATCTAGCTCATCGTCATGTAGTAGGTCATCGAGCTTGGCAGTATCCATGTCAACGATGATATCTGGCCGATTCTCGCAGGACTGTTCACTACATTGGCTACATACAATAGAGCACTTCAAGCCTGCTTTTCTGCAACAGCATGCATTGTCACATCCTTTCTTGCAGTTGCAGGAGATCATTTGCATGAGGTGGGAAGGGGCCGCATCCCTCGATATCATAAAGGCCGTGAGCTGTAAGAACCCACCCCCATTGTTAACAATTGATAACAACTTGTTTTATCCCTGACCAAAGAAGCATGACGTAGAATCACATCCACTAAAGGCATGGGTGAAGGGCTTGAGGTGACGGTAAGAAGATATCGAGGTGGTTGAATAGAGGACATCTGGTATTTTACCTCTTCCGCACTTCTGAAAGTAGATGTTACTGTGTTAGTAGGGACAGAGGATATGGTGAAAGCTCGTGTGTGAAGTTCTTCAGTTCTTCATCCGGCTGTGACACAGTGTTAGGGGGTCAACCGTCACCTGTCTCTTTCCAACAGTCACAGTATTCACAGAAGAAAGTGATACCACTTTATTCTTCCTTTTGAATTTGAAATTTTCGTAGTTTTCCCCTACAACCTTCAACATCGCTTCCTTACCCATATCTCTAGCCATGTGACAGTTGACCTCTTCCACTCCAACAAGTCCACTGCTTATAGACATGACGACATTCGTATTAGGGAATGGAGGGTGATGCAGCAACCAGTCGCAAAATGCGTTTGCATGTTAATGTAACCCGAACCGAATGTTTCATATACTAAATTTATACATTATTGAACTATTTGAGAGGTATTATTAAAGGTTTGATGCCAATTCTATAAGTTAATACTTGAAAAATAGCATGGGTTGAAGTTTTGACCAACTTTGGGGTGCGATATCTCGAAAACTATTAGACCATTAGTAACCATTTTGGTCTTAAATTGTAGCAAATTTAATGTACTCTTAAAATGAATTGACCAGGCTGAAGAAGAACAAAAAAACATGGACACAGAGGCTGAAGAGCATCTTGTACCTGGACCTTCCAAGGGGTTTAGACAAAATTGAAACGCGTTTTCCCTGTCGCCTTTTCATATTTCTGGTAATACCCACTTGACAACATGAACCATTTACGAGGGATTATTTTTAAGATTCCAATGTAAAAAATGAATTTGTTTGAATAAGACTAAAGGTTTTCTATTCTATTCAATTCTATTCTATTCTTATTTTGAACCTTTGAACTCAGTTCTATAGGTTAATACTTGAAAAATAGCATGGGTGTAAATTTAGACTAATTTTGAGGAGCGATATTTCGGAAACTATTAGACCTTAAGTAACCATTTTGGTCTTAAATTGTAGCAAATTTAATGTGCTTTCAAAATGAATATAATTATCTTTTTTGGAAAAGTGTTCCTTCATAGTCAAAATTGGCCAAATCTAAAAAAAAGCATATTTTCGGGGGTCTTACCGCTTTTTCGATGAACTCTGAGGAGCTATATCTCGGAAACTATTAGCCCTATAGTAATAATTTTGGTCTTAGATTGTAACAAACTTAATGTACTTTTGAAATGAATAGAATTGTCTTCTTTGAAAAAGTGCTCCTTCATGGTCAAAATTGGCCAAACCTAAAAAAAGTGCAAAATTTCGGCGGTTTTACCTCTTTTTGGCGGTGATCCGGAAGGTCGCGGAGGTCGAAAAATTGGATTTGGCATCTTGGTACTATCACATACAATATAAAAAAAGTCTACTACCCCATTTCATGCAACTGATACCTCATACCCCATTTCAGGTTACTGAACGATATATTGAAAAATGCTTTCTCTATATACAACTGCTGCCCTATGCAGTTGACGACATTTTTCTTTCTTAGTTTCTCGGCAAGTATCCCAGGCAGATTAAATTCTGAAAATTTGATACAGGTACACTATAACTATTTACAGAATCATGATACTTTAGTTCACAGGGTAGTTTATCTTTAACGTCAAAAGAAGTTTTTTTTCTATTACTTGTTTACCTACAGCAATCTTTTCATTTTGGGGACGTTTAAAAAAGTACGAAATAGAACTATAAAACAACACGTTTGATGTTTTATTTATATATTTCCATTGCATTGAATTTGAAGATTTCGCAAGATAACTGTAATCTATAAAGGAATATTAAGGACGGGATACTTCTCTGGCCAATGGATGGTGCCCCAAATAGCAATGGTCCCAAAACTGGAGAAACCGCCATCAGATGTGGCCTCATACAGACCTATTAGTCGTTACCCGTCAATGGTTTGTAAAAAAGTGTTCGCCATGCGAATGTCGCCGCTAATTGACGAAAATCAGCGAAAGCCCAACTAACAGTTTGGATTTCGTCGACAATACGCTACAATCGAACAAGTACATATACTTGCATCAAAAATCAGGTTTGACCTGGAGACCAAAACATTCTGTTCAGCGGTATTCATAGACACAAGCCAAGCATTTGACAGGGCGTGGTATGTACAGATCTACTCTACAACCTCAAGTGACATTTACCGTATACCTTCTTTCAAATCCTCACGTCATACCTCACTAAAAGATACTTTTTCGTGAAATATTCAGACTCCACTTCAGCCCTTCTATCCACAACATCTGGTGTCGCGCGACTGGTCCGACATTATACCTAATCTTCAACTAGAAACACGACAATAGCAACCTTCTTGGACTACATGGCAATACTGGCTTCCCATACTAATGCAGATATAGTTTTCAGAAACTTACAAACCACCTAAGCCTTTTTGAAAGATGATGGAACACGACGCATTAAAGCAAATATACAAAAACCAACACAGGCCACTTATACTACTAAAAAAACTACTTGCCCTCTAGTTCACCTTAACGGAAACTCACTACTCAAGAAGATTAGGTCAAATATCTAGGGTTCCACCTAGACAGACGTCTTACATGGTCAAAAAATAATTGATACATACCACGCCCTGTCAAATGCTTGGCTTGTGTCTATGAATACCGCTGAACAGAATGTTTTGGTCTCCAGGTCAAACCTGATTTTTGATGCAAGTACTTGTTCGATTGTAGCGTATTGTCGACGAAATCCAAACTGTTAGTTGGGCTTTCGCTGATTTTCGCCAATTAGCGGTGACATTCGCATGGCGAACAATTTTTTACAAACCATTGACGGGTAACGACTAATAGGTCTGTATGAGGGCACATCTGATGGCGGTTTCTCCGGTTTTGGGACCATTGCTATTTGGGCCACCTTCCATTGGCCAGAGAAGTATCCCGTCCTTAATATCCCTTTATAGATTACAGTTATCATGCGAAATCCCTCATATGAAAGTTCCTTTAGGAGTTTTCCAGTTATTACGTCGAAACCTGGGGACTTCTTCGAATTTATTTCAGTTTCGATGACCTTACTTCGCGCTTGAAGGAAGTCCCGTATGAATTTTTCTTCTTCAATGGTAAGAGAGGCGTAAACACGATATTTATGACGTTCTATAATGCAGCCAGTTGCTTTAGTTGATGTTAGGCAGTGGAAATAGTTCTGGAAATCTTGATTTCTCTGCTCATCTAATAATTTCTTAAACTCTTTGACGGCCCTATTAAACTACGTTTTATCGCCCGGTACGCGAGTAAGTAATCTGTCATTACTTTCTAAGAGCTCGTTTTCTTGTATTTTTTCTCGGATACGTATGGAGCAATACTGTTTTGGATTATTGCGGTTTGTTTCTGGGGTTACGTCCCATGCTGCTCCCTAGATTGATTTTATTAAGTACTGGGCAGATTCGTAGATATCGTGTTTATTTTTTAGGAGAAGATTTACATTTAGTTTAAATTTTAAAACTGATAAAAACAGCTAATTACGTACTTCAAATTCAATGCAATGGAAATCTATAAATAAAACGTCAAACGTGTTGTTTTATAGTTCTATTTCGTACTTTTTTAAACGTCCCCAAAATGAAAAGATTGCTGTAGGTAAACAAGTAATAGAAAAAAAAACTTCTTTTGTCGTTAAAGATAAACTACCCTGTGAACTAAAGTATCATGATTCTGTAAATAGTTATAGTGTACCTGTATCAAATTTTCAGAATTTAATCTGCCTGGGATACTTGCCGAGAAAATAAGAAAGAAAAATGTCGTCAACTGCATAGGGCTGCAGTTGTAACATATATAGAAAAAGCATTTTTCAATATAGGTAAGTCACGTTAAATCGGCGCTACTTTGACATCAGACCTCGCTGTTAAATTCTGGACGTACCTTATTGAAATACAGGCTAAGTTAAAAGAGAGAAATGAGCTTTAACTAAACCAAAGTAACAGTATGAAAAACAGTTGGCCGTTGTGGTCACTCGCCACAGTGGGCCGTTATGGTCATTTTGGCTGTTGTGGTCACGCTCCATAGTTGGCCGTTGTGGTCATTTTGGCCGTTGTGATCACTCACCCTAGTTGGCCGTTGTGGTCATTTTGGCCGTTGTGGTCACTCGCCACAGTTGGCCGTTATGGTCATTTTGGCTGTTGTGGTCACGCTCCATAGTTGGCCGTTGTGGTCATTTTGGCCGTTGTGGTCACTCACTCTAGTTGGCCGTTGTGGTCATTTTGGCCGTTGTGGTCATCGTCACCAGCGACGCCAATACATAAGCGTCGGTGGCCGTTGTGGTCAAAATGGCGGATGGGGTGGAGTTTCTAGTTGGCCGTTGTGGTCATGGTGGCCGTTATGGTCAAGTTTCGAGTTGGGCGATATGGTCAAATTGGCCGTTGTGGCTGTTGGCCGTTATGGTCACGGAGACCGTTGTGGTTATGACCACACCGAGGCTGGCAAGTTTGTTTGTATTATTGCTTTTAGAAAGAAAAGTTAGACGCAACATACTCTGCAGACTATTTTTCTGCATTTAATACACCCAATAATTAAATAAGTCATTTATTAAATTCATTGAAAAAAAATTTCATTTCAGATTTAATCTTTAAATGGAAATAGTAATCATTATGAACAAATAAATAACGGTAGGTAACCCCAAAATAGTATATTAAGTGGAATTCTGTTATAAGTTGTAACCTCAAACTGATCACCGGGTGACGATCAGATGAGGGCTTTCCTACACAACTACTAAATGTTCTCAACTTTCATTGTATTATAAAAGCTCGCAATGAATTTAATTCTTACTTCTCAAGGCAGGCTTATAAAAATTGATAACTATAAGTACCAAATATTACAATCAAAACGTCTCTTTTTAAATTAATATTTAATAAAACTAACAATAAGAATAATTTATTAGAACAGATTTAGAATATCAATTATATTTATTATTCACTATGTGATGATGGATGATGAGGTCGTTCCCAACTTTATAGTCTTATAGACTTGAAATCTTTTGTAATGCCTTCAGTATTGGACCAATATAAAATGTTATATGTTTAAAATGGGGGCACGCCCCCTCGGGGGGTTGAAATCCCCATTTTGTACCCCTAATTTAATAACGCAACCAAATTGAGTGAAATTTATGTTGGGAGGGTTCTTGGAGTCGCTGATTATGAATCCAATGAGAAAATTGAAAAATTCAAAGTGGCGGACACCAAAATGGCGGTCCTAAAATAACGGCATTTGAGATTGAGAATGCGATTTACGCCGTTTCTATTAATTTTAGAGAAAAGCTCAAAGAGTCAAAAAGTGTTTAAAATGTGATTTTGCAAAGTAATACACCATTTTGGTTACCTTATTATGTAATCCTTTCTCTCTGCCCTAGTAGTAGAGTCAATTTTTGCATTAAGTTCTTATTTTTTACTATCTAAAGATAGAGACTTGAAATCTTTTGTAATGCCTTCAGTACTGGACCAATATAAAATGTTATATGTACCAAATTGAGTGAAATTTATGTTGGGAGGGTTCTTGGAGTCGCTGATTATGAATCCAATGAGAAAATTGAAAAATTCAAAGTGGCGGACACCAAAATGGCGGTCCTAAAATAACGGCATTTGAGATTGAGAATGCGATTTACGCCGTTTCTATTGATTTTAGAGAAAAGCTCAAAGAGTCAAAAAGTGTTTAATATGTGATTTTGCAAAGTAATACACCATTTTGGTTACCTTATTATGTAATCCTTTCTCTCTGCCCTAGTAGTAGAGTAAATTTTTGCATTACGTTCTTAGTTTTTACTATCTAAAGATAGCGACTTGAAATCTTTTGTAATGCCTTCAGTACTGGACCAATATAAAATGTAATCTGTTTAAAATGGGGACACGCCACCTCGGGGGGTTGAAACCCCCATTTTACACCCCCAATTTAATAACTCGGGAAGTTTTACATCAACTTGAGCGAAATTCATGTTGAAGGGTTTTTGGGGTTGCTGATTATGAATTCAATGAGAAAATTAAGAAATACAAAATTTTATATATATTTATACATATATATTTTTAAATATAGTTTATTTAGTAGGTACTTATTTATTATTTTATTATTATGTTGTGAACAATTTATAAATATGACTGATGACATAATGCAACACTATCATTAAAAACATTAAAAAGTATTTTATATTGGTACAATGCGAGGGTTGCGCTGAAAATTGTTATTAGCAAAAAGACCGTTGCATTTTTTAACAAACAATCTTTATTGTTTTTCAAAATAATCTCCATTCAGACTAATACACTTGTGCATTATTTGAAACCACTTTTTAAAACATTCGGAAGATTCATTTTCTGAAAGGTCCTCAAAAATTCTTTGAAATTCTGTAACTGCTGCATCTGCGTTGGAAAATCTTTTACTTCGCATCATTTATTTAACAGTTGGAAACAAAAAAAAGTCGCACGACGCTAGATCTGGGCTATACGGCGGATGAGTTACCAATTGAACTTCCGTATCTTTCAAAAAATCCAATGTTCTGGCAGCAGTGTGGGAGGATGCGTTGTCATGATGGACTAAGATGTTACGCAAACCGGTCCTTTGTCGACCTGCCTGTAATTTTGCAAACATATGTGGTAAAGCCACTTCGCAGTACCATTCAGAATTAACAGTTCTGCGATCTTTAAGTGGAATAACAGCAACAGGACCACATCGGCGGAAAAAACAGCAATCATTTTCTCCTTGAAGCTTCTGCCACGAATTACTTTTGTGGGCAAGTCTTCATCTTCGAATACCCAAACACTAGACTGCTGTTTAGTTTCAGGGTCGTAATTGTATACCCAAGATTCGTCACTAGTTACAATGTATGCCACTTGCCTGGAAGCTCCTCCGTCAAATTTTTGCAACATAAATTTACACCAGTCTATTCGAGCCTGTTTTTGACTTTCTGAGAGCAAATGCGATATCCAACGGCTTGCTGGCTTTCTTACTTCAAGATGTTTATGCCAAATGGTATTCACCGCCGAGGATTCAATCTTCACTTCCTACTGAATCTCCCTATAAGTAATATTTCGATTGGAATGAATCAAGCTTGCCACACGATCAACATTTTCTGAACAGGCAGCTTCTGCAGGTCTTGCTTCGTCTTCTAGCAGTTCTCGCCCTCGTCGAAATTCGCGGAACCAATGACTAACAGCGGATAATGGAGGGGCAGCAACGCCAAAATCTGCTATCAAATTTTCATGGCTTTGCTGGTATCCTAACTGTCTTTTATAGTCGTAGAAAATCATAGCTCTAAAGGCAGTTCGCGGAATGCTCATCTTAACTGAATTAAAAATGCACAACTACTTACCTTACAAAATTAACTACGTTTCACAAGAAATCGAAACGTTTGACAATTGTGGGTAACGAATGCCAACTAATGCGACATTCAATTGTTGCAATTGTTTCTAGCCAATTGAGCTTCCATGGCCTGCTATTAACTATTAACAGAGCATCCCTCGTATCAACATCCGTATGTCAGATGCGTTTGTTAATTCTTTGCTGGAACTTTTCGATCCTAAATTTATGATATTTGTGACGGTAGAAATTCCTTGATAGAAGCTCTTTTAGATCAGCAAGTGTATGTATATGTTGTATTATTAGCAACTACATGTTTCACTTGTGCCTATACCAATTCTATTGTAGTTAAATAAAATATCCTCGGTTGAAATGACCTTACCATAAAGCCAATCGATACTACCACTTTGTCAAACTTTATGTTGGCGATTTCTCAGATAGATAGATTAAGGTACGAGTTGCATACAAAGCTTTATGTTGGACTGCTATAATTAGTCTAATCAATTTAGAAAAAATAGCGGAAAGTTGAGGTAAGTCCATGGATTTTTGCATACGGTTTCCTTGTGGGTTATTAAACAACTCCTTAAAAGTCAACACCTGTAGGTGGTGAGCTCGAAGAAATAATGAGGATAAACCACGCCCCCTACCGGGTTTGTCGTTTTTCTCGGAAACCATTAGGGTTATCGAGATAAAGGAGGTTAGGTAAGATAAAGCTTATTTAAAGCCCTACCAAAAGTGTTCGAATTTTTTTCGTACTTCGCCTTCTTTCTGTGTTATCGAAGAAAGGAGATATGTCATACACGGATCAGCAATTTGCACCAGTAAATTTGCTCAAGGAACTTTCTGGCGTAACTTTTTATGGTCCCCTATTGCCATGAAGTAGCTAAGAAAAATTCGTTGAGAACCGGACGCGATCGTGGTATAGTCATCCTTTATCTTAGCATCTCTTCGGCAAAATCCATCAGGCGATATTATCGATATTCTTGATAGCAGTCGGCTGAAAAATTCGTATTGGCAAGTTAATTTTAGAAGAGTACCTGCACTACTGAATTTTTGAATCTAACCCAATATGCACAAGGTGTTTCGCCTTTTTTGATATCCTAATTTCCTTTATTTATAAGTTCTTGGTACTAATCATTACGCCTTAAAAGGAGAATTAACGGTACGTTTCAAGCAGTCTTTATAGAATGCTTCGTGTTTAGCTCTGATCAATCTTTTGCGAGAGTAACTAACGGATACACCAGACTTTAACTAGTTGATGAATATGACCTTAGACCAGCATTTCTGCCCAGGACAACTTAGTTTTAGCCCATGCTACTCGTCGTTTTGCAGATACTTGTCAGCGTTAACTATGCTGTTTATGAACTAAAATCTTCTTAATCCTCTAGATAACATACAGCCTCAAATCATTATGTCTTGAGGAAACTTAACATTAAGCAGTTTTGTTCTAGTTTTACTCTCGCAAAAGAGTAATCAGAGCTAAACAAGAAGCATTCCATAAATACTGCTTGAAACCTAATGTTAAGTTTCCTCAAGGCCTAATGATTTATACCTATATGTCAGCTGGAGGATTAGTAAGATTTGAGTTCATAGACGGCACAGTTAATGCTGAAAAGTCATTCACAATAATTATTGGTTGGTTAAATTTAAGTGGCAGATTCACATACGGTTCATTACAAGCATTTAAAAAATAACTAGAATTAAATATTAAAAATACCAAGAGCGATATTAATCCCCCTTCTTATATCTTTTTACACGGAAATATAGATTTTATATGCATTCTTTTTGGCCTAATAAATACCCTAAATATAGAATAACCACTTTTCTTTGCTACAAGCCAAGATCGGTTTAGGTAGGAAGATAAATACATATATTCTTTTTAACACGTACCGTAAGGAAATTACAGACAAATTTTTAAATTTAATTAAAAATGAGATGGAACAAACTCAGCATTTTAAATTAGGCGACAATATTTACTGATTTTACTAGCATTTTCAGAATAATTAACATATTATACAGATTTACATCTATAATTATTAGTGAAACTAATCTAACTATTAATAATAATTAATTATTAGGAGTAATACATTTAGATTTTAAAGTAAAGTATGTGGTACTTAGCTATCAATTCACTAATCTGTCCCACTAATAGCAGGCTGTTAATATTACTAGCACAATTACCATTAACATGATGAGAAACACCAGAATCTTAATCAATAGTTAAATCTAATTTTTCGTCTAAATTTAATTGATCTAAGCGGTCAAGCATTCGTTTAAACATTCTAGAAGGCAATGGAACAGCCAACAGGAAATAGTTAAGTTAGGGAGCCAGTAAATAATCCAAATAGTCTGGAGAAATAGTCTTACGAAGAAAACAGAACAGACATTTTTTATAGAAAAATTAATTATCTATCTATTTTATTTAAACAATTTTTTTGTTAAATTAATATTTTAAGAGTTATTACACTGCAATGTTTTCCTGTTTCAGTGAGATGTTAGCCGTTTGCGAATTATTTAGCAAACCTAAAAAGTGAAAACTTTGCTGTGTAATAACTCTTAAAACATTAATTTGCAAGCAATTAAAAAATTGTTTTAATAAAAAAGATAGATAATTTATTTTTCTACAAAAAAGTCTGTTATATTTTTTTTCGTAGAACCAACCATTCTCGAGATGTTTTCAAAAACGGGTTTGTTAAAATGGCTACGGAAGCATACCCGTCTCCGCCACATCAAATTAGTTTTATACTGACGACCGACCAACTAACAAATTCCAATAATAGAATAGCATGCCTTTTTGCTGATGATAATGAAAGCAAATGATGGCAACAGCGCCGGTCCTCATGTTATACTTAAAACCTGTGTATAATTTGAAATTGGGGCTCACTTTGCGATTAAATCGTATCTAATTATATGGTCCTCACGTCGTCAGTAGTATAGTGTAGCCTCACTTGGTATTATTATACACAGCAAATAAAACTTTTTTAAATTCAAAGAAATCTGTGTATATTTGCGAGATACATAACTAGAACAAGTAAACAAGTGATGACAAAAAAATTTGCAAAGCTGTGACCATTTATAAGGGTGGTCCTCATTAACTATGGTTCATGATATGTCCTCACTTTGATAAGTGGCCGTAAATATATATATATATATATATATATATATATATATATATATATATATATATATATATATATATATATATATATATATATATATATATATATATATATATATATATATATATATATATATATATATATATATATATATATATATATATATATATATCTAATTTGTTTCTTTTTTTTAATAGCCGTTCTTCTTTTTGTGCTTCTTCTTTTTGCTGTTGGTTAGTACACTTACATTTTGTACTGACTCCTTCATTTTTGTTATCGTTACGGAGGCAACCAGTAACCATTAGATATTACAAGGCTTCCATCTGTATATCGCTTGTATCGCGAAGGATTTGTTTATTGGGAAAAATCAACAGTTGGTAACTAACCATCCGGTAAGCTGTTCCTATATGAATGCAGTCCATCATCATTCTACAGGTCAGAATACACGATCTAATTAATGATTTATGTATTTAATTATTTAGAAACCATAGCAGTGAACTATTTACCTTTGTTTATATACACTAAAGGTATAGTAAATTCTTTATCTGCAAATTTCCAAACAGATTACCTATCTGAGTGTTTAAATAAACGTCAACGGGATAATCATTGTAAGGAAGTAATTTGCTTTTGCTTTTAATTAATTTATTAACTATTAATCTTATTAATAATAATAATAATAATAATAATAATAATAATAATAATAATAATAATAATAATAATAATAATAATAATAATAATAATAATAATAATAATAATAATAATAAACAGTTGACAAAAACAAAACTTCATGCTCAATACATGATAAAAGCAATAAATACTTACGCAGTTCCTATACTTACCTATTCCTTTGGCATTGTCCATTGGACAAATACAGACATCAAAGACCTGCAAAGAAAAACGAATAAACTGCTGACGAATGCCAGAATGCACCATCCAAGGTCTGCTATTGAAAGACTTACCTTACCACGTGTAGAAGGAGGAAGGGGGTTAATTGACCTCAATAATCTATTAAATAAACAAAAAAATCAGTTAAAAGAATACTTTATTGAAAAACAGCAAACATCTTCACTGCACAAGTCGGTCGTCAGTATCGATAACGATTACTCTCCACTTAATCTTTCTGGCAATAATACCTTTACTATCAGAACAAACGAAGAAAAAAAGCTTGCGTGGTCACAAAAAGCGCTGCACGGGAAACATGCTCATACTCTGAGTCAGCCACATGTAGACACTATCGCTTCTAATGCTTGGTTGACGAAGGCATGCCTATACCCTGAAACAGAAGGATTTATGTGTGCTATTCAAGATCAAGTAATTAATACTAAAAACTACAGAAAATATATAATAAAAGATGGCACACAGAATGACTTATGTAGGCGATGTAATTCAACAGCGGAGAGTATACAACACGTAATATCTGGATGTCAAACACTAACTCAGGCCGACTATAAAAACAGGCACGACAATGTCGGAAAAATTGTACATCAGAAACTGGCGCGAAAGTATTCTCTTATACACGAAGATACTCCCTACTACAAATATACTCCAGCGAGAGTCTTAGAAAACGATGTAGCCCGCCTATACTGGGATCGTGGAATACTTACCGATCGTACTATTCCGCATAATAGACCGGATATTACACTTTTAGATAAAAGTACAAGAACAGTTTTCTTAATAGACGTATCTATACCGAACACGGACAACATACAAACTGCATACACCGAAAAATTGAGAAAATATTCCGAACTCAGTATAGAAGTGAAGCAATTGTGGCAAATAGACACTACATACATCTTACCTATCATTATCTCTGCAACAGGAGTGATTCCTCGAACGCTACATGAAGTTCTTAAACGACTAGAAATTCCAGATCTATTATATGCTTCCATGCAAAAATCTGTCATCCTTAGCACCTGTAACACAGTAAGGAAATTCTTAGGACATAATATATTCACATAAAAACAATAGACTTACCTTCACTTTCGTTGGAAAAACGCGTGAAAAGTAAATATAACCGTGTATAAAACACGAGTAAAATACAACAACAACAACAATAATAATAATAATAATAATAATAATAATAATAATAATAATAATAATAATAATAATAATAATAATAATAATAATAATAATAATAATAATAATAATAATAATAATACACCAACACGCACACTCATTCCTTGTTTGACAGCATGGGGAACTAGTAGCAGTCTGAGATCCTTGGGCTCGCCTGCTGGAGGGTACAGCGGATAAAACTGGGTTCCGGGGTGTGCACTCCCAGGCTGCAAGGTAGTACAGGGGCCCGGGTCGGTCTAGCCAACATGACCTGGCTGCCCTATCAACTTGCGAAAATCTCGCTTATGCCGTAATGCCAGGTGGCGCCTGGACCGGGAACCTTGCGGTATAATGCGGGGGGCTCCGTCGAGGCCACCAGAGTCGGGTTCACAGGAATCCTTTGGCTGTTGCGGGTTCCTCAAGCTGTCAAACACGAAAGGAAGGAAAAACACACACTTTATACATACACAATTCGTAAACAAATTACTTAAAATAAAACATGGATGACAACACAGGTAACAACGTTACAAAAGTGCCCCTGTCGCAAACGGAGCTTCCCGGCTCCACTCCTACACCCTTTATCTCCTTATCCACTACCCCTTCCCATTCATTCAAATGTCCCTCTTATGACGAGTTAAGAACCCTTTCGACTGCTCCTAATCCCTTTTCCATATCTCCTGATGTAAATGCTCCTGGGATTCAATCTCCAGGAAAAAGAAAAAAGTCATGTGTATCGATAGAAACTGATGGTGAATCAGAAACAGGAATTTTAAGAAAACATCCGATTAGTTATTCTAAGATTAATTTTCTGCTGATGCAAAGAGAAGAAGGCTCATTCAACGACGTAAGTCCCTTCTTAATTTTTAATAGTTTAAAGAGACAAGTAGGTGAAGTAAAAAGTGTAAAAAAGATAAACGACGGTCTGTTAATTGAAAGTGCAAGTAAAGAACAAACGAAACGGCTACTAGATATAATCAATCTCGACAAACTGAAAGTTAAGGTGACTCCTCATAAAACTCTAAATTTTGTTAAGGGAGTAATAACCTGCAAAGATCTTAATAACTGCACCATAGAAGAGATTAGGGAAGAAATATTGAAATCCAGGCATGTCGCCGATGTAAAGAGATTAACCTACAAAAGACAGGGTGAGATAGTAAATACTTCTTCATATCTACTGACATTTACGGGGACTGTTCTTCCGGAACGCATTAACATTGCTTTTTATTCCCTCCCGGTTCGCGCCTATATACCAGCGCCCCTGCGTTGTTTTAGGTGCCAGAAATTTGGCCATGCGGCAGTTAATTGTCGAAAAGAGCAAATTTGTATCTGTGGAAAAACAATGCATCAAGGGAATCCTTGTGAAACTCCCGTAATATGCGTCAACTGTGGAGATAACCATCCAGCAAACTCTAGGACATGTACAATCTACAAACAAGAAGTAGCAATACAAAAATTAAAAGTAACGAAACGCATTAGTTATTTTGATGCCAAACGCGAAGTAGTGCTTAATACTCCTTCGATAGTTACCGGTCCGACTACTTCATATGCCAGAGTTGCTGCTAGGCCTAGACAACCACCAGCGGTACTAAATCAAAATACGCTAATTAACCTTCTCGTACCCGAAATTATAAAAGCACTCGAGACGCATTTAAACAATTTACTTACTAGTACGCCGTTAAGAACACTTCTACCTGAACCTATTAGTACTAATCCCTCCCCCCAACTACCAACTCCCATTTCATCAATATCAACTTCCCAACTACCACTCTCAATCCCCCCACTTCCACAACCATCGAAGTTTATATCACCCCAAACCCTCCATAAACCCCCTCATCCATCCAATAACCCTAAAGAAACCCAGTACTCTTTATCCCAAAATCCTCAAGAATCCAACCCACTTCTCCATACTTCCTGTAGTATGGATGTCAGTGATATACTACTGAGAGCGAACTCAAGCTCCGACAACGAGATAAATCCTCTTACAGGAACTATTAAAAAGAAGAAAGGATGGCCAAAAGGCGTCCCTAGAGGCCCTCGTTCTAAAAGCAAAGATTCTTCTACTCGGGAGACTTCCTCCCAGTAGTACTTATCAATAAACTATCCAAATGGATAATATCATCCAATGGAATATAAATGGCATTAGAACCCATACTAGCGAACTTAAGTTATTACTTGTTGAAAAACGTCCTCTTGTTGTAGCATTACAGGAAACGCATTTAAAACCCGAATCTCCGTATGACACCAAAGGTTACACCATTGTTCGAAAAGATGTCATGCCTAATCTTCGAGCTAGGGGTGGTGTTGCAATATTTATAAAAGATTCTATTCCGACACAGCCTGTGAATATAAATACAGAATTGCAGATAATTGCTGTTAAAGTTTTTTATCCGTTTGCTTTAACCATCTGCAACATATACCTGCCCGATATTCACTGGGAAGTAGACGACTTGCGTAACGCGATTATTCAATTACCCAGACCATTTGTACTTCTTGGAGATTTTAACTCACACAACCCGATATGGGGATCGGCTCATCTAGATCCTCGTGGACGAAGTTTAGAAAACCTTTTTGAGGAATTAGAATTGAATATTCTTAATACGGGTAAAGGTACTTATCTCAATTTAAGATCAAACGACTTCTCCTCTATAGATCTTTCAGTTAGTTCTCCAGAAGTTACTCATTTGTTTTCATGGGATGTACTTGATGATCTTTATTTCTCGAACCATTTCCCTGTAATGCTACAACTTGCTACATCTCGTCCACAACTACAACCATTAACTGCACGTAGGAAGTTTAGAGAAAGTAAAGCTGACTGGTCAAAATTTCAAAAGAACATTACCACCTTGCATTTAACTGACACTGTTGCTTCTTCAGTTGACCACGTCACTCAATCCGTTCTTTTGGCTGCTGAAGAAAGTATCCCTGTTATCACAAACCAACAGACCAACGGACCGCAAAGAGTACCGTGGTGGGATGAAGAGGTGGCCAAAGCAATTAAAGCTAAAAAACAAGCACTTAATCTTTTTAAAAGACATCCTACTGCCGAAAATATGGTTAATTTTAAACGACTCCGTGCACGAGCTCGCCGTGTCATTTTAGTAAAGAAGCGCCTCTCGTTCAAGACATATGTATCAACTCTCACCCCACAAACATCACCTTCAGACGTTTGGGGGAAAATAAGATCACTAATAGGAAAGAAATTTCCTACTACATCACCCGTATTAGACATCAACGGAGAGTTGATAACAGATGTTCTAAAATTGGCAGACGAATTTGCTCGTCACTTTCAGTCAACAAGTAATTCTGATAATTACAACGAAGACTTTCGTTTAAATAAAGTCGCTAGAGAGATTCCATTGGATTTTACAGAACGAATAGAGTCGTTCTATAATGTATCTTTTACCATGGAAGAACTAGAAAAAGCTCTAGATAAAACTAAAGACTCGTCGCCAGGTCGAGATACTATTAGTTACAACATGCTAAAACACTTACCTGAAACTGCCAAAGTCGAATTACTACAATTGTACAACCAGATTTGGAAAACAGGAATCTATCCAGAGCAATGGCAAGAATCTATTATAGTCCCACTTCTAAAACCTGGCAAGGACCCCAAAGTATCATCCAACTATCGCCCAATATCCTTAACAAGTTGCCTTAGTAAGACCCTGGAAAAAATGGTCAGCTTTCGCTTGATGTGGGTCTTAGAAAAATATAATCTACTATCCAAATTTCAAATGGGCTTTAGGAAATTTAGATCAACAAACGATCAACTGGTTTATATCGAAAATGCAATACAAACAAGTTTTTTAAATAGAAATCACCTTACAGCAGTATTCTTCGACCTGGAAAAAGCTTACGACATGACGTGGCGATATGGCGTATTGCAAACTTTACACAAATGGGGACTGAGAGGCTGTTTGCCAAATTTCATTGCTAGTTTTCTGTCTGATAGAAAAATCAGAACTCGAGTCGGAAATACTGAATCCAACACCTATACAGTCGAAAATGGCATACCCCAAGGATCCACACTTAGCGTGGTTTTGTTTGCAGTAGCCGTAAATGTTTTAATGTCAGGTATAGATCATAGAGTCGGGAGAAGCTTATATGTAGATGATCTTTGCATCTTCTATGCAGGAGACAATTTTAATCATATCCATTCAGTCCTGCAAGACGCTATAAATTCAGTCGTAGATTGTGCAGAAAATCGAGGTTTTCGTTTCTCCACGCTAAAAACACAGTGCGTTCATTTCTGCAGATTGAGATCCTGTCATCAAAATCCTCAGCTCACAATAAATGGTCTTCCTATAACTAATAAACCAGAGATAAAATTCTTAGGAGTTACGTTTGACAGAAAACTACTTTGGGGTCCTCATATTCAAAACTTAGCAGCCAATTGCAAAAAGCGATTAAATATCATGAGGTGCTTATCTAGTATGAAATGGGGCGCAGATAGAACCATACTCCTAAACGTGTATAGAAGTATGATTTTGGCCAAACTGGATTATGGGTCAATAGTATACGGTGCCGCCCGTCAATCACACTTAAAGGTACTAGACCAAATCCATTCGACGGGTATAAGGCTTGCTCTAGGGGCTTTTAGAACCAGCCCTACCGTATCTTTGTACTGCGAATCGGGAGTACCACCGTTGAGATATCGAAGGTACCGTTTACTTATAAATTATGCAATAAATATATATGCCCAACCAGGACATCCTAATCATTCTCTGCTATTTAATGAGGAGCAAAATATACAATACATGTCTAGACCTACTAGAACTCGTCCTGCTGGAATACGTCTTTATGCCATACTGCAGGAGCTGAATGAAACAATGCAGCCAGTGTACCAGATAGGAAATTATGAAATACCACCTTGGCAAATTTACCTACCCTTAATGGACCTATCTTGCTTACAAGGAGGGAAAAAAGATGTCAATCCTAAACTATTTCAGAACAATTTTAAAAATATTTTAGATCACCATCCTAACGCTGAAACTATATATACAGACGGGTCCAAATCAGAAATGGGAGTTGGTAGTGCCTTTGTCAATCTTGACAACTCTTATCACTGGAAGATACATGAAGCTGCTAGTTCATTTACAGCGGAATTATACGCATTATGGCAAGCGCTTCATAGTATAGAATTTTCTAATAAATCTAACTTTCTAATTTGTACAGATTCATTAAGTTCTTTGCAGGCATTATCAAATAGATTTTCATTCGATCCTTTAGTTCAGGAAGTACAAGCGTTACTTGATTGGCTTTATAAGAAAGAAAAAGAAATAACCCTAGTCTGGACACCTGGCCACGTAGGGATTCAGGGTAATGAGAAAGCAGACGAGGCAGCTAAAGTAGCAGTAGAACATGACCAACTAGAGAATATTTGCATACGTCCAAAGGATCTAAAAGACTATTTAAAAGAGAAAGTTTTAAACCTGTGGCAATTGAAATGGGACGAAGTTGACACACAACTCAAAGCAATAAAGCCATTAATAAATCCACCTAAGAAAAATTACTTAACACGCCACGAACAAACAATCATCACCCGCTTACGTATAGGACACACTAGATTAACGTCATCCTACCTGTTACAAGGTCTCGAACCCCCCATCTGCCAACACTGTCAAAGTCAACTGACAGTAAAGCACATACTGGTGGATTGTCCTACCTACAATGAAGCTCGTTTAAGAACATCTCTTAAAAATAATATGATCGAAATTCTATCAATTGAAAATGAAGGCAGTGTTATAGAATTTATAAAAACGATAGGTCTAGCAAATCAATTATAATGTTTTATACATTTACTTTACTCAGTATATACAACATCCATTTATTTATTTATTTATTTATTCATTTTTATTTACATATTTTAAACATATATATTTATTTATTTTATCTATACCTTTTATATATTATCTACAACTATATTTATTTACAATTTTATATATACAATTATTTTAATGTGATCTTGTTTCGTGCTTAGTCTATTCTTTTCCCCGTAAACCTCATGTTCGTGAGCTTGAACTTGTACTTTGCTGTCCATACTGTTCGTCTAGCTATATGTGAATTTTATTAAACCCATGTTTTACGTACCAATATGGTATACATCTTTTTATTGAATGAATCATCTCATCATATCAGTCTAAGAGTCATCACAAGAGACACTATCTGACAATGTTTTATAAACAAAACTTGTAAAGCGGCTAATAACCATAGCAGTTGATGCCGCTAACAATTAAAAAAAAAAAAAAAAAAAAAAAATAATAATAATAATAATAATATTTATTTTTCCTTTTGACTTTTTTATACAGTATCGGAAATTGTCAGTGAATAACTACACTACAAAGAAAAGTTTTTACAACAACTGTATAAGTTACAACAAAATTAATAAACAATGTATTTTTATGTAATACAAATGTATTTTTTGCTAATCTACTTGATACAGAGTCAATATGAGGATTCCAGTTTAATTCTTATTACAATTGAGTACCAATTTGATATCGAATGAGCTCACGTCGGTAGTAAGCGCTTACACACTTCGTAGCTTAGGTTACTTAGTAATCTTAGTAAATCTAAAACAAAAGGAAAAGAATATATTAGTAAGAGTTTAAAACTTATTAAACAAATCAAATACTTACCGAATTACTTTTATTTTTTTTCCTCGAACCTTCGTACTACTACTATTATTATCTGCGATTATTTTGTTGGTTATATGTTTATATGTTATTATTTACATGTTAGTTATTTATCTAATACAATTTATTAAATATGTCTATTTACTAATTCCTATGTATATACTTATTTACCTATTTAAGATTTATCTTCATATTTACAAACACTAACAATATTTCTGCATGTTAAAGAAATGTTATATGTTGCAACAACATAAAAAATCTCACAAACGTAACAAGGCCCCGCGATTGGGCGCCAGTGAAACAAAGGTTTTTCTACACGAGAACACAACTATAAAATTATCATACTTACATTATCATATATGCTCAAAATCATTGCCACAGCTTGAGATTTAAACTCTCTCTTACAAATTTGAAATGTTCAGGTCGCAGGTATTGGTTCTGCAGTTGTCTTATTTTGTGAAAAGGAGTAGATAAGGGTTTAGAACACAAATAAAAACACTAAAAGGGCGCCATCTGATTATGAAGCTTAATATTGATGTTTAATTAAGCCTGATTTGATATTAAATTCATTAATCAGAAAATGAATTAAATATAATAGGTTTTTGAATAAAAATTTAGAAATGTTTAGAACATTTTAAAGTAAAATTTGAACAAAACTTTCATAATTATATGGTTCCGTTTAGATCATTAGTATAAACTAAACACATATATATTAAATAATACAAGCAGAAAATAGTTCAAACACAGGTATAATAATAGTCAAACACATAAACAGTATGAATTTATTATACTTAAGACTAAGCATTTAGTAAATAATCGTTTATTACTAAAATTGATAGGCATAAGGCAATTCCAAAGATAATTTGAATATTTGTCTAGAATAAAAACTATTAGAATTTTAATAAATATTAATTGCCACAAAAGTTCAGCAAGATCAAAAAAAATATCTAGATTTATTAGCCATGAAATATTTCAACATAATATCAAACTCAAGAATTTATTTAAACCAGAAATCTTTTGAAAAGTTTGACGAACAAATATCCATCAATTTAGACTAAAATAAATCTAATTAAATATTTCGAAGATTTATAAATTTAATTTTCACTATTAATAATGGACTAAAATTAAGTACTACTGAGAGCTCTCTTCTTGTAAAGAACAACAAAATTTACTAGTTAAAATAATCCAACCTCAAAATAATAAAGATAAACAATTCTTAAAGTACAATACCTTAAACCTTTTGTTTATTTGCCTTACAAAGCAAATCATTTGATCAGTTAGAAATTGGAAAAGGCCTCTCTTGGAAGGAACCGTAGTTGATTCTCGATGATTTGATGGTATTAAATTGCAGTTTGATGGTAGCAGGTCCAAAGAAATACTTTATAACAATAGTCAATCATCCATACAATTTTCAGCACCAATGTTCGTTAAACACAGTTTAAACAATCTTGTTTAGTTAATGTTTATTGTTTAGAATTTATTCTCGAGGAGTAATTGTAATCTCCTTTATTTAAAACTCGACGGATTAAACCAAATAACTGTCTGTCACTATCGCCAGATAAAATGACAATCCACAATTTTAAACTATCACCCAAATTAAGTGATTTTTATAACAACTTCACTTTCTTCTGTTAACGCAGGCAAACAGCGTAATCGTTTTTAATGGTTCGTTACACATAAACCAGCTATAAATGATTATTAGCGAGACGATATTAGTTAATCTTCTCAAACGAAAATTCTCAAAACTCAATTAACTTTACAAGTTCACTTTTACCGCAAATCACAACTAAACTATACGGGAACTGTACTCAACAATTACATTAATTCTGAATAATCCACACTGAATTATAATACAATAAACCGACCCCAAAGTCGACTAACTAATCTCAAAGATAAACCGCAAATTTCTTAATAATTTTGACTTTTTTGCTCGGAGATCAAAAATGGGAGTGCACTGACTCGACGCACAGACCGCCAGCAAGCAAGTGTCTTTTCATGCTGCTCTGTCGAGGCGCGAAGAATGCCAGCATCTGCAACCCTACTAATCCGCGGGATACTGCATATTATTGGTCCATAAGGACGCTTTTTAACTAACCATCTGCAGAGATTTCGACCTAAAGGAATGAAAAGTAGTACTGAAAGAATTTGCGCGCAAACTGGTACAAAATAACACCCATCTGGTGTCTAGCCGAAATCGCTACGCGACAACCTGACTTAAAATTTAAAACGCATATGACAAACAAAGAAAAATTTGTTTTTGAGTCCTGTATTCTCGGAATATTAACAGGAATGTTTTTATGAAATTGATGATCAAGTACTTCCCACAATTTTTATCAAGGTCTCTCACGAAGTAATTGATATTACACTAAAATATACGTAAACAAAATACTAAAAAAAACATCATTTTTTATGACGCTACATTCTTTAATTGTATCAAATATAAAACAATCCTTCCTTAGAATGTTTTTATAGGAAATATTTACATGACGAAATTCTAGTTCAAATAAAGCGCAGTCTTACAGGACCGAACCTCGGATTTTTAATCAGTATAAAAGTAAAATCTCACGTACTGAATGTCGATAGAAAATGTACCGTTACAATGTACATTGTTAAAGATTATTATTCGTTATTCATTATACTTCTTATCAGCATACTACTCTTTTACTTATTTAGTTGTACAGTGTACCAAAAATACGAATTAGTACATGCTTTAGTGGGACCATCACTTTTGGAAGGTCCGTCCAAAAGATTTCGTCTTAGATTAGGACCTGGCGCCCTTTTAAGATTTCTTTATTATATTTTTAGATTATTTACCCACGACCACGCGACGAGTATCTGGGTTACCTTTTTGCTACCCCCACGATAGCAAAACTAAATATATTTTGTAACAGCGAATAGAATAAAGAGAAATTTGATATTAAGTTGTTTGCATTAATTAATCTGGTATGAAGCCTGACTGAAACTAAGAACATAAGAAATAATATTCTAGCTATGTTCTTGAATTTGATATTTTCTTGGAAAAACAAGACCTTTTATCATTGTTTTTATTTTAAAATTCCTGGTTTTTTGGAGACCTTGATCTTATGTTTCTGGGTCGTTCCGCTGAATTCATGTAATATGAAATAATATCTAAGCTTATCCTAATTTTGGATCCTGTCAGTTTGTAGGGAGCATGATCAATCGCTCTTCTTACATCTGTACTTTAAGTACTTCTCAAATTGGAAGAAATTGTTTACTTCCACTGAATGGTTAATGGCCAAACATAAAGTTCATATGTAGGTGTATTTTCCAACACAATTTCTTCTCTAGTTATCAACAGTTATTAGAAGTTGTTTATATAGGTTATTATAATAATCCTGATAGTCATGTAACTCAAAACATAATTGCGAATGTACAAAGGTCAAGATGTTATCATATGTTAAGAACTTTAACATTAAAAACGATTAAACCAGGTCTATTTATTAAGGACCCGGCAAATAAACATCGGCAGTTGCATCCTAGAAACCAGCAACAATGTTTCGTGTAGTGTTTTTGCTCTCCTGTACTTTGCTGTATTTCAGCAATAACGCACTTAGTAGTAAGTAACATTTTTTACACGTTCGTTTTATTTTCAAGAACTTTTCTACTTTTATATTCTACTTTCTACTTTTCTACTTTTATTTTACTTTTATTTATAAAAAATAATGATTTACAGAAAAAATTAACACCGATCTTCTTCCCGGCAGAGATGTATGTGGTAGAAATGCAGAACAGGATAGAATTTATGGTGGAGAAGAATGTGGAATTGGAGAACATCCTTGGTTAGTTCTTTTAGGAGATAAAAGTGGTAAGTTAGAAAATAATTGATATTTATAACCAATATTCGTTTTGTTTAATCAAATTATTATTATTATTTTTCATCAAACTGTCAAACAAAATTTATAAATACTCCTTTTGTGTGTATTTGGTACCGAACGTTATATATTAGCTTCAATAAATCTATTTTCATATCTTTGAAATACGGGTGAAATCATTTCCATAGTACTTATTATGGCATTAGAAATAAAGTGTCCTGTTATCAGGGGCCTATATGTGATCTTACCAAATACTTAAGCCTATTGGATGGGTTGGCTTGTGAATATTGTATGACTCATATTTTCTTGTATCCTCTTCTTGCCGACTTGAAGGGCTGTAATTAAAAATAATATTTATCGGTAACATACTTGATAGATTATTGTAGGGGTTTGTAGTTTTGATGCCGTGATAAAATGCTATGAGACCTTATTTCTTAGAAACAAGTAATCTAGAAAATATGGAATTACTGTTGGTTAGAATTTTTGTGAATTTTATTATGTGTAATTATTGGGTTTACATCTTCACGAGTTATTTAAATCTCATAGACATTTTGATTTTCTTTCAGAATTTTGGTATTGTGGCGGAGCCTTAATCAATAACCGATACGTTTTAACTGCTGCCCATTGTCTTGAAAATGCTGAAGCTAATAAGTAAGTATGAAAGTTAAAAGACAACTTTTATTGTAATCTTTTGGTTAATGGTTGTTATTCATTAGGAAGCAATCAAGAGGGTAGGCTTTTAGTATTGTATAATATTCCTATTTGGAATCTTGACGTAAACAAAAACTATACAGATCGTGTCTGATTTTTCTGGAAAGTTATACATCTTAAAGTAATTTCTGTTTATCTCCTTGTTAGTAATATAATTAGTTTTTTAGTTATCTAGGTATAACCCAAAAAGGAATTTCACAATACATATCATCATTTTCTAATGATGAATTTTGCAGAAAAAGACTATTAACCCCTTATTATCAAACCATACCTTATTACTAATAAATCTGTATTTATGTATTTCTAAAGCTTTTTATTGACAAAACTATTATTATTAATTACTTTTTAATTTGATAATGTCCTAACTATAAACATATTTTTTACAATAATCTTAGTAATTAAGATACCGGGGTTATCTTGAAACTTAAGTTTATGAAATGGTAAATGGATAATAACAATTCCCGAATTTACTTGTAATAATTAAATTATCTATTAAGGACTTTCTCGGAAAGTTTTGAATCTCACTAAAACCTAAACAACTTATCAAATAAAAAAAGTATTTATTAAATAAACCATAAACAATAATCTTTAGAAATATACATACATTTTTTCTTGAAAAAAGATCTTGGTCTTGTAGGTAACGTAGCTTACATTTTTACCAATCCACACAATTTTTAAAATGTTTAGGAGTTTTGGCACGTTTGTTTTCTATTTTAATTTGATCTTTAACAAAAGGTCCAATACCGTTTAATGGGTCTAAGTTCATGAGTAGTTGAAGAATTATGCTTTTTATCGGGAAATTTAATGTTGTGCCGATTTCGGAGTAAGGAGTAGTTGCAAGAACTAAGCAGTATAATGAAAATTGACAAAAGATCGGTTTACTTCTCCTTTAATATTGACAGATTGCCTCCCATACAAGAACCTTGCAATCAAGTTTTTTAATCCAAATAGATTTTTAGTTATTAGTAACTTTATTTCCATTGATAGCACAGACTAGCATAGCATAGATCATAGAATACTTAAAGTAGGATTCATCGTCCATGACTATGCAGTGGCTATTTCAAGTTGTTTAACTTTCCAGATATCCTATCAGCTGTGTAGTTTATAGTTCTTTTTTGATGTTTGGTTTATCAATTAACACATCTGATATTTCACAACTTTTTTTCCTAAATCTTTCCATGATAAAACTAACTGATGACTCAGATGACAGAACTATTTGTCTAACCAATGACTCGCTCTGAACTGGTAGATTTTCTATTATTTATTAACCAAATACGGACGTACAACTTTTAAATGCTTTGACGACATTTTATGCTAATTGTTAAAGCAAAACAATGAAATTTTGAATTTGATAAAGAGACTATTTAATAACCTAAAATTGTTTTTAATTTAAAAATTATATGTAATGCTGGCACAAATAAATTTGAAACTAAAGCAAAACTTTCCGGGGAATGCCTTATACTACAAATCAATATTAAAATATTATTATCATCTGTTTTTTGAAAATATTATATCTATTTAATATATTCTAATAAATTAAATAAATATTAAGTCTGGCCGAGTTTTAACACAATTATCAACATTTTTAAAGTTTAATCCTGTACCAAAAATTGAATTCAATCATAATGCAATCATTTTAGATTACTTGTTCGTTTGGGAGAACACAACGTGAAAACTTCAGAAGACTGCGACGGTAATGAACCTGGCCTTGCCTACTGTTCAGAGCCAGCAGTAGATAGAGAGGTAGAAGAAATTATTGTTCACGAAAATTATGATGCTAGCGATCCAAACGTTCATGGAGATATAGCTCTCCTCCGTCTTTCAGAAGAAGTAACTTTCTCAGGTAATGAATGATAATACCAGATAAGCGATTTCAAGGCTATAGTTGTTCGTTTTCTTTGCAGATTTCATTAAGCCTATCTGTTTGCCCACTGCTTCAAGTTTGCGAAGCAAAACATTTACAGGAAGCAATGTAGTTGTTGCTGGATGGGGTGCTACTGAAAAGAAATATGAAAGTGATGTAAAACTGAAAGTTGAGGTATTTTTATTATTTAATTTTTTGTACCAATAACTAATTATGTTTTTGTTTAGCTTCCAGTAAAAACAAATCAAATCTGTTCTGATTACTACAAAGATCACGATATCACTATCGTAGGATCTCAAATCTGTGCTGGAGCCCAAAAAGGAAAAGACTCTTGTCAAGGTGATAGCGGTGGTCCATTGATGTATCTTGACAAAACAGATGATGCAGAACACTGGGTTAGTGTTGGTGTTGTGTCATTTGGAATTGGATGTGGAAAGAAGGGCGTACCTGGTGTATATACAAGAGTGACTGACTATCTCCCCTGGATTACTGAACACTTAAAACCATAAATCTAGTTTTTGTGAATGTTGAGAATAATATGTATTTTGTAAAGAAAAATGTGTTTGAATAAATACATCTGTTAAATCAAGCCTTTATTTTTGATTAGTTCATTTATTTTCATCTTATTGTAATTGCACAAACTACATAAATAATATACAGTTCAAAGAGTGATAAATAACTAAGTAAAATAATTATTTTAAATCTAATGATAACAAGACACTTTCAAAGCTGATTTATACATTAATTCGTTTTAAACCTTCTGGTTATATCGTATGTCCAAATGTTGCTTAACATTGAACAATAATTGAATAATAAAAATATGTTAGTTGCGAGTCTATTGATTCACGAAGGTCAGCTTTGAAAATTAGTCTGAATCAATTAATTTTTTACATTTTTTAAATATGTTAATTTATCTCTTGTAACTTGAAAATAGCTTTTGAAACTGCTAAATTATTTGTGTAATAATGTGTATTTTCAGAAACAGTCTAAGTTCAAGTAAGTCCGTTTTTTTTAAGCAAATTACCTGCATTTTCCACTCTCGCGTTAAATTCTAATGCAATTTATCATGTCATAAATACATACAGTGAGTAAAATTTCGTTTCGGGGAGGAAAATAGTATATTACATATCGAGGTGGAAAGGATTTCATTTCTGTTGATAGAGTGATCTAATATTCGAGACAAAACTGAAACTTTTCACTGAGGTTTACTATTTTATTCACAATCAAAAGGAAATCAATCATACACTAAATAGTATTTATATAATTAAACTGTGTCAAAAGTAACAATTTTATTAATTATTTGTTATACATTAATTATACAGTGTGTCAATAAAATTAGGAATAAAATGCATATTTTTGCATTATCAGTGTTTGGAGGAAAAGCTCGGACACGTCAATTTCATTTTTTTCATGCGGATTTTATGTACATCAATTTTAATTTCTTTACCTTACTATTGTGGAACCTATGGCGTCTTTTTTTGCCAAATGTGAAAAATTTCACAAGAATAATAAATAATCTTTCAAGTCTTATTATTATTTTCATGAAAGCTATCACATTTGACTCTCCATATTAAAAAAGAATAAATACCATATATGGAGCATTGCAGCTGAACTGAAAAAAATATACTTTTAATTCAATTTAAAAAGTCGATGACGTCATAGGTCCCACAGTAGTAAACTGAAAAATTAAAATTGACTTCCATACAATCCGCAGAAAAACAATAAAATTGACGTGTCTGAGCTTTTCTTCCAAACAGTGATAATACAAAAAATATTAATTTTATTCCTTATTTTATTAACACACTGTATAATAACATGTATGAATAATATCAAAATTGAATCGGTCAAAGCAGAAACTGAATATGTCCCAACCACCTTGTTTTGAGAAAAACAAGAAAAACTGAATTACTCAGTGTTGCTTTTATGGACTTTCGTGACTTTTTGGGATATGAAAGAAGGGTATCTGTAAGGTAAGATCACATGGTTCAATTTACTTAAAGTTTTGTATTCTAAGAGAAAAAAATGCATATAAGACGTGGACATGTTCAGTTTCTGCATTGATTGCAAATAAAATGCAAAGAATACGCAAGAAACTATTTTGTGACCAGTGCTCGACCTTTGAGGGGATGCGAGGTCAGGCGCCGCACGAGGGCGCTAGGCTGTTTGGGTACCGAAGTTTGTAAAATCATTAAGATCATTCAATAACAGCTATTTTTTAAAGTTAATAAGGGCGCTCTGAAGGACTTTGCCCGAGGGTGCCGAGAAGCCTAAGACCGGCACTGTTTGTGACAAAAGAACCACTGAAGTTAATATTAACAAAAGAAATCTGAAAATCCTAAATACAAATAAAAATATTTTTAAACATTGTCTGCTTCCTCTTTCTCTTTCATAGGCCATTTTAGGATAAAATTGCTGGTAAAATTCGTCAAGTTCTTTCTCAATGTACTTCATAAATCTTTCAGTTTTGGAGAGGTTGTGGAGTCAGTGGGAAATACCTTCAACTGTTTCCTAGGTTGTTCAGTTTTACTTTCTTCTTCGTAAACACTGTCACTAGTTGATTTAGACAATTTTTGCATAGAGACCTTCCCTCAACAAAATATCACTTGCATATGTCAAAACGACTCGACGATGGCTTCATTTGATATCAGCTAAGATGTTTTTACTTCAGCGCATCCTAGATATATAAGACATACCGCTACAGAGATTGAACACGTCCTATGTTTCTTTAGTTTCTGTACTATGCCATCGATTTTCTACATTATAGAAAAGCAGGACATGTTATATTTTTGCACCATTCGATCGAGCACCCTTGAATTATGGTGAATTCATGTATAACTCAATTTACACAAAAAGTGGACATATTCAGTTTCTGCATTGACCGGTTCAATTATAAAATTGACTCGTTATTCTTTGCATTTAAATATTTTTATCTAACACCTCTAAATAAAGAGGGCTAAAACTTGATGTTTGCAAGCAATTAAAGTTGATGTTTAATCACTTGTGGGTAGAAAAATATTGTTGTACTTACATTAGAATGGTGATTGGCTGCTATTATATGTAGCAACCAATCACCAGCTTACATTGCATAATATCATTAAAATCCAGTCATCGCGCTAGAGTATTAAATTGATTACTGTCAAAAACTACAGACTAACATTAAATTGCAAATTCGATATTTAAACTTAAATCAAGGGGTGTTGGATAAAATTTGTATGGCACGCCTGAGTTAAGGATATTATCCATTCAGAGAAATTAACCCACTCGGGCTTGCCGGCCCTCGAGGGTAAATTTTCCGTTCGTGGATAATATCTTACTTATGAAATAAATAAAGATTATGGAGTTCCACAAAGTAATGCTGGAAACAATAAACAATATGTTACTTAACTCACTTGTACCATAAATAACTATTATTGACGAAACTATTAGACTAACATACGATAAAATTAAATAAAGAGGTGTTGGATAAAATTTTGTATGACAGGCGTGAGTTAAGGATATTATCCACTCAGAGAAATTAACCCTCTCGGGCCTACCGACTCTCGAGGGTAAATTTTTCGTTCGTGGATACTATCTTACTTAACTCACTTGTACCATAAATAACTATTATCCAACACCTCTAAATAAAGAGGGCCAAAACTTGATGTTTACAAGCAATTAAAGTTGATGTTTACTCACTTGTGGGTAGAAAAACATTGTTATACTTACATTAGAATGGTGATTGGCTGCTATTATAGGTAGCAACCAATCACTAGCTTACATTGCATAATATTATTAAAATCCAGTCATCGCGCTAGAGTATTAAATTTATTACTGTCAAAAATTACAGACTAACATTAAATTGCAAATTCGATATTTAAACTTAAATAAAGAGGTGTTCGATAAAATTTTGTATGGCACACGTGAGTTAAGGATATTATCCACTCAGGAAAATTAACGCTCTCGGGCCTACCGGTCCTCGAAGATAAATTTTTTCGTTCGTGGATAATATGTACCATAAATAACTATTATTATTTATAATAATAATAATCACATTTGCATGATCATGACTAGGTATAGGATTTGTATGTACTTAAAAATCATGAAATATGCGTTTATTAGAAATTTTTAATAAATATATGCACTTTAGTAGTAAAACTAGGGGAGAGCTGCACCATTTTCTTATGGGATTTAACATGGACTCAAAAAATCTACTTTTACTTCCGGTCTGAGCCCGACCGCTGACGTCATGAACGTTGTAACGAACTTTTGCATCCGCTCCAAAATTTGAAACAGGATGCAGCATCCGGTCCCAAGCATCCGGCCCGAAACATTTTCAGATGCATTCGGTCCAGGAACAGGACACGATATCCGCTTCGAACTTTAACGAACTTTTACATTCGGCCCAAGCATTTTCAGAAGCATCCGGTCCAGAAACAGGAGACGACATCCGCTCCGAAATTTAACGGACTTTTACATCCGGCCATTTGTAACGGTCTTTTACATCCGCTCCAAAATTTTACATCGGGTTCCAAAATTTGAAACAGGATGTGACTTCCGCTATATTTTAACACACGTACCACCGAGAGAACTCAGGTAGATTTAGAATAAAAAACACCACACCTACAGAAAGCTCATCAATTCTTCACCAAGAATCATTGAAGCAACATCTCTGAATCATTGAAGCTACATCTCTGAATCATTAAAACGACATACTGCAAGTAAGAATTTTTTATTGCATTCTAATTTATTTTTTTATTTATTGTATTAATTTTCCAGTGAGTCAACTTAGCGAATTGTCCAAACATCCAATTTGCTCCTATCGTTAAAATTGGAGGTGAGAAGAGTGCTATCAGTTTTCTACCTAAGGAGTTCGAGGAATTATTTGAGTATAAACAGAAGATTATAGAATATTTCGCCGAGCCCAAAAACACCCCAGCAGCAGTACAGTTTGAAGGCTGTCAAATCCTAGTCACCTCATTTAATTCTACACCTACGATTAAAATATCTAAGGGTTCCAGCAGCATCACCTTACGACAACAAACTCTAGATCACTTGTGGGAGGCGAAGGAAGTCATTCAATATCATTTGGAGCTGCTGAAAAATTCAAGATTTGCTACTTGTTATATGACCACCATCATTTCCGCATTGCAGGCAACTTGCTAGATAATGAGGGAATATTATTAAGTCCTCAGCTCAACATGAAAGCTCATAATACCGCCAGCATTTTTGAGATCCTTTACCAGTATCCTGAGAAGCTTGTAGAAGACGCACAAAACTATTTTAAACATGTGTAATTTAGGAAAAATTAGATTAAATACTTTTCTGATAGAATTAGAACGCTTAAAGTAAGATATCAAAATGTACAAGGGGAATCAAAATATTATAAAATTAATGCAAGATATGTGCATGAAATAATGTATGTTAATCTTTTATATCAATAAAAAAATAATCTAAACACATTTTATTATTATCTCACTTAGGATATCAACTTCCTATAGAAGAATGTTTTATCTCATTCAGAAAAAAACTTTTAAAATTGAAAGATAATTAACTTTTGACTAAAAAGGAAGATTGCGGTTTTGAGAGATGAAATAAAACTTTATTCAAATCAGGTATCAATTTCCTCTGTCTTACGATAAGTAAATAATTAATATTGATTCGATAAATTGTTTATATTAAAAAAGGTAAATTTCAATTAATGAAAAGGCAGCCTGCGGTTATAGGTCTTAAAAGGTCGTTTTTTATGATTAAAAAGTCCATGAAGCCGGAAGTTCTTATCGTCATTAACATAGAAACATAAGATAGACAAATTGAATAATTTATTCAAAAATAAATTATTAATACGAATTATTAAGGAAAGACAGTCACTATAGTTATTACATAATAAAGCCGTTTAACAATTTCCTACATTTTACACCTGTAAAGTATCTTATAATTTATCAGAATAAGTTACCCACAAAAGTCAAAAATTATTTCTATATATCGCATTTGATTTCTCGAACTTCTTATTACTTGGGATGTTCATTTTCTAAGAAATTGACTGGGGTATCGCCTAGATAGCTAGACAGATTTACATTTATTTGTACCGATAGGGTTTGTGATATGATATAAATTTATAACGATAAAACTATCACGTAAATATACCGAAAGAATTTAAAAAATCAATGAGCGTTATCAGCTTGCGGTTTTCTATGTAGTATAATTTCATATAAATGAGAGAAAAGATCGTTTAAATTAAAATAATAATTTATTATTAAAGCTAGTTTTACGAAATGTCTTGCAGATCATACTTTCCATATATAGCTCAACAGTTAAACTGCTTAGCCTAAGGAAGCATACATTAGCAGATTTTTTATGTATAACTTCCGACAAAAGATAGGTATTAAAAGGTTTTAATGACAAAACTAGTTTTCAAGTAAGATTAGTTAAACAATATATGTTAAAAAATCTTTTTATTTTAATTCAATACACTTTATATTCAAAACATCTTTAAGATTATTTATTATTTCACGAGGTGAAGCGAAGGACGGAAATAATCCTGAGTGTTTCAATTCGTTTATTATTTCAATAGCTATAGGGATGTATACAGACTATCCTTCAAAATACCATAATAAAGCCGAAGCCGGTCTATAAGGCCGCGCACAATCATCCAATTTATTTCAGGCTCTTCGTCACTTAAATAGTCGCTAAACGTTCTCCAATCATCATCATCATCATAAGAAGGGGCTACAACCTTATTGACCTCATATTCTGTAGGGGAATTCACAGTATATTTATTGCTTTCTTTAGCATTCTTCAATTTCATATGCCTCTTACAGCTATCAAGACGGGAGAATCTCTTAGAACATTTAAAACATTGAACTTTATACCCATCATGAATATGACGTCTAAAATCAGATTGTCGAATACTCTTACTGCATACATTACAGACACGACTCTTCATCTTGAATAAAATAAATGAGGTGATGCTACTACCTCTATTTATACCTACAACTATATAGCGTCACACAGATGCATGTTACCGCCACACAACCCCATATTACAGCCACATATTACCGCCACACAGTCACAGATTACAGCTACACAGCTACATATTACAGCCACACAGCCACATATTACTGCCACACAGCCACACATTACAGCCACACAGCCACATATTGTAGCCATACATCCACATATTACCTCCACACCGCCACATATTACAGCCACACAAACTTATGTTGACGTCACACAGTCCTACTATGTTCGTTGAGGATCCGGAAGACCGTTTAGTGCTAATAGAAATAAATATAAAACACATACCTATACATTTACCTAAAAGTTACTTAAATATCATCATTATTTAAAGATTATTATATATACTGTTGAATTATAAGGTTAAAGAAAAGGATCGTCGAATGACCTCATAATCAAATATCAATACACCATTGATTTTCTTGAACCTCAGTAAAAATCTAAGCCAGTCAGGAATAGTAGCTCCAAATTTTCTCTTTCCTAAATGTATAGCAGATACAGCCTTTTATTCATGATCAGCGTAGCATCAAAATCCTATACCAAGCAAATATCTATAGGGTTAAGAGATATTGCTATAATAGCAGCTCTAGTATGCCGCAGACTATCATGACTTATTTAGGAATATAAATCGTAGTTCCAAATTTTCTCTTTTCTAAAGGTATAGACCAAATCCATTGATTGTATAGCAGATACAGTTTTTTATTCATGATTAGTATAGCATCAAAATACTAAAAGCCTACTATAATAAAACATCGATATTGAAAAAAAATCTTTATTATTAACTTTGAATTATTTCATCATATAGGTATTTACAATTATTTTTGTACGACCCTGCTATTTCGGATTGCTTACCAAACTTGGTTTTAGAACAGTAGGTTATGTTTACTGGATACTAAGCAACAACGCGTCGGTAAGTAATTACTTACAGTTCAGTTCTGTCAAAAACAGAACGGTAAGTAAATTATATGTAATTTATAAAAGAAATGCATCATCTTTAGATGTCTCTTTCGTGAAAAATCATTATTTTCTAAATAATTATTGAACTATTTAAAAAAATTTATGGTTTTTATTTAAATTTGCTGTGAAAAAATACCCAATAAATAATAATAACAACGGATGCTATCTATTTATTTATGTTGAAACGACAAAAATATCGTGACATTCAAAAATAAAATTACAAACGTATCCATGGTAACGACAAAACCTACTTAATGGTTGGTGGATATACAGGGCAAAAATAAATTATCTTGAATCTATTTTTTTACCATCTTTGGGATATTTCCTTAGTTAATACATTTGTATTCATAATGGTCGTACAAAAAATAGTATAAGCATCTCTAACAGTAAGGAGTTTACCGATCTCCTCCAATATTGGCGACTTCGCTTCGCTCAGTCGCCAAACATTGTCGTCGATCGGTAAACTGTCCTTACTGTTCTCGATACTTAATATACTATTTTGTACGACCATGCTATTTCCGATTGTTTACCATACTTGGTTTTAGAACAGTAGGTTATATTTACTGGTTGCTAAGCAAAAACGCGTCGGTAAGTAATTACTTACCGTTCAGTTCTGTCAAAAACAGAACGGTAAGTAAATTATATGTAAATAAATGCATGATCTTTAGATGTCTCTTTCGCGAGAAATCATTTATTTTCTAAATAGTTGGACTATTTAAAAATATGTATGTTGTTTATTTAAATTTGCTCAGGCCTCTTCAATATCCCAATTATATTGGTTTTCAGATTCACTCATTCTCACGAGTTTGACAAATATCGTGACATTCAAAAATAATAGTAATTACAAACGTATCCATGGTAACGACAAAACCTACTTAATGTTTGGTGGATATACAGGGCAAAAATAAATTATCTTAAATCTATTTTTTTCGGGGATATTTCCTTAGTTAATACCTTTGTATTCATAATGGTCGTACAAAAAATAGTATAAGCATCTCAAACAGTAAGGAGTTTACCGATCTCCTCCAATATTGGCGACTTCGCTTCGCTCAGTCGCCAAACATTGTCGTCGATCGGTAAACTGTCCTTACTGTTCTTGATACTTAATATACTATTATAGTGCAATGACATATATCTAAAATATGATTGAGACAGGCAGGTCTCGAGGGTTCCAGTTTGAAATCGTAGTCTTCAAGGATGTTTACTTTGCTCCCTAGGAAGTTTTGTATGTATTGACCTTTCTCCAGGACTTTACAGCACACAGTATGTACATGAGCTGTATCATGTAACAGGATCTCGGGGAGATCCTTCAAGTCAACGAAACCTCGAGTCCAGCGGAGCCCGTGATGATTTCGTTCTAACCATAGCGCCTGTCTTCTCAGATCTTCATTCAAGCAGCGAAATAGAAAAGGAGGTTTGAAGAGGTAGTTTTGAACGACAAAACCTACTTAATGTTTGGTGGATATACAGGGCAAAAATAAATTATCTTAAATCTATTTTTTTCGGGGATATTTCCTTAGTTAATACCTTTGTATTCATAATGGTCGTACAAAAAATAGTATAAGCATCTCAAACAGTAAGGAGTTTACCGATCTCCTCCAATATTGGCGACTTCGCTTCGCTCAGTCGCCAAACATTGTCGTCGATCGGTAAACTGTCCTTACTGTTCTTGATACTTAATATACTATTATAGTGCAATGACATATATCTAAAATATGATTGAGACAGGCAGGTCTCGAGGGTTCCAGTTTGAAATCGTAGTCTTCAAGGATGTTTACTTTGCTCCCTAGGAAGTTTTGTATGTATTGACCTTTCTCCAGGACTTTACAGTACACAGTATGTACATGAGCTGTATCATGTAACAGGATCTCGGGGAGATCCTTCAAGTCAACGAAACCTCGAGTCCAGCGGAGCCCGTGATGATTTCGTTCTAACCATAGCGCCTGTCTTCTCAGATCTTCATTCAAGCAGCGAAATAGAAAAGGAGGTTTGAAGAGGTAGTGACTTAGCCTACTACCATCCCACACTGATAATTCTTTAGCAGTAAACTCCGGAGTGCAGAAGACCTGAACGTCTATTACGGCAATCATTGAAGTTTTCTTATGAGACCTGTGAAAGGTTGATACTCGACCACGACGTCGTGAAGAATAAGACAATATGCAGTAGTGTTAGCGGGTATATCCTTACGGGACTCAATGTCCAATTTCACAATCAGCACTATGTTTTGAATAGACTCGTTCTGCTTCGTGAGGTTCACACGAAAATCGGACACTTTTTGTATTCTGCATAGTCGAGCAAGGGTACGGCTTCCAGCTTACCATAGTACGTCGAGCTGAAGTCTAAATACTCATCATAGGCAGTCATGTACCTATTCTTATCAAAATCGTAGTTTTGTTGTTCGTAAGGATATCTACACTCATTAAGGTAAACAGCTAGGTTCTGTAAAGAAACATCGTCGAAAGCGGTAGCGGAAGCGGCTCTATTATTATTCTTGTTGACTTGAAAGGCGCACAATACCCATTGAGGTCTTTAAAATCCCGTATTGCTTCTTACTGACCACACCACGTTTTTGCTTTGAGGTAAGCCTGGGTAAATGTTAGGTTGCGTTCGTGGAATGCTATAGGAATCCATACGTTCTGACTTATTCCATGATATAACTTAAGCTTTTCCTCATCGTTGGGAATCACATGAGGCACCTTCCATACGACTTTACTTAAGGTGATTGTGACATCTGTATCGGCACTGTTGTAGCAGTTCAAGTCTGATTTAGCACGAATGAGAACCAATTCTTGACGCATGTTTATGATGTCCTTTTGATGACCCTCGGCGAATCCCAGGATGTGACTTAACGGTATAGAGGCGCTGAATGATTCTTTGTCTGGAGATATCTGCAGGTTCTCGCCTAGAGGGTGCCATCCTGTTTTAGTGAGAGCTTTCGATTGAGCGGGGGAGTAGGAAACTACGCCATTGATTGCTGAATTTATGCCGGGCAGCCTGCAAGTTTCGATAATCTGATCTCCTAGCAGGAATCTTATTTCTTCAAAGAGGCATAGGGAGGCGTTATGAGTCAGCGTGAATGTCTTGCCCTCTTCCTTAACAGTAAACGTTCCTTCTAGATAGAGCGTGCTATTGAAGGTTGCCGTAATCAGATCACCTTTATCGATCACGAGACTGATTTCATCCGAATTGTTGAAGGTGCTAACTTTAGGATGCACCGTACTTAGGTTTGCTTCCACTATCAGGTTGACGTAGGGTACGCGATAAAACACTTCAACACTTCAAAACACCGTCAATGCGTCTTCCATATTTAACTTTTAGTCCTATCGATTCCAGAAAATGAGCTTGCGAAGGTGTGATGTGTCCGGCTTCCGACCGACTATTAAAGTCGGAACGACATCCGGCGCTTTTATAGTAAATCTTCAGCCCCATAATAATTTTATCCCGATAGTTCAGCTTGAACAGGGATCTAATAGCATCTTCCACAATTTCAGTATATCCAATAAGTACTCTTCCGGCTTTAGTAATGGTTTAGACGAGTTCAACTGCAATCTAATGGTGAGTTGTTCGTCTCCAAAGTCGACCAATTCCCCGTTCTGATCAACAAGTTTTAAAGTGATGTCTATTCTTTCCCCGTTTACAGGTAAATATATAACGTTCGAAGGCTCTTTGACTAATCTGTAGCCGGGTTCTACAGAAATGTCGAATTCGAAAATTGTATGAGACGAAGTGATATTCCTGTAAGCTCCTCCTGTAATATTACACTCTACGTGAATGTTTGTAGCTTTCACTAGTTGAACGTCTAAGTCCGATTCGTGGGTTTTATTCGCCTTTAGTAAATTCGGTGAAAAACCGAGCATACGTCCTATATTGTCAGGCTTAGTGAAGTCGATGTTGTATTTAGATTTTATTTCGCACTTTTCTTATTGTTATTATTTATGATTACGTCACTAATTCAAAATTTCCACATAATTAACTGAGTAAACGAAAATATACATTTTTTACAAAATAATATCTCAGGAAATATTGCTTGCATGACATTCCATAACCAATTTTTTTATAGGAAACTTAATCTTTTTAGCTTTTATATAATGCATTTTGTACGTAGGAGCAGCCAAATTTGAAATATTTAAAAAACGCGCAAAGAAACAGCACTTTTTCGGAATGTCGAAAAATGACAGTTGCTGAAGAAATTCTATTTCAGAAACTCTGGGACGTACGAGGATTAATAAAAATAAAAATTATTGGTAATTTTGTCAGCTACATTTTCATTCTGAACGTTGATGCCCGTAAAATGAATACTTTCTGAAATATTAGCGAAAAAGCAATTTTGTCTGCCATTTTACCATGATGGCGCAGCCGGCTCATCACCTACGCATGGGGAGTTTTGATGGTTTTTAGCACCACTTTTTAAGCCTATATACCAATTTTTAGCTTTTTCCCAATTTTTTCCTTTATATTGCTGAAAATGATTTAATTTTCCTGGGCTACCGTATATCCAACAGTGTTGGACAAAATTAAATCTTACTGGCAATTGACAATTAAATTAATTAATTGTGACTATTTTTTATTTTGCATGATTACAACTAATTAATTGTTAGTTGATCTGGCAATTAAAAATTAATTAATTGTTAGTTGCTCCGACAATTCACAATTAATTAATTGTTAGTTAAAATTATTAATTGTAATTGTCATTGCAATTAACAATTGATATTCATTATGATGACAATTAACCTGATATTTATTAAAAAAATGGCAGATTGTTATATAATAATGCATCCCTTAAATAATCAGATGTTTTTTATTTGTAACTACAGCTGGGACATACGTTTTCAGGCAACACGCAATATATTTTGCGATTTCTTATTAAAAGCTTTTTACGATTTATATTTTTATAGAGATTGTGCAGATAATACATTTTTAATAGTTTACAAAGTTTATTTGTGCACCCAATATTACAATACATGCATAAAGATATTTCAATTGCTCTTTTTATTTATAATAGGGTTTGTTTAAAAGTCTGGGACAAAACTGAAATGCGATCTGCTGTTATTACACAATACTAAAAGGATCTTCATAGTTATTTTCGACGAACAAAAAGTTCGTCTCTGGATTCGTGAAGTCGGTCTGTCGCCTTTTTCCCTGTTGACTTTTTTGAATTTTTCTTGGAAAATCTCTTTTTTGAAATGTTATAGTACATTGGATTCTAAGAAACTTTTGGTTGAAACATTTTTTTGTATCTCTTCGGGAAAGTGGTCAAAATGACCACCGAAAATTTCGGTAAATTTTTAAAAAATGGAAGATTTTGTATTTTTTAAAAATTTACGAAAAAATAAACATTTTTAGCAACAAAAAAATTTTGTTCGTCATGGCAATGCTAGCTCTGCGCATTCTCAACTGGTTTTATTTAAATTTAAAAACTTTTATAAAATTGCAGTCTGCAATTAAGAGATTAATTGCGATTAAATATAATTGTAACTGAAATATCATAATTAAATCTTCAATCAACTGATTGATTAAAAATTTAATTGATTGATGCGCAACTCTGATCTCCAGTCGTTTTTACGATTTTTTACGAAACTAATTGTTTTATGTAATTTCCATAAAAACGCTGTAACCTATTCGCCGCCGCCTTTCTATTAACAATGAATTAAATTGTTGATTTTTTAAAAGCAATAGAATTTGTAATTACATATTTTTTAAGCTTGCACAAAAAATATTGTGTATATCTTGTCCGCAAAATTATTTAAGCTTAATAATCTGAATAAAAATATAAAGAAAACTTAATTGCGAGAAATCCCAAGTGAATGCCCATCTAAAAAATTGATAGGTACTTAAAGAAGTGCTATATGAAATATTTAAGCAATCTAATATTTGCTAATGAACTAAAAACTATTCTAATCAAAACTAAACAGAGATTCTTCAAACTAAAACAAATTAAGAAGAAATACGTATTTATTAATCGACTCCGCACAAATACTGCAAATCCAGTCAATATATCAAAGCCAAACACACTAAGAACTGCTCCGCTGTGAGACAAATAACATTGTTAACATTTCTTCCCTTTTATGAATTTAACACGAATAATTTTACCACGTATGAGTCACCACGTGCATCGGCCTGCCGGCTGTAAGCTTACGCATGCTATATAATAACATCGCATTCAACCAAACAATTAATGAATATTACTTCATTATTTGTATGGACAAATGTAGTTGCCCAGAGCTCAGTCACGCCACCTAGTTCAGTTGCACGAACTAACCAAAAAAGTAAGCGTATTTATTTTCAAGAGGCTGCGTATCTGTTTATTATCTGTGGTCGAGGTGATCTGATGTTCGAGACAGAAATGAAAGCTTTCATCGAGGTTTGTGTACTATTTTATTCACAGTCATAAGGAAATCAATCATATATTTAGTTACTAAATAATTAAACTTAAGTAATAGCAATCAAATAAGCAGTGAAGCATAGGTTTGAAAGTAACAACTTTCAACCCGGTTTGAAAGTGAAGAATAACAAACTTTCAAACTTTTTAAAAGTTTGATATATTAATTACTAGTTGTGAATAAAATATTTTACAAATTGACAATCTTTTGTTATCTTTATTAATTTATTGAATACATAATTTAGATAATTATAAATTGTTTTCGAAATGATAAAAGGTCACGATTTCTTTTTCTATCAGTGTGTAATTTTCTGAGAGAATTTTCTGTGAGAAATTCTCTCATTTCAGTAAACAAATGTTATAGGTTTAGTGGCGTTGGGAATTGCTCTAATGATATCAGACTATTCTATATTTGATAAATTAATACTTTTCTGGATTATAATTATAATATTATTTTACTGGTATTTCCAATAAAAATAAATGCTACTTATTTTGGGAATACCATTTTTTAGTTATCATGTATAAGTTATCTTTGTTAGGAATAACATGAGTTTGAGAAATTTTATTCAATATCTTTAAAAGGACACTTTAAATGTGCCCGAAAAAATGAGATCAAATACCTTCTGCGAAAGTGATTTATAGTTTTTTTGATACAAAGATATCCCGAGTTATCACAAGCAATCAGAGTATTTATTAAACTTCTAAACAAAAATTGAGTAGTATTTTACTTACCACAACAGAAATCATGCTGTGTTTAAAATTATTTCCACTTTTTATTATAATACAATTTTTCAGCATTACTTTAGGCAGTAAGTACTAAATAATTATGTTTAGAATAGTTTGACAATAATTTTATGTGTTTCAATTATGGCAGAGAACATCAAAGCCGCTCTTCTTCCTAGTAGGAGTGTTTGCGGAAAACAAGAAGTGGAAAGAATTTTCCATGGTAAAACTTTCAAATTCTTCGAATTCCCATGGATGGTTCTTATAGAATCTCGAACAGGTTAGTTCAAAGTTTTACTCGCAGTACTTATTGTTTGTAAATATGGCAATTGTAGTTTTCTAACGATTTTAGGTCCTTATGGAAAATTTATTTGTGGTGGAGTTTTGATTAATAGCAGATATGTTCTAACTGCTGCTCATTGTATACATAAAACAGTGTAAGTGTCATTGTCTATTTTTATTTCGGCTCACTTTAGATTTAATTGCTTTTGATTCAATTGTTTTATGCATTAAGCTTATAATATATTTCTTTAAAAACTGTATTGTAGTGTCAGTGTTCGTTTGGGAGAACATGACATAAACACTTCTGAAGACTGTGCTGATGTAGATACCGCTTTTGATTACTGCGCAGATCCACCTCTGGATATAGAAGTAGAAGAAAAGATTGTTCATAACAGGTACAATGTCACAGACAACGCATATGCAGATATAGCCCTGATTAGACTAACAGAGGAAGTTGTTTATACTGGTATGTTTAAATTAGCTAAGCCTTCTCGAGTTTGATAAATAATAGTATGAGTGTTTTAGATTACATTAGACCGATCTGCTTGCCAACGTTTGATCAATTACAAAACGACACGTTTTCGAATACTCAAGTTGTTGTTGCTGGATGGGGCAAAACTGAAAACAGATGGGCAAGTAATGTGAAACTTAAAGTTGAGGTAAGTTTCTATTTTTTAGCCACGTGGACATTTTTTAAATGTATGTTTTTATTTACACTAGGGACCAGTGGTATCACTTAAGGAATGTGCCAGAACGTGGAAGAGGCACAATATATCTCTAACGAATTCTAAAATTTGCGCTGGTAAAAGAGTAGGAAGGAGTTTGTGCATTGGAGATAGTGGTGGTCCATTAATGTATCTTCACAATACGTCAGAAAATCAAAATTGGGTATCGATCGGCGTAGAATCGTTTGGATTAAGAGAATGTGGTTTTGAGAATCTGCCTCCTATTTACACAAAAGTATCAGAGTTTATTCCGTGGATTCTTGATAACATCAGAGTATAATTATGTATAAGCCTTTCTTACTTTAAATTAAATAAACTATAATTCATCTAATTTTTTTAACAACTTGAAACCTTTCTAAGAATACATCATCTCAAGCAATTCCAACGATAAAGTCTATAACAAGATAAGGTTCAGATTAGGTTTATTCGACCAATTTGTCGAGACAAGAATTAAAACCAGTTATATTTAAAATATACATTAAGAAAACGGGCTCTGGGAGGTTATATAAAAACAAGGTTTAGAAATTCTGGTTTTTGAGATTCAGTGGTACAAAAAAGTTAGCAAACCATTCGACATTTATGGTATTGCAGCAGTATTCAGACAAATAAGATAAATAATTAGAATAGAACTAAATACGAAAAAGTTTTTATGTACAATGACACTGCTATACATATATTAGTTGACGTTACATTAATTGTTTTTGTTAATCTAAGCAGGTCGATCAGAAACAGAATCGTCTACTTGTTTAACTGCTGTATTTTCAACATCTTCCCCGGGCGGAAATTGGTGGATTTCAAGAGGTTACAATAATTGTACCGGTCGTCGCAGTCAATCTCAATTACTGACTTGTACTTCACACGCTCTTATGCGTTTATCGCGTTCTTGATATACGCTAGTAATTCGCGCCATTTTCCATAGCAGTCGTGGTTGCTTTTCGTCATGGACCAAGACTATATCTCCGATCTTAAATTTGCTAGACTTGGTGGCTTCTGTATGATGTGCTGATTGTAATTGCTGTAAGTAATCTACGCACCATCGATTCCAGAACTTTAATACAATCTGTTCTCGAATTCTCCATTGGTTCAGGATATGGTTACGTTGAATTATAGGCAAGTTCGTATTGATAGCCATGCCAACATCATTATAACCAATTAGGAACTTGAAAGTGCTTAATGCAGTTAAATTCGATTAATCATCGTCAGTATATGTTAGTGGTCTAGAATTAACGGTAGCTATATAGCATGACGCTCTTTCAACTATGAAGTTCCACTGAATATAATGTTTCGAAGGTAACTCTTGAAATTCTTTATTTGTAAGGATCTTGAATAATTCCTGAAGCTCTTGTGACGTACGTTTAAATGTCTTAGCATTATCTGAGTAGATGACGCTGGGAATACCTCGTCGTGCTATAAATTTCCTGAGAACTCGAATGCAGGATTCCGGAGTTAAGTCAGGTACTAGTTCTAAATGAACTGCTTTCACTACAGCACATGTCAAAAGCATTATATAGTATTCTGACTTATTACCATTATCATAAGCATAAAGTGGTTCTGCAAAGTCAAAAACCGTTATTTTAAAGGGACTTGCCATGGTCTGTCAAACGTTGCGTTTCGTTGACAATTGTTGAATATTTTCATTGATAACTGAAGATACATCAATAGATACTTCATCAGCAACAGTGCCAATAAATCCCAAGCACCTTTTTATTTTCAAATACGTTTGACTTTTGACAATATTCGGAAAAACGTTTTAACATATTTGGATCGTTAGAGTACCACCAAATATTTTAATATTGAAACTCCATATACTTTACCATATGAAAATAGGGGACATTTTCGTGACGTTAAACGATGGTTTATTACTGTTATTCTAAAATATATAAACTTTTACAATTTATTTAAACTATTCAATCTTTCATTACAATGACGATTTTTAAATTACTTTCCAAATATTTTAGAAATGTCACGTTTATTTGCACACCACACCGCAAAAGGTGCTATTAAATAATCTTGTGTCCCATTTTTTGAAATAAGTTTCCGGTATTAATAATATTAAAGTATTTGGTACCACTTTCTTAAATTCATGTTTGCTGAAGTCATCATTTGGTGCGATAGTTCATAAAGGTTTAATGCTTCTTCGGTAGACTTTAACGCCGCAACGAAATCGTCTACATAAAAGGAATTTAGTAAAATATCTGCAATTTTTCGTCGTTCGCTAGGTTGTTCCAAAAGATGTTTTCTCCAATAAAAATGGACTAGAAGTTACACCAAAAGTTACTCGTTTCATTCTATAAGTTTTTAACAGTGGCAATTCGGATATAGAAGTAATTATTTTTCCGACGGGTTCTTGATACCATGAAAAACGATGAGTATCGCGATCTTGTTTGTTGAGTGAATTTTGCAGAAATGCTTTTTCAGTATCAGCTATCGTTGCTACGGAACTTAGTCTAAAGTTCATTAGAATTACAACTAAATCCGGAACTAGATTATCACCTGGCATTAACTTTTCGTTAAGCGATGGAAACCCAGGAGCATGCTCAGATGCGTTAAATACGACAATCAACTTGGTAGTTTCTTTATCTTCGTGATATACTGGCCTATGTGGCATGTAATAAACGCAATCACTAGCAACGTCGTTTACCACGATTTCAGCGCAATCGTTTTATAAAAATTCGCGGATTGCACAATCATATTCGTTAAGTCGACCATATTTACACAATTTAAATGTTAAGTTTTTCGCATGTGCCAAAGCTCCGGTATAGATATTGTCCAAATTTTTGTCATCGGTTTCCCATGGTAGCGATACTTCGTAACGATCGTTAATAAATTTTATGTCCGATTGCATTATAAAGTACTGTTTATTGTATTGTTTTCGGCATTAAACTGGCTTATTATTGTACTTGTAAAATAAAGTGGTAGTAGTAAAATAAAGTATACAGTAGTAAAATAAAGTATGGCAACTGTATATTACATGTCAAATTTATTCTGTCAAGAATATATGTCAAATTTATAAACTGATTATTTTTTGATAATTAGCCAATTTTAGGAATCGAACATAAAGCTTTGTATGCAACTCTTACATAATCGAACCTTATAGATTCGCCCTTTTTATAGGCCTTGCTCGCTTCGCTCGCTCGGCCATAAACTGGGGTTGTCTATAAAGTCCTACATTATGTACTTGTTACATAAATAGCTATATCGGTAATACAGTCCTACTTTTCATTTGAAACAACACCAATTGTTTCTTCTAAATCCCAGAATTTCTTAATATCGAAACTGAGATTACTATTATCACCGGAAACTTGTGTAGCCCAGGCTAAAGGGTAAAAAAAGTCACAAGACTTGATAACAGCAATTTTCTTTGTTTAGTATGCAGGGGGGTGTGTGGTGAGTCTACATTCAAGTTCTCGTATTAATCGGAGGCTGCGAACTGTCCGCCATGTTGGAAAAAGAAGTTAGTGTTTTTTCAATTTATCTCTTTAACCGTTGGTCTGAGGAAAGAAGCAATTCATAACGTTTTTGTCGGAAATTCGATTCGCTACAACTTCCTCAATACACTTCTTTGAGAAATGTTTGTAATAAAGAAGTTATAAACAAATAACCGTAGAAATTTAGGGGTTGCAAGTCTTTGGGGTGAAATAACTATTGCATTTTTGGTCGTACGAGCAAAACTGTTCTTGCCTTTCTTGTAGACAATTTAAGAACGAACAATCTAGTACATTCACTTTTTTGGTTCCGTTTATCGGTATAGTGGAAGGCAGCGGTCGAATGGAGGTAACTCGAAAACGAGGCAGTAAGCGCGTATAACGTTCATCCTACTGGTAAGCTATTTATCTCCTTAACCGTACGTCTGAGTAAAAAAATTGTTACCACCATTTTGGTCGGCAAAACAATTCTCTACAACTTCCTCGATACACTTCTTTGTGAAATGTTTGTAATAAGAAAGTTATAAACAAATAACGTAAAAATTTAGGGGTTGCAAATTTTTGGGGTGAAATAACTATTTCATTTTTGGTCGTACGAGCAAAATCTTGTAGACAATTTAAAAACTAACAATTTCGTGTACTCACTTTGTTGGTTCCGTTCTTTGATATAATGTTACCTGATTGGATTTTTGGACAATTACTCGAAATACACAACAAGGATGTGGTGGCATCTCTATATTTAATTAGGATATGTTTATAGTGAGGTAGAATGAAAGTATAACACATAATATATGTAGGTAGGCTACGTTTGACTTTGTTTAGAAGGACTAACACAAGTGTCACACTTTGTTAAATACCTGGGTCATACCTATGAATGTTACAGTGCAATATATTTTGGCGTTCAGTCATGGCTTAAGTGAAGTCGTATTTTATTTTAGTGTCAATTCGATGTATTCGTTCTATAGTGAAATGTTGTCGACGAAACCAAATTATTAACATTTTTTATTATAGTATTAAATATTTTTTGCCACAGGAGTTTTTCAAATACCTTTAAAATTATTGGTAATAGGCTAATAGGTTTATACAACGCTCCTTTGATTGATAGTTTGCCTGATTTAGCTATTAGGATGATTTCGGTTACCTTCCACTGGGCGGGAAAGCATCCTGATATTCTCATCTGGTGGTTCTTTTAGCAATTTTTCGGTAAACAGATCGAATCCTGTAGATCTCCGTAAATTTGTATTAACTCTTACATTTCTTTGTTTCAAATGGTTTAATTGGTAGCTCCATTTGGAAAGGGATATCAAAAGATTTGTAAATGTGGGCTTTCTCAGCTGGCTTAACGTCCGATACCCTTTTTACCTTTCAGCTCTGTTGGGTCAGGTTTTATCTGTGGGAACACTCAAAACGTGCCCGTAAAGTTTCTTTCTAAGTATTTTTTTCGAATCTTTTATAAAGACAGGACAATATTGCTTAAGGCTGTCCTGCAGGATAGTTGAAAGTACCCAAAAAATGTAATAATTTTTAGGACTTGTTTTTATAAATTAAATTCCAGAAAATACAGTAAAAGTCTCTTATATAAATATACAGTAGGCAGTTTCTATATTTTATGAAAATTTGGATAACACACTTAAAGTAGGTTGATTTAGAAAAAAGTTTTATAATAGATTTTCTCAACGGGTGATACAGCCAGGATTGTGGTTTAAGTTTATTTTGCCAACATGTTATTTTTTGTACTAAGCTATTTTTATGAATTCGTTTAAAAGTTAATAGTTACTAAAATAAAAAATGGAAAATAGGCAATCCAATTAACAGAGGAGCTTCGAAATTATCTGACATTAGGGGCTAACAGTATAATTCTCGGATCTTTTAATCAGGCAGCCAGGCGACATCCCGTCGAGACAGTATCACTTACAAAATGCATGAAGGGAAATGCAATACGTTTTAAAAACTATAAAGATATTGACTAGTAGTATAAGAAATAGCCTTACACCTAAAGGTAGAAAGGTCCAGGACTAAGTAAGTAAGTATAAGAGATTCTTTATAAATTTGTTTAATATGCATTACCTTATATTAAATCTACCTCATGATATATGTATTTATAAGTACATAGTTTATTATAATTGATTTATTTATTTCTAAACCTTGAAAACTAATTACTGTTCTCCTGTTATTATAAATTTTAAGTGATAAACACTCGATAATAACACTCGCAAAGAGATATTACTAGTAGGTGCATTTTTTATTCGCATCCTGCGAATAAAAATGAATTAATTTAGAAAGAAGAATTAATTGAATTACCGTAATAGAATAAGAAAGTTACAAAAAGTTTAAATTTATTTATGAAAATTAAACATATGTGTACATTACAACACAAAATATAAATTAATAAAATATAGGCATATTACATATACATAGTACAGTGCGCGTATAAAATCTGGAACTATCGAAATAAACCTTTTATTAAATATTTTTCAGAAAAATCCTCGAACACGTCGATTTTAATCTTAAATGAGTCATATTTTAGTGTAATTGTTATTTGTAGATCGTCTTTTGTTTCTGAGTATTGGCGATAACGAAAGTTTTTTTTTAAATGGAAACCCTAATTTTTTATAATGGATTTGGAAAGATAATGCAATTCTAGGAACTCTGGATTGTTTTTTAATTTTTGTTTTAAAACTTTAAAACAATTATCTCGGAAATTTCTTAGTACAGTATCATACTTTTTTAGCATATTTGGTCTTAGAATTGCATTATCTTCCCAAATCCATCATAAAAAAATTAGGGTTTCCAATTAAAAGAATTTTTGCTATCGCCATAACTCGGAAACAAAAGACCATCTACAAATAACAATTACACTAAAATATGTCTCATTTAAGATAAAAATCGACGTGTTCGAGGATTTTTCTCAAAAATATTTAATAAAAGATTTATTTGAATAGTTCCAGACTTTATACGCGAACTGTATAAAACGTACTAAAATTATAAAAATTATTAAAATTAAAATTATTTTAAAATTCTAGCATTGATCTTTTTGCGTTTCTGATAAACGTATCTTTTGAAAAGTATAATAAAATAAGAACAAACAAATATAATCTTTACCTATGTTACGTTAGCAATAAATTTCATCTACAATTTTTTTTTAATTTTTCAAAATTTAAAAAAACATTTTATAACAAAACAGTTGGGAAAATTATAAACATTCTTAACCCAGATATTTCTTGCCCAATTTCTTTTTTTTGCGAAATATTTTTAGTCCTTGACGTTTTCTTATAATAAAAAAGAAAATCCAGTGTGCCATAAAGTCTTTCTATGGAGTGTCCTTTTATAAGGATAATAGGCAAATATACGATACTATTATATTTTATACGATACTATGTATGTTTTTTATTTCTCATCAGTTTTTTTACTAGTCGTTCCGGTAGCTCTAATTCTGTTCTCACGAATTGTTCCGGTACCTCTAACATCGAGTTTAGCCAGTTCATCCAATCATGATCTAGTAGTAGTGAAAAAATTGTCAAAACACAGGTGGTAGCAAAATTCTCAGCGTTAAAGAAGAACTTTTGCATATTCTAAAACTACCGACGGACTCATTCCTTCCCAATTCCTTATATTCGTTCCTTATTTTACTGTTGGTTTCCTGCTAGGGTTCAACAATGCTGTATATTTATTGTCAGTAGCACCTACCCAAAATGTGAAGCCATACCTAATCGGTTTGCCATTTATAGCTTGCACGGGTGCCTACCAATATAAGGCATCGGCGCTATAATACTCAGAGTAAGGTGCATTTTCCAAAAACGTTTCATCGATCATAGTGAAAAGCGGTCTCACTTTTGCAAATTTGTCCAACTGGTTAAATGCTTCGTTGTTACCACAATGGAAATTTGTCATTAAATGTATTGTTACAAAAACTGTTAAAATAACGAAATCATCCGATCAAATGAAGTCATTAGTACAATTATCTACTTTGATGACATCTCTTGCGCTTAGTATAACTAGCAATAAATTAAATTGAAAACGTCCTTTTAAAGAACGATGGGCAAATCTGGGCAAATCACAAGAAACATGCTATACGTAATACTATAGTGCCTCGTAAAAGTCCCATAGAAAATATGTTTGAAAATTTTATCGAAAAATTTTTTTACAGCCTAAAAGTACTCTAAATTTCCCACAAAATAAGTGAGGAAGTTATGTTTTTTAACTTTGAAAAAGACGTTTGAAACTGAATTATTATATCATTCGCGCACATAAAATGTTTACATAACATAGGTACATAAAATGTTTATGATGGCATGTTGGCCAAACATTTATCGAAACATCATTATAACAACCTAAAAGTACGTTAAACCGCCTGCAAAATCTGCGAAGATTACAAAGAAGTTATGTTTTTTAACTTTGAAAAAGAGGTTTGAAATTGAATAAACATAATCATTCGGTTTCAAACATATTTTACAGTTATTGACAAACATATTAACAAGTTAAAAAAATAACTTCGTAATTCTAGCATATGTTGTAGGATGTTTAATGTACTTTTAGGCTATTATAAGAAATCTTCTCTAAAAGTTGGCAAGCATGCCCTGTATAAACAGGGTATGTAGGGTGGTTGTGTTAAATGAACGATTTAGAGATTCAGCTTCCAAAGCCTTTTTCAAAGTTAAAAGAAATAATTTCCTTGTAATTCTAGCATATGTTGTAGTATGTTTAATGTACTTTTAGTCTATTATAAGAAATCTTTGCTAGAAGTATAGCCCCTTTACTTTCAAATAGTAGCGACAACCATTGATCTCGCCGCTGGAGCAAAATCACGTTGGCGACATTGAATGTACCAGATTTGACATTTCGTTTTACACTAAATCTTAGGTTTAATAATCATCATGCACAAAAATATTCAGAATTTAACATGAATTTGATAACGGACATTCGTGTTATGCAAAAACGATCATATTAATATAATATACAACTACGAAATTATAATTTTTAAACAAATTTTTATTAAAATGACAAAACAATATGCATGTGGTGATTTTTCTTTATTAAAGTTTGTGCCTGGTTTGCTCCACGATGTCGCTACTATATAAAATAGAGTAGTCACTTCATCTAGTTACCTAGGCCAGTTGGTCGACCAGAGTACCGCAAACCGCCGCCATATTGGGGCAAACGAAGCACGAAATTGTTCATTATTTGTTCTGTATTGAATTTAATCAAATCCACGTTTACTTTATAAGGTTTTTCTTATTCTGAAAGATCAAACCTCTAATATTTCAAATACGTAAAACGCGGTTTTAATTTGTCCATTATTAAAAATCACCCTTTTCTGCCCCAATATGACGGCGGTTTGCGGTACTCTGATCGACCAACTGACCTAGGTGACTAGATGCAGTGACTCTAAAATACAAACAAAACATATAATAAAATATGATAAAAAAACATATGATAAAATCAAACAAATATTTACATAACATGCAGAAAAGGATACGAATATTTTAATTAAAACAAATCAATAATACTATGTATTAACTTATTAACAAATAATATTTTTAGGCATTCGAATTATCTTCTGTTATTGAGTAATATTAACTACTACTACTGAATAAAACCACGAAAACATTAACACATTAAAAAATGATGGTCTAAAATGGCGAAGATTTATTAGTTATATGAACAAAACAACAATAACAACTAAAGCGAATATTTTAACTGTGATACAACCAATTTATTAATAGTATCCCCGTCAAACAATATTTAAGATTCTCTTTTTTGTTATCCAAATATGGCAGAAAGCCATATAAAAGCCGTGGACGGAAATCTAACTTCTGTAAATGTCTGTTCAGAATGGAGTATGATGCAAGTGGATGCTGCAACTATTTTTTAAGCTTTTGTAACCTTCGGAATGTGCTGTAGTATTATCTTTTAAAGTATATCGAGGTTCTCTTTTTCAATCCTTCCACACTCTTCAATTATTTTAGGCTTTTCTTTAACATATCCAGTATTATTTGATGATTGTGTTTGGCAAGTAGATGGCCTGTTTCCTTTATTGCCTTTAAAAGTTTTAATTTTTTTTATTAATTGCAACTACATTTAACTCTTCATTTAATCTTTTACGTTTCTTATTAACTGTAACTATATTAGAAACGTTAAATAACGTAGGAATTTCGTTTCATTTCAATATTTACCATTCATCTTTTTCTTCTTGTTTCAAATTGCGCTTCTTCAAAATGGAACTAGGGAAAATGTAAAACGGTAATAAAAGAGTGTGTAATCTAAAGACTATCCTTTCTCTATGCTTAAATAATTTATATTATTTCTACATGTAATTTTATTAAGACTCAAACTTGCTTACTTTACATAATCTTGAGTGTTCAGTAATTCCCAATTCTGACTTCTACGCATATCTATAACAAATTTGTCTTATTTTCCTATCTTTTGGAAAAAGAAACAAACGTGCACCATTCCGGAATTGCTAGAACAGTTTGGTGCACTACAACCAGTCATTTTTTGGGGAATAGACTTCGGCGTTTCACTTATATCAGAAACTGACAGATCAAACTTGGCCTCAAATATGCCCGTCTCAACTTTGATGAGATGAGCTATGTATGTGTACTAGGTATACATACACATGAATGGACCTTGGCTAAAAGTAGTCACTGCATCTAGTCACCTAGGCCAGCTGGTCGAACAGAGTAACGCAAACCGCCGCCATATTGGGGCATAGAAGAGTGATTTTTAACAATGGGCAAATTAAAACCACGTTTTACGTGTTTGACATATAAGTGGTTTGATGTTTCAGAATAAGAAAAACCGTTTAAAGTAAACGTGGATTTGATTAAATTCAACACAGAACAAATAATCAACAATTCCGTGCTTCGTTTGCCCCAATATGGCGACAGTTTGCGGTACTCTGGTCGACCAGCTGGCCTAGGTAACTAGATGCAGTGACTCTAGCTAGAAGTTGACAAGCATGCCATCTATAAACAGTTTATGTACTCCTGGTGTATTAAATGAACGATCTAATTATTTAGCTTCAAAATCGTTTTTCAAAGTTGAAAAAAATAGCTTCTTCGTAATTTTAGCATATGTCGTAGGCTGTTTAATGTACTTTTAGGCTATTATAAGAAATATTCGCTAAAAGTTGGCAAACATGCCATCTATAAACAATTTATGTACACATATTGTGTTAAATGAACGATCTAATCGTTCAGCTTCAAACGTGTTTTTTTTTAAGTAGAAAAAATAACTTTCTTGCAATCTTAGCATATGTTGTAGCACATTTAATGTACTTTTAGGCTATTATAAAAGATTTTCGCTAAAAGTTGACAAACACGCCATCTCGAAACAATTTATGTACTCATTCAATTTCAAAAGTCTTTTTCAAAGTACAAAAAGTAACTTCGTAATTTTAGCATATGTTGTAGAACATTATTTAGTTATATTTTATGTTTAGATAGTGATAAGAATTTTGCTATACACATTGCTATCACAGTGCGACAAATTTCAAATTTTGATTATTGACTTGGGATTTCTTTTCTGAAATGGAAAGATTAGGTGACAAATAGCAATTCCCTAGCGGCAATTTCTCTAGATTTGTTAAAATAATAGACTTCTTTAATTTTAAAGTTTGAGAACTATCATGGTATTGCATTGGCTTGTGAAATTTGGAAAAGTACCTAAATTATAGTTTTCGAGGTATTTTTGGGCTTTAAAAGGAAATTGAATAATAAATTTAAATAATTAATTTAAATAATAATACATACATCAGTAGCATACTAACATAGAATAGTATAAAACGTGTTTATTTTATATCTAAGACTGTTTTGGTAATTTAATACGATAAGATATAACTATCGCCCACAAAACATCTATCCCGTAACGTATTTTCGGCTGCGTTACGTCAGCAGCTATTAAATGTTAGCAAGAAATACAATGCTGATTTATATATAATAATATCACAAAAATATGTTTGTCCTTCTCTGAAGTTTATTAACTCTCTCGTTAAGAGATTGCAGTAGGTCGGCAGTACACCCTTAACACCAAATTAGTCATATCTGGAGTTGATTCACAGACAGATTCAGTAGCTTCAGTTCACCAGGTATTTAGTTGAGACTGAGTCAAAACTTGTACGAATAAAATCTATTTCTTTTGATTAAAGTCTTGTTTTAGGCACGCATTCCCCTTAATATTATTTAAAAATAAATAAAGTGTTGGCTTGCAGGCAATAAAATTGGGTACAAACGAAACCTAATCTATTTTATGATTTTATTTTGTATAACTAATCTCTTATAGTGAATCAATTCTCATAGAATTAAAACAAAACTAAGTGTTCTGAAGTCATTATCCTCATTTGGTGCGAAAGTTTTTATTGCTACGAATTTTGAGATTATTAGCTCTGTGTAACTTTTGATAAAATAAATGATTTGTAGTTGGCTATGCGTATGCATGTTATCATACTTAAACTTGAGTGGTTACTCATATAGCCCCGCTTAAAATAAAAAAATAATTAGTTTACCCTTCTCGGGAGAACTTTGAAATAGTCTGACTTTGCCTATAGAGACATCCAAAGATACGCTTTCGGAAGTTAGCCTCGCGCAGTCTGCGTTCGCGGTGAATTTCCCGTGTTCTGCTAATAGAATTTACCCGTAGATGCAATTGTCGAATTACTTTAATTATTTGTGAAGAGAATTTCTGGAAATTCTGTATCGCGCGTGTGATTAGTGGCCAATCTTTGCGAAGAGAGTTTTTCTAAAGTTCCGTATCGTATTGTAGTCTAGTGTTGTATAGAGACTAGTTTTTGTGAAGAGATTCTGCATGTAAATCTTTCAGGGGCTTCCTTGTTAGAGAAGTTGAGTTAACGAAGGAAATGAATCGTACGACCTAAGGCACTTCCAGGATATGGAGAATTTGTCCTGGCCGGGTTGTGCAGAATAGTGAGAGAAAGTGTTTACTTGTACATTATGAGATATTACTGAATACGCTGAAAGTTATGCGTTTTAATATTAACTAGTTAAAGTCCATCCGTTTCTTTAAAATATGGCTAGTAAAATATGCGTAAACTATGCGTTTATTTGATTTTATTAAACATTAATCAGTTACAATTTGCGCCCATCGTGGGGCTTTTGTGTAATAGTTTCTTGAGAGAAATTTAGTATATTACACGCCAAAGACCACATTTCATCTATTCTCGATGAATAAGTGGAGGGGGCATTAAACATCTTCATATTGTATTTGTATATATATATATATATATATATATACACAGCGTTCACAGGCCTCTTTCGGCCCATTGCCTTTGTTGTATTGTATTGGATTTGTATCTCAGTTATTTACGGATCAATTAAGATGCAGTTTCGCTTTGTTGGACTTGCAACGTCAGACTCCACATTGGCAGCTATAAAAATCCAGTTATTTTCGATTTGTATTATCATTCCAATAGTTTTTTAGAGACCTGAGGAGAATATGAGGTGAGTCTAGGTGAGGATCGCGATTTATCGGCGTCTAAGATTTTAATATTATATCATTTCCATTGCTATCGGTCATCGAATAATCCTACTTACGATTTAAAAGGTTTTCTCGGGTAGCAAATCTCTCGTTTTGAGATTTGCTACCCTCTATGCGAAAATAGTATATTTCATTACGAGGCTTGAAACCAAGCTTTTCCCGTGCGAGTTGGAAGCCAGCGAGCGCGGGAAAAGCGGTTTTGCCGAGTAATGAACGATATTTTTCAGTATACCTCTCTGAAAACCACAATAAAATACTCAAAAAACAGAAAAATTTAAAGATAGAATCATAAATCAAAAGAGTGCTTTGAAAGTCGTAATGCTATTTATTAAGAGCACGGGAAAGCCTGCACGGGAAAAGTTTTCCGGTGCACTGCACGGGAAAGGTTGCCTTTCGCAACCAATAAACAAACATGAAATTTATATGTTTTCAGAGAGGTATACTGATTTTTTGTGGGGTGTGTAAATTAGAATGAATTGTCACAGTTAAACATATCTTTAAACATCTCTATTTTAGTATTTAGTATTTATTTTAGTTTTACATATTTTAATTCCAAGCAAAATATTTAAAGTTTTTGTCGTGACACACAGTACAAAATTTTGAAAATTGTTTTTTGCAATTTGACTTTTGTGTCATTTTTTTCTGTGAAAATAATTACTACAATATTTAATAAAGTACTTCAAAACTTTACAACTATTAACCTCTCAGAAAAACACCTTATCAAATTTGTAGATGTATTTACTTAACAGTCATGCACATTTTTGTCCGTGACTGACGACCAATTTAAACAAAGTAATAATAATATATAAATGTTAAGTGTTATTAACATTGCCAAACCACTGAAATGTGAATATATACATGTGTGATATAGGGCGGTGTTATTCTTAACACCGTAGGTAGACAAACACAGGTAGGTATTTGTGTAATTATCCGGACCGACTACTTAACGTGCCAATTCGTCAGCACGGCGAAGTGTACTGAAGTTTTGCATATCTACGAGAAAAATCTTTACCAATCTTTAGATTTGCAATAATACTTTTGAAGAAGTCTGGTTTTATTTCAACAACACCAATTGAAAACTCAGTAGCATTACAGAACTCATGAGCATTGAAACCGTTATTATTTTAATAGCATTTCTTTGTCGCACAAATATGAAAACTGATTTAATTAGCTTCAGAAAAAAACAGTTCCATTTAAGGAAATTATTATTTTTATTTATATTTTTTAAATAATTATAATTATGAGTGATTAAAGCCATACGTTATTGCCACAAAATCACAAAACAACCTTAGAAATACAAAAGGTGAATGAATAAGCATTTATTAAAGCAGTATTATAGCTAGAAAATCTACGTTTTTAAAATATTCAAGACGTATGATAAATAATTATACACTAATGTTCTCAAGAATCCATGGAATAAAATCTGAAACTCTTGTGTAGACAGCAGGCACATTTTCTGTTGCACATTTTGTTAATCCGAATGATACCACGCCGACGGCTATCCAGTTTTCTGTTTGAGATGTTTTGTGAAGATACATCAATGGACCACCGCTATCTCCATTGCAGGAACTTTTTCCTGCTTCTTTGCCAGCACAGATTTGGGAATTTGATACAAATACATTGTATTTTCTCCAAGTATTGGCACATTCGTTAACTGGTACTACAGGTACCTGTAGGGAGGATATTATAAATTAATTCTTTTGATACAAAAAAACATTAGCATACATACCTCGACTATAAGCTTTACATCGCTACTCCATTTGTTTTCAGTTTTTCCCCAACCAGCAACTACAACATTGGTATTGTCAAAGGTATTACCATTCAGTTCAGGAAAAATTGGTAAGCAGACAGGACTTATGAAATCTGGAAATATTAGTTTCGACTTATAAAATTATTTATAGATCTATCTTAATTTTATGTTACCAGTGTAAGCAATTTCCTCTTTCAGTCTAATCAATGCTATATCTGAATATTCGTTGACAATTACGCTTTCAATCTCGATATCTAAGGGTGGATCTGCACAGTATGGAGCGCCGTAGTTTTCGGTTCTACAGTCTTCTTTTGTTGCGATGTTGTGTTCGCCTAAACGAACACTTACTCTAAGGAGATGAAATTATGTTAAGAGAGGATGTTATCTACAGTAGAGCTACTAAATATATTTTGAATGGAAAATTGCACTTTTGATATCTCGTTATAGAAAAAAAGAACTAAATCGTTTTGTAAGATGATAAGGTTACATAAAAACGAACAGTGTAACAATGGTACTTACATTGTATCTTTGATACAATGAGCAGCTGTCAAAACATATCTGCTATTAATCAAAGAACCTCCACAAATGAAATCGCTATAAAAACCTGTAACAAATGAAAGAATTAGAAGCTAAGTTGTAAAATTATTAATAACAAATAGTTTTAGACTAACCATTCTTAGATTCTATAAGAGCCATCCATGGAAATTCTCCAAGTTCCGATTCAACTCCACCAAAAATTCTTTTTTGTTCATATCTGCCGCACACGCTCTTACCAGGAAGCAGATTAGATTCGGTATTCCCTGTAGAATGATATCAAAATTTGAATAACGTAAGGTAACGAAATTATTACTTACTGGCTAATGCTGCATGTAGAAAATGTAAAGTAAAACAAAAAAGAGTTAACTTTAAACCTAACATAATTGCTGAAGCTTTGGGTTGTAACTATTTAACGCTTACTACTGACAGTCGCTTAAATATGTTAGAGCTTTCTGATAACCGAATACATAAAACCCAAATTTTCTGGAAAAATTATAAATTATAAAAAATGTATCTGTTGGTTTTATGGTACGCACATTAAAAGCTTCTAAAACATATTTTATTACTTTCTTAAAGGTCGTTAATCAGCAACTAAGTGCCATTCTTCCATAAAATCTACATTTTTCTAAATATGTTGGGTAATTTTTAACATAAGAATAAGTTAATCAACGAAGAATACCAATTACATTATTTTATTATTAATAAAGATAACTATTGCAATTCAGGAAAAAACAAATTATATTGGTGTACTGTACAGATGTGTATTAAATTTAGGATCATTTTCCCATAAATGATTTTTGAAATTGGAATTTCTGCCTTTATGGACGCACATATGGGAAATGTTTTAGTCAACTTTATCTTCCTTATGGTTTCCTTCTTTTTTTATTATCATCTCCTTTAATACCTTACTTAATACAATAGTTATTACTTATTAATAAAAAAGAAACGTGGATAAAAAAAATTATTCAAAATACAGGTCGAGTCCAGCAATTACTTGAAATCTCTTGCCCACAAAGCATTTCCTCTTTGAATTGCCATGGAAATTCGTTCAAGTGATAATCATTTTTAACTGTTTCTTGTACATTCCATTAATTGCTTATAAATGTCTTCTATGAAATGTTTACTTTTTGTCAAGATGGGCCTAAAGAAATTGGAACGAATGTATAATAATCGTTAGATAAAGAACTATATTTTTTCTTTTTTAGCTTCTCTGTTTTCTGGGTTGAGGAGCTTGGAAAAGCACCATTTTGAATTAAATCAAACAGAGTTAGGGTGTCTACGTAGTAAAATCCCACATAGACATTTACCATAACAATAAGACCAATAAGACAATAATACCATCGACTATAGCATTTCAATGAGAAAGTTCAAGTGCCGATTGAAGACCAAAACTAGCCAAAGCTCTGTATAATCTAATTTATTTTATTATGTCTTGAAATACCACTTTTGGGTCATTCCATGTCAAATCATCACAAAAAATGAACTTTTCAACCCGACCATTTCAGATTTTCGTAGAATTTGGTAAAACGGTATTAGGACATAAAGTAACGTACGTATTGTGATGATTTTCCTCATTATTTGAAAATCATGAGTTTCTAATTCTAATAAACGTTCAGTGTTGATTTTCATTGCTAATCATAAATTGAATTTTTAAAATGATTAATTGTTAAAACGATTCAGGTTTGAGTTAATTTTATTTATTTAATACATGTATATAGTAACAATTTTTATCAGGAATACAACTTTGGGGTTTACAGGATTTCACTTCCAGTTAAATCTGAAAAAGAAAATGTATCAGTGATAAAGGTTTACAAGACATTACAAATATTATCAACAACAATACAGAAATAGTCTTGACGACCATAAACAGTTAGTTGGTAATACAATTGATAAATAGACAATAATAAAATTACCGAGCTACAGAAATAATGAGCAAGGTCAAGCTATTTTAAATAAAAACTAAAAACTATCAAAATACATGTAAAATAATTGCATAAAATAGTATATTAAAGAACAAGTTTTATAAGGATTGATTTGGCGCACGAATCCCAAGTTAGAAAACGAGCCGCAGGCGAGTTTTTCTATGGGATGAGTGCGCCAATGCCCTTATAAAACGAGTATTTTATGCTATTTTTTTCTAATTTGCGCCCCCTTTTTTCTTATTTTAATACAAAAAAAATATTTTGGTCGTCTAGAGAATTTTGTGTTAGTTGGTAACACACGGCGCCCACTTGAGTTTTTGAATCATTTGTCATCATCCGTCACTTCAAATAAATTAGTTATTACTTTTGTTACTTTATTAGTGTTACAAATAAATAAAATATGAGCGAAGACAACTTAATTTGCACTCCGCCCGAAATTCGCGAAAAAAAGCAAAGATGATTCAATCGATGATACGTGTCTTGTTTATAGTACCATAAAATTACAAACATGAATTGGACTTACTGATTTGTCCAAGCAGATTTGATGTAGGTACGAGACTTGTTTATGTTACTAATTAGGAATATCCAAAACCTAACCTTCTTTTCAAGTAAAAATAGACCATAACTTCAAGTGAAATTTCATATAAGTAACAATCAACAAACAGCGAACCAATTCAACGATATTAATTAAAAATTTATCGGAGGTTGACAATTTTGACAGATACTTGCAGTTTGAAGTTGTCACATTCCACGCATTACCCATCCAACCCTTAAAAACTAAATAACCCTATAATTCATTAAAGTACAGTGTACTTTTATAGATAGCCATAAACGACTCCTACTGATAGACGTTAATAAACGTATTACAAACGCAAATTAGAAAAACAATATATAAGGTTTCCATGTGGTAGTTAGGTAAAAGGAGAGAGAAAAAATAAATAACATTAAAAATGGTTGTAAAATAATGTATCCAAAAATAAATGTAAAGTTTTATAAAGAAAACAATAAATAAAATATTTAAGAAGTTATCCTGAGTTAACAGTGTCTCATTAATAGTAATAATAATAATAAAAAAAAGAGTTACAGAAGAAGAAAGAAAATCAAAATTAAAAGCTGCATGTACCAGCAAATTGAAAAGTTAATTTGTAAAAGCCGTAAGTGATCATTCCATAACCTAAAAGAATACATATTTTAAAGATAAGTACTAAAGTAATAAATATAAATTAAAACTTACCTAATCAGAGTCGTCACTTGTGTTTTCATAAGTGAGGTTACATTTTTTTTTCAAGCAAATGTCAAAGTCGACAGTGCATGGGGATAAAAGGTTTCCCATTTATTAAATTTTCTCATTGCATATTATAGTAATATTATTATATAAAATCCCGGAACAACAAAACTCTGAATTCTTAAAAGAAACCCATAAAGGAGTTCAGTATTGGTTTCAGAATTAAAGCACAGTATAATAAAATCGACCCTGAGATAAACATTTTAAAATTCTTTTATTGTGTGATTGCAGATAAAAATAAAATCAAATTAAAATTAAACATCAAAATTCTACAACATCACAGTATGTGAAGTTAAAGCCTTCAATGATACACAGTATTCATATAGCAGGACTGTAAACATGATAAAAAATGTAAAATTTGCGCTTACAAAATGAATAGAAACAATTCATAAGATACACGATAGGTCATGCGTACAGGAATTATCTGTAAATTCTCCACATCGGTAAAAGTGAGATTCAACTGTTTCGAAACCTAGTCTGAGTCTTACGACTATTCTGATAATATGCCTTTTGAGTAATGGTCTACAGTTTGCAACCGGTAATGTGTTCAATCAATAGCTCGGAACTTTGTGAGACGCAGCTTTCAAATCTTGCTTGATACTTCATGTCGTTGACGCAATCGAATGGATGATATGGAGCCAATTCTGTGATTGGTTTGGTCCACACTCTTTGCTTACTAGATATTAAAAAAATATTATTTCTGCACACTAGTTTACAATCAATTGAAGTCCGTGAATCTGAATATTTTCCAATTTCATACGTGCCCTCCTATTTCTTGTGCCCGGCGCAGTTCAGTAATTTTGCTAGCTGGGATGGTTTCGGTATATAAAGAGGCTTTCGAGGTGAAAATTATAGGTGTTTTGAGATGTTTTTCTCTTCATTCTTCGAAAATGTCTTTACATGACATCTGTAACAATGTTCAGATTCTTTGTTCTTTGTTCAGATCTGTAACAGATTTCTCCTGCTATCGGGGCTAGCTGATGTCACTATCTTTACTCTGTAAAAGTATGAACTCGTGATCGAAAAGTGAACAAGAGTTTGTGGTGGTTTTCTGAAGATTATGTTCGTCGACGAACAAAGTAGAAGAGTCAAAAAGAACGACAAAACAAGCAAATAAGTAACGATCTAGAAAAACCTCATAATAACCAAGAGAAAAGCTAATAAAAATATAATATTGTGAGAGCCTAAGAAGTTCAAGATGGGTACTCAGAAACTGTCTACTGTACTGTATACCCGAAAGTTATACAGATTTAAGTTTTCAATGTAAACTCTATCAAAACTTGTTTTTCATTAGGTAAACCATGCCTGATGCATATAATTACAGAATTTCTTTAAAATATATTATAATGTATACACGCGTTTCCTTTCCTTTATACACATATGCCACACTGGACTAGAAACGCTTGAAACGAAGATCACGCAGAATAACCAAGTAAATATTATAGATAGATATAGTTCGTCTTAAAGTGAGTATTCTGCGTGCTAAAGATATGCACTGCTATCTTTAGGGGAATCTCGCTCAGACATTGTCAGTTATATGCAGTGAGCTATGGCCTTATCTATCTTTCAAACTAAACGGAATCTAGAAGATCTCAACAAGTCCTCACGTAAAATTTTATGTTATTTACAAATCTCTTTTGCAAAGAATTTCATCTAATACTACATTATTTGTTTCTAATAGTAACTTTTATCTTTTATTAGTAGCAGTAGTATTATAAAATGTGTATTAAATGAACATTTGCTTTTGCTACACACAATAATTATTTATTTCAAAGTTCCTACGAATTATTAAAAATTTTATTACCTATTATGTATCCCTGCGGTAGGTAAATTTAGAAAAATATCGTGAATTCAATACTTACATGTATAAACTTCTGCTGCAGTTGGAAAATCACTTTCTAATTACTACCATAATGAGTGTGCGGAATTTGTAATCTTGGTTGATATCAACTGCAAATACTTTCTTCTAAGCTATTCAGTAATTAAAAAGCAATTTCAGTAATTCTAGTACAGAATATTTTTATTAGAGTTAACATTTTCGAGTTGCGATTATTTGTAACGTCTTGGATATACTGTTACTGTTTTGTTATTGTTAATATTTCCTGGTGGCTGTTGTTGTGATTTGTTGTTGGCAATTGTTATTTTATGTTTTGGTTATTGTTGTTGTTTGCTTATTTCGTTATTTTGGTTATTGTTATTTTTGACACCGAATTTTGACCGCAAAATGGAAGAAATTGTTAAACAGCAACGTGAAAAGTCCCTGGAACTTTCAGAGAAGCAGGTGGTAATGAATATTACGAATTATCATTTTAATCAGGATAACAACGATTCTATCAACTGTAATTTAGGAAAATATCAGAAATCAGTGGTGTTTGCGAAAAGACTCTGTTTTACGTGCGACAGGAATATTCATCACCTGCTGGACTACAACCTCCAAAGAGAAGGCCTAAGAAGCGAAAAATTGGTACTTCTCGTGATTGGTGTCAGGAGCCATATTCCTAGAATGGTGCATAAATTGGTTTGTCACAACATAGGCTGACAATAAATTCCATATTAGCTGTTGTAAATGCCGAAGGGATTTTCCCCAACTTTTCACAGGCCACGCTACATCGATTGCTGGGTGATATGGATTTTGTGTTTGTAAAACGTAAACAGAAATTCAGTTTTGTTTGAAAAACCAAAAATCATCTTCTGGCGTTATCGTTATTTAAGCGCAATTCGTAGATACCGTGTAGAAGTGTACTGCATAAAGTATTTGGATGAATCATGGGTAAGTGTCGGTCACAGTGTGAAAAAAGAATGGGTTAATAAAACAGTTACATCTCAACGTGATGCTTTTGTTCGTGGTCTGAAAACAGAATTAAACGCTCCAATAGCTCATGGTCCACGATTCCTGTTATTGCACGCAGGATCTAGCAGTGGATTTGTTGATGGTGCAAAGCTCTCGTTTTTGGCAAATAAAAATACTCTGGACTACCATGACGAAAGGGATGGACCTACCTAGATTGGTTCGAAAAAAACTGTATTAAACTGTTATGGTAATAGACAATGCCCACTACATTCCTAACAGTACAACACTAAAAAAAGATATGTAAGAATGACTTCTGTCAAAGGACCTATTTTTTAAGACTACCTAAAATGCGAGTTACTTGATGTAGTCAAAGCTTTCAAAGCAGAATATGACAGATACATCATAGACGATATTGCAAAAAAGCACAATGTGAAGATCCTTGAGGCTCACACCCTATCACTGTGAACTCAATCCGATCGAAATGGTTTGGAGTGAAGCGAAAAGTTAACTGGACGCAACGCGAATTTTACAGAAAATGAAATACTACGTAAACCACGTAATAGCAACAGCAAGAAAAATGTGGTTGAGTTTGACAATTTGTTGGATGATATCGAACCGATCATTATAAATATTAATAAAGGGGATAGTGATGATGATGATGATCATAATGATGATAATAGTGAAATGGAAACTAAAAGTGACAACGATTAACAGAAAAAGGAACTAAATATAATGGTGTACAGTACTTTGAGACGAACTACAGATAGATTTAGATACATATACATGTCTTTTATGATGAATGGTGCTCTCGTGTACAAAGTTAACGTATTCATCTAAAATTATTAATGTTATTAAACTTAAGAATTATGTAAACAGGTGTATCAATTTTAAAATATTTTTTGCTCAAATTTTATATACTATTATGGACTAGATTTCCTGAACTGTAACATGTCTTAAAAAGGACCCAAACAACTTTTAACAACGACTTTTTAACAATAAAGGAAATTTCAATGTTAAAGACTCATTATTTTAATTATATTTATCTATCATTATATTCATTAAGCAGTTTGGGAAGATTATCTATAATTTATTTTCACTATAAGAAGTTACAACCGTGGGTCGGTCAGGAGTTGACCCCGTCACGTTCAGCTTATGACGTAAAGGTAATTTGTAATTCATCGAAAGTACCCTAAAATTCTTTGAGCTGTGTTTGAGGTGTAATTCCGTGCATCCATGGTGTAATAGATTAATAAAACAGCACTATTTTTTGGTTTAGGCAATCCTTTCTGAAATCACGCCGAAAGTCATCGCGTATAGTCTCTTTTACCTCTGGCTTACGTAAAACCACAAAGTGGTCTATTTAATAAAATTCAATGGTGAGAAAGAACCTGTTGATCGCATTGTTGATCGCTGTTTGAATTGTAGTAGTTGTTAGGAAAACTAAAATAGAATTTTGAAACTACTTGCTGTCTTGCATCAGGAATGTAAAAGAAGTTTTTGGTTAATATTACAGAAAGGATTAGAAACAGCGGCTTACTCTTTATGACATTCCTATATTCTACTAAATATTTAACTAAATATAACTAAATATTACTAAATATATAAACATGCCAAGAAATTGGTATGATTAGAAGTGGATATGAAAATCTTAGAAATGTGTATAACACGTAAATATCTTCGTGTTCTAGGTACGGTTTGTCTAGAATATCTTGGATACGGTTAGAAATTGGTTACTCCTAAGCCATTCTTAATCTAGGATCTGATGGCATATCCAAATAAATCAACAAAATTTTAAAATTCTCAAAGAAACGCCGTCACCCACAGACTATATTTATTAAATAAATAATTTATTTAATTTATTAAAATTCAAGATAGGATTAATGACTAATTTTTTACAAGAACCCAAAGGAAATTTTTGTAACGCTAAAACTTTCATATTTGGCGAAATCTTAAGTTACATAAATACAAAGATATAGTTGGGAAAATTTTATAGCAGCGTTAACCAATATTTTTATATTAAACTTTTATGTATATTTAAGTAAATACAGTCAAATCTTTCGATTTTACTACTGCGTGACATCACTGGTTATCGCCAAAAACTGGAGTATATATTCGACCGAATGCGAGGTATACTGCATAGCTGTAACCAGTCTCAAAGATCATGTTGTATCTACAGTTAATTGCTTTTTGTTTAATATGTTTTGCGGGTGTTATTTATTGTAGTAAGTACTAAAATTTGTTTTTTAAATTTCTAATAGACTTCATGCAGTCCATTATAGTATTGTATTACAGGAAACCCCAAACTTGATCTGCTTCCTGGTAAGGATGTTTGTGGCATACAAGAAAATGCAAGAATTTATGGAGGAGAAGAATGTGAGATTGGGGAATTTCCATGGATGGCACTTATAGAATCTAGGAACGGTTTGTACAAAACACTTACATTAATGTTCATTATTTGAAAACTTTTGTAATTTATATTTGTCTTCTTTTCATCGCAGCTACTCACAGAGGTTTTATTTGTGGTGGATCTTTGATTAATAACAGATATGTGTTGACTGCCGCACATTGCATCGATGATACAGTGTAAGTATTGTATGTTTTAACTTAGATAAGCCCTTGTCTTTTAATAATTTTTTTTTAATTTAACTTATTGATATACGTATGTATATTTAACTTAACTTATTAAATTTTCAGTGTTAGTGTTCGTTTGGGAGAACACAACATAGCAGAATTTAACGATTGTAAGGGTGGCAACACCGGTGCAGTATACTGTGCAGATCCACCCCGAGATGTCGGAATAGAAGAAATACGTGTTCATGAACAATACAATGCTGACAAGTTTTATTCAGATATAGCCTTGATTAGACTCCAGGAAGAAATTACCTTTACTGGTAAAAGCGTATAAATTCTTAAAGGAAATATTTTATATAAAGTAATCTTTAATGCTTGTAGAATTTATAAGTCCTGTGTGCTTACCAATCTTCTCTGAATTAAGAGATAAAACGTTCGCAAATACAGACCTTACTGTTGCTGGATGGGGCAAAACTGAACATGGAAAATGGGCAAGCAGTGTAAAGCTAAAAGTCAAAGTACGCATGGCTTTATCAGTTACCTTTTTAAACACTTAATTTATTTTCTCATCTACTACAGGTGCCAGCAGTACCACTTTATCGTTGTACTACAATATGGGGAAGATACCAGGTTTATTTACAACCGTCTCAAATCTGCGCTGGGTTAGAAAGTGGGAAAAGTACTTGTAATGGAGATAGCGGAGGCCCATTAATGTACCTTGACAAAACAGACGAACAAGAGAATTGGACATGTGTTGGTTTAGTGTCGTTTGGAATAACTTTTGGATGTGCCCTGGAAAATATACCCACAGTCTATACCAGAGTATCAGAATTTATTCCTTGGATTCTTGAGGAAATAAAAGAATAACTTTGTTAATTTTCAAAACAGTAAAGAAATTGTTAAAACTATAGTATCATTTCAATAAATGCATTTATGTAAATTATTTTCAGTTAGTTTTATTGTAACAACTGTAAACCTTTTTTGCAAAAACCCTAATCTCGTCATATATCGTAAAGTATTTACAGTAAGTTAATCAAACTTAGCAATCTCTACTAAGAAGCAAAAAATGGTGGAAATATATACATTTTCCTAAACCGATTCTTGATGATGTATGACGTGGCGATACATACCCAAATATATTTTTTATACGGTTTAGAACAAATCAAAGCAAAAAAGCGGTTTATAAAAGATTTCACTTGGCAGTTAATGACTGCTATTGAAACCACCTGTAAGTTGTTAGAAGATGTTCTACTTTATATTTTCCAATAAAGATTGTCTGCTCCGGCTTGACACCTTGGGAGATACTGAAAATCAAAGTTCAGTTTTTAAAACTTTTACTGGTTATATTTTAGCCGCTATTTAACTTAGGGAACAGAAACTTGACCAAGTTTCAGTGCAGTATACGTTACGAGTCGCTATAAAGAGCACTAAATAAAGCGATACCGGTTTACTTCTTAAAATCCCTATTTATAAAATCTATCGTTTCAGTGTTATTAACTGTTTATCGATTAATTAGGGAAATAGGTATATTTTAAATATCTTATATTTATTATTTTGATATACAATTGGACCATTACTACTAGACAAATGCACGATTATGCACGGACCGAGAACTACATTTATAAAGTGTATCATTATGATTAGCGATTAAATTAGACTTTTAAACAAGCATTTTTTTAAATTTCCTTAGTTTGCAGGTTTTGAAAAATGTGGTGAACTATTCGTCATTAAAGACTTATTAACCACACGCAGAATTTAGTCGGGCTTCACTCTCGTGGACTAAGCATTCTGCTTGTGGATAAAATATAACTTTAATCACTTATACGTAGTATAAATAAATTATTTAAAATATACACCAAAGCGCAATAACGTTTTTGCTAAAGCTAATAATAAGAAAAGTTACATATTGGTGCGTACTTTCTGGGTTTTGCTGTATATAATAATATAATAATAATAACTACTACAACCCATAACCTAAACCAAGGCCCCAGAAGCTATAAGCTTGTGCGGGAGAGAGGGGGCGATTATTATTATTACGTAGGCTCTACGTGCGCCTGCAGCCGACTTACAGATGGAACAGCGCAAATCCCACATTTGTGTCACAGCTAAGGAAAACTGCAGAAAACCTTAACCAGATCTGCCGGCGCCGGGAGTCGATCGCGGGCTGCTTGGGTGAAAGTCCGGCACGCCAGACATTACACTACCAAGGCTGTAGTGTAATGTAAGTACATATATTGTCATGATATTTGGCAGACAAAATAAAAAATGCACCCACTTAATAGTTTTAAGTATAGATATGACTTTTTAAAAGACACGTTAGTTGGGTTGCCTAACCTCACTTTCAAAATTATTATTTTTAGCAATTTATTTTTTAAAAAGCTATAAAAGGGTTTATTATAGTTAACATGCACACTAGCACACAATAGTTAGAAAAAGGATATTTGTAAAGCTGATTTTCTCTAGAATTTAGGTAATTTTCCTTAGTTCAACTAAGCATGTGAGACGATGATCGCAAATGGCAATTAGATTAAGTTGCGGCCTTAGTTAATGCAAGATTTAACCTAAAACAGACAAAGTGTGTTGTAATAAGGAGGTGTACAAGTACTTACTACCTTACCTGAGCTTTTTATAAAAAAGAAATATGTTGCAAGTTAACGAGATTTCGATACCATTAAATTTTCTTCTTTTGCAAAATTTTCCAGTTATTGGCTAAATAAATTTGATGGAGTATTGTGAAGTGGTTTCTTTGCCACAGAATAGAGACTATGTTAAATATTGGGGCTGCTTTTTGCAAATGATATGAGTGGAATAACATGTAAGTATGTGTGGATTTGCATCGTATTTAAAAAATACTGTATTTAGCTTGAATTTTCATTTTGTTGATATCTGAAATTATGTAAATAATGTTTTTTAGTATATAAAGTTTGAATTTGTGAGATAGGAATTTGTAAAAAGGTATTTTTAAGTAATTAGGTTAGTTTTAATTAAGTAATAGTGGTGTAAAAACGAGATGTCATAGACAATCAATCGTGGCTTTATTTTGTAATGGGAACATGAATGTCATTTATTTATTTATGTATGTATGTATGTATGTATGTATGTATGTATGTATGTATGTATGTATGTGTGTGTGTGTGTGTGTGTGTGTGTGTGTCTCTGTGTGTGTGTATGTATGTATGTATGTATGTATGTATGTATGTATGTATGGATCTTTTCAATAGATCTTTTATTTATAAATCCATGCTGAAGCTCTGTTATATCATTTTTTAAGGTACTATATAATTTAATATGTATTGATGGTTCAAATATTTTAGCTGGCGCGGACAGTATAGATATAGGTCGATAATTCGTAACTTTACATTTATCACCCGACTTATGTACTGGTATAACTTTGGTTATTTTCCATTTATCCGGAAAGGTATTTGTTTTTAGAGCAAGATTATATAAAACTGTTAAAGGATAACTAAGGAAATCCCGGCACGCTTTAAATATATACGGAGGTATTAAATCTTGACCTACAGATTTTTTGGGCTTAAGTTTTTGCATTACCGCTTCAACCTCTTGGACATTTACTGTATATAATGTTATGTATCAGTATTACTATTTATGGTTGCATTTAGGTTGGGCTCCGATATTATTTGATTAACGTTATACGTCGAGTCGTTACTATACACGGATTTAAAATATTCTGCAAATAAATCTGAAATTTCAGTTGAATTGTTAGTCACTTTTTCTTCAAATTGAAAGTTAACTAATTCAAAGTTGCCACGACGTTTTCTATTTACAAAATTCCAAAACTCGTTTGTATCGTGCATGATTCCTTGTTCTATAGTCGTGACGTATTCGGTGTAAGCTGTCTTTATACCCTTTTTAACCTTTTCACCTAACCTACAATATTCTTGCAAATGGTAATCCGAGATATTTTTGTTTTTATGATATCTTTTTTAATTTAATATTATTAATAATTTCTTTCGTATACACGAAGTAAAACGATAAAATTGTTGACGATACGCTTTTGGAACTGATTCGTCAAGTACACTGTAAAATAATGAATAAAATTTATCTACCGCTTCATTTATATCATTGTAACTTTCTAGATCGTGGCAATCAGTATCTCTCAGCAAAACATACAAGAGTGGAAAATCTGCCTTTTTAAAATTATAGAAATCCGCTGTATCTCCGGATGTGTGTTTGTGTTTACATGTAAAACTGCATGTTACTGTTAATACTGGATGGTATTCATCCAAAGGTACAATCGGATCATTCTCATGTGCCCCTGTCGCGAGATTACTAATTATCAGATCCAGTGTCCGTCTTTAAAAATTTTTTATATTATTTAACAAATTGACATTTAAGATATTGAGAAATTGTTGTAATCGTCTCGTATTTGCATTACCATTTGAAAAATCATACCCTGTTCCACTGATGCAAGACAAATTGTAGTCTCCCGCAAAAATAACATCATTATTTAAAAACAACTCCGTGTGTTCTATAACATTAAAATAATTTTCATAAGTTTTATAATCAGTTTTAGGAGGAAAATAAGCACCGTTGATAATAATATTTTTGCCAGCTAAGTATATTTTAACAAATACTGTTTCTAAAGCAATATTTAAATTTATAATTTCAGATTTATATTTTTTATGAACTGCTATCAAGACACCCCCGCCCCGTTTAGATCCAGCAATGATTTGATTACGATCAACTCTGTAGACAGTATAGCGAGAATCAAATAGTTCATTATTATATATACGAGGGTGGTCCCAGAAGTACCCGACCTGACCAAGAGGTGGCGGTAGTTGTTTGAAAATATCACTGTATTGAAAAGTACGCAGTCTATAAAGCATATGTTTCAAGTTTGAAAGCGCCACGTTGTTCAGTATTTGTTTGGCAGCCATCAATAGTGAACGTTGTCAGTGAATTTGTGAAAATGGAGAAAATTGGTCATCGTTATGTGATACAATACTTTTATTTGAAAGGCCTCAGCCCAACCAATATAAAAGCTGAACTGGATTCTACTCTAGGTGAGTCTGCTCCTTCGTTTACAACAGTTAAATTTTGGGTAGCTGAGTTTAAACGAGGCCGTACGAGCTGCCAAGACGAGCATCGCAGTGGTCTACCAAATGAGGTGACGACTCCAGAAATGGTGAAGAAAATCCACAAAGCGGTACTTGATGATCGTCGACTGAAAGTGCGCGAGCTAGCAGACATTACGGGCATTTCAAAAAGTGCAGTACATCGCATATCATCTGAAAATTTGGACATGAGAAAGCTGTGTGCAAGATGGGTGCCGCGTTTGCTCACACTCGAGCAAAAACAGTGTCGTGAAAATGTTTCAATTGAGTGTTTAGCGAAGTTTCACAGCAACAAAGCAGAATTTTTGCGCCGTTTCGTAACAATGGATGAAACATGGGTCCAGCATTTCACACCCAAGACAAAAGAACAATCGAAACAATGGACTCAAAAGGGAGAACCGGCTCCAAAGAAGGCGAAGACCGTTTCATCTGCAGGCAAGGTTATGGCGTCTGTTTTTTGGGACGCGCGTGAAATAATTTTTATTGACTATCTCTAAAAAGGAAAAACTATCAACGGCCAGTATTATGCAAACTTATTGCAACGTTTGAGCGAAGAAATCAAGCAAAAACGGCCGCATTTGGCTAAAAAGAAAGTGTTGTTTCATCACAACGCCGCAGCTCACAAATCCGTTATTGCAATGGCCAAAATTAATCAATTAAAGTTTGAATTGCTACCTCATGCACCATATTCGCCAGATTTAGTCCCCTCGGATTATTTTCTGTTCCCAAACTTGAAAAAATGGCTCAGTGGTCAAAGATTTTCCAACGATGAAGAAGTGATGTCAGCAGTTAATGGCTATTTTGAGGAGCAAGACAGTTTTTATTATAAAAAGGGTATCGAACTTTTTGAACACCGCTGGGAAAAGTGTATAGAGCTGAAAAGAGATTACGTTGAAAAATAAATAAATCTTTTTCCAAAATTTTTGTGTTTTCTTTGTTGGGTCGGGTACTTCTGGGACCACCCTCGTATATCAGAGTCCAGCCATGTTTCCGTCAGAATAATTGCGCCATAATTAGTGCTTGCAAGATTGGTTTGAAATAAATTAAGCTTTGTGCGCAGCCCTCGTACGTTCTGGTAGTAGATTTGAAATGATTTATTTTTCATAAGATACTAGTTAAACTTTAAATTTATATATTTATCAATAGGAAACCAACAGATGTTTATCTCCTTTCTATAGCCAATTTACAATAAATGTATGTATTTTTATAATTATACTGTATTTAATTTAAAGTAGAAATGTAAAAGAAAAATAAAATTAATATACATTATGGAAACCTAACTGGTTTTATTTACTAGATACCACTTCTTTTTACATGCCTCCTCTACCTCTTTTTCTGTTTTTATACGTATCTTTTTGTTATTATTGTTGACCATAATAGTTCCGTCTTGTGACAATACGTTCTTCATACAGAAAATCTCTACGCATTTTTTTAATAGAGTTACTCGAACTTTAGTTAGATCTTCACGCACAGTAATACCAGACCCTTTTAATTTGCGCTTAGAGTTAAAGACTTGTGAACGGTACCCATAACCGGTAAATTTAACAATTATAGGTCTTTTAATGCCTACCTTAAAAGCACCCACACGGTGACATCTGTCAATGTGTTCTTTTAGGATGGGAACCTCCAATTTGTTTTTGAAGAGATGTAAGACCTCGTTACATGCATCTTCTCTTGCATTTTCTGCGATTCCAAATTTCCGTACACTATTCCTGCGTGTGTACTATTCTAGAGCGTCTATCTTATCTTCCAGTACAGTCTTTTCTTCTCGGACCATCAGTAGTTCTTCTTGTAATTCCACTACTATTGTGTCGCTTGCTTCTAGTTTTACCACTAACTTTTCTATCTTTGTTTCAAGTTTTTCGAGGACCTTTTCAGAGATCTTGTCGGCTATCTTATCGACTATTTCTGCATCTGTTGTTAACGCATTCAATGCGATATCTTTAATGTGTTTACTCGGATTTAGTTAAAACCATGTTTATTTATCCTTTAATATTGCTTAGGATTGTTAACTAATATGATTACGATACTACTGTATTTTGAGGAATGAGTGGCGTTGTAATTTAGATATATGCAGTTTAAAATATAATACACCAGCCGGTTAACACGTCTACTCAACTTGAGTATTCATGCGAGAATGTTATATACCAATAGATAGGCAATTTCATAAGCTATCAGTTTATCTAATCTGTTTAAGGATTAGGTAAAATTTATAGACAATAATTTGGTTACGGTATAAATCAAATGTCAAAGTTTTTTTAGTTTAGACCAAAATTTATCGTAGATTGCAATTGTTTCCCAGACGGGTATAAAAACTCGGCCATTTTTGTAACAAACTCTCTTTCAATTTACATCTTTCATACAGTGCACACGTGTGAAGAGTAAGAATTAATTTTAAGGTTATGTTGTGAGTCAGAAAATATGTAAACAAAGATGTCACAATGTATAGGTTACCTTTTTTTGAAAAACGTTAAAAGGGTTTTTATATTTATCAAAGTTCTGTGTTTAAATGTATCAAGTGTTTTTAATAATAATAACAAGTGCATTATAGTATATTAAAGTATTAGTTTCATAAGACTCGTTTTTATAATTTATAAGACACGCTAAAACGTCTTATGAAACGAATACTTTATACTATTTTTTCTATTTGCGTTATTTCATTATTAAACAATTAAAGAAATTACTTAGTTTTAAATAAAATTTGTTAGGGATATTTTGGTAAGTAGCATAGCAGTTGGCAACACTAGAAATTATTGAATTGTTCATAACCTCGCTTAATTCGCGCGACGTAGAAATTCTCATTCTTACTTCATATACACAAAGCCCGCTAGTAGCGGGCCGCTACTAAGCAGCAAGACCTCGTTCAAATTTGTCAGGTGTATTATAGGTACTGTTGAAAATTATTATAAATTCAAAGTAGAATGTATGCCAATATCTTTGTGACATAAATAATTGCTATTTAATGAATTAAAAACTTGGATGAAATAAGAATAATTATATTGCATTTCATAGAATAAATACCTCATTTGTCAAAGAAATTAATGAGGTATAAATTCAATAGTATTTTCAGCAAAGAATGATTTTTGTTAACAAAAATAATTATTCATTGAATCTTTTGGATATTATAACTTATAAGGTAAAGATATATAATTTTATAAAACTGAATTTTATTACGTTAAGTTTATCGTGAGCTATTAATTGTACATACACAACACAATGCATCCCATAGATGACAGTATCAAAATTTACAATTTCGTTAATAATAAAGTAAAAACCGTCACGCCCTTAACAGGGCTATTTATTATTCGGCGCATTTATGTGACCTGCAAGACTAATTTTGCAAGCGTTGCATTCCAGTTATAAGAACTGCGTAAATAAGATAAGTTTGACATTCTAAGAACAGCTGTCTAACAGTGATATCAACTTTAGAAAAAATGTTACTTTTTACAGTATTGTAAAAAAATTCATTAGGACACGCAAATATAAAAAATTATTAAAGTGGTAATTTAAATAGAAATAGATTTTTTTAATTTGATAATAGTCTTATCAAATCGTTGTTACGATTGGATGTTGTATATGGGTATGAAAAATAATGTTTAAATTAATTGTCTTATCACAATTCAAACAAGCAACTGGATTTGGAATTCAATGTATTAAAGCTATTTATTTGGAAAATTGGAAAGAGGCGATTGACCTTTCTTATTCATTTTATTGTTGAAGCATTTCAGCAAAGAGCATACACTTGCAGAGTTTATAATGATACAGCTGACAAATTGATGGCGTTACACATTTAAATATTTACTTGAGGTATTTAACAGTAGTTAATTTTAGCACTGAAGAATTATGTTGTCAGAAATATTACTCCTAAGATAAAGCGAATTAAACTATTTTGAGATTGATATTTCAAAGAATTGACATCCAAGCTTTATTTTCTTTTATTTCTTTGTTTGTGATAATTAAATAAATATGTGTTACATTAAAATAGAAACTTGCTTTATAGTAGCCTTGGTAGTGTAATGTCTGGCGTGCTGGACTTTCACCCAAGCGGCCTGGGTTCGACTCCCGGCGCTGGCAGATCTGGTTAAGGTTTTCTGCAGTTTCCCTTAGCTGTAACACAAATGTGGGATTTGCGCTGTTCCATCTATAAGTTGGCTGCAGCCGCACATTGGTCCTACATAATAATAATAATCGCCCCCTCCCTCCCGCACAAGCTTATAGCTTCTGGGGCCTTGGTTAAGGTTATGGGTTGTAGTAATTATTATTATTATTATTATTATTATTTGTTGCATATTACTGTGTTATTAGATCTGTATAATTATTTAGTGTCATATTGAAGCGACTCGCCTGAGAGCCTCAATTTTGTGAAGAGTTAGAAGCATCACAACAATTTAATTAGCCGGAGCACTTATTTTAAATTAAGGTAGGCGAGTTGTGAGTTTGTACGCCGTTTGTATTACGCCACCGCCGTCTGTTATTTCATCCCCTATATCGTAGTAATATGTAATGAAAAAGCGGTAACCCTAATCTGTGTGAATATAGATATATAATATATATATATATATATATATATATATATATATATATATATATATATATATATATATATATATATCTTGTAGGGAAACGCTGATTTGAACTAATTGTTTTTTGTAGTTGACTGTCACATTGGTACTTATGTAGTATGATTCAAATTGATTGAGGACGTTTTCAATTTCGCGCCATAGGTATTAGTGTATTTCACGTTGTTAGTGTAGCACTATTGAACGGTTTTGCGTCAAATTAAAGCGATAACTTATCACTTTCCCGTTTACATCGTTGTTCAGAGTTTTCGTCGAATTTTTGTTTTATTTTGCTTGTTTTCTTATTTTACAAAACAATTCTTTTCAGAACTACGGTTTGTTAGACGATTTTATTATCAAGTAAGTTTATTATTTATTTAAAATTAATAAAGTTTATAAACTATATTATGTTTAAGACGCCACTGTAAATACAAGAAGGATATAAATGCCTAAAGAGTATTTGTGTAGCCAACGTGACAATAATGTAACGTGGCGGTAAATTCACACCGTTCTTGATCATTTTGGATCACCCTGTATATTGTATATACAGGGCTTATAACTAGGACATCAAACGCGAGTTAACATTTAATCATTATTCAAGCCAAGTGGTGACCTAATTAAATGTATGCGAGATAAACGCCTCGAAGCGGAACGCCCACGATTGCAGGTGCAGTATCAAACCCACGGCCACGTGTGTGCATAACAAGCAGCTGCAATACTCAGAACTGTATCTAATGCATTTTCTATGGATTCCTAGAGGAAGTAGAACGCTATTATCACGTAGGCACAGCCCACGGCCACGTGTGGTCACTTGGAGGACTTCACACCCACAGAAAGGGTATATAAAGACCAGCACTTGATGGGACAGCTCAGACTGAGTTACAACGAAGCTTGGAAGATAGAAACGTTAATTGATGTTTACCTTCTTTCAAGCAATACTCCCAGCTTTAGTTAAAATTGTATAATAGTATTTAAGTGATTATGCAAGTGCATATTGTATAAATTCACTACGAATAAATATCCTATTGTACTTAACAATAAACTGTGTTTATTTTGTAACTTGGGCTCCGTCTTTTGCGTTTTTAAAATAAAGTACCATTTTTAAAAACGCCCTTCAACGACAAGAAACGTTAATTGGCGCAGTCGGTAGGATAGGCAAAAGGGCTCAAGACACCGTTTTTCGAAAATTAAAAGCACCGTCGAGTTCCTTGGCTTTTAAGTCTTCATTTGCCTATCGAATCAGCATCTGGGAACCAGCGATTCAAAGGACAAACATCGCCTGAGACCGTAGCCGTTTCCAGAGCATCACCTGTACGTAGCATCGCCGTTTCCAAGGGACAAGCATCGCCCGAAGAACGCATCGCTGCTGCAGAAGCCTGACTATTGGAGTCATTCCTGACTATTGGAGTCATCTTAACGGCAAAATTCAAGCCAACAATGAAGATAGAGTAAGAAACTAACTATCAATTATTATTGTTAAAGGCGCATTGCGCAAACAAATATCAAACAAGATTAACAATTTATTAATTTTAAGTTTAATACATACTAAACCCTTTAGACTTAAGATCACGTTGCTTGTAGTAAGCGAGACGGATTGGTGTATCAACTAGTGATACTTAATTTCCAGCCCACTTGCAAGCAATGGGTAGGCACCTTTAGATTTAAGATCACGTTGCTTGTAGTAAGCGAGACGGATTGGTGTATCAACTAGTGATACTTAATTTCCAGCCCACTTGCAAGCAATGGGTAGGCACCTTGAATAGGCCCTTACTAACATAAAAATCATTTTTATTACGTTTGTAATTTTCAAACTTTGTTTAAAAATGTTAAGTATTTATAAATTTTAACGTGCAAACGATTTACTAATCGTTTTCATGATTAATACTGATACGTCATCAGATAGTGAAACTGAATTACCGATTAACAAAACTTTTGTAAGATCTGCACCACGACCGATAAGTTTACGTCCATCTAAATTATCGATCAGCAAGCAAAGCCATACTACAATGGCACAAGGTAATCAACCTCAAGCACAACCCCAAGTAACACCAGCCCCTATTGTCCAACAATGTGTAGGCCCACCTGGCTTTCATACAAGCCTTTTAAATGAAATTCCAACCTATGACGGAAACCCCGTCGAATTATCTGAATATATTCGAGCTGTAGAAGACATTTTCTGCCAATTTTGGCAACCACACGACCCAGCGGCTTATATCAACAGACTTTTACTTTCCTCAGCACGCAACCGCTTAAAAGGCCCTGCCTTAGAGGTCGTAACTGGATAAGTATTTGATTCATGGTATTCTTTAAAAGACACCCTTCTTAGTAATTTTGGAGACCAACGATCGGAACCGAACATCCGGATCGATCTGTCTCGTATGAGACAATTATCACGAGAATCTCCCGTAGAATTCTATAATCGAATTAGATCCTTATTAGCTATACTAAATTCTAAAATTGCACTAGGCTCGGAAATACCAGAAATAAAAGAGTACCAAGCCCGAGATGCTAAAGATTTAGCTCTTAAGACCTATTTAGGAGGACTTTCCGAACCTTTTGGAAGTTTCCTTCGTAGTAGAGCGCCAACATCGCTCGAAGTAGCCTTAACTTATATAAAAGAAGAACTGGATATACGATATTTTCAAAATACACAACAAAATAACTCACAACCTAAGTCTTTACCACAACCAGCAATTGCAATAAACCACAGCCAACTTCTCAACCCCCTCAGTTTAAACCACAACAATACCAGAACGTATTGCCACAATTTATGCCTAATTTTAATCCCACTCATCAATTCAAACCAAATGTTAATAATACAAATCAATTTAAATTTAATCCAGTAACTCAGCAGTTTGGAAATAATTCCCGACCTAATGTTTTTGCACCCAAAAGAGATTTTCAATCACAAAATCGGCCAGAATCAATGCAAGCTAGTACCATTAAACCGAGACCGATACATCCTAATACATCCATGAGACCCCCTAATCCAAATTTCAATCGAAATATAAATCAACCCAATTTTATTCGACCAAGTCCCCAACCACGAAATTTCCTTTCTGAAGAATTATATTCAATAGAATTTCAAGAAGAAATCCCACCTGTTAATCAAATTAACACTGACTTTGAATACGACCACTACGATGAGACCCACGGAGAAGAAATTAACGAAAATTTTCGCGAAGAAGCCTCGGAAAACAATTAAAATCTTTTACATTTAACCCTAAATCATCTTTACCTTTTATAATTATACCCCAAACAAATGAAAAACTCTTACTAGACACAGGGAGTAGCGAAACTATCCTTTCACCCGAATTTGTTTATAAACATTACCCCGAATCCATTTTTGAATATCCTTTTGAAATTACAACCTCTCACGGTACAACGTATCACAATCAAGTAGCTACAGTTCCTATTTCCCTTTTACTCGATAAAATAGAAGGAAAACATTTAGTATACCTTCTTAATTTTCATTCCAATTACATTGGCATTCTTGGAAATGACTTGTTGAAGAAATTAGGAGCAAGAATCAATTTTCGTGGAAATTATATCCAACGAAACGGAAAAACCGTAGTACCATTCTTTTTCAACGAACCATCTCTTAAAGAAACTATATTAATACAACCATCCTATTTCGAAAATCCCGCTTCAAAGAAATCCAAAATTTTAAATACTTCAAACAACTTCACTCCGCAATTTGACCCAACATATATTAGTTTTAATCAACGTGAAAATAATTTTCCTTCACAAAATCTGTCGGAACAACATAAAAATGTTCAAGAAAAATCAGCTTCAAACAATACTTGTTACAACGACTTTGAAAATATTTTCCAAAATTTTCTAACTCAACCAAATAGAGAAAACATTGTCCTGACGGTAACTCAAGAATCAAATCCGAAGGATCAATCAAATTTAAATGATACAGAAATCTTTATTTCAAAACCTATTCGAATCAAAATCAATAACCTTGACAGCTATAAAAATCAAAATTTACGAAATGGTCCCAAAAAACGCAAATCTTATGAAGCGAAACTTGACCCAAAGTCAAAACGGATTAAAAGCAAACAGACCCCAATAAACAAAACACTCAAAAGGAAAATACATGCTAGAAAATATAACAATAGTTTACGCAAAACGAAGAAAAATACGAAATCCAACAAAAATTCAAGTCGTATTAACAAGGCCTGGTTGAAAAGAAATAACCAGCAACTAATGGAATACCTAAAATTTCAAGATCAAAATAAACAGATAATCCCCCTTAGGATCAATAATAGACGATTTACATATTTAAAGCCCAAAATGAAAATATACAACATCCGAACCTAAAACCCTTTAAAAATTAAAATGACTATTAGCAAAGAAAATTGAAAACGATTTGAAACTAAAATATTTTTATAGACCCATCTACTTATTATATTATGTAAATGTGATGCTAATTAACAAAATTCCCTTTTGCAAAATTCAAATTGCACACATTGCAACGATAATAAGAGTAGATAGATCTTTATATTACGCTAACGTGACCTCCATAGTCACACTTACAGCGAAATCTATTTTTAAAACGAGACCAGCTGTCTGTTCATCTCAAGTTACTTACTGATAATTCTTGCTGCAAGGAATTATTAAATTCAAATGATTACTTTGATAAAATAAATAAAACTGCAATTAACAAATTTACTCTTTCAAATAATTTTAACAATTTAATTTACCCAATTTTATAAATACTTCTAACTAAATGTCAATTTCAGACAACTGTATTAACCCAAGAATATTTAAATGCATATAATAAACATACGTAATACATAAATTAATACCTTCTTCAACTTTGCTTTTAAAATAAAACTCATAAATTTTATGGTACTTAAAAATGATAGAAATTAAATCGAACCATACCTGAAAATAATTATTAGAACCATCAATGGAAAAACTTTCCTGGAAATCGTTTCCCAATACAACAATTTTTATTTTAACATAAAAAGGACCAATTTCAACCTACAAATATTTATTTAAACTTTCTGAACTTCAACCATTCATCTGTATAATATATTTTAACATCGCCATACGTAATAAAAATTTAGTTTACCGCTAATACACCCCTTGATAATTAATGATGATACTATAAACATTGAAATAATCAAAAACTCCAGAACCTCATCCTAACCCTTACAATTTACAATGCTTTCTGAATACAAACTATTTTACCACGACAAATACATTCAACCACTATTGACATGGATTAATACAAGTTTTTAATCAACAAAATTAAAACAACCTTTAAATCTGACCCCTACGTCTAATCGCCCCTTTCACACTGTACACATGGACATATTTCACATCAATAATGAAAAATATCTTACTTTCATAGATTCTTTTTCAAAATTTGATCAAACCTACTATTTAAAATCAAGTAACATCATAGATGTTGTAGACCGATTATTGCATTCCATTATAACCTATACCACGTCGAAAATATTAGTCGTTGACGGCGAATTCGATAAACAACCTCTAAAAATTTTGCTGAACTGCACAGAATTAAACTACATGTAACCACCCCCTATAACCATCAATCTAATGCTACAGTAGAACGTTTACATTCTACGCTTCTCGAACATTATCGACTATTAGAAAACACACCTGAAGAAAGACAAATTTATTATTGTATCCTAGCCTATAATCACTCAATTCATTCAAACCTGAAATATATCCCTTTTGAAATCTAACCTTGACGCTGACGACGGTCGACGCTATGAAGAACTTATCCAAAAATTGACAACATCTACCGATACTCAAAAAATTATCCTACAAGAACAAGCCCAAATTTTAAATGATACAATCAACACCTTCAAAACCAATATTGAAACCCTCGCACAGAACCAAAACCTTCTAAATCAAAATCTCAATAAAATCATTCTCAATACCACTGTGAAAATTCGAGAAATCATTGGAACCCTAAATACGTTTACTGTATTAGATCAATCAATTCAATCTTTACAACTATTTATCACCACATGTATGGATCTCGAAACCTCGTTAACCTTTGCCCAAAACCATCAGCTACATTTATCTTTAATTGATAACAACGATTTGTTATAGATACTATCTCAAATCTCAAACACACTACAAAGACTACCTACCAAACAAACTTTGGATGTCCCATATCCCATTAACCATGAGAATCTACATCTTTATGAATCCTTAATTTGGATCAAGGCATATCAAAAGAACACCACACTCACTTTTATATACGAGATTCCTCTAATAAAACCATCCACAGATCACCTTTAACATAGCTATTATTGTTATTATCAATACTAACCTAATTATAATGACACATTAGTATTAGTATTATATATATATTATCATTGTTACTCTGTTCTATATTCATATTATGTATTCTATTATGTATCTATGTAATCTCCATATACTAAGTACTATTTTATTTACTGTCTTATTATGCATGCTTGTTATTATCAATCTATTTGTGAAATGTGACACCTCCTACTTTTCATTTAACCAGTCACTTTATTATGACCACTGAAATATTCTTCAAAGCATATTTCATTCTTGCGTGGGAGGAGTTAACATTTAATCATTATTCAAGCCAAGTGGTGACCTAATTAAATGTATGCGAGATAAACGCCTCGAAGCGGAACGCCCACGATTGCAGGTGCAGTATCAAACCCACGGCCACGTGTGTGCATAACAAGCAGCTGCAATACTCAGAACTGTATCTAATGCATTTTCTATGGATTCCTAGAGGAAGTAGAACGCTATCATCACGTAGGCACAGCCCACGGCCACGTGTGGTCACTTGGAGGACTTCACACCCACAGAAAGGGTATATAAAGACCAGCACTTGATGGGACAGCTCAGACTGAGTTACAACGAAGCTTGGAAGATAGAAACGTTAATTGATGTTTACCTTCTTTCAAGCAATACTCCCAGCTTTAGTTAAAATTGTATAATAGTATTTAAGTGATTATGCAAGTGCATATTGTATAAATTCACTACGAATAAATATCCTATTGTACTTAACAATAAACTGTGTTTATTTTGTAACTTGGGCTCCGTCTTTTGCGTTTTTAAAATAAAGTACCATTTTTAAAAACGCCCTTCAACGACAAGAAACGTTAATTCGCGGCAGCTATAGACAACGATAAGACAAACAAAAAAATCCCTATAACAATTTTTTCTCAGAAGCGTAGTTTTCGGAAAAATGCAAATAAAGACGGATATAATGTTTTTAGCACATACAGTAGTGTTTGTTATTTTTTTCAAACAAGATGTTTTATGAAATAAATAAAGATTAGTAAAAAGTTTCACAGTATTTATTAAAATATAATCTGACAATATTGTTTTGAACGGTGGTTACGAGTGGGGTGCTAGGCCACGCAAGTAACCAGCGCAGAGTTACGACTTGGGTGCGGGAAGGTTACGACTTGGGTGCCGAAGTAATCACGTGTCGCATGTGGTATAACAGTTTTTAGATGATAAGATTGATGCTGCAATAATTGTGGCATTTAGCTATTTGCTATATTTGACAAATGAACTGCAACTAACATTAAAAAATAAGATTTACTAAAATACTCAGGAAAATTATAAATTCCCATATTGGTAAATTGGTTGAAAAAGACAAACGTTACAAAATAAGAACATGATATTAGTACGTTCCTACTCAATACAACTTCATTTTTACTCTCTTAACATCCGCAGTTGTTAAATTTTCTTCTGCTTCGTTACATCTCAATTCTTCACGTAAGATCCTCATTTGGCGTTCTGCTATGCCTTCCACAGCTTTTCTCTTCAACTATTTGAATAGGCTACTAATGGCATGGGGGGTTCCGGATTATCGGCCGCACCCAACTCGCATATGATACTTTTTATTGACTAGGGAAAATGTAATTATTGGCACCCAACTCGCATCTTGCCGTTTCGACAGCTAAGCTGTCATTATCAAAGGTAATATAAATATAAACAAACACGTCGCTAAGGTAGATACAAAAATAGGTAACTAAATAAAAAGATAAAAATAATAATAATCAGAATTAAATATCTAACTCTTCCAGTAACGGAGAATTACTGAGCTTCAGTTGTTCATTCATTAAAGGTACCCTGAGTTTGTGTTTGTATATCTCAGACTTCTAAAATGTCTAATTTGCGTTTGTTATTACAAAAATGCAGGAATTTAATATTATTTTGAGGAGTCATTGAGTGATTTTCTTCTAAAAGATGTTTGGCATAATTAGATTTTTCAGGATGTTTATTTTTGTAATGACGTACGTGTTCTTTATATCTTATGTCAAAATTTCGAAGTGTTTGCCCAATATATACCGAACTACCCTAACCTACCCTAATTAACATAACCTAACCTAACCTTTACCGATTTCATATCATGAGTTCTGTCTTTAGCATTAAATAAAAATGAAAAAGTGTTAGTGTTGGTTTTTAATGTTATTTTATAATTGTTGGTTTTTCTTAGTATATGTGCAATTTTTTCTGATATTTTGCCAAAATATGGTATAGATATGTAATTTGTGTCTTCTGTTTGATTGCCAATGGGATATATTCTTTTGATAGCCAACCTATAATCTTTTTGTTTAATTAAAGTGTCAATCATGTTCGGATTGTAATGATTTGCATGTGCTAGTTGTTTAATGGTTGATATCTCTTTGTTAAAATCTGGCTTTCTTAGTGGAACAGTTAAAGCTCTGTTAATTACGCCAAACACCTTTTAGAACAAAATCACACAATGACTCCTCAAAATAATATTAAATTCCTAGATTATTGTAATAACAAACGCAAATTAGACATTTTAGAAGCCTTTGAGATATACAAACACAAACTCAGGGTACCTTTAATGAGTGAACAACTTGAGCTCAGTAATTCTCCGTTACTGGAAGTATTAGATATTTAATTCTGATTATTATTATTTTTATCTAGTTACCTATTTTTGTATCTACCTTAGCGACGTATTTGTTTATATTTATATTACCTTTGATAATGACAGCTTAGCTGTCGAAACAATATTGTCAGGTTATATTTTAATAAATACTGTGAAGGTTTTTACTAATCTTTATTTATTTCATGATTATGGAGTTCACAAAGTAAGGCTGGAAACAATAAACAAGATATTTTATGGTTTGTTATGTTTACATTGCTGATTCTGCAACATGATCGTTTTTATAATACGATTTTATGAGGTCAGTCACTTAAATGACATTTCCGCGGACGCCAATAATTAAGGAAAGGATATTGGTGTAGGTCAAGTCATTGTAAACGATGATTCGCAAAATCGAGGAATCCCCCTATTGTTTCACGGATTTTATAACCTAATAAACAAGTAAATGGAGAATCTGGGTCAACGCATGATCAACACTTGTGTAAACAGATAAAATGAGATCAGATTTCAAGCAATACTAATATTATCTAAGCTGTTAAAAATGTCAACGACGTACGATATGACTAAATATGTATAGGGGCAATAGATGTTCATCTTCATTTTAATTCTCTTCTTCAAATTAACTAAAATGATGTTACTGTAATTAAATTACATTTTTAGATTTTGCTCTGTAACCCTGGTAATTTTTAGGTTAGCATCATTAATTGCATCACAGGCGGTTGGAATTCGATCTATTAAAGGTTGAGACTAGATTTAACCAATTTTACAGTAAAAAATATGCGAGGTCACGATTAAATGAAATTAAAATCCCGTTGTAGACAAACATCTTGTAAAAATTAAAAGCTTAATGCACAATTTTGTACATTTACGTTTTGTATTACAATCAGTAATAATTTGAGACGTGCATTTTAGTAAAGCAAAACCACTATGTCAACGAAGCAAAGCGATTTAATTTGCAATAGTACAATGTAACACAATTGGGCGCTTGAAAATGGTGGGTTTGGGCTAGAAAAATATACAATAATATGTGATCTCATCATGTTTATCTGGCTTTAAAATTTCAAACCTTGCACTTAAATATACAGTTAACTTTATTTTTTATTAATGATATCAATATCACCATGAGCGCGTTATAATTTTATACGTACTTTTATAAAAACGTCGGTCAAAATTATTAAAAATTTGAACTTTTTCTAATCAAAAAACATTAAGATTTTTTAATGCCATCAGAAATGGACTGGTAAAATCTGGTGCAGGGGCTATGAGATACCCTGTATATACCTATTTTGTTATTTTTTCAAGTGTATTTTATATATTTCTGCTTCCATATTCCCCTAACTCCAGAATGTAATATATTCATATATCGCTCATTTACAAGAACAATGACATCTCGAAATTTCTTTTTTTTTTCAGAAAACAGATTTCAAAATTTTGAATAGCATTTTTATGAATTCCTACTCCTACTAATCATGACACGTGCAGCATCTAATCTTTATATATTACAGAACATGTGTTTCAGTTTTTTTTTCAATCTTTTCAAAACTTACAATACCATCAGATTTTTTAATTTGTGTCACTATTCTTTCGAATGAAGATAAAGAAAATAAAAAGAATTCTGCATCTACATTTTATTTCAACATTGCTCGAATCTTAAATTGGTATACGTTTTTTGTATTTAAAACATTTTGTTGTAGTTTTTACAATATTACGTTTTATTTAAAAATGTAACACGATTTTTCCTGTTTGCCAAGTAAATGAATTTGTTGATTTGATAACTAAATGCACACTCGCTGCATTTCACAGATAATCTTCGCAGGGCAATAATGTTAAAAATTGCTAAATTCGACCTATGTACCACCATGAATTTTAACTTAAAAAATGGCATTTCTTTGTAAGATGACTAATAATATCTGGAGTTTTAGGATAGATTGAGTGAATTTGCTTAATTGCTACCTAAAACTTCTAAAAAATCTAAAAGAATTCTTATTCTCAAACATTCTTAACATCCAATTGTTGAGCTGGGAGAATATTTATGCAGTTTATCACATCACATATTCATAGCTGAATGGTGTTTTACACCTTTACAATGCATGTGAAAAATGGGAAGAGGTATAATATTTACAATTCAAAAATATTTTAAACTAGTTATGTGGAGATCAATCACAATCTTTCTGAAACTTAAATGTTAAAGGTCAACAGAAATTCTTACTTGCGTCCATAAACGTGCCTGCAATTTATGTTGTATCCACAGTTTATATGTAAATGTAAGCATTTTATTGTTTCTTCTGATAGATTAAAAAGTACACATGTATTTCGGTTTTAATTATCTTGTTAAATTATTGCTTATCACAACAAATCGGAGTATTTAATAAGTTGCAATCGAAAGAATGTATTAGTAGCAAACTAACGGTACATCATGCTGGGTTTGAAACTAACCGTTCTTTGTATAACGCTTCAGCTTTTCAGCAGTGCGTTTGGCAGTAAGTAGTACTAAACACGATGTTTTAAAGCTTTTTTTAAATAATAATCTACCCTAGGAAATAGCCAAAACCAGCTTCTTCCTGGCAGAGATGTTTGTGGAAAACAACAAGAGCCAAGAATTTTTGGTGGAACTGAAACCAAAATTGGAGAATTCCCATGGATGGCGCTCATAGAACTTAGAAATGGTTAGTTTTAAATTATTCTTTTATCCCAGTTAACGTTTCTTTTTTCATCATGGACACCAACACCTTAGATCAAACAATCTCATAGATTTCTATTCTATTTCCGAATGCAGTGCAAATCTCATGACAGTACGGTGTGATTTTGTAACTTAGCTCATTGTATCCTTAGCAGGGTACCATCTAGTTAATGTTATAATGTAACATACGTTTTGTTTGATTCATTGCAGGACCTTTTAGTATGTTCGTTTGTGGAGGATCTTTGATCAACAATAGATACGTTATGACTGCAGGTCACTGTATTATTGATGGCATGTAAGTAAATATCTTGCTTTGTTTTTTAAATTCCTTGCAGATTAAGCATATTAAACGATTTGTAATTTGTAAAATATATGTCAATGTCAAAATCGAAAAAAAATGATATGCAATTCTGCCGACCAACATAGCTTAATAGGTCATATTCATACGTATAGTAGTAATCGTACATACGGACAAAAATTGTTTAAATAAACGTGTTTGATGTCCTCTTTTTAAGTTTAGTTGTTGACTAGTACGACCTTCCATTTTGCTGATTTTTTTTACTAGAAAAGTCCATAATAATTAGTATGCTGTGTTATTGGTGCAGCGCAGCGTAGCAGAGTAAATGCAAAAAATGCGAGTCAAGCATAGTTACTTGTATCTGAATAACATATTCTATTTTTTCTTCAACCAAGAATTTTAGTATGTATATTAAAGAACGAGTTTCATAAGGTAAGATTTATTGCACGAGTCTAAATTTAGAAAATGAGCCTCTTGCGGCGAGTTTTCTAAAGGACGAGTGCAATAATGACTTATGAAACGAGTTTTTTATGCTATTTTTTCTATTTTGCGTCTTTTATTCCCTTATTAAATAAAAAAATCGCAATTTCAAAATTTAGGGATTTTTGTGGATGTTGACAACACTGATGTGACATTTGAAAATTCATTGATTGACACAGAAAATTGAGTGAAGTTTTTGTCAATTTTCTGTTTTTTTCAATTATTTTTTCAATGCTACCAACTTTGAAAAAGTTGGGCTATTAAAGCACTCAAACGAACTATTAACGCACTGTTTTGGGTGCTTTAACAGCTTTATTATAGACGCAAAATAGAAAATAGTATTAATATACGTACAAAACGAAACGTACAAAATATTTAAAACTTTAAACTGATTGGTTCATTTTGTTGAAATAACCTACAAATAGTAGTTATATAAAATAAAACAACACACGCAGTTACCGATTTTTCATTGCGATAACTTTTTTTCTAATGTTACCGTACAAATTAATCTCAGTGAGATGTTATACACTCTTATAACAGAGCAAGTGATCATGTACTTGTGTTTTTAAGGCTCTGCTTAATGCACTACGAAAAAAGGTGGACGACATTTCACAAAACTAACTATATATAAATAGAATTTACCTTTTCATTAAAAGTGTAACCTACCAGCACGTACATATTTCTATTATATACTAACTATTATGAGAGCGAAGGTCAGTTTGTTGCAAACAAATGTGTGGTATAACTTCTTAGACAACCTCTGGTTGGATTGCCCGTTCACTTTGCTGACCTTTTTTAAGCTTCCTTCCGAAATATTTCTTTTTTCGCTATTTCTTTTTATTTTGCAATATAATTTTCGCAATTAGTTTTTGCATAAGTATAATGAGTAATCAAATTAACTACTTCTTACTTTTAGTGTAAGCGTCCGTTTGGGAGAACACAACATAAAAACCGCAGTAGACTGTGATGATGGTCCTCCAGGTCTTCAGATCTGCGCCGATCCTCCTGTAGATATCAAAATCCAAAAGCAAATAAGACACGAAAACTACAATGCTTACCTAATTGTTTCTGATATAGCTCTGCTCAGGCTTGAGCATGAAGTTCAATACACAGGTACTACAGTTGGAAGCATCAAAAATTAATATTTTCTAAAGCATGGTTTCTTTTGTAGATTTCATAAAACCTATTTGTCTACCAGTTTCTTCTGAATTAAGAGAAAAAACATATGCAAACACGAATGTTGTCGCTGCTGGATGGGGCAAGACAGAATCTAAATTCCAAAGCGATGTAAAACTTAAAGTTGAGGTATGTTTCTATTTACTTCGCTTTTTGTTAAGTTAATATTAATTTCCATTTCTTATAACAGGTCCCGGTTATACCAGAACGAGAATGTAATCAAGCATACGGAAATTACGGTATAACCATATCACCTTCACAGATATGTGCTGGTATAGAAAAAGGAAAGAGTACCTGTAACGGAGATAGTGGTGGTCCATTGATGTATCGTTACAAAACACCAGAAGAAGAAAATTGGGTAGCTATTGGCACAGTGTCATTCGGATTGAAAAAAGGATGCGCTCTTAAAGATGTACCTACTGTTTACACCAGAGTGTCGAAGTTTGTACCATGGATTCTCAATAACATTGAAGCATAGTTTTGTAATCAGCTTTAGATATTTTAGAAAAATCAATGTTACAGTAAAGTTATTTTAATAAATGTCTCTTTAACTAGCACCTTTATTTGTGAATACTAAATATTTCGATTTACTTAATATTTGCATTTTGATTGAAATATTAAACAAAATGAAAGTTTGAAGTATCTTCCAGAAATTATAAAAGGAAAGAATGGAAGTGTATGTTTAGCCAAAAACTCGAGCCTTGAGCTTATTAGCCTTCACAGATATACTGTGCTTAAAAGGTCTTGCTTCAACTTCAACATATTATTAAAGTTTCAGAAGCACTCATTATAACTTCTGCAATCTGTAAAGTTAAAGTCACTGTGTCATTGGTAGGTATAATTTGCAGAACTCATCACTATCAATATCATAACAAAAAATTTAATTTATATTAACATAGTAGTGGCAAGGTACGAAAATTTTTGATGTTTACACTGTATAAAAATCAGAACTAATTATTGTAGTAAGTAATATAACATTGTAGATATTGTTACTGTTATAAATAGTACTAACAATTTTCGAGATGAAACTAACTGGTTACAAAGACCATAAGGTTTCCTTAAGATGCATAATATGCATCTTAAGTAAACATTATAGTTATAAAGTTATAAACATTATAGCATATGCAATTATTGCATATGCTCTTAATAATGGTTATTATTAAATTTGATGCTTGGAATGCTGCAATTTTTGTTAGATATCATTATAGGGGCTGTAGCAAAAGTTTCACTGTCACCGTTATTGCCATTTCTCAAATAGCGAACTACAGGTTAATTACTTTATAATGTGTTTTAAGCGGTTTACAGAATGTTCGCTCCTATATGGAGTTCATTCAAATGTTGATTTCATGACACCCTATATAGCTTTGCTTTAGTGCCATCCTGTATCGTCTCGTTGCTTTTTTGCTCGTCGATTTTTACTTTCTCCCTACTTTAGTTGCCATTCTAAATTTGTCAAAAGTATTTCCTTTTTCTATAAAACGTTGTTACTTCTTTATACGTTGTTGTTTCGATAGCTTCATGAAAAATCTTCTAGTGGCATCACCTTACATTTCCCTTTGATTGTATTAGTTGGAAACTCATTTTGCGGATGTAATGTAATTCTGGTTAGTGATTGGTGGTTAGTGGTTAGTTTAATTTTCCATTTGTTTTGGAAGCTTTCGCGGATTTATACTATAATTATTTTGGGTTTTATGACCACGTTTTCTTAAGGTTTGTATAGATTACTGTGTTTATTACGTTTGCTTCTTATAGTTGCATTATGTTATGCAGGAATCATTTACTAACCCCTGCACTTTTCAACTCCGGAAGTGGTTTAATAATTCTTCGAGGCCGCCTTTTAATTGAGGTAGTTATTTGAATGCTGCGATGTGCATGTTATATAATTGGTTTATTCCACTCGACACCTAGAGGATTTCTACTATAATTCAAGAACGCAGAAGAATCGTGAGTTGAATATCAACCAACTTTTGTGTACGTTAAATTAGTAAAACCATTTAGTAATCACGTCAATGTAACAGAAGTATTACATACTAATAGCTCTAATGATTTAAATGGTTTTTCACCAGTGTAAATAACATTTAGAAATCTTTACATATAAACTTTGTTAGAATTTATTCATGCGAGTGCTCTCGTTTATTTCAATACCGTGGACAGATGATGTATTTATAAAATTTATCCACTTGGGGCATGCCAGATTGTACAATCAAGGTGAACCGGTAGACGTGTTAACTTTTGTGAACTTTTGCGCTACTCAGAGTTAATAACCCTATTTAAAGAAGTTACTGGTAAACGTTCTGCTCGCATAAATTCACTAGCTTAATAGTCTTCCTTTGTACAACCCTATTACGTTCAACCTTACTGAAGGGGTTTACTTATGCTTTACTCATAATTGCAAAAAGCATATTATATTTTATTTGGTGACTTATTATTTATGTGTAATATTTGTGGTTTTGTTCCCTGCAAAGAAAGCGTTCAGATTTTTAGATATGTTTCATTGGAAAGAGTCTACCACGTTAGAAGAAGTAACAAATATGTAGTTCTTTATAGATAGTGTCGGAAGTAGATTCTGGAACTATTTTCGTAGACTTTTGGCACCCGCTGCAGAAACCATCGTGCGAGACCCATCCACGACCTCACACTACTTAGCTGGCAGAATTAACCACAGGTAAAAATTGCTACCGATTCCCAATTAGCGACCGCCATTTTGTGGGTAATAAGGTGGGCAGCAAGTGTTTGTTTTGGAACGGTTCGCAGTAATTTTAGCCATACGCGTACATAATTCGTTCTTCATAGTATACGTGATGATGATATAAAATAGAAGACGGACAGAAAAAAAATACTATCAGCGGAAAATTCAGATAGATCAACTGTTACATATAACATGTTTTGCTGGCATATAGCTGACTATTGTCAGGAAAATACAAGTAAGTATTACGGGGAAGAAATTTACTACAATTGAATCTTCCAAAGCCAAACGCCGGGGCGGTAAAGCTGGGTAGAAACATTCCATCTACTACCTTGATCTTACTTAAATAAATAGTATAATATTTTTATAGTTGCATTTTAAAGTTTATTGCAGCTGGACCGTTTGTGACTTACTAGGCTTGTATTACCACTTCGTGCAGACGAAGACTATTTTTAAAATAGCCTCACTCAGAGCTAACTAAAACGTACAGGCCTACGCTTAGGATTTGTGACGTCACGATAGCTGCCGCCAGAATGAATTCTATAATATTCTCGATAAATATTCTTGTATGTTCTTACCAGTGTCTACCTTTTTGTGAAAATACTAACTATTTATTAGCAGTAAGATATGAAATAACAATGCTAAATTTTGTACAAAATAAAGGATTTATTCAAACAATTTAGATATAAAGACTATGTCACAGTTTACAAACTATACTTGTAAATATTTGTTATTTATAGCTTCTGCTTTAATTTTTGCGATTAAGTTGGTTTGGAATTTATCTGTGATGTAGGTTTCTCTTTGGTCTTTTCTATTTTTATCTTCATGTATGTTCATTGTATATCCATTTTCAAAACAATGTTTAGCTAGGGAAGTATTTATTCGTTTATTCTTAATGCTACTCTTGTGTTTATTGAGCATAGTTTAAGTTTTCTTTTTGTGGAAACATAATATTTATTCTGCTCATTGTCATTGTATGTCTTACACGAAATTCTACAAACTACGTTGAATTGATCTTCAAAGCTAATTTGATCTTTTAAGTTAGTATATATGCTGTCCTTTATTTTGTTGTTGGGTTTTCGTGTAAAAATAATTGTAATATTTTCTTTTTCCTTATCTTTAATAGTATTGTTGATAGTTCTTTCAATTTTTTCATTTATACAGGGTTCCTCCATAGCCTCTGCACCAAACTTGACTAGTACATTTCGACTAGTGCGTTTTTGAAGTTTGTTTATGCTGAATAATGTTAAAAATGGAGATTGATCTTGAAATAGAATCAAGGTCCAACAACAGCTTTAAATTAATTCTGATTTATAAGAAAATATATTGATTTCCTAACAAGATAAGAAAATTATATTAAAAAAATTCTATAAGTATGGGCGGCTTTAAATTTAATTTAAAAACATAAAAACCACTTGGCTTTATAAGAAAATTACATTACGAGTTCTAATATCTGTGATATGATGCCCCCAGATTATGACGCCTTGTCATTTGACTACTTAATTAAACATTTTAATAATAAACACTCCACGTTTAATGTGTTGCGAGTTTTACGAACGTACAAAAATTTGGGGAAACAGAAATTATGTAAATTAATCTTAAATTAATGGCCGATTTTAAAGTGCAAGTGATTTTACTATTAATAGTATAATCAATTTTATTAAAAAAAGCAAACACCATTGAATTCTTCATTTGATTAATTTTTTACATGATTACAAGTGCGCTTATGTTGTTGATGCCATCGTTTACAAGAACTTGACCGACACCAATATTTCTAAACCGATCCTGCCATGCATTTCTATCAACTTTTGCTCAGGCTGACAAATCTTTTTGTTGTTTGGACAGTTTAACGAAGCCCTGTAGAAGCGTCTGTTTGGCATGGTCTGTTGTGACCTTTTGTCAGGATGGGGTAATGCTGACAAAGATATTCTTGAAATACAGGTATTTCTTTACAAATCCTGTAAATGTTATTTAATAATTATGTAACGGACGAGAAGTACTAATTAATTAGACTTACCAGGTCATTAATTGCAATCGTGCCAGGATTTGCTTATAGGCTGATAAGAAGTTTCCATACATCGTTTGTTTTCACATTTTTCACAAATTAGTCCGATGTTCGATGGCGGATAAAATACTGCGATGGCCGCTTGGACTTATAACCTTATTCTATTTAAAAGAACTGGTCTCCAATTATTATTAATAAAATGCAATTTATTTCTATGTGTATATAAACAATATAAAATATAAAAATCATTTTTTCGATATGCAATGCCCTTTTCGATATCAGTAGTGATAACAAAAGACATTTTAAAATCACAATTGGTTAAAAACATAAACAATAATAACTCATTCTAAAATCACAGTCGTTATCTTTTATTTCATAATAAATTTTAAATGCCTCCTTTTGAATATTGTAGAACTATCCCATTTTTTGATTATTCTCTTTCGTTGGGTAGGTACTTCTTCAATGTCGGAAACGAAAACTTTATCAACAACATCAACGTTAGGCATTAAGTGCTTTTAATTTAATTAATTTTTAGAATTGTAAGTATTCGTTCGGCCAGCTTTGGTAGATTTGTACATATGTGCATGTTTATCTCGTAATCCAAAGGTCGTAGATTCGATTCCCGACCGAGTTCGCAATTTTTCATAACTGAAAAGAATTAAAACACGTCTTCTTGCGTTAAGGAAGTAGAATTCTGAAATAGGAGGTAGACCTCATGTCAATGCGATGTTTTGGCAAATTCTGGAATCAACCGGAATCAGTGCCATAAGGTACGAGAAATGTTCCGTCATCTCGATTCCTTGGCCAAAAACAAGCAAATTTATTAATATCCGTAACAGTTGCCAGATGGGTTGCTTTTATGTTCTCAGAATTCTAAAAACTTCTGAACCTCTAATGGCCCATTGCATAAAGCATTGTTAACTACATGGTTATTTAGAAGCGTTGTTAACGCATGTGATTGGTTAATTCAAAGCAGGTGTAGTAGTGTGATTGGTTATTTTAAACTCTTTGTTAAGATTTATCTTTGTTAAGGTTGCTTAACAGCGTGATCAATTTAACAAAATGGTTAATTATGCTTTATGTAACCGGCTCATAAGTTATTTTGCTCAACTAGGAAAAATAAATTAAGATTTCAATGACAACTATTTACTTTCGTATTGGTATTTGATATCCAAAGTATTTTAGTATTGTTGTCACTAAAATATACTATTCCCTACAAGAATTGATAAACATATGCTTTAGGAGAACTCTCTTACTCGTGCCCTTCGTGTTATTCAAGTTTCAAACTTACAACATAAGTGGTTAGTCAATGTTTGGGCTGGTTTCTTCGTGACAAGTTAGAAAATCTATTATTTACGGAGAGAAGAAAGTTGATGTAAACAAAGGAGTGGAGTTAGACTTTGTGCTTAAGCACATAACTGCGGACCTACGAAAACCTCTAATGTTTTACAGCGCTTGCTGTTATAGTATTCTGTGCTACTGAAAAGAACCCAGTTTTCAAATCTATCTTGATACATCTGTGATAGTAACAATGGCTACTAGTAGTCGTAGCTCTGAAGCGGTTTTCATATTTGTAAATATAAACATGCAGAAGCCATGCGAATGTTATTGCGTCACAAATATAGCATGTTAATTATGCGTTATTAATACAGGTTTTTTTATTAGTAGTAGATTTCTAATAATTTGTTTGATATAAACCCTCATAAGAAAGTTTTGTGACTAAAAAATGTGTATAAGAAAATTCTTGAAACTATAAGATAATTTATAATGTTGTATGCACTGCTACATATTAAAACTAACTTACGTTTTAGCATGAATAACTAATCATTGTCTGTGAATTCGAATAAGCTATTTTGAAATCGTTCTCATCTATAACAGTTCGACAATAACTTCGATTTGAAATTTAATTATTTTAATAACTTAAAAACTGTACTCCAAAAATTGGCAACTCTTTGTCGTCTGTTAGGATTTTTGGTTGCACTTATTTGTAGCTAATTGTACACACAATAAATTAATAACTTTTTAGCTAATTTTATTATTAATTTTTCTTACATTTCAGTTCGCTCAAAATTACAGTGTTTATCCTTGAACAATTCTTTCACTCTTATTAATTGACATTGATATATCCTTGTTCAAACATACACTCTTGATCCTTAAAGTCAGTCAAAGGTTATTTTCTATTTTTTTCTTAAATCTTTTTTTTACATTATATATTCCCCCGGTACATTGGCTCGGACTATCATGTATTCAATGTACCAACATCTTCTAAAATATCTAGGTTGGCTAATTTAACTGATGGACGGTTGTATACTCCACTGGTTGTCTTGACTGTAGCGGTTCGGACTTGGCCATCTGACGCCATTTGCACATCAACTATTCGACCTTTCGGCCATGCACTTCTAGATTGCTCTATATCAACAATTACGACAATATCACCTATCTTCAGTGGTTCAACTGGTTGGCACCACTTAACCCTTCTGGTTAACGTGGGTAGATATTCGACAATCCATCTTTTCCAAAATCTATTCGCGAGTAACTGAGAGGTTTGCCATCTTGTGCGCAGTACCTTTGCGTCATCACTAAATTCTCCAATTTGCTTTACCCCGCTTGAACTGCCTAATAAAAAGTGATTTGGAGTTAATGCTTCTGTCTCATTACTATCTAGTGGAAGGTATGTCAGAGGTCTTGAATTAATAATACTTTCTACTTCTTACATGTAGCTGTGAAGCAAATTATCGGATGGATTGCGATATGACATGCCAGAATAAAGAGTAGTTTTTATTGACCTTACTAGGCGTTCCCACCAACCGCCCATGTGTGGTGAAGCACGTGGGTTAAAATGCCATGTCAATTCTATACTAACAAATTCTTTTGCTATCTCTTCTTTTTTAACTTTCTGTAAATTTTCTCGTAGTGTTTGTTCTTCGCCAATGAAATTTGTTCCACAGTCACTGTATACATGTCTGGGTTGGCCTCGTCTATGTATAAAATTACGGAAACACAAAATAAATGATTCTGCGTCCAAGCCGTAAGATATTTCGATATGAATTGCTCGAATACTTAGGCAAGTAAGCAAGCACCCATATCTCTTTTCAGAACGTCGCCCAACTATGACAATCATAGGACCAACATAGCAGCCATTTCAGGTGGTGAAGGTATAACTCTTTCGTTGTTACATTACTGACAGTTTGTTCGTATACGTTTTAAAGCTTATCTGAGTTTGGGTATAGCATATTTCTGACGCAATTCGTTGGTTACTGTCTCATGATTGGAATGTTGGTATCTTTCATGGTACTCTTTAATTATAAGCTCTGTAATGTAGTGCTTTCGTGGAAGTATCACTGGCAATTTCGTAGCTTCACTGACATAATTTGCATTAATTAAGCGACTATTTGCTCTTAATACACCATATTCATCTATATACTGCGATAACTGATATATGGAACTTTTGTTACTAATTCTTAGTTCTTCAGAATTTTCGAAGTTTGAAGATTTATACAGTAATGTTTCTAATTCTTCCAAAAATACATCATTTTGAGCACGTCGGTACAACGTGTTATGAGCTTGTCTTGATTCTTCCGATGTAAGAATTTCTTTTTTCAATATTATTAATATAAAATCGATTAATAAAACGATACATATATGCTACAACTCTAACAAGTTTTTTCCATTTTGAGAATCGTTCAATTATTATTATAGGATCTACAATTACATGTACTGCAAATACTTCTTCAGCTCTATTATTCAATGTGGTATCTTTCGGACATCGAGATTCGTTTTCATATAGGAATTCGAGTCCTTTAAACCATAGACAATTATTATTAAACTCGGGTATTTTATTCCATTTTGTAGCTTCGTCGGCTACATTCCACTTTGTGGGACAACAACGCCAACTTGATATTTCAGTATTGTCTTGAATTTCAGAAACCCGAAATGTTACAAATTGTCCTTTAATCTTTCTTGCATCTGATCTCATCCAATTTAGTACTACACTTGAGTCTGACCAGTATGTCACATGTTCAATATTGATCTCCAATAATCCCATTAGGTTACTACCAAATCTTGATCCAATAAGTGCTGCTGTAAGTTCTAATCTCGGCACCGACATTAGCTTAATAGGTGCAACTTTCGTCTTAGCTCCTACTAACATGCATTCAATTGTTTTATCATGCTTCATTCTCAAATAGGCTACCGCAGCAATTCAATCTTTACCACCATCTACAAATATATGTAACTGGCTCTTAACATTAGGAATCTTTGATAAATAACACCTAGGTATGCGTAGTGTTTCAACGTTTGGTCAAGTGTTACCCATTCTAACCACTCTTGATATTGTTCATCTTCAATATAATCATCCCAATTTACACTTGAACGCCAAATTTCTTGAAGTATTACTTTAAGGGCCGGTATTATAAAACTTTTTACTTCCTAGATAAAATTTACTTTCAGAGTAAATTAATTTATTCTGTCAATTTGCATATGAAATTGACAGAACAAATGAATTTACTCTCAAAGTAAATTTTATCTAGGAAGTAAAAAGTTTTATAATACTAAGACGATTAAGGTAATTTGCAATCAACCCTAACGGGTCATATACAGACATTAATACTTGTAGTACTTTTCGTTTAGTTGGTTTTTGTTTATCTAGTAGTATCTCTTTGTTGCCTTTATTGTATTTGAGAAAGTATGTGAATTTATCGTTGCTAAGGACCCACCACATCCCAAAGACCTTTTCAGTCGCTTGTTCAGTACTTAGATTTATATAAATTTGTTGTACTTCATTATTTAAGGTCCCTTCTAGTTTGTAATTAACTACAGGTGAATTAGATCTCCAGTTTCATATTTCAAATCCACCTTGAGAGTGTATGTATTTAACTTGTAGTGCAACCTTCAACGCTTCTGTAGGTGTATCAAAACTCTCTAGGTAATCATCTACATAATGATTTTTCACAATAGCTTTTACTGCTTCAGGGTACTGTTCCTTAAATCTAGCAGCACTTTTATTTTTATTTCATATTGTGCACATGCAGGCGAGCATGTAGCTCCAAACGTCATCACCTGCATAGCATATGTTTCAGAACTTCAGCTACTTTCCAATTTCTAAGCCCAATTAATAGTTTTGGAATTGCATTGTGATAAGACTTAATTGGCAATCCTTCCAAATAAGGATAGTCTTTTACCAAATCCTTATAATTAACAGTTTTATCGGCAAGTTTAAACTTTTAACAGTTTGGATGTTTCTTAGTTCATAATCAGGTGCTTGATCATAGTCACCATGCACCCTTAAGTTAACCGTCATAGAATTTCTTTCTGTACGATGTACATTACCGGTCCATTTGACGTAGACAGTGATTCTTCTTCCATTCAATCCTAGCTTCTTAGCATATCCTTCTTCTAGATATGTACCAGTAGAACCCTCGTCTAAAAACGCAAATATGGATAATGTCTTTTCACCAATGCAAAATCACTGGTACATAACGAAAGAGCACTGAATGTCTTTTTTCAATATGACTGCACTGAGCTTCTTTAGATACTTCTAACTGCAATTTTGGAAGATTATTAGTACACTTGTTTTCATCATGCATTAAAGGGTGGTCATTCCGATTCTTACAGCCGTTTTTGTTACATTTTACAGCATTTGAACATTTATAGGGAAACTTTAAAAGGTGGCTCTTCAAACTTCAAACATAGTCTTAATCTTTTTAACCATTGCCACTTTTCGTTTAATGAAAAATTTTCGAATAATTGACATTCATTGAGTGACTTACATGTGCTTAGACATACCTGACAAGCTTCGGTATCATTTACCTTCATTGTTTCTTGATCACTGTCGATGTGGACATTCATTCGATTACTTGTTCGCTCTGTTTTGATCCTCATGGTTGTTTCATTTACTAAATTTGAATTGATATAAACTCATATGCATACTTAGCTTCATCCTCGAGCCATTCACCAAAAACAGTTACTCCTATATATTTCATCTTAGTGGTAAGACTTCTCTTATGTTTACTCCATGATATTTCCATGTGATTAGGCAACTTTCAATATCATGATCATAAAATTGTAAACCAGAAGTTCATAGTGACGCATAAATTATTTACAGCAATTGCAAACTGCACAAGTGTTTCCAATTTTTCATACCGTACTGGTGTGATATTTTCCTTACTTTTTCCCTTTGAGCCTTTAAGATTTGTTCTGGGCGACCGAACATCCTTTGAAGAACATCAATTACCTTCGGTACACAGGTCGGTAGGCATAACTGGTTTTCTACTACATCTCTTAAGTGTTTCTGTAACCCTGTTCTCATTTAAATTAAAACCGTAAACGTCTTTTGACCTTTCAAATGCACTTATAAATAGTGGCCACTCCTCAGGTCTTCCAGTTAATATCGGCAAATCCATTTTCACTGATTTTCAGAGATTTACTCTTGGTTCAGGCTTGTTTAGTGTATGTTTAGATAGCTCTAATGTGTGTATTTCACTTGTAATTTTGTTCTGATCTGGTTCGTCATTGAAATCATCGGCTCTAGAATCATCATCGCAGTCTTCATCGCATATTTTTATCTGTTCTTCAAGATTCATCATTTTCATATCAGATATTTTCTTCACGATTTCGGCTTCTTCACGTAACCGTTGATCTTTCTTCATAGCTATCATTTTCATTTCTTGCTCTTGTTTTTCCAACATATCCGCCTTTTCTTGTAAAAGTTTTAGTTACAAGATACTTTTTTCACTCATACAACTTCTTTTGGACGATGATGAACGTAAGTCACCAGAACAATAGCCTACTGAATTTATTTCGACATCACCTGTTATGTGAATTTTTTTTTGAAATGTGTTTACCATAATATCTGATGTATTAAATGTAGAATTCTGATTTAACTTTCCTTTACAATCATTACAATACCATTTATGCATTTGCTTCACTTTCCGTAATTCCAGCACATTCAAAGTGGTGTCATTTTTTACACGGGCCATCGCATAGCACTACTCCATCATCATCGGGACGATCACATATTGGACAGCGTCCTTTATCATTGAATGGTGAATGTTGTACTCGGGACATTTTGTAATGTAATTTTGAGAAATGTTAGGAGTTTTTGGTTGCAGCTATTTGTAGCTAATTGTACAAGCAATAAATTAATAACTGTTTAGAGAATTGTATTATTAATTTTGCTTACAATCACACTCTTGACCCTTAAAGTCAGTCAAAGGTTACTTTCTATATTTTCTCACATCTTTTTTTTACATCGTCATTAACAATTTGAAGAACCTCATCAACTGTTGGGACTTTTCTGAAAAAAAGTTGATGAACTTTGTTATGACTTTAATTTTTTCGGCTATGACAGAACGTGTTCAGTTCTGAATTCCCGTAATACCTTGTAGGCCATTGGTACACCAACACCTACAATTTGTGTAGTCTCTGCTGCGATATTGTCAATTATTATCTAAGTAGGATTAGCTTCCAGGGTTGTCTTATACACATTTACAATAATTTCTTTTACGACCTTTGTTTAATGATTTTGTTTTACATAGTTGGATCAAGAGGCACTGTCTCCGTTGAACTGGACATGTTCAATTAAAATTTCTCAACTTTAATAAGAAGACCCGAAATCGCAAGCATAAATATCGCACATAAATAATTATATTTTTTAACCAATTATTTTTTAAATTAATATCAAATTTAAAAATGCCTCAATTTCTTACACTTTTTTACAAATGTGTTGTTTTCGGTAATAGATTCAATTAAATAGGAAAATATATACTATGTCATATACTTTCCGGTTTTTTTTATAATTGAAAAATAAGTTTTTAATTTTCTATTATCTGTGCAAGATGGTGTGCGCCCACAAACTTAAAATGTGTAAGTAAAATATTTTATATAAGAAATTATCATATGACATTTAATCTGAATGTAAACAAATTAAATTTTAATAAAAAATAAATAAATTTTAATTATTTTTAATTCATAATAAATTAATAATTTTTATTCAAAGGAAATATTTTGTAATGCTAATATTTGGTAATTTATTAAAATGCCCATAATATAATACGTATAAAAACTGGCATTGAACTAAATATTATTAAAAATTTCACGTACTGTCATTTTAAGCATATTGTTAAGATGTAAAATCCGAATTATTGCTTAATTATGAAATGATAAATAATTATGACGTTATAAACAAAATGATTAATAATTTTCTAAATATATCACACTAATCTACAATATTATCAAAGAAAAATATCTTAGTACATGGAAAGCCCACAATATTTTACTTATTATTAAACAAGCAACTCTGAAATAGCCAATAATGAATATAAAAGTGTTTTTAATAATATTTCTACTGTTATTAATAACTATTGTTACTCAACCTGTTAGTGGTATTTCTGAAGATAGTAACAATGATGCTGTAGGTATGTATGTAAATGTTAATACGGTTTTATGCATGTACAAGCCTTACCAGGTATGCTAAAAAGGAAGATGCGTTTTTTACTTAAACAAGCATTATAGAAGTTATTGTATGTTAAAATGTGTCAGCGGGAGTATTAGACGTTATCTGAATATCTTTTGTTAAAAGTCTATCTATATATTTACTATGCCTGTCTCAGTTTTGGCACAAAAAGATAATTTAATATCGAATACTTTTATTATCTCTTTTATTATGCTCTTTTAAAAGTACAAGAGAAATATTTATTTTTGTAAGAACATCCAAATTAACAAAAAACAAATTATATACTTACCACTGATGTTGATCCGTGGTGTTCTATATGATTTAACATTTTGCTATGATATGCAATCATCTTAGGAAGATACAACCCGTATTAAAATATTTACCAGGCATATTTCATGCAAATTTTAGAGATTCAGTTCTATAAATTACATAACCTTACTTTTTGATATAATTTGGGGATGGTTTCTTAATAAAAAAAACTAGACCGTTAGTACTAACATGAACACTAAAACTGTATTTGTAAGTTTTGTTGCTTTTTCAAAGTAAAGAATTATCAGAAACAGACAGAACAGGTTGTATTTAAAATGTATGCAAAGATATAACTACTCACCTGTAGTTATTTATTACTGAGATTTGTGTTTCATTTCAAGTTGGTATTTTGTTTGTGTAATACCTCTCTGTAACAGTAAAGTTTGATCATTTTAATGTTTTTTGATAAAATGTGTTGTTGGAATTGAATAGAATAGCATCTTAACCACATAACATTGATTGATTGATACTAAGTAGTTAATATATTTCTAGATCATATAAACATTGGTTCGTTTTGAAATAATATGTAAAAAACATGTTTGGCAGGCTACGCTTTTGTAACATGCAGTAGTTTTATGTAATTTGGGCTGCATAGTAGTGTATTGTAGTATCTAGAAAAATGGGTAATTAAGATCATAAAAGTTGTAAGGAATAGATTTATAAACAAGGAATATTAGAATTATTTGTTATTTAAACCAAGTGTTATATATCGTCAGATTCGTTATTTTGTGATTTACAAGATGGTAAAGTTACTAATAGTTTTTCTTTAAATGAAAATTTATAAAATTACATAGGATTATAGGAAATTTAAAAAAGTTATTTTCTTTTGTTTTATGTAAAAATTCAACTGTTTCATCAAAAGATATAAAAAGAATCCATTTTTTAACAATTGAGTAGCTTTAAAACATCGGAAGAGGAACATGCACCTCTAGAGCTCTTTAAACTAATTGTGTAAGGTTATGTTGATAAAAAATAATTGAAAGTTAGTTAGTTAGTAATTATCCAAAAAAGAGAAAAATTGTTATTGGAAATTAAAGAAATAAATGGAAATTGGAATTATGAACTTACCAATAGTTCATAAACTGTATATAGAGATGAAATTTAATAACAATTAATTATTTTGTTGTATGGAATTGGATAATTGCAGTGATCGATTAAAGATCTTATGTTAGTTTTGAAATTTTATTTTGCTGTCAAGTAAGCAAGCAGCATGAGGATAGAGATGGAAGATTTTTGCGTCAATATTTAAGGATAGAGATTGAGGTCCCTTTTAGCAAAATAAAATAATAAAAAATTAAACCAGTGAGTTTTTAAACAAAACTTTTATTAATTAAGAATATAATATAAAACTCAGCATTTAAATTATAAACAAATTATAGTTATAAATAATTTTTTTATGGTTTGTTATTATAAGTTAAATTGTTTGTTTATTTTATCCCAAAGAAAGAATATGTTTTTGAAGTTGGGTTTTTTTTATTTAATTACAAGCAAGATTATTATTACAAAATTAGACGGATTGCATCTTTTTATTCAATTTAAATTTTCGGAACGTTATTAATTCAATCAAAAATCAGTCTTTTTGGTTCCAAGAGAAGAGCTAAGCTTGTTGTCATGATGTTTTATTTGTGTTTAGCTGTGTTAATCAAAATATGAATTTTGTAATTATTATAAAAATTATATTTACGTGTTGATATTGTAATTATAAATAAGAAATTAGAGATCTTCAAAGCGACCCGACCTGAGAGTGTCTCAATTTTGTGATATTCAAGTTTATCCTAACAAATAAAATTTAATAAGCCGGAGCAAGAACCAATATCCCTGAGGGGCTCACACCTAGTGAGTACAGGGGCTGGCAACCCGAGGTACCCTAGCTGGGCCTGTCTATACTTCAACTAGCCTTACGGACAGGTCCCTTTCTGTCTTTCTTTTCTATCTGGTCGCCCTTGACCAACTCTTGTTCCTTCCAGGCCCCGACGCTATTAGAGTATTCGAGGGCTAGGGGTCCTTCTAATTTTCCTTCTTTTTTCTATGACGACCTATGCAATAGACTGGCTTAAGCAAATGATTATGGTTTTGGATTTGATGTAAGAGCTGGCGCTGCGGGGTGTAGCTTCACTTCGCCTGAAGTGGAGTAAAGCTTCCGCAGGCCCCCGGCCTGGCAAGCGCTTAGGGGGGTGCCCACGTCGTCGGAGGCGTGGGATCCCCGAAAGCTTTTCAACCAGTAAGGGACTGGAGCCCTAGGGAGATAAATTTTCCTCCCACCAGGGCATATTCCCGGTGCAGCAGGGGATCTTGCTGGTGTCGGTGGTGATCCCGCCATCATGGGTATACCCCACCGGGGCAGCTCCCCTAAGTTAGGGATTATTTTAATGCATGAGTGAAGATACTTTAAAATCGGAGCTTTCCGGCTCCACCCCTTCCCAATCCCTAATTCCAACCCCAACCTCCCCTTCAATTCCATTAACCCCTTCAGTCCTTCCCAACCCAACCCTTTCCAATACAGATTTCCCCCCTATAAGAGAGAGTTTTTGGCATAGAGAGACGGTGGATTGTCCCCGGTTCCTAGTCATGGAGAAGATCGAGGGTGATTTTGTAACGACTAGTCCATTTATCATATCCAAGGTTATTTATGGTTTAATTGGAAGAACGAAAATGGTCAAAAGAATGCAAGGGATGATTTTGATTGAGACAGTTTCGAATGCACAGTCGCAACGACTGTTAGAAGTTACCCGATTTGGCGAATTTGATGTTAAGGTGTATCCTCATATGACACTTAACATATCTAAGGGAGTAGTGTACTGTCGAGATTTCCTTAACTGCAGTCTAGATGAGATCAAGCAGGGTTTGAAACATGAGGGTGTTGTTGAAGTAAGAAGGATTAAAAGTAGAAGAAACGGGGAACTTGTCGATACCCCTAATCACATTCTTACTTTTAGCACACCTAGGTTACCGAAAACTATCACTGCAGCTTTTTATTCCTTAAGTGTGAGACCCTATATACCTCCACCTATCCGCTGTTACAAATGCCAATCATTTGGTCACGTGTCGTCTGCTTGTAACAAGACTGAAATATGTATATGTGGTAACCCTCCGCATAGAGGTGAAGCTTGTACCCAACCCTTCCATTGCCCTAATTGCAAGGGAAACCACTCAGCGGTATCAAAGACTTGTCCAATATTCCATCAAGAAATTAAGATACAGGAAATCAAGACCGTACACAGAGTTACGTATACTGAAGCAAAACGCATGTCTAATACCCTTGTAGTCCCTTCCCGTTGCTATGCCCAAGCTACTACTCCTTTAGAAGTGACAACCCTTCGGATGCTAATTCCTGAAATCAGAGGAATCATTAAAACTGAATTAGCCAAATTAACCAGTGCTCTTTCAATAAAAAGAACTGCTTCCCCAGAAACTACCAGTGATGATGAAATCACAATCAATATCGAAACACCTACTCCTAAAACTACTAAACCTGTAGTACGTGCTTCATCAAGTAAAGAACCTTATGTAGTAAACACAATACCTTAAAGTACACAGGATAAAAGAAAACTCTCCCAAATTAATAGTAAGTCGGAAGATGAGAGTATAGACTGTAGCCTAGATTATGTTAATCAAGCAATAATAAAGAAAGTCACGAAAAAGAAAAAAGGCTGGCCGAAAGGTAAGCCTCGTAAGAGCAAATAATTATCATATTTTAACAACCTTTTACAATGGATAATACATTTATTCTACAATGGAATTGCCGTGGATTTCTAAATAAGCTGAGTTCAATTCATTTACTAATCTCAAACTATAGTCCCGACTTTCTTTGTATACAAGAAACTAAATTTAATTATGTCCATAATTATAAACTAAAAAATTATAATACAATACGAAAAGATGTCACAGATGGAGAACGTGCTCATGGAGGCGTTGCCATATTCGGAAAAGAAAATATATCGTATAATGTTTTAACGCTTAACACCGAATTACAGGCCATTGCAATACGCACTTTACATCCCAAACCTGTGACTATTTGTAACGTATATTTTCCAAGCGTACCGTGGAATATTGAAGATTTCGAAGATTTGCTCAACCAGTTACCTCATCCATATGTGATATGCGGGGACTTTAACGCACACAGTCTTACATGGGGGTCCAATAAAAACGACTTTCAGGGCAGAGCTGTTGAGAGTCTGATTGACAGACTAGGTATATGTCTTTTAAATAACGGTAACCCAACACATCTCGATATCTCCACTGGACACTAGCGCTATAGATTTGACATTGTGCACTCCCACTCTATCTACTACATTAGACTTCTCTAATGACTCTGACCTACATTTCAGCGACCACTATCCTATTGTCATCAGTAAGATTAACGGCAATTCCACAAAGATGGATTTTATCAAAAGCTGACTGGGATGCATATAAAGAACTCGTTGATGCATCGATTTCCTCCTAGATACAGAATTAACGATGTCTGATATCACCAGCATTATAGCAGAGGCGGTATTAAAATATGTGCCAAAAACAAAAGGTACTTGTCATAAGCGAATAGTTCCCTGGTGGAATGAACAGATACGATCTGTCATTGTCGAAAAGAAACACGCACTTCCTCTCCTAAAAAGAAACTCAACCATCGACAACTTAATTAAATTTAAAAAAGCTCGTGCAATATGTCGCAAAACTATTCAGGAAGCAAAAAGGAAGTCTTGGCGCGAATACGTGTCCACTATGTCCGCCTCTGCTGATGTTGGTGAAGTATGGAAAAGAGTACGAGCCATCGCTGGAAACCGTAGTTCTTTTAACATCACTGTAAATAAAGATGATCAAATTATAACCGATCAAAACGAAGTAGCTAATCACCTAGCACAGCACTTTGCGCAGTTATGTAACTTAGAACATGCTGAAACTAATACAGAAGAAATTCTAGATTTTCATACAAACGAAGAATTAGCCTACAACTGCCCCTTCAGTATTGAAGAATTAAATGAGGCTCTCGAAAAAAGCAGCAACACGGCTCCAGGCAGTGATGGTATCGTGAATGCATTCCTTCAGCATTTATCTGAAAATGCAAAAATGAGCTTGTTAAATGCGTACAATAACGTATGGACAACTGGTATTCTACCTGAGTCCTGGAAAGAAGCTACCATAGTTCCTATACTGAAACCAGGCAAAACACCAACAAACCCGTCAATCTTCAGACCAATATCCCTTACAAGTTACATATGCAAATTAATGGAAAGCATGGTTACAAAAAGACTTTCATGGTTACTTGAATCTAAACAACTGTTGAGCAAATACCAATTCGGTTTTCGCAAAGACCATTCTACGACTGATGCATTAATATACATTGAAAATGCCATCCAAGGGAGTTTTCTTACGGGCCTTCACTTAACAGCGGTTTTTATAGACTTTAAAAGTTCATTCGATACTGCTAGGCACAGTACAATACTAGAACAGTTACATAAATAGAACATAAAAGGATATTTACCTAAGTTCATTAAATCCTTTCTAGAAAATCGCATTATTAGAGTCAGAGTCGGTAACGTTATGTCAGAAAATCATGAGATTAAAAACGGAACACCTCAAGGTTCCTCACTAAGCGCCACTCTGTTTCTAATAGCGATACAAGGACTGCTGGCATCCATTGACAGAACTGTTCGATACTGTGCCTATGCAGATGATATTGTCATATTTGATTTTGAAAAGTCCTTCAATAATATCGAAGTAAATTTGCAAAATGCACTTACCAAGTTATCCTCGAAGGCTTCCAACAGAGGTTTTCAAATCTCTATTGAGAAAACAGTTTCGCTGCACTTTTGTCGCAAACGAAGTACGTGTCGACAACAACATTCTTTTCAATTAAACTCGATACCTGTAAGAAATGTTGATAATATATGTTATTTAGGCCTAATACTCGACTCTAAGCTTACCTGGACACTACACATTAACAACTTAAAAGCTCGTTGTAATAATGTTCTAAACATATTCAGATGTCTATCCAATATAAATTGGGGATCTGACCGTCAGACACTGTTGATGTTATACAAATCCATGGTTCTATCCCGTATAGACTACGGCAGTGTTATATATTTATCTGCCAAACCATCTCGTCTGCGTGTTTTAGATTCTGTACATAACACTGCAATTCGTTATATAACAGGAGCCTTTGTTACCAGTCCAGCGGAAAGTTTATATGTGGAATCGTGTTTAAAACCCCTTTGGCTACGACGCAAAAAGTTACTGCTAAACTACCGTGTCACAGCATTATCTCGCAGACACAATCACATTCGAGCATACTTTCTCAATAATGCTCTCTTAGACCACTATGAAGCGAAAAACACACATACAAGACCAGCAACTGTCAGATCTATTTTCGCCTCTAGGGCATGGGAAATACCTGAATCAGGTTTCTATGAAAACACCTTCCCTGAAATTGGCCCATGGACTACTCCATCACTAAACATCCCTCTTGATCTTCAGAAATACAGCAAAACTGAAATAGCTAATAGTGTTATTAAAACGGAATTTCTAAATATTCTTCAAACATACGGATCATGTAAAGTACTGTATACGGATAGATCTAAGACTGAGACGGGAGCTGGATACGCCGTAGTCGATGGTAATAACATATATAGTTGGTCACTCACGAACATTAGTAGTGTATTTACTTGCGAAATGTACGCTTTATTGCAAGCCTTATTGATGTGCAGCGAGTCAACGTCGGTCACTCAAATAATTTGCACTGACTCTATGTCTTCCTTGTTAGCCATACGTAGAAAATTCAATAGTGACGCAATAATACAAGATATACATGCATTACTAGCTACTCTAGTCAGTGAAGGTAAATATGTCGCTTGGATTTGGATACCAAGTCACATAGGCATCCCCGGAAACGAGAAAGCGACGAAGCTGCAAAGTTGGCAGCGGCTCGACCCCGGAACGATGTTGACGTAATTTGGCCAAAAGATATTAAACTATATATAAGGCACAAGTCGGAACTTCGCTGGCAAGCCGAGTGGGATAAGAAAAACACCGCTTTTAAACAGATAAGAACTAGTGTGAAGCTACAACCACAGGAAACCATACTTACTCGTAAAGAACAAGCGACACTCTATCGGCTAAGAATAGGTCACACTCGTTTAACTTCGACCTTTCTGCTAACAGAAGGAAATAGACCTAATTGTCCCACGTGCGTTACTCCACTCACTGTCCAACATATTCTTATAGAATGTCGAGAATACACTAATCAGAGAACGGCTTGTGATTTATCTGATAATTTAAAAGAAATATTGAGCAATAGCAAAGAAAATATTTTAAAATTATTAAAATACCTGCGATGTACAAATTTAATTTCTAAATTGTGAAACTACGTAGTCTGTGATAAAGCTATTAACTGTGATATTTTATATATTTAAATTATGTTTATTTATTTACACAACTTATTTTAACACGTTTTATTTATTTTACATATTTATATACCTGTTACCGTTTTATTAGTGTTTTGTGTCGTATTCTATTACATATTTTAGTTCATGTAAGTCGTGTATACTGTTGTACCTGTTCGTTAGTTATATTTATATGTTATTGCATCGTGCTTATTACTGATCATATACAACAGCAATTTGTATAGCAAGAGCGACAAATGACCTTAGCAGTGGAATCGCTTACTTATTAAAAAAAAAGAACCAATACATGGTAAGAGGTGTTATATATAACATTTACTGTCTCCAGCCTTACTTTGTGGAACTCCATAATCATGAAATATAATATAAATACAAAGATTAGTTAAAGTTTCACAAGTTTTATTAATATCTTAACCTGACAGTATTGTTTCAAAGTGTCGATACAATATTGTCAGGTTAAGATATTAATAAAACTTGTGGAACTTTAACTAATCTTTGTATTTATAACGATCTGTCTGTCGCATTTTTTCATCGCCTCCCCGATCGTAATAATATGTTGTATGCTGGACATCATTTGCTGGACGACGTTCATATCAACTTCTTTAATTTTACGGTTAATTCGTCTACAGAGTTGATCTTCCGTTTTAGTTTCCCAGCTATCATTGTAGACTAACCTATTCAGAAGTGACCAAAGATGTTCTATGGGGTATGCCTGGTGGACGTTGGGTAAATTATTCTTGTGTGGCACAAACGGTTTATCTTTTGATTAGTAACTTTTGAAATACTGAATTTTCATTCCAGCTTTCCAAATTGATGTACATTTATTTGTACCAACTAGATTCTTAGCGTTTTGAGCAGTTTATTTACTTGCCAGACAAAACTGGCTGGCGGATGACCACTTTTATTTTTTTTGTCGCAGGTTTTACTTTCTTCATCATCTTTCATTGTGCGATATATACAATGTGTAAAGTGATGAGGTTTCCTATAGGGAAACAATTTTTAATATGATATTTAAGAGAAAAACTTGTTTTTTATAAAAAGTTACGCTTGTATCAAAACCCCTTATAGTCAAAGAAAAATTAAGTAATTACTTAAGATAAGATCCAAAACTTGAAATTATGTCGAGTTGTTGATTTTAAATATGACAAGTCCGAATGTTACATTAGGTTTCGATAAAAACACAATTTTTTATAAAGAATGTTTTTCTCCTAAAGCTCATATTAAAAATGTGTTCCCTATAGGAAACCTCATCACTTTACACACTGTATAGTTCTATGCAATATATCTACAGCCGTACTTATAGAGAAATTACACGCGTGTAACACAATGTTTACTAATACGTTACACGCGTGTAAATCTCTCTATAAGTACGGCTGCTATACTATAACCAAAAAATGAAGGATCTAAACCGAGTGAATCTAGCAGGCGCAGATTAGCAGTCGGAGTTGATTGTGAGCGAGCCTTGTTCCCAAATTGTCAAATTTAGACAGTTTGAAATTAAAAATTGTCATTGCAATCTGTCAAAGTTCTAAAAAGGTTTTTCACAACTCCAATTGCTAATTATTAAACTACTATTAATAAATAACATTCTGATAGCAAAAGTGTGTACGACATTAGTTGCTGCTTAAAAGATTTTTCACAACTCCAATTAATATTTATTAATAGTAGTTTAATAATTAACAATTGGAGTTGTGAAAAACCTTTTAAAACTTTGACAGATTGCAATGACAATTTTTAATTTCAAACTGTCTAAATTTGACAATTTGGGAACAAGGCTCGCTCACAATCAACTCCGACTGCTAATCTGCGCCTGCTAGATTCACTCGGTTTAGATCCTTCATTTTTTGGTTATAGTATAGTGTTTTTTTAAATTTGACGTCAACGTAGGCTGTGAATAGTCGATTGTGAATAAACCAGAAAATGACATCTAACCATTGGACAGAGCTTGGATTTGAACGTTTTGACAATAACATTTATTAATACGATCAAGATCCGTTCACAATCAACTACCCATAGCCGCCTTCGACGTCAAATTTAAAAAAACACTCGATACTTATCTTCAACTTTAAATACATTTAAAATTTATTTGATGCCTCAAATCACTTTGACAGGCGTTCAACTAATTGGTAGATTATCTCTTGTAACTCTTAACACATTAGTATTGTTTTCATAAACAGGTAAATCTCCAGCCCTTTAAATAACATAATCGATACTACATAGATTATGTGCCAAAACTTATCAGACATACCTTAAGTTGGACAATTTTGTTAAGTAGCACTAGATTTAGTACTTTAACTAATCATTTAAATAAACTACAAGATAAACCGCTTGCATATTCGCTAGTAATTTCGCACCTCTCCTTCCCACCATATCTCCCTCCCAACCTACAACCCCCTCACCTTCTCCTTTTCTCCCACTCTTTTATTTTCTACATTCGCTTATTCGAGAAAATAGTGACAAATAGAAAATATTCCTTCAGAGTTATTGTATTTTGGATATATTATTCCATTGTGAGAGTAGGAACTTATCATCACTAACGCAGGAATTCATAAAAATACTGCTCAAGTTTTCAAAATATGTCTCCTGGAAAAACGCTTTTTATGAGATGTGTCATTATTATTTCGAATGGGCGAATAAGAAACACATGATAACTCGCTCGTGTATTGGTTCGCAAAAATTCCATATTAAGTGAATGAACGAAAATTACCCCTTTGTGAACCTTCTAAGAGTACATACGCGTCACTAGATAAACCAAACTTACAAAACACCGGTTATATGATAATCGAACCATGATCCTCAGTCAATTATTTTAGTACGATATACAGGGTGTCCCACAATGCTGTTTACACGTAGTATATCTCTTATTTGAAAAGATAAAGAAATCAACTAAAAATTATTGTGAATGACTCAAAATGGACATTCAGAAAACATCCTTAAACGCTGATTGCATAGGAACGTTCTTGATTAATTTTTCACTTCATTCTGCATACGGTAGTATGCCTTACTTAATTATCTAATGTGCATTTAGGGGTTGAAAAAACATTTTTTATATATTCACTAACTAAATTATTTATTCAAAAAATATGATTAGAGCAGTGTCTACAAGAGAACTACTGAGGCACTTTAAAGCCCGTATAGAGTCCACAGGAGGGCATTTTGAGCATTTGCTTTAAGTTTAAGATAAATTCTATTTATAAAAAATATTTTTTTCAACCACTAAATGCACATTAGGTAATTAAGTAAGGCATACTGCCGTAAAAAACAGAGGGTGCAATTTGAAAAATTAATAAAGTTGGCATAATCTCTTAAACGTTGCTATGCAACCAGCGTTTAAGATTGTTTTCTGAAGGTCCATTTTCAGTCATTCACAATAGTTGTTGGTTGATTTCTTTATCTTTTCAAATAAGGGAGATATTGCGTGTAAACAGCATTGTGTGACACCCTGTATTCGGTAAGCATTAAAGTAAACAAATACTGTATTGTTTGAACTATGGAATCAAAACATTCTTAATTTTATTGTTCTTGCAGATTATTATTGGCGAGATTACACTGGCACCATTCCGAGTGATGCAGTAGCAGGTGGAAAAGATCGATCAGGCAAAACAACTTATATTGGACAGGTGCATGTAAATAATGGGCTGATTCCTGGTTTCGTATATCAACAGGTAGAAGGTATTGTTTATTGTTGGGGCGGTAAGTCGTATACCTCGAAAAAGTTCGGAAAAGTAAGTAATTGTGGCAATATACGTCAATTCCTTTAACAAAGTTGTTATTTTTATGCATTAGATTCTGTGCAGTTCTAATCTAGAGAAATTCCATTGGTTGGCAACTGGAAATAAGGATTCTCATTTATTAGGCGATTGTCATTTGGTCGTAGGTGGTTTCGAATTAGGATTCGTTCTAAACATAGGTCGTGTTAATCATGAAGCCGAGACAGTAATTGGTAAAATTTTTGGACCTCATACTTCCAGAGCGGGATTATATATACCCTATGAAGATCATGAAGCGAAGTATAATTCCTATGAAATTTTGACTTACAACTGCGCTTATTATACGTGCCTTCTAAACATTACTGAAGTATAGTAAATTAATAAACCATATATATACTTGTATCTGTAATTTTAACTAACAGCATCCTCCAAGAACTTTAAGTCTTAAGTGCATCCACAACTACATACTGTAATTGCCACTTTTGCTCAAAAGAGTAAATGATATAGGAAAGTACATTCGATTAGAAACTTTGGAGAATCATTATGGTTCAGACGTGGTTCTTGGGGATCATTAAATAAAAACATAAACAAATTCTTGATGATATCCTAAGAATAGAAAACTTAATATAGAATTATAATACTGCAACGTTCTTTTTAAATAATAACAAAATGCTGTTTAAATCATCTATTAATAAATAGAAAACATTCACACTTAACACACACTAATTCAATCTTAACTAATTTACAAAACACAATTATAAACTAACTATTAACTATTATTTATATTCAACCACAATATTTATTTCGTACACACTTAGATATTTATCTATTACCACTTGTGACTACTAACACGTCTGATTGCTCGCGGTTCACTAATTGAATTCCCTTCGGCGCCAGCCGGCTTTTATATACCGTACATTCTTCTAGAAAATACTGTAGATTCTTCTAGAAGGTCTATTGATTTTTCGCGCCGTCGATGACGCACGCGGGTGAGTCACACGCATTCTCGAACATTCGACGGTGAAGTTCAAAGGGCTGACCGAGCTCATTACACTGCCCCCCTCTTCAAGTCTGTTCTGTCCCAGAACAGGCACCACTCTCCGGTTCCTGTAGAAAGGGTCGTGACGATATCGGCAGTCTTCACCTAGACTACACGTTCCATTCCGGTAGAAGTAACAGTCTACACACTTCGTTGGCCTTGTTGCGGGCTGTGGGTCAAAACTGCAGACCAAGATTTTAACGTTCGTACCTCTAAAGATAACTTCCAGCATGTTTCTAACGATCCTCCAGTCCAACTGGTCCCGCCCACACCCGAGTCTGGGAACTGCCAATTTGTTAATGCCCTTGGCAAGTAGCTCGGTCCTCAAATCCCATAACGCTCTCCATAGGTTCGCGTAACTGGGCTTCTGGTGGTAAGCCTGTTTTGTTACTAGGTAGTAAATAGACCGTCCATGATCCAGCAGGTGTAAGGTCTTGCCAACAGAAGGATTCTGTTCTCGGAGTTCATCCAGCCGTCCAAATTTATATCTAAACACTACTGCGATCCCTCTTGCCATGCGGAGGTCCTCGGAGACACAATGGGCAATGGAATAATCAACAGGGGTCCGGAAGAGATCTTGTTGCATCTCGGTCGTGACTCCGAATCGCGCTTTTCTAGTTCCGGAAAATGCAGCCATAAATTCTCCAAAGGTTGGCTGGTCACCTTCAGGTCTTACGGTGTTGACAGCCACTTCGGCCTCATTTTCCAGATCCGGGACTGCGTCATTCTTTCCCTCATAGGGCGCCAGACGATTGGAGTGTACCACCTTTGGTTTCCCTCTTGGCAATTTCTGGATGCGATAAATCAAGTCATTTATTCGTTTCTTCACCTGGTATGGGCCCTCCCAATTTCGCTGTAACTTTGGAGAATAGCCCCGACGTTTTTGCGGGTTGTATAACCAAACAAGCTGTCCAGGTTGAAACCTTCCTTCTTGAGCTCTCACATCGTACAAAGTCTTCATTCGGTCACTCGCGATTCGACTATGGTTTCGGGTTCGGTCATGAATCTCCTCCAACTTCTTCTTTAGGTTGATGACATAATCATTCCCGGCTACCTCCTGCTCTGCAGGTGGAGATCCAAATTCCAGATCACATGGTAACCGTAACTCACGTCCAAACATCACAGACGCTGGTGATTGGCCGGTTGTTTCGTGGACCGATGCACGATAAGCCATCAGGAACAGATGCAGGTATTGATCCCAGTCTCGTTGATGATCGGAGACGACCTTGGCCAAATATTTGCCCATTGTGCGATTCATGCGCTCTACCATTCCATCGGACTGCGGATGTAACGGTGTGGTCCGAGTCTTGCGAATGCCCAACAATCGACAGACTTCTCCAAAGAGTACAGATTCAAAATTGCGGCCTTGATCCGAATGCAGCTCCATGGGCACTCCGAAACGACTGAAAAACTCTTTGACTAGTACTTCAGCAACAGTCGCGGCTTCCTGGTTTGGTAGGGTATATGCTTCTGGCCATTTGGTAAAATAGTCCATTGCCACTAAGATGTATTTATTCCCATCGTCGGTTTCGGGAAATGGTCCGGCAATATCTATAGCTATTCGTTCCAAAGGACTACCCACATTGTACTGCCTCATAGGTGCTCTTCGTTTCCCCAAGGGTCCGTTACCAGTGGCACATAGTTCGCATTTCCGGCACCACTCCTTCACGTCTTCTTTACAGTTGACCCAATAAAAACGCTCCCTAACTTTCTCCAGAGTCTTCTTCACACCGAAGTGTCCTCCTGATGCACCATCATGGAGATGTCGCAAGTAGTTAGGCAACAAGAGTTCTAGCCCAAAATCCCATGTTATTTCTTATGGAGGTTCGTTTTGCATTTCAAGGTCATCCGCGGCCAGACTCGCGCTCGCGAGTAAGATCTTCCGCGATCCAACCAAGCGCGCGGCAACGTTGCTAACTTCACGCTGTTACATGACATGAGTCGACTTAGTAACTATGGAATTTTATTGATAAAAGTAATTACCTAATAAATTATTATTATTATTGGTAGAACATTTTATTAATAAAGAATTAAAAAAATCCTGAGAACATTCGAACATAATCCCACTTTAATGTACCTTAACAGTCAACAGGTAGAAGGACCCGCATTTTTCCCATATATTACCATTAAAACGTAACATTTAACAAAATTTCGAATAAAATTAATCACTCCCTTTCTCTATGTACTTCTTATTAAAATACTAATAATAGACTTACCCCCAGGTAGGAATATTTTTATAAACACTATTAAATTAATTCAGAAAACTGCATATTTTAGACACTGATTAAAACATCACTCAAGCCACTATAAGATAATTTCTATCACATATGTAACTGCAGTTATACGTAAATAATTTAACCAATGAAGCGCACGTATTCTGTATAACACACACAATGTTTAATTCCCCATTAAAAATAGCTTAAATTTAACCAACTGAAACTATTCAGGACCCAGATCAAATGCAAACACCAACGATCTCGGATACCTGCTGCAAACTAAATATAATGCAATATTACTCACCCCCTTTATATACGATAAGAAATATCCGAGCTCAGACAGGCCAGACGCTGTATCAACACGCACAATCGTGTCTGTATACACCCAAACGTAAAGGTTAACTCATTATAGTTTACAAACAATTAAATATGATGCAGATAAGAACGCGGGACCCTATTTCAATAAAAGATAAAGATCTTACCCTTTACAATAAGTTTCTCCTTTTGAAAATCGATAATAAATAACACGAATTCAACCTTATAATGACATCCAGTCTGTTTATATATGTGCAGATCGGATAACCTGATAACTGAGATCTTCTTAAAATGTATTACGACATAAATTAAAACAGCCCTTTTGTATATGCCATCATCAAATATTTAAATCCGTCTTGAAATTATAAAATGTATCACTGTTTTTAAAAAGGAGAACTATTGCAATGGATCTTACCCACTGCAAGATTGCATGAGCGCATATCTATTCAATTTAATTCACACCTCATTGCATATTAACAAAATCACCAATAAAATTAATTCCCCTCTCTTATGAATGATCCCTTGACGAATATACCTGTATGTTTTTGAAAGAGCTAGGGATAAATTGAAATTCCACCACAGTTAAATTATAATCATGTTAGTACTAAAAATAACTTAATGTGAATTCCGGGCCTTTGTTCATATTTACACGATATCTCATATGCAAGAATTATGGAATATTAATGTTAAACCTTTTGTCCTAACGTTGAACATTTACTACTACTATGAACATTTCCAAATTACTCTCCTATAAAATTAAAATTGTTGTTACCGGTGTTCTATATTTTTTCAATCTACTAGTTAATAAATGAACATTCTTTATAATTTATAGCATTTTTATTTAAAAACTCATTTTAACCGTTGAGTTCTAACAAGATTTGATACACTCGGCAAACGGATTGACCGTCTTAAAAATAGCAACTTTACAGGAATAATAAATATTTACGTCAACACAGTAATATGAGATTGATTGATTATATAGTTGATATATTAATTAGCTACATTTTTCTCTTTCACAGCCGATCGATGAAATGAAATAGGTCTAAAAGATGCAGCCATGAAGGAATCTATATTGCGGACAAAATATGTTCTCTTTCTATTAAAACAATCAGATTAATTTATATATTTAACAGGTATAAAAGCCTCTTGCATTCAGGTAGCGCTAGACTATATCCCCATCAAACCTTTATCTTTTCTCCATCTTTTAAATTCATAAAAAGGTGTTAAAATAAGGTTTCCGCATATAATCTATTATTATGTAAAACCAAAAAATGATTCAGAGACGTATGCTGAATGCGTTGAAGAAGGATGCGGCTTTAAAGGTGAACACGGCTTTAACAGACATGTTTGAAGTCAAAAAAGGGGATACTATTATAGAAGAAATAAAATATATAAACACTAAAAATGTAGCCATATACCGATATAGTAATTTAGCCCAATGGTTCAAGATCAATATTCAAGATCCTATCCTTAAGGATCTCGAAGAGTTTCAAGTAAGTATAGAGATTGTTGAAAGTTAGAAATAAACTAACACACATATATTTCTTTATCTAGCAAAAAGATAGCGGATGGACGCTTAAATCAATCATTAACCTCCAGCTCAATATCAATAAGTATTCCCAACAGCTCGGCTCATCCTATTAAATCTGAAGCTCAACATAAATCACATAATACAGCGAGTGTACTTGAGGTTCTCTACTAGCGTCCGAAGAGATTGATGAAGAGATACAAAACTTGTTTAAAAGTGTTTAATATGTATATAATTTAGATAATTGTTCTCATATTTATCCTGTGTTAATAAAACTCAACAAATGTTTTATTGTCTTTTATTTTATTTTTATGTTTTATTCTGTAAGTTACTACAAGTCTACGGGTAATCAACTTATGCATTGCATTCGATGACCTAGTGCTACAAATTAATCTGATGAAATTCCATTCGGAATATAAAAGCAATAGGGCTCGTCCAGGATTGGACCCCGGGACCTCTCGCACCCAAAGCGATAATCATACCTCTAGACCAACGAGCCAGTTATATATGGAAAAATTTTTCTTCGAGAAGATTAGTATGTTTCTCATTACATCTGAATAATATAAAATATAGAACCGATCTTGATACAAGCATTTTCAAAATTGACATAATGTTTTAGCTAAAATTATAGGTCGCTTTGCCCTTATACACAGCATTATTAGCAGATTTATTTATTATACGATTTACTTCGAGTAATGCAATTACGTGAGTACCCAGCGTGAAAGTAAATATTGCAACATTCTGAATATAGTAAAATTATATGGCGTATACAGGATGTCTCAGAAATAAAGGGATTTGAGTTAATGGTAGATAGGTGGAATGGAGTAGAGCAAATTTTCCTTATAAAGTTTGTTCTTCAACTGAATAGTTTTCGAGAAAATGAATTTTAAAGTTTCATTGATTTTCAAGTCCGACTCTGTAACACTAACCTACCTTAATGTACTTAAAAAATGTGATACCATTTGTAGAACTGCGTGCCTTTTAAAAATTGTTATTGTATGTCACGTACAAAAGTAATTTACGATATCTGAACGTCTTCAACGTAAATAAAGTTGTTATTACCTATTAGTAGGTCGAAATATGATCTGCTGTTGTAGGTTTGCTTTACTTGTGTTGATATAAACATTACCTAATTCGTTTTATAGCAATTCTAACTGTTAATTGATTTTATTTTATTTACTTATTTCTAAGGATGTCTTGAGATTAAATACAATTCAAATTCATTGAGGTTTTTCAACCTATACTACTACAGCATGTACCTACTATGTTGTAAGAAGAATAACAAAACACCCGGTCACTGTTGTTTAGTCTATCCTTATTTAGGACGCATTTATGTCTTTATTAAACTATAATAACAGTTTAAATAGTAAACATCGTTTTGCTTGGAATAAACTAAATAGAATGAGATCAGCATACTATGTAATATTAAGCTTCAACAGACACCAGGGCCGTCTTCAGTTTGCTTAGTTTTCCGGGTGCCCACAAATTTTTAGTAAAAATTTTTTTTTAGATAGTGCGGAATTTTATGCATTTTTGGCTTCTTCCATTATTCATATGTTATCCATTAACTCAAAATCCTTTATATTTGGGACACCCTGTATAATAAATTAAAACTTATTATTATAAATTTAAAGAGCGCGACATATTTTTCAATATGTTCTCTCTATAAAACAATCCAGCTATTGGAGACATAAATCACTCTAAAATATTATTATTAAAAATTAAAAATGTATTGCTTGATATAATTTGCACGCGGAAGGGTATTTCACCCAAAACTATACAGGTTCACCTCTTCTAAAATATTTAAATTAATCAATCGCTTCATGAAATCCATAGAGAATTATGCAATCTTATTAAATAAGTCCAGAAACAGATTTATACCAGAACGTTTACTGAGGTAGAGAGAGGTTGAGAAATAAGAAGCTTTTATAGAATGCATTTCGTTTATTTTGTCATCATATCAAAAATACCATATTACATATAAATACTACTACAATACGACTATATTACATAGTACAACTAGAAATTAAATATTTACTTATTCTATGATTTTTCTCGCTTTAAGCTCTGTGATGACTAAAATTATTTCGTTTTCGTTTTCGAGACTGCTGCTAAGAGCTTTCTTTGCGGCATACAACAATTGTAGTCGATCCACTAGTTGATCAGGTGTACTCTGACGTATCCAATCCGGTTTCATCATCTTGTTTAACTTTTTGGGAAGACTAACCTCAAAGTCTGTAATTCTGTATAAATTTGGTCTGATTACATTTTCGTATTTCCAATGTTTAACGCTTATTAGTCGACCGTTGCGCCTATAGTCTTTCTTATGAGCATTAGTAAGTGAGATTATTTTCATATAGTTGTCGATATCTTCCTCTGTTGGACTAGGAGAGCTTATTCGTTTAAGCGTTAGTAAATTAAACAGACCGGATGTACCATGGAAAAGTTTGTTTTTAATTAAAATATCTTTTCCCTGAAACTGTACTTGCGAACAACCAAATCGCCACTCATCGATGTCGTTATATAGAGCGTACCTAGTTTTGTCTACGTTTTTGTGTTCCCCGCTAGCTAATAATGCTCTATAATAGTTAGAGAATTTGTGATAATCTTTTAAGCTAGAATCACATTCTTCTTCTTCCTCATCAGCAGATGTAACGGGAGATAATTGTTCAAGCTCTGATGAGAGATTGATAGCAACGGTCTCTGATCGCGGTATAACACGATTATCATGAGGTTCTGCTTTACCACAATGAAAGTAGGCTAATTTCTTACGTATAGCATTACGCGCGTTTATTATTTCATCATCATTATCATCGTCCTCGCACCTTATTTTTTTATTGACCTCAATAGCACAGGATTCAGTAGTATGCATACGTTTCAAATTCACATCTTTAAATGTTACATTATTTCTAGGTGATGTCTTATTGTCTTCTATGGCTTCTATAGTTATCGAGGCGTGTAAAATACTTTAAACAAATAGAACACTGAACTTTATACCCCTGGTGTATCTTCAAATGACGAGCAAACCCTGATCGTAAAACGCTCATGCAACATATGTCACACTCGCGTCGCCGACTCATATCGACTAATAATTGATCATGAATTCCTATTTATATAGCATCTTCTTCAGGTCACTCTTAATTAACCCTGACGCTGCGTCTATCATCACCCTGTCGATCCTGCTTCATCATTAATTAACCCTGGCTAGACGCCTTTCAGCATGAATTCATCATGACACGCCTAGAGATTGATGGAATACCATCAGTACGAGATTCCCGTAATCCAAGATGGCTACCTATAAATCACAGCGTAGTAGTCGCGGTCCGAGATAGGTTAGGTTAGAACACGTGATGTTTCATTTAAAATATACATGTATGACTAAGGGTGAAGAAGGGTGACGAGACTAGCATGACTAAGGGTGAAGGGTGAAGAGACTAGCATGACTAAGGGTGAAGGGTGACGAGACTAGCATGACTAAGGGCGAAGGGTGACGAGACTAGCATGGCTAAGGGTGAAGGGAGAAGGGTGAAGGGTGACTATATATAAAAGGTAGATCGTTATCAGCGAGAGAGTACGCGAATAATGCCGAATCTTTCCGATGGTGAACATCCTAGCTTACAAAGCAGAGCCGGTAAGTAGTCATCCTATGGGAAGGAGAGAGAAAAAGTTTCCGCTTAGTGAAAAGAGGATCCAATCCCAGAGTTAGCGCTAAAATTCAAATCTAGGGGCAAGGGAAATCCAAGATGGCTCCTTCAAATGACAAATTCAAAATGACAGATGCAAAATTGACAGATTTAATAGGTTAGGTTAGAACACGTGATGTTTCATTTAAATTATAGCAAAATTGACAGATTTAATAGGTTAGGTTAGAACACGTGATGTATTATTTACTAGCGCGACTAAGGGTGAAGGAGGGTGAAGGGACTAGCATGACTAAGTAGAAGGGCGATATACATGTATAATTTAAATAAAACTTTACTAGCGCGACTAAGGGTGAAGGAGGGTGAAGAGACTAGCATGACTAAGGAGAAGGGCGATATACATGTATAATTTAAATAAAACATCACGTGCTCTAACCTAACCTATTAAATCTGTCAATTTTGCTATAATTTAAATGAAACATCACGTGTTCTAACCTAACCTATTAAATCTGTCAATTTTGCTATAATTTAAATGAAACATCACGTGTTCTAACCTAACCTATTAAATCTGTCAATTTTGCATCTGTCATTTTGAATTTGTCATTTGAAGGAGCCATCTTGGATTTCCCTTGCCCCTAGATTTGAATTTTAGCGCTAACTCTGGGATTGGATCCTCTTTTCACTAAGCGGAAACTCTTTCTCTCTCCTTCCCATAGGATGACTACTTACCGGCTCTGCTTTGTAAGCTAGGATGTTCACCATCGGAAAGATTCGGCATTATTCGCGTACTCTCTCGCTGATAACGATCTACCTTTTATATATAGTCACCCTTCACCCTTCTCCCTTCACCCTTAGCCATGCTAGTCTCGTCACCCTTCGCCCTTAGTCATGCTAGTCTCGTCACCCTTCACCCTTAGTCATGCTAGTCTCTTCACCCTTCACCCTTAGTCATGCTAGTCTCTTCACCCTTCTTCACCCTTAGTCATACATGTATATTTTAAATGAAACATCACGTGTTCTAACCTAACCTATCTCGGACCGCGACTACTACGCTGTGATTTATAGGTAGCCATCTTGGATTACGGGAATCTCGTACTGATGGTATTCCATCAATCTCTAGGCGTGTCATGATGAATTCATGCTGAAAGGCGTCTAGCCAGGGTTAATTAATGATGAAGCAAGATCGACAGGGTGATGATAGAAGCAGCGTCAGGGTTAATTAAGAGTGACCTGAAGAAGATGCTATATAAATAGGAATTCATGATCAATTATTAGTCGATATGAGTCGGCGACGCGAGTGTGACATATCTTGCATGAGCGTTTTACGATCAGGGTTTGCTCGTCATTTGAAGATACACCAGGGGTATAAAGTTCAGTGTTCTATTTGTTTAAAGTATTTTACACGCCTCGATAACTATAGAAGCCATAGAAGACAATAAGACATCACCTAGAAATAATGTAACATTTAAAGATGTGAATTTGAAACGTATGCATACCAATGAATCCTGTGCTATTGAGGTCAATAAAAAAATAAGGTGCGAGGACGATGATAATGATGATGAAATAATAAACGCGCGTAATGCTATACGTAAGAAATTAGCCTACTTTCATTGTGGTAAAGCAGAACCTCATGATAATCGTGTTATACCGCGATCAGAGACCGTTGCTATCAATCTCTCATCAGAGCTTGAACAATTATCTCCCGTTACATCTGCTGATGAGGAAGAAGAAGAATGTGATTCTAGCTTAAAAGATTATCACAAATTCTCTAACTATTATAGAGCATTATTAGCTAGCGGGGAACACAAAAACGTAGACAAAACTAGGTACGCTCTATATAACGACATCGATGAGTGGCGATTTGGTTGTTCGCAAGTACAGTTTCAGGGAAAAGATATTTTAATTAAAAACAAACTTTTCCATGGTACATCCGGTCTGTTTAATTTACTAACGCTTAAACGAATAAGCTCTCCTAGTCCAACAGAGGAAGATATCGACAACTATATGAAAATAATCTCACTTACTAATGCTCATAAGAAAGACTATAGGCGCAACGGTCGACTAATAAGCGTTAAACATTGGAAATACGAAAATGTAATCAGACCAAATTTATACAGAATTACAGACTTTGAGGTTAGTCTTCCCAAAAAGTTAAACAAGATGATGAAACCGGATTGGATACGTCAGAGTACACCTGATCAACTAGTGGATCGACTACAATTGTTGTATGCCGCAAAGAAAGCTCTTAGCAGCAGTCTCGAAAACGAAAACGAAATAATTTTAGTCATCACAGAGCTTAAAGCGAGAAAAATCATAGAATAAGTAAATATTTAATTTCTAGTTGTACTATGTAATATAGTCGTATTGTAGTAGTATTTATATGTAATATGGTATTTTTGATATGATGACAAAATAAACGAAATGCATTCTATAAAAGCTTCTTATTTCTCAACCTCTCTCTACCTCAGTAAACGTTCTGGTATAAATCTGTTTCTGGACTTATTTAATAAGATTGCATAATTCTCTATGGATTTCATGAAGCGATTGATTAATTTAAATATTTTAGAAGAGGTGAACCTGTATAGTTTTGGGTGAAATACCCTTCCGCGTGCAAATTATATCAAGCAATACATTTTTAATTTTTAATAATAATATTTTAGAGTGATTTATGTCTCCAATAGCTGGATTGTTTTATAGAGAGAACATATTGAAAAATATGTCGCGCTCTTTAAATTTATAATAATAAGTTTTAATTTATTATACAGGGTGTCCCAAATATAAAGGATTTTGAGTTAATGGATAACATATGAATAATGGAAGAAGCCAAAAATGCATAAAATTCCGCACTATCTAAAAAAAAATTTTTACTAAAAATTTGTGGGCACCCGGAAAACTAAGCAAACTGAAGACGGCCCTGGTGTCTGTTGAAGCTTAATATTACATAGTATGCTGATCTCATTCTATTTAGTTTATTCCAAGCAAAACGATGTTTACTATTTAAACTGTTATTATAGTTTAATAAAGACATAAATGCGTCCTAAATAAGGATAGACTAAACAACAGTGACCGGGTGTTTTGTTATTCTTCTTACAACATAGTAGGTACATGCTGTAGTAGTATAGGTTGAAAAACCTCAATGAATTTGAATTGTATTTAATCTCAAGACATCCTTAGAAATAAGTAAATAAAATAAAATCAATTAACAGTTAGAATTGCTATAAAACGAATTAGGTAATGTTTATATCAACACAAGTAAAGCAAACCTACAACAGCAGATCATATTTCGACCTACTAATAGGTAATAACAACTTTATTTATGTTGAAGACGTTCAGATATCGTAAATTACTTTTGTACGTGACATACAATAACAATTTTTAAAAGGCACGCAGTTCTACAAATGGTATCACATTTTTTAAGTACATTAAGGTAGGTTAGTGTTACAGAGTCGGACTTGAAAATCAATGAAACTTTAAAATTCATTTTCTCGAAAACTATTCAGTTGAAGAACAAACTTTATAAGGAAAATTTGCTCTACTCCATTCCACCTATCTACCATTAACTCAAATCCCTTTATTTCTGAGACATCCTGTATACGCCATATAATTTTACTATATTCAGAATGTTGCAATATTTACTTTCACGCTGGGTACTCACGTAATTGCATTACTCGAAGTAAATCGTATAATAAATAAATCTGCTAATAATGCTGTGTATAAGGGCAAAGCGACCTATAATTTTAGCTAAAACATTATGTCAATTTTGAAAATGCTTGTATCAAGATCGGTTCTATATTTTATATTATTCAGATGTAATGAGAAACATACTAATCTTCTCGAAGAAAAATTTTTCCATATATAACTGGCTCGTTGGTCTAGAGGTATGATTATCGCTTTGGGTGCGAGAGGTCCCGGGGTCCAATCCTGGACGAGCCCTATTGCTTTTATATTCCGAATGGAATTTCATCAGATTAATTTGTAGCACTAGGTCATCGAATGCAATGCATAAGTTGATTACCCGTAGACTTGTAGTAACTTACAGAATAAAACATAAAAATAAAATAAAAGACAATAAAACATTTGTTGAGTTTTATTAACACAGGATAAATATGAGAACAATTATCTAAATTATATACATATTAAACACTTTTAAACAAGTTTTGTATCTCTTCATCAATCTCTTCGGACGCTAGTAGAGAACCTCAAGTACACTCGCTGTATTATGTGATTTATGTTGAGCTTCAGATTTAATAGGATGAGCCGAGCTGTTGGGAATACTTATTGATATTGAGCTGGAGGTTAATGATTGATTTAAGCGTCCATCCGCTATCTTTTTGCTAGATAAAGAAATATATGTGTGTTAGTTTATTTCTAACTTTCAACAATCTCTATACTTACTTGAAACTCTTCGAGATCCTTAAGGATAGGATCTTGAATATTGATCTTGAACCATTGGGCTAAATTACTATATCGGTATATGGCTACATTTTTAGTGTTTATATATTTTATTTCTTCTATAATAGTATCCCCTTTTTTGACTTCAAACATGTCTGTTAAAGCCGTGTTCACCTTTAACGCCGCATCCTTCTTCAACGCATTCAGCATACGTCTCTGAATCATTTTTTGGTTTTACATAATAATAGATTATATGCGGAAACCTTATTTTAACACCTTTTTATGAATTTAAAAGATGGAGAAAAGATAAAGGTTTGATGGGGATATAGTCTAGCGCTACCTGAATGCAAGAGGCTTTTATACCTGTTAAATATATAAATTAATCTGATTGTTTTAATAGAAAGAGAACATATTTTGTCCGCAATATAGATTCCTTCATGGCTGCATCTTTTAGACCTATTTCATTTCATCGATCGGCTGTGAAAGAGAAAAATGTAGCTAATTAATATATCAACTATATAATCAATCAATCTCATATTACTGTGTTGACGTAAATATTTATTATTCCTGTAAAGTTGCTATTTTTAAGACGGTCAATCCGTTTGCCGAGTGTATCAAATCTTGTTAGAACTCAACGGTTAAAATGAGTTTTTAAATAAAAATGCTATAAATTATAAAGAATGTTCATTTATTAACTAGTAGATTGAAAAAATATAGAACACCGGTAACAACAATTTTAATTTTATAGGAGAGTAATTTGGAAATGTTCATAGTAGTAGTAAATGTTCAACGTTAGGACAAAAGGTTTAACATTAATATTCCATAATTCTTGCATATGAGATATCGTGTAAATATGAACAAAGGCCCGGAATTCACATTAAGTTATTTTTAGTACTAACATGATTATAATTTAACTGTGGTGGAATTTCAATTTATCCCTAGCTCTTTCAAAAACATACAGGTATATTCGTCAAGGGATCATTCATAAGAGAGGGGAATTAATTTTATTGGTGATTTTGTTAATATGCAATGAGGTGTGAATTAAATTGAATAGATATGCGCTCATGCAATCTTGCAGTGGGTAAGATCCATTGCAATAGTTCTCCTTTTTAAAAACAGTGATACATTTTATAATTTCAAGACGGATTTAAATATTTGATGATGGCATATACAAAAGGGCTGTTTTAATTTATGTCGTAATACATTTTAAGAAGATCTCAGTTATCAGGTTATCCGATCTGCACATATATAAACAGACTGGATGTCATTATAAGGTTGAATTCGTGTTATTTATTATCGATTTTCAAAAGGAGAAACTTATTGTAAAGGGTAAGATCTTTATCTTTTATTGAAATAGGGTCCCGCGTTCTTACCTGCATCATATTTAATTGTTTGTAAACTATAATGAGTTAACCTTTACGTTTGGGTGTATACAGACACGATTGTGCGTGTTGATACAGCGTCTGGCCTGTCTGAGCTCGGATATTTCTTATCGTATATAAAGGGGGTGAGTAATATTGCATTATATTTAGTTTGCAGCAGGTATCCGAGATCGTTGGTGTTTGCATTTGATCTGGGTCCTGAATAGTTTCAGTTGGTTAAATTTAAGCTATTTTTAATGGGGAATTAAACATTGTGTGTGTTATACAGAATACGTGCGCTTCATTGGTTAAATTATTTACGTATAACTGCAGTTACATATGTGATAGAAATTATCTTATAGTGGCTTGAGTGATGTTTTAATCAGTGTCTAAAATATGCAGTTTTCTGAATTAATTTAATAGTGTTTATAAAAATATTCCTACCTGGGGGTAAGTCTATTATTAGTATTTTAATAAGAAGTACATAGAGAAAGGGAGTGATTAATTTTATTCGAAATTTTGTTAAATGTTACGTTTTAATGGTAATATATGGGAAAAATGCGGGTCCTTCTACCTGTTGACTGTTAAGGTACATTAAAGTGGGATTATGTTCGAATGTTCTCAGGATTTTTTTAATTCGTTATTAATAAAATGTTCTACCAATAATAATAATAATTTATTAGGTAATTACTTTTATCAATAAAATTCCATAGTTACTAAGTCGACTCATGTCATGTAACAGCGTGAAGTTAGCAACGTTGCCGCGCGCTTGGTTGGATCGCGGAAGATCTTACTCGCGAGCGCGAGTCTGGCCGCGGATGACCTTGAAATGCAAAACGAACCTCCATAAGAAATAACATGGGATTTTGGGCTAGAACTCTTGTTGCCTAACTACTGTCGCAATACTGTAGCCACCCGGCTCCTAGGAACCACGAACTGAGACCTAATAGTGGTGCCATCTTCACTCTCCAGCACTCGCTTCAGGAGATCATTTTCCACCTTCAAGGACTCCCATTGGTACGCTTTTACCCAATACGCTTTTAGAGTTCTGTTGAAAGGGCTGACGACCACCCAGGCAGGCCTTTCTCCCACACGCTTCCATTCCAGTACCATCTTTAATTCGGGATCAGCCTCCTGTTGACGTTGCAATTCTCCCGGCAAGCAATTGTCGTTGACGATGGTAGTTCTCAGTACTTGGCAAACTTTCTCTTCCAAACGAGAGCAATGACGGCAATCTGTTGGACAGCGTCTTCTTAAAAGAGCATCGGCATTTCGATGACTAGTGCCCGCTCGATGTTCCGTGTCAAAGTCGTATCCTTGTAATCGTTCAATCCACCTTGCGACCTGGCCTTCAGGATTACGGAATTGTAGAAGCCATTTCAACGCTGCATGGTCCGTCCTCAATAAAAACTTCCGTCCATACAAGTATTTGTAGAAGTACACAACGGACTTCACGACAGCCAAAAATTCTTTTCTGGTCACACAATAATTCCTTTCGGCTTTCGACAAAACCTTACTGAAATAGCCGATGACCTTTTCTTGTCCATCCTGTATCTGAGAAAGTACACCCCCAATGGCCAGATTACTTGCTTCTGTGTCCAGTATGAATTTTCCTTCGGTCCGTGGATAGCTCAATATTGGTGCTGTTGTCAAGGCACTCTTCAACTGTTGGAAAGCGGTTTCGCACTCTCCGCTCCAAACATACTCGCGCCCATCTTCAGTTAACCTAGTCAGAGGCTTTGCTATATTAGCAAACCCAGGAACGAAACGCCTGTAGTAGGTACACAATCCAAGAAAACTACGAACTTGGTGTTTATCTCTCGGTGTTGGCCACTCTTGGACTGCACAGATTTTATCGGGATCGGCTGCTACTCCATTTTGTGATACGACATGCCCGAGGTATTTTACTTCCTTTCACACTTGACACTTCCTGTGACACTTTTTCGGACTCAATTTCAGGTTGGCTGCACGCAGTCTCCGGAACACTTCCTCCAGATTTTTCAGATGTTCCTTGAATGATTTTCCAACCACGATCACGTCATCTAGGTATACCAGGCAAGTCTTCCACGACAGCCCCCTCAGAATGGTCTCCATTAGACGCTCAAAGGTGGCCGGAGCGTTACATAGATCGAAAGGCATAACCGTAAACTGCCATAGTCCGGAACCAATAGTGAACGCGGTCTTCTCCCGGTCTTCAGGTTCAATTTCAACTTGCCAATAACCACTCTTTAAGTCCAAAGTCGAAAACCATCGTGAACCAGACAGGGTATCTAACGTGTCGTCAATGCGTGGTAAGGGATAGCTGTCTTTCTTGGTCACGTTATTGAGCTGCCGATAGTCCACACAAAATATCGTTGATCCGTCCTTCTTACTGACCAGGACCACCGGTGATACCCATGGACTGCTGGATGGCTCGATGACCCCTTGTTCTTCCATATCAGTAATGATTTTCTCGGCTTCTGCTCGCCTTGCTATAGGTAGACGTCTCGGTTGTTGTCGGACTGGCCTAGAGTTCCCTGTATTGATTTTATGTCGCACAATATTGGTTCGTCCCTTCTGGGTATCATCAAGAACGAAGATATCTTGATATCGGTGAATCAAACTATGTACCTCTTTCACTTCCATTTTGTTAAGGTCTTCGCATGAACTAGCAATCATACCCACTAGTTTTCCACCATGGTCTTTGGGCACTGGTTTTGGAACATCAGCCATACACCTGGCTACTCGGAATACTGGCACACACTGTCCCACAAGGGTGCTCTTCTTTAATGTCACCGGATCCACATTAACGTTCATAATCCTCACCGGTACTGTCTTCCCAACCTTGATCAGCGCTTTTCCCACCAGTATGCCATATGGATCTTCTTATCACAGACAGGCTCCATCATTCGCACACATCCTACCCGAAGATCTCCATCCAAACCTGCCTCAACAATTATCTCGCTCCGACCTGGTAATATCACATCTTCTGTCAGCAACACCCTTACGACAGGGTCTTCTCGTGGGTGCAAAGGGAGTTCTTCGTTACCAACCTTCAAAACGCCCTCCTTCAAGTCCAATGTAAAACCAAATTTTCTCAGGAGGTCCATTCCCAGGATGAAATCGTCAGTGATGTCGGCTACCAGCACCTCATGATCACGTTCTTCACTTCCAATGCCAATCTTCATCTTCACCACTCCGCGTGTTGGAATTACTTCACCTGTCGCTGTACGGAGTTGAGTAGTTGTCTGTAACAGCTTCATACTTGTTCGTAGAACATTAGGCCGTATGATGGACTTTGTCGCCCCCGTATCAATGAGCAATGGAACAGTTCGATTAGCAATTTTCCCATCTACGAACAAACTGCTGGTACTATTCTTTGATGTTACGGCATGGATGGTGATCTCCGGGGCATCTTCACTCAAGGTCAACGTTCGCCCCCTCTCGTCGATCTTCTTTAGTTTTTCCGACGGCTGAGTTTGTTTTGGTTTAGGGCAACGGCGTCATATGTGCCCTTGTTCGCCGCAATTCCAACAACGGGGCCCTCGAACTTCTTGAAGATTCTTCTTACGGCTCTCTTCCTTCTGAAGAACTCTCATTAACAACTCTTCTAGGCGAACTTTGGAATCTTCCTCTTCTTCTGCAACAGTTCGAACTCGCCCTTGGCCTCGGGACGCTTGTTTTGCGGCTTCAAATTCTAACGCGTGAGCAAGCGCATCATCAGTTGTTCTTGGTCGCGCCAGCCTTAATGACTGCTGTGTTTCCCCGTCTCTTAGTCCATCAATGAAGGTCTGCACAGCGAGTTGTCCCAGAAATGAATCGGGTGCCGTAGGGTACGCCAATCGGACAAGCCGCGCTACATCGGCTTCAAACTCCTGAAGGCTTTCTCCATTTTTCTGGACACGATTCTTCACTTGCGAATCTCCAATCTAGACACTAATAACTGGTAATCATTTTCCTGTCCGGCTGGGATTGTTTGCAGGATGTTCAAAGCGTCTCCACGCAAAGCCACAGTTAAAGAAACGGCCTTTTCCTTGCTTGTCCATCCGTTGGCCGCCTCAAATTGTTTGTAGTAGGTGGACCAAGGTATTTTCCCATCGAACGTGGGTGGTTTTACTTTTATCCCTACGGCAGGATCCTTTTCTTCTTTAAATTGTTTCGGCCACTCAGAAGTTGAGGAAAACCGTAGTTGACTCATTCTATCTTCCAACATATCGGTTATGTCGTCTTTCTTAGCTGTTGATGGTAATTGCATTTGGGCTATTTTCTCTTCTACCATCTTTATTACCCTATCTTGTTCCGCCAATCTACCTTCCAATAGTCCTAACGCGCTGGCATTCTCCAACAATTCTTCGAAAACTTTATCTTCCAACGCTTTGACATTTTCCAACAATTCTTCTTTAAGCCTTCTGGAATTTTCTTCAGATTTCCTGGAATTCTCCAGTATTTCTTCCTTTAGCATTCTAACATTTTGTTCGGACTTTCTAGAATTTTCCAGAACTTTTTCTTCCAATGCTTTAGTGTTTTCCATTAGCTTTCTAGAATTCTCTTCGGACTTTCTAGAACTTTCCAGTAACTCTTCTTTTAACATTCTAACATTTTCTTCGGACTTTCTAGAATTTTCTTCGTGCTTTTCCAATAATTCTTCTTTGAGCATTCTAGAATTTTGTTCAGACTTTTGCAGTAGTTCTTCTTTTAATATTCTAGAATTCGCTTCGGACTTTTCCAGTTCTTCTTTTAACATTCTAGAATTCTATTCGGACTTTCTCGAATTTTCCAGTAATTCTTCTTTTAACATTCTAGAATTCTCTTCCATTTTACTTAACAACACGTTAGTATCAATTGCGGGTCCAGGTATTTCGAAGAGGTAATTTTCGGGGTCTTCCTTGTGTTCCAAAAGCCATTCTCTTAGCCGATTTATTAACACACTTTTAAGGCCCGTTGTTTCCAAGTCCCGTTCTTCCAGTACGCGTTTTAAGTCTATTACCTTCAGATCTTTCAACAATTTCATCGCCATTTTAATTATTAGTTGTAATTGTTTTTAACACTAACAGTTTATTCTCACAGCACTTTGTTTATTACACGATTTTATTTATTTTAAAATCCCACTTCTGACACCACTGCAACGTTCTTTTTAAATAATAACAAAATGCTGTTTAAATCATCTATTAATAAATAGAAAACATTCACACTTAACACACACTAATTCAATCTTAACTAATTTACAAAACACAATTATAAACTAACTATTAACTATTATTTATATTCAACCACAATATTTATTTCGTACACACTTAGATATTTATCTATTACCACTTGTGACTACTAACACGTCTGATTGCTCGCGGTTCACTAATTGAATTCCCTTCGGCGCCAGCCGGCTTTTATATACCGTACATTCTTCTAGAAAATACTGTAGATTCTTCTAGAAGGTCTATTGATTTTTCGCGCCGTCGATGACGCACGCGGGTGAGTCACACGCATTCTCGAACATTCGACGGCGAAGTTCAAAGGGCTGACCGCGCTCATTACAATACAATAAATCAAGTTGGAATAGCATATATTTATTGTGGTATTACAGTATACAATATTAAACATAAATAAGGATAAAAAAGAAAGGATATCTTAGTCATAAGTCGACCTGAAAAAGAAAAATATATGTATATTAGTTAAGGATATTGAGGTTTAGAATGTTTAGAAATGGCATCAATAAAAAAATATAAAGGTATATAGTAGAGTTTGCAAACTTAAAAAACGCATCTAGAAATCAAGTCCGTGGTACATTGAAAGGTAAAAAGGTACCGAGTACGTTATCGGATGCTATTTAGGGTGTACATATATCAATCCCCTAAATTCGTCTGGCGATATCGGTGTCCAACACCCCCCCGGGGGGAAAAAACTGAAAAAACAGCAAATCTAGAATACTTTATTTGCTATCCGGCTATTTTGTAAAAATATATATAAATAAAAATATTTTGTTAAAAAAAATTATAAAATTCTTACAGTTTTTGTAAATACGACATTAACCTTAACACGGAGAGTTCTTCAAGTTATTCTATAACAGACGATGAATTGTTACATACATTTAAATTTATAAAAAAAGACATAGATATGCAGTTATAAAAAATGTGTTGTGTGTAAAACGGACGGGAAACTTCAGGAATCCACTGCAAGAACTGTGGAAACATTCAAAGGGCAGTGAAAATGAGATTAGATATGCAATAAAGTCATAATAGAAAATTAAGAGAGCTTCTTGATATAACACACAATTCAAGTTTGCGCGCATATATAAAATATTTCCACTCTGAACTCAAATGTACATAGTAGTCAAAATATATAATAACAAAACTGAATACAAATAAGGTTATTCTGAAAACCACTATGTTATAGTAATACAATACTTGGACAAACGTAATACGTATATTTTACTTGATTCAGATGTGCAGTGATATCTCGACACCTAAGGATGGCTGTCCACAATGTAGTATTGTCTGAATTGTCAGTTTTTTGTTGAAACCAGTCCGTTGAGGTACAATCTGTGAACTACAATTTTGAACTCTACTTAAAATCCACACCAAATTATTTGTATCAGTAGCTATTGACTATTCTTGATTTTTCGGCAAATAACTAATTTTGCTTTTTTTGTTTATTGTTTCCAGCCTTACTTTGTGGAATTCCATAATCATGAAATAAATAAAGATTAGTAAAAGTTTCACAGTTTTATTAAAATACAACCTGACAATATTGTTTCGACAGCTATGCTGTCATTATCAAAGGTAATATAATTATAAACAAACACGTCGCTAAGGTAAATACAAAAATAGGCAACTAGATAAAATAATAATAGTAATAATCAGAATTAAATATCTAATACTTCCAGTAACGGAGAATTACTGAGCTCAAGTTGATCAATCATTAAAGGTACCCTGAGTTTTGTTTGTATATCTCAAAGGCTTCTAAAATGTCTAATTTGCGATTGTTATTACAAAAATGTAGGAATTTAATATTATTTTGAGGAGTCATTGTGTGATTTTGTTCTAAAAGGTGTTTGGCGTAATTAGATTTTTCAGGATGTTTATTTTTGTAATGACGTACGTGTTCTTTATATCTTATGTCAAAATTTCGAAGTGTTTGTCCAATATATACCGAATTACAAAAAGAACATTTTAAACGGTAAATGCCCGATTTCATGATATCATGTGTTCTGTCTTTAGCATTAAATAAAAATGAAAAAGTGTTACTGTTGGTTTTAAATGTTATTTTATAATTGTTGGTTTTTCTTAGTATATGTGCAATTTTTTCTGATATTTTCCAAAATATGGTATAGATATGTAATTTGTGTCTTCTGTTTGATTATTATATTTATTATATATTGAATATATCCCATTGACATTAATTCATACTGTACTTCAATAATAATGCAAACATGAAATTGTAAATAAGGGGATTAGATTGTGATTTCTATGGTTATAGGCATTATTATTGAAGGGACAGAAAGAATCGCCACAGAAGGGTGGTATTTCTTTTAAAAAGAAAGATGACAAATAAAATAATTGAAAAGGAGTTTCGCAGGGAGATAAAAAATTAATAAGAATTTTGTTTGGTTGAGTTGAGTTTGTAAAATAATATTACTGGAGAAATAATATATATTATGTAATTAGGAGATCAAGCGATACTTTAAATCCGAGAAGATGTATTATAACGCCGAGGCACCAGCCGAGGCGTTATAACATCTTCGAGGATTTAGAGAAGCTTGATCTCCGTATTGCATAAGTTGTTTTATTTTATTTCGTATTTCAATCCTAATTTCTCCCTTTTAAAATTCTTCCGAATTTATTGTATAATGAAGCAAATTGCCTTGTCTGTGTCATCATACGCGTAACCAAGGAGATAAAACGCAGTCTGTCACGTGTGGCTGTTATGCAACATCAAATGATTTTTACGTTGCCAACAACAACGGAGATCAAGAACGTCTTGAACTCCGGTGTCATTGACAACGGAGATCAAGTTATACTTTATTTTACTAATTGTAGTATATAAACAATTGTTTGGAATACGAAATGAAATAAAACATTATAACTAATAAATATAAAAGAGAATCTTGTGTTTTATTAAAGAGAGGAAGAGTTTAAGAGTAGTAGGTGAAGGAAGCAATATTAATTGGTAATATAATAAAGAAAGAGAAGCATATATAAAATAGAATCGTCCACGTGTTGGGGTTCTAAACTTATCGAAGTGTGGAATAATTGTAGTCTTCACTAGATTCCTGTATAAGAAGATTACCATAAGGGTGAAGCCATTCAAAAGAGTCATCGAAATTACTTACCGAGGTATTCCTGTAAAAGAAGATTGTCATAAGTGTGAACTCATTCTAAAGAGATATTGAGTTTACATACCCGATCAAGGAAGGATCGAAGATTTATACGGGTCCGGTGATCCATCATCATAGTCTTCGGAGGTGAGTGGTCTGCAGATCCAATACAGCAGTTGTCGCAGTTCACTGATGAAGAGTGCCGATTGTAGGAATTGTGGGTACAGTGAAAGTGAAGGTATTTAGTAAAGTAGAAAAGGATCGAAACTTTAGAAATAACAAGAAACAGTTGGAGAAGATTTCAAAGAGATTGGTGTGTCAGTTAACGTAATTAGGGAAACATCCATTGTAGACTTGCCTAAAGGAAATAACAACTTGTAAGTTGACAAGGTAAGATTTTTTTCTTTTTAACATCCTAAAATAAAAGGTTTATTAAATAAAGAATTAACCAAATATAAATGTTTATGCTATACTTACTTAATTATACTTGAATTTAACAACTGTCAAATATGACATTACAGGTATATATGTCAATTATTATTATTATTAAACAAACTTTATTTGATGAGATCCACTAACCACGATATAAGGGTAGTGTTTCCAAATGATTTGTCTCTCTAAGATGCAACCCTTGCTAGTCAATAACGAACCCCAAGTATTCACCTTTTCCCTGAAAAAGGTGACATTTATTTAATGCAAGCTTCAAACCTGCGCTTTCTAATATACCCAGCACCATTTCTAGGCCCAACAAATGTTAAAGTTCATGCGTTCATGTTATTCAAATGACCTCGGAAAAAGAAATAATTTCGTCTACATTCCGACAATGTTTTTATTTTTAAATTAATACATTTTAAATATTTATTTGGATACGCTCGAGAAAGGCCACTCAGAATGCCCTCTTAATTCCCAGCGTGTTAATTTTTGAAAATACTCACACTTATAAAAATGTGCTGTGATCAACTCCATCAGAAAACTTTTTAACGTTTGAATTGTTAGGTTTTGTAAACAAATTCGCTTAAATGAAAATCATAAAAACCAGTCGAATTATACAAATATTAAGTGATGGACAATTGATTATTTAGAGCTGTTTCATATTGTTTGTGCAAAACGTAGGAACGTCATCGTGAGATTTGTTTGCATTATAAGTTTATCGTTTTCTCATAAATTTAAAATATTTATTTTCATACGCATGAAAAAAACGTCATAGTTCGCTTTTACAAGTTTGCACGTACCGACTTACCAGACCTTACCAGACCGATATGCACGAATCTTTTTTTGTATTGAAACTTTGATTTTATACTTTGCTTACTCTTTATATTTTTAAAATCATAAATTTAAAACACAAGGCTTTATTTTTGTTACGGTCTGTTACGCCACCAATCGCATGGCTTAGTTTGAGAGTTCTACTGGGTCGATTTACGTGATTCCAAGTTAAAGGTTTTATGCTGTAGATTTGCCAGCTCTCCTTAGTTCCGCGATTTATAAAATTATTTTTATTTTAAGCATTATTTGTAATCGATGCATTTCCATACGCTGAAGATCGATTCTCCACTTATAGCGCTCGCCTCGTAACTTTTCGGAATCATCCTTTTTCTACCTGCTTACTACGCCACCATTCGCGCTTGCCCACAAATCATATAACAAACATATCTCAGCCGCTTTTCATACTATTTGACGTGGAGCATTTTTACGAAATTTAATGTGTGTTTCTCTGTGACTCTTCGTTTTTGGAATTTTTTAATTTTCACTTCAGATTTGTTTACAAAGTTGGTTATTAAGTAAATGATATACGCATTTAATGTAGAAGTTTATGGTAAGAGTGGAAGGGGAGGAGTCGGGAGAAGACGTAAATCATGCAGGGGTGAGTAAGAAGGATGGGGGAGCAAGTTGGAGTTGGCGGTGGAGTATAAGTCGAGGTGGGTAGGTGAGTAAGTCGGAGGTGTTTGTTAAATAACGCGTTCAGCAGTTCGACTGAATACTAAGCCTAACATTTTTTTCTGGTTTTGTTTGGTTGCGATTATTTAATCACTTATGCAAATTTGAAAAATTGTAGTCACACCACAGTGTATATAAGGAAATCCTTCAATAGATTAGCCTTTTCACCATCATCATTGACGGGGTTTTCCTAGTATTTTATTTATTTTATTTATTTAATTTATTTAATGTCAGATTTTTAACAAAAAATAGTTTTGTTAAACTTAAATTGTATAAATTTATAAAATCGCTACCTAAATTCGGTGTACCTCCATTTAAAAAAAACTTTAGTTGCTGTGCAATATTTATACATATTTATATATATTTATATCTTATTTTCCAAAATAAAGCTGTTCGAGCAATTGTAAATGCCCCATGGTATATACCAAATGCCTTAATCCATGAAGACTTAAAAATACCAACAGTTCGCGAAGAAATCACTGGATTCAGCACCAATTATAGGGATAAGCTGGCAGTACATCCTAATGAGCTACATTTACCAACTAGTTATCAAATATTCAAATATTGTACAAAATAAGATTATGCATGCAATGAAAGGGATTATAGTTACGGTACAAGTATCTACATCCAAAGAATAAATATCTAAATGCTTCATGATTTAGAACGCCTCGAAGCAACCAGCAAATTAAGCTGATTATCCACTAGTATGATATAGCGTGTTAATATCTTCCCAAGTAACACATATGGTCCTTTTATTACGCTTAAAGCTTTATAAATAAGATATTATGGCAACTTACAGAGTTAATTGGTTATAGTGAAACTTTAGTCAGCGCTAAATTGCTTATAAAACAATTTGGTGGAGTAAGATTGCTGGTAAAACGTTCTCATCCTCATAAGTGTAAGACTACTTTATGCAAACCAAAGATTTATAAGAAATGTGTAAGCCCTTATCTAACATGTTTATACAGCTGTTTTAAAGTTATGCCATATAGCTATATAGCATTGAATTTCGAAGACTTTTTAAATAAAACTTTACAGTACTTAGTATAGTTATTTAAGCCAAATGCCCATCGATATCAGCCTCGACATATATTATTCTTAAAGGCTGTTTAAAGGCTCTGAAATGTAGTACGAATAATTTATTAATCGTGTATGCAACTAAAATTTTCTTTTGAAGTTGTATATCTGCAAATATTATGCTGTTCTAGAACTATTTTACAGCCAATCTTAATCCGTTTCATAGCCGCTAAAAGACTCGCTTAGTTATATATCTAGTTTAAACGAAGTTCCGTGCGTATTTCATGTGCTGTTTCTTGATAAGTGTTAACTTGCAATATATATCAATATTAGAAAAATAGAATAAGCGTAGTGGGAATTAAAAGAAAGGTTGAGTTCATACTTGAAAAATACTGGAGGAACCAAACTTAAAAAATACTCGAGTAATCATACTTTCAAGCCAGGAACAATAATTTGTTTGAACTTTTGCCAAAGAAACGTCAAAATCGAAAGCAATAACAAATGTTAAGAAGTAATAATCAATCCCAATGCTGCACATTTAGCAGAGTTTTTTGACCACAGCATTAGTTTTCGTATTGAAATTTGGCTATGAGCAGTATGAGCAACTACACAGGATTAGTCGTAGAGTTTTAAAGAATTGATTTTAAATCATCTGTCGAACAAGATCCTATCATCAGATCCTGGACACTATTAAATACTCCAAGAAATATTATTCTTAACGATGTTTGGTAGTAACGGTCACTATTGGCATCAACTCATGTTAAACCTTGTAGCCTCGGACTGCTCTTGGGGTTGTGGTTCAATAACAACAATATTGAGGGTGCGTAATGGGCGCCACAATATTTATTTTGGAAAATATTGAAAACCGTTTACTGTAAATGTTATGGCAAATAATTACTCAGTCTATCGTCACTAAAAGATACACAGGGTTTAATAGTATTCAAGGTTTATTGGAAACAGGTACACCGTGCTATATTGTTAATGTATACGAGCTGACATTTGTAATAAAGTTAATACACATTAATTGTAAAGACAATTCAACTCACATTTTTTCGACTAATCAAATTCAGTCATTTTCAAAAAATGGACCAATCACGTTTGTATTTAGCGGAAATTTTCACATGTAAAAATTTCCGAAATAAATTTCCACCACAAACATTTTTATTTATCTAGTTCATTGTTGACATCACAATGACAATTGTAACTATTAAAAGTACAATTATTATACACATAACTGGTTGTACCGGAAGAGGAAGACATCATACGTTTTTCCTTATTCTCTTGTAGAGCAGATGATGATGATGGTTCCAAAGTTGTCGCTTCTTCGCTTTTCCGAAAGCATTGTATTAATCGTGAATGGTATTCTTGGTCAAGCTGCAAATACGGTTTGATTGATGCTCCTGAGCTGTGCCCTGTTATTTTAATCACTTCTTGCTCACCAATGCCAGACTTTGCCAACATTGTTACCGCGCTTGAACGTGCTGAGTGATTCGTGATTTTCAACCTTTCAGTATCCAACCCTGCTTCCTCCGCACTAAGTTTCAACCACTTTCCCAACTTGTTGATTCCTACAGGTGAATTTTTGAACCAAACGGCGTTATTTTCCAATGTCCACCCATGATTTACTATAAAAAACATTCGATCCGTTTTTATGCGATCATTTCTCTTCGATAAGAGTTTCTTAAATAACCTGTAATTGATTTATTTATTAATTTTTATTGAAAGTTTAGTTTTTAACAAAAAATTACCTTACTGGACAAATGTCAGGTGACTCCGTATTTGAAACCAACCATTTGCTATCACTCAAAGAATGACTGCCTCCTTGGTGCGTTTTTGAAAAGATAGGATTGTACTCCAGTCGACCAGTTAATACCCCGGAATTATTTCTTTCTTCTCGAAAGAAACTCACACAACAGTTTACTGCCTCATTACCCCTCCAAGCTAATTCTCGAGCAGCAATCAAAAAGAATTTGTACTGCAAACCACATGGCGTCTCTTCGTCCCACAGTTTGACCATCTTCAAATATTCTTCATTGGTTAGTGCTGCTGAGCTCACTTTCCGCTTACTTACATCAGCTTGCAATATTTTTCTTCTAGCGTCCCTAGCATTTCTTGCTTCTCTAAACGCTGGATCCTTGAACGGATCAAACTTAATTCCAAACTTGTTATAATACATTTCTTGCAAAAGTTTGGCCGTCGTATTCCACAACACTTTCACTACCGTCTCTTTGTACTCCCCTCCACTCTGTTTTTTCATATTGAAGCCGTAGTCCTTTAGGATATTATTAAGTTCTTCGATCGACAAAACTTGATCCAGCGAGTAGCCCCGTTCAGAACAAAATTTCTTTAACTGCAACCAACATGAGTTGTGTGTTTTCCGGGTATTGAGTGGGACCAGATTTTTGATAGCATCGTCCATTTCTTTACCCGGTGCGCTTCCAAATCTTCTATCCATCAGGGAAAATGGAGACAACGTAAAAAACCAACACAATGCAACTGAATCTCGACGTATTTTGAAAAAGAGGTTAAAAATTTTCACAGCTTGGAGTTTGTTATAACTGTTGCTAGAACAATATAATTGTTTTTAGCATGACCTACTCTTTCAAATAGAATTGTTCAATGAGAATAACTTTTAGTTCGTTGAATTGTCAAGCCGAATACAAACTCGTTGGTATGAAATTGAAGAAAATTTTCTCCTCATTCAACTCGTATTTGTTTCTTACAATTACAATTTTCAAAAAATTGTCGTCGAAACAAATACTCGTATCTGAAATCGAAAATTTTCGGCAATTTCATACCAACTTGTTGTATTACTTATGAGAATATAATACATTGAATAATGAGCCAATCGTTGCTCCTTAAATTTAAAATATTGACCAATAGGACCTTGTACCGTAGTGACAATAAGCGACTAACAATTATTATCGATTAGGTATTAGTTAACTTGCGTTTGTTTCACTTGTCAAATAAAATAATTTAGAAACGTCAGATACATTTTTTAAGTGTGTTACGCGCAATGACTAATTTTGTGATGAGTTGCGTTGATTTAAAAGAGGAATATTATGTACTTAATTAAATAAAGCTTTTTCTCTTAAATGTGCATTTGTGGTCCTCATTTTAATTTATTATATTCTCTTTCTAAATATAATTCGTGGTACGCTTAAGAATCGATAATTTTTTTACAAATGTCAACTCATGCCAGCCCCATTCTTTGGAAAATACAACTCGTGCTTCGCACTCGTTGTATTTTCGTCGTTGGGATTGGCATTCGTAACATTAAAAAAAATTATCGATAATAAGCGTACCACTTATTATATTATCCCTGACAATATTTAAAAGTGACGTATAGAGATCTCTATATTTACAAAAGAATATTTATAAGTTGATAATTTAAGGGCTTTTTGCTTCTAGATAAATAGTTTAAGGAAATAAAATTATGTCACTCGCAGTTTTAACAACATACAATATGAAAACAACGAAACAATATCGTTTTATAAATGTCCAAAAAATTCACTTAGCTTTGTTTTTATAGCGGGTAATATTTTCATAAAGTTCTCCTATTCTGACAGTTTGGTTTCTCTATCTCTATAGATGTAATGGCAGAAACGAAACTTGGGTAAAAAGGAATACACACTGAATATGACGACAGGATACGGCACTCCTACATCGGCCATACGTAAATTACTAATTCAATAATAAAAAGTAAGTCTTCCACAAATGCTCAAGAAGATTGGTCGGTATAGATCACCAAATACTTGACAAGGAATCTCTGTGCATATCTTGGGATGACTATTTCGAAATATCTCTATGTAAATAAATCTCTTCGTAAGTCCCTAAAAGAACTATAAGGGGTTCCAGGCTACCACACCTCCGGCTAGCACAACCTTTCGCCCGTTATAATAATTTTTATTTACTTCACTCTTAATCATCAAGTCTAATCATACTGGGAGAGCTGGTGGGTAATAACTATACTTCTTACACCATGTACCTCGTTTATTAATTCAACATAAAGGGAAAAAAATAGATACATAAAATTTATAACAAATAAATAAATCACTTCAGTTTGACATAACACTCTTATATCTATTAAATAATGCAATATAACCCATATCATAAAACCACCTTAGTTATTGCAATTTCTGATCTACCCCGGTATTCCCAAAGTTAAGAGTTTCTAATAACAAAATTTTATATTACATACATAAAGAAATGATATCAACCTTTACCTCTTTAAATGAACAATACAATAGATTGCACTTTAGCGATAAGCGCTAAAGCAAAAATAATGATAACGCCAGAATGCGTGAACTGTAGGAACGTTCCTTCACATCCATAAAATATAAAAGGAAAATCTCCCTACAGAATTTAAATTATATACAAAAAATAATAAATATTTATGGGTTAAATTAATTCCAAAAAAAACAATGATATTATTTATTTATCAATTAAATAATAATTGCTCAACAAACGCAATTGTTTTATTATTCTTTTGATCAATAAGATCCTTTAAAACAAATTAAGCAGAAATCCTTCATGAATATGAACTTTTAAATTAATACAATAAGAAAAATGTTTATACAGATATACCCTTATCCTGGTATTTTCGTTTCTTCCAGATAAAAAAAAGATGATAAGCTGAAACCAATCTCTAACGTACGGTCAAGCGCAGCACAGCAAAATATTCTCCTGGATTAATCGTCAATAAGATATGCGTCTACTGACGGCGATGCATCCAGATGAAATAAACGGAAGCAGGGGAAAACCCTAGCGGAAATAAGGACCCTAAAATATAACAAAAAAAAGTCTCACAAAAGAGCCTACGTCACACGCTAGAACTTACCCAAAATATCAATTGGGGTTAATTCTACCAAATAGATGAGGACAACTCGAATAATCAGAAGTTCTCTGCGATATCACAACGCTGCCTAACATCAGGTTCTTCTCCCAGACAATATCCAGACAAAATTACTCAACAGTAAAAAAAAGAAGACCTATAGGGCACTGCACGCACAAATCCCTTTCGGTAGGTACGAAACCTTAAATAGCGAGCACGCCTAGACGGCTTGGATAATCGTAGTAGAATCCTTGAGTACAACTTCACGCACAAATTCCTAACAGTCAAATTATCAAAAGCAAAGAGTGGGAAAACTCGATGCGTATACTAACTATGGAATTCACAAAGAGAAATATATATACGAGGCGCGATCGAAATAAACCCGTAACAGAACATAGATGAATATAGCAAAATAATAATACCTCGAAATATTACCTTTCAAGAAGGGTATAGATGCGGCAAGGTAATATCGGCAAACTTTATGAATTCCAATCAAAAAAGGAAAAGGATTATTTTAAATGCAAAAAGTATTGCTTTTTCAGAAAGTCAAAACCGATTTTGTTTTGTTTTTTTTTTAACGCCTTGATTCCAAGTTTTTAATAAGAGAAACTTAGGCAACCAAACGAACAAAATGTTACAACCTATGACCATCGAAGATTTCTATGGATATGAAAAACCGGGTGTAGACGAGATTAGCGTTTCTCTATATTCAGAGTTGAGACATGTGGACCCAAAAATCAAAACCACCTGATTTTTATGAACTTCTCTTTCAAATGTTTATGTCATTTGAAACTTCAAAATTGACAAAGTAATTTGTAACAAGGTTAACACTTGGGCGGTGTTAGGGTTACACTTATTTATTAATTCTTTTAGACGGAATAAAACACAGGTTTTTATCTAAGAATTATGTATTTGACTCTACTAGTTTAGAATTTAATGTAAGAGCATTCGTAAACTCTCGTGTTACCGGAGTAAAATGAAAGAAGAGAACTTCGAATATACAATTTCAATATTTATGAACGCAAGTAGGTACTCAGAGTTGATTTTCGGAAAGTATAGAAATTACAGAAAACTCTTATTGTATTCTTTCAGCTAAGTTTCTCATTGCAACACTTTTGCTGCCATATCTTCTTTGTTCTTTAATTTCTTTTCTAATTTGATGTTGCATTTTAGCACTGAAAATTCTCAGCCTGTACGTAACATAACAATTTATCAGCTTCTCCTTAATGTTGTGGCAATTTGGGAATGTAATCTTCATCACTTCTTCATGGTTCTTTATTTCTCTTTTCAAAAATTTTGAAACGTTTTTAATGATATTGTTGCTCCTAATTTCGTATGATTTTTTAAAATTAACAAACATTTGCTCCATTATTATAAAAAGCTTAAAGGTTTTTTCGTTAACGTAGTTTAAACATTGCTCTTTATATTTTTTCAACCTTACAAACTTGGTAAAGCTCTTGTTAATCATAATTTTAGAACAGCTAAAACACATTGTTCACAAACACGTTGTTTCTTGATTCTGTTAAATATGTAACCAGCAGAATAGGGCCTTTCGTTACAGAAATATTAGTGGCGCATGCGCCGCGCGAAAGTGAATTTTATGAATGTTTGCAGAAATGTGGCAACATTGGCGATTGCGATTAACTGACAACTGTCAAACGTATTAGGTTAAATGGTGAAAACGGTGAAAATAATAAAAATAATATTGCACTTGCTCTTGCACATGCATTAGTAATTCGCGATTCTCGGCAGTTACATAAGAAAAATGTGCATTAGTAATGTTTAATAAGAAGCAACAATTTTATACTAACCTCACAATCAGTTCGTTTTTATTTCCCCTTGTACAAACATTTCTACACTTTAAAAACCGTTGAAGCTGCAATTTTGTCAGTTCTGATGGTCTCTTATTTCCCAATGAAGCACCAGGCACGTCATTTTCATTTAAAGTAACACTATAAAAAGGCAAGGAAGTAGCCATCTTTTTGTTGTTGTGTTTGTTTCAAATGACAGTTGACGATGTCCTGCTGGACAATGTTGCCAGATCATTTTTTTGACTCAAACGCGCTCTATGAACCGTTTAGGTAACTATGCAGTTTCAACAACTGAGCATGCGCACTCGTTGCTACGAAAGGCCCTATTATATAAAATGTTTTCTTCGCTAGTGCTAAGTTCTATTTTATCACAATTCCAATTTTCATCCAAAAGTATTCCAAATTCATTTTTATTCTTGAAACAATCATTAGTGTTTATAACATTCAAAAAACCGTGAATTTGCTCTCTATCTTCCTCATCATAACTGCTTTCCGAAATTGTATTATGTAAATATTGAGCCACGCACAAAATTTTTAAATTTTGTTTGAACTGGAATGGAGATGGTACTGGTTGCCTTTGTCTTAGCTGAGAAAAAGCATTCTCTAAACAATCCTGTGTAAGTCTTCCCGTGAGAAGAAATTTGTGGCCTTTCTTATTTAAAAATTCATCTTGAAGATTCAAAATCGAAGTGGTTGTTAAAATGACTCCTGTCTGAATCGGCTTTTAAAAAATGAAATTTGAAATTTTAATGTAAGTAAACAGTTCAATTATCATGTTCAAAAAATTTAGAGTTTCATAATATTTTACAGTATCAATTTTACTTATAGCCAAAATAGGGGTGCGAGACGTTACTAATAACCACTTAAAAACATTTTCAACGAACCATGCAGTGTAATTTTGGTATTCAAAAGCCAAGATTCTTTTAATTTTGAATTTTTGGGAAACCGGTGAAACGACAAGCCTTGTCCGGATCTGTTTTTGCATTTAAAGACTGAGCACCCAGGCATGATGACAACTGATGTCAACAATTTATTAAACGCCAAACACCCATCAAACTCTAATCAAATCAGATATTCCATGAAAATTGGGTCCAACCAATCAAAACGTAACCCCTGTATGTCTCAACTCTGAATATAGAGAAACGCTAGACGAGATGTGCCGATTGCTAATTGTTTTGATAATCCCATAGTCAACTTGCGCCGGAGCTATTGCAGGTACATAGAGTATTAGGGCCGACTTGCGCTAGTTGCTGCATCAAGAGAGCTCGGCAGGTGGTACCGGAAAGTATTTGCACTCCTTCATGACGAACAGAGGCCAATTAACCCTTTTTTGGAATATAGTACATAAAGTATAGTACATATTGCGGTGACCTTTGAATAATAAAATATAATATAATATCCACCGTTCCAAATATAAGCATAAATTATATACGGTGGATTAATTTAAGAATACACCACAGATATTCTTCTTTATTCCTCTCAGCTAGCTCAGATTTGCTCAGTAAAGCATAAATTATTTGAATTGCGAGACTCTTATTTACTTTCATGCCTGGAAAGAAAGAAAAACTTATTTCGTAAGCACTAAAGCTCTTGCAAACTGGACAACTGCTGCTAAACTCTGGATTTAAGAGAAAAGAACGCTGGATGCTTGTATTAACATCAAGTAAACACATATGTAAAATTGAAAACACAAAAACTTTATTTAACAAACAAAAATAAAAACAAATAGAACGTCAAAATGAAAATAAAAATGTGTTATTCAAGAAGATACAATTGGTAAATGAGAAATAAATTCTCAGGTTTGATCAAACGTTATAAATAATCGTAGTGATCTGACATAGGATCAGTACTGTCATTCGTTTGAACAAACCAACACAAATGAAATTTTATTTATTAATACAAATGTTTATCAAAATAAAATAAATTTTTATTAAAAGAAATTTGATTGTTTTATTTATTTGAAATTGAATAAATTCTCAAAAGAATCTAATAAACTAAATCAAATAGATTTTTATTATTTAGCTTGATGAACTTTACAAGTTAATTATTATTTATAAATTTAACAAGAATCATTTATTTTAACCAACCTGGTATATTACGATATAATTTCCCTTCTTAAAATATTAATCCTTTTATTGGTAACACTACGACAGAACCTGTCAGCTGACTTTATTTAATAAAATCGATATGTAGATCGATGAAAAATAACTTCACTTGAATTTGTTCAAACAATCACGTTCACTTTATTTATTGTTGCACAATAACTAAATCTTTTTTTAATCCTTTTAAAAATGTTCAGGTAACACTTCAATTTATTTTAACTTTGTTTATAATGTGACATATGCGTCAAAACCATATGGTTAAAAATCTAACCTCAAATTGATTACAGATATTTTATCCGGAGCCGGGCATAGCTTCTGCCTTCAATGTTTTATCGACTGACTTTGTTATAATTTGTCCTAGCTTATATACTTTCTGCCAGAACAAACGAAATCTATGACATTTTTTCAAAACAGCGGAACATCGAGTAAGCTTATGACGTCACTAATCCAGAACAGCTGATAAAGATGATCACTAATCCTAATTCTGTTATTATAGGATTGTAGCCCATAATACAAAGATAAAAAAATATAATACATTCATTATCTTAAAATGTATCGTAACGAAGATATTCGAGAAAAACGTTTGACAATGTACGAAACTCATTACGATCTATTTACATATAAAGTTCTACAAACCACAGTTCAACCTTTACAAACTAATTACAGGAATACATGATATAGGTAAAATTAACAATTTCTCCAAAAAAACATCTTTACAATTTACTATAAACATAATTTTTACAGTACGAACTGCAATAAATAAACCAATTGATGCTTGTACAAGTGCCAGCTTAAATATAAAATCAACATTAATCAAATTATGCTTAAAATGTTCAGCATACAATGCAAATACAATGCTAAACACTTACATAAAAACAATGGTGAGGAAAAGCAGGATAAAAGTCTATAAGCGTCAAATTAACACGAACGACAGGATTTCAAAACCTTCATTAATTATAGTGATCAGAAATCTTATAAAAAAATTCAAAGATTAATTGTATTGTATCAGTCATAATAAGATTGACCTAATTTATCTATTTTCAGCAAATTAACAGCATGAAACTGAGCTGGTGTCGTGGAATATAGAAAAATTTATCTAACGCTAAACATCGTAATCTGATAATTTCAATGTAGGAATTACTTCTTCCTAACAAGTGGAAAACCGTCCCATATGTAACATGTGTTGCATAAACATGATTATAATCAAGCAATCTAACTAATTTATATCCTTTTTCTAAAAATGAAACCTATTATTATTATGCATAAGAAAGCTAGGTTATGTTTGCATGAAGTCTTTATTCTTAAGTTTTTAATTTAAACGTTAATGAACCTAGCTGTGGTCCTATCTATAACCTTTATATTAATTATGCCCATGACATAACATATCCCTCTTTAGATTTGAATCTGATATAATATATTTGTATTAACGTTTCTGTTCGATCGTTACTAAAATTTTCAATTCGGTGAAATGATTACACCGCAATATAGTGTTTAAACTTTAAAGAAGTTTCAATATAATTATCTACAAGATAGTCTAAATACTGCATCAACCTTGAATCGCCAATTAAAATGCTCTTTACAAAATCAAACGCAAAACTGTCTCCAACTGCTTGTGGTGCTAGAAATGTCAGTCCCATTGTCCTTCCTAAAATATTTCCAGTGACTGTATCAATAAATGAATCATTTGAGGTTAAAAGTTGTCTGTGTCCCCACTGATTACATAGGCCCACAAAATAAAATAAGGTCTTTTAGTTGAAAGGCGAGGTAGCATACCGTATGCTTTTTAGTGTGCTGAAAACGAAGCCGGGACTAGAATTGACCCGTCACCCAAGAATTTCGACATAACCTCAAAAAACACCTAAAAATTTATAAAAATACATTTAAAAAATCCTTGGGTGATGATTCTGACCCCGGATTCGTTTTCAGCACACCAAAATGCATACGGTATGGTACCTTTCAACTACAAGACTTTCTTTTTATTTTGTGTATACCTGTGTTATTATTAGTTCTTACACATCTCACGTAACTTCTAGCAAAAGTGAATATTAATAAAGGTCTTCAGCGCCAGTAGAGGTAGTTTTTACCACCATTAGTGTTGTTAAAGTAAAAGGGATTATAAAAAAAATCTGGAAAGCTATACCTAAAGCGATTAGAGCATATCCTCGATTCGAAAGCCACTGGCGCAGGTGGACTATCGGATTAATGATGATTGGCCATCTGGATTATCACAGCTAATATTGGCGCAACTGGGATATGCCCGAAAAACCCATTGCTATCAGTTAACTTTTTATCTCTTAAAAAGGAAATTTGCTAAATATTTACAGCAATCACTTACGATGTATTCAGAATATATGTGTGCATCATCTTAAGACTATTTCTTTAAATGTTATATTTATTGAAATCCTTTATTGATTTATTATAATTTCTAACAGAGTATCAGATTTAAGGACTTTTAGAGACGTATCTATTATTTCGAAGTAGAATAGTAAATTTTGAGAGAAAATCTTTCTTCGTTTGGCAATTGATGTTTGCAAGTTGATATCCCAGTGATGTTTTTGCAATATAACATTTACAAAGCTTAATTGACTACAAAGTTATATTGAATGTGCTACAGACACTATAATATAAGTGCTTTATAGGACCGGCGGTGGACGAGTGGTGTCAGTCCATCACTCGTGTTCCAAGGGTCGTGGGTTCGAATCCCGCTTGGGCGAAGGGATTTTTCTAATTGGAAAATTTCGTCACCTCAACTATGAATGTATGTATTCGTGTTGCATGTTAGATGGGGGACAGATGACCTTAGCTGTTGGTTCCCCCGTAGTGTAGGCGTGAAATTAAAAAAATAATAAGTGCTTTATAATTATAAACCGAAACGCACATTTAAAGCAATTTCTTAAAGCTGTTTAACATGGTTTATAAAAGCTGGCAAAACAAGACGTAGAAGTTCCCATAATATTAAATAAGTATTTACGAGGGTGGTCCCAGAAGTACCCGACCCAACAAAGAAAACACAACAATTTTGGAAAAAGATTTATTTATTTTTCAACGTAATCTACTTTCAGCTCTATACACTTTTCTCAGCGGTGTTCAAAAATTTCGATACCCTTTTTATAATAAGAACTGTCTTGCTCCTCAAAATAGCCATTAACTGCTGACATCACTTCTTCATCTTGAAATGCCCGTAATGTCTGCTAGCTCGCGCACTTTCAGTCGACGATCATCAAGTACCGCTTTGTGGATTTTCTTCACCATTTCTAGAGTCGTCACCTCATTTGGTCGACCACTGCGATGCTCGTCTTGGCAGCTCGTACGGCCTCGTTTAAACTCAGCTACCCAATATTTAACTGTTGTAAACGAAGGAGCAGACTCACCCAGAGTAGAATCCAGTTCAGCTTTTATATTGGTTGGGCTGAGGCCTTTCAAATAAAAGTATTGTATCACATAACGATGACCAATTTTCTCCATTTTCACAAATTCACTGACAACGTTCACTATTAATGGCTGCCAAACAAATACTGAACAACGTGGCGCTTTCAAACTTGAAACATATGCTTTATAGACTGCGTACTTTCCAATACAGTGATATTTTCAAACAACTACCGCCACCTCTTGGTCAGGTCGGGTACTTCTGGGACCACCCTCGTATGTACCCTTTACAGAGTTTACCCAGGCTTTATAAACTGTACCTATATTTTGGGCAAATAGGTTCTTCATTAATATTGGGAAATTGCTTAATTATACAGGATTAAGCTTTATAAAAAGCTTGTTAAAATAGCATTATGACTGGAAATAATAAGACCCAGTACCACAATATCACACCAATAAAAAACAAAGAAACGATGACAAATAAACAGTAGGTTTAACTTTATACAAATGAAAGTGATACTGAAAGTGAAAGGAAATTTTTAGCACACATATCAGAACTCGTTTGGGATATACCAGAATGATTATAAAAAAGATTGATATGATATTCCATTAATTCAGCTAATAGTCGATTTCCTGGAGACAAAAAACGAATGATTCCTCGGAATTCGCCTTTTGGGCACCGATTTTCATGATTTTTTAAATTGTAGGTAATCGACTATATTTCAAAGTCTAAATGTTCGATTTGTCCGCTAATGCCCTGTTTAAATGTTATTAACAAATTAATATTTTTTGCATAAGGGGCTAATTACTAATTAAATAATTTCATCAAATTTTATTATAATTGTATAAAATTAGGTATTTATAGCTATTTAGGGTCGCAGATTACGATCGGTCAAAAGTGCAAAATGGCGGCTACAAGATGGCCGCCGAGTTATTATTATTTGAAATGGCAAATGAAAAATATTACTTACTAGGGGATTTTTAAAGTCGGGAATTGCGATGTTATAGTTATTTACGTATTAAGATCTGTTAAGATAGCTATAACAGCCAAGGGAGCTGTTTGAAGCCCGACAAAGGAGGATGCTTCCGCGGTCAGAAAATCGTAGACGCCGTTGTCACCTTAGCCTTTGAAAAAAGAGGGTCGTTAAAAAAGTTGGTCTGTTGAAACCTCTTTTAAAAGCCCAAATCGGCCCAAACTCTAAAATGGTGGCTACAAAATGGCCGCCTGGGTCAAAAATTTAATATTTGAAATTTCAAATGAAAAATAGTACTACGAATGTTTAAAGTCACAAATTGCGATGTTAAGCTAAAAATGACCTAGATGCAAAGTGCCGGTCACAAAAGACCACCGAAACTAAATATGATCAAAATTCAAAATGTTTATTCTCTCCGACATGTTTGTTTAAGATGGATTTATATACGAGTATATATTAGTTAATAAAATTTTAAGATTGTTCCAATTATTAGTTAGAGTATTGTGTATTTTTAAAATTCAAATTGGTGGAAAGGAATTTAGTTTGAATAGTGTTAAAATAAATTAATATTCCATAATTTCACCATAATTCCGTTTAATATTGAAACTTTATTCATCGTCAGATTTAAATAAAGATTATTGTATTAATTATTATTTACTTGTGTTTCTTTTAAAATACTGTTAGTTTCATCATCTATACTTCTGGCAAAGACAATCGGTTGTACATTTAAGTAGCCTCCCCGTTGAATTCTCTGCTAGCTGAAGTACAGTATGAAGTACAAGTCCTATTTCTTACACACACATGCTGTTCCACGTCCAGTTTTGCATCCGCAAAATATAATCTGTATTGCTAAAGCTGCAGGTTCTGTCATCCTTATGGGGTAAAAGATTACATTCATAATTGTTCAACCCTAGTGTTATTGTCATACTATTTTCGAGCCATAGTTGAACTTGCAGATATACCCTCTGTAAATGTTGCTGAGCAGAATCAAGTGCTGGACACAAGTCTGCTAAATTTACAAAATTATTTTTCGCCAAATTCTGTTGCAAAATGCGATTTATAACCTAGTCCATAAACCTTTCCTGTTTTCAAGAATTACGGGGTAACTCATAGTTTTAGGTCTGAAGACTTTGGATGCCACGATCTCCAATTATTTCTGCTGATCTGATCGTGGTACCGTGATAGTACTAATTGTTTAAATAGCGAACTATATCATAGTGAACACGTGCCAGCACAACATCATGCATGTATCACAGTGTCTATATATCTGCTACTGACAGTAGCATCGCTAAAGCTCTTTTTCATATAGGAAGGCTAAACAGAATTCACTGTCATTCACTTACAATGCTTGCATAACCCTCTACATGAGTCTACATATTCATTATGAATTTACTTCAAGTTACTGGTGTTCTTTATTAAATCTGTAAAAAGCACAAGTATGCTATTGTTATAATGATTTATAAACAAAACATAAAGTTTACATATACGTATAAATTTTATTTATGTACTACTCACGTTCAAAACATATTATCAATATTACGTATTATCAATTTAAGCTACCAACTACATTGACATCATTTAGAACATGTTATTGTGTGCGAATGACCCGACCGGTTTATTCTTAGCTAACTGGAAACCAACATAAGTGGAATTGATATGTTGCAACCTTACAGGACACATTTTGTAAGCGGCGTGGTGTGGTCCGCCACAATGACAGCAGATTGGCGCATTTCGAGGACGTGGGCAATATTCGACATCGTGGTTATCACCACATCTAACACATCTAGGCATCTGGCGGCAATGGGTCGAAGTATGCCAGAAGCCTTGACACTTAAAACACTGAATGATGTCAGGTTCTCCTTGACTAACACTATTTTCTGGTACAGCTGTGAAGGATGTGTAATTGAAGAAATTCAATCCTTCTTCAATAAGCCGGTGCATGTCCAGAGAATTTAATGATTCAATTTTTACGTGAGTCCTGGTTCGGATTACCTTTCCTGCCATTATGCCTTGCTTTTTCAAAGCTTCATGTATTTCAATACTTGAAATACACCAAGGCACATCTTTGATAATGGCATTCTGACGAAATTTGTACTCGCCAGTTTGAAATCTTGCTACTTGTACAGGACCAGCAAAGATATTCTGGAGAGGGAGTTTCATTGCTTTATCAGCATCGTCTTCTTTAGTAAAAGCTACGATGATACCGCAAAATGTTTTTTGTAACTTAATTTTCCCACTTGCAATGTTGTTGAGAGTGTCGGAAAATGGATCAATAGTAATCTGTATGTTTGGTTTATCTTCAAGGGCATTATAAGACGTGATGTATATAGAACAAACAAATGGATCTTGACAATTAACATTTCCTACTTCTTTAATTTTATAGTAGTCACTGGGTACGTGATCTTTGCTGCTTTCTTGTGTTATTTCTAATGTTTTAGAGTTGGCATGATATTTATCACTATTCGATGAAGATTTCGGAGGCTTTACAGCTGCTTTACAACGTCGTTTACTGCTTTGCATTTTGTACGGATGGTATTTTGACTTCTTCGATGAACATTTTAATCTTTTTATGGATAAGTCAACAGCTGGTTTTATTCCTCCTAGTATTGTAGAAGACTAGAGATATAGAAAAATAAGTAGTCGTACATAAACTTATAAAGAAAGAATTACATTTGAACTGCAAGTTGAACTATTGGAATCATGAACGTCTTCTCCTTCATTATACAGGTCGACGTCCTTTACTACATCTTCTTTGTCGTTCTCGCTGTTGCTCTCACCATCTACAATAGCAAAGCCCGCATCTTCTGTAGCCTTCAATCCATCCGGTGAACTCATCGTTCCCCGCAACTTCTATCTTCACCAGGACATGAGTATTATTCTGTAAGAGGAGATATGAATTAGTTATAAAAGTAAAGATATGTTATAGTTGTTAATGCATTTTCAATTTAGAAAAGACTGTGCGGTTTAATTGCGATTGTAAGATGATTCTTCATTTTCAAGATGAAGAAAAGTGGTAAAGTAGTTAATATCTGTATGATAATTAAGATGAGGGTACTTCGTGTGTTATGTGGTTACATTAAAACCATATTAGATCATCGATTTGTTGTCGTTCCACAGCTTTAGAAGTTTGCAATAAAGTCAGCTAATTTCGATGTTTAGAGATAAATTACTGGCCTCAATATTGACAACGAGTACGAACCTTAATGGATGGCGTTCTTTTATCAATTCATATGCCGCAGTTTGTTATTGTCAAGAATATAAATGAAAAAAAACATCTGCTTAAAGAAGAGCTTTGAGTTTCTAAGGCCCATTTTAAAGTATTGTAGTTAGCAGTGACGCAACCCTACCGAATAAGCAGCTACCTTGAATCTTTCAAGAACTAGAGCATTCCCAGAGAACTTTCATCCCTTCAAAAGTCAATTGGTATAGGCTTTAAAGATGATTCTTAAGTGGCGAATTCTTCGAGCTTCTGGGCAAAAATAACTCGAACGCAGTTAAAACTTTGACAACATTCTTATTCATTGACGAAGCGCGTATACAGTCACAGAGGTATTTAAATAAACAAAATTTTTATTATAGTTTTGTTAAAAACTCTAGAGAGGAGAACCAAAAATCCCTACATTCTTCTGGTAACAGTGTGGGCGCCATTGATTTATCATCGGCCTTTAATTTAAACAATGGCGTTGCACGTATTTCTCCTCGATACAGGAGCAGGCTGAATTTTTTTTACAACCAGATTTGGGAATTTGTTGTATTCAATAAGGGAATTTGGTTCCAACATGATGAGATCACAGCGGATACACAAATCTCTTAATGGAGGCCGTTCGGATCGTGTAACGTGAAAATTTGATTTCCAAACGAAGGGACATTAGTTGGCCGCCCAAATTTCAAATCAAAGCGGCATTACAGAATTCTATAGTGTTTGTCAACTTTGGGTCTATCTATTGGAAAAAGCTTTTAGTCTATAAAATTCAGCAATAAAATAGGTTGTTGAATGTAGGGCATACGTAAAGGTCATAGTGAGTCGTAAAATAGGAAGACTAACCAAACTGCTCTTAATGATCGAGAGTCAAATAGTAATTTACGTTATAAGTCCTGGAAATGGAATTTTACAGTCGAGTAAGATGTTACGGACAAGGCGACGAAGGAGTCGAGTCCGGAACATCGAAACGAGACTGTAAGACCATTTCAAGGACGTATGACGTAATGCGTTTTATTTCATAGTACAATTATTGGAATATTGGTTTAATTTAAAAAAAATTATATAAAATAAATTTCCGCATGCAAAATATGGACATCTATGAAGAACGAGTTTCCATGGTAACTGATTACGTACTAAAACATTGTCCAGGTGATTGATTGTATTTGCGCCTGGTAAAATTTTTTATCTACGACTGCTTGGATAAGTCATTATTACGTCACCCATTGACAGCAATTTGCGTTAGATAATGTTAAAGATTACCACACTGAGTTCATTACGTAACGCTTTTTTATTTATAAGAAATACACAAATATAATGTAAATAAACAATAATACCAACGAACAACTACTTATTATAAACATTAATAACAAGATTTTTGCATTTTCTTAGCACAATACCACCCGCATCTGCCTCTACTGCATCTTGTGTTATCTCTAAAGATTCAAAGTTGCAGTCATTACTCCTTGAAAGCTGCTGTTCTCCTAGGATCTTAACTGCTACCTGCTTTTTATTTTCTAATGAAGAATCGATGTATCCCTCGGCAACCGTGTTCGACTTCCATCCTCCATGTCTTTTGACCGTCAAGAGATCTGCGCCATTGTTCGCTAATAAAGAAGCTGATGATCGTCGGAAGCAGTGTCGTATTCTTCCGGATTTGATAATTTTAAGAACAACGCGATCTGTTTTGGAATACCTCCAAAAGTGTTTATACCTACAGGCTATTTTATACAGATTCCTTTCCTATATCCAATAAAAAATCGACCGTGGTCAACGTGGCGGGGACGTAATTTCAAATATTTGCGAATTATTTCGACCATATTTGTCCCTTCGTCGTTACCGGACGTCACAAAAAATTCTCGCGAGACTTTGGTTTTCGTGTAAGGAATTTGTACACGAAAAACCTGCCCTTCATCTTTGACATTTTCAAGAAGCAGATAGGTAAGTTCCTCTTTCCTGCAGGCTCCAGCAATCCCAATAATAAGGGCAACCTGAAAATAAGTGCATTTAACTTTATAAAGCGGTTCTCAAGATATTTTGAATATTCTTACTTTACTCAGCAAAAAGGTTTCATCATCAGCTTCCTTCAAGAACCTTGCAATCTCTTCTTTGGAAAACACTTTCGATTTTTTCGGCTTATACCCATCTGCCTTTCGTTTCAAAAACGCAATCAACTGATTATGCTTGCTAATGTCAACATTTTTTTCGCAGATGTCGTTGCTCGTAACATAGAATAGTAGGCCCAAAGACTTGATGACTTATACATCTTCGATAGTTCTTCAAAATACGCTAATAATACTTTCTCGTTGGTATCGTTTTTCACACCCTTTTGGTTGCACCACCGAATAAAGCGTTCATAAACTTGTTCGTATTTTCGTTTCGACTTTTCTGGCAGTAACAATGAAACTGCACTAGTTGCAGCGTTTTCAATGTCTGAGGGCAAGTCTTCGGAATCCTCATGTTTCTTTTTTTTGGTTAAACTGATAATATTCACACCACGGAATAACAAACTGAAAAATTACATCGTTTTTGACACAACAAAATTGGTTGTCCTGGTAATGAGTAAATGTTTTCTATCTTAGCATTTTTATTTTGAATGAGAATTATTGGAGCAAAATATTTTTTTAAATTTATTGCAGGCGTAGATAAAGTTTTGTACATCAGCTCATGGGATAGAGCATATTACAGCACACGTGTGGTTACAGATGAGACTCGGGCTAACGCCCTCGTCATCTGCAATTCCCACACTTGAGTGCTGTAATAATGCTTCTATCCCACTTGTAATGTAAATAACTATTACAGTCACAAGTGACTGTAAAGTTTTTTACAGGCATACTAGACCGTAAAATCGCATGTTCTGGGCTAAAAAGGTTGACCTAAAACTGACAAATGTGACACAGTATGAAATAAAATAACTTTCGGGTTTATTAAGTTGCGCATGCTACATTACTATTGGCATTAGGTATTAAGGGTTAGGTATTGTATATAAACTTTAAGATTTAGATTAATAAGAGTAAGACACAGTATTGACATATGTGCGTCACAAGCGGAAGTTGTATGAATTAATCTAAAAACATCCTAGTCATATCAAATACAATTTTATCAAACAAGTAAAATACAAAAACACGAAATAATAATATAAATAAAGTTAATTTAATACCTACCGAATTATACCATCAAATTCATTTTTAAATTTTTACGTTTGAGGTAACAATGATTGAGGTAAAGAACCTTAAAAATAGTATACTTTGGCGTGACTTTTAGTTTAAATTTATACTCTAGAATGTATCTTCAATATTTTCTTGTTATAATATATGCACATAGTGAGTAGCTGACTTTAAACTTGAGTCAATGCGTGAGGTGTACAACGAAAGTCAGGTAGGTAAGTAAATACATAATTCTTAGGAATCGACCTTCCATCTCTGAAGTCCATGAGACAATAATGTTAAAATGAACATTTCTTCATAAACTGACCATTAGAAACGTCTTTGCAAAAAGGACAATATTTGGGGAACACCCTGTATAATATGTTAATCACCGTTAATATGATTGCTACTATTATTTTTATATTTATGAGAATTTATAGTCTTATATAATTTGTTTACATTTTATGAACCGGTTTATTGTGGTAATATTTGTAAGGTTAGTTCATAAAAATTATTCCACAATCATCTAACAATAAATAACAAAGAGTGAAGATTAGCCCATAAACATTTGTTAATTTTGTTTTGTATTAATTTATTATTAAACAGTTTTTTAAGTCTCGGTATCATAAAGTAATTATCTCTGTTGAGTTTAGTAGAAAATCTGCTGATAATTATTTATACCTAGATAATGTTAATAATAATTAATCTAATTCCATTTAATTATTGCTTACTTTAGAATTTTAGTTTGTGTAGCAATCTCAGCAATCATGTCATCATCTGACGACTCTGATGATACGATTTAATTTGGTGGCATTTAAGGAACGGAAGGCGTAAAAGAAGGAAACATTGTATGAATTTGGCATTTGCAGAACTGATAAATTACGGTGCAACTAGTGTCAAGGAATTCCCTATCTCTATCCCTAGAGCCTATCCTACCCAGTTCAAAAACTGTTTCCGATGAGCTATACCTTTTCATCGTCTTCTTTTTTGCTATGATCTTGTCGAGTAAATAATCATAACTGCATGGATACTTTTCTACAGCTTCCACAACTTCGATATTGAATGCTCGCATGTCTGTTGTATAAATAATTAAAGAAAAACAAGAAAATGCCACTCTTTCTTTATAATATCATAATAATGCAAGTATTGCTCTATTTGCAGTTATTGCAATTTTCGAAATTTTATATACCATGCAGGTGCTGATTTAAGGTCAGTCATTCCAAGAACTAACAACAGGGTCTTCTTTAACAGAAAAAATCTCCAAAAATACCGATTTTCAGTAGTGCAATTAAGCAAACTTTGGTCCATTGGAAAAGTTTGGAGCCTTTTAGGAGCCACAATATTGACCCATCTATGAACATTCCAAGTTTAGAATTTTTCATATTATTTATTTTATTATTTCATTTCATTTCGACCAAGAAACTCCGCGACAAAACTGAACTGTCTAGGTTAGGCAAACGAACAGACAGACGAACAGACAGACAAACAAACAGATAGATAGACCAACAGGCAGATAAACAGACAGGCAAACAGACAGACAAACCATACCATGATAATGCTGTTGATGATAATCGCTATAACACACGACCATCATTAACATATTATGTATGTTGCTGATAGAACGAGAGGACTGACGCAAGCAAGAAGAACCTCCAGAGCGTAGACTGACCGCAACCAACCAAACAAGGGCTGAAAAGGCAGAGGCTTACTACAATAGCCTGCATCGCCTTCGGGGGTGCGAAACAACATTGGCCATGATGATCATGATGATATAGGGTTTAGAAAAGATAAGATTAAAAGTAACGCCAGAAACTCGAGTTTATGTATACTTTATTCACAATTTATTTAATGGTTTGACATTTAAACAATTTCTATGTAAAATTAACTTTTATAAAGTTAAGTTTTAATCAATTATGTCGGATAACTTACCTTTTCTTTTTGTTTTTTGTTTTGCCTTTTAATTTATCATTATCCGGCGTTGTCAGTAATCTCATAAACGTTTTTCAAGTTAAAGATATATCCAACGAGTTCTTAGGAGTAGCTATATCGTATTCATTAGCTAATTAAACCAATTAAAATTTACAAATTGTCAAAGATGAGTCCGAGTTTAGAAAACGACCCGCGTAGCGAGGAATTTTCTAAAGAGGACAAGTGCGCTAAAACGTCTTATGAAACGAATTCATTCATTCATTCTGGGCGTGGTCTTCACTCTTCACCCACTGCACTGAAGCTCTAGGCTTATTGTGCCCCAAGAAGTGATTTACTCAATCAGACCTGTATCGCCAAAGTAGTTGAGGATACAGTTGATTGGTGCTGATGCAATTTCGCTCGGTTCAACATACTGAGCCCCGAAATGTTTAAATCTTTTAGCCCCGAGGGCTGAACATTCACATAGGACGTGTAGGGCTGTCTCTTCTTCCTCTTCACATAGCCTACAGGTTGCATCATCGACAATATTCATTCTGTTGAGATGTTTATTAAGGCTACAGTGTCCTGTTAATAGTCCTGTTAAAAGCCTTAGTTGTTTCCTGCTCAGTCTCAGCAGTTCCTTTGTTCTCTTACTGGAAGGGGACATCATTAGTATCTTTGACTGCCTGTGCCCCTGTAATTTCTCCCAGTAGGTTTTATGTTTATCTTTCAATAAGTCTTTGATAATCCCTCTTGCGGTTAAATAAGGGATCCCGCATGTAGGTTCAGGACCTATTAATCTCTGTTCGGAAGCTTGTTTTGCAAGTTGATCAGCTTTTTCATTTCCTTCATAACCCTGATGTCCTGGAACCCACTCTACACAAACATTGTTGCGTGTGGCCAGTGTCACCAGTGCTTCTGTGCAATTAAGCACGACCCTTGAGTGAATTTCAGTACTTCCTAAGGCTTTTAGTGCCGCTTGGCTATCCGTTAAGATGGAGATTTGCTTATTTTCAAAGCCCCTCTCTATCATGCTTTGTGCACATAATATTATGGCTGTTAATTCAGCTTGGAACACGGAGGTGAGCTTCCCCAGGTTAACACATATTTCATTCCCTGTACTTTGCTCAAACACTCCTGCTCCAGAGATGTTTTCTGTTTTGGAACCATCTGTATACCATACAGATCCTTGTCTTTGAATCAACTCTCGTTTTCGTTCTTCATCACCCCTCTCAGGTATTTCAACCCTAAAAGGTTTTCTGAAGTCCCAAACGGTGTTGATTTTATCAGATTGCATATTGAGGATACTGGTTTTTTCCAGTATATTAAAGATCTCAGAATTGGGTCCGAAGCTTCGTCTCCCTATCCCATGATCGCTAATTTTCAGTCTATATGCAGCTGCTAGTGCTTCTGATTCCACTACTAGGTGAAGTGGAGGTAGACTTGTTGTAGCATTGTTTCCATTGAAGCCGTGGGCGTAGATGACATTGCCCCAGTAATACCTACACAGGCAAGTCTTTGTAGTTTATTTAATTTATTTATTACCACTCTGTTTCTGGTTTTGTGCCACCAGATAATAGAGGCATAAGTGATTGTTGGTACAACCACTCTTGTGTATACCCACAAGGTCATGCTTGGTTTCAAGCCCCAAGTTTTGCCTATTGTTCTCTTGCAAGCCCATAGGGCCCTTGTGGCTTTATTAAGTATCTTCTCCAGATGGGGATTAAAGGTTAGTTTGGTGTCTAAAATGACGCCCAAATATTTTGCCTCTTTCCCCATAGGTAACTGTTGGTCCCCTATTCGTACCTCCTTCAAATCTTGAAGGTTTCTTTTACGTGTGAATGGTATGACCGAAGTCTTAACCGGATTAACCGAGAGTCCTTCTTTCAAACACCATCTCTCCACGGTTTTCTGGGCCTGCTGCATCAAATTTGATATTACTCCCCCGAATTTCCCGTTTATGAGTATGGTTATATCATCTGCATATCCTTGCGCATATATTCCTTTCGCATTTAGTTCAGCGAGAAAGTCATCAATTACCAGGCTCCAAAGAAGAGGAGAGAGAACTCCTCCTTGAGGACATCCTTTTGTTACGATAGCCTCCTTGGTATAATTTCCAAGGGCTACTATGATTTTCCTGTTTTTTAGTGTCGCAGTAACCCAGCCTGTTATAGATTGGTCTACGCCACGCTCAAACATTGCTCTGGCAATTGAGTCAAAGGAGGTATTATCAAAGGCACCCTCTACATCCAAGAATACTCCTAGGGCAATCTCCTGGTTTTCAATTGCCCGTTGTATTCTTGTAGTTAGTTCATGTAAAGCTAGTTCACAGGATTTACCCGATTGATAAGCAAATTGGTTTCGATGTAGAGGTGATTCCCTCAGAATTTCGTCCCTGATATGTCTATCAATCAGTTTCTCCAAGGTTTTGAGGAGAAATGACATTAGGCTGATGGGTCTGAAGGCCTTTGCCTGGGCATACGAATTACGCCCTGGTTTAGGTATGAAACAGACCCTAATCTGTTTCCAGCCACTTGGTATGTACCCAAGAGCCAGACTTGCCCTATATAAGGCACATAGTGGTGAAGCAAGTTCCTCCAAACCATGCTGTAGTAATGCAGGAAAGATGCCATCTATTCCTGGAGACTTAAATGGTCTAAACGTATTGATTGCCCATTTAAGTCTTGTTATGTTGATTAGCCTTTCGGCCACTCCCCAATCTTCTCTTCTTGCCCGAGTGATTGGTATTCCTGACATATCATTGTCAGGATTTGTTCCAGTATCAGTAACACTGCCTGGGAAGTGAGTCTCTAGCAAGAGCTTAAGAGTTTCCTCCCCAGTATCCGTGTACTCTCCATTAGGCTTCTGTAATGAGCCCAATTTCCCTTGGTTTACTTTCAATAGGGCTTTTTGCAGTTTTGCACAAGTGGGTGTACATTCAATTTCCCCACAGTACTTCCTCCATGAAGCCTCTTTTGCCTTCCGGACCGCATATCCGTATTTCAGGTTAGTGGTTTTGTACTCTGCCCAGTCCCCCGTTCTTTTTGCTTTGTTAAACAGTTTACGCACTGTTGCCCTAAGCTTAGAGAGTTCATGGTTCCACCAAGGGTTCCCATTTTTCTCTCTTTTTACTCTTAGCGGGCAGCTGTTTTCATATGCTATTGTGATAGCTGATGTGACATAGTTGTTCATCGCTTCGATAGCATCTGCTGTTTCAGGTTGCTGTAGACAACCTTCTAATCCTAGTGCTAGGTTCTGCTTGAACATTCCCCAGTCACAAGATCTAGGATCTCTGTAAGTACTAGGTTCAGCCCTATTCGAGTATAGGTCGAACCTGATATATCTGTGATCTGAGAGTGACGGCTCGTTAACAACGTGCCAACTTTTAATCACCCTACAGATCTGTGGTGTACCTATTGTAATGTCTAAGACTTCCTTTCTTAAAGAAGTCACAAAGGTTGGTTCATTACCTTCGTTAGCAACATCTAGATTATTGCAAGCAATAAATTCTAAAAGTGACTCACCTCTAGCGTTGTTTTCCGTGCTGCCCCATACCTCATGGTGTGCGTTGGCATCACATCCTACTAATAAGTGGACTTTATTGCTAGTGCAATTCCTGACCAGGGCTCTGAATTCCTCTGTTGGAGGTAGTCCTGGTTATATGAAACGAATACTTTATACTATTTTTTCGATTTGCGTTATTTCATTAATTAATAATAAAAAAAATTACATAGTTTTAAATAAAATTTGTTGGCAACACTAGAAATTATTGAATTGTTTTTCACGTATCGTCGCTAACTTTAGGCAATCTGCGCGACGTAGGAATTCCTATCCTTGTCTGATACACATAAAGCCCGTTAAGCGGCAACACCTCGTATATATTTGCCAGGTATATTATACGTAAAGTTCTTGTACTGTTATGGGTTACTAATGGCTTCATCAGGACACACAAATATAAATAGATATTTAAGATACAAGTATAAAAAGTCATTCTTTATTGCGCGAACGGTTTAAGACACGATCGAGGTACAAGCGAGTGTTTTAAAAGACGTGCGTGCAATGAAGAGACTTTTTATACGTGTATCTTACAACGTTTTATCTACGAACATAACGTTTTACTTAAAAGTTAAAAGAGTATTCATTTTAATTGCTTTGATTTTTATGTGCTAAGTTGTTTAGCAACCAGTTTGTAAAATATTAATAAATCATTTATCATACATATTGTTTATATTAACGTACACTAAAAATTGTATGACACTAGCTCAATAAACGTTAACTTTTTATACGAGAATCAGTGAAAAAGTAGTCACTTTTTGTATGATCGTATATAAAAGTTATTTATTTAAGCATTATATGTATATCTATAGAGAGTATGATTTTCTAGTAAGGCTGAGTAGTACTACATAGGTAAATGATACAAGAGAAGTGCAAGCAATTCGAAACAGTATAACCAAGAAACCAATAAGTAACATACAAATAAATAATACAATATAGGGCCCCCGTGGAGTAGTGGGTATATCGTTGCATAAATCAGTGATATATAAATACTGCTAAGACTTGCAGGTTGCGATGAACGTTTGTGTAATTGTTTGCACCTCAAGTTAAAGATGAGATTATAATAATCGAGGTCCCTGTAGAGTTGGTGTCAAATTAAAAAAAATATATGCTCAACTAGTTTTTATAGTAAAGTCGTTACTTAGATAAAAACTCAACAGACAGATAAAGATAATGTGAAATCGGTTTGCAGCTATTAAAACTACATATCAAAGTCTTCCTCATCAAAGTAACCTTACGTATTTATTATTCGTACATTGGCTTCTATCAAGGCTAACTTGATATTTAATGAAGTGATTATATTAATTATGGTGTTAATCTTAAGTACTAAAGAACTGCATATCTCGAGAACGGTTGATCATACGACAAAATATATCCAATAAAAATTGTAGATAATTTTATGATCTACAAGTTTTATAATAACCTTAAATGACATATGATGCATAGAAAACAAGATAATTGCGAAAAACCGATATTCGTGACCTTTGACCTTTAATATTTTGTAACGCGGACACGAGGTTATAGGAGACTTTTCAGCCAGTCTTCAAAACGTCAAGACAAAAGTTCATGCAAAAATACACCTTTCTTACTTTCATTCCTAGGTTTACCCCTTATCTCACCCCTGTTTCTAAAAAGTAATATTTATAAAGGATAGCTAGTGCTTTGGGTATCGGTAAAAGCGCCGTTTTCAAGGTATATGCAACTATTAAAAGCGATAACCCTCTTAGTAATCCGAAGATCCCGCTAGGAATAGAAAAAGAACAATTACTGACTTAGACAATAACCAAAGATTCGCATTGCGAGATGCAATATATGACATGTTTGAAAAAGTATCCTTCATTAATTCTATACATGTAACAATGTATTACTGACCTTTGCCAATTTTTTGCTTTTAGAAATACCAGTTAATTTGGATTCAATTCTGAAATATCGTATGTAGGGCATGTAATATTACAATAATCGTTACAAGCCTTGAAATATCTTTCAGGAATTATACCATGTTGTTTTACGTTGTTTAAATATACAGGGTGTCCATGGACGGGGTTACAAAGAGGAAAAACTTTCTTAATGTGCGTTTTACAGAAATTTTTATAAAAAATCTGCTTTCCTCAAAACGTCCAAAAACATATTTAGATTTGACTACAAGACATACACTTACTTATAAATTCAATATTATTGCAGCTGATACTTTTATTTTTCAACTAAACAACAATCAGTTTTTGAAATAAACAATTTAATAAGTATTATTGGCTATTTTACGTTTATGTCTATAAATAACACTTGGTTCATAAGTTTTAATGATAACATAACATCGGAACGAAATCAGGTACATACGTGCGTGCTTGGTTTAAGTGTCTAAAGTTACTAACGATTTATCTAAAGTATGCAGAAGACTTTGCTTTGTACTGTCATTACATTAGTTTTAGGCTGTGTCTAATTGTACTTTTTTCCTTTCCTTTCCTTTTTTTCCTGGGAAATGGATTAGCAGAAATGGCCCAGTTGGATGACCTACTAGGTCAGCTGATATTACACCAATGGATTTCTTTTTGCGGGGAGCGTTAAAAGAAAAAGTGTGTGCTCATGGTGTAGAACATAATAAATCAGATCAATTAAAACAAGCAATAAATTGATGAATTGTAAATTCATTATTGTTTTATTATTCATTATTGAATTATAAATTGTTTACAATTAATTTATTAAAAGAGTTGAAAAAAGTTGGTAGCAGCTATATTGAATAGTGATTATTAGATCTGTTTTAAGTTAAGAATTAATACTTATTAAGTTGTTTATTTCAAAAACTGATTGTTGTTTAGTTGAAAAATAAAAGTATCAGCTACAATAATGTTGAATTTATAAGTAAGTGTATGTCTGTAGTCAAATCTAAATATGTTTTTGGACGTTTTGAGGAAAGCAGGATTTTATATAAAGAATAACTTTTTTCTGTAAAACGAATATTAAAAAAGTTTTTCCTGTTTGTAACCCCATCCATGGACACCCTGTATAAGAAGAGACGAGATAAATTTAGAAGGTAGCTGTTGAAAAAATTGTATTTAATAATCATCAAGACCTTGCTTGAGAACGAATAAAAAACTGGAGGTTATTAAAACCAGAAATGGTTTAGTCTTTTATTTAAATTCTAATTTATTTGTGGTTTCTCAATGTAAAAATAATTGTTGTTATTCATTTCTCTACTTTTATTGTCAGTATGTATCGTAATGATGTTGGTCTATTCAGTTATAGTTTTAAACATCAACAATAGAGATTAATCATGAAGAGTTTAGAAAAACGCAGATCTTATTAAAACATGCTAATTGTTTAAATCAAGTAATTACCATTAATTTAATAGTAAAAATAATAAATGTATGTAGCAATTATTTAAGATTTCCAGAACAACAGAGCAATTATTTTATTATAAGAGACCGGATTATTAGGAAGTTGGGAGGGTGTCTTACAAAATCAAAACGTAAGTTAGTTGCTCGGCTACGCTACGATAATGTAAGCATGCTTGAAGACAGCTTTAAACCTAGTAATACAATATACTTTTAGATAGAGAAACACCAAATAGTCCAAAAGGGTCAAAGCAGGCAATGCAAGCAAACGCGCAATATTCCAGAGTTGCTTGTACAATATATGCTCGAACAGAGCATATTTTGTTGAAACGGCCGTCGGTAACGTTCTCATGCTTCCAATTTGCTATAGCTATATTACGGCACTACTTTGGTATAACTACAGAACATTTGTATGTAATACGTTAATATAATAATAGCTACAACCCATAACCTGGAAACCAGGCCCCAGAAGCTATAAGCTTGTGCGGGAGGGAGGTGGCGATTATTATTATAACGTTAAGTAAACCCATAGAGAAAAAATCTGTAAAATATTCACCTGAAAATTTCGTTAAAGACACCTGTGCGAATTGCAGAAACTTTCAAAAGTTTGCCTTAAATATGCATTTTTCACACTAATAGTATCATAAATAGTTATTTGTTGGTTAAATAGAAACAAAAACAATTAGATTTTATTAATCAAGGAATTGCGATCGTTAGTACACACAATTATTGTTTATCGGCTTGGTTGAGTATAAGTCTTATAGTTGATGAACTAGGTAATTCGTTCATTGCTTATCCGTGTTATTCAGCATTACCGTCACTCTTACCATTGAAATGTCCTGCTGTGCCATTAGCATTACGTTCTGCTTGGCCATTTCCTTCCTATTCTCCTCGGTTTAGCACCATTTGTTGTTGGCTAACGTTTGTCTTTGTTGCTCACTTCCCTAACAAAAAGAGCGTAGTGCAATGGTAACAACTCCTTAGAGTTAACATAACCTTGGTAAATATTTTTAGATTAAGAAGTTTATATATGTCATGTTTGAGAGACTTTGGGTTTATGATCGGGTATTAGGTAACCCGATTCAGCGTCCTGCTGCATTTTGTTAAGCATCTTAGACAATAGATGAAAATCAACTAAAAAAACTACAACCAAAGCAAAAATGTTTGATTTATTACTATACATTGATAAATTCGCTGAGGAGTAATAGGAATAAGATAAGGAGGGTTAGTAATATGGAAGGGGGGTAAGGTAGTATCGGAAGGCAATGGCAAACCACCGAGAATTTCCCTGAAATTATTAAAAAATTCAAGTACTATGTACTTGGGGTGGTGTGGAGTCCACCTTAAACTGTAGGTCCCCTATACTTGTGATCACTGAACACGCACAACACAAGTATAGGAGGGAAATGCCAACGCTCTGCAACAGAGCACGGCACTCAGAAGAAGAAGCTAAGGTAGATAGCCAAAATATGTCGCCGTGAGGTGAAATTATTCAGTTCCAGGTTTTCTAAATCTGCAGACCAGCTTGACGAGGACCTCAATAGGGATGTAGTCCAGTCAATAGAGATGTGAAGAGTGTATTTTCGTGGTAACAGCTATTTTATTGCACAAACCTATTCAGAATAGTGGATAGAGCAATATATGTAGTTGCGTACTAAATCGTAGTGACAGCAGAATAATTATTAACAACTTAAGACGCCATCAATCGTTTTTGAGAAGTTTTCCTTCCGTAGCTCATCAGGATGACTTCCTATGAAAAAAAAGTTCAGTATATGATTTGTTTATAATAAAAATAGCTACAAAATGGCACCAGTTCTATTGTTATAACTGAAATAATTAAGTTGCAAAATCGAAAAATGAAACTTAACGTAAGTTTCATCAATATTGGCTGACTATTTAAATTTTTATGGCAACTTAAAAAACATACGAGATTTTGGCAGTTTCTTCGATTTTGCAACTTAATTATTTTAGTTATAACAATCAAACCGGTGCCATTGTGTAGCCATTTTTATTATAAACTAATCATATACTGAACATTTTTTCGTAGGAAATCATCCTGATGAGCTACGGAATAAAAACTCCTCGAAAACTGTTGATGGCGTCTTAAATTGTTAATAACTTTTCTGCAGTCACTACGATTTAGTACGCAACTACATATATTGCTCTACCCACTATTCTGAATTGGTTTGTGCAATAAAATAGCTGTTAACACTAAAGAACCAAAAACAGATACTTTTGGTTTCCTGCCGACTGGAATAATGATTAAATTTCAGTATCTGTTCACTGTAGCAAACGAGTGGGGCTTTAGGTAATGCAGAAGAGTTTTCGCTGTAGTCATAGAAATTCTACAGTATTTTGTTCCTTAACAGTTAGGTATGTAAGGGTCTTAATAAAGTGATTATTCTGTTCCCAGAACTATTATTAGTGCACAGTTAGTCCAAATTATGTGCTATACTCGTTCCAAATAGAACTGAATAGAAAATTGAATAGTAATATTGGTCCTCACAATCGCTTTTCTGACGGTAAATTCGTGTTGAACAAATTTATATTGCTAGGAATTACTCATCAAAAGTTAATATCCGGCGAAAGCTACCGGTTTTGTACAAGTGCAGCCACTTTGTTTAATGAGCACCATATTTAGTTCTAAAAGATGAAATCAAAACAACGGGTCAAATCAAACATTCGGGTATATGGGAAAACCGTGCCAAAAAAAATGTTTGTATAAAAATTGCAGTATTATTTTGCGTACCGCTTCCAGTATTACACGCTGAATTATAAATGCTACAACAAGCCTAGAGTTTCCGTTCTTTTTATCTTAGCCAAAAAATATTGTCTCGTCAGAAGTATTGGATAATGTCACCGATTAGCGCATTGACGAAACAACCGTTGACATTTATTTGACGTTCAGTTCAGGCTTATCACATAAACGTATATGTATAATGTATATAAAATTTAGAATTGCAATTAATAAACGACAACTAAGAACGTCTCTTTCGCTCTTGAACAATTTATAAAACCAAAATTAAAACATTTATCAACGTATGTTTTCTGCATACCGTTCTAGCTAAGCAACACCCTGTTAAACGGTTGATCGGCACTGAGGAAGATAAATAACGTTAAATATGTGTGCACTAGAATCGACTAACGAATCAGCCTACAAACATGATTTGACGTTTTTAATTTTTGGCAAACTAACAAAAAATCCACCTATAGTGAAAAAATGTGTAAAATAATATTTCTTTTTGTACAAAATGTAGGAAAAAGAAAATCGAATAAATACTATAGGAAGAAAATATTGAAGATAAATTCAGGAGTATAAATTTAAACCAAAAGGCACGCCAGATATATATTTTAAGGTTATGTCCCTCAATCATTATGTTACTTCAAACGTAAAAATTTAAAGATAAATTTCGGGAGACAATTTGATAAAATTTTAAATATGCCCGACCATAGTATTTGATTTGACTAGTGCATTATTAACTCATAGTTGATAGGCAATATTTGTTTTTTGAATGCGTCCATATGCAGCTCATTTTTAATAATACATTTTAAACTACTTTCGCGAATATGCATTTCCTTAGCCCTTGTACACGTTTGTGCCCCCGAACGAAATGGGTTGCGACGAATTTTGCGTCTGGTCTGGCACTTTTCGGATAATCGCCTAGCCCACCAATCTCATTATATATACAAGACGCAAAATTGGTACAACTTCTACGCCGCTCATTGGTATGCCGCTTTGTACAACTTCTACTACTAGTGAAAAAACACTTACTTTTTGCAACTAGTAAAAATAATGTTTTGTTCAGCAGTCGGTTTCCTAACATCTCTAATAACGAAAGTTTGCTCCGTAACATTTAAGGTTCACTCAGCATTGATTATGCACTCAGTACTCAGTATCTATTAAACCAAAAATAGCCTATACGATATAAGTGTGACTATAAGATGTAAGTCGGTCCTAAATCTGCATGCTCCATGCCAAACACGAAACCGACACAATTAAGTGATACACAAACACTGGAGAATGAATTAGGTATCCTCAAAAATCATAGAGTGTAGATTCTCTGAAAAAGGTATAACTAATAAAATTAATTATTTTTCCGATCTTGATAAACTGTAGTTTTTAGAAGATTCACTTGTGTAACGAAAGATAAAACGATCTGTAATTGAAGATGAATTAAAATTTCTAACAGATATGCAAGTTGCAAAACCTTGTTCATAATTGGTTACCACCTACATACAGTGAAGTCCGTTGATCCGAATCTACGTTAATCCAAAAACCACTATAATCCGGACCAGCAATTTATTTACATTTGGGTTTATTGTAATCCGGATTTAAAGGTTTTGATAATCCGAACTTTAGAATTAATTGTTTTTATTCCTCAAGTTTTGTTTATAGTAAGAATGCAATGGGTATTCAGATGTGTAATTTGATACAAAACTAAAACAAATGATTTTATTTTATTTATGTTTACGTTATATTTGTCTGGCAAATTCTTATTATAAAAAGTAACGTATTTTTTAGAAGTGGATACATTGCTTCACAATTCGTATTAGTTACAAAGGATTATAAGTTAAAAAAGAATTGATACTTCTTTTACGAATTATGGCTTTACGTACCTATCTCCGCCATACATAGAAAGATTTTCTGGTAAGTTTAAAAACTATTAAAAAGACCGCATTGTAACTTTAAATATACATTTCCAGATTTGTTACAAAATCTGAAGGATCATATAACAACGTTAAAAAAACTTTAAAACCTGCGGAATATCCGGATATGGAAGAAAAGTTAACTGCATGGTTTTTGATATGTCACCGATATCCTCGGAAATTTTGGACGAAAAGTTAAAGCATCATTATCCAGCAGCGTGCGGTGCATACGAAACAGTGGAAGCAGTCGCGATACAACATATGCGCTATCACGCTCGTACACTCTGGTTCCACTGATTCGTATACTCTGCACGCTACTGTGACTTTATTAAAGATGGTTTCAAAACGATGACGTCAGGGCAAGTAAAGATTGGATAATTAATTTTAAAAAGACAATTTGAGTGTTAAAAATCGCGGGAGAAAAGCTATTCAATGATTCGCACGCAGTGAAGCCCTTTAAGAAACAGTTGCAAAGCGGTGGCTTTACAATGGGCGGTAGAAAATTTGAAACAATTGTGATTCCGAAGGTTTAATCTATCTTACATATTCAGTTCAAAAAACAGGAAACAAGTAAAAAATTACCGCCTTTTTTTGAGGAACGACATATTAATGCGGAATATTATTTCCTGTGTTTTTAAAACAGTTTTTGCGTAAATATTTTTGTAGTTTTTTTTAAATAAATGTGTTACAGAATGTTTTAAATGCATTTATTTACAAATAAAACATAACTCTACAGACACGGTAATCCGAAAACCGCGATGATTCGGATTGCCCCCGTTTTAATTAGTCCGAATTAGCGAGCCTTCACTGTATATTAATTCTCCTTGACTTTCTTACATTGCAAAATGTTAGAAAAGCAAGTTGTATTGTGTATAAAATAGTCAAATTGCGTAAAAGCAAGCAGCAGAGGTAAACGTTTGATAACATAAAATAACTATTTCTAGATTCTAATTAATGTTTTGTCGTGGAAAAACGATAATAAATTAGAAATAAAAAATAATGATAGCTAATTAATAAAATGTGAATTCATTAATACCAAAAATTTTAAGCGTTTAAGCACCGTTTAATTTCTAATTTATTATTTCTTGTACGTTCTTCGAATAAAAGAATAATAACAAATTATTTAAATTGTTATTAAATTAAAGATTAATAACAAATAAAATTAAAAAAAGTCTTGCTTGTAAGGGGTTCGATCTTGCATTCCACGAACCCGTGCGGTTTAGCAAGCCGAACGTTAACCATTGAACCACGGTGGCAAGACTTTTCAGTTTTCGGCTTTTAAATTAATGTTTTGCAAATAATTCGTGAATTTATAATTTCTGAAGAATTGGGATTGTTATTAAGGGTAATATATTTTATTATATCTCTTTCTTTCATACTATGCACTTTGTTCGCTTCCACTCACGTCTGTTATAATTTTGGCCCCATATAATCAACACCACCTATAAACAAGGCCTACTAACCACATAGTGACTCACGACAAAGAAGCAAACCCCGAATCTTTTATTCCTCATTTTGCATTCAAATTTTAGCTAATAGGCTGTCTTATTCCACCAAAAATAAAAGATTTCCCAGAATATTAATTAAGACTGGGTTTTTATTTGGCAGGAACCCATTTTCGTATGAAAATCCTATCGTAAATATAAAATACCAACTTGTGTTTATTATGTATTTGCAATTAAATATATTTAAAAATAAAATTTTTATAGTAGTTAGGCTAAGTCGATGGTAATAGGATGTGCAAAATAACTCATAGAAGGAATCTTAAATCAAATGGCGGTGACAAGGCGTAAATAATCAGGAAATCAACGCTAAAGTTGCTATTTTGAGGTTACAGTTATACTTGACAGAAAGATTTTATAATTCTTATGTGTTTTTGCGAAGTTTTTCTAGAGAAAATACCTTAGTCGCGAGGATATTGGGTGTTTTAAATTTACTTAACCTCCTTTGTTAAGTGTAATTTCTACTGTTAAGACGCCAGAGCACCATCAGTTTTATCAAACAGTTATTATACTCTTTAATAAAAGTTGTTAGCATCAGTAGGGGGGATAGGGGGATTCTGGCGCCTCACTTCCTCACTTCTGAAATAACCTTGAACTGGTATGCTATCTCTCTCTAACCCATTAGTTTTGTATGCGACTATCTCCCTCACACAGCAGTATTGCCAACTATTCATAGGCGTGCAAGACAAATTTTCATAGGGGGCTATCATTTTAACCATTTTTCTACCCACAGTGGCGTACAGGATCGGATAAAAAGGGGTCGAGAAATAGCCATTACGGGAATCTGTATTACCGACAAGAAATAGCTATTACGGGGATCTGTATTACCGACAACCAACATATCGTCAATAGAGGGCGTCATGAAGAAATCTGTATTATCGATTATGTATATTAATAAATCTCACCGACTTCTCAAAATAATTACCGTTAGTAATAAATTAATTACATATAATAATAGTAATTTAAGATAACTGATCCAGCATTAAAAAATTTTTAATTCAGCTTTAAACACAAACCGCGGACCTGCGCGATATAAACGAATTTATCCCAACTACTACTCGGCGCTCATCTTGAAACCCCTACCCCTAGCGTTTAATGGCTTGCGTACCTAGCTATCTCTCCCTCTTTCTCGCTACTATTACTTACAAGTTCTGCTGCTACCTTTCTCTCTCACGCACACACTGTACTCTTTCTACCTTTTCTAGAAGAAGAAATAATAATGCTAAATAGGAATTAAATTATGTTTCTACTTTTCATGTACCCCCTCTCGCAGATAACGATCCACCTTTTATATAGTTGCCCTTCTCCCCCTTAATCATGCTAATAAATGAGACATCAATGTTTAAATATATTATTTATTTAGCTATCTCTCTCTCTCTCGGTAACTTTTTCGTATATATCCCTCTCTATTCTGGTAACTTTGGCTATCGACAGGGATCGAAGCCCGTCACGCGGTTTCAATTAACCCAACAAAGGTCCTTACAACGACGACGACGACAGCTCGATAAAACGTTTAAAATTTTGAATTTGTCATTCTTGAAGTCACCATCATGGGGATTTCCCGCTCTGAATTTTATATTTCACATCTGACTAACCACCACGTGATCAAGACCGCTGTATTCTAATGAAGCTTTCTACCCAAAGAGATCATGAAATTTAAAGGAACCAACAGTCCTTGATACAACAGCGAGTTTTGCAGGCTCGTCTAACCATCATATCTATGTCAGTAGCTGCCCTTCGTGAAGGGCTTTCGGATCTCCATGTTAAGAAAATTACGTTAATAAATACACAGGCTCTTGAATCACGTTCAGGGATCGGGATGGTTTCTAACACTAATATGTATCAACGGTTGAATTAACTACATAAAAAGAGAAAAACCTAATTCTAATGCAGAAAAATGTATAGACTTACCCTTGGCGTATCATTTTTATATTAAAAACGGAAGAAAAACAATAAATATTTACACTTTTAATCACCTCTCACCAAGAAGAAGAATATTGAATATTCAGTGTAAACAGACACTTTTTTTTTAATTTAAAACCAGTTATTATTAATCTTTCAAGTCACTGTTATATACCACCCGCATACAGCGTATCGAAAGGACTGACGTGAAAAATATTATTTAGCAAATATTTAGCTCTCTCTACGAGACAAAAGGGAAACATTTCATTGGTCGCTTAAAATATAATGCCTTAGGCTATATACATTCCTTTAGACATTTCGAGGGTGAAAATCAAGATTCTACTTGTCCGTTGCCGTCATCAGGTTTTATCAGCTGAGGGATCTCTCTACCTGCCCCAGAACCCAAAACCAGGTATAATTGTTTTACCCTTTTTCTTAATTTGGTTCTTTCTGTAAAAAATATCTTTTTATAAAGATAAAAATATTACATTTAATTTATATTAAAATCAACATCAAATGACGTCAAATTGCTTTGCAAAACTGCCAGCAGACATCATCGCTAGAAAGATGCATCAGTAAAGGTAAAACAGAGAATGAATTGAATTTTGTATCATTTAAGTCAGGTATATATATATTTTAAAAAGCTATTATTATTATTTTTACATGTAGATTTTACTGTAATACACTATAAACGTTATCTTTCATGAATTTTAATTCGTTATTAATAAAAATTATATCAATTATCTTAAATTATTATTGGTAGAACATTAGGTAATTACTTTTATCAATAAAATTCCGTAGTTACTAAGTCGACTCATGTCATGTAACAGCGTGAAGTTAGCAGCGTTAATTCACATGCCGTTCTACTTTGTTTCTAGTAAGATATGACGGCAATGTCGCATAATCTAGGTTTTTCTTCTTCTTCTTCAGAAAAATAAACATTCACTATTATAGTAATTGGGATTGATATAATTCAAAACTATCTACCTGTTTAAATATTAACATCCATGAAGGTGTCGCCCATTAAAACAGATGTTGTAACACTATACTAGCATTACACTATAAACGTTATCTTATTTATTCTCATATATTATATTTTGAGTTTATATAGTCGAAATGCATTAACTGCGTTCGTTATTCTACCTAAAACAGACGATTATCTATTCCAGGTAAAAAACACCCTTTTCTAAAGGCCAAACCTGAATGCGAGATTTTAACTAAAGAAAATTATACCCTTGCAAATAACATTGATATAATATTTTAAAACATTCCAAAAGACTGATTCGGACTGATTCAAAAAGGGATACAATGTTTATATTAAATTTTCCGTATTCTGTTAAAACAATAATTTACCGTACCCCTTCTTTTACTACTTAAAATAAAACTTTTTTTTATAAAATACTTCTGAGATTATGAACCGTGTTAATAATGTGTTTTTCTGATTCCTCAATATTGGTTTAAAGGTCAATTAATAGTTTATTATAGTGTGGTTGGGAAACATGCGGATCCTTCTACCTGCTGATCGTTATAGGTATATGGATGTTGAATTATGTTCGACTGTTTTCATGAATTTTTAATTCGTTATTAATAAAAATTATATCAATTATCTTAAATTATTATTGGTGGAACATTAGGTACATAATTACTTTTATCAATAAAATAGGTTCTACAAGTCAACCTCAATTAATTAACCCTGGGGGCTATATACTTACAAACAGTCTTGAAACAAAAATGGTAGAGCTCACCCTGTTAGGTATGAAGCCAGAGTATGGTTGTGATAAATAGAACATCAATGTTTATACATACTAGAAAATAGTGTAAAATTACTCTTTATAACTAATTATTGTTATGATGATGAAACCTGTGTGATTGATTTATTGCCCCATGGAAATATATTATGCTATGTATACTAAATAAATGTTTGTAAAATAACTTTATATGTTTAGGATTTCCCGCCCTTAAATTCAAATTTTTAGTACTACTACTGCCATCTATCGGTGACGTCATATGATCAATTGGAATGTATGTGTAGGAGAGAGACATCCTTCTTAAATGAAACAACATACTATATTACAATTCAATATGGTTTATTCAACTATTTTCTCAATACATAGCATATGCAATTTTAGATCTAGATAATTACACATATACAGATTTATATCATATAATTAACATATCACATATGCAATTTATAGACTAAATAAAATAATTACATAGGTAGAGGGTTTATATACAGACTTATATAATACAAGTTATACATGTAAACTTAACTAGTTTCTAAATTATCATCGTTAGAAATCCTATAATTTCCCCCAAGCTGAGGTATTAATACATATCACATATACAATTTGTAGACTAATTACTTTCAAAGAATAATTACATAGGTAGAGGGTTTATATACACACTTATACAATACAAGTTATACATGAACACTTGAAATCCTGTAATTTCCCCAAGCTAAGGTATCTCCGCTCCCGCCAGCAATAATGTATCGTTTATCATCTTTCCATGATAACGCTACTTTATTTTTTAATTCTGTATAAAGTTGGTGGTTGTATGATCGGAAAGATTGAACATGTTTATAAATATCTATATTGCGTAATACCACGTTTCTATAGTCTTCCAAAGTCAGTTCTTTTTTGATAACAGCCTTCTGGATACCTTTAGCTGTTTTGGTAAGATTGCCCTCTACATCTACAGCATATGCTTTTGCCCCTGTTCCCAGAAATTCCCAGAGAATTCTACCCGCATATTCGTCCTTCATTCTACCAATTATGGATTCATTCTGCGGGATTCCAAATTGATTATCAGCCTTAAAGTTTGATGTATCATACTTGTACAAATATTTCTTCATGTCTTCATAAAAATCGTCTGTATACGTCAGTAGAATTAATGAGTCGGTGTTTTTCTGGCCACGCCTGCTGCGCTCTGATTGGCTATCCCCTCTCCTCTAGCTCCTCCCCTTGCTTCTGATTGGTCGACGCCATCTTGGATGACACGCCTACTATTCTGTGATTGGCTGAAGGCGGCCATTTTGAAAACGCCTACTATTCTCTGATTGGATGACGGCCATTTTGGAACTTCGGGCGCCATTTTACCACGCCCTATGAATCCATGACTGGAAACTGTATTACCGGCAACATGCATGCTTCTAAGAGATAGCGCTATGAAGGGATACCGACAAACTATGTACTTTTACTACTAGGCGGCGCGTCATGAAGAAATCTGTATTACCGATCATCATTTTATATTAATAAATTTCACCGTTTTCTCAAATAATTATCGTCGTCGTCGTCGTCATTAATAAGATAATAATTACACATAGTAATAATTAATTCAGCATTAAAAATTTGAAATTCAGGAGGGCGCGTCATGAAGAAATCTGTATTATCCTACGCATTGAGGCTATTAGAGGTCTCATTAAAGAATCTCCTCTCTCACTCTCTCCTATTAGAGGTCGCATTAAAGAACCTTCCGTATAAATCATTCGCGATTTAAATAACAACGCAGGTTTATTATAATATTTACGCTAAGATGTAGTTTTATTAATATACAGAGAACTACAATTCTTCATCTAACGTGATCTCTTTTAAAATATTGTTATTTAAATTTATTAACAATAGGTTATTTATCGTTTCTTTCGACAGTTTCGACCTGTGTTCAGGCAACCATGCATACACGCGAGCTTACGGGCTAATATACGGTTATCGTTCTCATACAGGAGCGTACAAGAGAAAAATATGAAAGGGGCTTGAATTAAATGCTATAAATCAGGTCAGGGGTAAATATATCTTAATACTCACCCTGCTTCTACGTTTATGAATCGTTTTCATTCCCTTTCTTTATTATTAACATATTACTTTTACTCTCGTTAAATTGGAATGTATGTGTAGGAGAGAGACATCCTTCTTAAATGAAACAACATAGTATATTACAATTCAATATGGTTTATTCAACTATTTTCTCAATACATAGCATATGCAATTTTAGATCTGGATAATTACACATATACAGATTTATATCATATAATTAACATATCACATATGCAATTTATAGACTAAATAAAATAATTCTGTATTACCGGCAATCTGTGTGCTACCAATAGAGGGCGTAATGCTACAATTAGTGTGTATTGCTAAGAGAGGGCGTGGTCAAAATGGCGCCCAAAGTTCCAAAATGGCGCACGTCCAATCAGAGAGCAGTAGGCGGGGAAATTAGTCAATGTTTATTTAAATTAACAACATATAAGCAAATTAATAAAACCTTTTAATCGATATCACACTTTTTAACAACAATCTAATTTAAACAAATATAGAGTTTAAATTGTTACTAAATCCCTTTGATAGATTATTATTATAAAAAATAAATAAGGAACGGCTAAAAGACTTTATTAATTTGCATTAAAATTGATCTTTATAATTAATTTATAATATTTAATAGTCTGCAGCGCATTTAAACTTTAATAATAATTAGTCAATGTTTATTTAAATTAACAGCATATAATCTTTGTTGTTTTTAGCCGTTCCTTATTTATTTTTTATAATAATAATCTATCAAAGGGATTTAGTAACAATTTAAACTCTATATTTGTTTAAATTAGATTGTTGTTAAAAAGTGTAATATCGATTAAAAGGTTTAAGATACACCAGGGGTATAAAGTTCAGTGTTCTATTTGTTTAAATCTAATTTAAACAAATATAGAGTTTAAATTGTTACTAAATCCCTTTGATAGATTATTATTATAAAAAATAAATAAGGAACGGCTAAAAACAACAAAGATTATATGCTGTTAATTTAAATAAACATTGACTAATTATTATTAAAGTTTAAATGCGCTGCAGACTATTAAATATTATAAATTAATTATAAAGATCAATTTTAATGCAAATTAATAAAGTCTTTTAGCCGTTCCTTATTTATTTTTTATAATAATAATCTATCAAAGGGATTTAGTAACAATTTAAACTCTATATTTGTTTAAATTAGATTGTTGTTAAAAAGTGTGATATCGATTAAAAGGTTTTATTAATTTGCTTATATGTTGTTAATTTAAATAAACATTGACTAATTTCCCCGCCTACTGCTCTCTGATTGGACGTGCGCCATTTTGGAACTTTGGGCGCCATTTTGACCACGCCCTCTCTTAGTAATACACACTAATTGTAGCATTACGCCCTCTATTGGTAGCACACAGATTGCCGGTAATACAGAATTATTTTATTTAGTCTATAAATTGCATATGTGATATGTTAATTATATGATATAAATCTGTATATGTGTAATTATCCAGATCTAAAATTGCATATGCTATGTATTGAGAAAATAGTTGAATAAACCATATTGAATTGTAATATACTATGTTGTTTCATTTAAGAAGGATGTCTCTCTCCTACACATACATTCCAATTTAACGAGAGTAAAAGTAATATGTTAATAATAAAGAAAGGGAATGAAAACGATTCATAAACGTAGAAGCAGGGTGAGTATTAAGATATATTTACCCCTGACCTGATTTATAGCATTTAATTCAAGCCCCTTTCATATTTTTCTCTTGTACGCTCCTGTATGAGAACGATAACCGTATATTAGCCCGTAAGCTCGCGTGTATGCATGGTTGCCTGAACACAGGTCGAAACTGTCGAAAGAAACGATAAATAACCTATTGTTAATAAATTTAAATAACAATATTTTAAAAGAGATCACGTTAGATGAAGAATTGTAGTTCTCTGTATATTAATAAAACTACATCTTAGCGTAAATATTATAATAAACCTGCGTTGTTATTTAAATCGCGAATGATTTATACGGAAGGTTCTTTAATGCGACCTCTAATAGGAGAGAGTGAGAGAGGAGATTCTTTAATGAGACCTCTAATAGCCTCAATGCGTAGGATAATACAGATTTCTTCATGACGCGCCCTCCTGAATTTCAAATTTTTAATGCTGAATTAATTATTACTATGTGTAATTATTATCTTATTAATGACGACGACGACGACGATAATTATTTGAGAAAACGGTGAAATTTATTAATATAAAATGATGATCGGTAATACAGATTTCTTCATGACGCGCCGCCTAGTAGTAAAAGTACATAGTTTGTCGGTATCCCTTCATAGCGCTATCTCTTAGAAGCATGCATGTTGCCGGTAATACAGTTTCCAGTCATGGATTCATAGGGCGTGGTAAAATGGCGCCCGAAGTTCCAAAATGGCCGTCATCCAATCAGAGAATAGTAGGCGTTTTCAAAATGGCCGCCTTCAGCCAATCACAGAATAGTAGGCGTGTCATCCAAGATGGCGTCGACCAATCAGAAGCAAGGGGAGGAGCTAGAGGAGAGGGGATAGCCAATCAGAGCGCAGCAGGCGTGGCCAGAAAAACACCGACTCATTAATTCTACTGACGTATACAGACGATTTTTATGAAGACATGAAGAAATATTTGTACAAGTATGATACATCAAACTTTAAGGCTGATAATCAATTTGGAATCCCGCAGAATGAATCCATAATTGGTAGAATGAAGGACGAATATGCGGGTAGAATTCTCTGGGAATTTCTGGGAACAGGGGCAAAAGCATATGCTGTAGATGTAGAGGGCAATCTTACCAAAACAGCTAAAGGTATCCAGAAGGCTGTTATCAAAAAAGAACTGACTTTGGAAGACTATAGAAACGTGGTATTACGCAATATAGATATTTATAAACATGTTCAATCTTTCCGATCATACAACCACCAACTTTATACAGAATTAAAAAATAAAGTAGCGTTATCATGGAAAGATGATAAACGATACATTATTGCTGGCGGGAGCGGAGATACCTTAGCTTGGGGAAATTACAGGATTTCAAGTGTTCATGTATAACTTGTATTGTATAAGTGTGTATATAAACCCTCTACCTATGTAATTATTCTTTGAAAGTAATTAGTCTACAAATTGTATATGTGATATGTATTAATACCTCAGCTTGGGGGAAATTATAGGATTTCTAACGATGATAATTTAGAAACTAGTTAAGTTTACATGTATAACTTGTATTATATAAGTCTGTATATAAACCCTCTACCTATGTAATTATTTTATTTAGTCTATAAATTGCATATGTGATATGTTAATTATATGATATAAATCTGTATATGTGTAATTATCTAGATCTAAAATTGCATATGCTATGTATTGAGAAAATAGTTGAATAAACCATATTGAATTGTAATATAGTATGTTGTTTCATTTAAGAAGGATGTCTCTCTCCTACACATACATTCCAATTGATCATATGACGTCACCGATAGATGGCAGTAGTAGTACTAAAAATTTGAATTTAAGGGCGGGAAATCCTAAACATATAAAGTTATTTTACAAACATTTATTTAGTATACATAGCATAATATATTTCCATGGGGCAATAAATCAATCACACAGGTTTCATCATCATAACAATAATTAGTTATAAAGAGTAATTTTACACTATTTTCTAGTATGTATAAACATTGATGTTCTATTTATCACAACCATACTCTGGCTTCATACCTAACAGGGTGAGCTCTACCATTTTTGTTTCAAGACTGTTTGTAAGTATATAGTCCCCAGGGTTAATTAATTGAGGTTGACTTGTAGAACCTATTTTATTGATAAAAGTAATTATGTACCTAATGTTCCACCAATAATAATTTAAGATAATTGATATAATTTTTATTAATAACGAATTAAAAATTCATGAAAACAGTCGAACATAATTCAACATCCATATACCTATAACGATCAGCAGGTAGAAGGATCCGCATGTTTCCCAACCACACTATAATAAACTATTAATTGACCTTTAAACCAATATTGAGGAATCAGAAAAACACATTATTAACACGGTTCATAATCTCAGAAGTATTTTATAAAAAAAAGTTTTATTTTAAGTAGTAAAAGAAGGGGTACGGTAAATTATTGTTTTAACAGAATACGGAAAATTTAATATAAACATTGTATCCCTTTTTGAATCAGTCCGAATCAGTCTATTGGAATGTTTTAAAATATTATATCAATGTTATTTGCAAGGGTATAATTTTCTTTAGTTAAAATCTCGCATTCAGTTTTGGCCTTTAGAAAAGGGTGTTTTTTACCTGGAATAGATAATCGTCTGTTTTAGGTAGAATAACGAACGCAGTTAATGCATTTCGACTATATAAACTCAAAATATAATATATGAGAATAAATAAGATAACGTTTATAGTGTAATGCTAGTATAGTGTTACAACATCTGTTTTAATGGGCGACACCTTCATGGATGTTAATATTTAAACAGGTAGATAGTTTTGAATTATATCAATCCCAATTACTATAATAGTGAATGTTTATTTTTCTGAAGAAGAAGAAGAAAAACCTAGATTATGCGACATTGCCGTCATATCTTACTAGAAACAAAGTAGAACGGCATGTGAATTAACGCTGCTAACTTCACGCTGTTACATGACATGAGTCGACTTAGTAACTACGGAATTTTATTGATAAAAGTAATTACCTAATGTTCTACCAATAATAATTTAATATAATTGATATAATTTTTATTAATAACGAATTAAAATTCATGAAAGATAACGTTTATAGTGTATTACAGTAAAATCTACATGTAAAAATAATAATAATAGCTTTTTAAAATATATATATACCTGACTTAAATGATACAAAATTCAATTCATTCTCTGTTTTACCTTTACTGATGCATCTTTCTAGCGATGATGTCTGCTGGCAGTTTTGCAAAGCAATTTGACGTCATTTGATGTTGATTTTAATATAAATTAAATGTAATATTTTTATCTTTATAAAAAGATATTTTTTACAGAAAGAACCAAATTAAGAAAAAGGGTAAAACAATTATACCTGGTTTTGGGTTCTGGGGCAGGTAGAGAGATCCCTCAGCTGATAAAACCTGATGACGGCAACGGACAAGTAGAATCTTGATTTTCACCCTCGAAATGTCTAAAGGAATGTATATAGCCTAAGGCATTATATTTTAAGCGACCAATGAAATGTTTCCCTTTTGTCTCGTAGAGAGAGCTAAATATTTGCTAAATAATATTTTTCACGTCAGTCCTTTCGATACGCTGTATGCGGGTGGTATATAACAGTGACTTGAAAGATTAATAATAACTGGTTTTAAATTTAAAAAAAAGTGTCTGTTTACACTGAATATTCAATATTCTTCTTCTTGGTGAGAGGTGATTAAAAGTGTAAATATTTATTGTTTTTCTTCCGTTTTTAATATAAAAATGATACGCCAAGGGTAAGTCTATACATTTTTCTGCATTAGAATTAGGTTTTTCTCTTTTTATGTAGTTAATTCAACCGTTGATACATATTAGTGTTAGAAACCATCCCGATCCCTGAACGTGATTCAAGAGCCTGTGTATTTATTAACGTAATTTTCTTAACATGGAGATCCGAAAGCCCTTCACGAAGGGCAGCTACTGACATAGATATGATGGTTAGACGAGCCTGCAAAACTCGCTGTTGTATCAAGGACTGTTGGTTCCTTTAAATTTCATGATCTCTTTGGGTAGAAAGCTTCATTAGAATACAGCGGTCTTGATCACGTGGTGGTTAGTCAGATGTGAAATATAAAATTCAGAGCGGGAAATCCCCATGATGGTGACTTCAAGAATGACAAATTCAAAATTTTAAACGTTTTATCGAGCTGTCGTCGTCGTCGTCGTTGTAAGGACCTTTGTTGGGTTAATTGAAACCGCGTGACGGGCTTCGATCCCTGTCGATAGCCAAAGTTACCAGAATAGAGAGGGATATATACGAAAAAGTTACCGAGAGAGAGAGAGATAGCTAAATAAATAATATATTTAAACATTGATGTCTCATTTATTAGCATGATTAAGGGGGAGAAGGGCAACTATATAAAAGGTGGATCGTTATCTGCGAGAGAGGGTACATGAAAAGTAGAAACATAATTTAATTCCTATTTAGCATTATTATTTCTTCTTCTAGAAAAGGTAGAAAGAGTACAGTGTGTGCGTGAGAGAGAAAGGTAGCAGCAGAACTTGTAAGTAATAGTAGCGAGAAAGAGGGAGAGATAGCTAGGTACGCAAGCCATTAAACGCTAGGGGTAGGGGTTTCAAGATGAGCGCCGAGTAGTAGTTGGGATAAATTCGTTTATATCGCGCAGGTCCGCGGTTTGTGTTTAAAGCTGAATTAAAAATTTTTTAATGCTGGATCAGTTATCTTAAATTACTATTATTATATGTAATTAACTTATTACTAACGGTAATTATTTTGAGAAGTCGGTGAGATTTATTAATATACATAATCGATAATACAGATTTCTTCATGACGCCCTCTATTGACGATATGTTGGTTGTCGGTAATACAGATTCCCGTAATAGCTATTTCTTGTCGGTAATACAGATTCCCGTAAGGGCTATTTCTCGACCCCTTTTTATCCGATCCTGTACGCCACTGTGGGTAGAAAAATGGTTAAAATGATAGCCCCCTATGAAAATTTGTCTTGCACGCCTATGAATAGTTGGCAATACTGCTGTGTGAGGGAGATAGTCGCATACAAAACTAATGGGTTAGAGAGAGATAGCATACCAGTTCAAGGTTATTTCAGAAGTGAGGAAGTGAGGCGCCAGAATCCCCCTATCCCCCCTACTAGCATCTTACGAAACAGGTAAACAGCAAACCTAATAACTAACTACAGACTAATTCGATGGCATATAATTTACTCGGCGAATTTTATGAATCCATTCTTTGTGATTTTTGCATTTTTTGTTCTTCATTGTAATTACCGTTGCACCGGGTACACAATAACACAACACTTGTTTACATTTTAAAAAACTTTATTAGTCCTACATTATATTAATTGTACAAGCTAATAATATGCTACACGTACAAAAATTACAATACACCAACCAACACAATTATACAAATTGACATAATACATTTATTTATTAGTACATACTGTCATTTATTTGCTTTTTGTACGTGACGTCACTATGACGTTTACAATATGTTGTGAGGCCTTAGTTATATAGGTGGAGTTGGTATAATGCATCTTTATTTTAAAACAATTAGTCCGCAACAAATCAGATAATTTGAATTTCTGATGGATGTGTTTTAAATTGTCAACCAATTTAATTTCTTAGTTTTACCGTGGAAGAAAGATATGTTTACCAACAAGGACAACAAGGTATTGCTTACCTTGTGACGTTAATATTACTATATTTTAATGGCTTGCCATATTGCAAAACTATATTTAAGGCATGCTTGTTAAGGTAAACGGGTCGTATTCACATCTCACTATTAAGTTAATAACGAGTCTAATTACCATAGTGACCAATCCTAATCTTTTCCCATCATTAGATAAAGCTATCTCTATTCTCGTGGATTTTAAATACAACTTTAGTTGGAGACACCTTTAATCAGGCTTGTGAATACGGATCATTATCGATTTTAGTGTATGCTACTTTTTTTCTTTGATGGATATTTACAATAGCTATTCGTTGAATAACCATTAAAGCATACGCTGCAAACAATAACAAATTCAATTATAAGTATGACATTAAAGATTATTTGGGGAGCTCTAATAACAGCAAAATTTTCCTATACTGTGACGATGCGATGGTACGCTTTTCTATAAAAATATCTATTATCCTGAACCGGGACTACAAAGTATTGCCCAAAACAAAACTTCCGGAGTACACATTAAATCTCCATCGTGATTATCGATATAAATGATGAAGTAAATATTAATTGATAATAACAGATTACAAGGACTGTCAATTTTCATCATCCTAAAAATCCGGTCTTTACTTATTATTCAAGAAAACAACTTTATCTTCGCGATCCAAGGTTAGCAAGGTCTGGGGTATGTATAAGAAATTATGAGAACAGTAAAATCCCAAAGTAGTTATTAATCCGTGAATTGATGAGCATTGTTCGGTGCTCATATCAAAGAAAAATGTTTACAATTAAACTTTCTAGTTTTTCAATCGTGTTATGCGTTTGTAGTGTAGCTTTTGGTGGTAGTAAGTATTGGGTTAGTGCGTTAGGAAATAATTACATTTCAATTAATTTAAATAATTTTAAACAGCAGTAAAAGACCCAAAATCCCTTCTTCCTGGCAGAGATGTATGTGGTATACAAATAGAAGAGAGGATTTTTGGAGGTGAAGAGACTTATCTTGGAGAATTTCCTTGGGTAGCTCTTTTAGGCGAAAAACGCTGTAAGTTTGGCATTGTTGTAAAATATTACATCTAATTACAATTTAAATTATTATTTTAGCTTCAGGCAAATTTGACTTCAGTTGTGGTGGATCATTAATCAATAACAGATATATTTTAACGGCAGCTCATTGCATTGGCGACGATTTGTAAGTAACTTTTCTATTTAATTTCAAATGCAAAAGTCCATGATCTTTAAATGTTTATTACCATAATTGCCTATTTATATTAAATTCTTGCATTTTTGTAGATAATTTACGTATAAATTTGAAGTTGTGTTAATTTATTCAGTCTGTTTCAATTTTTCAAACGGTAAACTCTACTACCTTATATTTTATGGTTATCCTAAAGCCGCGAATTAACATTAATAGATGACAGCTACTATCCATTTTTTTCGAGAATCACCCGTACAAAAAGCTCATAGATATATCTCATATACTTTCTTAGAAAGAAATTATTTAACTTACAATTAATAAAATTGTCCCTAAAAATGGGTACCTTTTATTACGTATCGTCCGATAAAAACAAAAGTATAGCACTTAGAAGTACAATATTTTACTGTTATATATAGAAATAAATTTACCATATGCTAGTTTTCCAAATATTTAATTTAGTTTACGAACAATACGCTTTCAAAGCCAGAGGACTGTAGAATAAAAATGGATAGTAGATGATATTGCTCGTACTATTTGGTGGGCAAGATTCGTACCAGACTGCATTTTTAACAAAACTTTTATATTACTAATACAACATTTCTTTGGTGGAGAATGTGTAATGTGTATTACGCATTCTAATCAAACCTACTTGTTCTGATATACCTGTTCGCGTTATACTTATCTTGCACATAATGTGAGATATTGACATGCGACCTTTTGTATGCTGTTACTAGTGGTCTGTAGATGTACAGAAAACAAAAGAAACCTTCGTGAGCGCATAGACACTGTCTTCCATAAAGTTGGATCCATATGGGATATTTATTAATATTCTGATTGGAAAAGCTCTTTTTGGGGCAATCACCTCTACTTCAAGAAATACTTGAAATACGCCATGTCAAAGTTGAGAGGTGACATTAGGTATATGTCAAAATCTTTACCGAAACATTACCCTATTTGTTAAAATATAGAAACATTTTATTAGGAAGAAATTTTTCTAATGACATTTTACGCTCACATGCCGAATTTGAAACATATATTCGGACATAAAGAAAATTTTGTTTTTTAACATTTTTTGTTACACCCCGGTAACTGATTATTTTGAAATCATTAAAAATGCTTTACAAAAGTGGAAAGGTAATAACTACATAGAGTGTGCTAATAATATTCAATGGTGTAGATATTTTTGACGAATATTAAAATTATTAAAAAACAAAATGGGAGTTTCTGGGCGATTTTCCAATTTCCAGGAAAATAACTCATAATCTTATTAATCTTTTTTTATTAAATCAGGCTGACCCGTAGCCAGAATTTTCTTTCGGAAGGGGTTAAAATATTAAATCAAATATAATTATTACAAAAAAATTCTTTTATATAATAATAAAATAAACGTTAAAGTGAAAAGATTTATGCTTCGGTGGGTGGGCTTCAGCCCCTCGGGCTCCCCCTCTGGCTACGTGCCTGAAATCAGGCTTAAATAATACAAGAATTATTGTATATTCATAATTTTAGCAACTTAACACGAAACTACTACTTACAAACAACTGGGTAAGAAATATTTTATTTTATGACCAACTAAGATTAAACTCCCAACTTTAAAACTGTGAAAAGTTGAATTCATGGAAAAGGGCCTTTATTAGAATTAATAGTTAATATTAGTTGAAACAGTTGTGAGCAATTATTTGAAGATTGTTCCTAAGTCTATTTAATGTAATAAATTTAAATAAATGTTAATCATATAGATTAATTTATAAAGTCAGAGTAAGTAATGCTTCAAATTTTATTTTATTTTAGGACAGCCGTCCGTCTAGGAGAACACGACATTGACAAAGAAGAAGATTGCGACGATGGCGAAGCGGGCTTAGCAACTTGTTCCGATAAACCTGTAGATATTGAAATAGAAGAAAAGATCGTTCACGAGAAATACGACGAAGATGCTCTAGTTGGAGATATAGCACTACTTAGATTAAAGGAAACAGTTAATTACACTGGTATAATAATGATTTATAGTACCTATTTAGAACTCTTTCTATAGCTTTCTTTTTGTATTGTGTTCAGATTACATTAAGCCAATCTGCTTACCACTTTCCCAAGAATTGAAAAGTAATAAGCTTCTAGGGAAGAAAGTAATTACATCTGGATGGGGCGTAACTGAAAAAGGATGGACCAGCAGCATAAAACTAAAAGTTGAGGTAAATACATCTGTTAACTGTGCTACGGGTGTTTTTTGTAATCTTAAATATTTCTTTTGAAATAGTTACCCGTGGTGGCCAAAGCTAACTGTTCCGAATCTATCAAAAGCCATATCGGTTTAACAGTGCACGATAATCAGATATGTGCTGGAGGAGAAACGGGAAAGGATTCATGTCAAGGTGACAGTGGTGGTCCATTGATGTACAAGGACAAAAAAGACGATACAGAAAATTTCATTCTTTGTGGTGTGGTATCATATGGATATAAATGTGGAATAAAGGATTCACCAGGTGTATACACTAGGGTAGCAGATTATCTTGAATGGATTTTCGAACATCTAAAACCATGATGGACAAGTACGGCATAACGTTGATACAACAATCAATTGCTACTTTGATATGTTCTTTTGTAAGAAATTATTATAGAAATACATGATCAATAAATACGAGTTACATCTTGGCTACAACTGTAATGTTTTTTCACTCTGCTGACAGGTTCTGAGCTAAATCGTACTATAGCGACAATAACGTGTTTTTTCAATGCACCTGACACTTTACATTAATTCTTGCGATGTAGTTTGTAATTACTGTTCAATTGTAGGTTATGTAAACTGGACATGTATACATAACAAATGTGGGGGAGTGGGTAAAAAATTTTGTTTCTGAGGGAGGTTTTGATTTTCAGAAGTACTGTTAGCAACAAAATTTTCGGAGTAAAAAACTGTAAAAAGCTGCACTAGTCTCTTGATTTCTCCCACCGTTATTTTCTATTTTGGCGTACCTAAACCATTGTATTATTATAAAAGTGCATATAATTTAAGATTTATTATCGAATTAGTATCCAAGAGTAATTTTGAGATACCTTTCTTTCTTTTTTTTTAATTTACACCTTTTGGTGTTTGAACTACTAAAACTAGTCTAGAAGAATAAAATTTACTCTAATACATCTTAAAACTAAGTACTTAATAGCTAAGGTCAATTCATTGATGTTCTTTAGATTCTACTAATTACTATATACACTTCACCCGTGCACTATGCTCTGCTTTTACAACACAGACACACTACACGAGATCCAATGATTTGATTCTCTTCAATCTTCGGACATGGTACTGATTTTCCAGCAACTAGAACCTGCATTGACATGAAGGTGGAGCCTGGCTTCATGCTTGCCGGCAAACATTTTTATCTCTTATTTAATAGGTGGGATACCAAGGTCTCTTCGCAGATCAATGTTGCGAATATACCACGGAGCATTGACGATGTTACGCAACACCTTGTTCTGAAATGTCTGGATAGATTTGATGTTAGTGTCACTGGCACAGCCCCAGAGCTAGATGTCGTAGGGCCACAGCGGTTTCAGGATCTGATTGTAAATCAGTATTTTATTAAGTATTGACAACTTTGAATTCCTTGCAATAGGCCAAGCTCAGTTCTTTTCTTTTTCACATGCGCTTTCCATCAAAGTTTGGCGTTAAGCGTCATGCCGAGTTATTTAGCATTCATCTCATAACGTGCTATTGTACCATTAATCTTTAAAGGAAATGGTTCTACTAATTTTTTGTAAGTAAAATCCACATGGATGAATTTAAGTTCATTGAGTTTGACCTTCCATTGTCTAGTTCAATTAACTATTCTTTCACTTGCGCTTTAAAGTTTTTGTAGTGGATCTTCTTGATTTCGATCAATTGTAAGAAGCGCAGTGTTATCTGCCAATGTGGCTGCGGTCGTATCTTCTAATGCTGGCAAATCGCTGGTGTATAGTAAATAGAGTACCTAGGTACTCTAAAAAGAGAATCGGTAAATTTACCCTAAAAAATGAAGGCAACTATGTTACATTCATTTTTTGGGGTAAATTTACATCAAAATGTAATTTTTGGTAAGTGGGAAATTTCAAAATTAGGGTAAATTTGCATTGTAATGTTACCTGTTTAAACAAATTTACCGATTAAAATTACAACACCAGTATAGTTTTACATTTTAACGTTAAAAAACCTGTGTAAAGTTACACGACAAAGTTAATATTTCATCGCAACAGTATTTTTCGGGGTTGAGATAAAAGTGTGAAAATACTTCTTAAATGTACTAATGACCTGCGAAAGTACTTGCAAATGCAATCGTACCTGTGATTATTACATTACTAAATAGATTGTATGAAACAAAATTAAAGTCAAAGTTATTTTAAGGGGTTTTTAGAAATTTCTTGTGTCTCCAAGACAACAGATAATATGTTTCCGGTGTTAGGGGTTGTAAGTCATTTAGATTTGCACTGATCGCGCAGAGGGGTCTGGAATTAAGCACAGACCCAATTTGAGTTAAAAAGTGTAAAACTCTTCATATGTTAAATGAACCAATGACAGACGAATATGAGTTTTTACCGACTTAACGCCTGCTTCGACCAGGCCGTTTAGATGTGGAGCACCAGGTGCGTTAAAATTCCAAGTAAGTGACAATTATCAAGCTGCATTTTGAGCATATTCGAAAGTCGATTAAGTTAATACCTTGATTCAGTTAGAGCATCTGCCACGGCGAGAGATAAAACGCCGAAAGGCAGCAATACAACAATACATTTGAAGTCAATTCTGAATTGACTTCCAAGTAAATAGCCTTAATGACGCAATACATTCGAAGACACAAACATAACCTTTAAAAGTTCTAGCACCTCGATACCTGGACATCAATAATGGAAATGGTCCTGCAAAATCAACACAGACCGAAGAAAACTGTTTAATTTGCGATATACGCAATTTTGAAAGATCTCCCATATAGGGATTACAGGACTTCGGTTTACAAAGAAAACAGTGGATGCAATGTGAAAGGCATTTATAGATAGCACTTCAAGGAGATAGTATCCAAAATTCTTGAAGTAATAAATAATGTAAAGTTTTTAAGCCGGGATGGAAATTGGTTTTATGGGCCCATTCTATAATTAACTCAGTTATTAGATGAGATTTAGGTAAGAGAATAAGATGTTTAACATTCATAATTAAAATTCGAGTTTCTTAATCTGCCACCCACCCTGAGTATACCGTCTGGATCAACAAAAGGTGCAAGCTTACGGAAGAGTTCTGATAGCAAATTGTTAGTCTTAATTTTGTGAAAAGTATCCGAAAACATCCATGTTGAACGTGTCTAATACTGACTAACAGGCCCTTCTCAATTTCATAATGTGTTAAGTTACCAACTTTTTTATTTGGTAGGCCTTTGTGTGTGAGTTTAAATTTGCAATAAATCGAATAATATTTGCTACAACTCTTTTAATCTTTGGAAGTAAAGAAAATTTATTTAATAAATCATTAATGAAATCGTCTTTAACCGATACTGTAAGGACTGTTCGCTTTTGCTCCAGAGACACTTCCGAATTTTCACAAAAATCGAAAGAAGGTTGTGTAGGCCATAGCTCGCATGATTGAAAAAGAAATGTGGGGCCTGACCACCATATCGGTTTTTGAAGCAATTGTGCAGGTTTTAGACCACGTGATGCGCAATTTGTCGGGTTTTCTAAAGACGACAACCAAGCATAGAGTCTGACGTGTATCATCAAAAACAAAAAATTTCGAATAACTCTTTTTTACACAGAGCTCTAAGTGGGAAATAGAAATAGTTTTTAAAGGTGTTGCTTTACACTTTGCAGTGCCTAAAGAAATTATAATGTTGCCAGAAAGTTGTATGTGAAAGTAAATAACGCTACTGCATCTAATTTGCGACGCATCGCAAAATCCGTGAAGTTCAATGACTAAAATGTGATCAGAAACAACACGACGAGGAATCTTAATCTGTCTAAGTAGTGCTAGTAGTCGGGGGGCATACTTGATGAAATATACAATCCGTGGGAAATTTGATGGTGAAATTGTGGAACCAATTTTATTACATTGCTTATGTCTTTCATAATCATACCTTCCATGCCTCACCAGGTGTTTTGCTTGATTTTGTAGCAGAGGGCCTATATGACATATATCCAAGATGGCGACCGCCCCAGACATCATCGGAAGTTCTCGATTATAAAGTTTTTTATTTACAAGGAAATCCTTGATAAAAAAGGTCCTTAGGAATTTATCGATATCTTTTACCGTTTAGGTGTTTTGTATAAAAAAACTTTTAATATCGTTATCACCAGTATCATTAATTTTTTTTTTGTTTTGAATAAAAACGGATTAATAATCGTAAGCAGAGCAGTTTAATACTTTCAATAGTTTAAAATTAACTTTGGACACAATTTCTACTCCACCACAAATTCGTCTCCAAGTATCCCTACCTCCATCTGCAAAAAAACGCAAGGCTACAGACTAATTACGAGCTGTGTATTTTATGCCAAAATAAGAAGCCACCGTTGGTTAAACCTATTAACTATGATAAAGTGTTAAGAGTGTGTTATAAAGAGAGCATAATGGAATGATAGTGAATACGTGTTAATTGATAATCGATTAAGAAATGTGACTTCACGAATTGATAAACGAGACATCATGGCAACCATGGCATACAGATTGCTACAAGAAGTGTGCTCATAAAATCAAAATGGAGCAAAGTGAAAGATTATTTGAACAAGAAAAGAATAAGCCTTCTTGTTCTAGTTCCGCTGCTGAAGATAGTAATGTAGGTTACACAATAAGATCAAAAATCCCTGCGGGTAACAAACATAATAGTTATTTGTATTATAAGTAAAGAAAAGTATTGTATTTCTTTATGAATCGCGATCTTTCTAATCGAGGCGTAGCCGAGATTAGATACGCGATGAATAAAGAACTTACTTTTCTTTAAGAATAATACATGTTAGTTTTTCGGATACTTGATGAACCAGACTAAAATCTAACAAAAACACTAACGTCAAATTATGTCAAAGTATGACAGCATACTCAGCATAGTGAAGGAAAGTGTTGCTAACGAGTAAAGCCACACAATTGTTTATTATTTGGACTAAGAGTAAAGAAATGGTTGCTATAAAGAAAAGAGATACGTTTCTTTACGATTTGTAATAAAGAAATGTATTCAATTTCCATTGAGTGTCGAAAAATGTTTTTTCTGTCTGGAAGAAGAAAAGATAAGAAATCTAATAATTGCCGTGAAAACAAACTCTGTAGGTCTGAAATTAAAAGAAGACATTGTAATGCCACAAAATGAAGTCCTAAAAATTCGATTTAGTAATTGTACAGATCCAGGAGATCCTCATGCGAAAGACAGTCTATATCACAAACCTTGCTGGATAAAACATGTATTTAATGTTTTGCGAAAGAAACCTGCTCATACCCCAGATAGCGATCCCAATGCACTTCGGATGAAGCAACAGATGTAGAATCTTTATTATCATTACATGACTTTCTTATTATGAGAAATGTTACAACGATAGCTGACCTTGAAAAGCTAATAGGCTGTCTTATTCCACCAAAAATAAAAGTTTTCCCAGAATATTAATTAAGACTGGGTTTTTATTTGGCAGGAACCCATTTTCGTATGAAAATCCTATCGTAAATATAAAATACCAACTTGTGTTTATTATGTATTTGCAATTAAATATCTTTAAAAATAAAATTTTTGTAGTTGTTAGACTAAGTCGATGGTAATAGGATGTGCAAAATAACTCATAGAAGGAATCTTAAATCAAATGGCGGTGACAAGGCGTAAATAATCAGAAAATCAACGCTAAAGTTGCTATTTTGAGGTTGCAGTTATACTTGACAGAAAGATTTTATAATTCTTATGTGTTTTTGCGAAGTTTTTCTAGAGAAAATCCCTTAGTCGCGAGGATCTTGGGTGTTTTAAATTTACTTAACCTTTGTTAAGTGTAATTTCTACTGTTAAGACGCCAGAGCACCGTCAGTTTTATCAAACAGTTATTATACTCTTTAATAAAACTTGTTAGCATCTTACGAAACAGGTAGACAGCAAACCAAATAAAAACTAATAATTCACTACTGAATCATTCGATGGCATACAATTTGCTCGGTGGATTTTATGAATCCATTCTTTGTGATTTTTGCATTTTTTGTCCTTCATTGTAATTACCGTTGCACCGGGTACACAATAACACAACACTTGTTTACCATCTTAAAAAACTTTATTAGTCCTACATTATATTAATTATACAATCTAATAATACGCTACACGTATAAAAATTACAATACACCAGCCAACACAATTACACAAATTGACATAATACATTTATTAATTAGTACATACTGTCATTTGTTTGCCTTTTGTAGGTGACGTAACTATGACGTTTACAATATGTTGTGAGGCCTTAGTTATATAGGTGGAGTTGGTATAATGCATCTTTATTTTAAAACAATTAGTCCGCAACAAATCAGATAATTTGAATTTCTGATGGATGTGTTTTAAATTGTCAACCAATTTAATTTCTTAGTTTTACCGTGGAAGAAAGATATGTTTACCAACAAGGACAACAAGGCATTGCTTAGCTAGTAACGTTAATATTACTAAATTTTAATGTCTTGCCATTTTGCAAAACTATATTTAAGGCATGCTTGTTAAGGTAAACGGGTCGTATTCACATCTTACTATTAAGTTAATAACGAGTCTAATTACCATAGCGACCAATCCTAATCTCTTCCCATCTATTAGAATTAGATAAAGCTATCTCTATTCTCATTGATTTTAAACACAACTTTAGTTGGAGACACCTTTAATCAGACTTGTGAATACGGCTTATTATAGATTTTAGTATACGTTACTTTTTTTTCTTTGATGGATATTTACAATAGCTATTCGTTGAATAACCATTAAAGCATACGGTGCAAACAATAACAAATCCAATTATAAGTATGACATCAAAGATTATTTGGGGAGCTCTAATAACAGCAAAATTTTCCTATACTGTGACGATGCGATGAATGGTACGCTATTCTATCAAAATATCTATTATTTCGAACCGGGGCTACGAAGTATTGCCCAAAACAAAACTTGTAAATATGTACCGGAGTACATATTAAATCTCCATAGTGATTATCGATATATGATGAAGTAAATATTAATTGATATGTTAGGGTAATGAGGAAATTAAGTCTTTAAATAACAGTAAGAAATAACCACCACAAACGTATGAACAACTTTATTAATTCTTCGCAGCAATATTACAAACAGCATCTGCTATTATCAACGCACTCGTCGAACACCCAAGAGCATATCCCCTTTTTCCTGGTTCTGCTTAGCGGTCTCGCATTTTGATTCCCCGTTCCTCGCCTTACGATGACGGGGCCTGATGCTGTCACGTTTTTGTCTCGCTATATTTGGTGTCCATCGAGCCCAACACCATCGAGACGCCAACATTCGGCCTTTCCTGACCGTTGCAGTGTCCCACTCAACAGTCCTTGAGATGGCATTAACTGAAACTAAATCAACGTCAAATTGGGCTTGGATTGAGTAATATGATAGATAAAAAAAAGACTACTGGGTTAACAGACAGTCTATGTGGTAAGTCTCCATCTGCCGGAGTACGGAGTTACAGTGCGAGTCGCTGAGCCTAACCTAGGAATTAATGGATACTTGGCGCCAAGTGTCTATAAATCATATTATGAGCAAACAATAAACAATATAACTATATTAGCATTAAACAATAAACAATGTAACTAAGAAATCTACCTATAAGGGGTTAGTAATTTTTGGTCACCCCGTGCCTGCAATGCCCCACGTACCAGTGACCGCAGGTGTACCGTTCTCAATTCCCCCGAAAGCTCTGGGGCAGCGGAAACTTTTCGCACATCCCCCTCGCTGTTTCGATCCCGGGGAACGAGAAAGGTACCTCTGCCTAGTGGCTTGACCGCCAACCTGCTATCTGCCCAGTGGCTTGACCGCCAACCTGCCATCGGCCCAGTGGCTTGACCGCCAACCTGCCATCAGCCCAGTGGCTTGACCGCCAACCGGCCATACTACCCAACACCTGGGACCTCCATCGTCTCATCCTCTCCAGCAAAGTGAGTCCCGGGTCGTATGTTATCTACAGCCGCAACCCCAGTGTAACGGCAACGGGATCGAATACTACCGGGAATGTCGGCCACCTCATACCTGTCGTTACCGAGGACCTTTGTAATGCGGAAGGGACCCCGCCACTTTGACAACAATTTCCCACTGCTACCCGTGGCTGCTGTTCCGGTGACTCGAATTAATACAAGATCACCTTTTGCGTACGGATAAGCTCTAGATCGTCTTTGATCAAAACGCCGTTTCTGATCTGCTTGGTAACGGTCCTGGCATTGTTCTATACGAGCTCGGACTGCAGTGACATCGACAGCTTCTCGCTCTAACTCCAACTGACCCTGCGAACCCTGCGAAAATACTCGGAACCCCAATAAAGCCTCGCTTGACGTTATCCCAATAGCTTTATTGAAGGTGCCATTCAACTCTAATTGAATATTCGATATATTTTCGTCCCAACGGTCATCATCGCTATTCGCCCCCATAGTCGATAGTGAGTCTAAGATCGTGCGATTGTACCGCTCAACTTGACCGTTGGCGCGAGGAACAGCGACTGCATTCATGTAATGTTTCGTTCCTATACCCTTGCAGAATTCTTGGAACTTTAAGCTTGTAAAAGATGTTCCCCTATCGCTAATAATGCGTCTCGGAACCCGGAATACCTTTATCATCTCTTTCATTGCCCGTATCGTAAATTTAGTTTTTGTATTTTTAACAGGGTAAATCAATACAAATTTTGTAAACCCTTCTACGACTACTAGTAACTGTGTATTCCCGGATTTGGTTTTTATGAACGGTCCCAGATGATCCACATGAATGGTGTGGAAAGGTACCGGAACTTTTGGTATAGGGTGCAAGTACCCCGGCAACGGACCTTGCGGGTCTTTAAAATACAAACGATTCAGACAATTTTTAACATACTTTTTGACAAACCGCCGCATGTTGTGAAACCAGTACTGGCTAGATACAACTTCATATGTTTTTGCAAATGCGAAATGACCAGACTCGTCGTGAGCCATTCGCAAACATTTAGCAAACTGAGGCACAACCCACCTCGAACCGTGATGGGTGATCTTGTACACCTTACCTTTAAACAATAATTTCGGAAAATTTGCCTATTTTCGGCCCTATCGCCCATCTCCAAGATAGCTTTAATTGTTTGAATTGCTTGATCTTGTTGCTGAGCGGCCAGCAACCAAGTATCCTCTGATATTACAGTCGCGTATACACCCTTAGCCTCTTGGAGCGGGTTTCTACTCAGTGCGTCCACATGCTGCATCTGTCTACCAGCCCTATGAGCAATTGTGTACTGATACTCACTTAGTGCTAACACCCACCGACCGATCCTCGGGTTTAAATTCCTTTTATCAAAAGTACTTTTCACTGCGGCACAGTCAGTGATGATAGTGAAAGTCCTACCCAACAAGTATTCCCGAAAGCTCTTAACTGCAGATATGATCGCAAGTGCCTCTAGCTCATACGAATGAAATTTTTGTTCGCTCTGAGTTGTCTGGTGGCTGAAATAGGATACGACTTTCTCTCCCACATCATGCACTTGTACCAGTATCCCAGCCAGACCCCACCGACTAGCATCGGTGTATAATTTAATCTCCAATCCTGGGTCAAATAACGCCAAGACTGGTACACCTATTAAACTCTGCTTCAATATTTGAAATGCAAACTCTTATTCCGGACCCCACTTCCAAACCGCATTTTTCATAAGCAATTCGCTCAATGGTTTTGATTTAGTAGCATAATCATGTACAAACTTGCGAAAATATCCTGTCAGTCCTAAATATTGACGTATTTCGTGAACACTAGCAGGTCGAGGATACTGTGCCACAGCTTGCAATTTAGTTTTACCAGGCTGGATAAGGGATTCGCAAATGTCGTAGCCAAGATATTCGATTTGTGTAGAAAGGAAATAACATTTACTTAAATTTAAAGTTAACCCGTTAATTTTTAGAATTTCCAATACTTCGTGCAAAATTTGGAGGGCCTCATTAATAGTTTTCGTGGGGATCAGTATATCATCCAGATAAACCAATACTTTAGTAAATCGCAACTGCCCCAAAGGTGCATTTAACATCCTCTGAAAGACCGCTGGGGCATTCTTGAGACCGAATGGGGTATGCAAAAATTCATTTTGCCCATCCTGGGTGACAAATGCAGTAAGCGACACCGATTCGGGTGCAACCGGTATGTGATAATAACCAGAAAATAAATCCAGAGCAATGAAATATTTACACCCTGACAACCGTCGCAACTGGTCTTCAATTCGCGGTAAAGGGTAGACCTCTGAGACCGTGTTCTTATTAAGTGCCCGAAAATCCACACATTTTTTCCGTTTAGGAAATTAAGTCTTTAAATAACAGTAAGAAATAACCACCACAAACGTATGAACAACTTTATTAATTCTTCGCAGCAATATTACAAACAGCATCTGCTATTTTCAACGCACTCGTCGAACACCCAAAAGCATATCCCCTTTTTCCTGGTCCTGCTTAGCGGTATCGCATTTTGATTCCCCGTTCCTCGCCTTACGATGACGGGGCCTGATGCTGCCACGTTTTCGTCTCGCTACATTTGGTGTCCATCGAGCCCAACGCCATCGAGACGCCAACAGATAATAAGATTGCAAGGACTATCAATTTTTATCATCCTAAAAATCCGGTCTTTACTTATTATTCAAGAAAACAACTTTATCTTCGCGATCCAAGGTTAGCAAGGTCTGAGGCATGTATAAGAAATTATGAGAACAGTAAAATCCCATAGTTATTAATCCGTGAATTGATGAGCATTGTTCGGTGGTCATATCAAAGAAAAATGTTGACAATTAAACTTTCTAGTTTTTCAATCGTGTTATGCGTTTGTAGTGTAGCTTTTGGTGGTAGTAAGTATTGGGTTAGTGCGTTAGGAAATAATTACATTTCAATTAATTTAAATAATTTTAAACAGCAGTAAAAGACCCAAAATCCCTTCTTCCTGGCAGAGATGTATGTGGTATACAAATAGAAGAGAGGATTTTTGGAGGTGAAGAGACTTATCTTGGAGAATTTCCTTGGGTAGCTCTTTTAGGCAAAAAACGCTTAAGTTTTTTAAGTCGTAAGTTTGGCATTGTTGTAAAATATTACATCTAATTACAATTTAAATTATTATTTTAGCTTCAGACAAATTTGACTTCAGTTGTGGTGGATCATTAATCAATAACAGATATATTTTAACGGCAGCTCATTGCATTGGCGACGATCTGTAAGTAACTTTTCTATTTAATTTCAAATGCAAAAGTCCATGGTCTTTAAATGTTTATTACCATAATTGCCTATTGATATTAAATTCTTGCATTTTTGTAGATAATTTACGTATAAATTTGAAGTTATGTTATTTATTCAGTCTGTTTCAATTTTTCAAACGGTAAACTCTACTACCTTATATTTTGTGGTTATCCTAAAGCCGCGAATTAACATTAATAGATGACAGCTACTATCCATTTTTTTCGAGAATCACCCCTACAAAAAGCTCATAGATATATCTCATATACTTTCTGAGAAAGAAATTATTTAACTTACAATTAATAAAATTGTCCCTAAGAATGGGTACCTTTTATTACGTATCGTCCGATAAAAACAAAAGTATAGCACTTAGAAGTACAATATTTTACTGTTATATATAGAAATAAATTAACCATTTACTAGTTTTCAAAATATTTCATTTAGTTTACGAACAATACGCTTTCAAAGCCAGAGGACTCTAGAATAAAAATCGATAGTAGATGATATTGCTCGTACTATTTGGTGGGCAAGATTCGTACCAGACTGCATTTTTAACAAAACTTTTATATTACTAATACAACATTTCTTTGGTGGAGAATGTGTAATGTGTATTACGCACTTTAATCAAACCTACTTGTTCTGATATACCTGTTCGCCTTATACTTATCTTGCACATAATGTGAGATATTGACATGCGACCTTTTGTATGTTGTTACTAGTGGCCTGTAGATGTACAGAAAACAAAAGAAACCTTCGTGAGCACATATACACTGTCTTCCATAAAGTTGGATCGGATTTTTTTTAATATTCTGATTGGAAAAGCTCTTTTTGGGGCAATCACCTCTGCTTGAAATGCTTGAAATACGCCAAATACTTGAAATACGCCGTGTCAAAGCTAAGAGGTGACTAATGTCACCTCTAACAAAATGGTATCTATCAAAATCTTTACCGAAACATTACCCTATTTGTTAAAATATAGAAACATTTTATTAGGAAGAAATGTTTCTAATGACATTTTATGCTCACATACCGAGTTTCAAAGAGATATTCGGACATAAAGCAAATTTTGTTTTTTAACATTTTTTTTACACCCCGGTAACTGATTATTTTGAAATCATTAGAAATGCTGTGCAAAAGTGGAAAGATAACAAGTACATACGATAGCATTGTGCTAATAATATTCAATGTTGTAGATATTTTTGACGAATATTAAAATTATTAAAAAAACAAAATGGAACTTTCTGGGCGATTTCCAATTACCAAGAAAATAACTCATAAGCTTATTAATCATTTTTTATTAAATCACGTTTAAATAATACAAGAATTGTTGTATTCATAATTTAAGCAACTTAACACGAAACTACTACTTACAAAACACTGGGTAAGAAAGATTTGATTTTATGATTGATTTTTAGGACGCTTGTCCGTCTAGGAGAACATGACATTGACAAAGAAGAAGATTGCGACGATGGCGAAGCCGGCTTAGCAGTTTGTTCCGATAAACCTGTAGATATTGAAATAGAAGAAAAGATCGTTCACGAGAAATACGACGAAGATACTCTAGTTGGAGATATAGCACTACTTAGATTAAAGGAAACAGTTAATTACACTGGTATAATAATGATTTATAGTATTTAGAACTCTTACTATAGCTTTCTTTTTGTATTGTGTTTAGATTACATTAAGCCCATCTGCTTACCACTTTCCCAAGAATTGAAAAGTGATAAGCTTCTAGGGAAGAAAGTAATTACATCTGGATGGGGCGTAACTGAAAAAGGATGGACCAGCAGCATAAAACTAAAAGTTGAGGTAAATACATCTGTTAACTGTGCTACGGGTTTTTTTTGTAATCTTAAATATTTCTTTTGAAATAGTTACCCGTGGTGGCCAAAGCTAACTGTTCCGAATCTATCAAAAGCCATATTGGTTTAACCGTGCACGATAATCAGATATGTGCTGGAGGAGAAACGGGAAAGGATTCATGTCAAGGTGACAGTGGTGGTCCATTGATGTACAAGGACAAAAAAGACGATACAGAAAATTTCATTCTTTGTGGTGTGGTATCATATGGATATAAATGTGGAATAAAGGATTCTCCAGGTGTATACACTAGGGTAGCAGATTATCTTGAATGGATTTTTGAACATCTAAAACCATGACGGACAAGTACTGCATAACGTTGATACAACAATCAATTGCTACTTTGATATGTTCTTTTGTAAGAAATTATTATAGAAATACATGATCAATAAATACGAGTTACATCTTGGCTACAACTGTAATGTTTTTTCACTCTGCTGACAGGTTCTGAGCTAAATCGTACTATAGCGACAATAACGTGTTTTTTCAATGCACCTGACACTACATTAATTCTTTCAATGTAGTTTGTAATTACTGTTCAATTGTAGGTTATGTATACAGAACAAATCTGGGGGAGTGGGTAAAAAATTTTGTTTTTGAGGGAGGTTTTGATTTTCAGAAGTACTGTTAGCAACAAAGTTTTCGGAGTAAAAAACTTCAAAAAGCTGCACTAGTCTCTTGATTTCTCCCACCGTTATTTTCTATTTTGGCGTACCTAAACCATTGTATTATTATTAAAGTGCATATAATTTAAGATTTATTATCGAATTAGTATCCAAGAGTAATTTTGAGATACCTCTTTCTTTCTTTTTTTTTAATTTACACCTTTTGGTGTTTGAACTACTAAAACTAGTCTAGAAGAATAAAATTTACTCTAATACATCTTAAAACTAAGTACTTAATAGCTAAGGTCAATTCAATAATGTTCTTTAGATTCTACTAATTACTATATACACTTCACCCGTGCACTATGCTCTGCTTTTACAACACAGACACACTACACGAGATCCAATGATTTGATTCTCTTCAATCTTCGGACATGGTACTGATTTTCCAGCAACTAGAACCTGCATTGACATAAAGGTGGAGCCTGGCTTCATGCTTGCCGGCAAACATTTTTATCTCTTATTTAATAGTTGGGATACCAAGGTCTCTTTACAGATCAATGTTGCGGATATACCACGGAGCATTAACGATGTTACGCAACACCTTGTTCTGAAATGTCTGGATAGATTTGATGTTAGTGTCACTGGCACAGCCCCAGAGCTAGATGTCGTAGGGCCACAGCGGTTTCAGGATCTGATTGTAAATCAGTATTTTATTATGTATTGACAACTTTGAATTCCTTTCAATAGGCCAAGATCAGTTCTTTTCTTTTTCACATGCGCTTTCCATCAAAGTTTGGCGTTAAGCGTCATGCCGAGTTATTTAGCATTCATCTCATAACGTGCTATTGTACCATTAATCTTTAAAGGAAATGGTTCTACTAATTTTTTGTAAGTAAAATCCACATGGATGAATTTAAGTTCATTGAGTTTGACCTTCCATTGTCTAGTCCAATTAACTATTCTTTCACTTGCGCTTTAAAGTTTTTGTAGTGGATCTTCTTGATTTCGATCAATTGTAAGAAGCGCAGTGTTATCACACTGTTTAAAACAAATGAATTTATTTTGCAATATTAATGATTTAGTGGAATAAGATTTCTTAAAAGTTATTAACAATAACATATTTACGCAACGATTTAAGAAAAATTCATTATTCTAAGCTACTAAATCATTAAAATCAAAATTCTTCGACAAATCTCTGCAGTTTTAACTATCTCCGATAGTTTTACCCTAATTTGCCGCGGAAAAATTTACATGCACTGAACTGTCTTTTCGTCGAAGTGTGCCTGCACCCAACTGTCCCGATGCCGAAGTGTGTCTGCGTCGAAATGTCCCTGCACCGAACTATCTCGCGACAAACTGTCCTTGCGCCGAAACGGCCGCGCAGAGATGGCCGCGCCCAAACGCCCTTGACCGTAATTTATTTATATATTTTGTAGTGTATTCATTTTTTACATTTTAAATGAAAGGACACTGTAATCTTCACCACCAAAAAATTTTCGGTACACCAGGTAGCGTTTAGCTTTTCTGGCTGAAAGTGAAAGTAATGGCTCTACACCAAGCAATGTGCAAGTTTCATTAAATTTTATTGATAAGTTCCCTCTCACCGCTTCTTTTCGCGTTCACAGATTAATAGAGTTCCCAAAACTTTGAAGGTGGCGTGATGCGAGGAAACCCTCCTAATAGATATTCAAGAATATTATCATTCATTATCGGGTAGGTTCAGGGGCAGTACTTCACTTTAGCAACAAGAAACAGCAGTATCGTGGTACAAGGCAATTCGAAGTAAAAGTTCCAGGGTGTCGGTTAACAAAAATTGCCATTATCCAAACTATTATGGGCCTGGGCTCGTTTATAATTGCATATATGTATACTAGCGAACAAGGCCGATACTTCGAACCTTGACCAAGCAAATTCACCAATTCAGGAACAAGAACCAGCAGCACAAGGAAATTCGTCAAGTGAGGAACAAGAACCTTCAGTCCAACCCACACTGATCTCCCAACTCCAGTACCAGTTCAACAGAAGACTGATCCCACAACTGCACTGATGATTAAACGGAAATGCTACATGCTGCTGCAATGTATTTTTAAATGTGGACCGCAGGGATAGGTATGGCCTCCACTTTCTAATTTCTACGGTTCAAGACCAAGATTATAGATGTTTGTAGTAAGAGTGAAATCTGCAACTTTTAAATACTTATAGTGTGCGGCAAATATAGCTAGATGGCACCAATGTTAATTCGACAACATAGATAATATAATAATATATATATACATACGTATAATAATATATACGTAGTATATTATTATATTATCTATGTTCGACAAACGAATATATAGTAGATTGACACGAGATGCACGCATTCATGCATAATATGTACTACGTAAATATGAAACTTTATTGTCTAGGGGTAATTGTGTTTGAAATCCTGCATCTCTAGTAATATATTTTTGGAACTTTATTGGGACGACAATAAACATAGATTGCGTTGTACGACGTAGATCACTACTATCCATTTTTTTAGAGTCCTCTGACTTTGATACCGTATTGTTCGAAAACTACTGAACCAAATTAAATATTTTAAAAACGAGCAAATATTATAGTATATTAAAGAACAAGTTTTATACGACATGATTTATTGTACGAATGCTAGTTTAAAAAACGACCGCGTAGCGCAGTGCTGGATTACCCAATAGGCCAGACTAGGCCATGGCCTGGGGCCCCCGTCAATCAAGGGCCCCCATAGATCAAAGTCCTTCTTGATAAATTCAAATGAATTTTTTTAATTTTTATTTTAAAAAATAAAAAATTAAAATGTATTTTCTTTTATTTATTAAATATTTATCGATAAAAGAAATTTATGTTAGATACTTTTTCATATCTATTTATGTACTGGGTGCCCAAAAATGATTTTCATCTAGTCGCCTGTGAATTTCCTATGTAAAATAAAAATTGCCGCTTTTTGTTGTTACATAACCTCAAAATGATAACTGACATTTGATTGACAGATCAAATATCAAATTAGTTCAAACTTAAAGAATAGAGCGGCACAGAAAAATTAACGTAAAAAAAAATTTCAAAGGTAACTAGATGAAAATCATTTTTGGGCACGTCGTATATCTATCATTGTAGTTAGAACAAAGAAACCCCAAAACTAAATTAACTGCAATCCATTTAAATAAATATTTTATATTCTGCACGGAACGAATTGAAGTCAAGACGCTGCACAAAACGCATGCGCTAAGTTCAGGATTAGATTAGTGATAACTCCGGCGCTAGACGCTTGTTGGTAAATACATAGAGGTCAGTCGTAGTCGCAGTCAGTTTTGTAGGCATACACACGTTTCGCTGAGCGCGCTGCGTCCCGTCAGTAACAAGTTTTTTTTCTTAGTTTCGTTGATTTCTTTAGAGGTAGGCATTGAGTTTGATTTAATTATTGTAAGTTTGCAATTAATTTCAATTGGCTATTTTTTATTTGATTAAAAACATGAAAGGTCGGACAAAAAGAACAACAAAATCGATCGATTATTATAAAAAGATATTTCTATTGTCAATTTTTCTTTTGCAGACATTAGTATTCTTCTTGATAAGTAAAAATAAATTAAAACATGATTTAAAGGTTAAATTAAAAACTATTCTTTAAATAATTATATTTTCCTACGACTTATTGCTTATTTAAAACTGCTTATTAAAAACACATTTGTTAACTAAGATTAAGGGAATTCTTCAAGCTCGGTTTGTTTACAAAAACTAATTCAGGTGAACAGCCCAAACAACATCTTTTTTCACGAAAGAAAATATATCAGGCGATTCTCCTTAATTATAACGATCGCCTGATATAATTTGTTTGGTGAAAAAAGCTGTTGTTTGGGCTACGCACCTGAATTACTTTTTGTAAACAAACCGGGATTGAAAAATCCCCTTAAGAATGAGAAAGATTTTTTTTGAAATATAGAAAACTGGCTTCAGAATTTCGCCCCTCAAATGGCCCTTTATAAATATTTTTGTTTATAAAATTGTTGGTTTTTGAAAAAATTAAAAAATATTTCCTCATTCATTATAAGGACATTAAGGGCTATTAGTATACAAAAATTTAGATCGGTTTATCAAAATTGTGGATTATAGCTATTCTGCCAAACAGTCCCCTTAATTCGGATCTTATATTCATGTATGTTAATGTTTTACATTTTTATAAATAGTTTTTCTCATGTGTATTTGAACATTTTAAATGTTTAGGATGACATATTTTCTCCAATAAAACGTGTCGATCTGGTAGACAATGTAGAAAAGTTTTTCATCTTAACCAGCGAAATAGGCATCTATTGCAGTGCTTCGTTTAGAATACCTGGTATAGCTTGAAGTAGTAAGTTTCATAATAACTAATTTCATCTTTTTCACTTTTATATCAAATTTTGTGCTATTAGGGTACATTTCAAACCAATTAAGCTAGAAAATATTCTTTCTTTGAATTAGCTATAAAAACTATAGCCAAGTATATAATAAATATCGCTGCCTCTTACCTCAATACCTCAAATTATGGTTGAAGACGGGGATATCTCAAAATATCTTTGGAAAAGGGGATATTTCAAAGTGTCCTTGTAAAAAGGGACATCTGAAATAATTGTCGAATAAGGAGAGATTAAAAGTGCTAAATAAGTTTTATTTAAAATATATATCTAGTAATATATAAGTTTATTTATATTATATTATATGAAATAAGAAATAACTGACAATTGAGTTTGTGAAAGTATTTACCTTGTTGGTTTTTTATTCTACTATTATAATTTTCATTCTATGTTTATACACACCTTAATAATACAGTTTGCAATAAATATTAAGTTAATAATTATATATTTATATTCAATAGTTTATTAAAAAATATTCAGGCAAAATATTCAAGCAAATTCTCAGATATCCCCATCTCCAAAAATATTTTAAAATAACCCCTTATACGTAAGAGGCATCAATATACAGTTCCTTAATTTGATAAATAATTAATAAACTAATGAAACTTTTGAACACGAAATCTTTTTTTTATGTAAACTCAGCAGTTTAATTCATAGAACAAATTTAAAGTTCGTCTTTTCTCTTGTCATTATTCCTTTGTTACTTTTTTTATAGATTATATAATGCCACGAACTTATTTAAGTGGTGCAAAGAAAAGAAAGCTTGCGGAGGAGAAAAAACACAGAGATGTCGCAGATCTAGCAAAAATACCAAAATTGACGTCATTTTTTCAAAGTTCCTTTTCAAAAGGTACATCAGCTAATGAACAGATCGAATCACTCAGTAGCTCTGAATCTTCTGATCACGAGAGTGAATCGAGAACGCAGCATGATATTAGTCCGAGCGACTGCGAAGGGCCCACAGCCGCCGATTCTCCTACTTCCGAAGTTGTAAAGGAGAATAAGATTCGTTCAACTGATCCGGGCATGTGGGGTGATTTTACCGCGGATGACGTCAGTTTTTGGATTAATTGTGGTCCGAGCACGTGCCAACATCACTCTGGACCGTTTGAATTGTCTCGTCGGTTTTACGAAACAGAATCTAGAGCAAGATATTGCACAGAAAACACGTTTTTTGGAAAAAAGGCATATGAAGAGCGGTTCACGCGCGAATGGTTAGTTTATTCTCCAACAACTGGTTGTGTCTACTGTTTTGCTTGTAAACTTTTCGCCTCCAAAGACAAACAAAACAAACTTACCAGCAGTGGATTCAATGACTGGAAAAATGTTTTTCAATTACATCAACACGAGAACGGATCTCTTCACAGAGAATCCATGTTGACTTACATTCAGAGGCGACAAAACTGTGAAGATATTTCTGACAACCTTCAACTTGAGTACCAAAGAGAGAATAATTATTGGAAAGAGGTATTGAGACGTCTGATTCCAGTCATCATAACGTTAGCTGAGCGAGGACTACCTTTCCGAGGAACAAACGAGCATTTTGGAGTTCCAGATAACGGAAATTACTTGGGTTTGCTGGAACTTATTGCGATGTTTGTCCCCTTCTTGAAAAATCACATTGAAAATTTTGCAGATCGAGGCAAAGGGAATCCGTCTTATTTATCAAAAACTATTTGTGAGGAGTTGATCAACATGGGAGAAAAAGTACGATCTCATATTTTACAAGAGGTTTTGTCCGCGCGATATTTTAGTGTTTCAGTCGATTCAACTCCAGATATCGCTCACATTGATCAACTCAGTATAGTTGTTCGATACGTTTCACCTAAAGATGGAAATCCCGTCGAAAGATTTTTAACTTTTTTGGATTTGGAAAGCCATGTAGGTGCACAAATGGCAGAACAGGTTTTGAAATTTCTATGCGAAATTTGTCGCTTAGATTTAAAAACTGCAGGGGCCAGTCTTATGATAATGCCGCGAATATGTCCGGTATTTATCGAGGTATGCAAGCGGCCATGTTACGTCAAAATAAATATGCAATGTATATACCGTGTGCCGCGCATTCGCTGAATTTAGTTGGAGAAACTGCCGTGAAGTGCTGCTTGTTCGCGGTGAATTTTTTTTCTACCGTACAATTATTGTATACTTTTTTTCAAGCTCAACGCACCGGTGGAGCGTTTTAAAGCAACACATCGGAAATGAAAAGATAATAAAATCGTTATCAGAAACTCGTTGGGAAGCTCGTGCTAATGCCACGGAGGCAATTCTCCATTCATTTAACGAAATCGTAGCAGCACTGAATGATCTTGCTGATGATTCTTTTCAAAAAAGTGACACTAGGCACGAAGCTGAATGTATTGCGGATAAAATTAAAACATTTGAATTTTTCATGCTCGTATTGTGGGACAATATTTTGAAAAATTTTCGAGCAACAAGTAAAGCATTACAATCAACACAAACCGATCTGAAAACGAGCGCGTTGATGTACTCGTCACTAGAAAATTTGTTGCTTGAAATGAGAGAAAATCTCGATAAATTTGAAAATAAAGCCAAATCAATTTTACCTGGAACAGATTATGCGAATGTTGCATCACGAATCCGACAGAGAAAAAAGCAACCAAACGATGGGGATGCTTCAGAAGTAGTTTTAAGTGCACGAGACAATTTTCGTATTAACGGTTTTATTATGATAATCGATACGCTCAAGACAGAAATCAACGAACGAAGCAAAGTTTACTTGGAGGTTTCGGAGAAATTTTCTTTTTTGGTTGATTTTGAATTAACAGAAAATGACTACCCAGAAAAGGTTTCAGATTTGGTTAATTTTTATTCTGATGATTTAGAAGATTTTTATGTCGAACTAAGACAGTTTCATATTTATATGAAATCGAAACTTCCAACAAAACTGCAATTCAGTCATTCTGAACTCTACGAAATTTTAATGCGTGATAATCTTGCATCTGTTTTTCAGAACACTGAAATTGCTCTCCGCATTTTTTTAACACTTATGATAACTAATTGTACTGCAGAACGCTCTTTTTCTAAATTAAAACGAATTAAAAGCGAGCAAAGAAGTATTATGCGTCAAGAACGATTAGACATGTTGAGTTTAATGTACATTGAATCAGACGTTCTTTGTCAAATTAATTTCGAAGACGTCATCAATGATTTTAGTAATCTAAAGTGCAGAAAGAAAGTTTTTTAAAGATAAACGTTATATTTTCGTTTTATAAGTTACTATATTGTTTATAACATCGTTTTGTAATTTTATAATAAAAAATATATAATTTAAATGCATTGTTGAATGTATGTAAATGCATAAATAACGACTGGTACAGTTATTAAAAAAGAGGGGGCCCCAAAAATTTGAAGGGCCTAGGGCCTCTCATTTGCTTAATCCGGCACTGGCGTACCGGGAGTTATTTAAAGCATGAGTGCAATAAATGTCTTATAAAACGAGTTCTTTGTACTATTTTTTGTACTTTACACCTCTTTTTTACTAAGTTTATCCGTTTTAAAATAAAAATTCGCACTTTTAAAATTTGGGGAATTTTATCGTGGTTGGTACCAACAATCGATAAATGTCAAATCTTGACATTTGAAAATTCAAATTAGTCATGGTTCATGACTGACGACCTCAAAAAACTAAATTACGCTAGTTCTAATTCGAAACTCAAATGAGTTAGTTCAGCACTACTTTCGGTTCTGAATGAGCCTTTATAGCCTTTATTTAGCGAAAATTTATTTCTACATGTAACAGTAAAATGTCATATTTCTAACTGATATACTTTTATATTTATCGGACGATATATAATAAAAGGTACCCATTTTTAGGGGCAATTTCATTGAGAGTGAGTTAAATATTTTTTTCTCAGAAAGTATATCTCATATATCTATGAGATTTTTGTAGGGGTTAGAAAGAAACCTTGCGGTTGTTATCCTATTAATTCTCGGAAAAAAGTGTTTCATCTAAGATATATATAAAAAAATAGCGAACTATGCGTTCTTGTTTATTAATGGAGATAAATAGGAGGTAAAAGTAAAAGATAAAAGTGCAATAACAAACAAATCGTTTTTTGTCGAAACCGGTCGTCATCAAAAATCGTTTTTTTGTTTCCGCGTTTTTATTATTAAAATTAGAAACATTTTTTTAAAAACAATAAAGTCTACACATGAAAAGTGTTGATTTAGCAAAAAAATTTTGATGCTATCTCTATTAATAAACAAGTACGCATAGTTCGCTATTTTCTCACATAAATTTTAAATAAAACGCTATTTTGTCTGAAAATCAATAGCATAAGAACCGCAAGGTTTCTTTCTAACCCCTACAAAAATCATAAATATATGACATATACTTTCTGAGAAAAAAATTAGTGAACTTACTTTCAATGAAATTGTCCCTAAAAATGGGTACCTTTTATTGCGTATCGCCCTATAAAAACAAAAGTATACCAGTTAGAAATATAATATTTGTATGTAGAAATGAATTTACTATTTGCTCGTTTTTAAAATATTTAATTAGGTTCAGTAGTTCCCGAGCAATACGCTTTCAAAGTCAGAGGACTCTATAAAAAAAATGGATAGTAATATGTCAAATACGTAAAACGTGGTTTTAATTTGTCTATTATTAAAAATCACCCTTCTCTGCCCCAATATGACAGCGTTTTGCGGTACTCTGTTCGACTAGGCCTAGGTGACTAATGCCCGGTTTCATAAAACCGTCATTAACTATTAGTTAGTAAGCAGATATGCTAAACTAACAGTCGATTAAATTTTATAAGTATTTTTGTAAAATAACAGAATGATTTTAAACATTAGTTAGTAAGCAGTTATTTTAAAAATTAATAGTGTGTTTCCATCTTAAGTTGGCAATAAAATGCAATGTGATACAACTTCATTTGTATTTTGGCAGTAAAATTACCGCCAAATAAACACTTTTTTTGGTGCATTCTTTGTGTTACTTCTGTGTTTACCCTAGTTTTCAAAGTTTGTAAGTATTTAAAATTTATTATTTGCATCTAAAACGTTTACAAAATGCTTATATTATTTTTTCGGTTTGTTTAAGTTAAAATGTGAAAGAAAACGGTTAGGAATTATAATTATACACAACACGAAAAAGAACAACTTACTAATTGAATTAGTAGAGCTAGATAAGTACAAGCATATCATACAAAATAAAAAAAATAGAGGGCGTTACAAAAAATAAAGAAAAGCAAGAATGTTGGAGAAATATAGGTATTGATTATAGCAGTATTGTTGAAAGGAGCAGAAATCTAGACCAACTGAAAGGCTACTACACAAACATAAAAAGAGTTGGGAAAGAAAAAGTTGCAGGTCACAGAGTGAGATCTACAGAATTTCCACTTCTATCATTGTTCGTAACTCTGGTTAAGGTTTTCTGCAGTTTTTCTTAGCTGTAACATAAATGTGGGCTTTGTGCTATACCATCTGTTAAGTCGGCTGCAGCCGCACGTTGGGCTGCGTAATAGTAATAATCGCCCCTCCCTGCCGCACAAGCTTCATAGCTTCTGGGGCCTGAAAGGCCAGATAATGGGCAGTAGTATTATAATTATAATAATTATTACTATATAAAACAGAATGCGAAAAGGAATGTTACTACACATAAGACCCCTACACAAGGTAAATATTTCCAAAAACTTAATTTTATGTAAAGTACCTTGATTTACTGATACAACAGAAATTAAGCAGACTGGAGGTGGTTACGTTTGTGGAGAGCACTACAAGAAAGGTTTTATGTTATAAATCTTGTTTATATTATTATTTAACAATGTTTTATATTTAAGTATTGCAAAATTTTCTAGTTATAATTTTTTTTATAACGTTTCGCATTGACAATAAAGTATATTAAATAAAAATTACTTCTACAAACAAAATGAAATTTTGCTGCTTTTTATTTGTCTATAGAAGTTTTAACTGTGTGTTAAGATTTAAGCTGTGCTCTAAGCACCTGCTATTTTAACAAGATGTTTATCGGATTGTTAAACTTAGCAATGATTTGTGAAACAAACATTTCGATATAATGTCCTGTTAAAAATATAACAGTGTGTTAAATTATAACAAAGCTTTTATGAAACCGGGCATAGATGTAGTGACTCTATCTTGGCGCGTCTCAATACCCAAGAATTGCACATCTTATCTATTTTTATTATACATTTAAAAGGTTTAAGACTAAGATCATAGATAATTAATTATAATACCATACCGAACAAGACCTGTTTTTCGAACCTTGACCAAGCAAATTCACCAGTTTGGGAACAATTAATTCAATTAACTAATCTAATAATAATAATGTGGGTACGAACCTTGAAATTAAGTACGCTGTTTTCATAGCAAAAGAAAGCTGGTTTTATGTCAGGTTCTTTTCTTCGCTTAAACTTAGAATCTACACCGCGCCGTAGCGGCAGCTGTAAGGGCCACTCAAGATACGGGCGGGTCGCGCCCAGTTGGTAAATTTCTAAAATAATTAGGATATAAGCCCAGAACAAACTCGTTATAGTATACAGTGCCAGCCAAAAGTAAGGAATAAATTCGATAAAAGGGACAGTATTGATTTTTGGAAAAATTCCAATACAAGTCTGTATTGGAATTGTTTTTAAATTGTTTTTAAACTCCGCACTTTTTGACATAATATTCGGATATACAGGGTGATGCGATAAGTGTGGTGACTATAGCACTTCACCGTCTTCATAATTATTTTTGTAGCGGCGGTTTGTAGCGGCACCTGTAAGGGCCACTCAAGATACAGGCGGGTCGCGCCCAGTTGGTAAATTTCTAAAATAATTAGGATATAAGCCCACAACAAGCTCGTTATAGTATACAGTGCCAGCCAAAAGTAAGGAATAAATTCGATAAAAGGGACAGTATTGATTTTTGCAAAAATTCCAATACAAGACAATTTTGTTTTTAAATTCGGCACTTTTTGACATGATATTCGGATATACAGGGTGATGCGATAAGTGTGGTGACTATAGCACTTCACCGTCTTCATAATTACTTTTTCAAAGATTTCCTTATGTAAGGTGTAAGCCGCGTTAGGGGTGGCCCCTGGGTTGTCTCGGTATTTGTAAGGGGCCTGCTTACGTAGAGGCGCGGGGGTGGTTATCGGTGATCTTGGTATCGGCGGTAATTCTCGGGCGCTAGTTATTTTTACGTGGTATGCTGCACAGCTCCGGGTACCTACAAGTGGAGAAAAGATAATCCAGGGAACTGCTGGGGTTGCTGAGGTCGGCCCAGTCTGGATCACTCCTATCGCTAAAGCTCATAGAAAACAAGAGGGTATTAATGCTAATAAATAAAACACACAATCATCAAACCAAACAAAATTTATTATTACCAAAGCTTAACCCTCCAACATGTCTCAATCCTAAACTTTAAAAAAAGCATACGGTTACCAGCGTTAGCCACAGCAAGCGGGGTGCAATACAGTGTGCGGTATCAAGCAAACGTGCGGGTTGCGTAGGGTAAAATAACGGACAACAGGAGAGGCTCCTAATTTAGGTTAACGTGTGGAAATTAGGATAGGACCCCCAGGCACACGCACAGTGAGGTCCCGAACAAGGTACAGTAAAGAGTGTAGAGATAGGATGAGACCCCCCCAGGCATACGCACAGTGAGGTCTCGGAAAAGGTGTAAAGAGGGTGGAAGCAGGATGAGACCCCCAGGCACACGCACAGTGAGGTCTCGGAAAAGGGGTAAGGAATACAACGGGCGGAAAGGGGATCGGTTTATCGGTCAGAGATCTTACTCTTATAATTCCCCGGGATCGGTCTGGTCGGTCGGCTCTGACTGGCTGGTCCTGCTGGGAGTCCTGGATGCGGACTGAATAAATCGTCGCTTTGCGCCTGTTTATATAGGCGCTCTCGGAACGTGGGGGCAATGGCAGGAGTGGAACGGAGCGGCGCACGCCAAATATCGGTTAGGGAAGGGACGCGTGCACTCGCTCGAGTCGGTCTCTTATCCGAACGGAATAAGAATGCACGAGAAGATATGGATTTTAATTCATATATACACAATAAACAACCATAATTAAGTAACTTCGTTACAAAGGTAACAAACTTATTACATTGCCATGTTGACAATTGGATGAAGTGTCAGAATTCGGAATAAAAAATGAAAGTTGCTATTTAAAAAAATGCCTATGATGTGACCATACTTAAACGTATCACCCTATATGTCCAATTATTATGTCAAAAGAGCGGACTAAACACAAAAATGACCTGTTTTTGGATTTGTTTCCAAAACTCAATACTTTCCCTTTTATCGAATTGATTCCTTACTTTTGACTCCCACTATATATTGATCATTTTCAATTTACTCTGAAATTGGCAAAGATAATACTTGATTTTATACGGAGAAGGTCGTGATACGCTCTAGCAGACCACCAAATAAATCACATTTTAAAGTTTCTTGCTTTGAGTTGTGTAAAATAAAAAGTAAAATAAGGATTTGTTGTTTCTATTGCTAAGTGCTATCATACATTTAATTTGCTGAATTCTGGTGAAACGCCATGTAGTATTTTATGCAACAAGATATCCTTATAGTCAATTTAATAAACTTAGTGGAGTAACGATAAGCAAAAAAAGAGCGTTATCTCGGACTCTTCGATTTGAATAATTTTGTTTCTAAAGTCTTGCAAATATAAAATACTAAAACCTTTACTAATTAGAAATTGACGCTCAGAACGGGAAATGTGGTGAAACTCGAATAACCTAAAACCATAACCAAGTGGTTCCGCACCGGTTGCTCGACCATCGCAGTGCAGGATAATTTTTGATGTGTTATCACATCTATGTATTGGTAGTTCGGAGCCACTATTAATTTATTTTTATTCCTTTTGGTTTAAATACGGCAGCCATATTTGTTTCGTGGTGCACGACGTTTCATGCAGTTTTCTATGTAAACGAAAATCTTGATATCTCAAGAACAGCTGGTCGTAGAAAGTGGCGGTAAAAACCATTGCATTCTTCACATTTCGAACTATATTTGCTGTTATAAACATAAATTTTGTAAGATGCTTCCTTATGGGCGCAAATTAAGTCCGAAGTTTAACGCTTTTTTTTGCAAAATTTAGGCTTTTTAGAGTGTCATGTTTCCAGACAATGGTGAAGTATCAGCACTCATTCTTTTTAAAAAGACTACACAGTTAAGGATAGTTTATGTTCAAAATATTTCAAATCTAAAACTTCACTATTTTGGTATTTATGGGCTTTTGAAGTTCTCGTTTTCTTCATTTTTGAGCAACTTTGGACCTCAACATCTCTTATGGTCATGGATGGATTTTTTATATTACTTGCATATGAAGCAGCATATGATGGCAAACTGTGGTAAAAATGTTAACTTTGTTATTATAGTGAGGACAGAGTTATGCTCAGTTGAAAACTGTAAATGTATACCATTTCCATTAGTATTTGTATTAGTATTCATAACTTCTTTTGTTAAAAATCTAATGACCGCGCGGTACTCAATTTTCGTTAGCTGCGACATTTTCATTCACTCGTCACGATGCTTGAGTGGCTACTAAAGTCTATTACGCTTCTAGCCGTAATACATATAGTGTAGGCCTCTTACATGTTCAACTATGACGTAACCGAGTTTGAACATGTTGGCACCTGTAGAAGCCTTATGGCGCTTACTTCGTATATTTTCTACATCGGTCCCGATACAGGATCGTTTAAATATCGATATAAACTTACAGAAAAATGATAATATGATTTGTTTTGCATCATTGTATGTTGTTTAACAAAAACTCCGATATCACCGTACATATACGTATGAAATGACATTAAATTATTTGTTCCAGGTCTTTTGGATTAAAAATGGTCGAAATAGAAGTTTCTGACTTCCGACACTCTACATCATCTAACTAAACTTGTCATATCCCTTATTTTTTGTGTTATCTAGCTCATCCAGGTGTCAGATTAAAGCTAGTTCTTGGATCTTTCAGAGTATATCAAGAAACATGTAAAAACATTGCACAGTAGAAAAGTAGCAGACCCCGAAGGCAAATTTTAGTGTTTTTACAAATCTTGACATTGCTCTTGTGTTACAAATCTTTTGAACATTTTTTTTGAATCATCTTAGTATATGCTTGATATATTTAAAAAAAAGGGTGTTTTTTGTAGTTTTGGAAAAAAAATATTTTTAGAAAACTTGCTTTCAGAGCCTGCTACGTTTATACTGTGCAATGTATTTACATTTGAAATTCTGCTATGCAATACTCTGCAGCATTTAAGTGAAATGGGCATAACTCGCTTATTTAGTTATTTAGATTAAATTACATAGATTAAATTAGATTTTAGATAGATTATTAGTTATTAGATTATTTAGTTATCTAACTCATTCAGGTGTCAGATTAAAGCTAGATTTTGGATCTTTCAGAGTATATCAAGAAACGTGCAAAAACATTGCAGAGTAAAAAAGTAGCCCTCTGAAAGATCCAAAAACTAGCTTGAATCTGACACCTGGATGAGCCAGATAACTCAAGAAATAAGGCAGTTATGACAATTTTAGTAATATGATGTAGAATTCGGGTAGCAGAAAATCGAAAGCTCTCAAAATTTCTACTTCGGATATTTTTCATCCAAAAAATCTGAAAAAATTGATTCAATGTTATTTCGTAGTATCTATGCAAGAAGAAAATTGAACGCAATCTGAGATATCAAAGAAGATAATTTTTTAAATTATGTAATTTGGCATGGAATAGTCTAAGCGGCGATCGCAAGATTTTGACCGTCATCGAACATACGGATAATTTATGGAAAATGTAGAAGTAGACACTATAAGTAACACAACCTCTTACCTCACACCTCTTATAGGCCTATAAGCAAATCCTGGCACGACTGGAGTTAATGACCTAATTAAAGTTAACTAATAAATACCCGTAATCAAGAATATCTTTGTCAGCCTTACCCCATCCTGGCAGAAGTGCACAGTTGACCACGACGAAGAGGTGGTTTTGCAGCATCTCCCGTCCGTGATGAAATATCCACTTACTTTGTTTTTTAGATTGAAGGTTAAACTGCTCAAACAACAAAAATTTTTGTCAGCCTGAGCAGAACTTGGTATAAATACGCGGTAGACCGGTTTTCTTAAGGGGCTAGAAATACTACTCCTAAAAAAGCTCATTTCTACCAAGTTTTGATCAGGCTGACAAAACTTTGTGTTGTTTGGGCAGCTTAACCTTCAATATAGAAAACAAAGCTAGTGGACATTTCATCACGGACGGGAGATGCTGCAAAACCACCTCTTCGGGGTGGACAACTGGGCACTTCTGCCAGGATAGAGTAAGGCTAACAAAGATATTCTTGAGCTACGGGTATTTCTCTACAAATCCTGTAAATTTCACCTGGATGTTATGTAACGGACGTGAAATATTGATGAGTTAACCTTAAATAGGCCATTAACTCCAGTTGTGGCAGGATTTGCTTATAGGCCTATAAGAGGTTTTGTGTTACCTATACTGTCTACTTCCACATTTTCCATAAATTATCCGTGTGTTCGATGACGGTCAAAATCTTGCGGTCGCCGCTTGGGCTACAATTAGCCATGTCGGATTAACTGTTTTTTTATTAGTGGTTAAAATATGTAATTCTTATACTAACATTCGTAACATCTCCGAAAATATTAGTTACGCGATATTCAATAAACAACTTTTTTGTAGGAAATTTAATTTTCTTTTTGTACGACCATGCTATTTCGGATTGTTTACCATACTTGGTTTTAGAACAGTAGGTTATATTTACTGGTTCCTAAGCAATAACGCGTCGGTAAGTAATTACTTACCGTTCTGTTTTTGACAGAACTGAACGGTAAGTGAATTATATGTAATTTATAAAATTAATGCATGATCTTTAGATGTTTCTTTCGCGATCGCGAAAAAATCATTATTTTCTAAATAATTGGACTATTAAAAGAATGTATGTTTTTTATTTAAATTTGCTCAGGCCTCTTTAATATCCGAATTATGTATATTCGTTTTCAGATTCACTCCTCACAAATTTGACAAATATCGTAACATTCAAAAATAATAGTAATTACAAACGCATCCAAGGTAACGACAAAAATATCACGACATTCAAAAATAAAATTACAAACGTATCCAATGGATACGTCTTCGCTTCGCTCAGTCGCCAATCTTGGAGGAGATCGGAAACTCCTTACTGTTTGAGATGCTTGTATTATTTTTTGTACGATCACTATGAATGCAAAGGTATTAACTAAGGAAGTATCCCGAAGATGGTAAAAAAATATATTTAAGATAATTTATTTTTGCCCTATATATCCACCAAACATTAAGTAGGTTTTTATACAGGGCAAAAATAAATTATCTTAAATCTATTTTTTTACCATCTTCGGAATATTTCCTGTTAATACCTTTGTATTCATAGTGATCGTACAAAAAATAGTATAAGCATCTCAAACAGTAAGCAGTTTACCGATCTCCTCCAATATGGATGCTGTTTGGCTGGTTAACATTGTTTGGTCGTAATTTTTATTGTGCTTTGTTCCCAAATGTTTATTTATTATAATTTGGTTATTTGTTCGATTTAGTGTTACTTAAGTAATGTAAATCTGCGAATGAGACTGTATTTTGTCGCATTTTATTATTTTAATTTATAAGTTGTATTTTTTTAAAGACAAATAGTTCTATTTAGTTTGCCTGTATGCAAATTTAAAATTGCATTATCGTCACGACTGCAAATTCAACTGCTTCGGTGAAAGGTTCGAGTACTTTCGATATAGCCGAATCGGGACGATTTTTTGTTCAGTTTGTAAATTATTAATAAGGAATTTTTCGCATACAGCTTTGGAGAGAAATTACAAATTATTAAGAAAGGCAGATCAAAACCAGATCTTTCAAATTTAACAACAAAGATTAAAACCTGTACCGGTATTTTGCTAAGAAAGACCGGAAAATTGATACGTAGTAGTAGTTTTTTTTTAAATAAAGTATGATAGTCATCAAATTCCATAAGTATAAAGTGTAAAAGTGCTTCTTTGAAAAACTTTTAAGCTTAATAATTATAACACTGTTTTTTATTGTACCTAGCAGGGGCGGATCCAGAGAAGTATTATGAAGGGGAAATCTTTGGAAAAATAATTGTTTTAATAAATAATAATTAAACAAACATTATTTGTTTCTATTCTATCTACACTTATTTCTTAATGGGGGGGATTATTCCCTCCCCGTTAATCCGCGCCTGTACCTTGGTGTATTATAATTAAAAACGTGGTTGCTTCCCTAGCCTAAATTCTCACCGCACGCCACTGCTGGATGGTAAGTAAATTTTAGATAATTTATAAAATAAATGCATGATCTTTAGATGTCTCTTTCGTGAAAATCATTATTTTCTAAATACGTAATTGGACTATTTAAAAAAATGTATGTTTTTTATTTAAATTTGCTGTGCAAGAATACTCAATAAATAATAGTAATTACAAACGTATCCATGGTAACAACAAAAATAACGTGACATTCAAAAATAAAATTACAAACGTAGCCATTGGATACGTTTACGGATACGTAAATGTTATGATATTTGTCAAATTTATGAGTAGTGAATCTGAAAACGAATATACATAATTCGGATATTAAAGAGGCCCGAGCAAATTTAAATAAAAAACATACATTCTTTTAATAGTCCAATTATTTAGAAAATAATGATTTTTCGCGATCGCGAAAGAAACATCTAAAGAGCATGCATTAATTTTATAAATTACATATAATTCACTTACCGTTCAGTTCTGTCAAAAACAGAACGGTAAGTAATTATTTACCGACGCGTTTTTGCTTAGGAACCAGTAAATATAACCTACTGTTCTAAAACCAAGTATGGTAAACAATCCGAAATAGCATGGTCGTACAAAAAGAAAATTAAATTTCCTACAAAAAAGTTGTTTATTGAATATCGCGTAACTAATATTTTCGGAGATGTTACGAATGTTAGTATGAGAATTACATATTTTAACCACTAATAAAAAAACAGTTAATCCGACATGGCTAATTGTAGCCCAAGCGGCGACCGCAAGATTTTGACCGTCATCGAACACACGGATAATTTATGGAAAATGTGGAAGTAGACAGTATAGGTAACACAAAACCTCTTATAGGCCTATAAGCAAATCCTGGCACGGCTGGAGTTAATAGCCTATTTAAGGTTGTTGATTCAATACAAAGGTATTAACAGGAAATATCCCGAAGATGGTAAAAAAATAGATTTAAGATAATTTATTTTTGCCCTGTATAAAAACCTACTTAATGTTTGGTGGATATACAGGGCAAAAATAAATTATCTTAAATATATTTTTTGTACGACCATCCTATTTCGGATTGTTTACCATACTTGGTTGTAGAACAGTAGGTTATATTTACTGGTTGCTAAGCAAAAACGCGTCGGCAAGTAATTACTTACCGTTCAGTTCTGTCAAAAAAAGAACGGTAAGTAAATTATATGTAATTTATAAAATAAATGCATGATTTTAGATGTATCTTTCGGGAGAAATCATTTATTTTTTAAATAATTGGACTATTTAAAAAAATGTATGTTGTTTATTTAAATTTGCCCAGGCCTCTGCAATATCCCAGTTATATTCGTTTTCAGATTCACTCATTCTCACGAGTTTGACAAATATCGTGACATTCAAAAATAATAGTAATTACAAACGTATCCATGGTAACGACAAAACCTACTTAATATTTGGTGGATATACAGGGCAAAAATAAATTATCTTAAATCTATTTTTTTCGAGGATATTTCCTTAGTTAATACCTTTGTATTCATAATGGTCGTACAAAGAAATAGTATAAGCATCTCAAACAGTAAGGAGTTTATCGATCTCCTCCCATAAACATTGTCGTCGATCGGTAAACTGTCCTTACTGTTCTTGATACTTAATATACTACATATTAACTTTTATAAAATCCATTTGGTACGTAGAAGCAGCAAAATTTAAAATATTTACAAAAAACGGTACTTTTTCGGAAACGTCAAAAAATGACAGTTACTGAAAGAAATTTTATCTCAGAAACTATTGAACGTGCGAAGGTCGAGGGATACGTACGAGGACCAATAAATAATTAAATTGTAGGGAGTTTTGTCAGCTACATTTTCATTCTGAACATTGATGCCCATAAAATTAATACTTTCTGAAATATTAGCGAAAAAGAAATTTTGCCGCCACTTTTTCAAGATGGCGCAGCCGGCTCATCACCCACTAATCACCCACGTATGAGAAGTTGTGATATGTTTCTCAGTACCACATGTTATTAAGCTTATACAGGGTGGTCCAGACCACCCGTACACCCCTTTTAAAATGCGGGGGATTACAAGTTTTTAACAAGACAATGGGTGATCTTACTAAAGTCGATGTGCTCTTTCGAATGACGCCAAAAAGGAACTCCCCTGACCCCCCCTTGTAGGGGGTAAGGGGGGCAACTTTGAAAATTCAAATAGGAACCCCTAAATTCTATTACATATTTAGATTCTACTCATCAAGATATGAATAATTTATTTGAAACATTTTTTTATGTTCGTAACAGGTGGCGCTGTAATTGCAAAAACCGATTTTTTGCATTTTCCGCAGTCTCTGGCATATTTACAGCTGCAAATAACAGTTTTTCATACTTTTTACTAAATAGTGATGAAAAAGCTTTTGCTAAAGTGTACTTTCATGAGAAAAAATTTTATGTTACGATGACAAACGGAAACTCCCTCCCTAAGGTATTTTCAACAAACAGATTTTTTTTTCTTGCGTTGTACATAACAACAATTTTTTTCTGAAATTTTTAGATCGTTTTACCTTAACGTCTACTTATTTAGATATTGCTTAATCTTTTTAATCTTTATCTAAATAGTTATTTTAAGCATATGTAATTAATGTTTACTTTTTTAACTAATAAAAATGATCGATAAAACATTCTAAATTGTAATCTGCTCTGTATATGGCAAAATAATATTTAAATCGTACTAATTTAATATTTAATTTTAAGAGAAAATAACTTGCTACAATTCTTTACTTCGCAAGTCTATTTAAATAGTATGTAATTGTTGAAAATCAACTAAATAAATAATTTTTATTTCACAATTTAAAATTTTATTCGTTTAAATTATTCTTACTTTATGACCTGAGTGGATGAGATATCCATATTTCATCATTCATTGCTATACGCTAAAAGAAAGATAACCACCGAAATTTAATAGTGAATTACAAAGTGAAATTCTCGTCGGCAGATTTTTGTAATGCGCCGTGCCGTGACTTGACATGTTTTCAAGTAAAATCATCTTCCCCAGTAGAATCTTGGAAAATGTTGTTAGAATGGACCACAAATTCTAACAACATTTAAAGCAAAAAAACATTGTTATCACGTACAACGTTAGAAAAAAATCCGTTTGTCGAAAACACCTTAGGTAGAGAATTTGCGTTTTTCATTGCAACGTGAAATTTTTTCTCATGAAAGTACACATTAGCAAAGCTTTTTCATCACTATTTAGTAAAAAATATGAAAAACCGTTATTTGCACCTGTAAATATGCCAGAGACGGCGGAAAATGCAAAAACCTGTTTTTGCGATTACAGCGCCACCTGTTGCGAAGATAAAAAAATGTTTCAAATAAATTATTTATATTTTGATGAGTAGAATCTAAATATGCAGTAAAATTTAGGGGTTCCTATTTGAATTTTCAAAGTTGCCCCCTTTACCCCCTACAAGGGGGAATCATGGGGGTTCCATTTTGGCATCATTCGAAAGAGCACATCGACATTAGTAGGATCACCCATCGTCTTGTTAAAAATTCTTAATCCCCCGCATTTTAAAAGGGGTGTACGGGTGGTCTGGACCACCCTGTATATCAATTTTCAGCTTTTCTCCAATATTTTTCTTTTCAAAACTTTATTTACCTGAGCAATAGACTAAGTCACTCAGTGATGCCAGACCTCCTGTTTTAGCAGGAGATCTACTGTTTTTACCCCCTCAATCTACTGTTATACTGTTTTCACTCCGAAATCTTCTGTTAAAATTATTAAGTACAAAATTAATAAATTGTTCTAAACAAATTACACAATTAAAAGTCGTATGAACATAGGTCCGGAAATGCTTCGTTTTCGAGTTACAGGGTATCCAAGTTTTAATATTTTTGATTTATTTTTTATGCACCATGTACATTTCTAGAGATAATTTATTTAAATTTGGCACTTAGCTGCAACGAATAGCTAAGTTTGAGTTTTTTTAAACTTCAAATTAGGAAAAAATGATAAAATTGTTATGCTAATGCATTTTGACTGTAAAATTTCCTGTGCATGGATGGACATTCTGGTCAATAACTTTTAAATGGTAGAAAATATCGAATCATAGTAACATACCAAAAAGTTATAGAACAGAATGACGAGTCTGATCTAAGTGAAAACACCCAGTGACTTCGTAGTAAAAAATTCGGGGGGTTAACGGGGTCAGGACCCGGAGAAAAATAACACCCTGTAGATTTTTCTAAAATGTATTATATCCGTTTCGAAGATATTGGTCACCGTATACCGTGTGCCAAATTAAAATAAATTATCTCTAGAAATGTAACCTATCTTTCTCATTTATTTATTTTTTGTTATATTTTGAGTGTTTTATTAGCAGAATTTTATTTTATTTTTATAGGTACTACATGTGTTTTGTGACCTATATATTTTAATTTTTCTTATTTTTCTTTTATATTTTATATGTTTTATATAAAAATTACATTGATTAAAAATCTACTGTTCGTTTTTATCATATCCTACTGTTGATAGAAATATTCATCTGGCATCACTGAAGTCACTTGGAAATTAGATTTCGCGGCTTGTATTGTGTTCACTTCCCGTAGTTTCATAAAAACTATACATTTTTAATAAAACACAACTCAAACGTATCTTATTTATTTTATTTTGTTGTGTCAAGAATTATCAGCATAACTTTATAGTTTTTATTCAGTTTTAAAATCACTTTCACGCTGAAAAATATCATCACAATATCGTTGGTGATAAATTTGAATAATTTTATATTTGATGTTATTTGCAACAGTATTATTTCATTTGTACAGCCTTGGTAGTGTAAAGTCTAGAGTCCTGGACTTACACCCAAGCGGCCCGAGGTCGATTCCCGGTGCCGGCAGATCTGGTTAAGGTTTTCTGCAGTTTTCCTTAGCTGTGACACAAATGTAAGATTTGCGGTGCTCCATCTGTAAGTCGGCTGCAGCCGCACTTAATAATGCAGCCGGCTTACGTAATAATAATAATCCCCCTCCCGCACAAGCTTATAGCTTCTGGGGCCTGGTTTCCAGGCTATGGGTTGTAGCAATTATTATTTATTAACCATAATAAATACTTTGCGGTTAAGTTATAAAGATGACAAGACTAACAATAATTAATGAAAACAACCTTGGAAACTATATCAAATCATCTTAATTTAAGTTTGGTGTTAACTAATAAGAAATTAATATTTATCATCAACTGTAATAACTATATAAAATCCTAATAATTTAATTTTGGTGTTAATTGATATCAATCTTTCAAAATATTTAACAAAAAAATAATTAATAAGGATTATTATAATGAATATAGTTATTACATAGTGCGGTGATATACACATTTAATATATCACTACAATATTTTTAAATAACAATTTTTGCGCCATCACTAGCTCAAATTTTATTCTCAGTAGAGCAATCGACAAATATCTCTTTATATATATATATATATATATATATATATATATATATATATATATATATATATATATATATATATATATATATATATATTGGTTTAATCGACGTTGTCCGACCCGATATATGCTAGGGTCGTTAGCAGACCCGCATTTTTTGATTTTTAAAATATGTATATTTTACATAATATTGATCTATTTCTGATAAGCAATAGATAAGATCTTCGAGGAGTAAAAATATATGAAAAAAAAGTATTGGTCAGATTTGACAGACGTTCTTGAAACCGATACATATTACAGTGTTTACAGACCCATTTGTATGATTTTAAGCAAGCCTACCTACGCTACCGAACCCAGCAACGTTGCCACTTCCGCTGCCAACCGTCAGAATGTATCAGAGATAAAATTACGAATGACGTAATGATTTCGGGATGCTAAGCACATTAGGGATCTCTATTCTTGTTGATTTGTTCGTAAACTCCATAAATAACCTTAAACGCAGAAAAATTAACGTTTTCCGTGTAAAACGATGTAACTCTGAAAATTATTATTAACATTAGAAAATAGCATTGAGCCTCCTTTGTTCTAAAATATATAAGGTTTATGCAAATAATTGTTTTTTTTGTAAAAATTTATTTTAACATGAGTATTTTTGTTTACAAGAGTACAATTAACAGTTTCGAAGACACGTCATGTATACGTGTTTTGAAAAAATAAATGTTATAGCTAAATCTTTTGGCCTCCTGAACATTATGCTGTTATGTTTTTAGTACAAATGAACAGTTTCTACGATATGTATATTTTAATGCCACGGTAATAGTTCAGCCAAATTAGTAAAAATAGAGGGGAATTGAGGTAGGTTCTTGGATTTTTGATATGCCTTCTTTGTGATTTGTTAAATAAGCCCTTAAAAGTTACAACTCAAAGATGGTGAGCCGGAGAAGCTGATGAGGGTAAGCCATGCCCCCAGATGATTTTTACTGTTTTTTCGGAAACTATTAGGTTTATCAAAATGGAGCCAATTAGGTAAAATTGGATTTTTTTAAATTTCTACCAAAAAGCTAAGAAAACTTTGTGTATGTTGTCTTGTTTCGGTGTTATCGAAAAACGATCATATGTCACACAGACAAACAATTTGTACCGGTACATATTATACGAGAAGCTTCGAGCACAACTTTGTGTGATTTGATGATCATCATGAAATAGTTATGGAAATCTCGTTGAACATCGAACGCGATCCTGGTTCAGTCTTCTTCTATCTCAGCATCTCCTCAAAATCTACGAGGCGATATTATCATTATTATTGGGGCTAGTCATTATAACCTACAGAAACACAAAGGCTATTTTTATATAAAGAAATACTTAACCTACCAAAATGTAGCTGTGCTGGAAGTATCAGCTTGATCCAAACAACACTGCTTTAGTTTTTGCCAGCTAGCCCCCAATAAGTCGGAAAGGGGCGGGGTAATACAAGTTATAAAGGATAAAAAAACAAGCGCCACTTCGTTTAAAAACAATGCTTATTACTAAAGCTTCAAGCTTATCAGACAAACGAAGAAATAGATCTACTAAAATATGGGCAACTTCCAATATTTTAGTCGTACCGTACATATATACTTACAAATGACGAACTGGAAAGCAATATTAAAATCATACAAATAAATAAATAATAAATAAATAAAACACACGTAGTGAAATGTAAACTTTCTAAGTAGGGCTTTATTTTACTTGCAACTATTTTCTATTGTGCAGATAAAAAAAATGTAATGTTTAAATAAAAAAAAAAGGTGAATGGTGATTTGTATCACAGTTGGTTGTACTTAAAACTACCCTACAACAATTCCACTACTCGAGATCTCGTGTTATTCTTAAAATTAACATGCATGCATAAATTGTAAACACATTGAATAAATATATACATATACATAAATAAAATGACACATAATACATACAAATTTAGACAAACATCCCACCATTCGAAGACCCACGGCTGTTTTATTTAAAGCCTTGCTTAGGGGTTTTCCGTTTCACTCTTCGATATCTATTGGTTTGTCTCGATCCGGTACATGTACAGATGTAGGTACGGACACAAAGGGGAAGAACCTTCTAATTAAAACCCACGGTCAGAGGGGCAGGAACACGAATACGACAACGAACAACAAAACCCAAACGACAAAAAAAAAGAAAGACCTTTCTATAAACTGAAAGGTCTTTTACAATACAATTCCCTCAAGGTGACGGCTAGGGAAATAATATTACCTAAAATGGTTTGCACTAGAACTTAATCCGTCTAATTTGACGATTGATCGCATATAAATAATCAAGCGATCGTTCTGTTGAATGTGAGATTTATTCCGCTAAAGCGAATTATATATAAAACCAATTTCCTAATATATCTCGTACATTCAACTTCTACTGCCAAAAAGCCATTTTGTTACTTCCACTCTCCTATTGAGAAGGAACTTAAACGCGCCGGTGCGACTTTACTATAGACAGAAAGAAAGGGAAAACCAGTGACAACCAAACAATTTTATTGAACCTAAAACGTACAGGGTACTTCAGGGTTTGGATCTCTCTTACTTCGTTCTTTATATTGATATTTGTATCGAGTAATTTTTTTCTTGAATAGTTTTTGTTTTGGAATTCTAGGTTCATGACTTAATACCACAAATGCTTTAAAATGTAGCTAGATATTTAACATTAAATGGGGCTTCACCCATTTTACATGCAGGATATCTCGAGCAGCCGGTGCCAATTCCTGATGGTAAATAGCTTTTATTAAAATAGGCCATTAAGCACAACATATCTATGTTCAAAAACGAAATGTTACAAAGCTATAGACCTTCAAAATAAAAAACTCAAAAATTAATGATGCAATTTGGATAAAATTTTGTGTTCAAGGATGGTTGTTATTAGAAAATACATTAGTGTTATTTTGTGTTTCTGGTAGCTGTAGCGTACTCACTAGCGCTAGATACGGAATTCTGTGTTAGTGATATGTTTAATGAATACACGATTGAATGCAAAACTTAATTCTTCACAAAACAGGTATGCCTGACCCAAGTCGAATAGTGACGAGTAATACTCTATAAAATGCAGAAAGAATATAAAGGTAAAACGTCATGCAGTATGACGTACATACGAAGTAAGAAAGATTTCAAAACAAGGTGAAATGCCCTATACGTTTTGGTTTCTATAAAATAATTGTCCAGTACAGGGTATTCTCCTAAAAACATATTTTTTTTACTGCGAAGTTATCATAATACTACAACCAACAATAACAACAACATCGCTTGATGAATTTTGCAGAAGTGATGCTAAGGTAGAAGATGATAACCACGATTGCACTGGGAACTAAACATTTTCTTCTTAGCTAAGTACTTGATGACAAATACAAAATCACAATAAGTTATGTTCTAAAGTTGCTCCATCAAATGTATTGGTACAAATTGTTGGTCTACATACAGGGTGTTTTACTCAACTTTCGTATAAATTGTGTGTGATAGTATTCATTAATAGGAACAAAAATTCTTTTTGTTTTTACGCAAATCGACAAAAATTTGCTAAAAATGTCAACTTTTGGAAACTGCTAGAAATTATAATCAAAACAAACTGCGACATCACCTAGCAGCAACTGCGTCACTGTATCAGGTAAGCACATCCAGTCCAACTGCGATTCTTAGACCAGTGACCTGCTACCCACTTTTCAAAAACCATTCTTTTTTCGGTTATTATGAAAGATAGACACTAATGATTTTCAGCTTTTTTGTTGCAATTTATGTGTACTACCACCTATTCAGAGGATACGAATCTTAAGTGAAACATCCTGTAATATATATTCATTCGCCATTTAAATAAGCTTTATTTTACCTAACCCACTTAACAACCAGTCCATAAACCTAACAGTTTTTGAAAATAAAAACGACAAAATCCATCTGGGGGCCGTGATTTAATATTGATATTTTACAAAGTTCAGGATATTACCTATACTCTATCAAACAAATGAAGGATCTAAGTCGCCGAAACGACGAGGGCTAACTTGCATACCGTATCGCGAATCACGCGGGCAACGTACGTCACTGACAGTTTTAACAGCTTATATAATATCAGTGTTGCTTAAAATCTGATCTTAGATTTTATGTGTTTACCAGGTGGTGATCAGGCGGCGGCCTAGATCCTTCATTTGTTTATTAGAGTATAGTCGTAAACATGAACAAACTAAGCATAAAGTCATTTTCAAGTTTAGCTGACCGAAATACACTACATTTGAGTAGTTTAACCTAAATTAAAAAATAGCAGTTTCTATTTTTACTGTGCGTTTGTACAGTTACAAGAAAACCATGGAATGTTTGATCTTTACTTTCTGTTTAACGAATTTGAAGGTACAAAACAGTATACACTATATGGTTGTTAAGTGCTTATAACAGAAACGTCGAAAGGTAACGAAGAAGAGAAGAAGTTTTTTCAAACCTTGCTCAATTCCGTTATATTGCACTTGTACTGAGTTAAATATCAATTTTTATTGTATTCTGAAATAGCTATTTGTGAATTGGAATATGTATTATATTCTTAGTGACGAATTGTACACCAGAGATGATTACATTTGAAATATATGTAGTTCTAAATATACCAGGCGCAAACCATATTAATCCGCTCTGTTCTATTTTTGTGAAAGAATCCCCCGCAGAATTTATTCCGTTTTTCTTTTGTTCTATGAGGTGACCGTTTCTTGTTGCTATAGTGAAGTGCTGCTACTGCATCTACCCCATACCAATGTTCGTGAGATTCAATTGGAGGTCGCAACATACACTGCCTCTCCGAACCTTTCGAGTGCCCTGTTTCCATTAAAAGTTCCATTAAGTAATGTCAAAAAAGTGACAAATGATGGTCAACTTAGTTCGCCCATTTTAATTTTTGATAAAGAACACCTAACGATTTTTACCCTAAATGGTCTACGACGTTGCTATCTATTGGTGGTATATAGTACATATCGTCGCCTTTAATGCATATGAACTTAATTCTTTGAAATGTTGTAATTAGCAAGGTTGCTAGTTGCTATTTCAAAGAATTCATCATGCCATCTGTAACAAAGTTTTGATGGGCATTTAAACCGCGCTCCTGGAAAGTTGCTAGAAAATAGTTAACGTCGACGATATGTATGAGTGAGTACTGTGATCCAGTGATATGTATGTGTGAGTGTAGTATCCAATGCAAGGAATGTAAACAAGGAGTCAGAAAATAATTTAGAAACCAAATAGTTCAAGCATTCATTCTCTTATCTTAACAGTAAAAGAATAACGCTTTCATTAACCACAAACAGTTTTTCAAACAAACAAACACAGAAGATATTACATGTGGTGACCGCCGACTTTAATTGAACACGCAACAATCTGTCAAGAAATTTACTCTTGCAAGCATACCATTCAAGATATCAGGATTCCTATTTATGAAGCAGGTGTCGAGAAATCAACTTGCATAATTCCAGTACAGGATCAATACTCTCTCAGCACCACCATGGAGCAGTTCCATCGCTGAAGTCATGGTTGTATAAAATATTTTTCTGTTCTAGATTTTTCTGCCATCAAAGCAGACTATCTACAGCATTTGAAAAAAGTATTTCAACTCCTATAACACTACGGTTTACTATCAAATTAAAAAAACAATCTTGGAAGCCAAAGAACTAACTTGTCTCGACCACACAGTGAACAGTGATGGAGTTAAGCTGCAAATTTCAAAAGGAGAAGCTATTCATAACTTTCCAATCCTTAGAATGCAACAAGAATTAGTCCATTTCGTTGGCATAGATCGTCGATCTAAACCTGAGCTAAACCTATTTATTCCAGAAAAATCTTCACAACCCTGCAAGAAACGCACACATCGGTGTGTCGCAAAACGTATAATTACAAATCGGTTCTTGTGAACTTCAATAAACGGTCGCACCAAAAATTCGTTACTTCCTGTGATGGACATCGGAAATAAAACAGATAAACTCGGATGCAGCCCATTACAAATCCTTCTTATCTTTTTCTGTGCTGTTTATGTATAGAACGTTCGCAATTGCTTTTTGTTACCTGTTAGACATATTTGTGTACATATATTTACCATTTTACAGCCTTGGTAGTGTAATGTCTAGCTTGCCGGACTTTCACCCAGGCGGCCCGGGGTCGATTCCCGGTGTCGGCAGATCTGGTTAAGGTTTTCTGCAGTTTTCCTTAGCTGTGACACAAATGTGGGATTTGCGCTGTTCCATCTGTAAGTCGGCTGCAGCCGCACATAGGGCCTACGTAATAATAATAATCGCCCCCTCCCTCCCGCACAAGCTTATAGCTTCTGGGGCCTGGTTTCCAGGTTATGGGTTGTAGCAATTATTATTATTATTATTATTTCCCTTTTATGTTGCATATACGATTATGATCCAACCAACAACCTACAAGTCCAAGTACCTCTTAGGTTAAGTTTTGTAGTTTTTAGTTATTTACATTTTGTAACGAGCCCTAAAATTAAGAATCCGCTGTCTTAATTTTAAGCGTTTTCAATTATCTCATTCGATTCTCACGTTATTCTTATTAGCCAATAAGATTAACGTGAGAATCGAATAAGATAATTGAAAAAGAACTTAACCTATAAAAATGAGCTCATTTCTATAGGTTAAGTTCTTGTCATTGTAACGAACATTAACATTAAGAGCCCTATATTTTTAACTTTAATCAATTGTAAAACCGACCAACGAAAAAAACGCAGTTTTTTACGTATCTATCAAGTTGCTTTACAATCACAACCGCACCTTAGGCGTACATTCACTAGTTCCTTCCAATCCTGTCCTCAAGCAAACTGATGGAGACTTTTTCTAAAATTCTCCTTTATTTCTCATTTATTTTCTCATTTATTGCCCCCTTGTTTTTTAGAATTCTTTTTCTAAAAGAATTCTAAAAAACAAGGGGGCCTTGGATACATTTGTAGTATCCAAGAAAACGAATGTAAACGAGGGATCAGAAAATAATTCAGAAAACAAATAGTTCAAGCATCCATTCTCTCATCTTAACAGTAAAAGAATAAAGTTTTTATTAACCACAATCAGTCTTTCAAACAAACATACAAAGATATTATAGTACTTTTATACTAAAAAATTTAATCAACTTCTTGAAATTTATCGTTTGATTACTACGGAAAATGACATATGTACTTTTCCACCTTATTTGGAAACCATCCACTTTCCCCAGAAATTAACTTTTCCGTATTATATTGCGTTGTCTCACTTGTTCGAAAATCCTGTTAACCTAAAGGCCCCCCTACACGATCAATAATATTGCACAATATTTCATATTGCTCAATATTATTGACCGTCTAGGGTGCGTATTGATGGTTTGATCAAAATATTGAGGATATCAAAATTATTTGATATTTTAACATCAATAATATTGACGGCGTATAAATATTGACCGTTTAGGATCATTTTAGTCACATTGCACAATATTTGTTTAGTGTGTGTAGGTTTTATTAGGAAAGGATACATAGCGAGTTCTAATAATCATAATAAAGAAAGTGAAAGACTATTTTTAAAGGAAGTAATTAATTTGTACCATACTTTGCCTGAATTATGGCAGATTAAGTCGAAAGATTACAGTAATCGTAATAAAAAAAATGATGCTTACGAGACGTTGTTAATCAAATAATTAAACAAGCTCTCTCAGAAGTCTTAAGCGCAGCAGACATTGCTAATAGAATTTTATAATTTTGTCTAATGATACATAAATGCAGATTGAAACAATATTATTGATGTAAAAATTGATCGTGTGAATCCTAGCCATTATTGTACAATAAAATTGAGCAATATTATTGTTCAATATTATTGATCGTGTAAGGGACCCTTTTAACTCAAATGAATATTAAAACCTTCAATTTTTCAAAGCCAGAGAATTATTTACAAATGTGAAAACTCGCATACGCGCTAATGTAATTCTTACGTCACTTTTCTCCATCAAATATTAAATGCAAGCTATTATAACCAAATGTTTATAATACAAAGCTTAACATATGCATCATGGCAATGTTGCCAGATCCAGGGCTTAGGAAGTCTGTAGAACATAGCGGGTTTGATAGCGTCTTGTATAAAAATATACGATATACACTTGAGAAAGGCGCGACGCCCCCTATAGTTCATTGTGATGAACTACGGTTGTATAAAACTTTTTACAGACCCTACTTTTCCACACCCAAATTGTATATTTTTTTATTGCAGTTTTAGCTAAACCTTGTCCTGTAGACCTCGAAAACATAGGAGAACGTTTCCAGACCCAAGCCCGGGTCTGAGAGCGTCGAAAATGGTCCGACAAGTCGGTAAAATATAGCGAAACGGGTATGTATAAGCGGTTTGACAAAACCTTACCTTGCCAAATTTTGGTATCAATGGGTCCACCTGTAATAATGACACCTGGGCTGGGAAAATTATAACAAGCTGCTAAACAGATTATTTCCACACAAGAAAGTAAATGAACAAGAAACAAAATTCAAAAAAAATATAAATGGAAACACAATTTTATTTCAACACAAAATAAATAACACATAAATAATAAAAAAAATAATAAACAGAAAACAAAAACTACTAGTAACCCTTTTATTATTGTTGGGGATTTCTGCGTATTTTTTTAAAGTATTATATCTTAACTACAAATCAAAAAGATTAAATAAAAATTAAACTTTTGTGTTCTTATATCAATTTAGCGACTTTTCTATATTTTTTTTATATAAAATTAGGTTGTTTTCTTAAAATGTTAAATTTCTTTTTTTAAATTTATATACTTTAATTGTCCCAATGTAAAATATTTAGATTTCTTTTTAATAAAATGTTTGTCCGAAATTATTTCTTTTACTGGCCAGTATAATGAAAATTAAAATCACTTACTATTTTGCCGCACACTCGATACTTTCTTTAAACCGATCCCGGGAAAAGAAATACTGCTATAATATCCACAACCAACCTCTTGACTGGTGGCAAAGATATAAAGATGCAAGTTTGCAGAGAACTAATTCTTCTTAAATTTCTTTCCAAATTAAAAAAATTGATATGTTGTGAAGTTATCCAAATCAATTCTATAATTTATTATCTTCTTGATATTACGACGAAAAGGTAAGTTATATGCATTTCTTCCACGAAATTTCATTTGTTAAAATTTGTAACCTCACTTTGTTCTTTCAAATTATTAAAATGCATGTTTTTTATAGGTTTATCAATGTACAAACGACACAACCTCGCGTTTGGAGATTACTGATTGGTTTCACAATATCATTTACATTAAAACATTAGAAACAAAAACTATACAACATTCATCAAGTACTCCATGGACAAAATTTGACATTTAACATTTTTTAAATAAAATAAAAATTTCTTTAAATTTTAGATTTAATTACATAAAAAGAATCCCCAGCACTTCCTTAAACTAACAATATAACATTTTTATTTCTAAAACCCAACAATAACCCACAATTTGAGTCGAACAAGCAAATTTTCACACTCGACAAAAATTGTAATAATTTCCATTTAAATCTGTCCACATACCAATTTTACCCTTTAATTTTTACACAATATGATTATATAACTTTTCCCAATAGTTTGACATCAATAACAAACACTTACGATACAAAATTAACTCGAAATAATAGTTTAATATCGGCACAGGTGTATGGACATTTTTAAATTGAATTGGCTGAAAAAACACACATAGAACTACAAAAACTTTATATAACTTACACAGCCAAGATGTTATCCAACAAAACTCCAACAATAACATCATGAACCTACATTAATTAAATTAGAACGGTGACTCGACAAACCAATACCATGAATCGTAAAAGGAAAAATCACCCATTTTGAAAATTAAGTAAGGTAAGTTACTTTTATATATGCAAATCTACTCATAATAGCCCATTTTATTATATTCTAGGTGCAATTTACCAAATTTGAGCTATTGACGGAAGATCAAGAAAATAATTCAACGTACCAGTCGTTGTATTAAAAATTACAATTATTAAATTATATACACACTTAAATAGTATCCTTTTGTTGAAATATAAAACTTTTTATGTATGTCAACATAATATGAATAAATTATTCCACTAAAGAAACCCCTTTTGAAAAATTATTTTCAAAAATTGAGATTATGTAATGAATAGATCGGAAAGTTAAATAATCTTGCATTAAATGTAACTTTAACAAGAAATTATCGCAAATAGGATGTATTTATCTTAACTCTTGTATTTAGCTGGCTTCAACCGTACTTTTGAGACTATAAAATAAACCTTTTAACATGTATTCATTTATGAACGCCTGAAAGATAGGCAACCCAAATTACCTATTTAACATTTCTAACTGCAAATAACACAGCAATAGGTTCCACGTTATTCGAAATTGCATTTAAACAAATTGTCTCAAACTTTTCTCCTCTCTATACGTCACCGCGTGGTTAATACAATAAGATTAAAATATTCAATCATGCAAAACTTTTTTCCTTCTTTAAATTTCTTTTGAATTCTATATGTAGCGCACTCTGTCGAAAAATACCACAACTAAATAAGCAAGCTGATTTTGTTCCATTTGGCTGCGTATCTGTTACGTTTATCTGTGACTGAGTTGCTAGAATTGGATCTTAGTGTGATGTGGTTAATAAAACAGAAAACAGAGGTATCACACTTAGGCCAGTATTTTATTTCTGCAATCTTCTACAGAATTGATTTTCTTGTTGGAAAATGTTTGGGGGTGTCCCCTGAATGTAATGTCAAGTTGGCGGGACGGGGGGTGGTTGAGCGTTAGCCGCCATCTTGGAAAACACGTTTTATCAAATATCTCATGAACCGTGCATCGTACCACAAAAATAGTACAAACCGTTTTCGTAGATAATAACATTTTCTACAAGTTTTATTCGAAACTTTTTTCTGTATAGTGCATAGATTTATATTTATAGCGCGTCAAAATCTTTCCAACATGGTTATTGCTAAATATATATTTAACGGTTGATGATACAATAAAGATGGTTTGTAAAACCAAATTTGTAGAACACAAAATTTCCAATAAGATTTATTTGAAATTTTTTTTCTATAAAATTGATACTTTAAGAGCTATAACGCTGTAAATGCCGAGTTGATGCACAATAGTCACGAGATTATAATGCTATGTATTAAATCATGCTCCGTATATTATAGATCGTATGGAACTATTTCCTATTGAAAAGCTGTAGAGTTGTTCACCGGAAAGAAGATTGATCCGAATATGATTGTTCACACTGGACAACGTTTCTTTATTGCGCTGTATGGAGGTGACAAATCGAAAGCGTCCATCAATTCTCTTCGTTACAAATGCTTTGGGAAATTGGCGAGTAACACCAAACTAACGGAATGGGACGTTTCGGCGCGGCCGATTCGGCGCAACCGATTCGGCGCAAGGACATTTCGGCGCGAGACATCTCGGCGCGAAGACGATTCGGCGCAAGGCGATTCGGCTCAAGACGATTCGGCACAAGACGATTCGGCGCAAGACGATTCGGCGCAAGCCGGTTCGGCGTGAAGACGTTTCGACGCGAAATATCTAATCATAAATTTGACGTTGCTTTAACATAAACCCTCAGAAGAAACTGTAACTTTTAAATTTTGTAAATTAATTCTGTCCGGACAAAAATGCAATTTTTAATTTACGCATGAATGCACTCGAACAATGTAACCCGGTTGATGATATGTGAAAATATGAAATTAAAAAGTGTTTAAGGCAAAAATTAGAATTGTTTCGATGTCTTTCTTCAAATTATAATATTGCTTTCATCAACTCAACTCCATTTAAAAATATTACGTAACAATAACTAAAACAAAAATTTTACTAAATATTTTATACCCTGGTCGTAATCTGACAGACAGATGATTTGGTCGCACAAACAGACTTTTTTGAAAATTTGAACAATTCTGCATATTTTTTTGCATGATACGATACGAGAATAGTTATTTATATTACAAGCTGCGAAAGTTTACTTTTAGGTGCAAGGTGTTTTTGATTGGCCGAGGCGAAGCGTAAGCGTAGCCGAGGTTTAATGTTTAATGTATTAAACTTTTCATTCTTCCCTTGACATTTATTAACTACCGTAAATAAATAAATAAAATGATGATTCAGTAATTATAATAAAATAATGCTTGTATATAATACAACAGTATTGTTACCAAGATAATGTTGATAACAGCCACCTTATAATATTATATTTTAAAAAAATTGACAGTTTTACTTCGTTGTCCAGGGACCGAAAGTATTTCATACCTGGCAACCACCTCACATGTTTTACTTTCGCTTTCGGTTGCCTTATCAAGACAGAAAGTTACATTTTCGTAGGGGGGAATGAAATAGAAATTAAATCAACCTCCACTTATAAGAGGTGTCCAAACAAATAAAAGATTATGCCTTGTCGGAAGGGATTATTGATTTACAGAGAAATATTCCAATGAAGATTTTCTAGTCAACACCTGTGTGAAAGCAATTATTATTTTCGCATGTTTTATGTAATATTATATAACTTTTCGATATTCTTAGACGTATTAAAATTGTTGTTTACAAGATAAAATACTCCAAATCGCACTGTTGTGTTCTGATGCACATGTTAAAGTTTTCTAGTAAGGGAACGTAATTACGTAAGCATCATTTTATCGATTTTAAACCACCCACCCTTCCTTTGTAAGGAAAAATAAGAAAATTACAGAGACCCCCTCCCCCAAAGGATAAGACGTAAGCAGTTTTTTGTGTTTTTATTAGATATCAAAATCATAGAAATTAAATTTCTAACGTTAATCAACTACTTATTTAATTATTTTTTAAATTGAATAAATAAAACTATCTTTTATTCAAGCTAAAAGAAGGAAGCATTCAAAAGAAAATCTTACAACAAATGTTATTTGACTCATTCGTTTGTTTTAATTTGTTTTGAGTTGATATATCGCAGATTCCCACAAATATTATGTTAAAGTCAACTACTTTGTACTATAGTACAGCGGCAAGGAGAATTCCTGGAACAAAGGTTTTGCTTATAAAAAATTATAAACTGTGTAGGAAAAAACTTGGTAGTAAAAGTAGAAAAAGTAATTTTATGGATTTGAAGTATTTGAATATTATTTAAAAAAATTAATAATTTGTAATTTCTATCTTACATGAGACTTTTTTGTCTCCGCTCCATTCGCTTTGTCAGCAAAAAAAAAAGGTAAACTTTAACCCCCTAAACCTGCTTACGTAATACTTGAACGCTCCCTAACTTCTATTTATGTGGAAGTTAAATTATCCGCTGCTAGTCTAGACCGAATACATGTATTAGAAAGAGTACAGCAAAACCTAAACAATATGTATAATCGCGCCGAAACGGCCTCGCGCCGAAACGGCCTCGCGCCGTAAAGTCCTTGCGCCGAAACGTCCTCACGCCGAAACGTCTCCGCACCGAAACGTCTTCGCGCCGAAATGTCCTAAACCGCCAAACTAAACCTCTCACTTCTACCTCCAACCCAAGATACGGCACGTTACCATTCTTTTAGAACCTACTACCAGGTTCAAACTTGGCTTGGATTTTACCATGATAGTGAAGAATGGGGTTGAAAGCGGACTACAAATGGACTTCTACCAATTCGAACTACTATGGCTCCCGCACCATCAAGTTTGCTGCAAATCATATCTTGCAAATGCACAAAAAACTGCAGGGCTGCCTGTGGATGCCGAAAAGCTGGCCTAAATGTTCCATTATTTGTTCGAATTGTAAATCGATGAAGATGAAATTTTTGATTTATCTCCTACGGATATAGCGGAGGCAGAAGACAGGGTTGTGGAAAGCGATGAGTGTCTCCCTTCATCATGGAAACAGATGAGACTTATGACGTAAAATAACGTGCTACTTTTTGTATAAATAAATGCTTTAATCCGTTTTTTATTTAAAAAAATTAATTTGCATTCATTGAACTCTGTTATCCTTTTCTCCACCAGTCCCTTCTCATGATTATTAGTATTACTTATTTTATCCTAATCATTATTATTATTAATTTTTATATGTAAGTGATGTACAAACAATTGTATCTTGCTACATTGACAATTTTATATGTTAATACGTTCTACCCATGCAAGTAAGAAAGATCTATAAATTATGAGTACTTCTTCACACTATTTATAATATTAATAGATTCACTACACAGTATTGTCATTTTTCTGAGCACTTTTCGCCGTTTTATGTGTTATGAAATGTTTTCCGTGTACTACAAGCAACACTGATAGTTCACGCGGTGCAATAGTTTACCAAGCTATAGCTCAAGAATCAATTTTATAGAAAAAGAACTGCAAATAAATTTTATTGGAAATTTTGTGTTCTACAAATTTGGTTATTACCATTTTTAATGTATCGTCAACCATTAACTATATATTTAGCAATAACCATGTTGGAAAAAGTTTGATGCACTATAAATATAAACCTATGCACTATATAGAAAAAAGTTGTAGAAAATGTTATTATCTAGGAAAAGGATCTGTACTATTTTTGTCGTACGATGCACGGTTCACGAGATATTTGATAAAATGTGTTTTCCAAGATGGCGGCTAACGCTCAACCATCCCCGTCACTCCAACTTGACGTTACATACAGGGGACACCCCCGAACATTTTCCAACAAGAAAATCAATTCTGTAGAAGATTTCATTATGAACCCACATTTTTGGTTTGGTTCTTGGACTAACTGAAAATTTATAGAGATAAACTTCAATATTTTTCGTCTGCATTTACCTTTAGATAACTTATATGCATTGATCATACAGGGTGAGTGAAAGTACGGATCATAATACACAATATTTTTATTGAAAATTGGATAGTTTTTTTTTAGATATTTTAGTAAAGTATATTTTAGTAGAAAAATATAATTTACATAAATTATTTACTCAGAGTTATATTTCCAGACAATGCATGTGTATCATTGTATTCATAAAAAAAAGTAGGGTACGCGTTTTAGACACCACTAAAATTCATTATTTTAAGATTTACGTGGTGGTGTCAAAGTAATCGCCGTGTCCTAGATTTTTGATACAATGATAAATTAATTCTTTACATAACAAGAAAAATGTCAATGGTACAGAGAACCATTTTGATAAGTTTAAAAAATATTACAATTTGTATGTAGTATGAATCAAACACAAATTTGTTCTTTAAATACCACTATACAAAATATCATTTATAAATAAAGTTTTAATGTTGTATAGTACGCATTGGTGCAATTTTATTATTTCTAAATAATTTGTACGTAAAATGAAAACAATAGCAGTCTCCACCAATTTTACCTAAAATGTAATAAAAATACACCTTTACTAAGTAAGTAATGCACTGTCAATTAATAATGGCTATTAATTATTGACAGTATTTAACTGACAAGTTTTAAGTATCTGTAAATTGTTCGTCCATTTTATATTTTTATAACACTGATGAAGACCTTAAAACGGCCGAAATATAGGTTATAATTGAACCAAAGTAGTTTCAACTGTATGGAAGGAAAGAAACACAAATTTTTATAGAATTTTTGCAACTTTTATTGGTTATTTTTGGGAAAAATTCGTTGGTAACATCTTAATAATTTAAAAATAATACTGTATTTTCCCATCTTAATATAATCTATAATCAATTTTATTACAAGAAACACCTGAACAGCAACAACAAAAATAGCATGAAAGCATTTATTGGATCCAAGGTTAGTAGGTGTGAGGCATACCGATTTGTGAAAAATGACAATAATTTCACGGTAACTATTAATCGGTGGGGTAAACAACATCACTGGTTATTAAGAAAGTTAAAACTTTAACGTTACTATGTTTTATCTTGCAAACCTTTCTAGTTTTTCAATTGTGTTATGTACTTTTAGTGTTGCTTTTGGTAGTGGTAAGTGGTTCCTAATATACTGGAATTAATTTAATTTTAGGAAATTTTAATATTTACTAAACAGAACTAAGAGATGTCCAAACAAATCTTCTACCTGACAGAGATGTATGTGGTATGCAGTCAGAAAACAGAATAATTGGAGGGCGGAAGACTGCTATCGGCGATTTTGCTTGGATGGCACTATTAGGAATTAAATCACGTAGAGATTAACAATTATCTTTATATTGTCTTTATAAGCGGCAATAATAATGTACTAATATTTTTTAGCAACTGGAGAATTTGGTTTTATTTGTGCCGGATCTTTAATCAGTTCGAGATATGTTGTAACAGCTGCTCATTGCATTAAGGATGAATTGTAAGTATAATCACACCTTCAGTTTCTTTTATAACATTGTATGTTCTACCTAATGAACCGATATGATTGTGATTATTTAATTAAGGTGGTACACATGAGCGGTTGACAAGCCTGAAAGGCGTCATTTTGGGTTATGTTATCTGTCATTAACACCACCAATTGTTTTTAAAAGTTAATTTATTGTAATATTTACTTTTCCGCACATATTCAATAACGATATCTCCAATTACAATGTTTACATTAGCCTCATAAACTGCGCCACTGTTAATGATCATTGTTTTTGATGCATTTAATTTAACTCAAGTTTGTTTCTTTTTAACCATTTACAAATAATTTTAAGTTCATCATTAATTTTATTAACACCATTGTTTGTCACTATTAGCAACCCCTATTTAATTAATGCATCATCAACGAAGAGATTTATTTTACAATGATTACTAATGCCCTTCGTATTATTAATGTACAGAATAAACAAAAATGCTACCAGAACTGATCCCTGTGGAACACCTAGTGTTAATTCTTGAGCTTCTGATTTCTCTTCTTCGTATTTCTAATTTCTCATTACAATTGTTTCTTTTATTCCTCTATTTCTTCTTTCTAGTTTGTTATTACTAAATTTAAAGATGTTTCTTCAAAGCTTCGTTCAGGCAGAGATGGACTGCGTCTCGCTCATTGTGATTTTTCCGATAAAATGAAAAAATTGATTTTGAAGATTCATAATGACATTACTGTATTACAGCCGTTTTGGTCTGTCTCCAGGCAGAATTGTTTATGTTACCTAGAGCTTATACGTAAACTGGCGCAGGCCTTTCACGACGATAAACGATGAGAAATGCCCAATTGCCTGGCTCGTTTTCTTGTCGACGTTGTTGGGTTTTCCACCACATCTGCACGTACACGATTCATATTTTCCCTCAAATGGCTTGTTTAAAGTCTTCCACATGTAGTGCATCAACTCTAGTACCAATTCGTTGAAGTTGAACAGCCATCCGCCGAAATGTCTTTGGGGGATCATTCCCAGCGAAATCGATCACTAAAATGGGTCGATCTCACGGATGTTAATGGAAATCAATTACGAGGTGGTAATCAACTAAAAAACATAACTTGCATTCATTAGTTTGCTAGATTACGCAGACCTTCGGAAATATTCAAACTGAAAAAATTATCAATACTGCTTGCATACATATAAGTAATTCTAACAGTATATATCTTAGAACAACCATTTTTTATACATTGTTCACAAGAAAACGAGGTTTTAGGACGGCCTAATAATGTTACCATGTTTTGTTACCAAACGTATTTTTATTTTTTTTAAACTAAATGTTTTAAAATTGCAGAAAAATCGGTAAGATCACATTTTTTAAAATCTGACCATGTATCATCTGACTTGTACCATCATGCATCATGGTTTTTTCAGGACAAGAGTCCCGGTAAACCACTGACATCCCTTCTATAATGGTTGGCACTGGTTTTCCTTGTTTTGTCAAGGACTTTATAACGGCACGATGTTCAACTTTACTCATATTGAAAATCTCTTCACGTTCTGACTTGTGTAAATGACAATAACTCAAATACCATTAATTCAATAATAATCCAGTTCGGTATTTATAGTAATAAGACATCAAGCTAGACGCTACGATTGGTTTATCAAGCCCCGCCCCTCAGCAGCCCCTCATTCCGCGAATATAAAGACGCCCCCTCGTAGTTAATTATTGCACTAATATGCAATTACACACGTGTGCAATACAACGTTTTATCTGACACCTCTTTTTAATGAGTTTTTATTCGAATAATAATCTTTTAATAATAATCTTGAAATTTGACAACTCATTTGACAAATTAATTGTTGTATGCGTCAAAAATCGTTATAAATGCATTGGAAGGTCATGGAATTTATGAACGAGAATTTTCTAAGTAGTGACTTTTTAAATATTCTCTACTAGAGCGTGATATATCAGATTACTTATGCAAAATTACCAGATTAATAGCGTCACTATTAGAAGGTGTTGGATAAATGTACAGTTGCGGCCGAAAAATTTTTAACGGTCTATTGCGACTGCGTAGTTTCGACTTTTAAATTCTCATAAGAGACGTCACTCATTCATTTTATATGTCATAAATAGCATATAAGCCAGCTTCACACGATGTGTGTGTCAGAAAAATGTGCTAACTTGATAAATTACCGTTGGAAATCTTTTGGCCGCAACTAACATATATTTGTGTGGATATGATTATACTGATTAGCAATTACTCATATATTTAAATCGATTTAGTCGGGTGGGTTACATAAAATCGTTTTCTTGCGACCATCAAAGACCTAAAATAATATAATGCAACAGCTTAAATACCATTTTTGTTTGCAAGCCTTATTAGTAGGTAATGTTTACTAGATCAAGCTGTTATTATTTTTTTGCGCATCCATCTAGAAAATGAGTTTCTTTTGATCTTAAATTTAAAAATAAATGTTTACTGGGTTAGATAGACTGGAGAAGCTGCATCGATAATACCCATTTATGGTACAAGTGAGTTAAGAAGATATTATCTACGAACGAAGAATTGACTTGTTAAATTGTGAAATTGAATTGTTAATTTTTCTGAATGGATAATATTCTTAACTCAAGTGTGCCGTAAAACATGAAGCCATACCGTGGACTATGGGTTGCCTACTGCCTACAACGCGCTTTTTAGAAATTTCTCTTACCAAAACTATTAAAACGTCCAACCTGTCAGTTCGCATTTAAATACAGAGATGTTCAAAGAATCTATACATTTTTCAGATTTTTAAAAATGTGACCTCGCCAATTTTTCTACAATTGGCTTTTACTGATTGCTGCCTCATAATTGATTGTCATTGAAATCGGTGAGATCGGCCCATTTTAGTGATCGATTTCGCATGTAATAACCCTTTTAAATGCTGATGAAACCGGACGCCTACCATATTTTCTGCGAAATTTTCTCTGTGCCAAAATAACCGCACACAATTTCCACACGTTCTTGAAGCGTACAAAGATTCTATGGCAGGCTATTTCAAAAGTTTCTTGGGTTATGTCAACTGAAAACAAAATTCCAGGGATTTCTCATACGGCTTTCGCAAAAAAGGATCATCCGATTATGCCACTATTTCACATGCCTATACACAAGTTTAATGCCTAATCTAATGAAATGAAACAAAGTTTCTAAATGAAATAACATTTTAGGTCATCCGTTATCCTAGGAGAACACGACATAAATAAAAACAAAGACTGCGAATATGAAGGTGTACCTGATTTTGAATACTGTTCTGATGAACCTCGCATTATTGAAATAGAAGAAAAGATCGTTTATGAGGGTTATAATAACAATTCTCGAATTGGTGATATAGCTTTACTTAGATTAAAAGAAGAAGTTAATTACACTGGTATAACGGTAGTTGCTTAAAGACTCCATTGTACTAAACACTTTTTTTTTGTTACTAGACTTTATAAAACCCATTTGCTTACCACTTTCTCAAGAATTGCGAAACAAAGATTTAAAAAATGAGACCTTACTCGCAACTGGATGGGGTACGACTGAAAAAGGATGGGCAAGCAACATAAAATTGAAAGTTGAGGTAAACGCTACTGAACAGTTAAATTTGATTTTTTATTTCCATTTTTTTTTATTGAAACAGCTCCCAGTGGTGCTAAGAAGTTACTGTTCAGAAGTTATCAAGAAGTATCTGAATTTAACAATAGTAGATTCTCAAATATGTGCTGGGGGAGGTAAAGGAAAAGACTCTTGTCAAGGTGACAGTGGTGGTCCACTGATGTATTATGATAGGCAGATAAATGCAGCAAATTACATTCTTTGTGGTGTGGTATCATATGGATATAAATGTGGAGTTGAGAATGCTCCAGGTGTATACACCAAAGTGGCAGATTATATTGAATGGATTGTCAAGAATTTGAAACCATAGTTTTATGTTAATCTAACATTTTATACTAATAAATAAGTTATTATTTTAATGTGTATATTTCTATGTAAAACAGTGCTGGGAAATTTATGTACAGTTGCGATTATTCGCTAAGAAACGACGACAAAATCATTACCGCTGATTTTCCAGTTTTTTGTAGAATGTAAATGTAAGTTTCTTATATGGTATTCAAGAACATTTTATTTTTGAACATGATAATTACCCAGTTCAGAAATCAAGTCGAGTTACAGCGTAGATTGTACAAAAAATTGAAAAACCAGCGATCACTATTTTTTCATCGTTCCTTAGCGAATGATCGCAACTGTACATAAATATATGCAAAATGTTTGCACGGTGTAATCATTAACCACGTAGACTCGGCCTAGGACATTTGGGCGCGACTGTTTCGGCGATAGGACAGTTTGGCGCTGGACAGTTCGGCGCCAGAACACTTCGGCGCAGGCACACTTCGGCGCCAGGACAATTAGGCGTAGGCACACTTCGACTAAAAGCAGTTCGGGCATGTACATTTTTCCGCGGCAAATCAGGGTAAACTGTTGGAGGTCATTCAATAAAACCTTTTTGGACCATTAATCTAATTTTTTGAGACAAGCTACCCTATTATCAGATTTCATTTCATTTAATTGATGTTATAAAATTTTTGATTTTTTAAAATTTAAATTAACGTGATTATCAAACATGATATTCTTATAAACAAAAAGGGATTTATAATAAACAAATTAAGTACAAATTATTATTACAAATTATTCTCTAATGTAGAGATTTGCAGAAGAATTTTGATTTTAATGCTTTAGCAGCTTAGAGAAATGATTTCTTCTTAAATCTGGCAGTACATATGAGCTTTTGTGATTGACAAATATTGATTTTTTTTTCTCATCATACCGTATTAATCGAATACTTATTACCTGTGAGTACCTACAGATATTGTTCATTACAATAATACTAAACAATTTCTCCCGTCGAAGTGTCACGCGCCGAAACGGCCGCGCCCAAATGTCCGGCTCCGCGTAGACTCGACCAACGTAAAATAAAAAATAATTACATAAAAGACTAAAATTTGTGGATGGGCTTGTTGTGTATTATTTATTTTCTATTAATTAATTAATTAGATTTGTTAAATTAAGAAATGGTACAATTAATTCAATTGGTATATGTTCATAGTGTTCATGCGTTCTACTTATATTATATCAATTTAAATTAAGCGCAATTTTATTAAATTTCATGTGCAATTAACAAATATATTGAACAATTTATAGGTAAATATTTGATATTTTCTGTTTTAGAATAATTTAGAAATCACTGGTAGCAACCTGTAAACATTACTCGATTTAAATTTTAATATAAAATAAAAATTTAAAAGCGGCCTTTTTTTAATTGCCCTAATAGAGATTTTTGCAGTAATTAGTTAAGTCAAATGCTACAAAGTTTGTTTTTAGCTCTCGATTTAAGTTTTATTAACTTAATTCTGTTCTGCAAGATGCGATTTAATTATTAACTGCATACTAAATTTCTGTCTTTATTTTATGAATAAAAGTCTATTTATCTATCTGTAGTTTATATTTAACTAACTTAATCATTAACTATTAAAGCTGTTTTTTCACACTAGATACCATGCTGCAGAACTCTTTCTATCGAATGTATTGCGGTGATATCAGATCACCTCATTGAAAATTTTATTAACGATAGATAGGAAACGTGAAAACAAATATTTCACATATCAGATTTAAAATAAAAGAGGGACATGCTAAGTGATAAAGGCATAATTAATATAAAGGTTACACATGGGGTCACAGTTAGGCTGATCAATATTTAAATTAGAAATCAAGAATAAAAATTTCATGCAAATATAACCTAAGTTTCTTATGCATATAAAAATCAGTTAGATTGTTTTATCATAATACACGTTTATGCAAACCAAGTTACATATTGGGATGGGTTTTCCACTTGTAAACAAGAAGTAATCTTCTTATTTAAATTTAGAGGCTACGATCTTTGACGTAGGGTAAATTTTTCTACTTTCCAAGAGACCAACTCAGTTTCGCGCTGTTAGTTAACTGAAAACAAATAATTTAGGTCAATCTTGTCATGACTTATATAGTACAATGACTTTTTAAACTTTGTTATAAGAATTCTGACCATTTTTATTATTGAAGGTTTTAATCTTGTCGTTTTGCTTCATTGTGACGATTATTGACTCTTATCCTAATTTTTCTCACCATTGTTTTTATGTAAACACTTGGAGAACTGTATGCTGGATACAATCTGATCATAATTTGATTTTATTTGAATTAATATTTAAGCTGGAAGTTGCAAATGCATTAATTGGTTAATTCAATGTAGTATTGGACTGGAAAGTTATGTTTGTTGTAAATTGTAAAGATGTTCCTGTGGAGAATTTATATGTATTAGTTGTATTGTGTAATTATGCATCTATTTTGTAAAGGATAAACCTGTTCTATTCCAATTTTGCTATAATTAATTAAGCTATAACGAGATTTGTACATTGTCAACCGTTTTCGTCTTGTATCTTCGTTATGATGCATTTTGGGATACAAGTGTGTTTAAAACTAAACATAAAATTTAATTTTTTTTAATTTCTTTCAAAAAATAATGTAACATTAAAAGGTTAATAATTTCTAGGCCAACTCACATTTCAAAATATGAACAAATGCTTTCTTGCAATATAAACACATTTTTTCTAATAATTGCAAGATATGCTTACTAGTTAAAAATAGTAGGTTAGTACAAAATGCTATTATGCTAAAATAATCACTTACTTAAAGAGCTAACTAGACAAACCAGAAAATAACAAAATGTTAGAATAAAAATTTCTTGTCAATTAATGTAATTAATGTAAATGTTTTAGCATTACAGATTTATAAAAATAATTATAATTTGTATATAAACAAAGGGAATTTTCAAATAAATCATTAGTAACGTATACTGATCAATCAACTATTACCTCCTTTAGAATCTGATACCAAGCGGTATTGATTACCTAAGGAGGTAAAAATAACAGTCACCCTTATGAAGAAGTGGTGACCACAGAAAGGTCGTAGTACCAATCTGCTTTAACGTAAAACCTACCAAGAGATTTTACATTTTGGTCCTTCGATCCACAGCGACCTATGGATCTACAGTCCACCGGTCCACCATGGGCGGATTAGTAACGTATACTGATCACTTCAACTATTACCTCCTTTAGAATCTGATACCAAGCGGTATTGATTACCTAAGGAGGTAAAAATAACAGTCACCCTTATGAAGAAGTGGTGACCACAGAAAGGTCGTAGTACCAATCTGCTTTAACGTAAAATCTACCAAGAGATTTTACATTTTTTGTCCTTCGAGCCGGATGCGACCTATGGATCTACAGTCCACCGGTCCACCATGGGCGGATTAGTAACGTATACTGATCAATCAATCATTATCTCCTTTAGGAGGTAATCATCCTACCACTCCGAGAACAATGGACCACTGTACTTAAGTCAAAACTAACCTCGGCGTATGAGACTGTACGTCGGCAGTGGTCCAAAACTAACGAAGAGCGACAGCAACACGGACTGAAGAAATTACTTACATTTCGGAGTGGTAGGAAGCTGGATCTTGCATTTGGTGTCCGGCAGGATGTTCTACGAACATTGTTAACGTCAACAATTCCTGGTACCACCATCATCCTGAGGACATCTAACCAACCATCTACAACTCAACATTTGGTCTCTTGTGCGGTAACATCACCAAGGGACCGTGAATGAAGATCCAACCAACCAAGATCCAAGCAACCATCAACAACTTTACATCTGGTCCTTCAAACCGAGAAGGATCGTGCACTAGTAAATGTTTTACAAGCATTTACTACATTACCAGTGAAGTCTTCACGCTGGACTTTACATTTGATTCTTCGAACCAAGAAGGATCCTATCAAGTAAATGTCTTACAAACATTTACAATTAGTCTAACCGCCTTGCCGAGTTAGAAATAAAGTCTTCACGCTGGACTTTACATTTGATCCTTCGAACCAAGAAGGATCCTATCAAGTAGATGTCTTACAAACATTTACAATTAGTCTAACCGCCTTGCCGAGTTAGAAATAAAGTCTTCACGCTGGACTTTACATTTGATTCTTCGAACCAAGAAGGATCCTACCAAGTAAATGTCTTACAAACATTTACAATTAGTCTAACCGCCTTGCCGAGTTAGAAATAAAGTCTTCACGCTGGACTTTACATTTGATTCTTCGAACCAAGAAGGATCCTATCAAGTAGATGTCTTACAAACATTTACAATTAGTCTAACCGCCTTGCCGAGTTAGAAATAAAGTCTTCACGCTGGACTTTACATTTGATCCTTCGAACCAAGAAGGATCCTATCAAGTAGATGTCTTACAAACATTTACAATTAGTCTAACCGCCTTGCCGAGTTAGAAATAAAGTCTTCACGCTGGACTTTACATTTGATTCTTCGAACCAAGAAGGATCCTACCAAGTAGATGTCTTACAAACATTTACAATTAGTCTAACCGCCTTGCCGAGTTAGAAATAAAGTCTTCACGCTGGACTTTACATTTGATCCTTCGAACCAAGAAGGTTCCTACCAAGTAGATGTCTTACAAACATTTACCATTAGTCTAACCGCACTGCCGCGTTAGAACACACACCACGAAGGACTTTACAATTTGGTCCTTCGAGCCTGTGGGTAGTTCATTTGAAATCTACAGACGTCAAGATGTCCACCACCAACATGGAACAAATGAATCAACTCAGCAGCCAGCAAGAGCAATTGGGCCAAAAAATTGCTCAGATTCTAACCAACTCCAAGAAGGATGCTACATCCCGAAAAACAGAAGCCTACATCTCTAACCGCCTTGCCGAGTTAGAAAAACTATGGAAAGAAGTTCAGGAAAAGAACGAGATAATCCTGTCCCTCGATCTTCCTCAACATAGTTACTGTACAACAAAATACGTCAACCAGATCGAAACAATTTATAAGGAAGCCTCAAATCACCTTATGAAATGTCCAAGGGCACCTTCATCACGAATTCCCAGCGAGAAGACACCGACAGGGAATGCCCCTGCAAACAACTTCAGGAAACAACATGGAGAACCATCCGTCATCATTCACTATTATCCAGTGGCATTACCACCATCATCATCATATCGATGTTCCTGCTGCTGTTCTGGGGTACTCGTCGACTTTGGAAAAAATATCGTCATGTCCAATCAACACGAACTCCACCTGCAGAAGAAACGCCACCCAGCCATCCTGAGATGATCGAGCTCCGGCCGTTAAGATCACAATCTCCACATTCCGAGAGCCGCCAGAATGTTTAAAACTAAACATAAAATTTAATTTTTTTTAATTTCTTTCAAAAAATAATGTAACATTAAAAGGTTAATAATTTCTAGGCCAACTCACATTTCAAAATATGAACAAATGCTTTCTTGCAATATAAACACATTTTTTCTAATAATTGCAAGATATGCTTACTAGTTAAAAATAGTAGGTTAGTATAAAATGCTATTATGCTAAAATAATCACTTACTTAAAGAGCTAACTAGACAAACCAGAAAATAACAAAATGTTAGAATAAAAATTTCTTGTCAATTAATGTAATTAATGTAAATGTTTTAGCATTACAGATTTATAAAAATAATTATAATTTGTATATAAACAAAGGGAATTTTCAAATAAATCATTAGTAACGTATACTGATCAATCAATCATTATCTCCTTTAGAATCTGATACCAAGCGGTATTGATTACCTAAGGAGGTAAAAATAACAGTCACCCTTATGAAGAAGTGGTGACCACAGAAAGGTCGTAGTACCAATCTGCTTTAACGTAAAATCTACCAAGAGATTTTACAAAGTGTGTTACACTGTTTTAATCCTTGTTTTAAGGGACAGGGACTACATTCCTGTAATCATAGAATTAAGATTCGTGATAATTATGAACAGCTGTGCGGGTTAGTGACGTCATCAACCATACGTGATTTGTTTTTGTTTTGGAAAAATGTCAGTGCAGGCTTTTGTTTCAACAAAATCTATATAAGTTGGAGCGAAAATTTAACAAAGGCAGTCAACAAAACGTTCAAGGCAAAACCTATGCCCGACTCCGGATAAAAATCTGTAATTTAAAGTGAGGTTAGATATTTTAACCATATGTTTGACGTAAACGTCATGTATGAATAAAGTTTGAATTAAATTAAAGTGTTACCTGAATATTTTTAAAAGTTAAAAGAAGACTTTATTATTGTTCTACAATTATTTAAAGTGGACGTGATTATTTAAATAAATTCTGGGAGAATTTATTTTTCTTCATCGATTTACGTATTGACGTTTTACCAATAGAAATCAGCTGACAGGTTCTGTCACAGTGTTACCAATAGAGGATTATTATTGGGGGTTGGTCAAAATAAAAGGTTTTAATAAATAAATTTGATTTATTTATTATAATAAAAATTTGTAAAGTTTAATTTCAATAATTTCTAAATTACTTTGTTTTAACTTTAAAGGTTTTTAAAAGAATTTATTCTTTGGAAATAAAACAATTCAATTTCTTTTATTTCGATTTTTTTTTCATTAAGATAAACAGTTTTATTTGTAAACAATTTTTGATTTGTGTTGGTTTGTTCAAGTGAATGATCGTAATGGCCCTATGTGAGGCTATTAGAACTTTTAATCACATTTGAGCAAGCTTGGGAATTTATTTCCCAATTGTTAATTGTATTAATCTGAACAACATTTCTTGCCATTGACTTTTCATTTGAATTTTTATTTATTCGTTAAATAAAGTTCATGTGTTTTTAAATTTACTTATGTGTTTAATTGATGCATATACAAGCATTCAGTTTTCTTTCTTCTTGAATTTAGAGTTTAGCAGTCGTTGTCCAGTTTGCAGTAGCCCTAGTGCTTGCAATTTAAGTTTTTCTTCTTTTCCAGGCATAAGAGTTAATAAGAGTCTCATAATTCAAATAATTTATGCTTTACCGAGTAACCCTCAGCTGGCTGATTGAAATAAAGAAAAATATCTGTGGTGTATTTTTATTTTAATCCACCGTATATAATTTATGTTTTATTTGGAACGGTGGGCATACTATATTTTATTTTAATGTCACCGCAGTATATAATAGTCAGTGTCGAACTGGGACGTCAGGCAACCGAGCATATTAGTACAGTAAAACTAGATCATAACTTGACTAAACCCAAACATCCAAAAAAAAGTTCTACCCCGCGCCAAATTTTTCGATACCCTTCTCGTAGTTGAAACATAAGTTATTTTCCCAGACTAAATTACATTTAAAATCTTCAAAATATTTATACTTACGTTACGTAATGCATAAAATCGCCACAGCTTGAGATCTTATCTTTACAAATTTAAATTTCAGGTCGTAGGTATTGGTTCCACAGTTTGCTAATTATCAAAGAGATGAATAAAGGTTTTAAAACACACAAGAAAATGCATATACTTGGGCGCCGTCTGATTATGAAAGTTCTATAATAATAATTAAAAATAATGACCTGACACCATTAACCTGAAACTGGAATCAGATCTAATAAATTTAATTCAACTTGTTAGTCATATTCAGTGATATCAAAGTTAGGTTGGATAGAATATAAATAAAGACTTTCATAATTATATGGGTCAATATTATTCAGTCTAAGTTTAAAAATTATGTTTATTCATGAACCAAAAAGTTAAAAAAAATAACAACTAGTCATTGAGAAAATCGTTAAGTAAAGTCACAATACCCTGCATAAGAGCTCTTAGCAAATGCGAACGTTTTCATGCAACAAAATGACAAAAATAATCGATACATAAACAATAAGCAACTTACGCAATATTCACAAAATTCAAAGAATCAACAATTCACAATACCTTATTCAAATCGTTTAATTCACAAAACTGGATCAGAACAAACTTACACAATATTGCCCTTTACAAACACAGATATAAATAGTTATCACTAAACTGTAGAAACTGGAAAACTCCACAAAATTCTGTAATCACTAATAACCCAAACCTACGAGAATTAAAATTCTCAATACTATACTTCTAGGAAAATACTCATTAGTAAAATTCCCTCTTTCAAATAGCCGGGTACAACCAAATAACTTGAATAAAATTTCTTGTTTAAAATAGTTTGTAGGAAGAAAGGACTGCCTTTATTAACAGCCACGTCCGCTGAAACGTACGATTTAAATTTTATTTAGTTTTAACGTTATCCGATTTCAAATTATATCCGGACAAGATTTTATAAAAACTTAATTCATTAAGAATTCAACTAGGCGACGATAGTCATTCATATTATAACTGTATCCCTTAACGAGATCCTTTGCGAAACTAAATTGCGACCACTAAAGCAACTGATTACACACTATTATTTTTATCGGGAAACTGTACGGTATTAAACTTTAGGTTTCGGTAAAAATTGATTCTCCACAATCACTGTATTTACTGTACGTTAACATTAACTAAATCGCCGCAAAAATATTCTGAAAATGCCCTCGGCAATTGACTTTGAAAATACTAATTCATGGCACGGGGTCCGAGACCTCGGCTTAACAGATGAAGGCGTCACGCCCTGTGTATGTTCTCTTAGTTGCTTCTTTAAACCCTGACTATAAAAACTCAAGATATCTCGACAGCGGAATTAATTTTAGGAACGGTACATTTTTAAATACACCAATAAGAAGATAGCGCTGCTTGATTAAGCCCATGAGAGTTGATTATTTTACACAAAGAACGCTCGAAAATTCGGACTTTACTCGTAGCTAAAACCTGCACCATATGCAATAAAAACTAGACACTCAAAGAACGAAAATTTGTTTGTCTAGAATTGGTTGACAAGCACGTACAAGGAAATCATAAATTTAACCCAAATGGGTTTTATTAGTGTGTTTTTCGTAGAAGCTCACTTATTTAGATGGGAATATTTGCAGATACTTGTTCACATCGACGAAAATTACTGACAATTTGAAATTTAAAGGACAAATCAATTCGAAAATATTCTTTTTTTCCAGGAACAGCATAGAATGGTAGATGCTAACACGTATGAAAACAATACCTTTATCTGAAACGAAGTCTGTAAATTCTTATAAAAACAATTTTATTAGTCTGGGATACTTCTTTGAGATGACCTTTAGTATTTTATGGCGTTTATTTTATACAGTATACCAACGGTGATTTTAAATTCAAAGAAAATATATGAATACACAGGACCGCATTTAGAACCTTTTATTAAATATGCATACTAAATTGCATTATTTGAAGACTGACAAAAACGTGACGTTACATAGTAAGTGATAAAAGGTTGCACGACCCAGAGCGTCGGGTTTGAAGGTAGGGGGGTGAAAATGGAGTAAAATGGTATGTTTTAACAGTTTTTTGCAAATATCTCCAAAACTATGAGGTCTAGCGCACTTCACTTTGTACAAAACTAATCTACATTAAATTCGGAAAAAATTGGATCTACGTATTTATGTGCTGAAGGCAATGGTTACGGAGATATGGAGGGGCTAAAAATATCATTGTTTTTCAGTTTGCTTGGAATTTCTCGAAATCGCTTGAAAATCAGCAAAATTCCAATATACAGTGGTACCTTGGTTTGCGAATATAATTCTTTCCGAAAATGTGCTCGTATCCAAAGCAATCATATATCAAAGCGAATTTCCCCATAAGAAATAATGGGAACTTAGATAATTCATTCCGCAATTATTTCGTATTCATATAAATATGATACACAAATTGTTGAAGTGATGGAGTCATTTGCAGGAGTTCACGGCATTTCTTCAGAGCAGCACGTCGAGATGCGCGAGGCAAATTAGAAGCGAAATTCCAAAAACTAGTAAACTTTCATTTCTTGGCGTGAGGAACACAACCTCTTTTTGAAACCCCCTGAACTGCCTTCCTTATCAACAGGGGTTGTGACAGATGAAAAGGTGTTTTTAAGGAGGCGTTTGAAATTGGAGTAGTAGCGTTGAAAGAGATTGAGGGCAAAAAATTTACTGACATACACTTAAAGAGAAAGTTTGCTGCACATGCACATTAGGACCGGTTAGGGCAGCTGGGAGAAATCTTCAAACACGAATTATGTGCTTATCTTCCATTCTTTTTTGATGAATCTGGTTTAATGAAGAAGGGTCTTCAAAGGAAGGAAGGAAGTCTTTAAAGTGTCGGTGCCTGCAGCAAATGAACCATCTGACATCACAGATCCAGGAGGAGTGCCATATGTTATTGATAGAGGGCACCTCCTCCGTCGTGTTGTGTAGCTACGCCCAGCTAACTTCAAACAGATTTGTCAGCAATACACTGGCTATGTCATTTCTCATTATAGAAAATCTATTGTTGTCTTTGATTGTTATGAGGAAGAACGCAGCACAAAAAATGAAGAACATTTGCGCAGATCATCCACTACTACACATGTTGAAATGAAAGTAGAAGATGCAATTAATGTCACTTTTGGGCAAGCAGAATTTCTTGCTAATGGTAGGAACAAGATGCAACTGATTTCTCTCCTCACAGTATACTTACAGAAAGCTGGTTGCAAAGTCCTTCAGGCAGAAGGTGATGCTGACACAAAAATCGTTTCTACTACAATTGATGAATCAGAGAAAGGAATTGAAGCTATCGTGATTGGTGATGACACTAATTTGTTAGTATTGTTGATTGTTCATGCTCCAGCCAAAAATCTGTTGAAGATAGTTATACCAACGAAAGGTATACCACAAAGGTTGCTGCTCCTGAGGAATTACTCTCCCGCGTTGTTTACACTTGCAAGGAGGGATGTGTCTAAATCTGTGAGTGTCGAAGGCGTGGCTTGAAATGCTCAAGCATGTGCACGCATAGCTCAAGGCATGGGTGCATCAACAGAGATTCACTAACTATTGACGATGATATCGATAAAGATGATCCGCAAAATGAAGAAGAACTTGAAGATTTGTTTCCTACTACCGATAAGTTGCTTTCTTAAGTACTGGGTGGAAATAAATGATTTTCATCAAGTTATCATTGCATTCCCCATGTAAAAGCACGACGTGCCGCTCTACGAAAATAGAGAAGGCAGTACCATAACCTCAAAATAAATTAATTCAATAAATTCTATGAATTGTTTGACAGATTGATTTCATTTATTGACAGAACTAATTTAGTACTAAATCAAAAAGAGTAGAGCGGTACAGAAAAATTTACATGTGAAAAAATTCCAAAGGGAACTTGATGAAAATCATTTATTTCCACGCTGTATTATTTATGATTATCTGAGGTACTATCAGATGACTGCTATTGGTGTAATTACTTCGTAAGTTGTACATATCACATTTCATTTAAGAATATTGCATTTTCCATTTTTATAATAAAGAATGTAACTATTTTTTGTTTGGAATTTAATGTAGATTAATTTTGTACATAATGAAGTTTGCGCTAGACCTCAGAGTTCTCGAGATATTTGCGAAAAACTGTTGAAATATACCATTTTACCCGCATTTAACCCCCCCGCATCGCCAAACCCGACGCTCTGGGTCGTGTAACTTTTTATCACTTACTACGAGGAGGGTATAGAACAATTTGACATGGGGTAGAACCTTTTTTTGGATGTTTGGGTTTTGACCCTAGTTTTACTGTACTATATGCCCGGTATGCCCCACTGGAGAAGAAAAATTAGACTCCAAGAGCAATTAAACTGCAGAAAGAAACATGTTTTATTAAATTTTGATTATTTAATTTTGATATTTTTTAATAATCTTACTTACGTCTATTTTGTTGGTGCATGTATTTTGTTAACATAAAATCAATAAATTCAGGAGATGTGGCAGCCCTGCCTGCGACGGCAGAGATCGAGGATTTACCGACAACGGTTCTGCAAACATGTGTCGACGCGAGAGAAACGACAGATCGCAAGTGGTTGTCACGTTATTCACTCAATCAACAACTCCAGTTGCGCACTAAATAGTTATTCCTGTTGTCTTTTATGGATGTGTTACTTCTTTAGCCAATATTAGAGAACAAAAATAAATTTAAAACTAAACATTATTGTTTTAAGATAAGTTACTAAGTAACTATTAACTTTTACGGTGCCGGAAGATTGGATTAAGGTTTTCTGCAATTTTTCTTAGATGTAATACAAATGTGGGATTTGTACGATACCATATGTTAAGTCGGCTGCAGCCGCACAAGTTTAATAGCTTTTGGGAGCCTGGTTCGCCAGGTAATGGGCAGTAGCAATTATTATAGCAGCAATTATTATATTATTAAGGTTACTGTGCGAAAATAGAACTGTCTGTTTCCTGTAGTTTGGCCAGGTAAGATAATTATACATTATACTTAGCCATTTCCTAAAGGATGTGTTCATATAAAGTGGTCCAATAAAAAATTAAATGCTTTCTCGACTGCTTAGGTAAACATATTTCATGGCCTATTTTGTAGCCCTAAGTTTTCTTAGAAAGCTGCTGCTTTTTACTGCAATGAAATAAAACAAATAAAAGATGAGATATCTGCGTTTCCGTACCCGTTGCAAACAGAAAAACCGCTGAGTATGCCGAAATAAAAGTGGACGCCAAACAAAAACCAAAAGTGATCAAAATAAAAATAATGGTCATTTTAAACTACCACCATGGTTAAGTTGTTGCCTCAAATATCAATTTTTTTAATGTATCAAGCAACTAGTGCTGGACCACTTTATAGGGATTGATTTTCCATTTAATTTTTGTTGCCCTGTTTGCCCGGTAGGCCCCATTGGCGCTAATCTGACGGTGCTTATACTAAATCACCATTTACCGCATCAGATCATTCACCTTTTTGCACTGGCAATACAAAATGTAATTTTATAAACTCAATAAAAAATTCATTACTATTTGATATTTATCATTTATTGTATTTGCATAATTATCTTGACTTAAATATCAGTTACTAAAAAAGTAACATTAAGGCTGATTCTCACTATACGGCAGGCTACCAACAGTCACCGGACAAAACATTGTACTGTACATTTTATATGGTCGCGACGGTCCGTGGCTGCGATGCTTGATGTGAATACCTTCAAATAAAATGTACAGTACAATGTTTTGTCGGTCCGGTGACTGTTAGTAGCCTGCCGTATAGTGAGAATCAGCCTTTAATCGTGTAACTATAATGAACATGAAAAATAATTAATTGTTAATAAAATCCATAAGCATAACTAGTATCCGTTCTTTGCATTCACGAAAACAACTTTAGAGAATAACCTTAGATAATCTTTCTGGTCGTCAAGGTTAGTGTATAGTATTACTGCAAACGAGTATAACATCTATTAAGGTAGTAATCGGTAGGATAATTAACAGTAACGATTTTAATAAACGAACTTTGAAGTTATGTTCCGTCTAATAAAACTTTCGATTTTTTTAATTCCTTTATGTATTTATAATATTACCTTCGGAGATGGTAAGTGCTATATAATATTCTATGAATTATCTAACTATAGAAAGCTGAAATATTTATTAAACAGAACTAAAGGATGTCAAATCCGATTTACTTCCTGGCAGAAATGTATGTGGTGTACAAACAGGAGATAGAATTTTTGGAGGCGAAGAGACTGGCATTGGCGAATTTGCATGGATGGCACTATTAGGAATTAAAGCAGGTAAAAAAATTAAAATGGTATTGTCTATATCAGTTACAATAATTGTGTTGCTGTTGTTCTAGCAACTGGGGAGTTTGGCTTCATTTGTGGAGGTTCGTTAATCAATTCAAGATATGTTGTAACGGCTGCTCATTGCATTAAAGATGATTTGTAAGTAAATAATCTCTATCTAGTAAATTTTTGATACTTTATTTGCAAACATCGATCACAACTAAAGTTTACAAAAAATGTTTTAAGCTGTTGAAAATTAATAATAATAGTATTTTTCTTTCGGATTTTAGTCGAAATATTTTGAACAATTTAAACCAGAATGTGATATATAAACATGTTTTTTTCCAACCCTGATGCAACACCATGGTGCACAAATCAGTCACGGGAGTAATGCATTAATTGACAGAAACATTCGTCGTATTGAATCAAAAGAATACTAATGGAAAACAATTCCATTTTTATTAAAAAATTCAGTTTCAAGGTCAACTGTTTGGCATTAGCATTGAAAAATTTTAAATAAACCAATTTGCATTATAATTAGTAATAGTGATAAATTCACGGTTGCGATTTTGGGACGAGGGAGTTGCTAAATATTAGAAAGTTTTGCAGCCTGAGTGTACCGTTGACACCTTTGAAACAAAATTTAAAAGTGGGGGTACTACACATCATTACACGACCCAGTTTTATCGTAAACCTCAACCTATGCGTTTCCACTTATAACTTATATTTTACAGTTGATTTAAAAGCGCTGTCAATCCTATAGGTACGCATATGGTAACATTCAAAGACCTCTATAATTGCGAATGTTGTTTTAAAAACTTTATCAATTTAGAGAATGAAATAAATAAATAATGCATTTTCTATAAACACGATAAAATATACTTAGAAACAGAAATACGTAAATAAACTTTATGTCCGATTGCATTATAAAGTACTGTTTATTGTATTGTTTTGCGGCAGTAAACTGGCTTATTATTGTACTCGTAAAATAAAGTGGTAGTAGCAGTGGTGGCGAACATATGACCCGCGGGTCAGACACTGACCCACGAAGGCTTTTTAAATGACCCACGTGTTGATTTTTATAAACTTATTTTTTATTTTTTATGTCATACAAGAGAACAGACAATCAAAAATATTAAAAAATTACAGTATAAATTTCTAATGTCCAATTTATAAAAAAAATATTTCCAAGTGGAATTTGGTTAACTGATTTTCTATCGTATCACTGCACCTGTGTATGACTTATGACAGTTGGTCATAAACTTGTACCAGATGTACCAGAACCTATTAAGAAACTGTCTGAAAATAAGCAACAGATTTCACATTAAATATATTTTTATCAACTTTATTATACATACACATATCTGTAACTATGTTGATTAATAAAGAAGATTTCATAATATACGAGCCCTGTCTCATTGAAGTTCAACAAATCTACAGGGTAGTAGCAAAAATTACTCGAGACTTCGAAGAGAGAAAATACTGTGTGGCAACATTCCTTGACGTTGAACAAGCGTTCGATAAGGTCTGGCACCTTGGACTCCTCTGAAAAATCAAGACAACCTTACCCCCCCCCGACTTTTTCGAAATCCTCAAGTCCTATCTGACTAATAATCTGACAGTTCATTGTCCGATATGGTAGCGCGCAAACAAATCTCTACCCAGTCAATTCAGGAGTTCCCCAGGGCAGCGTGCTGGGCCCACTGCTATACCTGTTATTCACGGCTGATCTTCCTAAACACCAGGAAATATGGTCGCAACTTTCACAGATGATACCGGCATACTCACGCCACACACTGACCCAATCCAGGCATCCCAACAGCTGCAATTACACCTTGACCAAATACAGCATTGGTGCACCAAATGGCACATACTAATAAACGAAAGCAAATCAGTGCAAGTAACTTACACCTTAAGAAGAGGTACCTGCCCTCCAGTGACATTTAAAAACCAACAAAACCCTTAGGCGGACAGTGCAAAGCACCTCGGTATCCACTTGGACAGAAGGTTGACATGGAAAACATACATTTGGACCAAGCGCAAGCAGTTGGGCCTGAAACTTCAAAAAATGTACTGGCTGATTGGGCAAAAGTCCCAACTCTCTCTAGAAAGTAAACTTTTCTTATACAAAGCCATGCTAAAACCCATATGGACTTATGGCATACAGCTCTGGGGCACAGCCAGTACATCTAATACCGAAATCATACGATGATTCTAATCAAAGGTACTCCGAGCCATAAGAAACGCACCATGGTACGTCCCAAATGAAACAATAAGACGCGACCTCGCAGTTCCCACTGTCAACGACGAAATTTAAAAATTTAGTGCGCATTATAGTGACCGTATCAGTGCTCATCCCAACATCTTAGCGGAAGGTTTACTAGATAATGACGGTGAAGTGCAACCGTGACTAAATAGGTTCAAACCATCAGACCTAATAAACAGATTTCGACAACAGTGACATAACGCTTAAAATTTATCTTTAAATTATTCAAAGTATGTAAAACCAGATGTAAGTTTCATATAGGAGTGTTATCAATGGGTACACATCCTCCCTGTTTTTCACCTAATATCTAGTATGTACGATACACCAACTATTGAATGTCGATACTAGACAGATTGTAGACAGTTTTTCGAAGTAGCTATTTTTTGTTGCTAGAGTAAAGCACTGTCCTATATTATAAGTGATGTTGTTTTATTGTTAGATTTTGTTCTGCATTTATCTTTTATATTTTAAAACAAGATACATTCTACAAACTTTTCCCCAAAATTTCCTATGGTCTTCAAGGTGACAGTTCCTTATTGTTAGAATAAGGTATTGCTTCTGCACGTACTTTATGGCATGTTTTAAAATATGTAAAATAAAATTTTACTTAGGCAGTGATCCCTCTTGCCGCCTCTTTGCATCCGCAGATGATCAGAGTTGAAGGGGCGACGTGAGGAAACCCTTCGATAGAATTTCATGAAACTTAACATGGTATAAGTGCAAAGACAGTACTTCACTCTAACAACAAGAAACAGCTCATGCGTATATCAAAGAAAAAAATGCGGGGCGTTCTTTAAAGAACAAAAATAGAGTGCGCGAACTTCAGTGAGACAGGGCTCGTATATGTGCTTTTCTTTGTTCCTTGCTCATTCAAATACTCAGTGCAGAGGCGCCACTGGGCATGGTGTCACTTGGTGCGGTAATACATGGTGTCACCTCATTGTATCAATTTTTTGACGTCGACCTTTATTTTTTGCTGTCATCTACAAAAGTAAAAGTTATAAAACAAAAAAGGAAACGTAAATCTTTTTAAATAATTTTAAAAGTGAGACCCAAAAAAGGGTCAACTGTCAAATTTTTCTGTTAACAAATTTTCGGTGTTTCCAAATTATTGATACCCTTTTTACCCCCACCCCCTTCAAAGTAACGCCACTGACTTAGTGACCCACGGGCTAGTATTAAAAAAAATAATGAACAAAATTTGACCCACTTCTCAAAAAGGTTCGCCATCACTGGGTAGTAGTAAAATAAAGTATATATTAGTAAAATAAAGTATGGCAACTGTCTATTACATGTCAAATTTTCTTCTGTCAAGAATAGATGTCAAATAGGGCCTTTCGTTACAGAAATATTAGTGGCGCATGCGCCGCGCGAAAGTGAATTTTATGAATGTTTGCAGAAATGTGGCAGCATTGGCGATTGCGATTAACTGACAACTGTCAAACGTATTAGGTTAAATGGTGAAAACGGTGAAAATAATAAAAATAATATTGCACTTGCTCTTGCACATGCATTAGTAATTCGCGATTCTCGGCAGTTACATAAGAAAAATGTGCATTAGTAATGTTTAATAAGAAGCAACAATTTTATACTAACCTCACAATCAGTTCGTTTTTATTTCCCCTTGTACAAACATTTCTACACTTTAAAAACCATTGAAGCTGCAATTTTGTCAGTTCTGATGGTCTCTTATTTCCCAATGAAGCACCAGGCACGTCATTTTCATTTAAAGTAACACTATAAAAAGGCAAGGAAGTAGCCATCTTTTTGTTGTTGTGTTTGTTTCAAATGACAGTTGACGATGTCCTGCTGGACAATGTTGCCAGATCATTTTTTTGACTCAAACGCGCTCTATGAACCGTTTAGGTAACTATGCAGTTTCAACAACTGAGCATGCGCACTCGTTGCTACGAAAGGCCCTATTTATAAACTGATTTTTTTTATAATTAGCTAATTTTAGGAATCGAACATAAAGCTTTGTATGCAACTCTTACATAATCGGACCTTATAGACTCGCCCTTTTTATGGGCATTAAACTGGGCTTGTCTATAAAGTCCTACATTATGTACTTGTTACATAAATAGCTATTTTTTGATAATAATTACCCAATTTTAGGAATCGAACATAAAGCTTTGTATGCAACTCTTACATAATCGGACCTTATAGACTCGCCCTTTTTATATGCCCATTTTATCTCGCTTCGCTCGCTCGGGCATATACTGGGGTTGTCTATAAAGACCTACACTATGTACTTGTTACATAAATAGCTATGTAATTGTAATATAATTTTTAAAAGTCCGGCAGAGTGGTTATAGTGGATTTCTATCGCTTAACATAGTTAAGTCGAGTTTGCAGCGGTCAGGACTCGGATGGGTAAACCGCCAGCGCAGTGTACTTGCCTATATGGCTCCGCTGCCTCGTCTCACACGCACATATCCACTCTGCGGCTCGGTGTGTCTGACGCCTCGACACTGAAAGGTATATGAGGTTAAAGATTATGTACCTATGTATAATTTTTAAAATCTTATTTACAAATAGATATAAATAGTTGTAGAAAAGAAGGTTTATTAATCAAGCGTATTTTACAATTAGAAATAATTTACGACGTTTATTATAAACATATTAATGTTATTTAACTTGAGCTACAAATTGTAAAATATGTTGTGTAGAAAGTCGATTTTTATAAATTTACACATTTCTTATCTATCAGATGACTAATAGTAAACGTGGGAAGGCAGACTATCTAAAAGTACAGTCAGCGTAAATACGTTATTGCAAATTGTGCATCCAAATCCTAATCCTGACGATAATGTTAATAATAATAAAATTGGCGTTGAAACTGTAGTGCTCCATGTGTGTATGTTTACTTTGCCATTACTCGCCCTAACATAAGTCATTCAATTTCGTTTATTGAGAAATAGCTAAAGTTATGTTAAGAGGTTTAATTCAATTCAAAATAATCAACGAAGATTACTGCAGCATTTAATTACCATTTTTTCATTTGCATTGGAAATTTTTTCATTGGCATTGTTTATTTTAAATGTCAGTGTAAACTCAATGCCACTGAAAACTCAATGCCAATGCTATAAGTAGATAAGCAGCAAGAGTTCGGCGACAAAATCCCATGTTATTTCTTATGAAGGTCCAACGTAGTAATTTTCGGTCAATTTCAAGGTCATTCGCGGTCTAGCGCGTGACCTCACCGCGTCATTATACTTCTACGCTCACATCTGACTAACCATGTGATCATAATATTCAAGCGCGAATTAAATGCGCGAATTAAATGCGCGATTTAAATGCGCGAATTAAATTAATTGATCTAATTAAATTAATTCACGGTATCATTTACATATCTTCTTTCTCATTTACATATATAATTTCTCATATGCATGCGCGAACATATCTGCCATTTTGTATCTGTCATTTTCAATTTGTCATCTAGGATTTCCCGCCCTTAGATTTAAATTTTTAGTACTACTACTGCCATCTATCGGTGACGTCATATGATCGGTATAGTAGATTCCTCTCTCTCGCTCTCACTTGTCACTTCCAACTTGTCAATGTTTCCCGCTGAAAGATTTGAATTCACTCTGAAGTCGGTATAGTAGATTTCTATGCGCCTGTTGATAGGCAACCCGCTATATTTTTTTTTATAAAAAACCAATGGAGCTAACAAGGTTTGAACCGGGGACCGCTCGAATGGTAGCCAGCGAATGCATCTACTACACCAACGAGGTAATCTATTAAGACTGTAAAAGTTGTATTTATTAAATAGTTACGCGTCAGCGCTAATCTTATACGAACTAAAATTCATATTAAGCATAATTAATCTATATGATTATTTCGACGAACAACGTTTTAAAATAACGCAAAGAAATCTTAATCCTAACAAAATAATAAACGGACTTAAAATTCCTAGAACTCGTAACAATGAATCATTACACTAGAATGTTAAATGTTGCGCAAAAATTTATATGGATGCTCGAATTAATCAATTTACATATCTCATCCCCCATTTACATATATCATTTATCATATGCATGTCCGAATTAAATTAATTCACGGTATCTTTTACATATCTCATCCCCCATTTACATATATCATTTATCATATGCATGCCCAAATTAAATTAATTCACGGTATCATTTACATATCTCATCCCCATTTACATATATCATTTATCATATGTATGCCCGAATTAAATTAATTCACGGTATCATTTACATATCTCATCCCCCATTTACATATATCATTTATCATATGCATGCCCGAATTAAATTAATTCACGGTATCTTTTACATATCTCATCCCCCATTTACATATATCATTTATCATATGCATGCCCAAATTAAATTAATTCACGGTATCATTTACATATCTCATCCCCATTTACATATATCATTTATCATATGTATGCCCGAATTAAATTAATTCACGGTATCATTTAAATATCTCATCCCCCATTTACATAACTGATATCTCATGCTGTACATCTCATTTTATATATTATTTGTCATCTCTCTCTCATAAATTTATTTTAAAATAAATCAGTTCTATTTGATATTTATCTATAGGTCGTCATGTAATTCTGCGAAAACAATTTAATATGTAGAAATGTAATAATAATAAAAATTTATTTTCAACTATTCAAAGTAACTCTAAAGCTACTGTCAATTACCTGTCGGATTAGCTCTGATGCATTAGACCTGTTTAAATATACGCCATAAACATTTAAAATACGATTTTCAAGTAAAGCAAATTCTAATTTTAAAGAAAAAGAGTTGAAGAAAAGAATTAGGGTCGTTATGATTTCATAAAATTTTATTTAAATGAAACGTTTATGAATATAGAATACTGTAGAGCATTATTTTTAAAATTCAAAAAACATTATCTATAGCTAAAACTGGTTAAGAAATAACTTTCAAACTAAATGTTTTTGCATGAAAATACGTACAAACTAATTAGCCATGTTTCGACATTCTTTAAAACTGCTTTCAAACCATAAATAAACAAACGTTCTTACGAATGACTGAAAGGAATTTAGATTTTCTAAATAATTTGTTAAGAGATCATCATCTTAAAAGCGACATAAATTATTGTTTTAAATGACAATTACTCACCCTTGTGTTAACCCATATGCTAAGTATGTCCTAATGGTAAAACTGTAATCGACGAGATCTAATATCATAGTAATATTATAACAGATTAGGTGACCTAACAAACTCTTTAAAGAAATGTTTATTTACATGTATGAGATAGTATTTAACATAATGTCCTTACATACTGGGTTACGATAGAGACGGGTAATCATACGAGCTGCTGAAATGTATGATATATTATAAAATAACGTTTAAATAAGAGTTTACTTTAGATGATACGAATATCTATATGGTGTATAAACAATAAGAACGCATATTTAGAAACAGTTTACAAGGTAGTAGATATAACGAAAAAGGCTAGCATTTGTTCAAAATTACATTACGTCTAGAGGGCGATATGAATATAACTTATAGGATTTAATCAAACTAGAAAAATATCGATATATATCCAGCGTTGAGAAATAATTATACTATGCGTTTAAATGTTTAAGTTCATCATAGCCTGCATCTCCTAAAATATGAGCGTTATACACATGTTTGAAATTCAATTCATCTTGCTTAAAGAGAATAAGTAAGTTAGCGTTGTCCCTAATCAGATGTTTCGGTATCTTTGCATATGTCTGACCTAAATAAAATGAATCAACATCCTTTATGTCTACTCATGCTAAAATATTCTCTAAGTTTTTCCTGTTTGTCACAGATAATATCATCGAAAATGAATACTGAATTAGGTTTCACATCATTAGGGGTGATTACATCATCGCTTTCGCCATATTTAGGTTGAAATAAAGACTTGGCGTATAGGTAGACATTTTCAAATTTTAATTCGTTTTCATTAGTTAGTAGACCTAACAAGACATTAGTTTTACCACAAGAAGAAGGTACACTCAAAATTGCTCTATAGGAAACAATAAAACCTTACAATGCTTCTTATCACCATCGGAATATTATCGAGAAACACGATCGTCTAAGTTAAAATTATTGATTTAAAAAGTAATGACCATTACTCATCCTTTGTGTCTCGCCATATTTAAACGTTATTTTACAATACATCATACATTTTCAATAGCTTCGAAATACGCAGATATGTAATAATATACTATATACTCTTGTAGGTTATTCAACGTATCTATAGTAAACTCATATGATTAAAAATAATCTGTAACCTTATTGTTTTTTATTACATCACAGGTTAGAGCATACGAATATAATTCAGGTTAGATTAGGTTAGAGCCTACGAATACATTTTTAGGGCAGAACGTAGGGAGCAGAGTAAGTACAAAACAACATACTTTCATACAAGAACGTTTATTGATACGAGTAGTTTCGACGCTAGTTAAAACATAATACACAACTTATATATATAATATCTATTAAATAGTACATTTCGTATACACTAATAATGGTACTACATACTCGACTATAAAGTAAACATGGTAGGTATAACAACAGTTTAAAAGAATAGATAGTAAATATAACTATATCTAATTATTTTATATAATACTATGTTAACTAAGAGGTTATATACAGAATATATACGCCTGTATTCGACCTCTAGAGGGTTCATAAGACTACACTAGACCAGACCAGACCAGACCAGACCAGACCAGACCAGACCAGACCAGACCAGACCAGACCAGACCAGACCAGACCAGACCAGACCAGACCAGACCAGATCAGACCAGACCAGACCAGACCAGACCAGACTAGACTATAGATGATAGACAGTAAAATCATGAACAATTATACCGCCTGTAAAATAATAGAGCTTATAATATAATATATAATAATAGAGATATATAATATAGAATATTATCGAGAAACATGATCGTCTAAGTTAAATATATTTAGCGACTTCTTTTGCTTAATAATTTTCATTATGGTATATGTATATGTCTAGTCACAGTTTCAGCAAACGCATTGTATTCTATCAACGAATCATGTAAATATCAAAAATTCGTAACGGTTATGCATAGGTTTAATACCATCAACAGCTCGTTTAAAGGAAATGTTAGATTTTTAACAGTTTATGAGCATTAATCAAAGACTATTCTATAATGATGTATTATTTATTTATAAACGTTACATAGTATAGTAGCTAAATACATGACTGACTGAAAAAGTTACTTTTATTAATGATGACTATTGAATTCGATCTGTCACTAGCTTAACCTTTTAATTTCCACTTTTGACCAAATTATAGTTGATCTGATCAAATATTGCTTACAAATCGGAGCTCTAATTTAATGTCTATAGTAGAATCCTTAAAACTCTCTATGAAGTTTTAGAATTGTCGATTACTAAGACACCCGTTTCTTCTGCCTTCTTTAGTAAATTCATATTGTTAGCTTCTACTTTGTCAACTGTTACTAGAATGCTGTTCTTTAGATCCTTTACCTCGCTCTATGTATCTGTAGTCATTACAATGAAAGTTTGTACTGTTGTTTCGAATTGACGATTTGATTTGAAAATTTAATAATGTAATTTATCGTTTAAACTAACCCTTGTTTACTTCTATATATGTTTAATTAATATGTAATTAGTACATCAAAATATGTTCTTAATATGTTTTTCAATTTCCTTATAAAATATAACTATATATCATTGAAATAAAATTAATAATTTTCATTATGGTATATGTATATGTCTAGTCACAGTTTCAGCAAACGCATTGTATTCTATCAACGAATCATGTAAATATCAAAAATTCGTAACGGTTATGCATAGGTTTAATACCATCAACAGCTCATTTAAAGGAAATGTTAGATTTTTAACAGTTTATGAGCAATAATCAAAGACTATTCTATAATGATGTATTATTTATTTATAAACGTTACATAGTATAGTAGCTAAATACATGACTGACTGAAAAAGTTACTTTTATTAATGATGACTATTGAATTCGATCTGTCACTAGCTTAACCTTTTAATTTCCACTTTTGACCAAATTATAGTTGATCTGATCAAATATTGCTTACAAATCGGATCTCTAATCTAATGTCTACAGTAGAATCCTTAAAACTCTCTATGAAGTTTTAGAATTGTCGATTACTAAGACACCCGTTTCTTCTGTCTCCTTTAGTAAATTCATATTGTTAGCTTCTACTTTGTCAACTGTTACTAGAATGCTGTTCTTTAGATCCTTTACCTCGCTCTATGTATCCGTAGTCATTACAATGAAAGTTTGTACGGTTGTGTCGAATTGACGATTTGATTTGAAAATTTAATAATGTAATTTATCGTTTAAACTAACCCTTGTTTATTTCTATATATGTTTAATTAATATGTAATTAGTACATCAAAATATGTTCTTAATATGTTTTTCAATTTCCTTATAAAATATAACTATATATCATTGAAATAAAACATTATTAAAATATTAAAAATAATTTTATTTTATCACATCCTAAATATTTACACGACTGATCGCGTTTCTCGTCAGCTTCTTTTCAAACAATTGCAGTCGTTTATCATAAACCTAATGGTGAGCTTGTATTATTCGTATTACGATATGGATATATTATTCAATTTTCATGTCTTTTGCTAACCCTACATAACTTAAGCTTTACATAGATTTAGACATGTTTCATATTTCGTATTTAGACACATAGCACGACATATCTGAATAATATATCCATCTCGACTAATGAAGGAACAGGAACACTACCCGTCTATTTATACTGTTCGACCAGAGCAATCGGTTGTTCTATCCTACGTTGAGAAAATAATTATACTATGTAAGCATAGATACGTTACATATGATTGCGAGCCTGAGTATAAGCATAAACCCTATACTACAGATTTTTATCCTTTTTTCATTATATCTACTACAGACGAGTTGAAGAATAGGTACATTTAACATGCGTATGCTACAATTATCTAATTTATAGTTTCTAGACGTAATGTAATTTTGAACAGATTTTAACCCTTTTCGTTATATCTACTACCCTTGTAAGCGATTTCTACATATACGTTCTTATTGTTTATACACCATATAGATATTCGTAGCATCTAAAGTAAACTCTTATTTAAACGTTATTTTACAATATATCATACATTTCAGCAACTCGTATGATTATCCCTCTCTATCGTAACCCAGTATGTAAGGACATTATGTTAAATACTATCTCATACATGTAAATAGTTATAACAACAAAATAGAAAAGTATACTTGAGGGTGAGAAAGAAGTCCCGGACGCGGCTATCTATAACATATGTCATATGTTTTGTAATACGTCTTTATAACTTTGAAACTCTACGTGATTTCCTCTTACAATATCTCTAGTTATGAGAACCGTGAAGACTTAACCTGGAAAAATAAAACAGATAAATATTTTACTTTTTATTGAAACTAGTTAACTTATATTCTAACATACAAATATACAACAACAAAATAGAAAAGTATACTTGAGGGTAAGAAAGAAGTCCTGGACGCGGCTATCTATAACATATGTCATATGTTTTGTAATACGTCTTTATAACTTTGAAACTCTACGTGATTTCCTCTTACAATATCTCTAGTTATGAGAACCTTGAAGACTTAACCTGAAGAAATAAAACAGATAAATATTTTACTTTTTATTGAAACTAGTTAACTTATATTCTAACATACATATTTGAAACTAGACAACTTATATTCTAACATACAAATATACAACAACAAAATAGAAAAGTATACTTGAGGGTAACATTTTGTATAACCATTATCTTTTATTCTATAATACCTTCTTCTTTAAGCTCAGAAATAATTGAAATAATCTCATCCTAGTTTTCTAAACTACTGCTACCCCTCTGTTTTAAGGTATACAGTAGACGAAGCCTATCGACAACTTGATTCCAATACGACGTTTTGTTTTTGGAATTTGAAATTGGTAGCTTGAGGTTAGAGCCTACGCATACATTTTTAGGACAGAACGTAGGGAGCAGAGTAACTACAAAACAACATACTTTCATACAAGAACGTTTATTGATACGAGTAGTTTCGATGCTACTTAAAACATAATACATAACTTAAATATATAATATCTATTAAAATAGACCAGACCAGACCAGATCAGACCAGACCAGACCAGACTAGACTAGACTATAGATGATAGACAGTAAAATCATGAACAATTATACCGTCTGTAATATAATAGAGCTTACTTGATATTTTAAAATTAGTGGCTGAATCTAATTATTACAGAAATTCAATTGTAGAAACTGAAGATGTAATCATTAAAACATCTAAAGTTAGAAGTTTTTAGTAGTCAGGTCAGATTAATAGAGGGTGTTATAATCAAATCGTTTTAGAAACTATTTGTTTGTAAGATTGGCCCCGTAAAGAAAAACAGCATAGCTGTAGTCTTGATTTTGAAATTTAGATAGCTCGGAACAAAACGATGAATACAAAGTTTAGAAGTTTATTTCAAAATTCTGTGATAAAAAACATTAATTCTTCTTTACTTTACTTTAGAACCCAAAATTGCATGATAAATCAATATAATATTAATATAAATGATTAAATTAAATGAAGCAATCTAGGTTAGACCCCCAAAAAATTATATTAAGGTTATAGATTTTAGACTCCGGTTGTTGCAAAGATTCAAGAATCTCTATTAAGATTAGTTCATAAAGCATTTATTAGGTTAGAGCATGTAGCTACTTAAAAAAAATCTCTATTAAGATTAGTTCATAAAATATTTATTAGGTTAGACCATTGTAGCTACTTACAAAATCGTCATTAACATTCGAAAAACTTACATATAATATTAGTTGGGTTACAGTCTAGGAATATATTTTAGGTTAGATTTAGGTCGCGCGCGATCTAAATCTAACCTAAAATATTTTTTAGTTTAAAAAGTTTTTCGAATGTTAATGACGATTTTGTAAGTAGCTACAATGGTCTAACCTAATAAATATTTTATGAACTAATCTTAATAGAGATTTTTTTTAAGTAGCTACATGCTCTAACCTAATAAATGCTTTATGAACTAATCTTAATAGAGATTCTTGAATCTTTGCAACAACCGGAGTCTAAAATCTATAACCTTAATATAATTTTTTGGGGGTCTAACCTAGATTGCTTCATTTAATTTAATCATTTATATTAATATTATATTGATTTATCATGCAATTTTGGGTTCTAAAGTAAAGTAAAGAAGAATTAATGTTTTTTATCACAGAATTTTGAAATAAACTTCTAAACTTTGTATTCATCGTTTTGTTCCGAGCTATCTAAATTTCAAAATCAAGACTACAGCTATGCTGTTTTTCTTTACGGGGCCAATCTTACAAACAAATAGTTTCTAAAACGATTTGATTATAACACCCTCTATTAATCTGACCTGACTACTAAAAACTTCTAACTTTAGATGTTTTAATGATTACATCTTCAGTTTCTACAATTGAATTTCTGTAATAATTAGATTCAGCCACTAATTTTAAAATATCAAGTAAGCTCTATTATATTACAGACGGTATAATTGTTCATGATTTTACTGTCTATCATCTATAGTCTAGTCTAGTCTGGTCTGGTCTGGTCTGATCTGGTCTGGTCTATTTTAATAGATATTATATATTTAAGTTATGTATTATGTTTTAAGTAGCATCGAAACTACTCGTATCAATAAACGTTCTTGTATGAAAGTATGTTGTTTTGTACTTACTCTGCTCCCTACGTTCTGTCCTAAAAATGTATGCGTAGGCTCTAACCTCAAGCTACCAATTTCAAATTCCAAAAACAAAACGTCGTATTGGAATCAAGTTGTCGATAGGCTTCGTCTACTGTATACCTTAAAACAGAGGGGTAGCAGTAGTTTAGAAAACTAGGATGAGATTATTTCAATTATTTCTGAGCTTAAAGAAGAAGGTATTATAGAATAAAAGATAATGGTTATACAAAATGTTACCCTCAAGTATACTTTTCTATTTTGTTGTTGTATATTTGTATGTTAGAATATAAGTTGTCTAGTTTCAAATATGTATGTTAGAATATAAGTTAACTAGTTTCAATAAAAAGTAAAATATTTATCTGTTTTATTTCTTCAGGTTAAGTCTTCAAGGTTCTCATAACTAGAGATATTGTAAGAGGAAATCACGTAGAGTTTCAAAGTTATAAAGACGTATTACAAAACATATGACATATGTTATAGATAGCCGCGTCCAGGACTTCTTTCTTACCCTCAAGTATACTTTTCTATTTTGTTGTTGTATATTTGTATGTTAGAATATAAGTTAACTAGTTTCAATAAAAAGTAAAATATTTATCTGTTTTATTTTTCCAGGTTAAGTCTTCACGGTTCTCATAACTAGAGATATTGTAAGAGGAAATCACGTAGAGTTTCAAAGTTATAAAGACGTATTACAAAACATATGACATATGTTATAGATAGCCGCGTCCGGGACTTCTTTCTCACCCTCAAGTATACTTTTCTATTTTGTTGTTATAACTATTTACATGTATGAGATAGTATTTAACATAATGTCCTTACATACTGGGTTACGATAGAGAGGGATAATCATACGAGTTGCTGAAATGTATGATATATTGTAAAATAACGTTTAAATAAGAGTTTACTTTAGATGCTACGAATATCTATATGGTGTATAAACAATAAGAACGTATATGTAGAAATCGCTTACAAGGGTAGTAGATATAACGAAAAGGGTTAAAATCTGTTCAAAATTACATTACGTCTAGAAACTATAAATTAGATAATTGTAGCATACGCATATTAAATGTACCTATTCTTCAACTCGTCTGTAGTAGATATAATGAAAAAAGGATAAAAATCTGTAGTATAGGGTTTATGCTTATACTCAGGCTCGCAATCATATGTAACGTATCTATGCTTACATAGTATAATTATTTTCTCAACGTAGGATAGAACAACCGATTGCTCTGGTCGAACAGTATAAATAGACGGGTAGTGTTCCTGTTCCTTCATTAGTCGAGATGGATATATTATTCAGATATGTCGTGCTATGTGTCTAAATACGAAATATGAAACATGTCTAAATCTATGTAAAGCTTAAGTTATGTAGGGTTAGCAAAAGACATGAAAATTGAATAATATATCCATATCGTAATACGAATAATACAAGCTCACCATTAGGTTTATGATAAACGACTGCAATTGTTTGAAAAGAAGCTGACGAGAAACGCGATCAGTCGTGTAAATATTTAGGATGTGATAAAATAAAATTATTTTTAATATTTTAATAATGTTTTATTTCAATGATATATAGTTATATTTTATAAGGAAATTGAAAAACATATTAAGAACATATTTTGATGTACTAATTACATATTAATTAAACATATATAGAAATAAACAAGGGTTAGTTTAAACGATAAATTACATTATTAAATTTTCAAATCAAATCGTCAATTCGACACAACCGTACAAACTTTCATTGTAATGACTACAGATACATAGAGCGAGGTAAAGGATCTAAAGAACAGCATTCTAGTAACAGTTGACAAAGTAGAAGCTAACAATATGAATTTACTAAAGGAGACAGAAGAAACGGGTGTCTTAGTAATCGACAATTCTAAAACTTCATAGAGAGTTTTAAGGATTCTACTGTAGACATTAGATTAGAGATCCGATTTGTAAGCAATATTTGATCAGATCAACTATAATTTGGTCAAAAGTGGAAATTAAAAGGTTAAGCTAGTGACAGATCGAATTCAATAGTCATCATTAATAAAAGTAACTTTTTCAGTCAGTCATGTATTTAGCTACTATACTATGTAACGTTTATAAATAAATAATACATCATTATAGAATAGTCTTTGATTATTGCTCATAAACTGTTAAAAATCTAACATTTCCTTTAAATGAGCTGTTGATGGTATTAAACCTATGCATAACCGTTACGAATTTTTGATATTTACATGATTCGTTGATAGAATACAATGCGTTTGCTGAAACTGTGACTAGACATATACATATACCATAATGAAAATTATTAATTTTATTTCAATGATATATAGTTATATTTTATAAGGAAATTGAAAAACATATTAAGAACATATTTTGATGTACTAATTACATATTAATTAAACATATATAGAAGTAAACAAGGGTTAGTTTAAACGATAAATTACATTATTAAATTTTCAAATCAAATCGTCAATTCGAAACAACAGTACAAACTTTCATTGTAATGACTACAGATACATAGAGCGAGGTAAAGGATCTAAAGAACAGCATTCTAGTAACAGTTGACAAAGTAGAAGCTAACAATATGAATTTACTAAAGGAGGCAGAAGAAACGGGTGTCTTAGTAATCGACAATTCTAAAACTTCATAGAGAGTTTTAAGGATTCTACTATAGACATTAAATTAGAGCTCCGATTTGTAAGCAATATTTGATCAGATCAACTATAATTTGGTCAAAAGTGGAAATTAAAAGGTTAAGCTAGTGACAGATCGAATTCAATAGTCATCATTAATAAAAGTAACTTTTTCAGTCAGTCATGTATTTAGCTACTATACTATGTAACGTTTATAAATAAATAATACATCATTATAGAATAGTCTTTGATTAATGCTCATAAACTGTTAAAAATCTAACATTTCCTTTAAACGAGCTGTTGATGGTATTAAACCTATGCATAACCGTTACGAATTTTTGATATTTACATGATTCGTTGATAGAATACAATGCGTTTGCTGAAACTGTGACTAGACATATACATATACCATAATGAAAATTATTAAGCAAAAGAAGTCGCTAAATATATTTAACTTAGACGATCATGTTTCTCGATAATATTCTATATTATATATCTCTATTATTATATATTATATTATAAGCTCTATTATTTTACAGGCGGTATAATTGTTCATGATTTTACTGTCTATCATCTATAGTCTAGTCTGGTCTGGTCTGGTCTGGTCTGGTCTGATCTGGTCTGGTCTGGTCTGGTCTGGTCTGGTCTGGTCTGGTCTGGTCTGGTCTGGTCTGGTCTGGTCTGGTCTGGTCTGGTCTAGTGTAGTCTTATGAACCCTCTAGAGGTCGAATACAGGCGTATATATTCTGTATATAACCTCTTAGTTAACATAGTATTATATAAAATAATTAGATATAGTTATATTTACTATCTATTCTTTTAAACTGTTGTTATACCTACCATGTTTACTTTATAGTCGAGTATGTAGTACCATTATTAGTGTATACGAAATGTACTATTTAATAGATATTATATATATAAGTTATGTATTATGTTTTAACTAGCGTCGAAACTACTCGTATCAATAAACGTTCTTGTATGAAAGTATGTTGTTTTGTACTTACTCTGCTCCCTACGTTCTGCCCTAAAAATGTATTCGTAGGCTCTAACCTAATCTAACCTGAATTATATTCGTATGCTCTAACCTGTGATGTAATAAAAAACAATAAGGTTACAGATTATTTTTAATCATATGAGTTTACTATAGATACGTTGAATAACCTACAAGAGTATATAGTATATTATTACATATCTGCGTATTTCGAAGCTATTGAAAATGTATGATGTATTGTAAAATAACGTTTAAATATGGCGAGACACAAAGGATGAGTAATGGTCATTACTTTTTAAATCAATAATTTTAACTTAGACGATCGTGTTTCTCGATAATATTCCGATGGTGATAAGAAGCATTGTAAGGTTTTATTGTTTCCTATAGAGCAATTTTGAGTGTACCTTCTTCTTGTGGTAAAACTAATGTCTTGTTAGGTCTACTAACTAATGAAAACGAATTAAAATTTGAAAATGTCTACCTATACGCCAAGTCTTTATTTCAACCTAAATATGGCGAAAACGATGATGTAATCACCCCTAATGATGTGAAACCTAATTCAGTATTCATTTTCGATGATATTATCTGTGACAAACAGGAAAAACTTAGAGAATATTTTAGCATGAGTAGACATAAAGGATGTTGATTCATTTTATTTAGGTCAGACATATGCAAAGATACCGAAACATCTGATTAGGGACAACGCTAACTTACTTATTCTCTTTAAGCAAGATGAATTGAATTTCAAACATGTGTATAACGCTCATATTTTAGGAGATGCAGGCTATGATGAACTTAAACATTTAAACGCATAGTATAATTATTTCTCAACGCTGGATATATATCGATATTTTTCTAGTTTGATTAAATCCTATAAGTTATATTCATATCGCCCTCTAGACGTAATGTAATTTTGAACAAATGCTAGCCTTTTTCGTTATATCTACTACCTTGTAAACTGTTTCTAAATATGCGTTCTTATTGTTTATACACCATATAGATATTCGTATCATCTAAAGTAAACTCTTATTTAAACGTTATTTTATAATATATCATACATTTCAGCAGCTCGTATGATTACCCGTCTCTATCGTAACCCAGTATGTAAGGACATTATGTTAAATACTATCTCATACATGTAAATAAACATTTCTTTAAAGAGTTTGTTAGGTCACCTAATCTGTTATAATATTACTATGATATTAGATCTCGTCGATTACAGTTTTACCATTAGGACATACTTAGCATATGGGTTAACACAAGGGTGAGTAATTGTCATTTAAAACAATAATTTATGTCGCTTTTAAGATGATGATCTCTTAACAAATTATTTAGAAAATCTAAATTCCTTTCAGTCATTCGTAAGAACGTTTGTTTATTTATGGTTTGAAAGCAGTTTTAAAGAATGTCGAAACATGGCTAATTAGTTTGTACGTATTTTCATGCAAAAACATTTAGTTTGAAAGTTATTTCTTAACCAGTTTTAGCTATAGATAATGTTTTTTGAATTTTAAAAATAATGCTCTACAGTATTCTATATTCATAAACGTTTCATTTAAATAAAATTTTATGAAATCATAACGACCCTAATACTTTTCTTCAACTCTTTTTCTTTAAAATTAGAATTTGCTTTACTTGAAAATCGTATTTTAAATGTTTATGGCGTATATTTAAACAGGTCTAATGCATCAGAGCTAATCCGACAGGTAATTGACAGTAGCTTTAGAGTTACTTTGAATAGTTGAAAATAAATTTTTATTATTATTACATTTCTACATATTAAATAGTTTTCGCAGAATTACATGACGACCTATAGATAAATATCAAATAGAACTGATTTATTTTAAAATAAATTTATGAGAGAGAGATGACAAATAATATATAAAATGAGATGTACAGCATGAGATATCAGTTATGTAAATGGGGGATGAGATATTTAAATGATATCGTGAATTAATTTAATTCGGGCATGCATATGATAAATGATATATGTAAATGGGGGGAATGAGATATGTAAATGATACCGTGAATTAATTTAATTCGGGCATGCATATGATAAATGATATATGTAAATGGGGGATGAGATATGTAAATGATACCGTGAATTAATTTAATTCGGGCATACATATGATAAATGATATATGTAAATGGGGATGAGATATGTAAATGATACCGTGAATTAATTTAATTTGGGCATGCATATGATAAATGATATATGTAAATGGGGGATGAGATATGTAAAAGATACCGTGAATTAATTTAATTCGGACATGCATATGATAAATGATATATGTAAATGGGGGATGAGATATGTAAATTGATTAATTCGAGCATCCATATAAATTTTTGCGCAACATTTAACATTCTAGTGTAATGATTCATTGTTACGAGTTCTAGGAATTTTAAGTCCGTTTATTATTTTGTTAGGATTAAGATTTCTTTGCGTTATTTTAAAACGTTGTTCGTCGAAATAATCATATAGATTAATTATGCTTAATATGAATTTTAGTTCGTATAAGATTAGCGCTGACGCGTAACTATTTAATAAATACAACTTTTACAGTCTTAATAGATTACCTCGTTGGTGTAGTGGATGCATTGGCTGGCTACCATTCGAGCGGTCCCCGGTTCAAACCTTGTTAGCTCCATTGGTTTTTTATAAAAAAAAATATAGCGGGTTGCCTATCAACAGGCGCATAGAAATCTACTATACCGACTTCAGAGTGAATTCAAATCTTTCAGCGGGAAACATTGACAAGTTGGAAGTGACAAGTGAGAGCGAGAGAGAGGAATCTACTATACCGATCATATGACGTCACCGATAGATGGCAGTAGTAGTACTAAAAATTTAAATCTAAGGGCGGGAAATCCTAGATGACAAATTGAAAATGACAGATACAAAATGGCAGATATGTTCGCGCATGCATATGAGAAATTATATATGTAAATGAGAAAGAAGATATGTAAATGATACCGTGAATTAATTTAATTAGGTCAATTAATTTAATTCGCGCATTTAAATCGCGCATTTAATTCGCGCTTGAATATTATGATCACATGGTTAGTCAGATGTGAGCGTAGAAGTATAATGACGCGGTGAGGTCACGCGCTAGACCGCGAATGACCTTGAAATTGACCGAAAATTACTACGTTGGACCTTCATAAGAAATAACATGGGATTTTGTCGCCGAACTCTTGCTGCTTATCTACTGCTATAGTCCCAATAGCGGTTGAAATACACAGTGTGGCAGGGCCAGTGGCAAGAGATGCAGGGGGCGCACCTTCTATTAACTTTACGACAAGCTATAAAAATTTTGTGTTTAACATCCATAGAAATCACAAAAAAATACATATTTATCTTAATAGACCACATTACCATATTTGGATTTTTTATATAATTTATTCGCCAAGGGCATATATATATCTAATTTTGCAACAAATACAGGCCTTCGTCATTTTTTCATCTATTACAATGCATAACTAGAATAGTTTTTAAAACAATCTTAACAGTTAAGTTAAACAAACAAAAAAATTATAAATGATTTCTATAACACCGATAGAATGGTAAAAGGTACTTACAGCAGAACGATAAAGATTTTAGTGTTGACGAAACATGTGAGGTTCCACTAATTTTGAAGTTCAGAAGCAACCCCTGAACGCTAGAACAGCTACTTATCTTCTCTTATTAATTTATAAAATATTTTTTAAGTTTTAAATTGAATCTTTACATAATCGATAAACATACTTTACATACATGATACCTCAATGATCAAGCTTTACCAGTACTTAGATAATCCTGTAAAAAATCTTTAATAGAATTTTCGTCATATTTTAATAGTTTTTGAGAAAAATCGAAAATAAATATAGTATAATGTTTTCAAACTGTATAGTATGAATAGATATTTAAAATGATTTTCGCGCTGTATTCTTCTCATTCAGTTACTTCTTAAACTTTTCACACCCGACTTGAACCAAAATAAAGAGGAAAGTCCATTCTATTGGCGTGCTTTTTAGGATTTGAGGAAAAAGTATTTTTCATGGAAAAAAATCTTACAAGAAAACAGAAAAATCGATTTATTTTAAAAAAATCCTAAAATATTAACTAAGCGTAATTCTGAAAAAAGATAAAATCATCCGGGTATTAATCCTAATTTGTTTTGCTGTTTGTTTCATTTTTATAAATGAATAACATCAGGAGACGAATAATTGGAAATCAATTTTCTTTGGATTTTTAGCTATTATTGGCTTCAAAAGAGGCTACTCCGTTCACTACATTTGCTAAAACCAAAGTTAATTCCACTCAGTGGTTGCAGAAACAAACCGCGAGGACACAGCGTTTCTTTTTCGCTCATTTTCCTTCTTTCTTACACAATTCTAACACCGCAATGAAATTTTATATTTCAGAGGATATTTTATATGCGTAAATGAAATAACATTAATTGTTAATTAATTAATATTAATCAATTAATTATTTAATGTACTATAGTTAGTAATTGTAAAAAAATCATTAAAAATTAATTAATAATACAAAAAAAAGAAACAAACAAACAAAAATATGATAAATGACAATAATTAAGTGGAGCATATAAACTGTCGAATAGACGGAGCGTTACATTTTCAATTACAAAACACCGGTTCTAATCCCGACTGGGTAAATTTCTTTTTAATAAAATGTTTAATATGTTTGATAAATAAATAATTTTCTATAAATATAATATGTATAAACAGAAATAATTTACAATTAAATACTAATATGGTATCTATAATGATTTACTTTTTAACATAAATATACATAAGCAGTTTAAACTATGACTATAAAATTAAGGAATAATTTTATGTAATTATTCTTTTTTATAAATTAATATAAAATATAATAAACAATAAATTATATTTATAAAAGAATTATTTATGTATTTATAAAATAAGTAATTGGTGCAATTTAATAAAAAGGATGATATTAAAGAAGCAAAATATATCAACACCGACCATAGCCGAATGGAAGGAGAGTTACATTTTCAATTACAAGACGACGCAACGATTTTAATCCCACCTGGATTATTTCTTTTTATTAATTAAAAATTAAATTAATTGCCCCTTAATTTTATAGTAATTGTTTAAATGTATATTTATGTTATTAAAAATAAAACTAAATGATTACACATAGCATATTAGCATTCAATTGTAAATTGTTCCTTTTTATACAATTATACAACAATTATTTATTTATAAAATATATTAAATATTTTATGTTTATTTATAAATATATTGAATATTTTATGTTTATTTATAAATATATTAAATATTTTTTTTATAAAGAAAACTTACTGTATATGGTAACAATGAAACATGAAAATGGAAATCTATCACCCCTTCCATTCGGCCATCCTGGCTGTTGATGTCGTTTGCGTCATTAATGAATATCATTTATCATTATCATTTATTAATCGACAAATATTAATATTAATTTATTGACTGGTTAATTTTGTTCGTTTTGGTGTTGAAACTCTATAACAAAGAGGGGAAATGAGTAGGATAGAGATGGATAATCATCCATCTCTTTCCTAGCAGTGGGAATCCCCACTGCTCAATGTGGGTGTATAATTTTAGCAAACGAGTTCACCTACATTACAGAAAATTATTTAAAGGTTATATCAAAAACGATGAATGCTCGTGCATAGTATAGGCCCTTAACATCATCAAGTTTTTTCTATTTTTTATTATTGTAGAGTAACTTTTGTTTGATTTATTGAACGGGTTGGTGCGACATCAAGTTGTGGAAAGTCTGGTACACAAAATGACAAAGGTTACTGTTAGGTTAAGTTAGTTTCAATATTTTTTATATTTTTATACAGTGTGTCCTCGAATGCGATTCACAAGAGGAAGCACTTTTGTATTACCGATTATATGAGAAAAAGTCATTATAAAAATTTTTGCTTGTCTTGAAACCATATAATAGAATTCCAATATGATTTATAATGTGAAAATTATTATTCTGAAGGAAAAAACAACTAAGTATTATATTTAGCTTTAAAATCGTGGTTCCATGCTTGAATTCATCCAGTAACACTCAAGTAGCAATATTAATGATGTTGAAAAATACCATTACCTTATTTCATTTTTTATATAATTTATTCAAGCAAGGATATGATTTTTTAGGAAATTATTAGATAGATAGATAGATAAACATTTATTCTGGTGCCAGTGGCGTTGAACTTTATCGTTTTTTTTCCTTACAAGATAATGTACTTCTTAGATTTCCTACTTTATTATTTAAATGATTATGTCACAGTTTTGCTCTTTTGAGTTGTTGAAAGAGTCGTTACCGACATATAAAAAGGCATACTTTGTTTTTATTAGTTACCAACAGTCCAAAATTTGTATGTCGTGTCAATTTAAATTCTGAACAGTCTGCATTTATTATTAACCTGTTATCATAGTACTTACCTAAAGACGTTGCGCTAAGATTTCCGACCTAAATCAACCAACAAATGTTACTAAGGTTTTCTAAAAACTGAAAATGATTATGTCACAGTTTTACTCTTTTGAGTTGTAGAAAGAGTCGTTACCGACATATAAAAAGGCATACTTTGCTTTTATTAGTTACCAACAGTCCAAAATTTGTATGTCGTGTCAATTAATTCTGAACAGTCTGCATTTATTATTAACCTGTTATCATAGTACTTACCTAAAGACGTTGCGCTAAGATTTCCGACCTAAATCAACCAACAAATGTTACTAAGGTTTTCTAAAAACTTCAGAAGCTAATTTTCAAACTTTGATCGTAGGTCACTGAAACATCGTGTATACTCCTGCAAATAGTTTTTAATATGGTAATATTTTAGGTCATTGGTCCTCCTAGGGGAACACGATATAAACAAAGAGCGAGATTGCGAAGAAGGATTAGATGAACCTGGTCTTGAGTACTGTTCAGATAAACCTCGCCTTATCGAAATAGAAGAAAAGATCGTTTATGATGATTACAACAAAAATTCTAAAATTGGAGATATAGCTTTGCTTAGATTAAAGGAAGAAGTGAAATACACTGGTATAACAATGAAAATTTAAAGGGTCTAATGCTTTACCTATTTTTTTTGTTCCCACTAGAATTCATCAAACCAATTTGCCTACCACTATCTGAAGAACTACGAAGTAAGGAACTTATAAGCAATAAACTAATTGCAGCCGGATGGGGCACAACAGAAAAAGGTTCAGCAAGCAACATAAAATTGAAGGTTGAGGTAAATCCTACTGTGTTGATTGTGTTGTACACTTTTTGCAATTTTGAGTATTTTTTCTTTTAAAACAGCTACCAGTAGTGCCCAAAAGTAATTGTTCCGCAGCCATTAAGGAGCATCTTAAATTAACAATAGTAGACTCTCAAATATGTGCTGGGGGAGAAAAGGGAAAAGATTCTTGTCAAGGGGACAGTGGTGGACCTCTGATGTATGTTGATCAACAAGTAGATAAAGAAAACTTTATTCTTTGTGGTGTGGTATCGTATGGACATAAATGTGGATTGGAGAATGTTCCAGGTGTGTACACCAATGTTGCAAAGTATGTTGAATGGATTGTCAAGAATTTAAAATCGTAATAATTTAATACAATACCTATTTACTTATATTCCTGAATTGATACTAACTCTGATATTAATGTAAGTTACTACTTTAATGTGTTACTTAGCAAGAATGTAAAACTAAATAAATAAGCTTAAAGATCACGTTATTTCTGGAAAATAATTATTTATATATGTATGGAGCTATGAAGCGCACTTTCTCGTCCCAATTACAGAGCTAAAGTATATCTTTACAAACTACGGGCGATAAAGTATTATCGTTCTGTAACACAGTAATATAAGTAGTACTTCATAGCTCTTCATAGTAATAAAATAAGTAGTACTTCATAGCTCTGTGCAGTAAAATGTGTTTGTTACTGTGTATACCGCTCGTAATTAAAAGCTGAGTCCCATTTGAGGCAGCAGGATTTTGCAATGAAGAATTTGGACACAATTATGGGTGTGTGTGTGCGTGTGTGTGTGAAGTTCTGGAAATAGAATGTTACAGTCGAGTAACACGTTACGGACAAGGCAACGAAGGAGCCGGGTCTGGAACATCGAAACGAGACTGTAAGACCATTTCCAGGACGTATATTTTTACGGTCAAAAACTGTAAGAGTTTTGTAAAGGCTAATATTTTAATATTACCTTATATTTAGGGTGTAAATAAATATCCTACACAAAAGAAACTCGGATATGGGGACACTCGGCGTCAGCGCAGTTTGAAAATTGTAACAAGAAGTAGTGTCATCTAAGTGTTTTCTAAAAGCTGAAAATTGATCACTAAGCAGTTTATGTAATAGAAAACTGGAAAACAGTCATCAAACAGTCGCTAGATGCAGTCATTACTTCTAGCGATCGCTGACTAGATTGGTTCTATCAAAATGAAGTCTGACGATTTTTTTTGAGAAACTATATTCAATAAATTAACACTGTACCAATTTCAGCTTTTTCAAATCACTTCTTTACATCGACCTCATTTTGAAGACATGCGATCACCGCATTGGTGCTATTGCAACGCGTTCGATCATTACGCTGACTGATGACTGCTTTCCAGTTTTCTATTACATAAACTGCTTAGTGATCAATTTTCAGCTTTTAGAAAACACTTAGATGACACTACTTATTGTTACAACTGTCAAACTGCGCTGACGGCTAGTGTCCTCATATCCAAGTTTATTTTGTGTAGGTTTATTTATACCCTAAATATAAGCTAATATTAAAATATTAGCCTTTACAAAACTCTTACACTTTTTGGTCGCCAGCTCTTGGGCTATTATATAGCACACTGCATTTATTTCGATGCTGGCAATGCTACAAAATGTTGTAAACCTTATCCTTAAGCACGCATATTAATTCGTCTATTTTCATTTTTGTTAAACGTCACCCCGCAATCTTTACTCAGAAATTCTCTTTTGGTCTAGAAAGTGATTCTTTCTTGTTGCCAGCAGTCAAATACTGCATCTCCATCTACACCATGCGACGTTTCTTAAAATTCTATTAAAGGGTTTACTTACACCGCTTCTTGCAGTCTTTTTGGGTACTTTTGTCAATCTCAAGATGCAAAGAAACGATGTGAGAAAACTTCCCTACAGAATTCCATGAAACTAGGCGCTTCACTCTAGCAATAGGAAACCACCACCTCAAAGAACAAAAGAAAATGCTGGACAAAGATTTCTGGGGCCCTTTAATTTAAAATATAAAAAAAGAATGCCCCACAAAATATATACTATAATGAACATAGGTATCTGATAATAGAGGATGGTTTATGGTTTATACATTAAATGATTGTATCTGTATACTAAAATGTGATGATCGGTTAAGAACTATCCTATCCATTTGTTTATATATTTTTTCATGTATATATTTTTTATATTCTAAATCAATGGACGGATCAATCTTTTGGTCTACATAGTAGCTGTTTTTTGTTGATAATGTAAAGAATTACTCTTGCACCTGCTGTATTCCAAGTTTCATAAAATCCTGCAGGGAAGTTTCCTCACACTGTCTCGAGATAGACAAAAGTTAGAAAATAACGGTGAAAATAACATGTTAAGAATATAACTTTTGATATGCTTTTATTTCTCCTTCAATTCAAATTTATTAACGATTTGCATTAAACAATCTTTGAAATTTAAAACCCCAAAAATCTTCTAGGTTTTCCACTAGCTTTGTGCATGTATCTTCTGGTGGATAATTTGAATGTATTCTTAAAGTCTTATAATCATAATATTTAGCTATGTTATCTAAACGTTTCCTCTGAAGAATATATGATACCCTCTCTTCATTAGGATCAAATGCTCCAACTTGAGTAATTTTCCTGGCCAATAAGGCATCCAGTACTAAGGTTATATAAATAATCATACTAGCTTTACATATTTCTCTTTCAAATATCAAAGTAGCCAATAACTTTACAAGAAGCGGTGTAAGCGCTTACAGAATTTTATTAAACGTAACATAGTGTGGATGGAGATGCAGCACTTCTGGCAACAAGAAAGAGACACTTTCTAGACCCGAAGATAATTTCGGAGTAAAGATTGCATAGTGACTTTTAACGAAAATAGACAGAAGTAGACGAATCAATATGCGTCGGGGTTCGTAGTAGTGTTATGACGTCATAGCATAACACTACCTCCCATTTACCAACCAAACCAACCAAAACCTCCTACTTTAATAATTTATTTTTCATTTTCCCCTTTACGAAAGTGTAACTTTCTATCTTGATAAGGCAACCGAAAGCGAAAGTAAAACATGCGAGGTGGTTGCTAGGTATGAAAAACTTTCGGTCCCTGGACAACGAAGTAAAACTGACCATTTTTTTTAAATATAATATTATAAGCTGGCTCTGTTGTCAACATTACCTTGGTAACAATACTGTTGTGTATACATTATTTTATTATAATCACTGAATCATCATTTCATTTATTTATTTGCGGTGGTTAATAAATGTCAAGGGGAGAATGAAAAGTTTAATACACGCTGCGAAAGTCCTTTTAGGTGCTCGGTGTTTTTAACTAACCTCGGCTACGATTACGCTTCGCCTCGACCAATCAAAAACACCTGGCACCTAAAAGTAAACTTTCGCAGCTTGTAATGTAAATAACTATACTTTTACGAAAGGTTGCATGCACCATCGTAAAGCGCTGCAGAAAAATGACAGTAAACAACTCCGCTATGGTACATCGTCTCGACCTCGAGCTTAAAAATTGATGGAAGTTTGCACTTAAGGTAAGGTAACTCTTTTTGTCCAAATTAACAAAGTGGAAAGCAATTAAAGGGTTGATAGCACAATAGCTATTTTATTAAAAGCGAAAAGTGATAGATTGCCGATCGAGAGAGACTTCCGAGCTCGGTAATAACACTTTCCAAATATAATAATAGTAGGAGTAATAATTTCGTTTAAAACAATTATTAGTACACGTTTTTCATTTATTATACTTGTTGCATTTACTTATAAAACTAAGAAAATAAATTAATAAATATCCATGATATTGAAGGAAAACTAATTTTAAATGTGAGCTTTCTCTTGCGTATTCAATTAAAACCAGTTAATTTTAATTAAAACCTATATTTACTATAGTTGCTCTTTCCACATAGAATAAGATTTTTACAATAAATAATGAGGAAATTAATACTAAGAGAGCTTCCGGCAGTAGCACTTTCAATAACCTATTGCAAATAAAAATGCAGAAGTCAGAAGCTCTGTATCATAATCTAAATATTAAAAGTTTAAACAAAAATTTAGATCAATTGAAAGAATTGATCAATTAGCCAAATTAAAAAAAATTAAAGAAGACTTTCACTGTATTGCTTTTTCTGAGACATGGATAATAGATAGTCTAGATCAATAAACATTGAAGATTACAATATAATTTATAACCAGGGTACTATTGATTTCATAATGATCTAGGACAACAAGGCTAATATGATGTTATTTTGTTAGTCTTTTTTTTTATATAAAGAATAGCATCATATTAGTCTTGCTAACAATAACACATAATAGTATACTTGTCAAATATCAAGAGTATCTTTTTTATGTATTGGTTGTCTCACATGTTATAAATTTCAGCAATATTGATACAGTAATGATGTATGACATTCGCGTATGTCAGACGTCGTGTTGATTGTTTGGTTGTTTTTAGAGCAGAGAGCCTACATTTAATTTTGCTTTAAATTTGGCAAAAAATCCAAGTCCGTTGAAATGATACGTACCGCTTTTGGAGATGCTTGTATGTCATGTTTACGTGTGGTTGAATTGATTTAAGGTAGAAAATCAGTTAACTTTACAATCGTACAAGTTGATGAAAATTGGATATGTTGTTAATAAAAGTTTGAGGAATTGATTGCCAGCGAGAAAAAAAATTCTACCGTCTAGAACGTGAGAAAGTAATTAAAGAAATGCGACATTTTTCCAATAGAATATTGAATTCTAATGGCCGACAATGTCTGAGGCACAAACATATTAAAATTATACCGTCTTACCAACCGTACATCGTCATGGAAAATCGTGGAATAATAATTGAATATTTTTTGATTAGATGTCCGTGAAAAGCAACATCTTTTACCACCTATGAGTTTAGATATTGTATTTATAAAATTAAAACTTCCGGATGAACAAAATACACTACGAGTAAGTGCGCATGCGCACGAGTAGCTAACCAAGATATGGCAACAACGCCGTCAGCTGTTCCACGTGTGGTTTGAGCTGAGCTAACCTCGAACCGCATACCATGTGTAAACGAGCCGACCGCGTTGCCACATTTCGTGGAGTGTCCGAGCGCGCAAGTCAAAGACAAGACCAATATTTCTATACATTTGTCAATAAATTATTAGAACAAGCAATTTTTTAATAATAGTGGAAATTTAAAATTATAAGGTAATTTTTCCTGCGGAATCTAAATTTAATCAAAAAAGCTTTAATACGGATGCTTATTTGAATGGGGATGTCACTGATTTTCTACCTTAAAGGGGGTCATCTTGATCAAACACGACGAAATTTCCGTTCGCATAGCAACGTCGATGAAGTGAACGAATTGGTCTTGGAGAATCGCCGATTGACTGTCAGAGAAATTGCTAAATGGTTTTGCAAACATATCTGGTCTAGTGATCCAAATTACTAAAATTGTTATTAATTATTAAACACCTAAAATGTTTTATTAAGTTCCACCATATTTATTGTTGTAACCCTAAAGTGGGTATTCCACACGATGTTTTGCCACGTGGGAAGATGTTCAGTTTTCCCAGCAAGGAAGCAGCCGGGGAAGATTTTTAATAAATTTGCTATTCCACATGAATTGTTTTAGCCGTATTTTCTCTCCCATTTTCCTACAGCTCTTATTATTATTTTTATAATATTTTGTTTAGTAGGAGTATCCGCCTTAGTGAGTAGTAACAGCATGGACCATCATTTAATGTTTCTATTTTTATAATCACTACCCTTGACTTTCCACAAGCACAGAAAGTCTTTATAAATTTCGATTACTTAAGTTATAAAATTTTTAGAATAACGTGAATCACACATCTTAATTATTATTAGTTTATTTATCAACTCGAATAAATAGATCTGTAAATATATTTAAAAACCAATAACTTCTTTATAAACTAATATAAACTGTAATGTAACCAACAATTCGTTAAATATCTTTGATGGCTTCAAATGCGCATGCGCAAAAGCATAAGACTCGCGGGGAAGATATTCCTTGCTATTCCACATGAAAGTTTTTGGAAACCGCGCGGTATTATCGGTCACGACCGATTCGCACGGGAATCCCCATCCTGGCCTGATGCTGGGGAAAACCATCAGTTTTTTGCTATTACACACGATAGTTTCCCCGCCGTTTTGTCCTAAACGGGGTAGCTGCGTGGCAAAACATCGTGTGGAATACCCACTTAAGTACCTACCTATTTCCGTAGATATGTAATCAAATAGAATAATAACGAATAATAAAAGTTACTCCTAATCAATACTTTATGTTTTTCATTCATACTTTCTAATTTACTTACAAAACTGCAATGTATATCTAGTTATCTTCGTCTAAGAAACTAACTATTGACTAACGTCTGTTAACTAACTTCTAACTATGTGTAGCAGCCTAGAGATTATTTAGAAAAAAAATGCGGTCAAAATAAAGTAAAATGTATACTACTGAATTAAATTAGCGGAAATTAGATTTAATAGCAACAAAAAATAGCCATAATTGTTAGCTTTTGGCTATTACTAATGGTTTTAAGATTAATTCAGACTCTTTTAAAGAGCAAATTTAAAAGTATTAGGAAGTCGCTATAATATACACACACAAAAGTAGCAAAACGAGTTCATTTTTAGAAATTAGTGGAACACCGCAACCATTAAACCTACATGACATGTAGGTATATGTAAAATGGAATCACGCTTATATTTTAAACATTTAACTTTTTTCTTAAGAATTTTGTAATATGTTAATAGAAATTGTATATCGTTTTAGTAGAAGTAAAAGTGTTACTTTTGTGGCGAGTCTGTAAAGTTTAACGAATAAGCATGCGAGTCTGGCAACTACAGACCATCAGCCACACAATAGTATTTTACGTTATTAGCAAGGTAAACCTGTTTTTACTGGCGATAGAAGGATGACCGGCGAGCATACAGGCGAGCCTGTCACCTTCTTGAGTCAGTAAAAACAGTTACCTTGCGTATAATGTACAATATTTTATTTGATATTCATTCGTAAACAACACACAACATTTATTGTATCTATAAAACCTGGTCTTGTGACATTTTTTAAATAATTTTATGAGAAGTGGAAGTGTGCGTAGACGTAGATGTTATTTTATTAGGCCAATTGATCTATAAATGTCATATTCTACTAACTTGTAAAACTTTTACAAGTCAGTAGCTCGTAAACGTAATGTTTCGTTGTTTGTGTTGGGTTATGTTAAATGACGTTTACGAGTGAGTAACAAATAAACTATTTTTTTACACTTTTGACAATACCACATGGTGGCGTGGGCGGAGAAGACCACACGGCGCTCACCCATAGAACTGGCCCGGCCTCTCCTAACCCAGGCTTGTCTGGGTAACAGTTACTTAGTAAACGAGACTAGGCTTCCAGGTTAGAAATGTGTTGGAGAGATACACGCAAGTGTTCTCGACGATTACTCATAAACGTTGCAGGTGAAGCTCTGCTAACATGAGTACCGGTGTGGGTGGATTATATTCTCACAAACGGTTCTTAAGACGCCTGCGAATAACCGCTACGAAGCCGAATCTTAGGAGGAGAATCAAAGTGAGATTCATCCCGATCAAAAGTGGTAAATTCTGGCCAATGGGAAACCGCATACCATCAGGTAGTTGCGTTCTGGAACCTATCCGAATCACCCTATGACTTGTCTTCAGCAAGTCCAGTGACCTGAAAAACACTTAAGGATGCGAAGCGATTACTTACAGCCTCTCACGCTCAAGACAACTTTACACTGAAACGGGAGAGCTAGTATAAGATGGATAGTAACCTCACACCCACCATTGTGTACTGGTAGCATGCCTATCTTAATTCATGTTTTCAGACCGGAAGTAAACACCCGGAAGTTCAAACAAACTAACAAACATCAAATACAGTAGTATCAAATAAGGCCTATTTTAGAAAATCAGGTGATAGGCTATGAGATAGAAGAATGAGCAAAAGCAAACATTCACACAACAATACCACATGCTAATTCTTCGTCAAACTTTGAAAATAGATTAAACGTAAAAAATGAATATTGTTTTAAACCCAAAAAGAATTACAACGTAAGCTGAATTACGGATCTTCTTCTAGATTACACAGTTTTATTACTGCTTTAATAAAAACATGGGCCAAGACGTCAGTGTGTTTTAAAAATTGGATAATACCCATTTATGGGCGCGTTATCGCCGCCAGTGTTAATAATAGGAAGCTTCAGAAACTATCAACACCTAAAGATGGCGCTACGGTCCGCAAAACGGAATTAATTTCTTTAAAACTGAAATTGAAAAATGTAAATAGAAACATTATTTGATCGCACCACAGTTCTCTGCTCACAGTGTTGCCAGACATGCGTGAACTTTCAAAATATTCAAATTTCAAAGTTTTACTGAAACTTTTTATTTTTAAATGCCAAGGAATAATTTAAGGTAGTAGAAATCAAAAAGGGGAATATAAGACTGCTAAATATCTTTTTATACTTGCGTGTCCTAATGAACTCCATTAGGACACGCATTTGCGTGTCCTAATGAGATTTATTAGAGTACTGGAAACAGTAAAATTTTGTTTTTTAAAGTTGGTAGCACCTAACAGCTGTTCTTAAATGTCAAACTTATTATATTTAAAAGTGCGGTTATGTTGTTATGTGATAAAATGCCAAACTTTTAAAATATAAAATAAACATACACAAAATAAATTAATTAAATTAAAAATTATTTAATAAATTCACAAATTATTCTTTATACATCTTTTGTATTAAAAGTACAGTTATTATACACTTTGATTGTAACAGCAGAAGTGTCCTGGGCATTAATCTTAAATGAAGGTAAATTTTGCCCCTCAACAATGTTTTGTTGACTCGTTATTGGGTTGCTGCTAAAAGTGTGTGATTATTCATGTAAAAATGAAGCAGTGGGAGACTGGTCAATTACCTTGAGCCGTTGAAGTGGAAGTACATGGCTTATTAGATAGCAATTCAGCTACCTCCATTTTTTTTAACTGAAGCATCAATACAGCCCTCAGCCACAGCTGAAGACTTCCAACCTCCATGCCGTTTTATAGTTATTAAATCTCCACCTTTGTTTGCCAATTGGGAAGCACTTGAACGTCGAAAGCAATGACCTGTAAAAAGCTTCGGGTTGGCTAAATGCAAATAAGTGGCAATAATAAAAGGAACTTTTCCCATGGTGTTTATACCGATAGGAGTAGAAATACATTTTCCATTGCGGTAGGTTATAAAAAACCGCCTGTGGTTTATTTTCTTAGGCCTTAGGCTCAAATATTGCTTAATTAAATCAATCCACAGTTTCTGTGTAATTAAGAATTCTCTTCGAACTTTATTTTTTGTTTTTGTTACAGTCACAGTGAACACATCATCTTTGACCACAATATCGTCTAATAACATGTTGGTCAATTCATCTCTTCGGCAGGCACCACAGAATCCCATTATTAACGCAACCTTAAATAATAATTGAAATATATTAAAAATTGAAAGTATTTAGCACAAAATTTTACTTACTTTCATAGCTAAATGTTGGTCATTTTCTGCAGTTGTTATAAATCTATCAATATGGTTAAATTCCAATATTTTAATAAGATTAAGATTAATTAAGATAAGTTAATTCTTTTTTTCGTTGACCGTTTGTTAATGTCAATATTAATGAATGATTTTTTCTAAAAAAGGATGTATTAATGGACGTCATTAATACACTCTTTTTTATTAAGTAACTGTTTTGTGAAAAAAGGATGCATTAATGGACCTCATTAATACACTCTTTTTCATTAATAAACCCGTTTGTGATTTTGACGTTTTGATGATGTTTTACTTTGGGCAACCAGATATACGCACAAGTTTGGATTCGGTATTATTTGAAATTTTCTATCTTAAAATCGAAGAATTTTACGGTCAACGAAAAACTGTTGTAATCAATTCGTTTGTTAATGAGCAACTAATGATCTCAACTATTAAAGGCACTCACTCCCTATCGCTCGTTCGTGCTTTAAACAGTTTCGATCATTAATCGCTTTCATTAACAAACTAATTTATTAAATAACTATTAATAAGATGGAGGGAGAGAATATCTGACCATTTTACCTTCTTGTCACAGAAACTAAATTAATTTTATAAAAACAAAACAATTTAAATAACAAATGCTGAAGTTGAATTTTCAGTGTAGCCAACTGTCAAAAGTACTTAACAAAATTTCACTAACAAATCTTATTTAAAACTAATTTATTTTTTAATAATTAACGAAATAACGACGCAAGTATAAAAAATAGTATAAAGTATTCGTTTCATAAGGCGTTTTAGCGCACTTGTCCGTTAGAAAACTCGCTTCGCGGGTCGTTTTCTAATCTCGGACGCGTGCGCTAAAAACGCGTCTTATGAAACTAATACTTTAATATACTATTAAAAATATCAGTTGTAATATCTGTAAAAATATCAAATTCATCTTGCTGGTTTTAAGAAAAAGAAAAGTATTACTGTATTAAATTATTGAAAATGTATATTCGTTTTAAGAAATTAATCACGACTAATTAAGAGTGAAATAGTTTATTCAAAAATTAACCGTCACATGCTCTTAAATAAAGAAAAACAACATTTACTTAAGGAATTTATTAAATAATAGTTAAGTGATTAGGAAAGTTAAATTACTTTTAAATGTCCCGCGAATATTACCACCCAACGCTTCCTGGTGCAGAAAGCGTTCCACTAAAATGACTGATTTTCGTGCTGCCATATAGTGGAGTAACCTTACGTTTTTATCTCGGAACCGGTCCAAACTACTTTGATTTGAATAATTTTTTTTTAAAGTCTTGTAAATATAAAATACTAAAACCTTTACAAATTAGAAATTGAAGCTCAGAACGGGAAATGTGGTGACACTCGAATAACCTAAAACCATAACCAAGTGGTCTTGCACCGGTTGCGCGACCATCTCAGAACAGGATAATTTTTGGTGTGTTATCACATCTATGTATTGGTAGTTCGAAGCCATTATTAATTTATTTTTATTCCTTTTGGTTTAAATACGGCAGCCATATTTGTTTCGTGGTGCACAACGTTTCTTGCAGTTTTCTATGTAAACGAAAACCTTGATATCTCAAGAACAATTGGTCGTAGAAAGTCGCGGTAAAACCATTGGATTGTTCACATTTCGAACTACATTTGTTGTTCTAAACATAAATTTTGTAAGATGTTTCCTTATGGGCGCAAATTAACTTCGAAGTTTAACGCTTTTTTTGCAAAATTTCTGCTTTTTAGAGTGTCATATTTCCAGACAATGGTGAAATATCAGCGCTCATTCGTTTTAAAAAAGTACACAGTTAAGGCTATATTATGTTTAAAATATTTCAAATCTGAAACTACACCATTTTGCTATTTATGGGCTTTTGAGATTCTCGTTTTCTTCATTTTTGAGCAACTTTGAACCTCAACATCTCTTCTGGTCATGGATGGATTTTCTTTATATTACGTGCATATGAAGCAGCGTATGATGGCAAACTGTGGTAAAAATTTTAGCTTTGTTCTTATCGTGAGGACAGAGTTATACTCAGTTGAAAACTATAAATGTATACCATTCCCACTAGTATTTTTCTTCATTTTTGAGCAACTTTGGACCTCAATATCTCTAATGGGCATAAACAGATTTTTTTATATTATGTGGATATGAAGCAGTATATGATGGTAAACTATGGTGAAAATGGTAACTTTGATACTAGCTTGAGAACAGAGTTATGATCATGTTAGCTGTCATTCAATTTACACGGGTTGAGAGGGAAATCGGCTACGGAAGAAAATACAAAGAAAAAGCACCATTGTTTTATTAATAACTTTAGTTATTACTGCAAGGACTTTTATCAATAGCATATAACTATATATAATAATAGTAATAATAATACTTTTACTTTCCCAAACCAATATTAGCACCAGAATAAAGTACATTTACTCAGTAATACCGTGAGATCATTTAAATTTAAAATTAAAGTAGGCGGGAATTTTTTTATACGTTTGGCGATCCTGCCAATTGACTCGCTGTGTAAATTAGAGGTTATGCAATTTTATGTTCTAGATTAAACATTTTGGAGCGTCACTTTGACAATTCAAATCAAACTGTGAAGTGAACAGTTAGTGTTGCCAATCTAATTTAAAAATCACAGCCAACTTTAATTATAAATTCAAATGATCTCGTGGTACTAATGGAAATGGAATACATTTACAGTTTTCAACTGAGCATAACTCTGTCCTCACGATAATAACCAAGTTAAAATTTTTACCACAGTTTGCCATCATATGCTGCTTCATATGCACGTAATACAAAGAAAATCCATCCATGACCATAAGAGATGTTGAGGTCCAAAGTTGTTCAAAAATGAAGAAAACGAGAATTTCAAAAGCCCATAAATACCAAAATAATGAAGTTTCAAATTTGAAATATATTAAACATAAACTATCCTTAACTGTTTACTTTTTAAAAAGAATGAGCGCTGATACTTCACCATTGTCTGGAAATATGACACTCTAAAAAGCAGAAATTTTGCAAAAAAAGCGTTAAACTTCGAAGTTAATTTGCGCCCATAAGGAAACATCTTACAAAATTTATGTTAAGAACAACAAATGTAGTTCGAAATGTGAACAATCCAATGGTTTTTACCGCGACTTTCTACGACCAATTGTTCTTGAGATATCAAGGTTTTCGTTTACATAGAAAACTGCAAGAAACGTTGTGCACCACGAAACAAATATGGCTGCCGTATTTAAACCAAAAGGAATAAAAATAAATTAATAATGGCTTCGAACTACCAATACATAGATGTGATAACACACCAAAAATTATCCTGTTCTGAGATGGTCGAGCAACCGGTGCAAGACCACTTGGTTATGGTTTTAGGTTATTCGAGTTTCACCACATTTCCCGTTCTGAGCGTCAATTTCTAATTTGTAAAGGTTTTAGTATTTTATATTTACAAGACTTTAAAAAAAATTATTCAAATCGAAGTAGTTTGGACCAGTTCCGAAATAACGCTCTTTTTTTGCTTAGCTTTTTTTGCTCTTTTTTTGAGCAACCGGTGCAAGACCACTTGGTTATGGTTTTAGGGTATTCGAGTTTCACCACATTTCCCGTTCTGAGCGTCAATTTCTAATTTGTAAAGGTTTTAGTATTTTATATTTACAAGACTTTAAAAAAAAATTATTCAAATCGAAGTAGTTTGGACCAGTTCCGAAATAACGCTCTTTTTTTGCTTAGCGTTACTCCACTAATATTTAAATTTCGACGCCGTGTACATCTATTTTATTTCAATCAATACTAAGTAAGCAAGCAAAAACATTTATCCATTGTCATAGATTTTGCTATTAAACAGTGTTATAATCAGATGTATTATGTTTAGTTTGGTTATTTTTTAGAAAACGATAATTCTACAAAATTGGCGATGTTCGACTACGATTATAAAGTTTATTTTAGATATCTACTCCTTACAAACTATGATCCACACTACCTTAACAGTTTAGCAGACGACATCAAACGTTATATTATATTTTCGCTAATATTTTGCGCCAATAACATCCTCTTAACAGAATAACTCCCAGTACATTAATTATCCAAATTTATTCAAAGTGACCCAAACCCCACACCTTAATTGCCTTTTGTCAAACACCACAAAAAACTTTTGAAACACTTTAACGTTGCTGCTAGAAAAACAGAGGACAGCTATTGTTAAACTCTGAACTTTCTTTGTTAAATAAATCTTTAAACAGTACAATCATTCCCACTTTTTATTATTAAAGTTTTATTTTTTTATTACAATTATTATACTGATCGATTAAATTATTGACAGAACGAATTCGAATCTCGTATTTGTTGGTTGGTTTAAAAAAAAGTGGACGTTTATTTCGTCCTTAGCAGAGCTAAAGGTTATTAAAATCTAATGTTTATTATCAATTCTTGACACAAAATGCACGCAAATTCTATTAATACTAATAGGCGAAATAATTCCACACAAAACGGACTCAAGGATTTTTTTACAATTCAAAGGACCAGATTTCAACACTACATTACTTATTGCTTGTCACATCTCATTAAAATGACTAAAGAAATATACGGTAAACCTTAATTTTTCACTTGAATATTTTAATTGTTAACACGATACAATAAGGTTACTAAACCACCGGAACACTAAAAAAATCTCAGAAGGTTTTGCTTTCTGGACTTACCCGAGCAACCAGAACGGAGTCCGGACCCTGCTTCCGTTGAGGTCGTGAGCGCTACCCATACTGAAAAATCATTATTCCGGGGCCGAAGATATTCAGAAGGTCTAGTAAACCATAAGTTAGGTCTGACATCATTTTAATCCATGATAAGATTGAACCAAATTTCCTCTTATATTTTTTATCGAAAGATGCAGGTAAATTGGGAGATTTCGTGAGAAAGGCAGACTTGATCAAAATGAATCTCAATCCTTAGTGTAGTTATGGTTCTTAAAATATAAAGTATAGTTCCGAATGCAAATATATCCTGTTGTGAAAATTTAATATCTAAAAGATTTTTCCAGATAAACCAACTATTTTCTTGAAAATGGTTTATGATATACTAAACTACAATAAACGGAGTGGTCTGAATACGTGGCTAAAAGGGGAACTTAATACATGTGGGTTGTTTATGGTCTTACCTTCTAAGACTAGGAGATACAAGGATTTACAACGTCTAGCAAGAGCGGTTGTACTCCAATAAGAGGCGTATACAGTTAAACAAATTCTGGAGTTGTGCCCTTATTTATTTAAATAATTTTATAATGAACACAGCGTGGTGATATTGGGGTCCATGACAACTCGATAATGTTTTAAAAAATATTTAAAGACTTTTATTTCACAATCTTCGCCATTTTAAAAGTAATTTAACGGTGTCTCCTAACCAAGCATAGTATTTGACTAATCGTCAATACGTATTTTGGTAACGATGTTACCTTTTTCTCGGTAAAAACCTGTCTTTTTGCCGTTTCTTTCTGAGAAAAAGGTAACATCGTTACCGAAATACGTATTGGCAATTAGTCAAATACAATGTGTGGTTAGGAGACACCGTTAAATTATAGTGACATGTTTTTGTATTAATAATGTACTGTAAGTTTTGTAAGTAGGCATTAAATATAAGTCAAACCTTATATGTGTTAAGAGTAAGACGAACACAAGCAACTTTTCAATAAACCATTAAATATATTTATGCTAGTTTTCACACAAAATGAAGATGTTAATAAGAGTTTTACAACCAATTAATAAACCTAAGTTGGCACCTCAATGTAAAAGATGGCTTATGGGCATACGTAAAAATACTATGTCAAAGAACCACGTTGTGTCAAATGTACTGGTAAGAATCTCATTAAAAAGTGTACAAAACCAAACAGTGCAATACCGAAATGCGTCCATTATGATGAAAATCGTCCTACAAGTTATCGAGAATATATGACCAAAAACACGCATTATAGAAAAGCTTGAATCTTGAAGACTAGAAACTTAAATCTTGGATTTAAAAAAAAATAAGAAAAAATATTATCATAGGGAGAGGGGGGGGGGACTTACCTATTGGGGTTCCAAACTGATTACCACTAAAAGAAAACAACTCATTGAAGCAGTTGGAGAACTTGGATGCAGTACTTTATTTACAGGGAAACCTATCTACTGGCCAACTGACCCAGATAAGATACCAAATCTCATAGATATCTGTAAACTGTTCATGCATTGAAGAAGGTTGGAACATAAATTCGAAGCATACGTCAATAGGTTTAACATTAAGTGAAAACATTATTATGAGGGGGGAAGAATCCGACAGACTGATTGGACGATTTTCGATTTTTGGACGAAGTGTTGAAGAAAAGATCAATCTTTCGGTTTCTCTAAGAAACGAACCACAACTAGATGAAGAAGCTGAGATGTTTTTAAATAATATCCAGCAAGCGGCTTGGATAAACACTCCTGTTAACATACATAGAAACATAGAATAACAAGAAATAACTACCCGAAAGAGATTAAAGACTTAATCGCAGAAAAAAGAAAATTAAGATGTAAATGGCAAGAACCTAGAGCCCCTCAAGATCAAACACGTCTAAGTAGTGCTAGTCAGCAAGACAAATTCAGTGAGTATGGAATGAATTAATTGAAGCTTACCTAAGAAAACTAACGGCTGACAATCCTCCTAACTATTTTCTTTCGAAAGCTACAAAAAGACTGAAAAGGCAAATAACCCAAATTCCTCCGATAAGTCAGGAAGATGGAAATTGGGCAAGAAATAACAAACAAAAAGCAAATAGTTTTGCGATTCGTTTTGAAAAAACATTTCAGCCAAATGAAGAACAAGATGTACCTAAGGAATTAATGGCTGAAATCAAAGACAACACCAATCCGAAAAAAACTACAGGGTTCGATTTAATAACTGGTGAAGTGTTAGAGCTGTGAAGAGTGAAATGTTAATCATTGCAGAGACAAATTCAATTCCGCCTCATCAATTTGAATTCAAGAAGAATGTCTGTTTTACATGTTCCTTTTTGTGGTTGAGGTATTCGATAAGGAATGGGCATGAAGGTCTAAATTATAAACTAAAACTATTCTTGTCAAAGTAATTACCTCAAATATTGGTGTCTTACATTTCTGACAGATACTTCATGATCAAGCAGGTATGTCCTTATTCTGAATTAGAGGAAATTAAAGCAGGATGCCGCAAGGAAGTGTACTAGGACCGATCTTGTATCTCTTGTACACTTGTGACATTCCAGCATTAGAAAACAACACCATCGCTACTTTTACTGACGACACAGCTATATTAGCAGTAGGAAAACCAATTCAGAAGCCACAGGAAGATTACAAACAGCTATTGATCAAGTTTACCGCTAGACAAGAAGATGGAGTATAAAATTGAATGAATCCAAATCAATTCATGTAAACTTTACGAATTATGAGAAAAGCGATTACCATTCAATTTGAGTAGGTACATTTATATTAATTATATGTACAGTAGTGGTCAAAAAGATATGATCAGAGACAATTTTGAGCATAACTCGTAGTGACGTAAGTCCAACTGCCAATTATTCATACAGAAATGATAAAAGTATTAAAGAATATATACCGAGTTAAGCAAATGTTCACGAATTTACAATGTGTGTTATAATTTAAAATGTATTAGAACGCTCGTAATAACTTAACAAAATAATAAATAAAATATTGTGATCAACATTCGTGTACTTTCACAAATTAACTACTACTTAGTAGCAAAGCCCTTGGCATCTTCTTGGCATTGAATCCAATAAAGTTACAATAACTGGGTGTACAGAATGTTGTCTGTTATAGCATTGAACGTGAAACGCCATAAAACGTACTTTTTATATTAGTAGCACTGTATTTATGTTTTTTTATGTTAACTTATAGTAGCTGTAACCTAAGATAACCTTTATTTAGTGTTTTATTAACCTTATTTCCATTTGACCTTTTCTCATACGACGGCTATTAATTGGCATAATGTGTTGCCTATATGAAAACATTCAGGGGGTAGATAAAAGATATACTCCTATTTATTTGCATTTTTGAAAAAAAGGTAAGTCAGATTGCTCTGAAAGTTTGCTGAAAGATAATTTTCGATGTGTAAATCACAAGTGTCAATATACACAACTCCCAAAAATTACAGTTTTCGAATTACAGCAGTTTGGAGTTAACAATTTTTAAGTTGCACCCTGCAGAATCCTTATGAAAAATGGCTCACGGCCAAAGTTTTTGAAATTTTGGTAAATGATAGTCCCTAATGTGTAGATCAAAAGTATCAACGGGCACAAACTCCAAAGTTTTCTTAGTTATAGTTTTCAAGTAAAAGTGGTCAACTTCAAATGGCTGTAATACAAAAACTATAATTTTTGGGCTGTGTGCCCGTTGACACTTTTGATCTACACATCAAAAACTATCTTTCAGCAAAAGTTTCAGAGGAAAATGGTGAAAGCCACTTTCCATAAAGATTCTCCATGGTCCTTTCTCTATAGTTTCCTATACGTCGGGTACACCAAATAAAGCTGCACTTTCTGTGGTGATAGTTGATACCAAAAGGTAACTTTCCAGGTAGGGAGCCACTTGGAAATCCGTGTAGAACACCAAAACGGCGGTCATTAAAGATGGCCGCCATTAGCCGCCGTATTGACGCACTGAATTCTTTTTTATCGCGTCTCCTAATAGTCCGATTTCGATTTTCTTGTTTTTGTTTGAAAGCTCTTGTGAAGAGGACACTTTTTGTCTCCCATACATTTATCTTTACACCTTTAATTCTGACTTCTAGTGCTAAACTTGGAGATACTTCTCCTGGCCGAAGAAGTTAGCATCTTGGTTTTCAAGATTTCTTGACTTCGCAAACCCTTTTGAGAAAAACTGATGTGATCTTGTGGTTCGGAACATAAAGGTTATAATGGATCAAGAGCTGCTAAAAGCTTTGGTTGGTGCTGAAGATCCTTACAACTGTACAACAACTATGTGGAAAACCATTTGAGTAACGAGGAAAAAGTGAGTGTATTTGTTACTCTGAAACAAACTCGGACTAAGTTCTTTGGCTTTGCTCAAAAAAAGATTTCCTCCGCAACAATTTATAACTTGAGAAATGATATTGAGCTTTCCTCTGGGCCTTTCATTGTAAGTCAAAACAGACACTTGGATTCGGTTTTTAGAATATGAGAATACCAATGCCCCACCTTTGCTTTCATACAATGGTGTTCTGCGATCATGTCAGAAATCTTAGCTACTTAAAATCCTGGAAAAAACCGTTGACCCACCACAATTCAAATGATATTGAGATACAATAACTTACGATGAAGAAGCACTAGCACATGCCCTTGCACCCAAAACATTACGTACTTTTGGAGAATACTGTGATACGGAATTCAAGAACAGAATTTTGAATGATCCTGAAAAGTTCCATGAAAACAGGATACACATTTCTTGGGATACTAACTCAAAAACTTGCCTGAAGAAACGTTGAGAGATAAAAGAGGCGTTGGTCTTTATTGCCAAGTAGCTCAAGGAAATATACTACCAAGAAATTGGAATGACTTCTTGCACTGCGATCAGAATTCTTCAAGTTTCTCGGAGAACATGCATTTTTAAAGTTGGATTGGGCTCTCTCATCAATGCTGAGATTGATTGATGATGAAACCTCAATTGATGGAGTACGATGCAGGCAACAGGAAAAAGCAGATGGCAGGACTTTCTCCGCGCTAATGGAGCAAACAATAATAATTATTTGCACAGTAGATACTGATGTAATTGTTTTGGCAATCTCTTTCTTTCGCATTCTCAAAACTGCGGGACTTTAGGAGACGTGGATTCTCTTTGGTGCTGGAAAGGGACAGAGATACATCATGAGTAGTAATGTCATGTCTGAAAGTATGGGTGAAGATAAAGCTGTTGCAATGAGAGGATTCTATACATTCGCTGGTCAGATGTAACGTCATCATTTGCAAATGAAAGGGGACCAGACTGGCTGGAAAGTATTCATGGGAAATTATTTTCTGAAGCTGATGAAGCCTTCCAAGCTATCTCTACCACAACAATTTATATCTGACAACACTTCTCAAGTTCTGGAGAAGTTTACTGTTTTGCTTTACTACAAAGACGCAGAAGACTTCTCAGTCAATCATATTAGAGAGCTTCTCTTTACTTCAAAAAGTCGCAGTCTACAAAGTCTGCTCCCAACAAAAGAGGCACTAAAGCATCATTGTCTTCGTTCAGCATGGCAGTAGGGCAAGTTTGAGGTGGTGCGTGCTCAGTGATGGACGCCGGTCTGGTCTTCTGTTCCTTCTATTGTGGCAGCCTGCAGAGATTGGTTAAGTGTAGTTGCTCCGGATGCCCTACACGATGCTCCTGTTTAAAGGCCAAGGTTCCATACACGATACTTTGCACGAACTGCATCGGGGGTCGACAATGCAGCAATAAATACAATAAAAGGTACCTATGCGTTTAATTGATTATTTTTAAATTCAGAATTTCAAGATCATAATATTGCTTTGTTGATCCAATGCCTTAATATAATAATAATATATAATAATTATTTTGTTCCAGGGATGAATTGGAAGATAAAGAAGATCATTGCGTGATATAGAGTCATAAGAGCTGTATAGAAGCGGTTAATTTACACAACTATTTCTTAACATTTAGTCGTTTTGTGTTTGTAAACATTTGTTTCCTTAATGTAATAAATGTTTTCAAAATAATTAAAATCACTGTTGTTTATGAAAACAAGTTTTTCTTGACATATACGAAACTCTATATACATAAACCCTTTTTTGTAGTTAAAGAAAGGAATATTGAACAATTAAAAACAATGAAATTCGTGAGAATAGTGAAATTATCGAGTTTTTGAGAATTGTGCAGAACCCTTAAGATGCAGAGATAAATGTAAGGAGACAAAAAAGTGTCGTCTTCACAATAGCTTTCAAACAAAAAAAAAGAAAATCGAAATCGGGCCATTAGGGGCCGAGATACAAAAAAAATTAGTGCGCCAATCTTTAATGGCCGCCATTTTGGAGTTTCATACGGATTGTAAAGTAGCTCCCTATATGGAAAGTTATCTTTTGACATCAACTATGACCATAGAAAATGGCACATTCCAATCAAAAAGTGTAGCTTTTTGGCTGTTTTAGCCATGTACCCGACGTACTAATAATGAGCTTTTTGTTAAAAATAAGAAATCTTACACAAAATCGACAAGTTGTACTAGAAAACTTCTGTTTTTCCAACAATAGTTCAAACGGGTTTTTTCTAAATGTCTAACAAAGTCGATAGATGCCTGCCAGTCATTTATAAACAAAGAATAATAAAATAAGCTCGGCCCTACCCCATGTGTCACCCGGTATAAGTTAAATTCTGAAAGTTAACTTTGGGAATTATCTCTCAGTTAAATTCTTCAGGAGACGAGTTTCCAACACTTTTTCTTATCAGGTTATTGACGACATTCAAAATGTTAATGAAACGACACCGTCAAACACGTGTTTATTATTTCAGAACAACGAATCTGTTGTTAAATTAACCTAAACAACTTTAAAGTACCTAATTTAAGATCTAGAGTAATTTCATTTTTTTCTTCAAATAAATACCACCCTACAAATACAAAAAAATAGATTTGTCTCTAACATACCTACTTGGCACCCCAAATATACCACCTGTATATTTGGGACATATTGTCGAGGAAGAAGATTTATTTGTACTGGCCAAAATAACGTATAATTGTGTTTATGGCTCTCGTTAGTTGCCAATAAGTCAAAAAAATTAAATGTTTAATCTACTCTAAATATACCTACCCTTCTCTTATTTCCTTGTTAGTACATCAGGTGGCAATGGAACTAGGGTCAATCTCCTTTATTCATAAACTAATTTATGCGGTTTATTTGGTACATAGATATTAGGCACAATTCTGGATTTACTGATAGGTAGAGACAAAATGGCTGACTTTACCGGTTTTCTGTCAGTAAATTAAAGTAATCCAAGACTGTGCCTAATATCGTTTGGCCAAATTTCATACAAATCAATGCCTAAATACTGGAGATATAGGCTTGGCCCTAGTTCCATTGTCACCCGGTACTAGATATGTAAAGGTGCACTTTACTTTATAAATAGTAGAGTTTTATTTAGTCTTTAGAGTTTATTTTTTTTGCCATCGCTCACTATGTTGTGACAAAACTGTGAATGGTTACATCGATATATAATGTAAACAGTGTCGTGACTTGTTTTACTGTTGGTAAAGGGAAAATGATTTTAGCATGCTAATAATGCATACATGGAGCTACGTCTCGTCCACGGTAAACAAAATATATGTTCTTATGCGTTTTACACATTGCATACCATACACAGTGGCGTATTTGTTTTTGTTCTTTCTTAAATTCATACAAGCAAAGATATTCATCAACAAATAAAAGCCGTCCAAGGACATCATCGGTGGTTTCACATACTTACAATTAGTAAGTTATTGCTATATTAAGGCACCTCCTTGTAATCACAAAAAGTTGGTATGTAATAAGTTAAATACGTTAACTAGGAGAAGGCAAAATAAAAAGAATTTAGATTTAAAATTATTTTGTAATAAAATCATGAAATATTTAAGTGCTTACTCATCTTTTCATGGATTTTTATAAAATCACAAAGGCAAATCAAACTCAAATTAAAAACACATTTTGTGCAATTATCTATCTATTAACTATTTGACAGGTAGATTCAGAGATCTTTTTAGGTAACTAGTAACTACTGACTCCTGGGTTACGAGAACTGAAACTGTTCCAGTTTCAACTTTTTACCATCCATAATATAAAAAGTATGGGTAATGAACTATTCAATCATTCTTTAGTTTGGTAATGTACTACGATTACTACAATGCTGCAGTACTGTATCAAACTATATTCGGTGTTTATTTTTCTATACAAGTAAAATAACTGGCAGTACCGCAACCCGTCATAGCATGGAAACTAAGTAAGTTTTTTTAAAACACTCCTCCAAACATATTTCATGAACTGCGATATACCTTTTCCGTTCTTGGACATCTACTTTAACGTAGATATAGACAGTTTTCCAAGCTAATGCACTCGAAGCGATGTAGGGATGGGAGATTTTTACGAAAATATTTTTGATTAAATGGTATTCAAATGATTGCATGGTGTTCTGTAATTACATAGTTGTAATTTACTTTTTTTTTGCAGATTGCTCGACGAAAATTCGTTCCTGTATGAAAATTAAACTTTATTGCATTGGCACGTGCAAATGTCCTGGAGGATGCAAAAACAAGAAACATGATTTACCGAAAGTAGACAATACATTTACTAAGTTTTTTGTTTTTTTCTTAATTTCTACTCCTCAAATAGTTAATAAGTAATTGCACAATATGTATTTTTCATTTGAGTTTGATTTCTCGTTGTGATTTTATTAAAAATTCATGAAAAGAGGTGTATCCTAAGTATTTCCATGATTTTATTAAGAAATAATTTTAAATCTAAGATGTGATTTTTGTATTTTGCCTTCTCTTAATTAACATATTTAACTTATTACATACAAATTTTCTGTGGTAACATACAAAGTAGTGCCTTAGTATAGCTATAGGTTACTAATTGTAAGTATGTATGTGAAACCACCATGATGTCCTTGGACGGCTTTTATTCATTGATAAATATCTTTGCTTGTATGAATTTAAAAGAGAATAATAAATAAATACTCCGCTGTGTATGGTATGCAATGTGTAAAACACATAAGAGAATATCTATATTTTGTTTACCGTGGGTGAGACGTAGCTCCATAAATGCATAATTAGCGTGCTAAGATTATTTTCCCTTTACCAACAGCAAAAACGAGACGCGGTACTCTTTACGTTGTTTACTTTATTATACTCAAGATTATACCCATGACAAACAGCACCGAAGAAAACCCATGACGAAGAGCACCATAGTGTTCACAGAAAATCAACGCAAAACATTTAATCAAGTCATTTTTTCAAAATGTGTACTAGATTTGAAGATATTAAGTGTTAAGTGTAATTTTGTTAAACCTTAAAAGTGCTGTTTCAAGCAAATTGACTTTAAAAGGAGTAAGAAAAATGTAAATCCATATCATTGAATTTCAGCCTTTTTTACTAACCCCTCCCCCCCACCGCACAGTTATTTTTTTGACGACAACTATCTTCTGCTTAACTTAGGGATAGACTACAACATGAGCTAGGTTGAAGGTTTTGACAAGGTATGCCCAACGGAATATCGATTTCGGTCTAATAAAACACGACTATAATAGAAAAAACTTAAACCAACTTGTAATTTTTACAAATCGATATAATATCCTAGCGTTTATTTTTTTATTCAGCTGCACAAAACAAAACAAAATGTATAGTAGATACTTTCCAATTTTTACATTTAGATGCAGATAGAGTTCATTGATTTTTACCATTTGTGCATGTAAATTACAAGGAAAGTCCAGGAAACACGCTCCATGAATATTTTATAATGATGGAATTTAATGCACACCTTTTTAGCTAATTGCATTTTGTATAATAGTATACCTATATATACGTATATGTAAAAGCAATATTGGTAAATATTTATATTTATAATACTTACTCACCTGAAATCTTAAATCACTTTTTTTTCTTTATTGCAATGCAGAAAGGCATGTTTATTCATTAAAAATATCATTTCATTCATTTAATTTTAGAAAGTTTCAATGTAAATTGCGAAAATGTGACAAAAGTAATTTGCTACAAAAACGCTAAAAATAAAAGTTATTGCCTATTATCTTTTGAAAGTGTAATAATTGTTGCATTGGGTAATTTCATGATTAATAAATAAAGGATATCTGTCTATATAGAATTTATTTCTATGCTAGCTCCTCTGCAGGTCAACTTTATTGAATTTCTGTAATAAGAGGTTAGGGGACAAGCAATAGTATGTTATTATTTATGTAAAATATTTGTAATGGAAAGCTTGAGTAGAACATAAAATACACACACACAAAGTGGTTATATGGTTCTTTAAAGCAAATAATTAATAAGAATAGTTTCTACTGACCTACTAAATGAAGAGCGCGCCGCACTGTCAGTTCAGGTGTAGCTGGTGTGTGGTGTAGTATAGTATACCTGGGCTCGTGTATTTCATGCTCCAGAGTCAGCCAATATAAAACGGCCGTGGGTTCTCGTATCTTGTAAATTTTTCACTTTTAATAATTATTATTAAAAAAATGACGCGGAAAAAAACGGAATGATGTACAAAATAAAACTAATAAACATGTGAATATTTTTGTTTTTTTTTCTGTCATTTTCTTTTCATTCTCGGGAAGAGTGTTTTCATGGAGTTCAGAGGCAACTTTTGAGTTTTTTTTTACATTTTTGTACAACCGCTGTTATTAGCATTTTAAATAATTTTGGATTTTCGCATCTTACGATTGGCAATATGATTTTGACAAGTGAAGTTATGTACGTTGCTTTTTTTGTGTTGTGTGTTATTGGTACTCAAGGAAAACCATCGCTATCGTTGAATTTTCCATCTTTGGCGTTTTTTACCGGTTTGGGTGGAGGAAGAGAACAACGCCAAGCGAGTCTTAAGCAATATTCAGGAAAAAGAGTTAAAAATGATTCGTTGTTGATGGTGTATTTTCATGATCAGACTGTGGCTGTTGTTGAATTAGGACCTAAAAAATTACTTTTGAATTGTGAGTTAATCGAAGTCTAGTAAGTAACAGCTTTTACTATTTTAGATCTATTATTTATATTTTATGTAGTGTATCTTAGATAGAAAGGGATTTTCTTTTTGTTTGTCTTTTCTAAACCGCTATTTCTATTAGACCATCCTGTACGTATACATCCACGATTCTTTGGACAGACGATTGGACGATTGCAGATAAGAACAATTTATTATGTTTATTCAAGCATTATCTTGATTTTTGAACAGTGCGTAAAAATGTAAAAGATAACATAGTAATCTACATTCATTAATGTGGCTTCTAGCCAACAGTTTAAAACTTTTCTAATTGCTTTATTGTTATTAAAGGTAGATCAATAGTATTTTAGTTTCTTATTACATAATTGGATGTAATATAAACTCAAAGGGGGTAAGAACATTAGGAGCCATAGACACAATGAGCCATTTCAATTTTATTATTTTTAATAGGTCTAACATAACCAAACCTAACCTCCCTAACCTTACCTATTATAACTTGTCAATGGCTCCATCTCCTCACCTTTGCCTGTGATCTTCTCAATGACCAATCTCAATCTTTTTGGTACTAATCGATTTGTCTCGTTGAATAATATAAGAATCATTTAAAATATCCTTACCCCCACTGAGTCTATATTACATCCATTATATATCTCTTGACGCTACATGTCGTTTTTGGTTATACGTTTTAAATTAGTTTTACACATGGTAACCTTTAAAACCAGTATCTAAGAATTAGCCCATGCATTTCTAGAAATTGCCCCAATGGGGACAGGTTTCTTAGATAGGTTTTTAATTATTTTCTCATTGAATATTACAAAACAGGTTCAAGTTTATATGTACATTAAGAAACCAGCCTGATGATTTAATAGTGGTATCCCCTGAAAAAAATTTAAATATGATTACTTTTTGTAAAAAAATTACCTTATGGCACCCTTAACCGATAACCAGTTGACTTTTTCAAAAACAATTTGCACTAAAATATATTTTTATACAAAGTTCCCTATAGGTTGATATAGACCTTGGATATATTCCACTTGAGATGGAATGACCCTTATGCTGTGGAATACTCAAGATTTAATTTCTGTTATACAGCGTATTCTTTTTGATAAAATTAAACGAGTCGCACATGTGTAGGTGATAAGCACAAATAAAGTTATTGTAAAGATATTTACAATCAAATTAATTATTGTTAATTATTGAATGCCTGTTTATCTCATAATTTAATTTTATCATTTGGAAACGTTATCAGAGCAAGGAATTTCAACCCTCAATGCCATGACATACATGTATGTACACACATGTATACCGGATGAAGTTAGGAAGGGAGTAATTTTTCAACAGCAGCAATCTTATCAATTTATTGGTACCACAAAAAACGAACATTATCGATTTTCCAGTTTTAGCCCGATGAAATTATGGTTGTACCTATAAGTATTTGTAAAGTAATCTGTTAATGGTTCTTTATAAGAATATGTCTGAAAAGGATAGTGATGAAAAATCAATCACTCTAAGTACGTGCCAATATATCCAAATCTTACCTTTTACATAATTTTTTTCTCCACAAAGCTGATATGTCTTCTTTTCTCAGCATTATTGGTTGTATCATCAAACAAGCTCGGAGTGATGAAGACGGCATGATCTTCGTGAAAGGAGTAACATCAGCAACAAATCGATACCTGCAACGAATACATATTCACTGCCATTCTTTCTCCTTTTATTTTTTTATATTGTATAGAGGTAGTTCCGGTATTATGGAATAGGCGGGTAATATGAAATAGCTATATATCTGGCTCTCAAGCTACAGTATTCTGGTAGAGAACAGTAGAAGTACTCCAGGGTGCTCTTATAATGCCTTGCGTTCAGTCTCATGAGTGTAGCTTGTCAACTTACTATGCTGTGTATGACGATTTGGCTCTGACGTTTTGAGATTTCGTGCACGTAAGTCTTTGTAATTGTTTAACATTTATAATTCAAGTTAAAGTATAAGAGTCAACAGTAATATTTCCACGGGATTTGCAGTTTCTTTTACATTTAGTAAGGTTAGCTGACTTTTCGTTCGCCAAGATGCTGTGTCGGTAATATGTAGTAATATAGGGCCTCCGTGATCCAGATCTTGCTTTTCGGTTAGAGGGACATGGATCAAGTCTCAGTTGCAACTGATTTTTAGAAATCTACTAAAATCGTATTTGAACTCATTAAGATAACGTGTGAAAGTTTACAATACCTCCATTACATCTGTTCCATAAGAATTTGTATGGAACCCCGACACTGCACATGCGGCAAAAGGAGATTCTCCCTATTTAAACCTACTATTTCATACTGTCCAACTATATCATATTACCCTCCAAAGTCCAAATGCATACTTTTTTCAAGCATTTTCTTTTTCCCGAATATACATTAATACATTTACATTTAAAACCCCACATACTTTTAAATGTGATGATAAAAAGCTAACTTTTATATAAATATGAATTTCAGTTTCATACAAAGTTTTTCACTCACAAAATAACCACAAATAAAAGTGGTATTCCATAATACGCAAACTTGCCCTGCAATTATGTTTAGATTCTGGAAAAACATTTGGACAAGCAAAGTATAGATTTTTTAACCAAAATGTCACTTACTGTAGTCTTCGTTGCAGGTATTGAAATGTATTCTACAGTCATTATTGGAGAAGACTACTTACTAATCTATCACGTAAATGTTGAATTTTGCAACAGTTTGCTGAGCCAGAATCAAAAAGAACTTCTAAGAATGCGACTGTCTATGACACCAAGAGTATGCGACAAAAACTTTAAATCAGCGAAGAGTGACACAATCAAAATGTTAATGAAAACTGATACTTTCAAGCAGCAAGCTCACTCAATATGGTGGAATCGTAGAGGATAGATTGAATGAGATGCGGTTTCGATGTTCATATCAAATGGATAAAATCTACAGTTCAATTGAAATCTAAAATTGTCTCTCACAGAAAACGCATGATCGTTTTATTGTTTAAAAAAAATGTAAGAATTTGCACGAAGGATGTTTCACTGGGTTCCACATTGGAGGAATATTGAATTGGATCTATTCAGCTGGGATCGGAAGTTGAGTCCGGAAGACTGCTACCAGTGAAAATGAGCCAGTCAGCAGCGCCCAACCATTCGCTAAAATTTGTCAGATGTGGATGGACCTTAAGTCAATGTGACACCCGACAACATATATGCAAAAGAGGTGAATGTGTGTCTCGAAAATTACGAATACAATTTTGAAAAAGCCTACAAAAACAATAAAACAAGATTCTCAATAATATATTTCCATACAACTGCGTGTTACATAAGTTTTCAGATTCGATTCGGAAATTAAAGCATGTCGTACACGGAGTTAACTTAAAAATAACCTTAGTTAACCTCAAATTGAGATTTTAAGTTTGTATGGTTGTGGTAGGGTTAGGGTATCTACATTATTTATTCGTGTTTAGTGAGTTTTTGCCGATATACCACATTATCCTGTTATTGAATCTTCAAAATTAAAATGGCCGATTGTATGTCTACATACACATCATAACCTATAGCTACTATTTTGGCGTATTAACTTCGCTTTGCTTCGTATTAACTCTTCTTACTCATTTACCACGTGATCTCACTCTACGCTCCACTCCACTCCAACACCCAATGCTAATGCCGAACTCACCTAACATGTAAAGTTTATATGTTTAGTTCATGACCTTCTACTTGGACACTAATACTTGGAAACTGTTGAGGTATTGACATCTGTATGCATACTTGAAAATGCGTTACACTCTGGAGAACGACCCGTATCAAGCAATCTTCGAGATGCACAATTCAACAAACTTCATTCTCCACAACTTCAGCAAGAAGAAGCAGCCGGTTTTACAAAAAATCTGCATCACACTTATCGTTTTCTTTCATTGCTACAATCTAAACTCGCTCTAAGATGACAGAGTACATAATCCTACTACTGAAGTACTCCAGTCAATGCGGCTAATCGCTGCATCTGCAACAACCTTATACTGATGCATTTGTAATACTCCATAAGTAATGGATAATGTGTGATAATCCTGCATGCCTAATTAAATATTTCCATTGTAAATGTGTCAATGTTTTCGTGGAACAACCCACTTGGTATTGTGATGACTGCCGATTTCCTTTTAAAAGATCTTATCACCAATGAATGCGGTGATGCAAAAGAGAAATTAATAGCCTCTTTGGAAAATTTATGTAACATCATGATGATGAATAGGCAAGTTCTACAATCCGTATCCCCTACTTACATGGAGCCAGTCTTTGTGGCTTGCAAAAGTATATCAAATATCTACTTTTCTCTCTTAAAATATCTTACTTTTACTCCAAAATAGACTGTTATATGATATCAAAAAAACTTTAATCTTTTGAGACCGCATCAGTTAGATTTTGGCGTCATCGGAGGCAGTGGCGGATTTAGGCCCCACAAGTCAGGGGGTCCCGCAGAGGACCCTTGCCCAGGATCGCAGTGAACATGCGACAAATAAAAATTATTGGCATGGGAACTCACTTTGTCGGCGCAATAGAGTTGCGAAATGGCAAGCATTCAGAGTGATAGGTAAAATTTTGTAACGGAATATACAGTCTCGCAGCAGCCCTGCAAGGAATGTATCATCTCTGTCGCTCCGAATGGCTTGCCTTCAATGCCTTCTAGCAAACTCTGCGCGGTCGTCCGACTTACATTCGTGGAAGGGGAACTGTACCACGCTTTTGAATGGGTAAAATTCCTTAATGTCATTTGTCAATTGACAACATTTCCCAATGTTGAAACAACTTAAAAAAATCTTAACATATTGTAATACGTACCTGTGAAAGGTTAGAATATTTCCCTGCTGTTCAGCTTTTACAACCTAGAACGCTACAATTCGGCATTAAAAAGTCTTAAATTGTCTTTATTACGTTTAAGCAAATAAGCAATAATTTACGCAAAAATTTGAAAATATTATTGATAAATTTGATGCTTCTAAAAGCAGTGAAAAGTTTAATTATAAATTAACTGATTATGGAATGAAATGTTTTTCTGAAATAGTACATAAAGTAGAACTTTTACGGACTCATCTGTCACAATGACATGTTAAAACTGACTTTTACGGACTTATCTGTCATTTTTATTTGCATTGTTTTACATGTATTTGACATATGTCGCACACAGCCACGTTGACTTAGTTTCCTACTCTACTGTTATTAAAAGCACATCTTGTATTTTAAATTTTCAATTTCACGATTTCAGACAAAACATAATGTACACCTCAGCACTAAAGCGGATTTTTTATCACTCGTTATGGTTGTTCAACAATCTCCATATTCGTGATAAGAAAAGTACAACTTTATTAGGTAAACAAATAACTAATTTATCTACAACCACTATAGAAAATTACACATTTCACATAGTAGATAACGATAAAAATAACTCATAGTTCATAATATTTAAACTGTGCGGAAATGACCGTGAGATGTCAGCACATGCAATATATCTAATTATTTGAAATATACAAAGTTATAACTTTTAGATAAAGATTAATTTATTTTTAAGTTAAAAATTGTTAACGGACGACTATTATACTCACAATTTTATAGTGATATGTGTATAAATCTCAGACGGCATCCTAAGACAGCTGCTTCGAGCTTTTGGCTCTCCTCAGTTAGGGGCAGCTCGTCTGTGAATTCTACAAACATCACCCGAGCGTATATACTAACTCGGAAATAACATTAACACCATCAAATGACTGCGGTGCTTCCTGTAGGTATCAAACTGCACTAAGCGGCATAATTTGATTATCAAATACAGGAATATACAAAATAAAATTCGGTCGAGCGTCGTATTACCGACGTATAATTAATATAAATAAAATACAAAATGAACACAAACATATTTCAATAAAGTGAGTTTTTAATAAATTTAGAAGTTAAAAATTGTTAATGAACGACTATTATACTCACAATTTTATAGTGATATGTGTATAAATCACAGACGACACCTTAAGACAGCTGTTTCGAGATTTTGGTTCTCCTCAGTTAGGGGCAGCTCGTCTGTGAATTATGTACATATCACTCTAAAATTGTGAATATAATAGTCGTTCATCAACAAAACTCACTTTATTAAAACACGTTTGTGTTTATTTTGTATTTTATTTATGTTAATTTATTTTGTTTAATAGTATTAATATTAGTATTTTACTTTAAATTATATTTTGAATGCAAATCCATATAGAAAAAATTATCACCCCAGCTGGAAATCGAACCCTGGGCCTTCCACTTTCTGAGCGACAACTCTACTTGTGAGCTACTGTGTCGACTACCGGAATATAAAGTTATTATTACCATATAAAGTTATTACAAAAATTGTTATTGAATTAACGTAAAATTGATTTAACGATATATCCTTCTGATGGCTTTAATCTATACATTTACAATAACCGGTCTATTACATGGAAATCTAACAATATTTTGGGAATCTATTATTTCAAATTACATTCAAATGAAGCACTAGATATTCAATGTATTTGTAAAATTGAGGTTATGATTTACTTACATTAACAAAAAGCAGCGGCGGAACAAGACGACGTCCAAAATACATTTAAAAACGTGTCTATAACATTTAAAAAATTGAAGACACCAACAAAACTATTATTAATTTAAATAATCGTTCAAACTTCAGTATTAATTTTAAATAATAAATTATTATTACATTGAGTTATACGCATTTCTTAATTTTAACACCTGTTTTCCACAAACTGTGGACATTGTCTCCTTTTGACAATCGAGCATCTCAACCTCAAATCATATTGTAGCTTAAATATTTTTCTTAGCTTTTGGTGTTTTATTACGTTTTTGTGGTCGTAGATAAAGTATAGTGTATAATACGTACAAAAAACGCTAATTTTACACTCGAGTGACTGCGGCATGAGACGAAGTCGGATTATTATATGTACTCAATTTTTGATAAAAAATACAAGGTATATAAATTGTAGTAATTGATTTATGCTATGGGGTTTATTAAAATGCTATGGGGTTAAAACTGTGGAGTTTATTGAAATAAAGTGTAGATAAGGGTAAAGTTTAAGAATTCTTAAGTATTTTGTTTTTGGATGTTTGAAACAACAAATAAGATTGAGTTATCCGTGGCGTGGATCACCCGGTGTATCAACCTAGTTAAAAAATGAGAACGAAGTGCTTGATTAATTGTGAAAATTTTTAAACTGGTGGTATATGCATAATCTAATAATTCGCAACATGTGTCAATATTAAACATAATCATATTCATATCTAACATTCTTTAAAGCAGGAGAGAGATTATTATAATAAGGAATTACTTTCTCTGACCTTTTGCTACTTTGTTCTCCGTCCGTATAATGATTTATTTAGTTTTATTCTAAATAAACTTTATTCAAATACAGTTTTATTCTTTAAGTGTCGAGATTTTATTATTTTTAGATTATTTACTGTATATGAAAATATTTAGAATTAGTGGGCGCCTGACCTTTGCGCACAGTGGGACATAAGCCGTGAGTGCTCTTCAACGAGCTATAATTTTAATATTAATCAAGATTTTATTAATATTACTGCACGCACAGGTGGTCTCATATCCCGGAAGCATATAAGTAATGCAGAAACCAATTACTATAGTTAATTTATTAGCTAGACAGAATACAGCTGCCGAATCTTAACACTCAACTAGACTAAAATTTAACTGAAATCAATTACTGTTACTTCTCGTTACGTTTTGCCATGTATAAATAGAACTATATGCAGAATGTTTTAGTTTACTTTGACATACATTTAATGTGTAACCGTACTCGTCAATAGAAACAAAAAATTTTATGCCATTCTTGATTTTACTCACATTGGAAAAATTGTTAAAAAGGTTTTTGGGAACTGCTGTAACCTGTCACGTCCTACCTCACATATAAGAACAAATACTTTGTTTGACAAACTAAAGAGTACATTGACGGTATAATATTTCATCTTGATTGTGATCTTAGTCTATGTTTTAGGAATGGGTAATGACTGATGACATGACGGTAAGAAACGAAACGTTTACATAACATAGTCCAGTCGGCAGGGAACTAAAAATATCTTGTCTTTTGTTTTTTCGTGTTGACAGTTTTATTGTGCATATTTACTGAAAATAGTGTGTAGAATAATACTATATGTAGTTGCGTGCTAAATCGCACTAACAGCAGAAAAGTTATTAACAACTTAAGGTGCGTACAATCATTTTTGAGACAGTTTTTCTTCCGTATCTCAGCAGGATGACTTCCTGCGAAAACATGTTCAGTATATGATTTGTTTGTAATAAAAATAGCTATAAAATGGCATTAAAAAACACGCGATCTTGGCAGTTTTTCCAATTTTGCAACTTAATTATTGCAGTTATAACAATCGGACCAATGCCATTTGGTAGCTATTTTTATTACAAAAAAATCATACACTGACTACTTTTTCGTAGGAAGTAATCCCGATGAGTTCTGGAAGAAAAACTGCCTCGAAAACGGTTGTACCCGTCTTAAATTGTTAACTTCTTTGCTGTTACTAGGATTTAATACGCAACTACATTTTATATTATTTCACACAGTATTCTGAGTAGGTTTGCGCAATAAAATAGTTGTTAACACGAAAATGCACTCCTCACATCCCTTTTGACTGAACTAATATACTTTATTATTGCATTAAGGACAAGTTTTTTCGTAACTTTGGCCGAAATCCTAATAATAAACAACACACATAGGTCAATCACTTTTTTCATTATCTATGAAGGAGAATTTTATTGTGTTTACAAACATCTGTTTTGAATGTTTACAGAATTTATAAACATGTATTTTCCTAAATGAAACGGCTTCTGTAATAAGCAGAGACGACAACGATTTGCTGATAAGCTTGTGCAATATGTCGGATCATTGTCGTACCAATAATCTTGTCTAGTAATGTTTCTATATGTGATATAGATGGAATAAAAGTTTTATATAAAAGCTCCACCCCACTGTCTTAATTTTATTTAATACTTTAGCTGATAATGAGAATTTTAATGATAATGAGAAAGTTGTAGAGAATCGAATTGCCGACAAAAATGGTTGTAACAACTTTTTTACTCAGACGTACGGTTAAGGAGATAAATAACTTACCAGTAGGAAGAACGTTATACGTGCTTACTTCATCGTTTTCGACTTACCTCCATTCGACCGCTGCCTTCCACTATACCAAAGAACGGCACCAAAAAGTGAGTGCACTAGATTGTTTGTTTTTAAATTGTCTACAAGAAAGGTAAGAACAATTTCGCTCGTACGACCAAAAATGCAATAGTTATTTCACCCCAAAGATTTGCAACCCCTAAATTTTTACGGTTATTTGTTTATAACTTTTTTATTACAAACATTTCCCAAAAGAGCGTATTAAGGAAGTTGTAGAGAATCGAATTTCCGACAAAAACGTTATGAATTACTTCTTTCCTAACGAGATAAATTGAAAAAACGTTTTAACCCCTTTTTCCAAGATGACGGACATTTCGCAGCCTCCGATTAATACGAAAACTTGAATGTAGACTTACCCCACACCCCCCTATATACTAAACAAAAAAATTGCTGTTATCAAGTCTTGTGACTTTTCCCATATACCAATTTCCCTGTCGCCTGGACTATAACTCCTACCGAATACCGGGCAGAGGTGATCCTCGGTAGGACTTATAGCTCACTGTGTGAAATTATCGCATCTACCTAAGTCTTTCCATTTGTATTTGAAGTGTGAAGGGACGGCGGCCTCTTCTATCTGTCTACACTTCAGGTTCAGATTGACCTTCATACAAAAAGGCTACTTTTCTCAAGGAGACCCTCGGAGGGTCACTTTGATGTGTTGGTAAAAATTGAAACACCGCATCAAGAAGGTTTAGAAGACGGAGGGTCTGTTGGAAAGAAGCACAAAAAAAAGAAAATCAACAACAATTAGGGGCAAAAAGATTCAACTCAGAAAGCGAGATGGAGAGACAATGAAGAGTCTGGCCCAAGAGTAGATCGATTTATTGCAATCGAAAGAAAGAGACAAGTCAGGGATAAAGAGAGTGAGGAATTAAAGAAGAAAAGGTTGGAGGATAACAGATAGACATACAAAGGTCGAACATAAACAGGCTGACAAGGGAAAGAAGAAAAATGCTACAAAGACAGAAGATAAGGAATCGAAAAAGAAAAGGTTGGAAGATAACAGAAATAGACATGCAAAGGTCGGAAATAAAGAGGCTGACAGAGAGAGGAAGAAAAATGCTAGAAAAAAGATGAGAAATTGAAAAAAGGTTGGAAGATCAGAGAAATAGACGTTGAGAGATTGGAAATAAAGCGGCTGATAGGAACAGGAAGAAAAATGATAGAGAGAAAGAAGAAGAGAAAAATATTACGACAAATCTTGTGTAGGTACGACGAAATATTCAATTAAGGAATCATGTCCGTTCGTTGGTTCATATGTTCGTTCGTCCGTCAAGATTACTCAACAATATGCTCAAGTATGCATGCATATAAACTGGTAATTGTTTACGGAAGGGGTTAAGGACTACTAAAATAGGTAGAAGAGTGTTGGTGGTGGATCCCAAAAATTAACTTTTATAAGTAGAACTGTTTTCTTACTTCGTGGATAGACCAGACGAGTGACATGACCAGACGGGGACCGTTGATTTTTCAACGGGTATTATGCTAGTTTCTTGATATTTGTCACTTTATTTACGAAACAAGGTTAGAGGTGTATAAAATTTCATATTTAAATTATTATGTACATGTGTTTATTCCATTTATTAATAAATCGCACACACATTGCATTATTTTACATTCATTTCCTTATCAGCTTTTAATTCTTTGTTTGTTAGACAAACTGATAAGTATAATTGTTTATATAGGAATTGTCGCAAAATACGAATTATTTACAACGCTGATTATTTAAAAAGAGAATTTAACATGTAGCAAACAACAGAACTAAACAAAACTAGTGAGAATGCGCAGAGCTAGCATTGCCATGACGTACAAAAACAACTGTATACTTAATAAACTAATTTATTTTTGAAAACCAATGTTGACCTAACACATTAGTTGTCATAAAAACTAAAATTCTGTCCTAAAATTTTTCGTATAAAAAAAATGTTGCTAAAAATGTTTATTTTTTCGTAAACTTTTAAAAAATACAAAATTTTTCATTTTTCAAAAACTTACCGAAATTTTCGGTGGTCATTTTGACCACCTTCCCGAAGAGATACAAAAAATGTTTCAACCAAAAGTTTCTTAGAATTTGATATACTATAGGATTCCAAGAAAAATTCAAGAAAGTCAACAGGGAAAAAGCCGACAGACCGACAGACAGACAGACAGACTTCACGAATTCAGAGACGAACTTTTCGTTCGTCGAAAATGATTATTGGAAAAAATAATAATTTAATGTATATGTATAAAGTGGAATTGTAAAAAAGCCACTGAAGCTTTATTGAGAAACGGAATAAATTGAAAGAGTTTTTGACTGAAGTTACCAAAACAAAAGTTCTGTGGAACAGCTTCTTGTTTTTTGCTTCTTTTAGTCTTTGTCAATTAAGAAATCCACAAAATTATGTTTGAATTTGTTTGTGTTGATAAAATCTAACTTGTAGAAATATGTTTTTTAAGGAGCAGTAGATCTGCAGCATCTTAAAAAACAGTCAGCCATGCATTTCTACCCAGTTTTGCTCAGGCTGACAAAACTTTTTGTTGTTTGGTCAGTTTAAACCTTCAACTAAAAAAAGCAAGTGAATGTTCTATCACTGAAGCGAGACGCTGCAAAACCGTCTCTTCGGGGTGGTTCGCCATGCACTTCTGCCAGGATGCATTTCACGTAATGCATCAGATTACTTCTGCTAGGTAAGGCTAGCAAAGATATTCTTGAAGTACGGATATTTTTCTACAAATCCTGTAAATTTCATCTGGATGTTATGTAACGGACGCAACATACTAATGTACTAGGCTAATTAGGCCGTTAACTGCAGTCGTACCAAGATTTGCTTATAGGCGTATAAGAGTTTTCGTGTTCCCTACACTGCCTACTTATAAATTAGTCGTATGTTCGATGACAGTCACAATCTTACGGTCGCCGCTTGGACTAGGTGTCATTCGATTCCGTTTTTTCTACGGGAAGAGAGTAGCGATTTGGATTTTCATCAAAGCTCACTCTAACCCCGCTCTCCGGATACTTCAATTAACTATTATTATCTCGTTGTGAAGAAAATTAATGAGCTACAAATGGGAATTATACCACGTGGTCAATATGATTGTGATTATTGAATTAAGTTGGAACACATGATCGGTTGGCAATGATTAAAAAGTGTTATTTTGGGTTATGTTATCTGCCATTAAAATAAAATAATGGATTGCCATGAAACAAAATTAATTAATTAATTAACTAATTAATTAAAAGCTTCATTGTGAAACTGAGACTGTCAACTAAAATGTCAGCGTTTTGACTTCATTACCAATGTCAAAACGGTGTTCTTTTTTCTCTTTTTAAACTAGTGAAAAAAATACTTTTTTACTTCTTTAAGCAAAAGGAGTAAAAAAAAGATTTTTAACTCTTTGCAGAAAATTGCAAAAAATAATGTATACAACACACGCAATATGAGTGCTTTTTTCATATGCCGTATTTGTATTATGTGCATTCTCGATATTCTAAAACTAGTGAAAAAAACACTACTTATTGCAATAGGGTACTTGCACAAAGAATAAATATTGCTAAATCGCATATAATATGAAATTTATACAGCTAGAATAAGTGTCGGAATTTTTTGGGCGATATAAAAGTGTACAGAAGTGGATTAAAACTAAATTAAAAGTTAATCAAATTATGAAATTCGAAAGCGCTTGCAAAACGCCTACGAGTCTGCGCCAATCGCGTGACGTCACTACGCGTTTAAAATTCTGTATCAGCTATGCCTGCAACATGGTTTACTTGTTTTGCCGGTGCGTTTAAAATTGTTTCGTTTTGTCTTGATACGTGTTCGTTTGTTAGTTACTTTTTAATTTATTTATTTAGCCTTTTGCAAGGCAACATGCAGTAGGAAACCCGAGAAGAAACGTAAAGTATCAACGCAATTGTCGCATTTATTTCTATTAGTAATGAATTTCTGATTATTCATTTAAAAGGCTGCTGTATTCAAAAGTAAGGCCGTTGTCGTCAAAAGAAGGTTTGATTGTTAGCGTGACAGTTCTAATCGCCTAAGAAAGTTAAATTTTTCGAAACAAAAGCTGCTACCTTTACAAGTAAGGCCGATTTATTACATACGTTAATTAACAACTGCCGTGCTTTCATTGTTATGTAATAAATAAATGATAATAATGATGAATAAACTGAATGCGTATGTATTTTGTAGTTTTAAAATATTGGATACATTTGTCGTTATACTTACCAGTGGCGTGCGGTCCATGGAAGCAATGGAAACAATGCTTGCATTGAGAATTTATTAAAAATAAAAACAATGCTAACAAAAATATTTTTGTAAAATTATGGTTATCGTTTATTTAAATTGAAATATTTATCAAATTAAAGCTCAATATCAACTTTGTACAGCAAAAAGTATAATTATTTAGAGTACTATTTTAAATTAGGCTCATTAAACTTGCACGGAAAGGTAATACCGATTCAAATGTGATACATACACTTCATATAAGCACTGCTTACAAATGCTCTTTCCTTAACGTTAGCGTGAATCAGCGAGCGTGGGGTGTTATAGTAGACGGATGCTGTTAACATTGTTTGGTCGTTATTTTTATTGTGCTTCGTTCCCAAATGTTTATTTATTATAATTTGGTTATTTGTTCGATTTAGTGTTACTTAAGTAATGTAAATCTGCGAATGAGACTATATTTTGTCGCATTTTATTATTTTAATTTATAAGTTGGATTTTTTTAAAGACAAATAGTTCTATTTAGTTTGCCTGTATGTAAATTTAAAATTGCATTATCGTCGCGACTGCAAATTCAACTGCTTCGGTGAAAGGTTCGAGTACCTTCGATATAGCCGAATCGGGACGATTTTTTGTTCAGTTTGTAAATTATTAATAAGGAATTTTTCGCATACAGTTTTGGAGAGAAATTACAAATTATTAAGAAAGGGAGATCAAAACCAGATCTTTCAAATTTAACAACAAAGATTAAAACCTGTACCGGTATTTTGCTAAGAAAGACCGGAAAATTGATACGTAGTAGTAGTTTTTTTTAAATAAAGAATGATAGTCAACAAATTCCATAAATATATAGTGTAAAAGTGCTTCTTTTAAAAACTTTTAAGCTTAATAATTATAACACTGTTTTTTATTGTACCTAGCAGGGGCGGTTCCAGAGAAGCATTTTGAGGGGGAAATCTTTGGAAAAATAATTGTTTTAATAAATAATAATTAAACAAACATTATTTGTTTCTATTCTATGTAAACTTATTTCTAAATTGGGGGGGGGGGATTATTCCCTCCCCGTTAATCCGCAACCTCTACTAGGTGTATTATAATTATAATCGCGGTTGCTTCCCTAGCCTAAATTCTCACCGCACGCCACTGATACTTACGTTAAAATGATTAAAATGAAAACAACTTCGTTCGTTTCTCGTCATTGGGAACGCGAAAGAAAAGTTTGTTTATTATTAATTATAATAAGATGAAGAGGAAAATATTTTGTGAAATGAAATAAGGAGTATAGTTATTAATGTAAATAAGTTTTAAGAAGTTGGGACTTTTATTAGTAGGTATTGTAATTCAGCTTTTTATTGGTAATCGTCTGAGGATGGCAACATAATTACTTTGAACGTTTTTATATTTTTAATGGTGAATAGACTTGAGTATTATTATTTTATTTTATGAGTAATAGGCATACATTTATCGGTAATTTAAAAGTTATCTTTCTATAATCCTCTTGCTTTTGTAGTCTTGAAAAAGACTGGTTTTTTAATACAAAGAGCAAAAACAAAACACGTGGTAACTTAGAATACAAAAAAAAGGAAATACACAACAGCTAAATACACGGAGTAAGTGCATTTGCAAGTCGGGAACGCATAGTGACGTCACGCTGGCCGCGCCAGCGCATATGAGTTTCAAGGGCCTGAATAATTATTTAAACTTATTTCGGTAATAACTATAATAATAACAGTTATTTAGCAAAAATATTTTGAATAACAGTAAAATAAACAATTCTGAACTCGTTGGGAATGAATTTGAAAATCATGCAAGGACCCTATTTGTTGTATAAATAGTTATTTCGCATAAGATTTTGAAAAGTGCGCCCTTTACAATTTAAATACTTTTCCTTTAGTTGTGAGAATTATTAAATTAATTTTAAATTAAATATTTGATAAAAACAAAATCGACGTGTTTCAGCGTTTAAAAAAAAAAAGGTTGAGTTCGCTTTTTTTAATATTCCATACTTTAATCCCACACTATACATATTAAATAATGCAAGCGACATTTAATAGTACTCACGCTTTAGTTTTATTTAAAATGCATTTTATTTATTAATTTCTTTTAATTATGTAAGTAACCATGTATTTTACTATTTTAGAATACCTACTTGTAATTAAACAAAAAGATGTATTTCATTTTAAAGAACACCGTCTAAAATAAATACAGATAATTACGTTTCTATCTCAAAGCACATCTTACTATTTATAATTGCTACTACCCATTACCTGGCGAACCAGGCACCAGAAGCTATGAAGCTTGTGCGCAAGGGAGGGACGATTATTACTATTACGCAGGCCTAACGTGCGGCTGTAGCCGACTTAACAAATGATATAAGCAGAAATCCCACATTTGTGTTACAGCTAAGGGAAACTGCAGAAAACCTTAACCAGATCTGCCGATACCGGGAGTCGAACCGAATTTACTGTGATAGATTGCAGCAAATGTAAACTGTGCGTCAACCAGTCGCTTAACTAAGATACCAGCCGCGTTGGTGTGGTGGGTTTCTACAGTGGCACTGTTATTATTATCCAAGGTCTACAATACAGGGTGTTCTAAAATGATTGAGGACGGTTTGAGTTTAACGTCACGTTAAATTATTGTCACGTTGGCAACACAAATAATTTTCAGACATTCTTGGTCTACTTTTTCATCCAATATTTCAATCTGAAAAATCTCAAAATTTAAAATTCGAAAAACGGACACACTTAGAGACAGACAGAGATATCGAATTTCGAATTGTGTAATTTGTCTGGTTTCCATGGCTTTCTAGGCGGGTTTGTTGCAGCAAACTTTTATAATAATGAATAGTTCCAAAAGAATAGTTTCCAGTGAGTCGGAAATGAGGGCAGTGAATCGGTAATGAGGGCAATTCTCGCGGCAGTTGAGGCATTGTAGGGAAAATGAAGGAAATGTAGCGGAAATGAGGGCAGGGACAGACAGCAGTGAGGCAATGATAACGAAACCTGTGGATCATTGTCTAAACACGGCAGTGGAAACACCCCTCGAAGAAGGCACTCAAATCAATTTTGTCTTTCATGCCACTTTAGATACTCTTCTCAAAACTTATTGCTACCTGTATGCTTCTTTTATACTTATTAAGTAGGACATGGATCGGCAGTTAAGTAATGGCAATTGCTGCACCTGAAAGCTACTCTAGTTGTTACTAACATCCACCAAACCCTTCAGTTTGTTACTCAAAAGTTATCAATTCTCAAAGTGAAATCCTGTGTATTTAGATTCAGTTAAAATGAAAATTCCATGAAGTTTTTTAGAGCCATGATTAGATGCGATTTCAAACGGCAGTCAACTTATGATTAAAATCGAGTGACAACTTTGGATGGTATCGCTCCTTCATTATCCACTGTTACTCATTGGTTTCAATAATTTCGGCATAGTCGAGAGCTATTAGAAGTTGAAGCACTACCTGCAGACCTGCGCATGCGGCCAGTATAGTAAACGCACTCCATGTGAAAAATTGAATTAAAGTTCAGTAAGAATACTGAATCATTAAGCTGCAAAGTAGGTGGTGTACATCATTACAGATGATGAATCCTGGATATATATACAATTACAGCAGAGTTTATTTAAAAGTTCTAAGATCAGATTTCGGAACATGGTCACATGACATGGACGCGTTCCTCATTTCCAACAATTTTCGAACACTTGTTTGACAAAACAAATAACAAAAAGTGTTTCCAATTTATTATTTTTTAATTGTCTATAAATGCTGGGTTCGGAATTTCAACTCTTTTTGCTCTGAAAGCTCTATTGCTATAGTTACAATTATTTACAACAATGGATACCATTCAAACCGAGGTCTTCGAGTAAACAGATCTGAAATACCGAACGCGGCTATTGTAGGCGAAATAAGCAGTTAAAAAATCCGTTATTGTATGTCTTTGTACGATTTTTGTGCACTAATGAGCTGATATGTTTATAATTAACGTTTAAATACGTTTTCGTGTAGACTCTTGTTAATCATTTATGTAAGTGAACCTAACCTACATACTAAATTTGTTTCAAATTTTATATAATTTCATGATTTCAAATCTATATATCTGTAATGATTTAAAACTAAACCATATTTTTTGCCTTTTTATAAAAATCGCGTCTGATTATTTGTTCTTGAGACAGAATCTCATCATGTGATGTTGAGATTCGAAACGCTTCGTCTTTCAATTCCGTCTTTTCAATTAAAAGAGCAAATTCCTAACTTTCTGAAATGTATTAACGAACGCGAGGGCGTTCGCTCCTAAAATCCTGTTTGTAATAAACGAACGGAGACGTTGCTTTAGGAGTGAAAAGGGCATTCGGAACCCTAAAACCGAACGCAACTTACAACTCCGAAACAAAGCAGAAATCTAGTGTTCAAGTCCTTCAAGATTAAGCCCTAAAAGTTGTTTGGGGTAGGAACAAGAAAATAATCGCTGCTTTTTTCGCAACTCTTGTTTTCTACAAGCGTCAGTAATAACAATGCTAAGAACTGCTTGAAATGAAATAAAATACTGCCTGCTGGAGCAAAAGTACTTTTAGTGCCGGCAAACTATAAATCTTTATAGTAGTATTTCGAACTGAATAAAATTTAATTGTAGTAAATATTATTTTTATTATCTGATAATAACTACACTGAGCTTTAATAGCGGTTTTATTGTGTAATCAAATAATTTAAATAAATCTTAAAGTCATTAATTTATTATTCAATCCTACATTTTACACACTACTGTGCATAAGAATACACTTGCTGACGCAGTCATGGATTGTACAATATTACTCATTTACGATAGTGTTTGAAGAAAGAATATTTTTATCCGACACCACTAAATAAAAAGGGCGCCACCTTGATGTTTTTAAGCAATTAAAGTTGAACTTTACCCACTTGTGGGCAGAAACAAATTTTTATCCACTGTAGAATGGTGATTGGCTACTACTGTAGATAGCAACCAATCGGCAGCTTACGTTGCATAATATCATTAGAATCTAGTCATCCGGCTCGAGTATCAAATTTATTAGCGTCAAAATATACAAACTAAAGTATACATTGCATATTCAGTATTTGAACTTAAATAAAGAAGTGTTGGATATAACGTTGTATGGCACACGTGAGTTAAAGATATTATCCACTCACAAAAATTAACCCAATTTTTCGTTCGTGGATAATATCTTACTTAATTTACTTGTACTACCATAATAACTATTATACTCATCGATTATAAAAGTCGTTAGCTTATTTTTTATTATAATTTATTATAAGCTTACTTCCTGCTCAACATAATTAATCCCAACTTGTTCTGTTACCAATCTTAAATCTCGCTTTTGTTTCTGTGGAATGTGTATTAACATCCTTAGAATTCTGCTTGCGATAGCGTAATTTCTTTATTTATTTGGGACAAGAAATCGGGATGGTGGTTTTCTGATTTAGTTGTACATATTAGTAGTTACTTTTCTCTTTTGTGATTGTAGTACGAGTAATTTTGGGTTTGGAAGATCATACCGTCATTTTGACGAACAAATTTTGTTCAGAAGTATGCAGTTGTGTTGTAATATCACTTGACGAAAAGTAAGATTGGCGCAGACTAATTAAAAAAAGAAATATATTTTTATCTGTTCTACTTGCATTTCTATGTCAAGGACTATAATTACTAGATGTACTCTTACTTCGTAAGTGCATAATTACACTGATTGATAACTACTTATGTACCTATATCTACCAGATGTGTTAAACCCAGAATTTCTAAATCGACTTGATTACTCTTTCTATTTTTCCTTATTAATATAGACAATCTAGTACACCTCTATGACCATTAAGGTGTAATTAAATACTTTAATTGCAAATACTTAATGGTTTTATATCAATCAGCAGTTAGCATATAATCATTATAGATAAAAAATAACAAGACACCTCACAGTTGACCTCCATTAAAGCAGGACATTGATATAAATTGCATCTATATGCAGATATTTATTTAATTTATTGTAAGCTGTGCTTTCACTTTTATTCCCTCTTATTTTGATATTAAATTCTAATTACAAATTAAAAAAATTGTATAATGTAAATTTAATTTGTACTTTCATACATACTGATTCTTATTCTTACGTAATTGTCACTTTCTTTCAAAAGTACATCATGGTTGTAATGGAAAGGTATGATATAATAATCTTTTTTATAATTAACTGCTCTAGATGCCTAATCTGGCTAGACAAAAATACTTTATTTCTCCCGTAATGACAAGCAACAAATATAACCAAGAGAGAAAAAAAATATAAAAAGGGAATAGTTGTCAAGAGCCTTCCCGATACCACGGAAAAATTAAATTGTTATTCAATAATAATAATAATAATAATAATAATGTCTTTATTTACAAGAAAATAAATTATATACATAATAGGTTATCGAATTACTGGGCGAAGTTCAGTTAAAATCTAGGATTCAACTGCTCTACAACTTAACCCAGCATATTACGTGATCTGATATAGCTTAATTAAATTAATTGATTGTAATACATATTTATTAAATTATACTAAGCCATTACTATATACAAGTTTAGTACTGTGGTGCTCACACATCCAACGAACTATATTACTAATTGTAAAATTAGGCTATCTTGCAGATGATAGTTTATTTATTAAATATTTTCGGAATTCTTTCAGAGATTGGGTTTTTATGTCACTAGATAAAGAATTGTACCATAAGGCAATATTATAAGAAAAAGACCGTTTAAACATCTCCGTTTTACGCCTGGGAGTTGTCAGTAAACCTCTGTGCTTTAAATTCAAATTATGAACATCTGTACGATATCGAATTTTATAATATAGATAGGCAGGAGTTCGCATAAAAATAACATTATAAAATAAGCAGGAGGTATGTACGAGGGTAGATTGAAAAGTTTCCGGAATGGGCAAGAAAACGCAGTAATTGAACAGGTTTTTGTTTTTATTTTTCAACATAATATCCTTGCAGGGCGATACACCTTTCCCAGCGGTGCTCCAACTTTTTTAAGCCTTCAGAAAAATATGATTTCGGGAACTCTGCAAAATAAGCTTTAGTGGCGGCGATGACCTCCTCATTTGACGTAAAGCGCTTGCCTCCGAGCCAAGTCTTCATGTTTGTGAACAAAAAGAAGTCGCACGGGGCCAGGTCTGGAGAGTACGGGGGATGCGGCACCACCTCGTAGCCCAATTCAACCAATTTAGCATTGGCGATTCGGGATGAATGGGCCGGCGCGTTGTCGTGATGGAAGAGCACTTTTTTTCGCTGCAAATGAGGCCGTTTCTCCTTCAAAATGCCGTTGAATTGATCCAATAAATCGCTGTAGTATTGTCCCGTGATAGTTCTTCCCTTCTGCAAAAAGTCGATGTGTATCACACCTTGCGAATCCCAAAAAACGGTGGCCATGACCTTTCCAGCAGATGGGACAGTCTTTGCCTTCTTCGGAGCAGATTCGCCTGGAGAAATCCACTGTTTCGACTGCTGCTTGGTTTCTGGTGTGTAGTGGTGGATCCATGTTTCGTCCACGGTCACGAATCGGCGAAAAAAATCCGTTGGATTACGATTTAACAAGGCCAAACACTCTTTCGAAGTGGTCACACGATTTCGCTTGTTGTCCATAGTCAGCAAACGCGGCACCCATCGCGCCGAGAGCTTCCTCATGCCCAAATGTTCGTGCACGATATTTTGCACACGTTCATATGAGATGCCCGTGGTCTCTACTATTTCGCGCAACTTCACTCGTCGATCGGCTAACACGAGATCATGGACTTTATCGACCATTTCTTCATTTGTGGCCGTTTTTGGACGTCCACTGCGTGGTTCATCCTTGGTGCTCGTACGGCCACGTTTGAACTCGCTCACCCAGAAACTAATAGTCGAAAATGAAGGTGTGGATGTGCCATGAACTTTCTGCAAAATATCTCGTATCTCCGTCGCCGTTTTCCCGTCCATCCAGAAATGTTTGATGACTGCACGAAATTCGTTTTTATCCATTTTTGCAAAAGTGCCTGAATTGCTTCACAAGATATCCTAGTAAACATAAACGGAACGACGCACGTGTCTGAAAATTTGACAGCTTTCCTAAAATAGGTTAGCCTTGACAACCATCATAACAATTTCACGATACGCGCGCCATCTCTTGCCCATTCCGGAAACTTTTCAATCTACCCTCGTATATACCTACGTTGCTGCATGTTAAGCCACCTAATCTCTTGCAATTTATGAGAGATTGGTTGATATTTTCTAATACCAAATATTAAACGTAAACATGCATTTTGAAGTACTCGTATTTTCCTTGAGTCCTTCTGCAAAAGACAAGGCCCATAAACTACATCACAATAATTTAAAGATGACAAAACAAAAGTATTACAAAGGTTTTTCTTGACATTTTGAGAAAATATGTGCCGGTTAGTAAAAATAATCTTTAGTTTTCCATATCCAATATTAATACATTTATTTACATACTCACTGAATCGCAGTGATTGGTCAATGAGAAGTCCTAAACTCTTTACTGTTTGAGATAGTTGCAGACTTTCCCCATCTATTTTAATGTTTACTGATTGTGAAGCATCATCTACCATATTAGGCCTTCCAAACATAATAGCAGCTGATTTAGCACCATTAATAGTCAAGCAGTGTTGCTTAGATATGTTGTAAATACGTTGCAAATCATTGTTGATTAGACCACAAGCTTCATCTAATTCTGAACTATAAAAAGAACAGTATATTTGGGTGTCATCTGCATATAAATGACATTGACAATTTTGCAACACAGATGGAAAGGAAGAGGTGTAGATAATATATAAAATAGGACCTAATATTGACCCTTGCGGTACACCGGATGTAATAGTTTTAAAAGAAGATATGTTTTCCATATACTTTACAGCTTGTTGACGATTAATTAAGTAATTTTTAAATAAATTAATAGAAGACGTTGACAGACCTATATAATGTAGAATTGCAATTAAAAGATTATGATTTAACGTATCGAAAGCTTTTGAATAATCTAATAATACTAATATTGTAATCTTACCATCATCTGTAGCTTTTAAAATGTCATCAGTTACCTTTAAAAGAGCCGTACAGCAGCTATGCTTAGATCTGAAACCAGATTGAACATCAGGTAAAATAAAATTTTTATCAAGATGCAGTCTTAACTGCTTCTCTAATATTTTTTCGATTATTTTTGATAATACAGGAAGGATACTAATAGGCCGCATATCTTTAAACTCAGCTGGTGTACGTTTCTTTGGCACTGGAATAATGTGTGATCTCTTCCAAGCTGAAGGAAAAACTGAATGGGTTAAGCAATGATTAATAATATGAGTGATATAAGGAAGAAGGAAAGGTAAACACAGGTTAATCATGCGTATACCAATTCCATCATGACCTACAGCACCAGATTTGATTGAAGATGCGGCCCTCAATACCTCCATTTCGTCAACAGAATACAATTAATATTAATCCCATTATAATTTGACCTTATAATATCATTATAAGCCTTATATTGAATTTGCATTTCTTTTACAAATACTCTTAATAGATTCATTATTTTTTGTATGTTTGGATTTAGTAGTAAAGTATTAATAGTAGAGTTTTATTTAGCCAAAACGTGCCTTAGTTTTTATTTTCGTTGGGCATACCTTGTAAAAAGTACCACCCTAGCTCATGTTGTAGTTTGTTCTTAAGTTACGCAGAATTTAGTTGTCGTCAAAAAAATAACTGAGCCAGCGGACGGGAGAGGGGGTTTTAGTAAAAAAGGGGTAAAATTGAATTTTTATGTTGTTTGTTGCGGAACATCATTCGCTATGTTGTGACAAAACTGTAAATGATTACATCGATATTTAAGTTGTCAAAAAAAACATTTAAGATATTTATTTACATTGTTTCTTACGGGAACTCCTACTTTTAAAGTCCTACTCCTAATACTCCTACTATTAATTAAATTAATTAATTAAAGTCACATTTAACACTTAATATCGTCAAATCTAGTACATATTAAGAAAAAACAACTGGAATAAACGTTTTACGTTGATTTTCTGTGAACACAATGGTGCTTTTTTGTCTGTTTTATTTGTGCTGTTATTTATGTAGGCATAAAACAAGCGAAGATATCTGCAAAACAATGTAAAGGGTACCGCGTCTCGTTTTTGCTGTTGGTTAACGAAAATGTATTTTAGCACCCTAATAATGCATAGTTGAAGTTATGTCTCACTCACGGTAAACAAAATACATTTTATTATGCGTTTTACACATTGCATATCATTCATAGTGGCGTATTTATTTATTATTTCTTTCTTCAATTTATACAAGCAAAGATATTCAACAATAACTAAAAGCCGTCCTAGGATATCATCTGTGGTTTTTACATACTCAGAATTAGTAAGCTACAACTATATTACAACAGTACGTTGTATGTAACTACAGAAAATCTGATGTAATAAGTTAAATATGTTAACTAAGAAAAGGCAAAATGAAAAAATCACATCTTAGCTTTAAAATTATTTCTTAATAAAATCATGGAAATATTTAGGTACTTACACCTCTTTTCATGGATTTTTTATAAAATTACAATGACAACTCAAACTCAAATTAAAAATACATATTGTGCAATTAACTATTTGAAAAAAAGAAATTAGGAAAGAAAAACTGAGTAATCGCATTCACTCTGAATACTTGGAATATACAACGTACTGCTGTAATATAGTTGCAGCTTACTAATTATAAGTAAAACCACAGATAATATCCTAGGACGGCTTTTAGTTATTGATGAATATATTTGCTTGTATAAATTTAGAAAGGAATAATAAATAAATACGCCACTGTGTATGACACGCAATGTGTAAAACGCATAAGAACAAATATTTTGTTTACCGTGGGTGAGACATAACTTCAACTATGCATTATTACCGTGCTAAAATCCTTTTTCGTTAACCAACAGCAAAAACAAGACGCGGTACTCTTTACGTTGTTTTGCAGATATCTTCACAGAGAGAAATACTTCATAAGAGCTTTGCACAATATTGTTCAAAACGGTGTTGGAGAAATTTATATTATAATTGTAGAATCGTATTGTCCAGCGTTGTGTAGGATTTCGTTACTGAATTGTCTAACAGGAACTTACGACAATTATTTAACACAGTCAGATTTAGTTCTGAATTCTTTGGAACAATGTTGTAGAGGATAAGCTAGCATATTATGTTGAAGTATAATTGTAAAAAATGTTTAGAAAAATACAATATTTTGTTTGAATGAAATCATAATCCAGTGTTCAAACTGCTTGCTACTAATTATTGTGTTTCGCAAAGTTTATGGATGACATCCTATAGATGTCACCACTTGTAATTGTCGCTATTAATGTAAATTCGAGATTTATATATAAACAGCCGACGGCAAAAGGAAATTTTAGTGTTATACGTGTATATACTACACGTTGTATAGTATGTAAATACTATACATTGTATAGCTATATACATATTAGTTACATAGTTACATTTTAATATATGTAAAAATATATATTTTATTTGTGATATCTAGCCTTCTGTATAGAATATTTGTGCCAGAGTATTGCACAATTTGTATAAATGTGAACAAGTAATTGTGTTAAATACTATTAGCAATTGTGGCACACACTAGCGCAACAATTGTACAATTTTGTATAAAATTGTATGCAATAACATTACACATTCTGTTTTAATAAGTAACACAATTTGTTATGGAAACTTATACACAACTATTCATTTGATTCTACAAAATTACTATTGACTTCCACAAAATCTTGACAAACTAAATGGCACAATCTTGTTTTATAATTGTACACAAATTGTCCCTGTCACTTTTTTAAGACCAATTTGTTTTACAATACCACACAATTGTTGATGAAATTTAAATACATTTTTCTCTGTGTTCGCTTGTATTATACCTATGACAAAAATAAAAGGACTATTGTGTTAAAAAAAGTCAACGCAAAACGTTTATTCCAGTCGTTTTTTCTTAATAACATATGTACTAGATTTGAAGATATTTAAGTGTTAAATGTGACTTTGTTAAACCTGAAAAGTGCTGTTTCGAGAAAATCGGCTTTAAAAGTAGGAGTTCCCGTAAAAAACAATGTAAATAAATATCTTAAATGTTTTTTGACAACTTAAATATCGATGAACTATTTACAGTTTTGCCACAACATAGCGAATGATGTTCCGCAACAAATAACATAAAAATTCAATTTTAGCTCTTTTTTACTTACTAAAACCTCTTCTCGAGCCAGCACAGTTATTGTTTTTTGACGAGAACTAAATTCTGGTTAACTTAGGGATGATAGACTACAACATGATCTAGAGTGGTACCTTTTACAAGGTATTCCCAACGGAATGAACGACTTCAGCCTAATAAAACTTTACTATATAAGGAATTGTTGGCTACTGTTTTTTTTACTGATTGAGCTTATTTTCCTTTCATTTCGTAGATTATTAAAAAGTAATTACTAATAAGAACCTACATGCGTTTCATGAAATTACGTTACTTTTGTCATTTTAAAAAACTTATTCCTGAAAAATCGAAGCATTGATCGGGTGAATCTGTGCATTAACGACAATCGATTTATATTTAGTTAACATTTCATGAGCTTATGAGCAAGTCTTTTGGATAATGTATAATTGCGGCAATGGTTAAAATAACTGCAATAGGTATGTGATATTTTGGTAATAAATTAACAAAATAGTAGTTACCTAGCATTTCGGTACTTTACATGCAGTAACCCTGTACTAAGATTAGACATAGGTAATTCTAATGGAAAAAATTATAAAAATGTCCTGTCCTAATCGATTCCGGAGATACACTTTTTTCCTTTTTAAATATTCAATGGCAATCCACTCAAGTACATCAGATTGTTTATATTACTGTAGGTATAAAATAATAATAACAATAACTGCTGTAATAATAATAAAAAAAGCAATAACGTTTTTGTTTTGATGATTAATGAATAACTTATTTTATTTTCCTTCATTTGCGTTAATTTTATACTAATTGTTTGAATACGATATTAAACAATATTTATTAAAATTAACTACCTATAACGTCTGTACACATTATTATGCAATAAATAAGAACTAGGAAGCGATTTTGTCGCAAGGTTGTTATATTATTTATAAGAAAAACAACAAAAAAGCACATTTTATAATCAGACGAACTACTTCTCTGAAGTGTTCAACAGATTAAAGAGTTTTAGTATCGATTCCGTATAGTTACTTTCTCGTTTATTGAATTATGTAGCACAAGGTCTTTATAGAACTTGTAACTCCGGTAAGGTATGGTTTCATGAACTCGTTTTAAATATAAAGAACTCGGATTAAGGAAAAGCAGAATGACCATAAAAGTATTAATCTTGTTTTAGCGGCTTTAATTTCCCTCTAGCATGTTTTCTAGTTCTTAACTACCGGAAACGTTCTAAAAAAGAGGGAATTCATAAACTTTACGATTAATGCATATAAATATTTCGAATTCATTTTTAGCTACAATATTATAACGTACCTTTAAATACCGTTAAGGTTGCTTGTTTCTTTTTGTCTCGATTTCTTTATTATCGTAGATAGTATATTCACTTATAATACCTATCGTGCCGTTTCGCATTTTAAAGCTCTACGTTTTGTTCCTAATTAATTGTAGGTGGCTTCTTCAGAAGAAAATAAGGAAAGTTCTAAATCCCGTATCAATGGAGATAAAGATAAAAAAGCGAAAAAGATCATTTCCTGAAAATTACGAAAAGTAGAAGAGCAAGAGTTTTACTCAACTTACCAACACACCAGAAGATTGTACAGAGGGAGCGGGAAAGTCACGGTTGATCGTTTATAACAGTGGAAGTTGTCATTAAGAGTGATTTTCAAATAACGTTAAGTGGATGGCATTTTTCTTGTGTGAAAAAAGATCTACATATATATGCTATGCAATAGCTCTAAAATAAAATGTCTACATTCCGGGTATTCCGTAATGTGATGGTAATAATGATAATATGCATTCTTCAAATCCCTAACCATTTATATACTCTAAAAAGACGATTTCCGAGATATGACCCAAAAAAGAAGCATCTTTTAAAAATTCAATTTACTAGTACTCTTGAAATGTGTTGAATAAATCAATAACGTTATTAGTAAATGTTCTACAAATATTCACTAGCAGATAGTGTTCAAAATGTCGTCATTTATGACTAATAATACAAAAACAAGTTCAAAAAAAAAGTTTCAAGGTTTTTTGGATACATACTTATTTATTATTTTAACTTTTAACTACTCTGTACTACCAAGTCATGTAGGAAATTATTGATTGATTTCTAAAACTTTAAGAATTATTTAATACTTTAGTTAATGCTTATTGGATTCACAAGTGAACTATCACGATTGCGAGACTCCGATTTGAGTGAAATTTTGTATACACACATAATATTTTTATATTCATAACCTATTTAAGTTTACAACATATCTCTATTAGTAAAATTAAAAACAAATAATGAAAGTATTGCATATTTATTGCTATTTGCGTCTATTAATAAGTACTTAAACAATTTTAAATATTTATAAAAGTTAACTTGATATATCTTTAAAAAGAAGTACATATATAGTTCAGTCAGCAGGGAACCAAAAGTATCTGTTTTTGGTTTTTGTGTCATTCCTTTCGTGTTAACAGCTATTTTATTATGCAGACCTACTCAGAATATTGTTTAGAATAATATATGTAGTTGCGTACTAAATCGTAGTGACAGCAGAAAAGTTATTAATAATTTAAGGCGCTTATAACCGTTTTCAATGCAGTTTTTTTTCCGTAGCTCATCAGGATGACTTCTTACCAAAAAACATTCAGTATATTATTTAATTTTAATAAAAACAGCTACAGAATGGCCCCAGTCCGATTGTTATAATTGTTATAATTAAGTTGAAAAATCGAAAAAACGCCAAAATCGCGTTTTTTTAAATTGCCATAAAAATCCAAATAGTTAACCAACAATATTGATCAATCTTAAATTATTACTTAAATTATATACAATAAGCACCCAAAACTCGTATTTTAGGTATGTAAAACTTTTTGTTTAATAAGGTTTTATACATCTACTGTGTCTAAAACTTTGAAATTTTGCAAAAGCGCTATGAAGCTTTGCATACTATTGCAAATATGCATATATCTAGTGTAAGTCGTTAGAACTCGCAATTCCGATTACATTCGTTTTTGCAATTTTAGTGACCTTTTACACCTGTTCATAGTTTTGTTACTTAAATAAAAATAGAAATAGAAAAATAATTAGTTTTTTGGTAGGTATACCTGGTCATTTATGAAATATTCCTTCGGGTTCGAATGGATGGCAAGAAACACGCAATTTAAAAAAAGTTTAAGTTTTGATGCGACATGTTGAACTACGGAAGAAAAGCTGCCTCAAAAACGGATATACGCGCCTTAAATTGTTAATAACTTTTCTGTTGTCACTACAATTTACTTAGTACGCAACTACATAAATATATTATTCTACACACTATTCTGAGTAGGTTTGCGCAATAAAACAGCTGTTAACACGAAAATGCACTCCTCACATCTCTATTGACCGGACTAATGTAACTATTTTCATCATTAAATAAATAGTTTAAAAACTAAAAGCAAATCTATTAAATTTAATTCCCCGCAGTTAACAATTTCGAAAGCAGTATGACAAATCATAACGAAAACACTTCAAACAACTGACTGTGTAAGGAAATGACAAAAAACATCTAACGGCGAAACAAAGCAAAAGGGGCGAGCAGGTAACAACCCTAATTAATAATATCATTATTTCATAGTAGGTATGATGGACTAGTGAAGCTTATTTAAAATTACAGGGTCATAATAGTTATTTATGTACCAAGGGCGTTAGAATGATGATAATGCAAGGAGGGCGACGATGTTCCAGCCCGAGGGCCTGAAGGGCCCGAGGGTTGGAAGTCGCCCGATGGGCATTATCATATAGTAACGCTCGTGGTGCATACAAAATTTTATGTTTCACAAGATTATGTAGACTTAGTTTTAATTTATCTAATAATAATAAAATTATGATAAACGTGTAAAACTAGTAACCTTGGTGTTGCTAAGATTCGTTTCTCTATTTGTTTTGAAACAGTTGAAAGTAGCGTCGACTTCATACATGCGTTTTGTTCGGTGACGATGATGGAGCAAAAGTTTGATGTTCCGGAAGGTAGCTATTTTGGAAAAACCGAAAAGGGCAACTGAAAACTTATTGCCAACAAAATCTAGAGTAAATTATGAAAAAGAATTTCAAATTTTTGTTAACTGCAAGTTGAAAAGTGAAATTAAAATGGTAAACGAGACGGTGATGTTGGCCTACTTTCAGGAATTGGTATGTTATTATCGTGTTTTACTAATTAATGACTTTCCTACAATATGTTTTTTTATTTTGTTCCTTCGTTGCAGGCTGACAAATATAGTCCCAACTCGTTGTGGACAAAATATTCCATATTTTCCATTCCATTATATTCCATATCCGGGTATGGTTATATCTACACCGCCAATGACACTGCTATACAAAGGACGGATTTCTTTAAAGATTTAGGTGTCATCTTTGATCCTAAGCTAGATTTCGCTGCGCATATACATGACATTGTTAGTCGAGCTTTTAAAATGTATGGCTTTATCTACCGAAATTGTAAACACTTTTCAAATGCTCAGACGTTACGAGCCTTATACATAGCCTTGGTGAGATCTATACTGGAGTACGGCGCGGTAATTTGGTCTCCCCTTTATGAATGCCATATTCGTGAGATTGAACGAGTTCAAAGATATTTTCTTAAGTTTTTAGCTTTTTCTTGCGATGGTATCTATCCTGAGATTGGGGTTAGTCAAATTGAGCTGCTTAACAGATTTGAGTTTATATCTCTGCGTATTAGACGCATTATTATCTCTGTAAAGTTTTTGTATAATCTTTTAAATCACAGAATTGATTCTCTTTGGCTCTTATACAAAATTAACTTTCATGTCCCAAGATTCAATGCACGTACTAATATGTCATTCTACTTGGATGCAAGGAGAACCAACTTACTAAAAAAATCACCTATTACAAGCATGTGCAATAATTTTAATCAGATATGTAGCAAGTGTGATATTCACTTTGATTCGATTAATAATATTGTAAGTTGTATTATTGAGATAAATGTCTAATAAAAGAACATACTATGTTCAGACATTAAGAAAGTTTGTTACAACGTTATTCATATTACCAAATTTGATACATATATACCTTGATTTGAGATGTTTGTTATATACACACTAACTAAAATTAGTGTATAATGTTAGTTTTAATAATTATGTTATTATTTATTTATATACTGTATTACGCATGTTTATGTTTTTACATTAATTGTAGGTAGCTTATATTTGTATTTCGTATTTATGTCGAACCTCTACTGTGTTTTTGTAATTTTTAAATTTTTTTCCTGTAATTGGGTGCCCACCTGTTGGAAAATATATATTATTATTATTATATTATTATTATATTAAAGTCGACTTTAATTGTTAATGACAACGTTGACATTTCTCACTATACCTATAGTCGCTTGATTTCATTTCTGAAACAAAAGTCAAAAGGATATATTCCAAAAAAGTCTAGGGTTTTAACAGTAGATCAGGTTTTGACGTTTATAAAGGATGCGCCTAATGAAACATATCTTCTACATAAGGTAAAAGGCTAATATTTATTTATTTTGCGTATTGTTACGTAAATGCATGATTACAGGTACTTTTGGTTATGGGTGTTTTTGGTGCTTTGAGAAGGGATGTAATGGTTAAGATGACTATCGACGATATATGGAAGATTGTTAAAAATTCACAAAAGTTTCGTGTTGGATCTGTTTCGTTTTCAGGGTCGTTTCATAGCTGCCAGTTCCATGTTAGAAAAGATGCTACCAAGTAATGTTGTATATGTTACAAGTCGGCTGCAGCCGCACTTAGGGCCTACGTAATAATAATAATCGCTCCCTCCCTCCCGCACAAGCTTATAGCTTCTGGGGCCTGGTTTCCAGGCTATGGGTTGTAGCAATTATTATTATTATTATTATTATGTTTGTTGTAATAATAATTACTTATGTACTATGTAAAAATAAAGTTTTTGTACCGCCATTCAATTTTATTTTAATTGCAATTGTAATATAGCAGATCTCAAAATAGTCCAAGAACTAAGCATGACAAAAATTAAGAATTTTTATTATATTTATCGGATGGTAACAACTTTTACTAAATTTGCAAAAGTCAAAAAGATAAATGACAATTTAAATTCAAATGTTTTTTGTTGTTATAAAAAAAGTGCATTTCATGAGCATCGCCCATATCTCTGCACAATAGGATAATAAGTGTTATAAGCTTACCTGCTCTTTCCATTGTGAGTAACATGCTGCCGTCAACGTCAAAGGTATTTAAAATTACAGTAGGAGAAGGACGTATTCAGGTGAATTCTTGTCTAGGTTACACTTAAGTTGTTGGAAAATAAAACATTTTGAAATAAGTTTAAAATATTCTTTATGCACAGATGCATTATAATTAGACTATTATTGCTAGATTTATCGGAACATAACTGTCTCTTTATGCCCCAAGGGCCTCTTTATGATCCGACGGGCAATAATGATACGTCAATTAAATGTCAGAGCTGTATTTGTAGAACTTGATTGGTTCTTAATATAATTTGTAAACTTATCACCAATGAAAATAAGCTGAAATTAAGTATTTTAGATAGTAAATATAGTAACGTACTTCGTATATAAGCACATAAGTATACGTACAGCGGCTTGATGTAACCTACGTACTCATTTAATTATATTTTTTACACAATAATAGATTTGAGATAAAAACAATCTGTGCATAAAATAGTGTATGCATTTCGGGCATAACTTGCTTTTATTAGAAATAACGCTTCTGGCCATAAAAGCTTCTTTATGCCCTTAATACATAAATAACTATTATTGCACTTATATGTCCTCTTCGGAAGAATAACTTTCTAAATTGATTATTTTTTATTTACATTAATTTTAGAACTAAAATTATTTTCTATTTTTATAGCATGGTTTACACAGCTTTTCCAGACATCGGGATTACTTTCTTTAACACTGTTACGTATTATATCTACTACCCCAGCACTTAATTTAGGTTGAGTGTTCTGACGTCTGATTTTTGATTTTAATGTCGACCATACATATTCAATAGGATTTAAGATACAGTAATATGGTGGTAGACGAAGCACCTCCAAACCGCTTCCAAAATGCTTTTGCGTAACTATCTATCACATACGTCTTTTCTGCGTTTATTGTTTTCAAAATTTCTAGTAACTGAGTCTTTGTGTAATTCTTAGGAATTGGCACGTAATATTCTTGCAAAAAATTAATAATATCGCTTTTTCGTGAACTCGTGTTTGGAATTTTTCGTAACTGTCGCGAATGGTAGCTTGCATTGTCTAAAACAATTACGCTGTTTGGTTCTAATCGAGGAATTAACATATTTTTAAACCAGTCTTCAAACAGCTCAGCGGTCATCTCCTCGTGGTAGTCGGGCGAAGAGTTTTTAATGTTCTTTGCAGAGAGCAACAGACACCCAGGAACCCATCCATTTTCTGAGCCAACATGCAAAATTATTATTCTTTTACCACGTGCAGTAGGTAAATTGATGCGACACCGTCCAGATGCGTCCACAAAGCCTTTTTTAGCAACGTCATGGGATCATACCAGGTTTCATCTAAATAAACGATCTTTTTTCTCTGTCCTCTGAAGTTTTCAATTTTCTCCAAATATTCGTCCCGCATGCCGATTAATCTGGGAGATTCCATGATTGCCAAACGTCGGTTTATTGTTTTAAAGGCAAATCTCAGTTTTTTTAATAGCCTGTACAATGTCCTTCTGCTGCAAGGAAACTCAATGTAGTTGTCGTGAAGAGCTTTTAATAATGCATCAATAGTTGGAATCTCATTGACCGCATACATGTCGTAAATTTTCTGACATATTAATTTTTCTATACCATCATCCATTTTGGAAAATTTTTCGCGGCTCGGCCTTTCCTTCGAAATCCCCCTGTTTTTTATAAGCCGTTTTACACGATCATAGCCCACCTGTCGAAATCATTTCATTAAAGCAGAGCTATATTATGTAGGTTAATTATGATACTGTAACGTTCTTTCTAAAAATAAATAACACAAGTGCTGTTTAAATCGTCTATTCACAAACAAATATTTATTTCTATACACTAATGAATACACTATAAATTAACGCTATGATTATAAACCATTAAAAACTATTATTTACAGACTATGAATTTCTGATACAACATTTATCTTTACATTCACTATTTATTTTGTGATACACAGTTAATGACTTGCTGTTGACTGCCCTTTTTATCCGCGAGGCCGACTTTATACCCTCCTATAAACGTTCCAGAAGTCGCCCGAACATACCATGTATTTCTAGAATACACCAGAAGGCCGTGCGTCTACGCCGCGGCTCTGGAATGTTCCACAGCCCGTTGAAGGCCAGACGAGGCTTTGCACTCGTTACACTGCCCCCCTCTTCAAGTCTGTTCTGTCCCAGAACAAGTTTATTTCCTGGTTTCTGTAGAAAGGGTCGTGACGATATCGACAGTCTTCACCTCGACTACACGTTCCATTACGGTAGAAGTAACAGTCTACACTCTTCGTTGGCCTTAATGCGGGCTGTGGGTTAAAACTGCAGACGAAGATCTTGACGTCCGTACCTCTAAAGACGACTTCCAGCATGTTTCCAACGATTCTCCAATCCAGCTGGTCCCGCCCACAGCCGAGTTTGGGAACTGCCAATTTGTTAATACCCCTGGTAAGCAACTCGATCCTCAAATTCCATAATGTCCTCCACAAGTCGGCGTAACTCGGTTTCTGGTAGTAAAACTGCTTGGTTACCAAGTAGTAAATGGATCGGTCATGATCAGGCAAGTGTAAGGATTTACCAACAGAGGGATTTTGTTCTCGAAGTTCATCCAGCCGTCCAAATTTATTTCTAAACACTACTGCGATCCCCCTGGACATACGGAGATCCTCGGATACACAGTGGGCAATGGAATAATCACCAGGGACCCGGAAGAGATCTTGTTGCATCTCAGTCGTGACTCCGAATCGCGCTTTTCTAGTTCCAGGAAACGCAGCCATAAATTCTCTAAAGGTTGGCCGATCATCTTCAAGCCTTACGGTATTGATAGCCACCTCAGCCTCATCTTCCCGATCCGGGACTGCGTCATTATTTCCCTCATAGTGCGCCAGACGATTGGAGTGTACCACCTTTGGTTTCCCTCTTGGCAATTTCTGGATGCGATAAATCAAGTCATTTATTCGTTTCTTTACCTGGTATGGGCCCTCCCAATTCCGCTGTAACTTTGGAGAATAGCCACGACGTCTTTGCGGGTTGTATAACCAGACAAGCTCTCCAGGTTGAAACCCTCCTTCTTGGGCTCTCACATCGTACGTAGCCTTCATCCGGTCACTCGCGATTCGACTATTATTTCGGGTTCGGTCGTGAATATCCTCCAACTTCTTCTTTAAGTTGATGACATAATCATTCCCGGCTACCTCCTGCTCTATAGGTGGAGACCCAAATTCCAGATCACACGGTAACCGTAACTCGCGTCCAAACATCACAGACGCTGGTGACTGACCGGTTGTTTCGTGGACCGATGCACGATAAGCCATCAGGAACAGATGCAGGTATTGGTCCCAGTCTCGTTGATGATCGGAGACGACCTTGGCCAAATATTTGCCCATTGTCCGATTCATGCGTTCTACCATTCCATCGGACTGCGGATGTAACGGTGTGGTCCGAGTCTTGCGAATGCCCAACAATCGACAGACTTCTCCAAATAGTACAGACTCAAAGTTGCGGCCTTGATCCGAATGCAGCTCCATGGGCACTCCGAAGCGACTGAAAAACTCTTTGACTAGTACGTCAGCAACAGTCGCAGCTTCCTGGTTTGGTAGGGCATATGCTTCTGGCCATTTGGTAAAATAGTCCATTGCCACTAATATGTATTTATTCCCATCGTCGGTTTCGGGAAATGGTCCGGAAATATCTATAGCTATTCTTTCCAGAGGACTACCCACATTGTACTGCCTCATAGGTGCTCTTCGTTTCCCCAAGGGTCCGTTACCAGTGGCACATAGTTCACATTTCCGGCACCACTCCTTCACGTCTTCTTTACAGTTGACCCAATAAAAACGCTCCCTAACTTTCTCCAAAGTCTTTTTCACACCGAAGTGTCCTCCTGAGGCACCGTCATGAAGATGTCGCAATACTGTAGCCACTTGGCTTCTTGGAACCACGAACTGAGACCTAATGGTGGTGCCATCTTCACTCTCCAGTACTCGCTTCAGGAGATCGTCTTCCACCTTCAAGGACTCCCATTGGGCCCAATATGCTTTGAGCGTTCTGTTGAAAGGGCTGACGGCCTCCCAGGCAGGCCTTTCTCACACGCGCTTCCATTCCAGTACCATTTTTAGTTCGGGATCAGCCTTCTGCTGTCGTTGCAATTCTTCCGGCAACCAATTGTCGTTGACGATGGTGGTTCTTAATACCTGGCAAACCCTCTCTTCCAAGCGAGAGCAATGACGGCAATCCGTTGGACAGGGTCTTCTTGAAAGAGCATCGGCATTTCGATGACTAGTACCCGCTCGATGTTCTGTGTCAAAGTCGTATCCTTGTAATCGCTCGATCCACCTTGCGACCTGGCCTTCAGGATTACGAAATTGTAGAAGCCATTTCAACGCTGCATGGTCCGTCCTCAATAAAAACTTCCGTCCGTACAAGTATTTGTAGAAGTGCTCAACGGACTTCACGACGGCCAATAATTCTTTTCTGGTCACACAATAATTCCTTTCGGCTTTCGACAAAACCTTACTGAAGTAGCCGATGACCTTTTCTTGTCCATCCTGTATCTGAGAAAGTACACCCCCAATGGCCAGATTACTTGCATCTGTGTCAAGTATGAATTTCCCTTCTGTCCGTGGATAACTCAATATTGGTGCGGTTGTCAGGGCACGCTTCAGCTATTGGAAAGCTGTTTCACACTCTCCGCTCCAAACATACTCGCGTCCATCTTCAGTTAGCCTTGTCAGAGGCTTCGCTATATTGGCAAACCCAGGAACGAAACGCCTATAGTAGGTACATAACCCAAGAAAACTACGAACTTGGTGTTTATCTTTCGGTGTTGGCCACTCTTGAACTGCACGAATCTTATCGGGGTCGGCTGCCACTCCATTTTGTGATACGACGTGCCCGAGATATTTCACTTCCTTTCTGAATATGTGGCACTTTTTCGGACTCAGTTTCAGATTGGCTCCACGTAGTCTTCGGAACACTTCCTCTAGGTTTTTCAAATGTTCGTTGAATGATTTTCCGACTACAATCACATCATCTAGGTATACCAGGCAGGTCTGCCACGACAGCCCTCTCAGGATGGTCTCCATTAGACGCTCAAAGGTGGCCGGAGCGTTACATAGACCGAAAGGCATAACTGTAAACTGCCATAGTCCGGAACCAATAGTGAACGCGGTCTTCTCCCGGTCTTCAGGTTCCATTTCAACTTGCCAATAACCACTCTTCAAGTCCAAAGTCGAAAACCATCGTGAACCAGACAGGGTATCTAACGTGTCGTCGATGCGTGGTAAGGGATAGCTGTCTTTCTTGGTCACGTTATTGAGCTGCCGATAGTCCACACAAAATCTCGTTGACCCGTCCTTCTTACTGACCAGGACCACCGGTGATGCCCATGGACTGCTGGATGGCTCGATGACCCCTTGTTCTTCCATATCAGTAATAATCTTTTCGGCTTCTGCTCGCCTTGCTAGAGGTAGACGCCTCGGCTGCTGACGGACAGGCATAGATTTGCCTGTATTGATTTTATGTTTTACTATATTTGTTCGTCCCTTCTAGCTATCGTCAAGAGCGAAGATATCTTGGTATCGGTGAACCAAACCCTGTACCCCTTTCACTTCCGTTCTGTTAAGGTCTTCGCACGAACTAGTAACCATACCCACTAATTTTCCACCATGGTCTTTGGGCACTGGTTTTGGAACATCAGCCATACACCTGGCTACTCGAAATACTGGCACACACTGTCCCACAAGGGTACTCTTCTTCAATGTCACCGGATCCACATTAACGTTCATAATTCTCACCGGTACTCTCTTTCCAACCTTGATCAGCGCTTTTCCCACCAGTATGCCACTATGGATCTTCTTATCACAAACAGGCTCCATCATTCGCACGCATCCTACCCGAAGATCTCCATCCAAACCCGCCTCGACAACCATCTCGCTTTGACCCGGCAATATCACATCTTCAGTCAGCAAAACCCTTACAACCGGATCTTCTAGTGGGTGCAACGGAAGTTCTTCGTTACCAACCTTCAAAACACCCTCTTTCAAATCCAACGTAAAACCAAATTTTCTCAGGAGGTCCATTCCCAAGATGAAGTCATCAGTGATATCGGCTACCAGCACCTCATGATCACGTTCTTCACTTCCAATGCCAATCTTCATCTTCACCACTCCGCGTGTTGGTATCACTTCACCTGTTGCTGTACGGAGTTGAGTAGTTGTCGGTAACAATTTAATACTTGATTGTAGAACATCAGGGCGTACGATGGATTTTGTCGCCCCCGTATCAATAAGTAGTGGAACAGTTCGGTTAGCAATCTTTCCATCTACAAACAAACTGCCGTTACTATTCTTTGATGTTACGGCATGGATCGTGATCTCCGGGGCATCTTCACTCGCAGTCAACGTTCGCCCCCTCTTGCCAACCCCTTTTAACTTTTCCGACGGTTGTACTTTTCTTATTTTGGGACAACGGCGTTCTACATGTCCTTGTTCGCCGCAGTTCCAACAACGAGGCCCTCGAACTTCTTGATGATTCTTCTTACGGCTTTCTTCCTTCCGAAGAACTCTCAGTACTAACTCCTCTAGGTGATCCTTAGAACCTTCTTCTTCTTCCACAACGGCTCGAACACGCCCGTGACCTCGGGACGCTTGTTTTGCAGCTTCAAATTCTAAGGCGTGAGCAAGCGCATTATCAGTTGTTCTTGGTCGTGCTAGCCTCAATGATTGTTGTGTTTCCCCGTCTCTTAACCCATCAATGAAGGTCTGCACAGCGAGCTGTCCCAGAAATGAATCGGGTGCCGTAGGGTACGCCAATCGGACAAGCCGCGCAACATCGGCCTCAAACTCCTGCAGGCTTTCTCCATTCTTCTGGATACGATTCTTCACTTGCGCGTGATACACTTGTTGAAGATGCGCGTCTCCATATCTCATCTCCAATCTAGACACTAACAATTGATAATCATTTTCCTGTCCTGCTGGGATTGTTTGCAGGACGTTCAACGCGTCTCCACGCAAAGCCACAGTTAAAGAAACGGCCTTTTCCTTGCCTGTCCATCCGTTGGCCCCAACGGCCGCCTCAAATTGTTTGTAGTAGGTGGACCAAGGTATCTTTCCATCGAACGTGGGTGGTTTTACTTTTATCCCTACAGCAGGAACCTTTTCTTCTTTAAATTGTTTCTTTACTTCATTAAACGGCCACTCAGAAGTTGAGAGAAATCGTAGTTGCCTCATTCTATCTTCCAGCATTTCGGTCATATCGTCTTTCTTAGTTGTTGGTGGTAATTGCATTTGGGATATTTTCTCTTCTACCATCTTTATTACCCTATCATGTTCCGCCAATCTACCTTCCAACAGTCCTAACGCGCTGGCATTCTCAAAAAATTCTTCGAAAACTTTGTCTTCCAACGCTTTGACATTTTCCAGCAATTCTCCTTTAAGCCTTCTAGAACTTTCTTCAGACTTTTCTAGTAATTCTTCTTTAAGCGTTCTAGAATTTTCCAATAAATCTTCTTTAAGCATTTTAACATTTTCTTCCAGTGCTTTAGTATTTTCAAGTAATTCTTCTTTAAGCATTTTAGAATTTTCTTCAGACTTTTCCAATAGTTCCTCTTTTAACATTCTGGAATTCTCTTCCGACTTTTCCAGTAATTCCTCTTTTAACATTCTAGAATTCTCTTCAGACTTTCTAGAATTCTCTTCGGACTTTTCCAATAATTCTTCTTTAAGCATTCTAGAATTCTCTTCCGACTTTTCCAGTAATTCCTCTTTTAACATTCTAGAATTCTCTTCTATTTTACTTAATAACAAATTAGTATCAATTACGGGTCCAGGTATTTCGAAGAGGAAACTTTCAGGGTCTTCTTGCTGCTCCAAAAGCCATTCTCTTAGCCGATTTATTAACACACTTTTAAGGCCCGTTGTGTCTAAATCTCGTTCTTCAAGTTCATGTTTCAAGTCTATTACTTTGAGATCTTTTAACAGTTTCATCACCATTTTAATCGTTTGTTGAAATTATGTTTTAACACCAAAAATTTTATTCTCACAGCACTTTAATTAATTATTACGCGATTTTATTTATTTTAAAACTCCACACCTGACATCACTGTAACGTTCTTTCTAAAAATAAATAACACAAGTGCTGTTTAAATCGTCTATTCACAAACAAATATTTATTTCTATACACTAATGAATACACTATAAATTAACGCTATGATTATAAACCATTAAAAACTATTATTTACAGACTATGAATTTCTGATACAACATTTATCTTTACATTCACTATTTATTTTGTGATACACAGTTAATGACTTGCTGTTGACTGCCCTTTTTATCCGCGAAGCCGACTTTATACCCTCCTATAAACGTTCCAGAAGTCGCCCGAACATACCATGTATTTCTAGAATACACCAGAAGGCCGTGCGTCTACGCCGCGGGTCTGGAATGTTCCACAGCCCGTTGAAGGCCAGACGAGGCTTTGCACTCGTTACAATACCTACCCCAGATAATTCCGATGTTCTTGTAAGGAGTCCTCTTCGATTTTTACTTTCTTTTAATAGTCTCTTATATATGTTTATTATAACTTTTTGAGTTTGATCAGTTAGTACTTCACTTGACGCAATTAATTCACAGTCACTAATTTTATTTTCAATTCACTGTTTTTCGTTAACTCACTCTCAGTATCAATATTCATAACCATATCGACAACATCAGTATTATCCTGTAGTATATGGTTTTTTTCAAACGGTCTCCAAAACTGCGTCATAATAAATCTAAATACACTCAAGATATCAAAACTCCGAATACTTCCTGACTTGTACGCGTTTCTTAATGAAACTGAATAAGTGGAAACAAATTGTTGAGGAACAAGTTGTGTAAATATTGGGTTTTCCGAAAATAAATATATTTTAAGTAAAATCTCCAGAATTAAGGCAAACCTTTCTTGGTATTATAGGGTAATTATTTTATCTATTATTATAGACGAATCGGGGCAGATCTATATAAGTACAGGAACTATTATAATACCAGAAAAAGTTTACTTCTGTTAATTCTAGGAATTTTATTTAAGCTCTTAATGATGACAGTTTTCGGAAAAACCTAATAATTACATCCTGTTACGTTTTTGAGTACGTTTTTCGAATAAAAGAATAATAACAAATTATTTAAATTGTTATTAAATTAAAGATTAATGACAAATAAAATTTTAAAAAAAGCTATGCTTGTAACGGGGTTCGGAGTTTAGCAAGCCACCGTTGGCATTGAACCACGGAGGCTTCACGTCAACTTTTTAGGTTTCGGCTTTTAAATTAATGTTTTGCAAATAATTCATGAATTTATAATTTTTGAAGAATTGGGATTGTTATTAAGGGTAATATTTTTGGACAGTACGTTAGAATATCTTATCTATCGATTGCAACTATGAATTTCACCGACTTTTATTCGAGAACGAACTAGGTATTTGGCATATTTCAGATTTCCCATACCAATTTCCTATAGCAAATGTTAGAACGAACACGGTGTATAAATAATTTAATGTCTTTTAATGTGCTTAATGCATAAATATATAACCATAACAGAATTTACTCATATAATTGTTTTTTAATCCATAGTTTGCTTATGATTGATGTAGCTATGAATCTTGACTGCTTCTCGTTTCAATTGGATTACATTTACACTAGCGCGTGCATGATGTAAAGGCGAAGTGTCGTTAAAGTATCATGAAGAGTCGACACTTCTGACGTCATAATGGTTTCGACTCTCAAGTGTCGTGATACGCGGATAGTGTCGAGAACCCATCACTAACTGGAAGTATTTACCTAATTTTACTTCAAGAAATAAATTACTGCATATAGCACATACAACATAAACAGAATAAATTACCAGGCGCGGACCCGCGGGGGGAAATAGGGAAAATCCCCCCCCCCCCAAATGGTAGGTAATTCTTTAAATGGTAGATAGAGGGGAGGCACTAGAGCTAATTTTAAAGTTTTATTGAATTTTGGATCCGCTCCAGACGTGGGATCATTTTGGATCCAAAATTCATCAAACTTTAAAATTCATTTTCTGGAAAACTATTCATTTTTGACCTATACTTGTCAAGGCAAATTAGCTTTACTGCCTCCCCTCTACATACCATTTAAAGGATTACCTTTATTTCTGAATCACCCTGTATACTTAAGTATTATAGTTAAATAAATTTTGAATGTAAAAGTAGTTAATGTTTATTAAATATTGTGCAATCTAGAACATTTATAAAGAAATATACATAGGATAAAAACAAAAAAATGTTTGTTTAATTATTATTTATTTAAATCAATTATTTTATAAACGATTAGTTTATCGGGTACAAAAACGTACGCAACAAACGATTATTGTTAATGACGTGCAGTAAACGTGTTGCGTGATCACTTAAAAAAACTGTATTTACATGCGTCTATATATAATTATGTAAAAGCTATCCGTTTGATACGTCGCTATTGACACGTCATTTAAAAAAAGGTTGCTAGTAATCATTAAACATAGTTATAATAAAATATTCAAAGACTCTACTTTGAACTTGCTTAAACATTCATAAAGTGTCTTTTAAAGACCACTTCAGATATTGATTTATATGAATATATTGATCTAAACCCTGTTACCTTAGAGAAGGGATGACCACCTCGTCATCTTGCGCACGTAAGAATAAAACAGGTATCGATGACGTAAAATGTTAAAATCAGCAGGACTTTATTGATTTCAAGAAATGTAGGAAAATAGGTAAATTAAAGAAATTGCTACTTAATATCAACTGTCATTAAATTCATTATTTATTAAAATGTTTGGAGCTTTATAGTGCAAGTAGTCTTCCATACAGAGCAATCAGTTTAAATAAGAAGGTAAGATATACACTGTCTATTGCGTGTTATTTTATTATCTTATTTTTTTGTGTTTAACCTTAACCAAAAGTCTAATGCTATTATGTCTTGAAAGAAACCCCAAAATCTACAATAAACTTTTGGTGAAGAATCACACACATATCATGTCGTTCTTTCAAAGAACGTGTTTTGGTTTCGTCCAGGAGAGTTAAGTTTTTTTCTATCAGGACCATGAAACTTTTTTTCTTTAATAATGAGCTTGCATGTGAAAAGTGATTAATTTCAGGGTCTTGGCCTAAGGTCTTTCTTCCATCGGTTTATTTTAAAAATGCTCTTGTTGAATATTTAATTCCCTATTACTGATAAATTATTAAGAACGTCAACGTTTTTACTTTCAATATTTTGTAAACTGATTTCTTTTTCTCTGCCTTTATGCTTTGACGACTGCCAGTTCTTCTGTTTCTAATTTATTTGTTTATCACAATTATGCGATTCTAACACTTTTCGGAGCGGAGCATTTCTTTGAATAACATTGCATTTTTTGCGTTGACTATTTATAGACCATCAATGACTTTTTTATAGACTGCCCAACATGAACGACCTAATTCAGAAAAAAATTGACTAACTATTCATTCATAGAAATAGTAACTTGGGAACTACATGACTACATTTACAAATTGTTTGAACAAACGTAACAATAGTTGATATTATCTTTGACCTAATTTACCTTTACAGAAATTTTGTTACATTTTCTTCATTTTACAAACAACCTCACAAAATATTTTGTTTCTGATGATACGCTGTGAGAATGTAATAACAAGAATTCGTTTTTTTGTCACAAAACAAGATAGGAAGAGTGCACTGAACTGCTTTAGTATTAAGCTGGAACATGGCCGATATAGATAATCTTTGTTTATATTGAAAAGTTTAAACTAAAACTTTGTCTACTCAGCTAAAATGCTCCTAATTCGCTGTGCGCACAGAAGCAACCAAGTCCAATGCCCCTCTGCTTAATTGAATTTTCTATTCAATTCAATTCAGTTCTTCGTATTAACGTACGCTCTCGTAGATATTTTGTTAGTTGTTATCCAAAACAAGACAAATGTCGGCCGAAACGCTTTTACCAAATTTTCCTTAACCAGAAAAATCATTGACGCCATTAAACTTGTATAATAACCAGCACTGAATTAACTTAAAACTTCAATAACACTTTGAAAAGTACGGAACGTAAATCAATCAGAATCTGCACATCATTTGAAGTACTTTCAATTTAACAGGTTATAGATTTTCGATTTAATAACCACCACTAAGTTGGAGTGAGGAGTTAACTAGATACGCAGGAAAACTTCGGAAAGTCGGCCCTACTTTAAGTTTTTTGAATTCATCTACTAGATATTCTTTAAAAATATTTTAAAGAACTACAACTGAATTAGATTAATAACCCACAGGCAATATACATTAATTCGTTTAGCTTTAACATTTATTTATTAATTTTAAAAAATCGCTACAGAAAGATTTAAAAAATCCCAAAGCGCACCATAGTGTATATATCCGAACGGTACGATAAATCTTAAATTTATTAATCCTCACTTAACACAAATTATTTTAAACTTAAATCTCTAAACTTCTAAGGCTAACCATTCACGTAAAATTGACTTAAATTATGCAGTACTGCATCATCACTTTCTCTCTCGCGGACCCTTGTAAGTGCGTTTTGCTTATAAACCACTTGATCTTCCCACATTCTGAATTCACAAGAGAAAAGAAAATTAAAAATAAGAACATTCTGCTTATGTGGCGGTTCACCAGTGTAAAATGAACTAGATTTGCCTCTCGCATATAATATTTTTATCTTCATTTAAATGAATTCTTATAATAATAGCTAGTTATGTAAGTACATAATATAGGGCTTTATAGACAAGCCCAGTTTATGGCCGAGCGAGCGAAGCGAGTAAGGCCTATAAAAAGGGCGAGTGTATAAGGTCCGATTATGTAAGAGTTGCATACAAAGCTCCTAAAATTGACTAATTATCAAAAAAATCAGTTTATAAATTTGACATCTATTCTTAACAGAAGAAAATTGGACATGTAATATACAGTTGCTATACTTTATTTTACTAGTACAATAATAAGCCAGTTCACTGCCACAAAACAATACAATAAACAGTCCTTTATAATGCTATCGGACATAAAACATGTTATTATCTCAGACTATCGAATTTTTATTACAAGGGTTACCGAGGCGTAAACTCTTTATTTATCAAATGGGGTCATAAATAAATCTAAAAATCAGCTTAAAGTTAATTTATTATAAACAGCAAGGAATAAATTTAAAATATTGTCATACAAGATTTGTATAATACAGGGCCGTAATAAGTGTATTCTATCTAGCGGAAAATGAATTCTAAAAATTATAATACGAGGTTCATTTGATAAATCCCGAACATTTAAAGTTTGTCAGCCAATTACCATTACCATTGCACAAGAATATCGACTGCATTGATTGTGAAATATGATATACAATAAGACTTACAAATTAATATCGAGTTAAGTTGCTTTTTTATTGAAAACTCAACAGCTTTAAGCAAGTGCTAGGCCTCATCTGCCATACAGAAAAGTTTGATTAATGTTCGATTGACTGTTTTCAGATCCATATGGAAGCTATTTTTGATATTCATGCACAGAGAAATTGATTGCAACGCATTTTTCTCAACGTTGATCACGTGACACCTAATTCTGAAAACCCTGTATTTGGCTCATTTTGAGAAATTAGTATAGCAAGATGTTTTCTGGCTATTTTGCCAAATAATAATAATTGCTACTACTCATCGCCTGGCGAACAGGTTCCAGAAGCTATGAAGCTTGTGCGGGAGGGACGGGCGATTATTACTATTACACAGGCCCAACGTGCTGCTGTAGCCCACTTACAGATGTTATAGCTCAAATGCCACAGTTGTGCTACAAGCTAAGGAAAACTGCAGAAAACCTTAATCAGATCTGCCGGTGCCGGGAGTAGACGCCAGGCCACTTGGGTGAGAGACGGAGCATGCTAGTTTGTTACGTGTAACTTTTTCGTTAGCATTGGAGCTAATGTAATTTGATTGATTACAATTTTTTCCTGTAGATTAGGACACACTTTATACTTTTAAAACTCCGACTTTGAATTATGTTTCATTCAAAATTTTGTTTTGGTCATATTGCATTTTTTTGCTGGAATGTTGATAAAAGGTGATTAGCCGTTATTGTTTCCGGCGAATAAACAGGAATTCTTTTTCTACACTATTTTGGTGATTATGGTATTTTAGAGGCTCTGTTAGAGTATTTTTGATACCCGTTAATCATTTCCATTGATGGTTAGTTTCCACGTTTTGGATTAGCGTCAGGTTTAACCTTGTTTGAGTGACTTATCGGGAATGTCGGCACCTGCTGCTGTAAAACTTTTAGCCGTTTAATTCCAGAGTAAGTTGATTACCTTTGTGATTTTACTTTCCATTAATTCAGGTTGGTTATTACAAGTTTTATTTATTTCAGATGCTTTTCTTCTCCTTTTTCCTTTTTTTGAGTTCCTGCCTACTCGATATTAGTATTGGTTGGATGTATCTTATCTGATTGGGAATACAGTAGCTGTACCAGACGTGGGGTTAAATTAAGATACAGTTAATCCACTAATACATAAGTAAAACCACTGTCGATCTCGTGTGTTTTGTTTTTGTTTTTAGCACTTAGTTTTGTCTATAGAGAAACAGTGGTCGGTGGTAAGTGTTTTTCTTGAGATTTTGGAAAAATATTACTTGGGTAGTAAACGAAACGTCTGGTTCCGTTAGTGTGAGACCACTATCCTCTGTAGTTATATATTTTTTAGTGGTAGAGCCAGCGGTGCCTTTTTATAAATTTTGTGTAGAGATCGGAACATCTTTGAGTCCTCTAGTCATCGTAAAAATCCCACGACCATCGACTCCTTCTGAGCTAGTGAATACTATGTGGGAACAATTTCACACGCTACCTAAATATTCTCAAATTTCTTTTACTAAAGAAAAAGGGCGTAACAAGTTCCTACTCCTACACTACCAAGGTTACTTATATACTCTTATGTACTAAATCCTGTCAGCTAGATTCATCCGCATCAAGAATTACGGGCATTGTCTGGCTTGTGGTGATTATTGTGAACATTCTCGTATGTTTTATATTTTGAGGTATTCCTTGAGTTCACTTTTGAAAACAAGAAAGTAATTTTAGAGATAAAGATCTGATTGTACTTCTCAAGTAGGACATCATTTATTAATTTCTTGTAAACAACGTAGTCGCAACCTATTGAGGCTACTAAATTATGTATAATAAACTGCGATAATTTCGATACAAAGACACTGAAACCCGAGGTAATGTTACCATTTGTTTTATCTTTACAGCCCCCGATAGTTTAACCAACTTATTATTTGAATGCTACCGTAAGATACAACCTTTTTCTCTTTTTGGAGTAACCTTTTTAGTAGTTCGTAGTGTTTTCTGGTATAAGGTCAATAACTGAAGTCAATTTAATAACACGTAGCGGTTCTGGTAGGATTATTTGTCGGGGAAATGATATGAGGTTTAATGAGTTATTCGAGCCTAGAAAGGGTCTGTGAGCCGGACTGGCTATTGATAACTTGCTGTTATTTCTAGAGCATTCTGTTCTGTGATATTGAAACTAATAATACCAATACGTTTTGAAAATTTATGTGGAGCCTGATGCAACCGTAATCACAGTACTTATTGCCGTGATATCTAGAAGAAATCCATACTTACCTACGGAATTTTACAATTCAATATATGCTTTGACTACAGAGTGACTAAATCTGGCAATTTACTTCAGATTGCAATGTGTTGATGGTAATCTATTGATGTGTCTAGAAGATTCTGTTCTGTTCCAAGTCTGTTCCAAGACATTTAAACGATTACTACCAATACGTTTAGAAAACTTCAGTTGGTGCCTGAGGTAACCATAATTACAATATTGCCGTTATGTCTAGAAGAATTAAGGTACGTCAATATATGCCTTGACTACAGTGTGACTAGATCGAGAAATTTACTCCAGATTGCAATGCTTTAAATGTTGGATTTGCAACAAAAAGTGTTAATCTGCAATTTCTGAAGTAAATAAAATAATAGCAGAAACAGTCGCAAGACGCAAGTTTATCGTACGATCTTTATCGTAAATATGCTTTTCGGATACGTAATAAATCGGGTTAGTTTGGTCACGAAAGATATGCATGACATCTTACTTAATCAAAATCTGGCTGAAACTGTTAGAGGAGATTCTTACCAAGTTTAAAGTCGAGGTTATTTATTTAGAGTTGAATAGAAAGCAGTTGAGACCGTGATACAATACTCTACATCATGTCGTGTTTGCATTGTGTGGGGTTTCAGAGTTACTAATACAAACTTTACTGTTCCTGATAGAGACGTGTAGGTGGCCGACGAACGGCAGGTAATTTGAGATCGGCCAGTTTTACAACACTGACCGTAACATTATCCAGCCCGGCCAATGTCGTAGTAAATCATATGAGATGACGTCTTTAACCAACTATCTGGGCATTAACGTCATTTCCCGGCCATTTACGTATTTACCTCTTTGACCGTAACATATTCATTAGAACTGATTTCTTAATATCAGATACTTTTTTTACATGGAAGCAATCACGCACAAGCTGCGTGCCTATAACTTTATGAGATTTCATTATCTTAGAATGTCTGAAAACGAGTCCTATGGTCAACTGCTCAACTCTACAAGGCTGTTAAAATGTCATGATTTGAACTACTATATGAGATGTTAAGCATTTAGTTAATAAAACTAAGACTCCCATCTATGCTTAATAGCATCTTACTCTAGAACTGTACAACAGTAACGTAAAGTATGTCTATTAGAAATAGTGCCTTTGTAGTTTAGATCAGTTGTGATGTAGAATAGTTAATACTAATCAAAATAATGTAAGAACTTATTTTTACTTAAGGGTTTTATAATAAAATTTTCCCTTTATTTTCAGCGAACCTGACGAGGCGTTAAAGGTGCTAGGAGAACTGAAGGATGTTGCTCGAGCGGTCTACATATCTCTTCCAGAAATGTTAACGCTCATGAGTCAATGTCAACAACTAAGCGCAATGACGTCTTCTGCTGGTAGCATTACAGATTCTTCTACCGACCAATCAAAATCGCCTGTAACTTCTAGAGGACTCCTATCAAATAATCCACTGACTTTATTTAGTGGAATTATTCCAGGTACTTTATAAAAATATGGTCGAAAAAGATATGCGAGATATTAAAGAAATATTGATTAGAAGGTTTTGTTAACATGGAAGGCTTCTGCATTTTCCGTACACTATAAATAGGTGTACACCTTTCCGTAGGTCGATGTTTATAACTCTTTGACATATAAAACTCAGTACAGACATTACAAACCAAGACATGGTCTACACCAATCACTTTATTAACACTTTTTTTTGCTACACCTCATTGATAACTAATTATTATTTGACACTTTTTAATGTCTAAAATATGTCATTATGAAAAAGTGTGAAATAAAAATATAACTATAAAATAAAAAATAACTATGAAATAAAACAATCACTAGATAAACATAGATATTTTATTAATATTCAATTCAAAGCATCAACAAATCAATGAAAATGTAATTGGATGTTACTATTATTAATGTTATTAATATTTGTGGTTGGAAGTACACGCTCTGTTCTTGATATATTTTCAATAATAACCTGCCCTTCACGTTCTGTAGAATTGTGAGAGAGAACCGATGAGATTGATGACTTCGGAATCTCTACATTCATGTTTGTCCCACTGAAGATTTTTCTAGAAGTTCCTGCTTTCATCTCGATATTCTCTTCAATATAACTTTCTGCTACGGTGGATGATTTCCATCCGCCGTGACGCTTGATAATCAAGATATCAGCTCCAGTATGGCAAGGAGAGATGCAGAAGATCTTCTAAATGCGTGTCCTGTATAACTTTTCGGATTAGGAAGCTGAAGATATGTAGCGATGACACTTGGTATTAATGAAAATTGATTAATGCCCACTCGCTGTACAATACACTATCCTTTACGGTATTGAACAAAAAAACTATCATGATTCGTATGAGCTGGACGAAGAGCAGCATATTTGTCATAAATTTCCAAAGGAATGATTCCTTTGATTGGGACATCCATAACTGTGAAAATTCTTTCAGTGTGGGTCTTCGAATCAGGGATTTTGATGATCAACATGGACTCTCTTCTCTCGATGTCTTTCATTTTCAAGTGATAAAGTTCTTCCCGGCGACAAGCGCCTGCTAACCCCAATATTTTCATCATTAAGAAGTTATCATTTGGTGCTCCTTGTATGAAATTTTCGATTTGTGGTCTTTCAAAAACCTTTGATTTCTTAGGCCTGTATCTAGTGCTGTGTTTCTTAAGAAACGATTTCAATTTTTGTTTACATCTATATTTTCTTTCACAGAGATAACAGCTTTTATCGACTGTAATTACACGAGAGGTCTTTTTTTGTCCGGATAAAATTGATTTTTTTAACGATAATTTGGTTGCTTGGTAAATTGACGATACAAACCACCTACGATAAAAAAACGAGTCCGAAGGACGAGTTTTTTTATCTGGTGGTTTGTAGAGTCAGTTTACCAAAAAGAAACCAAATTAGAGTTTAAAAAATCAATTTTATCCCGGAGAAAAAAACCTCGAGCGTAATTCGATGAGATAATTTAATGAATAATAAAAAGGAATAACTAGGTAATTATGAAGAAGTCAAGAACACATTTATTAACTTGAAAATGACAATTATTAAAAACAATAATCAGGTTCGAGAAAGTTAGCCATGGAAGTTTAAACACATTTTATCCAGATGCAAAGTTAGGGCTAACTTTATCCGATGTCAAAGTGACAAATGTATCGCGGCTTATGGGATTTTTTATACATGAATTAAATTATCATTGAAAATTTTGACCAGAAACTAGAATTTTTATATTTCTTTGATAATTCGTCCAAATAGGCTAAGAGCCCCGTTTCATTAATGGTCCTTACTTGGTTTTTCCTACACTATCCCATGAAAAGTTCATATTCGGCTTCATACATTTTTCGTGATTTAGCCGGTAATAATCCCAAACTTGCAGCTTCAGCTTTCTCCTTAATCTCTAATGGAATATCCATGATCTCTTCATCATCACTGCTAATACACGGAATTGCATTCATTTTTGCAAATTTATAGCCACAGATTTTTAAACACATTTGTTTGTTTATGTTTTTTACAAGGTTCTCATGACAACCATGCACAGCATTACCAACTATTGAAAGTCAAAACCGGCGCGAAATTTAAAATATATACAAAGTTGTGAATTTTATTAATTAACAAAGAGGTGTTGCAAAAAATTATGTATGAAACTCGTGGGTTTACAACACTCGCTTCGCTCGAGTGTGTAAATTTCCCACTCGTAAAAAAAAGACATGCTTTATAAACTTGTTGCATAAAATACTATTACGCTACCGAGCTATTTTTTTTTGTTTCCGATTTATTATTTGCCACAGCAAATTGAAGTTCCTGAATCGTTGTCGGTTGCTATGATAACAAGAAAATAACAGAACTGCTACGATTCATAGCATATGTGGGTGCTGTTATGAAAAGAAATGAGTATATACGTTGGGTGTGAAGCGTTCATTGTGTCAAACATGTCCCAAAACATACCTAAACTTGCTTTTGTAATTTGGTGACAGATAACGCTTAGAATTTGACACTACAAAATTACGAAAGATAATGTAAGCATATTTTGCGGTATGTCCACAATGAGTGTTTCGCAACCAACGTCGACGTCAGATAAAAAAAAAACATGTATTATAAATACATTTTTATTTATTAAATAGTGTAGTTAGCGCAAAAAATATCATACCATACTTATCGTTAAGTGCTTACAACAGATATCGTAAATTGTAACTTTTTCTCTGTCTGTTATAAAGTACTTACCGGTCTCGTATCGTAATATACTATTTCATATCCTTAGCGTTCCGTTCCTCCTAGAATCAAATCAAATCCTAGAATAGAAATCATTAATTGTCACGACTGCCAATTAATTTTCTAATCTTGCAATATACATAGTTGATAGGCAGTGATTCGAATATTAATACAAAGATCTTTTTTGCAGGTACCAAATGGTGTGGTACGGGAGACATAGCAAGAGATTATTATGATTTGGGCGCGGAACCGCACGTCGATCGATGCTGTCGAGCACACGATTTGTGTCCAGTGAAAGTAAGAGCTTATTCGAAACGTTACAATCTCACAAATAATTCTTTATATACTAAATCACACTGTCAGTGCGATGATAATTTATATGATTGTTTAAAAGGTTCAGATTCACCTACTGCACACATAATGGGTAATGTTTATTTTAATTTAGTTCAGGTACCTTGCGTAGAAGATAAAGAATCTGGAAGAAAGTTTCGAAAAGCTAGAAATAATTTTTAAAATGTGATTGTACAAATAAATAATGTAAATGTATGTATGTATGTATAGTATACAGTGTTTGTTATTAAACAAATTATTTGAAGATGCGTGTTATTTCTTTACCACTAAATCTTTACCTTACTGCATAACTGAGAAAATGGTATGGTAATACTACACGTACTACTATGTACTTGAAAGTCCCTAATTATTGTAGACAAAGTTTAATTAACTGAAGGCTCTAAGACTATAAACTCAAAATTTATATTAGAATCTTAAAACACCGTACTGATTTCAGTAATTTGGTAATATCTTTCTCTCCTTGATCTCCAAATTCTTGCATTTCTAAAAGATCTAAATTTCAGTTCCATGACAATAGTACATTTTTCAAGCGTTCAATATCCATATAATCTAAGAACATCACAAATTCTCATTTCAATTAGAATCATTGATAGGACGGAGTTTTTTCCTACCGAATTGAGCTACAGAGAAGGTTTTCACGCATTTTAGAATAGATAAAAATAAAGACGTTTAGACGTAGGCATTCATATAATTAAAAGGAGTTCTATATATTCCCAAAATGATTAATTCTTCTCTAGGAAATGTATCGATAACTTGTTTTCTTAAATTAAATATACAGTTGTCCGGTACTAGAATAAATCGTTATCGCCACCTTCCTCCCTAAAATTATTAATCTCCCATTTACAAACCATGCATTTTACAAAACTATTAAAATTGGTTGAGATTTCGCAGAGTTATCTTAACTTCGAAGTGTTCGACTTGACGCACGCAGCGTCAAAACAATTTCGCAGCAGAGAAATAGAAATTTAAAAAGAAGTTTAAGCAACCAAGAGTTGCTTTAAAACTAAAATAAATAAAAATAACAAAATAATGGCAGAGGTCGGCTAGTTTAATGAACAGCGGAATGAAAGATTCAGTTTTGGTTTTATGTTATTTTATTTGGATAATCAGTTGTAATTGATTTCAAATTATTATAAAACGTTAGTCAATGCAGCTGTATAATGAGATAAAATAGTAACCATATTTGAAGTAAATAATTCTAATTTGTGTTAATGATTTGAAGTTCGTTGTCGGAGATGAGATGTAGGGTTAATATTGTGTTTCAACCTATAGTGTCATATATTTTTGTAATCAGTGAAATTAGGACTTCCTTTCTATCTATTCAAGTTTTCTGTATTAGTATAAAAGTGTTTATAAAATGTTTGAACTTAATTAAAATTGATACCAGCTATTATCGATGATATTCGTGGTACTAATCTATATATTTAAAACGCAATACTTATTTTGGTTCCAGTTCGTTTGAGAGTTCCGTTGGGGCGACTTACGTCATCCTTTTTTACATTGAAGCTTTCTCCGTGTAGATGAATCAACACTATTTCATTTTTACAATTTTTTAATGTTTATATTTTTAATTTAAATAAATATAAAATGTATAATTTGAGATGCATGGATTGGACATTTACTTGGGGCGCCATCTCACTTTGCACGGTGGCGAGTTTCGTAACTACTCCCGCTTATCTATATATTTAAAACAGCTGATTTTTGTTCCAGTTCGTTTGAGAGTTTTCCTGAGTAAATTTGCGTGACTGGTCTCGTAGAACGCCAAAATATTTCCACAAAACCCCAGAGTTCCACACTTTGGGAATCAACATTTTGTTTTGGAATTTGCCATTTCAATAAGTTTTCTGGAATATGTCCATGGAAAGTTACCAAAAAATAAATTTCCGGAAATTTGCCAACACTATTTTTATATCGTTTTTGAAATATGTACTAATAGAAGAAGAATTTCTTAAACAAGAGATTCTTGGTTATATTCTTATCATTTCGTAAGGCAGAATTTCTGTATGTATTGCTATGGTATATATTTTATTTTAATGTTTAAATAAACATCACATTAAATTTTATAGTGATATGCACTGTACTAGTATACACCTTACAACACTTGACCAACAATTTACTTCACTTATGTTTAGTGTAGCAAGGCAAACTGAAAAGTTGTACAGAAACAAACACCACTTACCTTTGTGATAAAAAGAAAATTTGCTCCGGCTATGATTTTAAAATCCAAAGACAAGCTCAAGAAAATTACATGAGAAAATTTCAGGCTCTTTGACAAAAAATAAATTATTGTTCAACTTTTACCTGCGAAATTCTATTAATGGACACAAAACAAGAAAAATACACAAATGAATCTGCTTTTAAACATTTAAATATTTTATTAATAAACACATGAAAAAAAAAATTGAAAAGATAAACGTAAACAAAAAAAACCTTATTATGTAAAATGGATTCATTTAATTGATGGTGCCAATTTGATTTAACAAAATAAGAATCAAAAGACAGTGTTAATGTTCTTTGTCTTGCTTGATTTTTATTTGATCAATCCCACAATCTTAAATCATAATAAAATAAAACAAAAAAAGGAAACGAAATAAAAACAAAGTAAAATTTTGAAAATAAATTGTTAAATTCAAAAATTTTCCGCCATTGGATTATTGCACACACTATTATTATTTGGAAGTTCTCTGTAAATTTACCTGGTTATTTGTAGCATTGGTGAACACGCATTTCCATAATTGTTCTTGTAGGTCTTCTTTTGTAATTTATTACAACTATTAAATATAGAACAATTTACCTCCAATACGTGAGTACACACATCAATTGTCTATTTTTCAAAAATTCTTATTACATCCAGTTATAAAATTTGCTTCCATCCAGAAATAAAGTTATAAAACGTTTTCAAAAAAAAATTTTCTTCTGATAAATAAATAGTCCAAACACCAAATTAACACTTCACTTTACCTTTTTATTTAAATCACTTTAATTGTTAAATATTATTTTCATTATTAAACACTTTTTTTTAAATTAATTCAATTTGTATGACATTTGTCATAACCTCACTTTTTTGACATCTCATTGACGTAAAATCTGCCACACATAACCTCAAAATTTTAACAATCCAACATGGCTTCTGCTTTATATGAAAATCAACAAGCAAGTAACCAGATTTTCGATCTGCTTTTATGTTTTCTTGTGAAACAAATGACGATCGTCATTTCTACATCAACAAAAATTTGGTAAGTAACTAGAAACAATTGAACATCTAACTTAATAAGAACTACATAACCAAAATGTTGCTAAAAAATTCAATTAAATGTTTAAACAAATTACATAATCGGAAAGAGGACAATTTTCCCTACATTTTGGTATATTGCATGTCTAACAAAAAAACAAATTTTACTCCAGGATTCAATGACAACCATCTTGAATTTCCTGACAATACATGGTTTTATAGAATTATAGATAATTACATTTTCACACCTTATTCCCTCCTTTTTTAATAATTAACTGAATCCACATATTCCATGACACAATATTTACAACATTTTAAATATTAACAATTTTATCATTACCAGGTAAGGTTGAAACGATACAAATTATAAACTTCAACAGGCTAAACCTTCTCTATATAGAGCTGCCCACTTGAAAATTCTATTGCTAAAGGTGCTTTAGAATCTAATTAAGAATATTGCAGCAAAACATTTTGGCTGCAAGTTCAAAGATTAATGAAAATTATGCAATTATGCTGAAATTTGTTGCATCGTTAAACCAACATGGGGTTTACTTGAAATTTAAGAATAAAAACTGTAAGTATTGTGGTGATTACTTGCATACACCTTTTTAATTATGCCTTTTATAATTTCAAGGTGAAAATACACCTTACGATGGCTTCAAATATTAAAAACCAAGTCAACCGATCTAACGACATGCAAATCGTAACTTGTCAAAATAATTTTTTTAATTTTAAGTGAAAAATCCTTTTAAGATCTACTTTTTATTATCACCAAGTAATGTAAAGTGTATCCTTTACCTATTAAATAACAAAATTACTCAATTTTCTCAAATTTACAAAAAGATTTTTATGAACGCCTGTAAGATAGGCAACCCAAATTACCTATTCAATTATTTTTGACTGCAGATAACACAGCAGTATGTATATATGTAGAATAAACTGAATGGGGGGAGTAATCCAGAGAGGAAGATATGTAAGAAGAGAGGAGGGTAAGCTGGGAGAGAGGAGTGCTAGGCTTTTAGAATTATCAACTGGTTATGTTTGGTTGCGTTTATTTAAATAATCACTCATAAAAATCTCAAGGCTTGTAATCACACAACGAATGTCATATATAGGAAATCCGTCAATCCTTTTAACCGTCATGTCTTGACGAGGTTTCCCTAGTCTATATATTTAAAACACAAGGCTTATTTTTGTTCCATTTCGTTTGAGAGTTCCACCAGGCCAATTTACGTCGTTCTTTTTTTTATATTGATGCTTTCGCTGTGTAGATTAGTCAACACTATTTCATTTTTACAATTTTTTAATGGTTATATTTTTAATTTAAATAAATATAAAATGTTTAATTTGATTCGCGTGAATCGGACATTCACTTGGGGCGTCCTCTCACTTTCTACGGTGGTAAGGTTTAAAACGATTCACGATTACTAAATATTAATCTAGGTATTAGTCAACACTACTTACTTTTTTAGCTTTTATATTTTTAAGACTGTCTTTTTTTAGTCTGTGGAGTTTTAGTTTTGTGATTTTTTAATTATTTAAATTTTTAAGCAACATTTGTAATCAATGCATTTTAATATTCTCAAGGCCGATTGCTTCGTTACGTTTTGGTACTAAACATTCTCCTTATATCTGCTTACTATGCCACCAGCAGTTCTCAGTCGAGTTTCACAGTATTTGCTGTGGAGCATTTTCACAAAATTTGATATTTCTGTCTGTCTCTGTGCGTTCATTCTTTCGAAGTTTTTAAATTTTGCAAATTGGGATATTTGATAAAATAGTAGAATAGGAATGTCTAAGAACTAATGTTTTATCTCTTAAGGAGCATTGACAAATTAACCGACAAAGTTTCGAAAGCTTTTATATTAAGTATACATATATGATATAGGAATCCAATGCAGAATTTTATGGTAAGAATAAGTCGGGGGGATGAGTCCGAGTAAGAGATAAGTCGGGGAGTGACGAGAAGGTGAAGAGATAAGAGGGGCAACGTAGTTTCGTTAGTTTCCGTAGTTCCAATTTAATTCCGAACGTACTACAACAAAAAAACGTCAAACAAAAAAAAATTAAAAACGAATTGAGAAATTTTAAAATAAAAAAATTAAAAGGTTATTAAAATAATATTTTTTAAGTTGCCGTTGAATTAGTTGTTTTTTTGGATATAAAAATAGTATATTGTGTACCGAGTGACGAAAGTAACATTTTTTAAGCGAGAGAATAGTTTACCAAACGAGGCGAAGCCGAGTTTGGTAATGTTTGCGAGCTTAAGAAAATGATTACGACAAGTTAAAAACACTATGCTTTTTCTACGACCATTTAAATTACTTATCTGATATCGATATCATTTTTTATTAAAAATGATGTTCTTAACATAGAATATATAGACCATGAGGTCGATGACTTGAAATTTTCGGACAATTTTGTAAAATATGCAAGCAGCACAGTTTCCGAATATGAATTTACGCGATGATTAGCCCTCCCCCAATTCCATAAATCTTGCAATGATTTCTTCATACCTCTTTTTTGATTTTTCTAGCAATAAGTCCACCATAAGAGGTTTTCTCAGCTTGATTTAGTATTTCTGGTGGAATATTGGGCAGATCTTAGTCACTTTCTGAATCAGAAATCTTGATAAAGCTACGAACAGCATAAACTGACGTGATTTAATAATGACGCGATACAGCGACAGCAGGCAACTAGACGGAGGTTCAAATTCTCTCACTAGTGACGGAAATCAAATTTTCGCTTGTAAATCAAGTATTCGGTGACGAAAAATGTCTTTTGTTCGATACCTCCTTAGAAAGTAGGTCTGTAGCCATAGTTACCAGCATGTGAAGGTTTCACTTTCGCTCACGTCTACTTTTGCTCACGCGTTTTTATCCACGCATAATTGAATTTCCATTTTGTCAAAAGAAATGTATTTTTAAAATAATTAACAATTCATAATTTTTTTACAACATGTATATCTAATTTATCAATCTTACAATTATTAAACTCAACCATTTTGTGATTATGCCATTAGCAACAACAATAATATTGGAATTTTCATTTATATGAAACGTAGAAGAACCTGGTGCATTTTCTGAAATTTTTTTGGCAATCTCTATTTTGCTAGTTTTAGATGCAGAGACATAACTTTCTGCAACACTGTTGGAATTCCAAGAGCCATGACGTTTTAGTGTTAATATGTCTGCTCCTGAATCAGCCAATAGCGTCGCAGAGGTTCGACGTAAAGAATGACCAGTAAAATTTTCTTTATCTGGCAACTTCAGATACTCAGCAATTTGTCCTGGTACCTTAGCTATTGAATTGACCCTAACACTTGAGAAATAAAAGTTCCTTTTCGACACTGAAGAAAAAGCCGTCCATCAGGAATGGGTCTCCGTTCTTTGTACTTTTTGTATAAATCTAGAAAGTTTATTCCCATTCCATTTTCAACGACTGTAAAACTCCTAGCTACACCAGTTTTAGTGAATGGAATTTTTACAACTAATGTTGGATTAATGTTTTCAAAATTTTCTTGTACATCATTGATCGTCATTCTAGATAATTCATCACAACGGCAGCCGCCGAATATGCCCATGATTAGTACAACTTTCTGAAGAATCCATCGTTGATCCGACGCTTCCAACAAAAACTTGTAAACATCGTTTCTTGAAAATGTTGCAGCCTTTTTAGGTTGATAATTCCTACATTTCGTTTTCAAAAAGGATGTAGGACTGTTGAACCTGTATGTACCATTTATTATATTAAAACTACCAATAGCTTGTTAGAAAACTTCTTACCTGGAGATATCGACATTTTGAAACACAAACAGTGTACTCTTTAACATTGAATACCGCGACTACGCTGATGCTGCCCCTACATCTTTAAAGTATGCCATCATAACATTCTCGTCTATTCCTTTGATCCTTTTCTCCGTCTGCCACTGTGTAAATTTTTCCAATTCTTTCTGATATGGTACTTTTGATTTTTCAGGCAACATTTGATATTTAGCCGCATTAGCTTGTTCCAGGACGTCCTCAGGGACAAATAATTCATCTTCATTATCCATTTTCAAAAGAATAATAGCACAAAAGTTACTCACAGTCACAATCAGTTCAATGAAATTGTAGAATTTGTTTAATTTATTTGTTGTTTGTTTCCTTGACAACAAATTCCTTCAACCTTGATTTGTAGGTATTTATATTAAGAATGACAATTTTTTCGCAAATAATTTCAAACTTTTTTCGAAAGTTATAGATTCATTTTCTAAGGAGGTATCGAACAAAACCAAATACAGCACTCGAGAGTAAGGTCGCTTTCGTTCACTTGAATTGCATCGTCCACTCAGCTTCGCTTCGTGGACGAACACGCAATTCGCGTGAACGAAAGCTTCACCTTTCTCACTCTTACTGTAAATAACTATTTCCGTTTAAAAATAAAGAAATCAGACAGATCGATTTATTATTTAATTTCATTATAATTCCTAATCAGTTAAAGTTAAACCCACGACCTTCTAGATTTCACGAGACGAAGTTTCTTATCCGGCCTGGGCACTTTTACGATTTCCCATATAAACTTTGTTTCTGAGAAAACGCAAAATTTCGCCGTTTTGGCGCTAGCTGACACGCTGATGTTTATTTGTCACTTGAAGATATATAGGTTAGATAACCCTTACAAATGTCAAGCATTGCATGTTTACGTAGATATTTTGCGAATTAATTAAATAAATTCATATAATTAAATTAATTATGTTATTAAAATTATTTTACAAGTTCAATAACATTATTGAAATTACAGTTTTATAACTTCCCGTGAGCTGGATTTAGGATATTGAGATAGTGAGCAGTAAGTACATTATCTGTTCACGTTTTTGCAATGTTTCTGTTTGCCAAACAAGGTTTTAGCAATTTTTAAAGAATTATATTACTAAGTTCCTGCTTGTGGTCGTGGCAAACCAAAAACTGTGAAAAAGCAATTGGAGTTAGAAATACCTAGTGATGTTAGAATATTAGACGGATTACATTCTCCAGATAAATGTTCTACAATATGTATTACAAGTTCGATTATTTGGTTGATTAAAAGTGTAAATCTTCTAGTGGAGTATTTTAAGGCACCTCTGTTTTGAAGATTTACAAATGCTATCAGTGAATTTGAACACGAGGCAGCTAACAGAGAATCTAATAGGCTATTGACATTCAATCCTTTCTTCAGTTTTTTGCAATGTATCCTGCCAGAAGGGTTACAGATGCTGAAAGAATTCGCAATCGAGATGCATAGATAAGGTTTGGAGTTCTTTTATTAATTCTGTTATATTTTTAGGACGTTCGATGTAGAAATTGACTCTTTCAGGTATCTGTAATTGTTGATCTGTCGAAATAAAGAAGTATATATTGTTTTGCTGTTGAGTGTTGGTGTCCATAACCCCAACGTAAGATTTGAAACCATTTTTCTCGTAAGGTAGGTATATTTTGAAGAAAACTCATGAAATGATATTGTAGGATCAGTACTATTACACATTGCATTGCGGCAGTTATACTTTTTTCTGCTAGTGTTTGCCATTACTAAAGTGAACGAAAAAACAGCAACAAAACTACGAAAATTTAAATAAATAAGGAAATAACGTAATTATATGAAAAAATAAAGAAAACTGCCTTAAAAGATTAGGAAAATATAATTTATTGACGATACGCGCAAAACCGACAAAAAGTATAAAAGCGCGCGAAATTAGCGTAGTTTAAAATTGGCGTTTACGTGTTATATATCCGTTTCCGCATTTTCGTGTTTGGTGGCGCCAGCGGAGAAACACTTGAACTAATGGAGTGCGCAGGCCGGATAAGAGACTTCGTCTCGTGAAATCTAGAAGGTCGTGGTTAAACCAATCAGTCTTTCCGAGTGTCTTTAAAAATCTTGATATCTTGTTACATGTGTTCTTGTTTTTCATTTGATGTTAATTTGAGAGATTTAATGCATAAAACATTGTGTTCTTAATTTTCCATTGTTTTTATCTGTATATTTTATACTATATTTCTATTATTTTTGTTAACAATAAATTTAACATTTAATAATAAAAATAGTAAAGTAATCCACCCTGAAAAGAGTCCCATACAAATCCTGTGGAAAAAATATCCACAGTTAACGACGACATTTGTCATTTAATGTATTTTTTTTATTATCACCCAGAATTAGAGCTGATATATCACAATAGCATGAAGACAATGTCCGACTGTATGTTATTCCACTTAAAGCCATAATCGTTTTTGCTGATTCGATAATGAAATGGTATTGATGTAAATTCTTACGTAGACATTTCTCCAATAAGTACTAGTAGTCCAGTCAACTTAGAAAGAATAGCGGAAAGTTGAGATAAGTCCGTGGACTTTTGTATAGGGCTTCCTTGTGGGTTGTTAAACAACCCCCTAAAAGTCAACACCTGTAGGTGTAGGTGGCTCGAAAAGATAATGAGTGTAAACTACGCCCCCTAACGGTTTTTGTCGTTTTTCTCTTAAACTATTAGAGTTATCGAGATGAAGAAGGTTAGGTAAAATAAAGTTTATTTAAATCCCTACCAAAAAAGTCCGAATATTTTTTCGTACTTTGCCTTCTTTCTGTCTAATCGAAGATAGAAGATACGTCATACAATTTGCACCAGTAAATTTTCTTAAGGAACTTTCAGGCGTAACTTTTTGTGATCTCATATTCGTCATGAAGTAGCTAAGAAAAATTCGTTGAGAGCCGGACACGATGGTAGTCCAGTCATCTTTTACCTTAGCATCTCTTCGACAAAATCCATCAGGCGATATTATCGATATTCTTGGTGCCAGTCGACTGAAAAATTCGTATTGGCAAGTTAATTCTTAGGAGAGTACACTGCACTACTTAATTTTGTATTCAATCCAACACGTACAGGGTGTTTCGCTTTTGCAATCCTAATTTCCTTTATTTATAAGATCTTTGTAACGAGTAAATTTTTTTCTTGAATGATTCTTGATGTAGAATTGAAATATAGGATTTAATTCCCGACTTGTTTTAAATTGTACGGGCGCCACAAGGCGACAGTTTCATTTTAAATCGTATATTTCACTTTAACAACAAAAATCATTCAAGAAAATTTTTTATCGATACCGAGGTCTTATAAATAAAAGAAATTAGGATTTCAAGAAAGACGAGACATATTGTACGTATCGGGTTGGATAAAGAAATTGACTAGTACAGTGGACTATCGTAAGAATTAACTTGCCAATACGAATTTTTCAGCCGACTGGCACCAAGACTATTGATAATATCGCCTGATGGATTTTGCCGAAAAGATGCTAAGGTAAAAGATGACTGGACCACGATCGCGTCCGGCAATCAACGAATTTTTCTTAGCTATTTCATGACAAATATGACACCACAAAAAGTTACGCCGAAAAGTTCCTTGAGCCAATTTACTGATGCAAATTGCTGATCCGTGTATGACATATCTTCTTTCTTTGATAAAACAGAAAGAAGGCAAAGTACGAAAAAACATTCGGACTTTTTTGGTAGGGATTTAAATAAACTTTTTGTACGACCATGCTATTTCGGATTGCACCGTTCAGTTCTGTCAAAAACAGAACGGTAAGTAAATTATATGTAATTTATAAAATAAATGCATGATCTTTAGATGTCTCTTTCGCGAGAAATCATTTATTTTCTAAATAATTGGACTATCTAAAAAAGTGTATGTTGTTTATTTAAATTTGCTCAGGCCTCTTCAATATCCCAATTATATTCGTTTTCAGATTCACTCATTCTCTCGAGTTTGACAAATATCGTGACATTCAAAAATAATAGTAATTACAAACGTATCCATGGTAGTAGATAAGCTATAACAGTTCTAGCTCAAAATCCCATGTATTTTCTTATGAAGGTTCGTTTTACCATTCAAGGTCATCCGCGGTTCCCCACTCCTATCCCCACTACCCCCTACTTAGGCCCCCCCACTTAGCCCCCTACTTAGACCCCCCACTTAACCCCCTACTTAGACCCCCCACTTAGCCCCCTACTTAGGCCCCCCACTTAAGCCCCACTCCTATCCCTACTCAGCGGCCATTTTGAATAGCCATTTTGAATCGCCATCTTGGATCGCCATTTTGAATCACCATTTTGAATGTCATTTACATATCCGCCATTTTGTATCTGTCATTTCCAACTTGTCATCATTTCCCGCTGAAAGATTTGAATTCCTAGCGCTGCTAATGCCATCTATCGGTGACGTCATATGATCGGTATAGTAGATTTCTATACGCCTGTAGATAGGCAACCCGCTATATTTTTTTATAAAAATCAATGGAGCCAACAGGGTTTGAACCGGGGACCGCTCGAATGGTAGCCAGCCAATGCATCCACTACACCAACGAGGTAATCTATTAAAGCACTGTAAACTGGTTATAAAAAAAAAATTGTTGACTAGCGACTACGTACTCATAATATAATACATGTTAGTAATTTGTAGTATTATATCATACGGCTCCCTCTTCCTCCTGCATGTGTCATGATTGATTGATTAAGTAGATGATTATTCCTGTGCTGTGATTGATTAAAGGGTCAACATATAAAATAGGTATAAATTATCATATCTAGAAAAAACAAGTTAAAAATTCAATTAAAGAATCATTTAAAAAAAGAAACATATTAATGGATAAATACTTAAAAGCAATTTAAAACATTCGATTACACAATAAACAGAATTTGTTTGCTAAAGAATCAATTATAATAAGATTAATTAGTTTTTTTTATATAACTACATTGTTTAGTTATAAAATATTAAAAATTGTTATATTTAGGAATAATAATTTAAAAATTCGATAAAAGAATCATTAGGGTTTTTCTGAACAAGATAATTAAAAAGTTTATTATTTCTAATAATCAACTAGATTGATTTTTATAAATATCTTATTTTAGGCATAAGCTTATCAAATAAATACAAAATAAACAAAACGCGCTTAAATAAATGCGAATCATTAGACGTGTTTTAGTTATAAGTTTAAGCGATAACAAAATGATTGGAATTTCTTATTATGTAATTATGCGAAAACAATTTAACATGTAGAAACATGTCATTTCTCGATATTGTTTTTACCTCAATTCCCAGAATCTGTTTTACAGGGATTAACTCTGAGTCGTAGGGTTGTTCATTATGATTCAACTGGATTGAAGACATGTATTCATGCGCATGTGTAGAAATCGCTATAAAATGTATTTTGATGAAAGGCTATTAGTCATTAGAGTGCAACAGTTGATCGTATAACAGTACTATGATGAGTTTAGGCAGTCCTGATTATTATTATCATCACTATGGAGACACGTTTACAAGTAGTGCTGAAATGGGTAAGAAAGAAAACGGTTTGTGTTTGTGTGTGTGTGTGTGTGTGTACATTTGAATAATTTATTTCATTTTAGATCAACAGTATGATGAACCGGATCAATCTGCAAACTTATCAATTCCGGAACCGAGCAGTTATTTCCAGGGTCAAGACTACGAAGTGATGCATGAAGAAATAGGTATGTTTTAAAAGAACGAAATCCTTTGAATGTTACTGAATAATTATTTCTTGTTTAGGTCTGAACAAACCATACTATGCTGACGATGCATCAAGCTTACAGGTACAAAGTACAGATAATGTAGCAACACCAGAATCGTCGTTGATTACCGTCTATCCGGGTGAACACATGCAGTTGTTAGGATCTGTACAATACCCTCTATTTGTCATGAGACCAAGAGAAGACGCTATTCATTTACATGATATCGTAGTAGGAATTATCCCACCCGAACAACCTAATGAATTTGACGTGACTGTTAAATTGGAATGTATCAACAACATATGCGAGCATGGTGAAATTATGTTGACAGAAAGTATATGGTCCGAATTGTATGATGTCCGAGTCGAAGCAATGTTCAAAGACTTCTTTTCCACGAAAATATGGAACGATAAAAAGCTGAAATTCCATCTATATACGAATCTTTACGTTGAGTTTAATCATAGTGTTTTTTACGGCAACACGGTGATGATATGTTATGACCAGCGGAAGATAACGGTAAAAGACCACGAATTTCAAAGGATCATGCATCTAGCACCACTTATTAACCAACATGCTCGTGTATTACGTCACCTTAATTTCTCGTACTTCTACTACGCAAGTGTAGAGAACACAGCTGAAGGAGTGAGACGTCAGAAGAACGTGTCAAACGAATCGATTTTATTCTCAGCCGAATTGTCGTGCGGTAACTACTCGTCGTTAAATTTAAAAGATCGCGGTGGATTGAACTCGCTCATTTTATTAGAGATAATAAAACTTTATCCATCAAAATTTATCAATGTCGTACACAGTCAGTTACAACCCAATCAGCAAGCACCGGCAGCGTCATGGCCAGCAATTCACGAGACATCAACAGATGTATCATAAGAAGCTGAGGATAATTGAATATAGAAATAGGTTAGAAAATTATATAAACGCTTTATATGTATTACGAAATGAAATAAAATCGTATTGTGTATTGAATAAGTTATATAAGAAATTTTCGCGATTGTCTCTTACAAATGTATTTAATAAAGAATAAACGTATAAAAAATTATTTGTGTTTTACTACCACTAGCAATAGCTTGAGACAGTAAGTTTTTGCCGAGTATAAATAGAGATGGATCTGATATCTTATCTCAGTACGTGATGTTGACTCACCAGGATAACAGTGTTGTTAACAAGCTCATCGACAGGCTCCCGATCGAACTACACCTGCCTTCTTACCAATATTGCGGACCCGGAACTAAATTATCTAAAAGATTAGAAAGAGGAGATAAAGGTATAAACCCCCTGGATCAGGCGTGTATGCAGCACGATATTTCGTACGCTCAAAGTTCAGACTTGGATAGTAGACATAAGGCAGATCGTGTTTTAGAAGAAGCTGCCTGGAGACGTGTTAAAGCTAAAGACTCCAAATTAGGGGAAAAGGCTTCAGCTCTGCTTGTAACCGGTATAATGAAGGTTAAACGAAAGTTAGGAATGGGTGTGAATAGGAAGACTAGTAGGAGAAAGACAAAGAAGATTGCAAATACAAAGAAGATTGTTACTTTTAAAGGAGGTATTTTAAAGAAGCTTGTAAGTACGGTAAATCGAGCAAGTAAGACCCTCACGGGAAAGGATTTAATACACCATGCTTTGAACGCCGCTAGAAGAATCATTAAAAACGTAGGAGGTAGGAAAAACGTTAAAGTACCTCGAATTATTCCGGTACCTACAGCTACAGGGGGTATTTTACCTCTCATACCAATTTTTGCTGGCCTCTCGGCTCTCGGTGCAATTATAGGGGGCGCTTCGGGCGTAGCAAAAGCTGTTAACACTGCTAATAGTAATAAGAGGCAGCTAGAAGAAACTAAACGACATAATAAAAGTATGGAGGCTATCGCAATAGATAGAAAGAGCGGAAACGCTCTTTACCTGAAACCTTATAAAGCAGGCGGTACAGCATTGTATCTGAAACCGTACAGGTCAAAAAACTGAATAACCTGCCTCGGAGACCACTTACAAACCTAGATTTAATAAAACATGCTAAAGACATACCCTTTTTCAGAGGTGTCTATATGAGAACAAGTCTACCAAATAAACCTTTACGATTTGAAAGAGCTATTGTTAATCTCGATGATGCTGGAGGACCCGGTACGCATTGGGTAGCTTATAGAAAGGATCGAAATGTTGTTTTGTATTTTGACCCCTTCGGAGACCTAAGACCACCGGCTGAACTTGTGAAATATTTCGGTCCTCGTTGCAATGTATACTATAATGTTGCTCGAGAACAAAAGTTCAATACATACAACTGTGGACACTTGTGCCTGAGATTTTTGTATAAAAGAGAAGTGTATGTATAATTCGAACAAGTATGGCTAGAACCATCACTGTGTACGGTAATGGAAATGTCCTCTCTACCGGTAGTATTTATCCGAATATACAACTAGATCGTGAGCAATACAGATATTCCATAGGATTAGTTGGCCTATATACAAGTCATACGATACGGAATATATTTCCTGGGAAAAATAAATTTTATTACGGAGATCAAGAGATAACTATCACAACCGGTAGTTACGAATTGTCAGAAATTGCTAACTATATAAAGAATCAAATTAATACGAGCGATCCTGAAGAAGGAGATTTACTACTACAAATCAAGGCTAACACTAATACGGGAAAGTGTGAGATTGAATCTGCCACAGCGGTTATAGATTTTAGCAAACCTAACAGTATAGGCTCTCTATTAGGATTTAACAATCGTGTATTACTACCCGGTATCAGGCACGTATCAGATCGAATTGTCGATATACTCTCTACGCCGAACATCTTTGTAGACACGAATATTACAGGGGGCGCGTATAGAAATAATCAACCGTGTCATACAATCTTTGAATTTGGTCTCTGCGTACCACCTGGATACCTGATTGAGAAGGAACCAACACACGTGATTTACTTTCCTGTCACTGTCAGTGAAATTGATAATATTACCATTCGATTAGTAGACTCGAGTGGACAGCTGGTAAATTTTTCTGAAGATACCTTCACAAGTATAAGACTAGAACTTAAACGTGAAAAATGGGAATAAATTTTAACTATAAAAACTATATCACGCATCATTCGAGGGTTATTCGTCTTCGTACACCGACTAGTGCGGACCTCTTACGTATAAAGTTATCTAAAGAGAATCGGCTGTTTCTTGAATCTCTAGGTTTTAAAGTACAACATCAACATGTCGAAAAGAAGTAAATTGCATATTAATACAGAAAGCATCTTTGCTACTGATAAATTAAATATATATCAAAAACCTCGTGTCGATACAGATATAATAAAAGAGGACTTCTATACCTATTTGCCGTTTACGTTAAATGTAAATCATTCAGACATCATTAGAATCACCATACAAAATTCGGATAATGTTTTAGCTTTGTATGATAGCTACATTTTTGTTAAAGGTGCTATGACTCGAAAAGTCAACGTAGAATTCCTACCGGTAAACAATTTTGCCTACTTTCTGTTTGACGAAATTCAACTAATATTAGGTACGAATCAAATCATCGATGTGTGTAAACATCCGGGTATTACAAGTACTATAAAAGGTCTCGTTTCACACGGTGCCGAGGATCGGGCTTTATCCAGTAGTGCATGGGGAATCGAACTCGAAAACGGAAATGGCCTGCTACATAATGCGGGGAATAACGTGTTCAATTTCACGTGTAGAATTCCTTTAAAGGATATCTTCGGGTTTGCAGATGATTACAAGAAAGTTATTCCTCATATGAGCTGTCAGTTAGTTTTGATACGTTCTAAGAATGATTTTAATTGCTATAAAAGCGCTGCTGGAGATGCAGGTACTGATGTAGAAATCAAGATTGATAGACTGTCTTGGGAGGTTCCTCATATACTATTGTCGGACGAAAGCAAGTTGAACTTAGTTGAAAGTTTGAGAGATAATTCTTCTATTATCATTCCATTTAGGCGTTGGGAATTACACGAACTACCCTCGCTGGGAACTACTAAAAATCAGGTTTGGCGTATAAAGAATTCAAATGAATTGGAAAAACCGCGTTGGGTTCTTGTAGTTTTACAAGACGAGCGTCAGCTGGGTATAAGAACCGGTAACCCTACTACATTTACTCATTCTAACCTAGTTGATATTAAACTGTATTTAAATTCGCAAGTGTTTCCGCAGCAGCGTTTAAATCTCGATTTCAGTAGTAAGGATTACATTCCTGCTTATTTAAATTATACACGCTTTCGCGAGAGTTACTATGATATAGGTAGAGGATCGACTGATAGCTGTTTAATCGATTATTCAAAATTTGAAACATACCCCGTTTTTGTAATTGATTGTTCGAGACAGGTAGAAAGTTTTAAGGATTCCACGGTCGATATTAGATTAGAACTTGAATCTTCCGCTGCATTTACCAATACAACAAAGGCATATTGTTTGATCCTACACGACTCCTTGATAGAATATAACCCGTTCACTGAAACCGTGACTAAACACGTACGCATACCATAATGAAAACTGTTAAACAAAAGAAAACGCTAAACATATTTAATTTAGACAGCGATGTATCTCTACAATCTGACGATGATCGAAAACACGGTGACTTATTACCTACGTCATGTCGAGCAATTCTTAGCGGTCCTTCTTCCTGTGGTAAAACTAATGTTATGTTGGGTCTACTGATTAGTGAAAACGGATTAAAATTTGAAAACATCTACCTGTTTGCCAAATCCTTATTTCAACCGAAATACGAATTCTTAAGGGAAGTTATGAAACCTATTAAAAGCATTGGTTATCAAGAGTTTAGTGAAAACGATGACGTAATCAGTCCTAGCAACATCAAACCTAATTCAGTATTCATTTTCGACGATATTATCTATGACAAACAGGAAAAAATTAGAGAATATTTTAGTATGGGTAGACATAAAGGTGTTGACTCGTTTTATTTAGGTCAGACATATGCAAAGATACCAAAACATTTGATAAGGGATAACGCAAACTTGATTATTCTTTTCAAACAGGACGAATTAAATTTAAAGCATGTGTATAGGGATCATGTTGTAGGAGATGTTAGCTATGAAGACTTCAAAAACATTTGTCGTATGTGTTGGAAGGATCCGTATGATTTCCTAGTTATTAATAAAGATTGTTCCCTAAACAGCGGTAGATATCGGAAAGGTTTTGATACATATATAAGTTTATAATTAGACTTGAATCGTTTAGTTCTCTTTTAGAGTTGTCAACATGTCGAGCTCATACGATATGAGTTTAAAACGTAAAATAATAAACGCACGCAAGGCTATACGTAGAAAATTTGCTTACTTTCGTCGTGATAAATCTGAAGCAGAACGTATTTATCGTGATACTCATAAACAGGTTATATCTCCTTTGGAAACTATTGCCGAATCAGTTAACGTTCCCCTATTGAAAATTAAAACACAACCATCTACTACTACTACTACTGCTAGTTACATTCCCCTGTTGAAAGTTAAAAAACAACCTGTTGCATCATCATCATCGGAAGCAGATGAAGAAGAAGAATCTAATAAAACTCATGATTTCCCTACTCATTACGGTATGCTAATAGCTAGGGGTGGTAGCAACATAGATAGAACTAGATTCGGTATTAGATATAAAATTGATCGAGACGCGTGGACATTTGCATCTTCCCCTGTGACTATACGTGATACAAACATCATAATTAAAAACAACGCTTTCGAAGCAACACCCGGTCTGTTTGACTTACTCACGTTTAGAGAATTAGAGTCTACACCGTCGCAAGCTGATATCAATAATTATATGCAGATAATAGCCCTTACTAATGCGCATAAGAAATCCTATAGACCACAGGGTAAACTAACAGCTGTTAAACATTGGAAGTATGATTATATAATTAAACCGAACTTATCCAGAATCAAAGGTTTAGGTATTAGACTATCATCATCATTGTCAAATTTTAAAAAATTAAGCGATTGCAAAGTCGAATACGTCTACTGGAATAAAGCTAACGAACTTGTCGACCGACTTCGTTTGTTATTTGCTGTAAAAGAAGCCGGTAACAGTAGTCCTCTGAATGAAAACGAAATAATTTCAATTATTTCTGAGTTAAAAGAAGAAGGTATTATAGAATAAAAGATTTCATCACGGCTGTAAGTAGTCAGTTCGTTACCATTAGCAGTATGAATGCTACTATAGATTTGTTTGGGCGTTCAATAGTTGGAGGTGCTGTAACAGTTCCAGGTCCTCCCGGGGTAGGATTTAAGCTAACAGAGGATCAGAATTTCGATTTAGAAAACAAAAGAATTACAAACGCAGGCCACGCTATTAATGATTCAGATCTCGTAACAAAGAAACATGCTTTAATACTAGAAAATAAAACTATTGACTGTAAGAAACGAAGATTAATCAATTTAGCGGACCCCGTAGATGCAAAGGATGCAGTTACGAAATGGTATATGGATAGCGAGATATCTAACAACAGTCACGACGCGCTACGCGATAGTATTAAAACTCTGACCACACTTTGTATAGAACTATCTAAGGCAACTTTATGGCTTCTTGCTAAAGCAGATTCTAGATCTAAAAATTTTGATAGATCACCACTCGTAGACCTACAAAATTTGTTAATTACTCAAAGAACCCCGCAATAGTCGTAGGATATATTACTTTACATTCTATTTAATAGTTCAGTCTTACATAACTTATAATTTGAGTATCTGCAGTTATTAGCAGAGATGAACGCAAAACAAACCGTTGTCGATGAAATACATAGATCTGCTAGAAAAAATTTTCAAAGACGTAGTGCTATAATAAAGGGTTATGATGATTTGTTTCAAATAGATTTAGCGGAGTTTATTCCCTACGCTAAAGTAAATAAGGGTTATCGTTATATACTGATGATGATAAACTGTTATTCGAAATACTTGTATGTACGTCCGTTGAAAACTAAGACCGGAGAAGAGGTGACAAAGCAGGTCCGTAGTATCTTTAAGGATTCAGTCATACCTAAAAATTTGCAGTCTGATCTCGGGAAAGAGTTTTATAATAAACATTTTAAAAAGTTAATGAATGAATATAACATAAATCATTACTCTACGTATTCCGTGATTAAGGCTTCAATAGTCGAACGAGTTATTCGTACAATTAAGCAAAAGCTGTATAAGGAGTTTAGCTACAGAGGGAAATTTAAATGGGTCGATATATTACAACGAGTAGTTGATAGCTATAATACTACAAAACATAGAACAATAGGTATGCCTCCTGCATCTGTTAAACCTACGACACAGCTGTCTGTGTATAACACTAATGTAAAAACTATCAGTAAACGTAGGTTGGATTTGAATGACATCGTACGTATAAGCAAATTCAAAGGAGTCTTTTCCAAGGGATATACACCTAACTGGTCAACAGAATTATTCAAAGTAGTTAAAGTTCAATTTACAAAACCTATCACATACTTGTTGGAAGATCTACACGGAGTACCCATTCGAGGTGCTTTCTACGAGTTTGAGCTGCAGAAAACCAATCAACCTGATGCGTACCTAGTTGAAAAAATACTTAAACGCCACAGCAATGGTGACATTTACGTGAAATGGCTCGGCTTAAATGAAAAGTCCTGGATAAAGAAGGAAGATCTACTCACTCACTAGCTCCTTTATAGTATTATTATTATTAGTATACTTACGTATTATTTTAGATATAATTTAGTATTATATATCAATATGAACTGTATTTTCTTCTTTCAATAAAAGTTCTTATATAAAATATATATTTTTTTTATTTTTTACCTTAAATTACAGAAATAAAAAGACAAGAAATAAATCATATTCTCTCTATTAGACAACTTTAGTAATGTTATAACGTTACAAAATAATTATCACAATTATCATAAGGTATCATAATACATGAGATGTGTAAAAAGAACTGACAAAAATTCTTAGCAGAAACGATTATATATATATAATACAAAGCTAATTACAAACTAGAAATCTACTGAAAAATACAATTATATACAATATACAGGATAACTAATGTTAAAAATAAAAAAAAAAAACGATATAACAATAAAATATTTACATATTACAAAACTAGAAATATTAGAAATACAAGGTACTACTATTACATTCAACTATTTTGAGGTATGCTATAGTGCCCCCACGGTAGAGTGTCATGCGAGCCCGGTATAATATAGCGCTTATCGTCGTGAGGACTGAGCGCTATTTTAGTCTGAGAGATAGTTGAAACTCGGTGTTTATCTGAGCGGAATAATTTTTGCTGTACAGATGTTTCTTTGCCAACTGATAAACAACTCACATAGTCATCAAATGTGATGATGTTTTTTACTATATGCTTCTTAACACCCTTCGCCTTCTTAACAGTTCTTCGGTTTTCAAGCGCTTGTCGAATTTCCGTCTCGCTTTTACCGGTCTGCATCATTTTATGCTGATCTAGCATCTCTTCGTCTTCATCTCTAAAAGTTTTAGAAGAGTACATTTTTGATCGAAGGCCGACGAAATGTGTCATCACCTTACCGGCGTTCTCATCTTTCATCAACCCCAAAACTTTCTTATTAACTCGCGGGATGCCGTAGATGTTATCGTCGGGGTAGTCGCTGGTATCAAAATGTTCATGAGCGTCTTGTTTGATTACTTCATACAGATTAGGTGTTTCCACGACGTATACTAGGGAATCTGTGTCGGTGTAACAAACGCGTGCCTTGTCACCGAAACGCCTTCTCATGTATGAGTAATGGAAGTCGTAAAGTTTCAATTTTGATATGTCCAATATACACATACCTACATATATGGGTTTGTTGAAGTAAACTTCCGTTTTATTCAGTTCGATCGCTACCAAATCCTCCGTGAAAATCGTGCTAGATTTAAAATTTGGCTTTGAGATCATTGCTTCAGCACCGTAACGCCCCTCCCACCTGCTTATTAATTTGACTATCGAGTGTTTTCGAATGTCTTCCATCGTCTTTCCAAAAACCGCGTTATTCATAAGTTTAAACAGGTTTTTCTCGAACTCATTTTTAGCTTGCTTACGCAATTCTGTGTTTAAATCGATGTAGGATCTCAGCCAATCGGATTGTTTAAATTTCAAAACGCGGTGGATTTTAGTTAATTTCAAACCGTTCTCTAAACATTGTTGTAAATTTCGATAATGTATGATGTATCGCTTCTTATCAGTAAGTGTTGCCATTAATTTTGTTTCTTTCGAATTTGGTGGTGTACGATGCTCAGGACAAAATGGAAGGTCGGCATGGGCATCGTGAATGTCTTTAGGATAATCTAGATTAACCTCCAGAATGTACCCTTCTGGATTATCTGCTGATACATTGAAATTGAAATTATCTAAATTATCACCTTCTACCCATTCAAATCCTCCATACGGCAGGTACTGAGACATCGCCCAACCATATTGATTATTAATGTCCGCGTAAAGTAAAAATTTTGATGGTTCTTCCGGATTATAATTTGGTAAAAATTTGTTGTTGGCTTCAGCATACCGTTTTGAGCATTGACTTAGACCCCCGCGAATACCGCGTTCAATAAACAAAACTTTATCAATATCCGTAAGCAGTTCGAGATTAATTTTTGTTGACTTGAGCATACAATCCCAAGTGTATCCGGGTAGAGTATAGTAATGCGCTGGGTCTAAACCGTATGTTTTCAAACTACTTGACCGAAACTGCTCAAACACATCGGCTAGAAGCAATACATCAGTTTTCAGGTATAAATCGCTGTACTCGCCTAAATTTTGACAACCAAATGAGCCCCATACATGTTCGGCATGTGTATAGTGTTCGTCGCTTATAGCTGTGTCCGTTAAACTATTATAAAATTTTGATTTATCAGGTAATTGGGTCTCGTCAAGTTTTGTCCAGTCATTGATATAGTCATAGGGAAAGACCCCCTTCCTAGTGAGAATTTTGAATCTTGTGTCATCTAAGTCCGGGAATTGCGATTTTAAATATGGATATATGTCTAAGTATGATGCTAAAGTTTCTAGTCCGCTAGCCAAAAATCTAAAAGAGTCTATGAATCTAAATTTAACCAAATTCTGTTCTATATTCTTGGTGAATGAAATGTATCTTTCTTTATTGATAGGAAGGAGATCTACTCGTCCGTCAAAGTCTGAAGCTAGGTTCTTAATAATAAAATGGCTATCATACCCGCTTAAGTTATGAAAAACTACTGGTACGACATGACTGTCCCTGTAGTTAATATTACAATTATCATGGGCAGATCCGCGATACCTGCCAGTAAGGTGACAATGGTCTCTTACTTTAACGTTATCTACAGCAAATGGTTCCAGACATATGTGACAATGTGTAGCGGCGCGGAATTCAGCGTCTTGCTCAGGTGATAGGGTGTCCATAGGTAGAGGGCAAAGAAACACTGTTTCAACATCCTCAGCAAACTGCTGCATCTCCCGAGTGAACCATTCCTGACAGTCCTCACCACGATAAGACCGGTAAAAGGACAAGGTATCATCATAGGAGCATTTGACATAGTATGCTATGCTATGGGGAATATGATCTTGTACCTTATCCTTTTCCGTAGTAGGTACAAGCAAACACTCTAGATCTGCATATATGACGAATGGAGTCGGTTCTTTGTTTTTATGATTTTTAAATACTACATTAGCTTGTTTTGTTGTTGGTAACCTAACTTTACAATCGTTCATTTTAACACAGTCTATTTCATGCATCGACAATTTTTGCTGGGTACTAAAGTAATGCAAACATCGATCGCAGAAATATTTTCTACCATCACATCTGCTAAGTTGAGAGGACAACAGCCGGCTTAGATTTTTGATCCATACATAATGAAAGCGTGGTTTAAAATCTAAGTCGGTTACGTCATCATCTTCATCATAATATACATCCTGGAGAAGCAAGAGGTTGACATGTTTGTCTTGCTTATTTTTAGTTAAATATGTAGGAACTACAATGAACTTTTTCTTACCCTCTTGCTTCTCTAAAATGTATACATTGATCGATAAACTGTTTTGACGTTCAAATCGTGAAACTTGTCCTAACATCATGGGAAACTGTATACCCTTCAAGTTCAAGACAGTCGAGTAATGAGGGTATTTTGATATGCGTTGATGATTTTTATCAACTGGATATAAAGCACTCACCACGGACCAAGCGAAGCACGCCTCGTCATCATTCTTCACGTTTACGCAAGCCTTTTTCAAAGATATTTGCTTAGGTAGTTCGATGTACGATGAGCCTAGCTGAGGTGTGAACTTATTGATGTTTATTTGAAGATGGATAATTGATTTTAGAGTCCACCCGCTCTCTTTTTGCTAGAAAAAATACGTATACATTAGTTTATTTACATCTTATGAAATTTCTATACTTACTTGAAACTCTTCAAGATCTTTAAGAATAGAATCTTGAATATTTATATCGAACCACTGAGTTAAATCACTATCTCGATATACTGGAACATTTTTCGTATTCATATACTTGGTTTCCTCGATTATCGCATCACCCTTTTTGGCTTCAAACAATCCGCAAAAAGTCGCATTCACTTTCAATGCTACATCCTTCTTTAACGCCTTCAGTATGCGTCGTTTGAAAATGACTGAACAGTCAGACATGAATGCCTTCGGCTCAATATGCTTAATGTTTGTGATCACACCAGTTCGAATACGTGACTTAAAGGCTGATTTCATATCAACCCACTTCACACGATTACAAGCTGTTTCTTTTCGAGGCTTATAGCCCTCACCAACAATCTTTAGAGCTTTAGCAATCTCTCGATAGGATTTTACTTGACTCAAGCAGGCTGATAGATGATTCTTCACACCTATACTTGTTGTTTCCTTTAACACCTTATTAATTTCACGTGTTACCTTTGTACATTGTTTTAAAACACTAGAAATGGCACAGGCATCACCCTCTAACAAGGGGTCATAAACCTGTTTTCTCAATTCTTCAACAAGACCGCTGGCGTGAGACATTTTTTTCTTTATTGAATTAACGAGCTACAGCTAGCGCTGAAAACCGAAAGAAATTAAGTGTATTAGAAAATTTATATTTGAAAGGTAAAACGTAACATAGATTAAGGCAGATTTGAAAAGTTGAAACTGAATACAATTTTATAAAACGTCAGTAAAAGTTTAATTAATGAAAGTCTTAGGCATTGAGATTTAAATATTAGAATTATAATGCGATAATAAAAGTGCGTACAACATTGAAAACTAAATTATGGGAATTAAAATGTACGAGTTGTGTTAAAGTCAATCCGTCTGACTGTACTTACACCTACATGTTCTATCGGATTATTAAATCTAACTGATATATTGAAGTTTTAGACAAAAATGACTTATGTAATAAGCTTAATACATTGTTAAAAATTAGATCAGAAACCATTCCGAATATATTTAAGTTTTAAACAAAATAATTATTAACATAAGACCTACCTTAATATTAACAGCGAAGGGATATAATAAAACAGTAACTACACAGTAACTAAAACAGTAAGCTGTGAACTCCAGATGGTACGGTGCAATCTAAAACAAAGTTCAAAGTCATTAGTTTTCATAATATCATTAAAATCGGAAAAGTAACTTACCAAATTGGATTTCAGAATAAAACAAGAAACATATATTAATCGATGATGAGAGCTTCAGATGAACTGAACAGATCTAAAAGCACTGTAATAATGATTTGTGTTGACGGATACCGTCTGGTTTATATTGGTTTTTTCCATGTCATAACAAGAACTCGCTTCCAGGAAAAGATAATTCTTTTGTTATATATTCAACATTCACTAAACTTCGACATATAACAATATATTTTTAAAATTATGATGCGTTAGTCATCCTGAGCTACTAATTAAAAAAGCATTTTCGTATTATGCTATTCCTTTTTGTTATGATAAGAAATTCCTTTAAGTATTTATCCATTAATATGGTTTTTTATAACATAATGTGTGAAGCATGTAAAAGATTTATTATTTTTAAACTTTCAACATATAAGCTTATGCCTAAAATAAGATATTTATAAAAATCAATCTAGTTGATTATTAGAAATAATAAACTTTTTAATTATCTTGTTCAGAAAAACCCTAATGATTCTTTTATCGAATTTTTAAATTATTATTCCTAAATATAACAATTTTTAATATTTTATAACTAAACAATGTAGTTATATAAAAAAAACTAATTAATCTTATTATAATTGATTCTTTAGCAAACAAATTCTGTTTATTGTGTAATCGAATGTTTTAAATTGCTTTTAAGTATTTATCCATTAATATGTTTCTTTTTTTAAATGATTCTTTAATTGAATTTTTAACTTGTTTTTTCTAGATATGATAATTTATACCTATTTTATATGTTGACCCTTTAATCAATCACAGCACAGGAATAATCATCTACTTAATCAATCAATCATGACACATGCAGGAGGAAGAGGGAGCCGTATGATATAATACTACAAATTACTAACATGTATTATATTATGAGTACGTAGTCGCTAGTCAACAATTTTTTTTTTTATAACCAGTTTACAGTGCTTTAATAGATTACCTCGTTGGTGTAGTGGATGCATTGGCTGGCTACCATTCGAGCGGTCCCCGGTTCAAACCCTGTTGGCTCCATTGATTTTTATAAAAAAATATAGCGGGTTGCCTATCTACAGGCGTATAGAAATCTACTATACCGATCATATGACGTCACCGATAGATGGCATTAGCAGCGCTAGGAATTCAAATCTTTCAGCGGGAAATGATGACAAGTTGGAAATGACAGATACAAAATGGCGGATATGTAAATGACATTCAAAATGGTGATTCAAAATGGCGATCCAAGATGGCGATTCAAAATGGCTATTCAAAATGGCCGCTGAGTAGGGATAGGAGTGGGGCTTAAGTGGGGGGCCTAAGTAGGGGGCTAAGTGGGGGGTCTAAGTAGGGGGTTAAGTGGGGGGTCTAAGTAGGGGGCTAAGTGGGGGGGCCTAAGTAGGGGGTAGTGGGGATAGGAGTGGGGAACCGCGGATGACCTTGAATGGTAAAACGAACCTTCATAAGAAAATACATGGGATTTTGAGCTAGAACTGTTATAGCTTATCTACTCATGGTAACGACAAAACCTACTTAATATTTGGTGGATATACAGGGCAAAAATAATAGTATATTAAGTATCAAGAACAGTAAGGACAGTTTACCGATCGACGACAATATTTGGCGACTGAGCGAAGCGAAGTCGCCAATATTGGAGTAGATCGGTAGACTCCTTACTGTTTGAGATGCTTATACTATTTTTTGTACGACCATTATGAATACAAAGGTATTAACTAAGGAAATATCCCCGAAAAAATAGATTTAAGATAATTTATTTTTGCCCTGTATATCCACCAAACATTAAGTAGGTTTTGTCGTTACCATGGATACGTTTGTAATTACTATTATTTTTTAATGTCACGATATTTGTCAAACTCGTGAGAATGACTGAATCTGAAAACGAATATAATTGGGATATTGAACAGGCCTGAGCAAATTTAAATAAACAACATACATTTTTTAAATAGTCCAATTATTTAGAAAATAAATGATTTCTCGCGAAAGAGACATCTAAAGATCATGCATTTATTTTATAAATTACATATAATTTACTTACCGTTCTGTTTTTGACAGAACTGAACGGTAAGTAATTACTTACCGACGCGTTTTTGCTTAGCAACCAGTAAATATAACCTACTGTTCTAAAACCAAGTATGGTAAACAATCCGAAATATCATGGTCGTACAAAAATTATTTTAAATCTATTTCTTTCTGGGATATTTCCTTAGTTAATACCTTTGTATTCATAATGGTCGTGCAAAAAATAGTATAAGCATCTCAAACAGTAAGGAGTTTACCGATCTCCACCAAACATTAAGTAGGTTTTGTCGTTACCATGGATACGTTTGTACTTACTATTATTTTTTAATGTCACGATATTTGTCAAACTCGTGAGAATGACTGAATCTGAAAACGAATATAATTGGGATATTGAACAGGCCTGAGCAAATTTAAATAAACAACATACATTTTTTAAATAGTCCAATTATTTAGAAAATAAATGATTTCTCGCGAAAGAGACATCTAAAGATCATGCATTTATTTTATAAATTACATATAATTTACTTACCGTTCTGTTTTTGACAGAACTGAACGGTAAGTAATTACTTACCGACGCGTTTTTGCTTAGCAACCAGTAAATATAACCTACTGTTCTAAAACCAAGTATGGTAAACAATCCGAAATATCATGGTCGTACAAAAATTATTTTAAATCTATTTCTTTCTGGGATATTTCCTTAGTTAATACCTTTGTATTCATAATGGTCGTGCAAAAAATAGTATAAGCATCTCAAACAGTAAGGAGTTTACCGATCTCCTCCAATATTGGCGACTTCGCTTTGCTCAGTCGCCAAACATTGTCGTCGATCGGTAAACTGTCCTTACTGTTCTTGATACTTAATATACTATTATTTTACCTAACCTCCTTCATCTCGATCATGACCAACTACTATTAAATGTAAACATTATGGCCATCTCAAACGGTCCGGACCGTGGCGCCCCCGGTCGATACATTTTCAAGCTTAGATTTTTTATATACCGCCAAAATTCAAAAAAATTAAACAGCTGCACTGGATATCGTATTTATTGGACTTGATACTAGTGGATCTGGTACTATTGGAGAAAATCCCGTTATTAGTACGATGTTTCTTTCATACGTCTTTAACTCGAGGGGTTAATCATTTGTGAATTCAGGTGTACATCCGAGGTGAATTCCAAATGAATTCCTTTGAACTTTCGTGAATTCTTGAGTATTCTTTTGCATTCTTTGAATTCTTTCTGAACTCACTTGAATTCTTTGTGAATTCACGTGAATTCGTTATGAATTTACGTGAATTCCTTTTGCATTTACGATGAACTCATGAATTCCTTTGACCTTGGCTCATCCAATAAGATTTTTGCCGCCATTCAGCAGCAAGTGGGTAGGTTTCGAGACTACCTGTTTATTTGGTTTACTCGACCATTTAATTTTGTTGCGCAAGATGTGTGATACTGGAGGTTATACTAGTGTTGGCGAGATTGGAGGTAACAACACAGAAAAAGAGGTAAGTACCTACCGTTTTTTATGTGGATTATTGTATGTAAATACGCGGATGCATTCTGATACGAATCGTCTTTTATTTGTGGAAACAAAAAGCTGTAATTTCTTCAAATATCTTAGTTCACGTCGTATTTATTCACTGTTTAGCTACGTAAAAAATATAATATATTATGTTAAATAATAATAATAAGTACAGTCACGGAAAATAAAACATAACTTGGACGTTACAGTGTTTTTTGATATGTACTAATTGTCACTCGGGGTCTTAAAATATTCGTTGAATTCATATTTTAATCTGGTTACTCGTGGCGATTAGAAAAGCTCAATTTACACAGAAACTCGTTGCATAAACTATTTTTTTTTATTTTCAGGCCAGTGTTAATAAAATGCAAGAGTCCCAACCTGAAGCATCTACTGACAGAAACGAGGACAGAAATAGGTTTTGGGAATTGATGCAACGGTGCTTACAATGTCAGTTTCCCAGGTATTTAATAAATGTAATGAAACTTTGTGGATTTGATACACCCGTATCTATAAAACAAATTGAAATGTCAGATATTCATCACATGGAAGAGTTTGCACGAACTGACATGCAGTTGCTCATCGAACCAAATTCTTCTATGGCCGATTTTTATGGAATCTACCATACAAACAAAGAAAAGTTTAAAATACTGCCTGGACATGTGAAGCTAATTTTTGCAATGAAAAATTATTTACTTACTAATTCTAACGTTTTTTTTGCAAAAACTCTTCAGATTTCAAATAGTAAGAGTAGTAACACACTGACCCGGACAGAAAATTTTTCTGAAGGTACAAAATTTGAAGATTGTTTACAAGAAAAAAAACGAATTTTGAAACAAATTTGTACTTGGATGCAGAACTACTCTATGTCTTTAGAGACAGATAATAGATCAAAATTAGAAGAACTTGCTAAGTTAAGTACTGCGGATATTTTGCTTAAAGGACAAAATGCAAAAATAAAGTGCCTTTTATGTAAACACGACAACTTTATTACGGTCGTAAGTTCGTCGTTGAAAACAGGGAGACGTTGGGTGATCTCAAATTTTGTTAGACATGTGAAGATACACGCTGAAAATAAGGCACATAATGACGACCACAAAGAGAAGCATAATATTCGTCAAACCAAAGAACTTAATCAAAATACTAAAAAGAAACAAATTTCTATTTTGCAACACATTGTTGTCAAAAAAGTAGATAGTCCATATGATACAAGTAGCCAAACAAGTACTTCGTTAGTGGGAGAGTCAACAGAGGACCTGATTCAGTATACAAATCGAAGAGATAGCAATGTCAAAGAGAACAAAACAAGCAGAGATATAAGCCCTGTGCCTTTGAAGATGAAAAAAGCATCAACCTCGGCATCAACTGAATTTAGAGTAGCACTTCCTGAGAATGTAAATCAAGCTTTGGAACAAGAATTTAAAAAACCAAGTCAAATAGAGACTGAAGTGAAAGACTCTGATGATGAACCTTTGGTCAAATACGTAACTGAAAAGTCGGGGGAAGGAGAAATTGCATTGAATTAAGTAGAGCAGTTCAGTGCAATCAAAATAATGCTCTACAAACAACTGTCTTCACTAATAAAAATAAAAAGAAAAACTGGCGTGATCCGAGATATTCACGTAGTCAGCGGTCAAAACGGGTACGCGATAAAGTAGCTCAAAGCTGTCAAAAATTAGATTCTTTTGTTGTTGTTTTGAATCGTATGGATACTGTCTTAAAAGAGAATGAGGAATTGCGAAAAACTGTTTCATGGTTCTTAGAAGACGGAAACAGATCTAAAAGTCAACATGAAGCTACGCTCGAAGCTACCTCACTGGACTTAAACTCCACATCTACCTTTTTGAAACTTCTAATAAAATCTGCGGAAAAACAGTCTCATTCTAAAGCTAATCGTTTTGAGAAATCGCTAAAACTCTTTTCAACTTACTTATTTATTATTAGTGGACAGTCTGCGTAAAAAACTTTATCAGCTAATTTACCTCTTCCATCCGTATCAACTGTTTTACGATCTATTCGAGATACTGGAAATTTTGTGATAGAAGGAGAAGTAGATTTCAAAAAATTGAGTGATTATTTAACTAAGCACAATTTACCCAGAGTCTTGTGGATGAGTGAAGACGCAACTGGAGTGACAGGTAGAATTCAGTTTGATCCAACAACAAATCAAGTCGTTGGATTTGTTTTGCCGATTGGAGATAATGGGTTTCCTGTTACTCAAAATTACCCTGCAACAGATGCTAATACCATTAAGAGTTATTTTGAAAACGAAAAGGCATCAAGATTACTATATATCATTATGATGCAACCACTTGCAGAAAAGGCTCCACCTTATTGCATCAGTTTATTTGGAACTGACAATAAATTTACGAGCAAGGATGTTGTGCATAGATGGGACTTTGTACTACAGGAAGCTGCAAAATATAATATAACAATTTTAGGAACATCTAGTGATGGCGACACAAGACTTCTAAAGGCAATGTTATATAGAATGAAAATGGGCGATACATGTGGAGAAAAATTTTGCAAATACTTTGCGTGTTTCCTTCTGGCACGGGGTATTTGTGTTCAAGACGCTGTGCATATTGCGACCAAATTAAGGAATCGATTGCTGAAAACAGGCATTATTACATCTAAAACGACAACACAGAAAAAATTGATGTTGGGACAAAATGAGATTTCCGTTGAAGATTTATACAGTGTAATAGAAGAATTACCCAAATCACAACATCTACTCTGCAAGACCGATTTAGACATAAGGGATAAAATGAATTACAGAAGTGTAGAAAAGATAATTTCTTCCAATGTTATTAACATTCTTAGGAGACGCCAAGCGACAGCTACAGCTTATTACCTTGAAATGATTCAAAACTGCATTATGGCGTACAATGATAAAGATCTGATCCCAAGCGAAAGAATTTTTAAAATTTGGACTGCAGTCTTCTTTTTCCGAGGATGGAAATCATTGGTTACCAAAACACCAACTACTAAAATGGATGTTTTCATAACTTCTAACGCCTATTTGTGTGTAGAAATAAACGCTCATGCAATTGTAAATTTAGTTAAGATTTTAAGAGAAAATAATACTCCTCAATATTTTATTCCAGTACTATTCAGCAGCCAGACTTGTGAAAATTTTTTTCGGATAACCAGATCTATGACTTCAACGAATTGCACTATGGTGAACTACAGCATTTTGGAAATACTTCATCGGTTAAAAAGATTGCAAGTGCAAAATGAGATACTTTATTCCAAACATGATATGGATGGATTTCAGTTTCCTTCAAAGAAACATGCCGAATGCAACAAAGTGGTGAATTTACCTAGTGACACAGCTATTATAGAAACCATTGAAAAAGCTAAACATCATGTTACAACTATGTTTCAAGAAATGAATCTTTTTTTAAAGGACGAGGACTTCCTACCTCAAATAAAACTTGTAGAAACTTTAGATAAGAAAACTAGAAACGACAGAACAACCGACTGCGATCTCGACCGTGACAATTGTGATAACTCCAGTTGTAGCGATACTGACCTTAGTGAGAATGAATTTGCCAAAGAAACCCAAGAAAGTTTTGATGATCGCGATGAACTTAGTGATGAAGAGACTGATGACGAAACTACCTTAGATACGAGCTTAGATCACTCTAAAATTGTTGTCAAAGATGGCAACAAAAATATTCAAGTAAAAAAAAGTACTTACTGTTGGCTACTTCAAAACTCACACTGTCGTCAAAGTAGCGACAGATTGAGGAGAGTGATAGGAAAATGAATTACTTACTTTATTATTTTTGGTTATTTCACACAATATTATAGCTTAGTAGGTATATTTTTATAAATCAGAATTTTTTGTTTTCGTTAATTTTTTATGTAAGTTTTAAGTTGTTCATCCGTTTAAAAACTGTATTAACTGTTTTAAGTTTATGTACATTTTCTTAAAGTACGTTAATTAATAAAAAGAATAATAAAATGATTGGCTATTAATTATTCTCGACCTGTGACGCCTGATAATACTTAGTTAATTTTCAATTCTTGAGGTTAAATAGATTTTTTTTTATTCCAACTATAAAGGCAAGTTTACATTATATACTTTTTTTTATGATTTTTGTCTTATGATTTCTTGTATCCTAGGAGCTTGATTGAAAAAAAGATTCGTTAATGATTTATTTAACTTAATTTCAAAAAAGTGTAATCCTAGGAATTCGATAGATTTTGTCTGAACTCATTCGAACTTTATCTGAATTCATTTGCATTCGCTTAAATTCAAGTGCATTCTCAATGCACTTATGTGTATTCGTCTGAATTCAATAATTTGGCAGATTCTTTTGAATTCATTTTCCGTTTCATGGATTCTTCCTGAATTCTGAATTCGGTGTACAGGAAATATAAAAATGATTAACCCCTCGCTTTAACTCTAGATGTTTTCCACTCGTTAACAATGCAGGTATTAAAGCTTTTAACCGAATGTGAGTTTATTTACTTGATATTGATAACAGACAGTTTTTCATCCAATATTAGGCTTTTTAACTTCTAAGTCGCAGGATTTCAATTAGAATCTACATTGAACATGCTTTTCTTTCGCCTTTACTATTATCTTTTAGCTTTTGTCGTGCTTGAAAAAACGCTAGAAATTTATTTTTAGATATCGTGATATCTATTCTTCAAAAGGTGCGATATCGTCGTAATTCTTAAAAACCTTCTACAAAATGCAAAAAGGACTGCCCATAAAGCCAGTGCTCTACTAATAAGAACACATAGAAACAACGAATCTGGAAAAAGTGAACATTTTACTCGCAATGCAAGTGTTCTCTCTAACTGTTACTTCTTCAAAATCTTTGAGAAATCCGGCGATAGAAAACATGGAACGTGGAGGCTACGGTTCTATAGCAATGTGATAGGGCTGAATGTTACCTTATTATACCTTGTTACAAAACAAATAATCAAAACAACTATTAGACCAGTACCTAGTAAATACTTAAAATCTTTTTAGAATAAACAGACACCGTAAAAAAAGCTTTATGATACATAGTACATATAAGCTCTTAGTAGTACAGTTTTAAAAATGCAACTCTACCTTACTATACTTTTTTGTTCACAGATTTGTAAAAATAAAAATTAAAAAATTATTTAATAACCGTTTTTAAACTTGCGCTTAAACTTAGTTTATTGCATTCACTGCTCTTTTTAGTTTTCTTCTGATATGGCTCATTCGTACTACTACAATAACCTCAACAACGACAAAGTGACAATTCTAAATTTTTAAATACATGTCAACACCAAAGGTTCTAAAGTCCCTCTATAATAATATTAAATAATAAGAATATAACCTATTATTATCATAAAGAACTCTAAAAGGTTCTAAGCTGATATAAATCTGATAGAGGACGCCACGGTCCGGACCCTTTGAGTAAGGTTGTATATAGGGAGGTTGGGACATCATGTTCAAGGTCATAGCCCCAAATATGGCCGCCGATGTCAAAAATGACATTAATGTCAGTTTGTTAGTCATGTCAGTTGAATGTTGTTCAATTTATAAAATTAAATAAGTGAATGTATATTATTTATGTTATATACCAAAAACGACTCACATTCCCATAATTTTCTGTAATAGGCAACTGAAAAATATTTAATGTTTAGGTACGTTATGAAGGTATGTTTGACCTAATTCTTCCGTGCTTCCAATAAAAAGGATAGATAATTGTAATTATTATTCATAAGTTACATACTTAAAGCAAATCAGAATCGTTTTGGCAAAAATAACTCCGTTTTAATAGGTAGGTACATATAAAGTAAACAGAAAAATGTAGCTAATTGTTAAGGTTTTTTTCTTTTCTTTGCCACTTCTGATACTGTTTGCATGAATGAACTTTTAGAATCCAGCACAGTAGTGGTTTGGTTTTCTTTGGAAATGTCACTGGACAAAATGTGGAGACGAAGAGATAATAATTTACATACGAAATCTTGCAAAATGGTGTGACACTCAGGAAATTTTTTCCTAATTTCTAAAGGTAATAAACGCAAAACTCCTTGCAGTAGTACATTTTTCACGTTTCCCATTTTGATAATGTCTGTTTTCTGTCTTAAGAAAACTCCCTCCACTATTTCAGCAACTTCATATGCTGAAGTAGTAGGATGTGTTAACTTTCCACGGTCTATTGTCATGGTAAATCTACAAGGTAGTTCTTCCACAGGCCTAGGTGATTTCAAACTATTTGTACACTGCTCACAAGCAGTTTGAATTTTAGAAACAGCCCATCCTGCCATGAAATACAGCCCATTTGCTTGAATTACAGACAATTCATGATCAGGTATTAGCAGAAATTCATCGACTTCATCATTTTTAAAAGGTTTTGCTCGTTTTTCATTAAGGAAGTCTATGTAGTAACCTTCTTCATCATCAGGATATGAAGCTGACGTTGGCACCGCCATGAACTGAGCTACAGATAAAATTCGAAGCATCTGTCGTAATCGAACAGGACCAGGATAAATGTTACCACCTCCTCGAACTTGTGAAAACAAATTCTCTACACAACTTGTACTCAGGCGACTGGTTAAAATATACTCAATATTGTTTTGATCCAAAAAAGTATCACATAATCGTAAAACCGTGGTTGTAGCCAAAAGAGTTCCTGTTTGTATAGGTTTCCAACTATTCCGATGGGCAAATTGCAGTTCTTTAAACCAAACAATATACTTTTTTAAAAATTCAATTTTTGATTTATGCTTATCACTATTGCTCAAAGCCTCACTTTTATGCCTTGCCATCATTATTTTGTACCACTCACTAACTTGCAGAATAAACCATCCTGTTGTTGCAGCCTCTTTGTCTATTTCTGAAACGGATTGTGCTGCAAATTGTAGACGTCGACCTAACTGTTCAGAAAAAAAATCTGTTGCCAAACCGACTCTCATTTTTTCAAACTGTGAGGGATCAATATGTACTGGCTGAAGTTTAGGAACAATTTTTGCACCTCCAGCTTGTTCTTGTGCCTCTAAAAGTTGTTGTACATGTTTGATGGAAACAACTGCACTGGGAAGATTGTGTTCCAAAACAATAAACGAAGGTAGAATAAAATCAGTTCGAAGCAATTGACACCAGATATTTTTTAAAATATGTGGTACATCTGGAGTCCAATATAAAACATTATTTTCATCTATAGGATGCGGACAACTGGCCGTGACTTGAGCCTTAACTGCATGGATGCCATTCATAGCCCACAGAGCCACATTTGAAGGACCCATATCTGAAGTAATGGCAACAACGTGTAATTTAACAGAGTGTAAAGCTCTTATAACACTCAAAATATATTCCCACAATTTATGCCGTTCTGTTGATTTTCCGGTAAACACATAACTAACAGTTTGTTTCCAATGAGAGGTAAGGCCTCGAGCAATCACAGCTAGAACATGATCTGCTTGCAGTTCACTCTCAGCTTCATTACGACTTATTTCAGGGCTAACTAAACCGAGGTACATGCCTAATGCTTTATCAAATTCTACACGAGGCCGCAAAGACATTTCGTCCAAACTTAACACACAAAATGCAGCACTAGAGTCTTCATCAGCATGAATTTTAGAGCCTAGCCATTGAATAATTTCTGTGCAAACACCGGGGACAAAAGTTAAATGTTCTATATGCCGATTTAGGGTACGATTGCTGGGCAATGGTATTAGGCCATACTGCTCGTTTGTCCGAATATATTCATATGGTCTTACATTCATCTTACATCGCCAAATCAAACCCTTTCTAATATCATTAGCATCCCATTGTTTTGAGTTTGTCTTAGGATTTCGTTCTATTAGGTCTACCTGATTGTCTGAAAATATTTTCTTTAAATTCTCGTTTGCTTTTAATGACTTCTTTTTTAAATCAGCAATCTGTAAAGATAATTTAATAATATAAATATTTTGTTTCTTAAACTAACTATTCACAGGATGAAGTAAATATTTTTTGTTTTATTGTATATAGACCATATAGACTAAACAAACCTCATCTCTGAGTTTTTTATTTTCCTTCAAAAGATCTTTAACTTGCTGGCGTAATTTTTCCAATTCATTTTGGTTGCAATTTTTAGTGTTAACAGGTACCTGGGTCTAGACAAACGAATTTATTTATGAACAACGCAAAATTTGAAGAAAACTTACTACTTTGGGTATCACCAATAAATTTAATTCATTTTCTTGAGATTTTTCCGCGTTTAAGTTTTGCTGAATGTTGGAGAAATCTGTTTAAATAAATACAGTCATTGAATGCAGTGTTATAAATTTCTTAGTACCTAGTAGTCTCTTATTTATTAAATATATCTAATAAGCTTAAAGGAGACTTACTTGAGGATAAAGGACGTTTTAAATCGGGATCTAGGATTCTTGACGGATTTTGTGAAAAAATAGTAGGAACAGCATTTTTTTTCAATTGGTGGTACCCATTTTTGTAGGCCATTTCATACTGATCGGAAGTAAAATGACCCTATAATAAAAAGATTTAAAAGGTTACAACTTTCTTGTTGTCTTTTTGTGGATTAGATTTCTGAGAAAAGGATTTACTTCGCATATTTTTAAATTAAAATCTTCCCATATCAATTGCTCGGTGTTTTCAAATTTTGAAATAATATGCTCGAGTCCACTGTTCCGAAGCCATAAATTTCGTCTTTCACGCTCACGTATGGGAAATCGAAACAATCGGAAGCCCTTTGCAGCAGAATTACAGCAATTCTTGACGCAACAAGTCGGCATCTTCAATTTCAAATATTTGAAATTTTGCCTGACAGTTGTCACCTTATGACAATTGCTGCAATGCATCATGGGTGGGGCTAGGATGTCCCAACCTCCCTCTATACAACCTTACCTTTGAGATGGCCATAATGTTTACATTTAATAGTAGTTGGTCATGTCTCGATAAACCTAATAGTTTCCGAGAAAAACGACAAAAACCGTTAGGAGGCGTTGTTTAGTAACCCACAAAGAAACCCTATGGAAAAATCCACGGACTTATCTCAACTTTCCGCTATTCATGAGTTCTAAATTGACGGGACTATAGCCTCAGAAACATGGAGTAACTATCGCAAACCACTTGAAGTTTAATACACTTTTGAAGATTGATTATAAGTCAATATAAAAACGATGCAGCATTTTCTACGGTTCGACAAACTTATTTATATCAGAGATAGTTATGAATGTATTTACCCACAAAAGAACTTTAAGGATTCTGCTATTAACAAGTACTTCATCTTAAGTTTAGCAGATTTATATTCTGAATTTCCTCAAACATCAACAGAAAAGAGGTTATCCGATGATTTCTCATAGAATATTATAAGCATAAGGTAGTTAAAGACATGTGTAGTAAATTATGAAATTCTAACACGATAACGGCGACTTTATATCGTGAACTTCAATATCCAAATAAACCCTATCAAATTTTAAGCTAAAATGTTTTCCCTCCAAAGAATCTGTAACCCACCAAACTTAATAATACATAACAACACGATTAACTGGAACCCCACCGATGCAGCAGTAAAATACCTGGGAGTATTGCTTGACGCCCGACTTACCTGGAAACTCCATGTTAACTGAAATTAAATCGAAGCTATGCGAGACTACCGCAGCTGTACCCCCTCATAAACAGACAATCACCATTAAAACCTAAAATTGTGCCATGCTCATGTATAAATAATTAATAAGGTCTTTAACCTTATATGCATCACCTATTTGAAGTAACACAATCAAATCCAATCTACAAAAGTGACAAAGGCTCCAAAACAAAATTCTTCAAATAGCAGTAATAGTATATTATATACCAAGGTTGTGAAGAGTTTTTTCTAGAGCCGAGCATTATTAGATCCCGAGATGCGCAGCATCGAGGGATATAAGATGAGAAGCTCTAGAAAACACTTCACAACCGTGGTGTATATATAATTTTTTTCACTACTAGTACTTTTATTCCTTTTATTCTTCTCACATAAAAAACGTACTATCGCGATCACGGATTTTTTCCTGGATGCCAGTGTATAATGGGATGAATTTTTGCCCCGTGTTACACTAAAATCTGGATTATTGACTAGTAGTCAATAATAAAAAATTATTTACCACTAGGCAAGAAGGCTAACTTCACAAGGTGACAACAGACTAGATAATAGTATGTTTTAAAGCTAGTAGTGAAAAAATGGTATTTATTCGCAACGTGTAACCACACTATGTGCGCAACTACACTGCATTAGTGCAAGTGCTAGCAAATTCTTAAAAAACATACGTGGGTGCGCTGACTTACAACATAGGTAGACGAAAACTTCACCATAGACTAAAGCGCAAATTACCACTTGTATCTATCCGAAGTTGATAGTGATAATAGTGATAATATATATTGATAGTGAATAAAACTAAATCTAAATGTAACATCAATGTATAGGACAATTTAACCGTCATAAGCCATTAATTATATTTATTGTTATTAACAATGCCACAATATTCGAATTTATTTTTGAACTGGCAAATAAACAATTTTGATAAAATTACGGAAAGTTTAAGCGACTAGTTTTAAATGACACTAACTACAAAATATTACAAATCAAAAGATCCTAACAGTTACTCTTCCTATGAGCGAATAACCTACAGTCGGTCCAATAGAACCGAATACCTACTTACACCTGATTTGCTTTAAATCGGTCTTTTTAATGTCACTTTTTAATAAATTAAGTTAGAAATGTCAGTAGTATAGCAATGACAATACTATTGTCAAACATACCATATTTAAAAAAGTTGTCGAAAATTCAATTAAGGAAAATTTACTTATATGTGTAAAAATATTTTTTTAGAACAACTGTATAACAGTTATTTGCGTGGCAAGCTTTGTAAATTAATTTTTACTGGCAAGCTGGAGTCCAGTAAATGTTAATTGCGTGCAGCAGACAAAATTTTATTTTCATCTTCACCAGCGTATTTTATTAATTTATTATATATTTTGTATAAAAAGACATTTTATAATCAAAGGCAGTAGGACAATTTACAACCAGACGTTGTCATAGTGTTGTGATTAAGCAACAAATAAGTTTTTATTAACTTTTTGTTGAGGATTGTAGAACTTTACAAGGCTCTTTTAGAAGCCCGTAGAATATATATTTATATATATAGTCATATTCTTTGGCAGTGTGAAAATTAAGAGGTCACCTACAATATATAAACCATGTTCCTGGAGTAGTCCTGAAAGTGATGCTTAGCTGTGATAAGTAACTCGATACAATATACCTTCGATACAAAGATTGATTTGAAAATTCTTGCTTTCGGGGTGCTTACTGAAAAAAATTACATTACGCCAGGTTTTGTATTTGGATCTAGATACTACACAGAAAAAGCATCTGTATTTGTATCTAGTTATTTTTCTGATAGTATCCGTATCTAGATACGCATAGGAATGTTGAACATATCTGTTACAACTCCGGTGGTAACGAGACGCACGCTTTAATTGTGAAATAACCTTTTTATATTTTGCGTTTATAATAAAGCTGCTAAAGCACCCAAAACAGTGCGTTTAAGCTAATTTGAATGCTTTAATAGACGACTTTTCCAAAGTTGGTAGCATTTAAAAAAAAATTGAAAAAACAGAAAATTAACAAAAACTTCAGTCTAAAAATTTTAATTTTCAAATGTCACATCAGTGTTGTCAACTTGTCAACTACCACAAAATTCTCAAATCTTGAAATTGTAAATTTTTTATTTAAAACGGGAATAAAATGCGCAAAATAGAAAAAATAGTATAATAAAAAAAACTCGTTTCATAAGTCATTATTACACTCGTCCTTTAGAAAACTCGAAACACTATTTTCTATTTTGCGTCTATAATAAGGCTGTTAAAGTACCCAAAACAGTGCGTTTATAGCTCATTTGAGTGCTTTAATAACCCAACTTTTTCAAAGTTGACAACTTTGAAAAAAATTGAAACAACAGAAAATTGACAAAAACTTCACTCGAAAAACTTGGATTTTCAAACGTCACTGCTGTGTTGTCAACTACCACAAAATTCCCTAAATTTTGAAATTGCAATTTTTTTTATTGAAAAAGGGAATAAAAGACGCAAAATAGAAAAAAAATAGCATAAAAAAACTCGTTTCATAAATGATTATTGCACTCGTCCTTGGACTTGTTCAATAAATCTTCTTCTCGTTCTCTATATACTACATAGATATACTTATTAAATCTTCCAATATTACAATTTATTATTCTACCACGGAATTAATTGTAATAACATTCCGCTAGAATGCAGGTCCATCTTTGGCGCAATATACTATGCACTCTATATACTCCACTTTCTATACACACTGTATATAATTACCCGTGAAATGCGCATGCCATAAAGTAACAAAACAAAATATGAAAATATAACCTTTAAATGTACATTTCTAACCTCAATATCTTTAAACTTTATGAGAATACAATTTAAAAAGAAATATGGAAATGTAAGTTAAAAACGCGTTTCCTACTTTATTAGTAATTTAACATAATTTTAGAGTAAATTCAAATGTTGCAACGTTAAGCAATTTTGAAGTCATGAAACATTTGCAGAAGTTAAAAGATGGAAGACAACGAGGCAAGCCGCAGGGTCAACTTGCCACCATTACATATGAAGTAACTATTTTAAATCGCCAAAGTTGTTTTATACTATTCTATATGATTCTAGACTTTAAGGTATTTAGAGAATACACCAAGTCGCGAACAAACACCGGAAAGTATTACAGCCTGTATGAAGGCACTAGAACCTTTTAATTTCAACAAAACGGAAAAATTAATGATTATTAACTCACCACCTACAACAGCTCTAGAAATACAACTGGCAAGTACATTGAAATAAAAACTGTATATTAGGCCTGGGCAAACCTGCAGCGCATAACAACTGTATTTTATAATGTGGTGCAAATACCTCTTACACTGCTGTCACTCCTACTTTATCATAAATAAAATTTGAATTTGCTGTATACGTTGAACATTTTCTATATTTTTAAGTATGGACTGGAAGATGATTTTGGAAAATTTCAAAAATCATCTTTGATTAATACTTTAAAAATATAGAAAATGTTAAATATATACAATATAACGGGTGTCACATATGAAATGAGAAATAAGAATTGTTTAATTTCAGTGCTATTCAATTAATATATTTAAAATTTTACAACTTTATATTAAACTACAATAATTAGTAAATTAATTTAATTATTTAAAGTACTGCGTCAGAAATGCCTTCTTATATAACTCGCAATATTGGCCAGACCATAGCCATCATTGTTCGGACAACATTCATATCTACTGATCTTAATTTTTGTTTAATATGGCGTTTCAGTTGATCTTGATTTTAAGCTTACGAGCCACTGTCTATACTGCCTGAGACAATATAGCTCAAAAGCCTTCAATTGGCTAAACTTTGAGAACATTAGGTGGGTTACAGTTGTCAGGTACGTATCTTACATTATTGGCTTCGAACCATTCAAGGGTTGCTTTTGCACGGTGGGAACGAGCCATGTTGGATCAAAAAACATATTCATCATTGTTATGATATTCTTCTACAGATTTTAACAATTTAGGCATACACTCTTGAATGTACACCTGAGAAGTTACAGCTACTGCTCACGAGTCTTGATTAACAGCATCAATATTTCTTCTAGAAGAATGGTCAGCTAGACTACGACCTTCGGATTTTCATTTCTGAATGGCCCCTTGCGGTTGTGAATAATTTACGATTTTCTTCACAAGCATTCAAAGTGTCTATATATCATAAAAACAGCAAATTCTTTGGCGCGAAAGTGGCAAACAATGTATTTTCTACTCTTGCGTACAAAAAGCAATTTTATCCTCTCAAAAAGTTTTGTTATAACCCATTTAAAAAAAAAACACTAAAAATCTACCAACTTAAATGTAAAACTGACACATCAAACAAGCAATTAGATAACTAAATTCAATCGTTTGACTTATGCAGATTCCTACAGGCGTAGCTAATTAAATTCTCATTTCATGTGTGACACCCGTTATTATTATTTAAGATAAACAAAGTAGCACTGACAGCAGTGTTGAGTGGTATTCGTACAACTTAAGATAGTTCTTGTGTACACAAGGTATGCGTACGCTTGGGCCTAAATGTGCAGTTTTACCCAAAACCATTATTACACCAGTAGTAGTTTAAATTTTTTTTATCTAGATGATTGAAGAAAGTGAAGAGCGATTGACTGAAGAGCAAGTACAAAAAGTACTTAAGATTATAATTGAACATTTCCCACATGTCCAAAAAGCATCTGAAGAAAATGCTGATGAAGACGAATAAAGAACAATTAAATTAAAAACTAAGATTATATGTAACTTTTTATTGATAATATAAAACTTTCAGCAATGAAAGAAAACTCAACATAATTGATGAAACGATATAGTTAGTTGTAAGGTGAACATTGTAGCAGTAATTAGTTTTTAAAATAGAGATAATTGACATAATCTTTATCGTTTTTGATCACCTAAGTCTTCAATGAAATCTTCATCAATCTGAAAATATGATATTAGTATTACTCATTTCACAGTACAATAAATTAACCCACCTCTGGCCATTTTTCTGGAATAACATCAAACAGATCATCTTTGACATCACCTTGAATTACAATCTCATCATCTCCAGTAACAGAAGAACCACAAGCAAACTTGGTTCCAAAAAATTTAGCTGCGACTTTTAAATCAATTCCTGAAAAAGGTTTTTAATTAAAACAGTTTAAGCAGAAAACCGTCAACTAATCTACAATTATCTAAAAATGAATGTTTAGACATTTATTCACAAAACAGCATTTTGCACATAAATTAGGATTGTAGATATGGTGCCTTTTATGGACAATGACATATGGCCTCAATGTATCATGTGATCAAATAGTCCCGTCACCTTAGTAGGTCATGGAAATTTTGGGGTTATGAGGAAATTATATTTTCTTGCATTAAATTTTTGTAACGTCAACTAAAATATCAAAGACATGCCTACTAGGGAGTTGAGGAATTATTTGATCATGATAAATTGACGAAAAAACAATATAAACTTAAAAATGCATTTCAAATAATTTTTTTCTTAGAAAAGGTGCATTGTTTTTCTAATTATTATGTTAGTAGCAATAAATAGATACAATTTGTTATGCAACAGATATAAAGGTATTAATACAAATACTATTTTTGTTTGCATAAATAGATAAAACAAATGAAATAATTCATAAAGATATACAGGCAGGCAAATAAGAGTTATAATCATTTGCACAAAGGCTGAGCTAAGAAATACTTGCCAAAAGTACTCAAACCCGTGACAACTGTGACAGATTTCTTTTTACCACGAGGAGCTCTTGATACACATACTTGTTTAGGTCCATCATCTTTCTTCTTCGCTTTCATCATACCTTTACCGCCTCGTTTTTGTCGCTTCTTTTCCTCATCACCAGCACCTTCAGTCGTTTCATCGCTTAGCTTTATTTTTTCAAATTCAGTTGGTAAATTACGTTCTAACCATTGTTTGCATTTATCATATTCAGGATAATATTCACAGTACTATAAAATGATAAGATTCAAAAAATATATCAAATTTAATTTAACTTTGAAAACTAACCTCAATCGGCATACTGCAATTCCCGCAATATACAACTTCTATTGGGTACGTAACACCTGGTTTCGGACCCGGAGTTAATCTACTGTTTTCTGACATTCTAATTTCTATTATAAACTAATTTTTAACTGATATATTTGCAGTTTTATATTAATTTGTGTATTTTCTAACCTCTACTCTCTAAGCATTTGACAGTTACACTGCACTTCAATTTTGAAGGTTGGCTGCATGCTGCGTATAAAAACGATATGCGCTGTTGTCAGATGAAGTTCGTGTTGGTGTTATTCTTGCTGGTATACTATTGTAAGATTTAAAATTTTAGTAATTTAAAAATGTAAAACTTCAAATTTTGGAATATCTACATTATTTATAACTGAAGTACTAAGTACTTAGAAATGGAAGTTATTTATCATAAAAGAAAGTGACAGGCATGACATGAATGCTATGGTACATGGAGGAGAGTCCTAACTGTTGCCACTGGCATGTCAACTTAAAATGTACTTATATCATAATATAATAGTCTACTATATACGCTAAAACTACTATTAAGTAAAAAGATATACAATATAGGGTTACTACAAAAGACTCATCGGGTTATAGAAATAGTTATTTGTCCAACTAGAGAGGAAAGCGGTTCTTTTCACTCGAGCTCAAGCTGTGCCTCTCGAGCATCAGCGAATGAGGCATATGAGCGAGAGTAAAAAGAGCTTTTCTCTCGTGTTCGACACAACATGGTTTCTATAATATGTCCCAAAAGCATTGTCTTTAATCTATACAATTTTCTAATCTTCAACTTTAACAAATTTAATTCTACAAATATACAATGAATTTGCATTACGAGTTGAATTACAAAGATTTGTTTTCTGATGCTGCCGAGAACTTGCAACTTTAATATTTTCCTCTCTAGATAGGAAAAATTAATCTCTCAATATTTTGTACTTTTCCTCACTAGAGAGGAAAAACGAATTTCTTGACTATTTTGCACAAGGAAAGTTGAAGTTTCTGGGCATGGAGTGGAAGAAATATATTTCACAAAGTATTACAGATATAACATTATCAATGACCGTAACAAGAAATGGAAAATGTCCAAGTTTAAAATGCGCTTGCGCTTGCAAACTTTGTTTTAAACGCCAAGGTATCAGCACGATGTCAGACGGTATGAAAAGATTCTCCATTACAGAATGTCTTTTGTGCATTCTGGAAAGTGCATGTTTTTTGCACGGTTTTTGATACAGAAAAATTATTTCCTTAACTTGTCGACTAACTAGGGTTTGATATATTTTAACCTTTCCTCTCGCGTCTCATTAAACTTAAATAATGGTTTTGTTACATTTTATTTGTCAGAAAAATTAAGCAATCTTTAAAACAAATATTTTGAATTGTTACTTTAACTTAATTAAAAGATCTACATTGTACAGATAGCTTTGTTTATTTGCGTTTGTTGAATTTCCTTTTTGTTTTTATTTTATTTTTTTTGTTTTTATTACAACTTTGAGATTTTGCAATCGGGCAGTAATGCCATATCTCATATGTTGCGAGTCGACGGAATGAGAATCCGCTAGCAGATTAAAGTGGCTTGTCAAAATTGCCAATAATGCCAATTTCTTAACTAATAATAAAAACTCACTATAATAGTTATTTATGTATTAAAGGCATAAAGAAGCTTTCATGGCCAGAAGCATTATTTCTAGTCCGAGGCGTCAGCCCAGGGCTAGGAAAAGACTGTAGGGCCATAAAAGCAAGTTATGCCCTCTATACAGACGCTATTTTATGCACAGATTAAGTTTTTATCTCAAATCTATTATTGTGTAAAAAATACAAATAAATGAGCACGTAGGTACATCAAGCCGCTGTGCGTATACTCTGCCGTGCTTAGCAAGAAAGCAGTATCTCCAAAACAGCAACTTAAGAAATATACCATATTTTTTATTAGTATTCATTAAGATTTTACATAGTATATTTCTAGACCGCATTCTTTGCAGATACTGCGTTCTTGCTAAGCGCGGCAGTACTCATGTGCAAAGATTACAGAGGGTTAAGATAGGAAACTGGCATAAGAGCAATATTTAAAAAAACAACTACGCTTTTTGTGTTCCAATTCCCCCTGAGGCGTTAGATGTCGCAATATTCACTACAATATCATGGTCATTCACATTCGCTGACGGCGGAAATGAATGAAGTTGATCATGATAATACGACTGGCGTCGAATTTTAAACGGGAGATGTCGTCACAATCGCTACAATATGGTAAGGTTGTATATAGGGAGGTTGGGACATCATGTTCAAGGTCATAGCCCCAAATATGGCCGCCGATGTCAAAAATGAATTCCGAAGCCATAAATTTCGTCTTTCACGCTCACGTATGGGAAATCGAAACAATCGGAAGCCCTTTGCAGCAGAATTACAGCAATTCTTGACGCAACAAGTCGGCATCTTCAATTTCAAATATTTGAAATTTTGCCTGACAGTTGTCACCTTATGACAATTGCTGCAATGCATCATGGGTGGGGCTAGGATGTCCCAACCTCCCTCTATACAACCTTACAATATGGATGGCGTCAAATTCAGCAAAAAGAGTAAGTATAATATACTCAAAATAGGTACTCCTATTTAATTTCCAAGATCATCTAAAAGAAATAAATCTAGTGGTTCGTTTATAGACATTATAATGACTGTATAATACAGATTATACACAGAAATAATGCTGAAGTTAAATGTTTATAAGTAGTTTATTTTCAATATAATACTCTCGACGAAAAAAAAACGCACCAAAAATACCAACATTTCAAACCGTCACAACTCGTCGGATTTTGGACGAAAATGGATGAACCTTTAAGTGCTAAAAAGTTTAAAGTGTCTAGTTTAAGGGCGTGCGAGCGAATGTTATGTAAAGGCTTTTCCGCCCCCCCCCGCGACCGCCCGCAGAGAAAAAAATGTTTTTGATTAAAAAAAATGTCAAACTTTAACAGCTTGTACGGCGTACCAAAAAAATCGTGGACCCTATTGACCGGCAAGGCAATAAAGTTCAGTCCTTTTTCTGTCAAGTTTTTAAAACTTCGAGTGCCTACGATGTTTTGGCGCAAAGTTATCAAATTTTGAAATTTACCCTGCATTTTGTCGGGTGTTTTTTCTCTTCTGCCAGCGACATTATTATCGGTTGAGTTTGAATCTTTTCTTTTCCAAATTCAAAGAATTTTGAAAAATGTTTAATTAATAAAAACATTATTTTTATTACGTTCATTTTTTTAACGTGTAACCGCCGACAACGTTACCCGATGTGCAAGTGCCTAAATTAATGTTTTGATTTTTATTTTACTAATGTTGAAATTAATCAGTATCAGAAAGTTACTCGAAGCGTTACAATGCCACAATTAACGGGCATTCAACGTGCACGAATTGTTGCTCTTTTGGAGGTAGGATTTAGCATGCGACACACACACACACCCGATGTGTAAAATCCGACCGACAACCTCCTCATGGTGCACATCGGGTAACGCTGATGTCGGCGGTTACACGTTAAAAAAATTTAATAAATAAAATTTAATAATAAAAAGTTAATAAAAAATGTTTTTATTAATTAAAATCATTTTTCAAAATTTTTTAATTTGAGGAAAAGGTGTTCAAACTCAACCGGTAATAATGTCGCTGGCAGAAGACGTAAGACTCCCGACAAAATGCAGGGTAAATTTCAGAAATTCATAACTTCGCGCCAAGTCGTAGGCACTCGAAGTTTTGAAAACCTTACAGAAAAAGGGCTGAACTTTATTGCCCTGGCTGTCGATTGGGTCCACGATTTTTTGGCACTTTTTAGCACTCAAAGGTTCATCCATTTTCGTCCAAAATCCGCCGAGTTAGGACGTTTTGAAATTTTGGTATTTTTGGTGCGTTTACAAGTGGTGCGTTTTTTTTCCTCGAGTGTATTAATAGTAATAAAAATAACAGTAACAGTAATAATAACCAATTCTTGCTCTTCCTATTAAGTTATACATTTGGTAATACATTCATTATAAATATGCGTTGACCTGGGAGTAATGATATTCATTACACACGGCCCATGAGTATTAATAACGATATGTTTTTATCCATTTCTTTGCACTGAAACAAAAAAAGAAAAAGTAGTCATGAAGAGCAATAATGAATACATCCGAAAGTTACTTACATATTTACGTCCTTTGGCAACGTGAAATAAGTATGTTGAGGATGATCGTTTTTATTATTGCGGCAATTTTCCACTATGCAATACGAGAGGATTTTTTTCTTTCAATTTGGAGAGCAAATCTCGCCCAAAACCAAAAACTATTGAACATCTTGATGATGCTTTGAAGATAGTTTTTTTGACAGTCATCAAACAGGTTTTTATTTGTTTTTTATATGTGATGTTACCAATAGTTACCAAAAAAATGACAAACAAATAAACATCAATTACTTTTTTACCGACCAACCTGCTTTCCCCTGAGACTATAGATGGCAATACCTGTACAGTAGTGGCAACCATGTATTATTTATGGGGGTGCGCTTTGTCATTTTTACCGTTACATCTTTGTAAGAAGAGTAACTGTTCTTCGATTAACAGTTAGTCGCCAGCCAGGTACCAACCAGTATACCCTTACTTAATACTTATACAGTCCACTAAAGAACCCCTTTTAAGAGCTCAGGCTGGTGTATACACTCACAGTTTGTATTTTTGAAACTGAATAAATTCCAATAAATTTATGGAAGTGTTTTAATCATTCGCAGTGGTGTATTCCCTATATATAATTAGGGAACATTACAAAGTGGTAAGTGGTACCCAATTCAATACCTACAACATCGTCGCATAGATAATATAATAATATACTACGTATATAGAATTCAAACTGAATACAATCAAAATTTTATGAGCTTAGCACCAAAAATACAGATGGCACCTGTAATGCGGTCTACCATAACCATCTTCATTAATAAAGCCCAGACCCGATGCAACTGGCGATGGATCTACTAGACCTACAACATGCTCTAAAACTTAGTAACCGTATCAATGCTGTTTACATAATATCTATAGAGTGCTATTAAATTAACATGCAATACTCTCCATGTTGCATTTAAAAATAATCAAGTCCATGCATTAGGATAAATTCGAGGTTAAATTGATTGATTGTCATAAGTACTCATGAATTTTACCACGAACAAACGTGGTTTTTTATAAAAAGTACACTTTTGTATCCTTTTCATTTACAATAAATGGTATTTTTATTCACGTTTGTATTTTTAAAAAACTCAATTAGAATTAAATTATCCTTAATTGAAATGAAAAGTTAAACGACTAGCGCATTTTGAGCGCTTGCGTATTGTTGATTGCATAAACATTCAGTAAATACAATGATTTGAAATGAATATTTTAATTTGCTTTTGCAATATACGCATATTGTATTTTAATTTAAAAGCACAGTATAATATAATCACGTGGGCTGTATCCTATAAATTCAAACTTTTAAAATTTTAAAAAGTTTTAAAATTGAAACTAACATTTCTCAAAAAATGAAATACTTCAAAATATAATTGTGCTGTTTTAAGTTTTCGCTACAAAATTTATTTGCCATCGATTTTTAAATTCTACAAAGAACCTGACGACATTTTTTAAATGGAAGAACTTTTGTCAACACTCTTACATTGAAAAACTAATTGAGAAGAAAATTAACAATTACCGTATTTGTGATAGGTATAACTAGCACCGGAAAATTATTTAATAATGCCTGTTCTAAAGGTAAGGTATTTAACGCTGATAACTTGTAAAGCAGACCGAGTAAATGTTTTGTCGAATTTCTTTAAATAAGTTAATTACAATTTTATTATTGTATCTCAGGAAGAATTTAGAGATGTTATAAAGTATTGCTGGAAAGCCATACATTAATTTCGAAGACACCGCATGTTCCAAGGATACAATTTCAAATTTTAAGTCAGGCCAACCAAAAACAAAACTGTGTCCAAAAGCAAAAAAAGTTATATCAGAAAGTTAACAAGTTAAAAGAAACAATCAATAGACAATTTATTATACGTTTTGTAAAAAAATCAGGTACATTTTCTTGTAGTCATAAAGCTAGTTTAAAAGATAGCATTGTTTGCAAGATACGTGGTTTAAACAACAATAATAAGACAAATGTAGTAGAAATTGTAAATACTATCTGAACTATTGAACCAATCAAGAAAAATGTAGGTATTTGTTACGATGTAAGAATAAATTAATTTAAATAATTACTTGGATTTCTTTCTAAGCCAAAAGGAAAAAATAATTTAAATTCTTAAAGATGAAACCGTACAGGTAAAATGCATTTAAGATACTTAGCCCCAAAAATACAGATGGCGCACGAATTATTCATCGAACAATGCTTGGAGTTTGCATTCTATATACGTAGTATATTATTATATTATCTATGGGTAGACCGCATTACAGGTGCCATCTGTATTTTTGGTGCTAAGCTCATAAAATTTTGATTGTATTCAGTTTGCATTCTATATTATCCGTCCAACTAAAGATGAACGCTGGTCATCGATGTTCTCTGTGTGGTATAAGATTAAAAAAATTTCCTAGTCAAATCAGCATCCATAGTTTGACAATTATTGATTTTTACCGTGTTTACGAAAATGTCATAGCAGGTAATTTTTGAGGTTAGGGATAAGGAATGTTGAACGTTTGTAACCTTCTTTTAGATTTTTAACATAGATACTTGTTGTTTTGGAAAGTTTTAAAATATTTTCAGTAGGAAACTAAAAATTAGATTTTCGCGAACACCTATTAGTACTGTACGTTCTCTAGTTTTACAGAACTACCAAGTACTAAAAAACAAGAAATCACTTTTACTTATATTTAAGAAATTAACTCATTTATAACCTTTGTAACAGTATAACACCTTCAATATGAAGAAATATATTCTTTTCAAATACAGTTTTACATTTAACAAAACTCTGTTAGTCAATATTTTAATTAACTTAAATGCTATTAAAGTACTTAAGTAATTATAATAGAATTAACATTATTTTTGCTTATCCATCTCTTTTCTTGTATATTTATTCTACATTAATACATAAAACGCAGCGTCTATCTGTCTGTCGTTCTGTATGTTCGCTTTTTCTGAAACTATACAAAACATAGACTTTATAAAATTAAAAAATATCAAACGTCTTACTTTCACTTATATACAGTTTCTCTGGCGACCATTTTAGAAGAACTTGCTAGGCCTGCAGTTTTCAACTTCTTGCGTTGTCTTTTTTTACCAGGACTAGATAAAACTCGCTGGTTTCTACTACGGGCCCTTTTAACAGATGAAACAAATTTTTAAAGCCTCAGCTGCTCGCTGCAATAAACAAACAATTATAGTACAATATGATCATAAATAATAATTAACGTTACTTACCTCTTGTACACAAAATAAAGGAAGTAAATTTCCACGATTTCCTTTTTCCCTCTCGAACTAGTTTAGTAAATTCAGGAATAACTGATGAGACTGCGAATGCAGTGTCTTCCCTTATACTGACATAATATTAATATGTATTATATTAGGTAAAATTGCGATTTTCTGCCAGTTATTATTGATCATTATTATTATTAACTGTTGCTTATTGTTATTGAAACACTATAACACTCGCGAAAAACATGTAAATAAGAAATAACTTCAGCAAATGTCACCTGTGCCAATCAAATCTACAGTCTACAGGTATCAGAGATACCTGTGACATATTTTACAATAAAGCCACATGTTCATAACCGCATACAGCATTGTCTATAATTTTGACATTTTCTTTCAGAAATCTGTGAAATACCTTAAAGAATCTCTAAAACTTTATCTGTAGTGACGACATTCAATTTTTCCACGATAATTTTGCCAATAAATGTAGTTATTTTTTTGTTTTTTTGTGGCAATATGTTAATTTGATCTAGGAATTTATTTGTAAGGTTGGCCACTCCGTATTCTACACTCTACAGAGCTAGTCAAATCAGCTTCCAACGACCCAGAGAAGTGCTAATGTAATGCTATCTTCGTCATACTCGTAGATAATGAGAGTAAAGCACAACAATACGCTTTCTGTGATAATTTCTTGTAAAGATGACGCAGAGCTCATCTTTCGGTGGACGGATAGTATACGTAGTATATTATTATATTATCTATGCGACGATGTTGTAGGTATTGCCATCTATAGTCTCAGGGGAAAGCACGTTGGTCGGTAAAAAAGTAATTGATGTTTATTTGTTTGTCATTTTTTTGGTAACTATTGGTAACATCACCTATAAAAAAACAAATAAAAACCTGTTTGATGACTGTCAAAAAATTATCTTCAAAGCATCATCAAGATTTTCAATAGTTTTTGGTTTTGGGCGAGATTTGCTCTCGAAATTGAAAGAAAAAAATCCTCTCGTATTGCATAGTGGAAAATTGCCGCAATAATAAAGACGATCATCCTCAACATACTTATTTCACGTTGCCAAAGGACGTAAATATGTAAGTAACTTTCGGATGTATTCATTATTGCTCTTCAGGACTACTTTTTCTTTTTTTGTTTCAGTGCAAAGAAATGGATAAAAACATATCGTTATTAATACTCACGGGCCGTGTGTAATGAATATCATTACTCCCAGGTCAACGCATATTTATAATGAATGTATTACCAAATGTATAACTTAATAGGACGAGCAAGAATTGGTTATTATTACTGTTACTGTTATTTTTATTAATTACTATTAATATTGTATTGAAAATAAACTACTTATAAACATTTAACTTCAGCATTATTTCTGTGTATAATCTGTATTATACAGTCATTATAATGTCTATAAACGAACCACTAGATTTATTTCTTTTAGATGATCTTGGAAATTAAATAGGAGTAACTATTTTTAGTATATTATACTTACTCTTTTTGCTGAATTTGACGCCATGCATATTGTAGCGATTGTGGCGACATCTCCCGTTCAAGATTCGATGCCAGTCGTATTATCATGATTAATTTCATTCATTTCCGCCGTCACCGAATATGAATGGCCATGATATTGTAGCGAATATTGCGACATCTAACGCCTCAGGGGGAATTGGACCACAAATCTTTGGTATTAGCTAGAGTTCCTAAATGAAAACTTCAACTGTGTTATTTTAGAGTTAGGACACGGGTGTCAAATTCTATCTCTGAAACAGAGATACTTTTTTTCCCTCTTTTTACTTTAGTGACAACATTCAGCAGTTGTCAGTTATAAATTTTAGGTTATGCTGTCATGTTTATTTTGTATGCATGTAAAATTGTTGAATGTGCACATAATCATTTATTTATTGTTTGTAGAGAATTTTTAAAACTACTATAGTACATATATCAGTTTTACGACAGTTTTTAATAAATTATTAATTGTATCAAATTTCAGATTTATATAATTGTCATACTGACAGTTTAATTTATTAAATCAATTTTCATGATTACCAGCCTTCTAATAAATAGTTTCAAAACATGAAATGTCACTAGGAAAATTTGACATGTGTGACTTAACTCTAAATAACACACAGCTCAGTTCATATTTAGGAACCCTAGTATTAGCTAACTAATTCAATATCATGAAATAAAGATTAGTAAAATTTTACTAATCTTTATTTATTTCATGATTATGGAGTTCCACAAAGTAAGGCTGGAAACAATAGACAAGATAATTCAATATCATTTAAAAAAATTGCAACTTTTGTGGAATTTTCAAATGCGTGCGAAAAGGCCACAGGTTTTTGTTAGTGCAACGAAATCAAGTTTTGATGTTCTCTTCTACAACTGTCTCAACCTACAGTCGAGGTTATGAAACTTTTGCTAAAAATCTCTAAAACAATACCGGTGGTGACCTCAGGTGCAATAGTCAAACCAGAAAGATTTTTCTATTACCTTAATAAGACGTATTCCAATCTTAGGTTCCACTAGAAATTCATCACTGGTAAAGTAGTCTAATAACAGCTTAGATATCTGGCAACACCGTAACCATATAATGGTTTATAATCTGGAGTTTTTGCTTTTATAATGATGGCTCTGCTGTATGTTGAAGTTTAAAAATGAATATAGGTTAAGGTGATATGCTTTAAAATCTGTAAATCTACCTAATAGACGTTTAATTCCTTTTCTTTTCCATTTTACATTTGATTTTCATGACAAAGAGTTATTTAAAATTCAAAATTCGACAACTTCAAATACAAGCAGAGCATATATGTTAATGTTTTAAGTTTTAGAAAACGAAACGAATCAGTTATCTGATGATACTATTTTATTGATACTTTTTTTTATTTATTTACGAACTACTTTACAATGAAGAAAGGAGCTAGTGTAACTATTATATTGTATTTTTAGTTTCTCAATAGTAAAATAATTTTATTGTAGAAATGGATAGCTTTCAATTTTGATGCAGCTACTAATTCGAATTCAAATAAAGGAGGTCCTGCCAAAACACAGATACCTATTGTTGATACTCTAGATTGTACCCTCAGTAAAAATCCAGCTAACTTCCCAGTTGGTAGGAAAACAAGAAATAAAGTTACCTTTAATGTTATAGATAAACTGAAACCAAAATCAGTGAATGATTTAGCTGTTCATGTTAAAAAGATAAAAGAAGTTGAGGCTTGGTTAGAACAGAATGTAATTGTAGCAGGCAAAGTAAGTTGTCTAAGCAGGGTATTTATGTAGTTGATTTTTGAGCCAAGATTAGGATTATTTTATATTATTTATAAAATGAATGCTGCCCAGCAAACACAGCAACATATTATTTACGTAACTGAGTACCAATGCCTACATTGTTATGTAGCAGCTAAGTAAAATTCAATTGGAGAGCGTTATGTCCGCCTCATTATGCATCTGTTATTTACGTAAATCCTATGTCACTGTAAATACATATGAGATATGTAGAATACAATCTGTATTACAAACACACAAAGCGCTGTACATTTTAAGTTTATTTAATTATGAGTATGTTCTATCACCACGGTTATATAAAATCGATACATTGCGTTTCCACGCAAGTTTTTAGGCAGCGATCCACTTCTTTTTGGAGGCTCACTCGAACGTGCTCCAAAGCTGTATACTCCACCAAAAGTACGTGCAAATAAGCCCAAAAAAGTGGGATAACGGCCAGAACTTACCTGCAATCCCTTTGTAACAGAATCTTTAAGTTAAAGCAGCAATTTTCAAATTTTCCACTTTGTGTAGGATAATAACTTATTTCTTTAAAATAGTAATAGATTCCTGTAATAGTAAAATTAGGGGAAAAAGAAAAAATCAGAACAAATTTTTATTTATTTTTTTTATTAAACAAAGGAAAAGATATAGTTATTAATTAATAACTTGTAGAAAAAAAACAACATATTATTACATAGCATGCAATATAATAAAATAGAAAAAAATCAAAAGCTATGTATAATTGTATAACCATTAATCAAAATGCTAAAAGATCAAGATTCTTCTTGGTTTTTTAACAAATGCCATTCGGTTTCGGTATTTAATTTCTCAATTCCTAGTAAATGATATGACGCATATATTGCTGAAATTTGCCGAATATCTCTTTTTATGGTATTAATTTACAGTGGCCTAATATATTTTGCCTTGAAACGTTTTAATAAACAATAAATACGTAGGAATAGAGAGAAAATTTGAATTATTAAACATGCAGGTAATAGAATTAAATTTCATTGTAATAGAGTATAATACAGATGCTTTGCTAATATAATAGATCTGTTACAATAAATTGTAATAGACATAATAACATCCCTGATGCCAACTTTTGATATGTTTGTTATAAAAAAACATGTTATTCTTATTTCGTTTCATCACTCATCGCCACTTTAAAATACATTTCATTTGGCGTACTAATAAAATATCAATTCACTGGAAATTAAATGTATCACGGCTGTTTATTTTGTTTATCCCACTTCCGAAATGTTACCGTCACAGAAATAAAACTGGTTATTGTATTTTAATATTTATATTCAATATAAATAAAACAAACTAAATCGGCGATGACGATTTAACACGCCTGTACAATCAGGTGTTATACGCACTACTGATGTTTTCAATTAAGGACTATTCAATGGACTAAATTGGTAAATGGCTTTTCGACTTTTCCTCAGACTAATTCGTCGTCGGAAATCGTCAACTTTCCGCCGTTGTTGTACAATATACTATTGTTTCACGCGTGCGCAGTTTCAGTCACGCGACGAGTGGATTAAAAAGATTGTTAAAGATTATGGGACATTATTACAACATACGGGAATTGTACGGAATTTTTGTTCGTCTATAAGACTGGACCATCTTGGCCTCGAGCCACAAGATCACTTGTAAATCGACAGTTTTCCGCCCTAGTGGCGTAATGTTTCCAGTGTTCTCTTACCAGACTGAAATCAACCAATTTGCTGACGTTTTAATGACTAGGGAATGTGTCAATTTTCAAGCACGTATATCTCTGGGTCGTATACCAATGATTGGTCTTTAATTAGTCCAAAAATATGGCACGATTTTTTTCTAATTTTTAGACGACTAGAATTTTTAGTAACATTGTTCATGGGAATGGGAAATTTACCATTTTAGGGGATGATTTTTTGAATTGGACCAAGATTAGTCCATAACTAGTCCAAAATTATGGCATTTTTTTTTATTTTTATCATCTTTAAAACGCTCCATTATTCATGGGAAGGGTGATTTTATAAATTTAGGGGTTGATTTCAAAAATTAGTAATCTGTCAATCAGTAGTCCTTAATCAACCTGAAGTTATAGGTTTTATTAGCACGGTTTGTTATTTGATTTCATGATTTTACTCACAGGGGACGATTTACCAATTTACGGGATGATTTTAAAAATGTGTTATGCGACAATGAATAGTCCTTAATTAGTTCAAAATTATGATATGGTGTTTTCCTGAATTTCATCATTTTTAATTTTGTGGTATTATTCATGTGGGGTAATTTTCTATTTAGGGGTTGATTTCGAAAATGTATTATATGCTAATCAATAGTCTTAATTAATTCAAAATTATAGCCTACTTAAAATTGATTTATTATTTATATTTATATGGTGGGGGTGCTAGCTTGAGCTCAAGTCAGCACCCCCACTCTAAAACCTTAATTTCTGACGAATAGGGGTTGGTCCAAAATTTTTGGAATTGGTCCAGAATTAGTTCAAAATTATGGCACTAAAATTTTTGAAATTTGATAAAGTGCTAACTTATTGACGTGCAGACAAGTAAATGTCAGAGTTTTGTTTACTTGGTGGTAATTACTAGAAAAATCATTTAAAAACTTTAAAGAAAAAATTTTAAAGTGTGAAGAATTAAAGATCTACAGTAGACGCCTATTTGCTACATTTTGCTTTGATTATACAATTACAATAAACCCTGACCTGATATCCTATATAATAATTTATTAGATTTACAATAATGTTTCTAAATTTTTAGTTACATACTCCAATACTACTGCTAACAGGCCCTACAGGTTCAGGGAAAACAGCAACAATAAACGTTTTATGCAACACAATAAATATTAGGATTATGGAATGGATCAACCCAACAGATCAGGATTCAGAATTTAGTTTTATGCAAGCACAAATTGGAAAATTTGTAGACTTTTTTACACAATCAAAATATACATCTTTATGTGAAAACAATCAGAAGAAGATAGTATTAGTAGAAGATTTTCCTAATTTTGTTATTCATAATCCTACTGAATTCAATGGGGTTTTAGAGTATGTAATATCATTTTAAAAATTATCTTGAAAATGATCTATTAACCCTTTTCTTTACAGAAAGTGTTGTACTGGCTCCTCGCCTATTGTGTTTGTTTGTACAGATGCTAATAATAAAAAGCTTGATTTATCACAAACATTATTTCCTCAAGAAATTAGAGACAAATATAATATCACTACTATCAAGTATAAATCAAATCAAGTAATTTTTAATTCTTTCAAGTAATGCAGCTTGTATTTTAGTTTCAATACATGTTCAAACACTCTCTTGAAGGCTGCATTGAAGAGGGCACACAGTTTGGTACAGAATTATCCTGATATGTTTAATACTGTTTCTGCTGATGTTGTGGATGCAATAATTTGTTCATCAATGGGTGATATCCGGTGTGCTTTAAACCAATTTCAATTTTCTTCTTTGAAAGGTATGCATTATAGTGAATTCTGAAAAACAGTTTTGTTTCAACACTTTCTAAGGGGTACCTCCATGATCGGGGACCAGTGAAGAAGTCCACTTTGGGCAAGAACTCTTAAAGAAATTGAAAATTATAATTAACATATGTCCAATAAAGTTTTGGAAAAAAAATCTATTCCAAATTAATTTTATTTTTAATTAAACAATAGAAAGTTATTTGTGTGTTTATCCTTAATAAAAATCAGCGTTCAAATGATAAATCTGCCATGCTTAGCAAGAAAGCAGTATCTGCACAAACTGCTATCTAAAAATATACTATGTGCAATTGTAATGAATGCTAATAAAAAATATGGTATATTTCTTAAGTTGCTGTCGTGGAGATACTGCTTTCTTGCTAAGCACGGCAGTAATAAAGGCCCATGTTCTTCTATGATATGTAACGTGGTTCTCACATGGCTCAGCAGCTTTTCGACAGAAGCAACGTTAACTTCCTGAATTTCCCGATATATTCCCCACTTTAGCTGCTTTTCTTTTGCACTTTTCACCCATTATCATACACTATTTTATTTAAAAGAGTCCCAAAATCTTGCATGGGTTTCGCCTAAGGCACATTTGGATCGTTGTGTACGTTGGAAATGAAATGTGTGTTGTTAGCGGTGTCGTTCTTGTGGTGTAAATGGCACAATGCTAGATTGGGTCAGAACACTATTTGATTGTTAACTAACTTTTGTGAGGCCTCTTCCTATATAAATAACCACATTGATAGCTTTACTGTAAACCCATTCAATATATGGCTGTTAAACATCAGCCTCTGATATGGCACACTATCAGTGGCAGCTAACCTTCAGGAATATGCACCTATATAGGTACCTATTCAACTTCAATTTCAGAAAAAGTAATATTAATTTCAGAAAAGGTAATTTTTATTTCGGAAAAATAAGTTTAATTTGGGAAATAGTAAGTTTAATTTCGGAAAAGGTAAATATAGTTTTGGGAAAAGTAAATTTAATTTTAGAAATAATACACATCCAATTTTTTGCTTTGGCATATATTTTATGTAAAATACATAGCAATTTATGGTAAGATTTGAGGTTATATGTGCGCTCCAGGAACTTAGTTTGACAGCAATCTGCATTGCCCTGCAGTCAAGCAGTTCAATCTAACCTTCAAAGTAACATTAGATAGCAAATATCTAAGGCATAACTAATTTTTGCAAAAAAAGAAGTTTATTTTTTCCGGTTATGTTGAAGGTAATCCGTTTCCAAGAACATCAGTTGATTGGTAAATTTTCTTATTACAGCATGCCTTAATATCTTCACTGTAAAATAATTAGAGGGGATAATAGTAAGGTTTTAACAAAATGAGTTTTTAACAGAGTCAGAGGGAGGAGGCACTAGACGAGGAAGACTTGACAAACATGGAAGGAGAGAAAGAGGGTAAAAAAAGAGAAAGATCCACGGATGAAGAAAGCGAGAACACCCCTAAGGAAGCAAGATCAACAGGTACAATCCCAAAGAGAAACAAATATTGGACACAAACAATACTGGCTCCATACAAGAAAACAGAAGAAGAAAAAGCAAATGCAACAGAGGGGGATATAAAGAGCAAATCCTCAACAGAAGACGACGCTCTAGAAAAGGAAATGCAAAGAATCATAAATACTAGACGGAACCAACAATAGTTTTCAAAGAACTAGGAAAAATATCAAACTGGACGGAAGAAACGATGACGACAGGACATGGAATTAAGAAAAGCAAGAATAAGAAAAATAGGAGGAACAATAAAAGGAAAATGTAGTAAAAATTAGAACGTGGAACGTAAGAATTATGTTAATGCCAGGAAAACTGGCACAATAAACAAAGGACATTGAAAGATATGATTTAGACCTGATAGTAATCCAAGAAACGAGATGGAAAGAAAAAGGAGAGATTAATCAACAAAACGTCACAATGTTCTACTCAGGAGAGAAAAACAAGGGAGAAATGGAACAGGATTCATAGTCGGAAAGAAATTTAAAAATGCAATTATAGAATTTATACCAATTAATGGAAGAATATCTGTACTAAAAATCAAGGTCCATTCATGTGTATGTATACCTAGTACACATACATAGGTCATCACATCAAAGTTGAGACGGCCATATTTGAGCCCAAGTTCGATCTGTCAGTTTCTGACATAAGTGACACGCCGAAGTCTATTCCCCAAAAAATGACTGATTGTAGTGCACCAAACTGTTCTAGCAATTCCCAGAATGGTGCACGTTTGTTTCTTTTTCCAAAAGATAGGAAAATAAGACAAATTTGTTATAGATAAATATACGTAGAAGTCAGAATTGGGAATTACTGAATACTCAAGATTATGTAAAGTAAGCAAGTTTGAGTCTTAATAAAATTACATGTAGAAATAATATAAATTATTTAAGCATAGAGAAAGGATAGTCTTTAGATTACACACTCTTTTATTACCGTTTTACATTTCCCCTAGTTGCATTTTGAAGAAACGCAATTTGAAACAAGAAGAAAAGATGAATGGTAAATATTGAAATGAAACGCAATTCCTACGTTATTTAACGTTTCTAATATAGTTACAGTTAATAAGAAACGTAACAGATTAAATGAAGAGATAAATGTAGTTGCAATTAATAAAAAAAATTAAAACTTTTAAAGTCAATCAAGGAAACAGGCCATCTAATTGCCAAACACAATCATCAAATAGTACTGGATATGTTAAAGAAAAGCCTAAAATAATTGAAGAGTGTGGAAGGATTGAAAGAGAGAGCCTCGATATACTTTAAAAGATAATACTACAGCACATTTTCATGCAGATACTAGAAGGAACAGAGACACTATTCACTTCAGGTTTTAAAAATATCGATGTGGCCGCTGGAAATTTTGAAAATCGCAGTACAAATACGATTTGCAGGATAATTTTCAATTACCTACTTAATATATTCTTAATTTTTACCTGGTTGGAAAGGTTACAAAAGCTTAAAAAATAGTTGCAGCATCCACTGGCATCATACTCCATTCTGTACATATATTTACAAAAGTTAGATTTCCGTCCACGGCTTTTATATGGCTTTCTGCCATATTTGGATAACAAAAAAGAGAAACTCAAATACTGTTTGAGGGGATTCCATTAATAAATTAGTTGTATCACAGTTAAAATATCGCTTTAGTTGTTATTGCTGTTTTGTTCATATAACCAATAAATCTTCGCCATTTTAGACCATCATTTTTTAATGTGTTAATGTTTTTGTGATTTAATCAGTAGTAGTAGTTAATATTACTCAATAACAAAAGATAATTCGAATGCCTAAGAATATTATTTGTTAATAAGTTTAATACATAGTATTATTGATTTGTTTTAATTAAAATATTTGTAACCTTTTCTGTATGTTATGTAAATATTTGATTTGACAAATTCATGACAAATTAAAATTGCCGCCAAAAAGGCGCCATTTTTGAGCCCATTTCAAAAGCCAATAGCGGAAATGGGTGAGATAACCTTTACTTTGGATATAATTATGCATGCATCAACAGACCTTGCTAAAAATTAAAGGAAAACCGAACAACTTAACAATAATTAATGTATACACACCAACAGAGGAAGCAGATGAGGAGGAAAAGCAAAAAACTATACGAAGAATTAGAGAGGGTGACGGACAGCATCAAGAAGAGCGACGTCCTTATGATACTAGGAGATTTTAATGCAATGGTGGGGAAAGAAGAATGTTTCACAGAAGTCGCAGGAATATTCACAATTCACGAGAAAACGAATGATAACGGAGTAAATCTATGCAACTATGCGGCAGCAGAGCACTTACTGATAAGCAGCACAAGGTTTAAACACGGAAGAGAGCACAAAGAAACATGGCTTATCCCAGGAAGGAATACAGGCAATCAAATAGACCATGTACTAGTTAGAAAGAGACAAGCAGCGAACATACAAGACGTCCGAACATACAGAGGAGCGAATGCAGACACGGACCATACGTTAGTGGTGGCAAAAATGAAGCACAAGGTAATAAAAAAAGAAAGGAGCGAGCACAAGAAGAGGCAATGGGATATAGGAAAACTAAAAAAGGAAGAAATATGAAGAAATACTGGAACAGGAACTAAATCAAAAAGTATACAACACTGAAAACGACGTTGACACAGAATGGGGGAATGTTAAGCTCTGTTTAAAAGAGACAGCTAAGAAAACAATAGCATACAAGAAAAACAAGAAAGACAAACAATGGTTTGATGAAGAACGTGAGAGAGAGACAAATACGAAAAGAGAGGCCCGATTAAAGTGGATAAAGACAGGGAAAGATGAGGATCATGAAAATTACAGGAAGGCAAAGAGAGAGGCGGACAAAATATTGAAAAATAAAAAAAGAGAGTGGATAGACCAAAAAATGGAAGAGATAAAGACCAATAGAAATCGAAATAACACCAGAGAAATGTATGAAAGCATAAGAAGGACCCGAAGAAACTACCGAATTAAAAATAGAGGCGTGAAAGATAAAGAAGGAAGACTACAAGTAGAAGAAAAAATAGTAAAAGAAATCTGGAGACAACATTTCCAGAGTTTAACGTATACAAAAGAAGATGAAGCAGAATTAGAAGGTAAGGGGTATGAAGTAAACAAACAAATAGAGGAAGAACCAAGTTTGGAGGAAATGCAAGAAACGATTAAAAAGATAAAAAATGGAAAAGCTCCGGGGACGGATGAAGTGAATGGAGAAATGTTGAAATATGGAGGAATAGAACTACACAACATGATAAAAAAAAATCTGGAGAGAAGAAAAAATGCCAAATGAATGGAGAAGAGGGATAATCACACCACTATTCAAAAAAGGGGATCCCGAAATATGCAACAACTACAGAGGCATTACTCTTTTAAACACATCCTATAAAGTATTTACAAGCATAATTCAACAACGCCTAAGTCAGTACACAGAAAGGGAACTGGGAGATTACCAGTGTGGGTTTAGACCAGGCAGATCCACAGTAGACGCCATACACACAATGAACCAAATAACAGAAAAAGCCCATGAATATAACATCGAACTACACCTGCTATTCATAGATTTCCGCAAAGCATTCCACAAAATTAAAAGACCACAAATAATAAAAGACATGCAAGAACTACAAATACCACAAAAATTAATACGACTCACACAAATGACAATGGAAAACTCAGAAGCGGCAATAAAAGTGGGAGAGGAAGAGACAGAGTATATCGAGATAAACAAGGGCGTCAGACAAGGGGACGCATTATCGCCAGTGCTATTCAACGTGGCCATAGAAAACATAATAAGAAAAACAGAACACAGAGGAACAATAAGAAACAAGGAAATACAGGTGTTGGCGTACGCTGATGATTTAGTTATTATATCAAGGCGAAAAACAAAACTAAACGAAACGTTGGAAATAATAGATAAAGAAGCGAAAAAAAGAGGGCTCTCAATGAACGAAGATAAGACATGGTATATGAGGTGCAAAAGAGGAGACACAGCAGATCAAACACCATGCAAGATAGGACAATACGAATTCAAGAAAGTGCAAGCATTAACGTATTTAGGTACTGAGATAAATAATAAAAACAGTAAAGTACAAGATATAAAAGATAGAATCCAAAGGGGACACAAAATGTTTAACATATACAAACCACTGCTAAAAGATCGTAAGCTTACAAAAGACACTAAAATAAGAATTTACAGGACGTTAATTAGACCCACAGTTATATACGCAGCAGAAACAATGAGGTTAACAAAGAAGGATGAAGAACAATTAAGAATATATGAAAGAAAGATACTAAGACGAATTCTGGGCCCAGTGAAAATAGGAGAAGATGAATATAGAGTGAGGATGAACGAAAAAAAATAGACAGCGAGATAAAAAGTGAGGACATAGTACGAGAAATCAAAGCACAAAGGATACGATGGTTGGGACATGTAACGAGAACAAATGAAAATAGAATGATCAAGACAATAACAGAATGGGAACCAGGAACAACAAGACCAAGGGGGAAACCCAAAAATAGATGGAAAAACGAAGTCCTAGAAGATCTAAAGAAGATGGATGTGAGGGGATGGACAGAAAAAGCCACATATAGAGAGGAATGGAGGAAAATAGCAAAGACCAAATCAGACCAGAACATTTGACACCGACTAGATGTAATAATAAGCACTAATCCAGCTTAATAAAAAGGATTGAAGAGCCCAAAGGGCGCCAATGATTCCCAAAGGAATTAAGGCAGATAATAATAATAACAAAATGCATGTAAAACTGTATTCATTGAGCTATTGTACACTCTATATATGCTTTAAAGTCATTGATCAAAATATTTTTGCCCATTACTGGATCTGGGGTGGTCCAAAATGGACAGTTCTTGCAGAATTCTTCAGACAGACCACTTGATATTCTTTATTGTCAGTTCTGTTTCTATCAAAATGTAAGCAGAATTCCTCTTCATCAATAAGTTATTACAGCCGGTTGTTGACTTTTTCTGCATTATTGATCACTCGAAGCCAAGTTCCCGATTGAGATGGTGTGGGTACATTATTCCTTCTTCAGCCAAGTTTTGAAGAACATTTGATGCTTTCCCTGTTGATAACGACACTCTTGACATCAGCTTGGCTGCAGTTTTTGTTGCTTGATACTTGTGTTTCATAGCGTAAGACTCGTCTGCAACATCGGAATCAGTGCTGCTCCTGTCTTCTACAGTACTACTACTTACTACTACTACTAGACTCAGCAACTTCCACTTGGCTTGTTGGCGGTTTGAATGAGCTTCTTGGTCGTTTTGAAGGATAGATCGTTGACATACAAGCCACTTTCTCAGCCGTGTGTATCCCACTCGGCCTCCTGATTCAATGTGTTTTCTGTCAAGTTCCTTGTCTTCACTGCAAAGCCGCTTTTTACATGGTTTTGTAATATCGAAAAGATGAGTGAGATTTTTCAAATTCTTCATTCTGTCGCTTTTTATATTTTTCAAACACTTTGATCAGCTTGGCAACCATTGCTGAAACTTCAGATTACTGCTGCTGAGATCCTTTCACTTCCTCTGTGGCTCATTATCCATTCTTAGCTTATGACCTCGAGTCCCCACATTGACTCTGGTAACCTTGCTGACCTTTTCCAGGAGATACACTTATTTTCTTCATGATGTTGGAGAAATCACAAACTCCTGTTATTTCTTGTTATTTTGCAATACAGCAAAAATGAAATGATAGTGGTTGCGGGAGGATTTTACATGACCAAAAGAAAATAGCACCACAGAACTAACATTTAGGCGAAACTTCAGCAAATTTAACATCAGGAAAATTATGATTTTGAAAAAATGTTCAAAAACCATAACCCCTAATACAGGCATCAGCAACCTTTATTGGTTACGGGTCAAAATCAACCAAACTATGACTATTAAGAAGTTGTTTTGGATCAATGCGTATTTTCATTTCAGACAATGTTTTGCAAATTTTAGCTTGAAAAATCTTCTTTTCAAATTTGTAAAAACATTGTTTGCAGCACTTTTTGCTAATACTGTCCTGTTATATTTTGCATCAATTTGTTAGTATTAGTTAATAAATAATAAGTTCAGCATCAGGATAGCCAAACCATTGTAAAAGTATACAGATATAGAAAAACACGTAGGAAGTATCTGCGAAACCATATGTGTGTATGATAAGCAATGCGCTAGTAAAATAAAGAAGGGTTTATATCGGGCCATGCCTCATGATGAAATTCTCTTTCAATTACAAACAACTGCACCAATGCTTGGTTTGTAGTTTACTAAACAACTTTAATGCTCGAATATTTCCCCACTAACACAATCTAAGAAGAGCAAAGGCGTGACCCGATATAAACCCTCTTTATTTTACTAGCGCGTTCTTTATCATACATATGGTTTCGTAGATACTTCCCACTTGGTTTTCTATATGTGTATGTATTAACCTGCAGAGTGACAAGAAATTCGTTGAACGTCTGAGTTAAAAACACGAATATTCAATGGTAAAAATTGATCTTATTTAACAAATCGTTCTTTAATTTAATATAGTGTAACAAACCCGCCCAGTCGGTCTCCATGGGTTAGTGGGTAGAAATGACCTGTACCGGTGGGTTGACTGAAGCTAGAGACGGTGGCGCTTTCTTATGTTGTAGCTCTCCGTCTTATTTACCTGCGCCAGCGTCTCTAGCTTCGGTCGACCCTCCTTTTTTCGGTTGGGTCAACCACACTCACTTCGGTCTCTACAGGTCATTTCTACCCACTGACCCATGGAGACCGACTGGGCGGGCTTGTTACGCTAGTGATAACTAACTCGCGACACCAAACTACGGTGGACATCGCCGCCGATAAGATCGGAATGATGACTAACTCGCGGCACCAAACTATCCCTGAAAGAGCAAAACCTTTAATGTCCTCTTCCGCCTCCTCCTCCCACTCATGAATTTAAAAAAGAAACGACAAAAACCCGATTCGTGACGCCAGGCGAGTCTTGGCTTCAAAATGAGACCACCTACAGCTTTCAAAGTGGTCTGAGGGCCGAGAGAAAGGGATCGGTATCTTTGTCTTCATGAATTAATATATAAGATTAATTTACCTAATTTTGCCATTTTTATAAAAATTAACTTACCTAATTTTTAGACCGCAAACAAGCTTCTAAACGTTTTCCGAAGTGATTCATTATTCCAGAAAGATTTTTTGTCCAAGATTTCAAAAGAAGTGGTTTGTTGAGTAACCAACAAACATTCATCCTGACCCCGTAATTATGAAGATGTTCTTTTTAAAGGTATTAAAATCAAATTAAATTAAATTCAACGCCGCCCACACAATTAAAAATCACCCGTTAAGTAATTTAATTAACTTACCTTTTTATTAGAAATCAAATATTCTCTTTAAAAATAAAATGTTTTTATTTTAAAGATGTTAATAAATCTTGGATTTATTTTAATATAAACAAATTACAACATGAGCAAAATGGACATGTGTTTTATTTACGAAATTATACAATATCAACAATCTGATTCGGAGTATTTTGCGGGATAGACAATATCGTGCTTTATTGACAAATTATTTCAAGTTCAACAAACTACAATCCTCAGCACTATTAAGGAGAATGAAAACCTGAACCTTAAATAACTTGCAAAATAAACATTTTAGAAGAACAAGTTATAGGAAAACTTTTCTCTACACATCATCAACTATCTCGTATTGTTTGTTATATTTGGGACAATCTGTATATTATACATTATTTGCACTCAAGTAGGTCATAGGTTGCCGACGCCTGCCCTAATACAAGGTTTGCTGCTTGTTAATTGATCCTTCTAAAGATATGTACGATACGCATTGGTTCCCAAGTTTTTTTGCACTTTGAACCAATTATTATTTATTAGCTTGGTTTAAAACTTTCGGTTGTCCTCTTTTCAATAGATTTATACAACATATACCTTTCTTTTATTGTCTGATAAACTGTCAAAAGCAAAATATTTTGGCTTCTATAAATTCTAACAGTCTCGCACTTAGGTACTTGTTCAAACAACTAATAAATACTTTTATGAATATCAAGCTTATTAAACATCTTATTCAGCTGTATTTAATAAAACTGACATATCATATTAAAGTTATGTAACTTAAGTGTTATATTTTGTATTCAGCGACAACTGGATTGGGCGCAGTTTGCTATAAATAAACTGTAATGAAAATTTTTCCAAAAACTTCTGGGACATATATTAAAATTGAAAACTAGATTATTTGTAAATTACTCACTACACTTCCCCTTAGATAATCTCTCTCTCTGTGCATAATGAATATGATACTCAAAACAAAACTTTTTTTTACTATCACCATCATAAGTAAGGTCATTGAGGATACTAAATTGATTATGGACTTTGTTTATTACGTCCTATGACTACAAGCAAAAAAGGTTACTTTATTGCCATAGGATCATATGTATGAGGTAAGCGTCATAAATTCTCGGCCCGGCAGGATTCTACAAGTGCCAACATGTTCAAACTCGGTTGTGTCATAGTTGAACATGTAAGAGACCTACACTATACAGGGTGATTCAGAAATAACTGATATCCTTTAAATGGTAGGTAGAGGGGAGGCAGTAGAGCTAATTTACCTTGACAAGTACAAGTCAAAAACGAAGTTTTCCAGAAAATTAATTTTAAGATTTTATTGCATTTTTGGATCCGGTCCTGACCTTAGATCCTTTTGGATCCAAAATTCATTAAACTTTAACATTCATTTTCTGGAAAACTATTCGTTTTTGACCTATACTTGTCAAGTTAAATTAGCTCTACTGCCTCCCCTCTACCTACCATTTAAAGGATATCAGTTATTTCTGAATCACCCTGTATATATTACGGCTAGAAGCGTAATAGATTTTAGTAGCCATTCAAGCATCGTGACGACTGCATGAAAATGTCGCAGTTGAAAATTGAGTACCGCGCGGTTTTTAACAAAAGAAGGGCACATGCATAATTAAATCAAACAACGTTTAGACAGCATTTATGGTGATTTATCTCCTTCATATTCCACTGTAAAAAAAGTGGTCAAAATGTTTCCGTTTAAGGCAAGAATCTCTTGAAGATGATGAGCACACCGGTCGGCCAATTGAAGCGGTTACGCCTCAAAAAGTGGCAATTATTGAAGAAATGGCATTAGAAAATCGTCATTTGAAAGTTAAGGACTTAGCAGTGATGCCTGACATTTCGGAAACAAGTGTTCACCGAATTCTTCATGACCATTTGGGTATGAATAAAATTAGTGCAAGATGGGTACCGCGTCTTCTTTCTGCTGTTCAACGTCGCGTCGAATGTGCACGCTCGTTTTTAAACTTGTGTGGAGACGACCCAAAGCCGATTTTGGAGTCCATTGCCACTGGAGATGAAACAATAGTTCTGTATTATGATCCTCTATCCAAAAGGGAATCGATGGAATGGCGGCGACCCGATGAACCTCGTCCCAAAAAGGCGAAAGTCATTTAATCGACAAAGAAGATTATGGCAACAATATTCTGGGATTGTGACGGCATTTTACTGATTGATTTTAAAGAACGCAATACAACTGTTAACAGTACAGATTATGCGTCTTTCTTCATAAATTCAGAAACAATATACGTGAAAAACGTCGAGGAAAATTGACAAGAGGTGTTCGATTATTACACGACAATGCACCCGTTCATACTGCCGCAATTTCACAAGCTGTCATTCGCGAATGCGACTTTGAAGCATTGGATCATCCACCATATAGTCCGGATATGGCTCCTAGTGACTATTATTTATTTTCCAATTTAAAGAAAGACCTTAGGGAATGTCGTTTTAAGGATGAGAACGAGTTGCAAGCAGCTGTAATTGAACATTTTGAAGAAAAACTTTCAGATTATTTTTACAAGGGCATTGAATTATTAATTCCACGTTGTAATAAGTATATTGACAATTAGGGGAGATTATATTGAAAAATAAAAATTATTATATTTTACCAAGTTTATTTTTTCTATATCAGACTGAGAATTTATGGCGCTTACCTCGTAACATAGGAAGGTATTTTGGTTGATAGATATAAAGAAGATTTGATAAAATATCAAATTTATTTTGTTAACAATTTTAATTATAACTGGACTTATAGTTGGTAATATTAGAAGAAATGTAGATATGCACCTGCATTGTAGTGTTTTTTTTGCAGTCTTAGCAGGTATTTTAAAATACCTCCTTTCACTGTAAAGATCACTTATAATAACTCTTCATACATAAAAATCATATATTCTTATCCTCTATATTTTTAAAATGTGATTTAGGTATTAACCAGATCCCTACAACTGTTAATTTAAACAAAAGTCGTGGCACAAAAAGGAAACGCAATGAGAAATCTTCAACAAGCATTATGACCATGTCAAAAGATGAAACTTTGGGTTTCTTTCATGGTCTGGGAAGAGTTTTAAATCCTAAACGAATTCAAGTTAATAATTCATGCAGAATACAATGTGATTTTAATACACTGATTGATCAGTTTGGTACACAACCATCAATATTTACTTCATTCTTGCAAGAAAACTATATAAAGTATTTTGGGGATTTGGAAGATGTAGAAAAAGCAGCAGAAATACTGAGTCAAGCTCAGACATTTTTAGAAAAATGGACTGAAAGGAATGAGATTTTAGAATATGCACTTTGGGTATCTGTTTTAGGATTAATGGTGTTTAATGAACATAAAGTTTCTAAATGGAACCAAATTAAGGCACCAACTAAAGTTACGCGATTGTAAGTATGTAACCGAATATACATTTTATTATAGACCTCAGAAGTTATTATTGTTTGTGTTATTTTCTTGAGTCATCCTTAACTAATGAATTAATTTTGATTTTAGGATTGATAATAGCTTGGAGACAAAAAGTTTAAATAGAGATGATTATCTGTACTATAATATAATTACAAATAGTAATAAATTTCATACATTTAAGATATAATTATGTAAATTAAATTGTAAATTTAAGTTTTTAAATACAGATTTATAAAAATTAAGATTTTGTTTTAAATTTTTATATGGTGAAAAAACATCCATATTTAAAGCTGAGGCCACACTATGTGTCACCTCACCTTTAAACATAAAGTTCAAGCTATTGTCTCTGATTACCACTTAACAGGAACATTGCTGCAACGTTCTTTCAAATCAAAGATTTTGGAGTTTGGTTTGAATCAAGACTAACATTTCAGAAACACACTGAAGAAATCTGCTCTTCTGCATCCCGTATGCTAGGTTTTGTTTTCAGAACTTCTAAGCTTTTCCGTGATCCTACCGCTTTAAATACGTTATATTGAATTCATACAAAGAAAATGTTAAAAATATCTTACACTCAAGCAAACAGGCGTTTTCCAGCTAAAGGGTGTGCACAAAAAATCGGGCCACTTAAATATGGCATCAGGTGCCCCTACACTGCAGGTACTAAAGTAGCATTGCACTAATAGCTTCTTTGAATTGATATCTTACTGCAAATGACAGTTTCAAAGTGTTTAGTTTTCAAATAAATTCAAAAGAATACGAGCTTCATCAAGAAATATTGCGCAAACATTGTGAAAACTCTGCAATGTCATTTTGCGTGATCAGAAAATGTCAAAAAATACAAAAATCGGTCGGTGCAAATGTTTTAAATAATTACTCTGATTGATTAACAATAGATAGGAAGCCAGGTCCCAGTAGGAAATTGGGTGCAATATATAAAAAAACTACAAGGCGAAGGCCCTCTCGCAAAAAAACTGTACACCAATTTTTTAACAAAAGCAGATTGTGTAACAATGGACTACAAGACATACGTCAAAAATAACTTTCAACAGCTTTCCGGTCATTAACTTCTTACTTGCAAATAACTTTGCGGAGTTGAGGAAAAATACAAACAAAAAGAAATTTCGGAATTTTCTAGAAAATATTTAGTCTGGCAAAAGACTTGCACTTATGGGCATAAAACAAGTTCAAGTCTTGTAACGAAAGGCACCATCAACATAGAAATCTACTTAGAAGTTTTAAAAAAGTGCCTGCTATCATTTATAAGAAGTCATAATGTTTCTATTTAATTTTGGCGAGATCTGGTCACATATCACTATGCCAAACAAGCCAATGACTGGCATGCAAAGAATGGGATCACTTTTGTACCTAAAGATAGTAATCCACCGAACATCCCCAAACTACAGGCGATCGAACAATACTGGGTTATTGTAAAGCAAACACTCAGAAAAACAAAATAAACAGCTAAAGATATTGTTGACTTTCAGAAAAAGTGAACTAACGCGACTAAAAAATTACTACTACGGCTGTACAAACTTGGATGTCTGATGTGAAACGAAAAGTTAAAAATTTTAGTTATAGACAGTAAGAATGTACAATACAGTAAATATGTTTCAAAAGCAACATATATGTTAAAAGTTAATAATAGTTTTAAGTAATAAATAATTTCAGAAGACCCTACTTTGGTGATATTTCTGTGGCCAGATCTTTTCGTGCACACACTTTAAAAACACAAGCTACTATTTCTTATTAGAAAAACAAAACTTCAAATTGCTCCAAAACAGAAGAGAGAAGCACAGTGCTGAATTCTTGGCAAAACTGGTTAACAACAAGATTGCCTTCCAGAACTATTGAATCAGGTTCCCTTCCATGTACTTAGAATTAATGCAAGATTTGCAAATACGTTTAAAGATACTGCAGTAAGAACTAATGTCAAACTCAGAGCTCCAATTTCTCATATGGTTAAAAATGCCAACCAACTATATACTGACATGTTTGCAGTACAATAGTGTCATTTGTTTTTTTAGATTATTTCGGCTTGTTGTTTATTCTATTATGAAGCATTTTCACATTATATTTACATACATATATCCGTAAATAAATACATAAGGATATATATTTAAAATACATTTTGTTATCTGTCGTTTTATATATTCATATTGTTATTGTTCTTTATATTTAATATTAGTGTTACATTTACTTATTTTATATCTACTATTTGATTACTGTTTTGTCCTATAATTGGATTTATCTGTTGAGCAATAAATTATTATTGTTTAAATCTTTATTATTCATCCAAAAATTTTACAATTTTCTTTTCACCCCTTTCATTAAAATTTTCACAGCATTATGATTTTCAAAGTTTGCTTCCTGTTATATTTAATATCAGCAATAAAATTTGCTGGTTTGTTTTGTGTTTTAATCATTTCTGCTTCATATGGGCCAAGTGTTTTTATTGCGTGTTCAGGGCAATTGGGAGGGTTTCCATTTTTTCGGCAAATCTAATGTGATTTCTTTTATACCAATCAATATCACTTTTCATGTAATGGCAAGTTTCCAAGTTTGGCTAAAACAGTATTGGTATGTTTTTCCAGACAGTCATTAACATAAATATCGCCACTCCTTGACATAATTGAAAAATAAGGTACACTGCGTTTGCTGCAAGAACAAATGACGTGCCATACAAGTAGGTTTTTTGCGAACTTTTCTGTCTTTTCCAGGATAATAGTGATGATCTGGTAGAGATTGAAAGTGTAGCTTGCAATAAGTCTCATCATTCATGGTAATACACAATTTTCTTTCTCACGGAAATACCTTTGAACACATTTGTACAAAACCTTTTCTCGTAATGCTTCTTGTTTTGATTGACTTTTTTCTAAAATTTAATGTGGCAGTTATCAACTAATTGTTTCTATTTAATACACAGCCAACTACAAAATATAAATAACCAATCAATTCTCTTGAACTACGGTGGTATATACCATGGGAGTAAATTTTGGCGACAATTTTTTCTGCAACAAGCTTTATATTACTTTTATATGTCAAATAAAGTCATTTATTATTATAACGGTTCTTGTTAAATTTCTTACATGTTTAGATCCCTTACTAAATTGTTGCATGCACAAACGTTTGTCTCATTATTAATAACATATGATTAATCCCACTATTTAATTTTTTTAAATTACTAGTTGCCTCAAATTATTTTGATCAAATTTGAGTTTATATATTTGGTACTATGTATATTCAATTTGTTTTTTGATAATGAAAAAAATAAAAATACTTTATTTACCTCGATGTATTCCTTTTTAAGAACAGTAAAGGCTGCTCTGTCTGCATTACAGGTATTGGATATTATGTAGCTCAGTGCTTGAGGTGATATTTATTTCCAAATCAGTAACCATGCCTTATTAGTTTCAATGTACTAATGGGGCCAAAATTATATATAACAGACGTGCGTGGAAGCGAACAAAGCACATACTTAGTATGAAAGAAAGAGGTACATATAATGTAGCTAATATTATAGTAGGTCGAAACTATATGTTTTGAAAATTTTAATGTCATAATAATTTTCAAAACATACAGTTTTAGCCTACTACAATATTAGATACGCTATATGTATCTCTTTCTTTCATACTAAGTATGCACTTTGTTCGCTTCCACTCACATCTGTTATATATCATTTTTGCCTCATCGGTATTATACAGTTTTATACTGCGATTGTCTGCTGATTTCTGTTTTATTATATTTAGTTTCACATCTTCATATTTTTCTGTATTTTTATATTATACAAATGAACTCTTTTTTCACATGTCTTGAATTGAATTTTAAGTAAATAAATCTATATTATTAAGGTAAGGTTAACATCGCTAAACATAGCCCCATAGTACACAGAAAATGTTAGGTTAGCGTACTCTATTATTATTTCTTGTGGTTGCAGTGTTGTTTTAAGTATTACTTAACAACATTTATAAAAAGAACACAGAATGGAATTTATTTGAACTATTAGCTATTGACATGACAGTTATGAAGTAAATGTCAAAAATAATAGAAATAAATAATTTCATAGATAGCTTGTTAATTTCATGGCAACCCTGATCCAAAGACTTTTTGATCATACTATACTTTAAATTCATTCAATAAATTAACGAGTGAGTATTTTAATCTTTGTAAAAGCCAGTATTTGAACCATTTCTTTTCATTTCTCTTTTTGCGTTTTAATTTCACTATGCAAGCCACACCTGCTGCACTAATCTGTAACAATTCTCCAGAAATCATTTGAGATAACTAGATAACTGAACATGAATTGACAAAAGTGGAGACTTCCCTAATGGTCTGCACAGTGCCGATCTGTGCAGGCTGCCTGTGTGTGTGTGGTGTGTGTGTGGTGTATGTGTGTGTGTAGGACCCTTTACACATCAAACAATTATTAAAATTATGAAATACACTTTATTGGCCATTTCCTTTCAAATACATTAATGACAACTAAACATTATTAATTAAAACTATTATACCAACACAACATCAGTTATATTTTCAACTACTGCATTTATTATGCTTTAATCTTCGAGATACACTTTAATTAATCACATATAAGCATAAAGCATAAATATCGTCATTTCTGTTGAATTAATCAACTAATTCTTTTAATTTAAACACAATACCTTGGTTTTTACAACAGCCATTTAAGACACCCAATTGTAAAAATTTTACTTTAGGAGCAATCTTCACAATTCCATATAATTTTAACAAAACTGCCCATTTATCACAAATAGTAAAATGGTAAGTGAATTTTTTTTTAATTTGCATAATTACATTGTGCTAGATAGTTTTGCCTCATCTTTTTTTTTTTAGAAAAAAGTGAATAAGGATATCTTGATTGGAGTGCAAGGTTTTAATTATGAAGGGACAAGAAATATAACTTTTTTTTAGGATTTTTTAGTGCTTTTTGTAATACTGAATATATATATAAGAGTGAGTTTGATATAGACTAACGTATATATTAAGTAGCGCAAGCTATTTTATAGTTTTCATTTGCATCTTGAGTTTGATTCCAATCAACTTTCGTCAGACTTGATGGATATTCGCCAAATATGACATGCTTCTCTGGAATGAAGAGACGATACTTGAGTATAGTCCGACCACATGCATTCTAGTAATTGAAAACAATTTGCCCCTTGTTGGGGTATAAAAGCGCTTATTTATTATGTACATCACAAACATCTCGTGTTCGACAAATATTGTTAAAACTTGCAACACCAATCAAGATATTACGCTGTAGATATATACGATATAATAATAGAAAACACAACACACGTTATTGGTAAATAAAGAATAGATTGAAAATTAAATTATTATTAAAACTCCTATTTTTTCCAGTCTTGCAATTATATATTTTATTTCTATTATCGAAACTTCTAATTGAAAGAAAAAATAGGATAAAACGGAATGATACAATAAACTTAAATACATACTACAGATAATAACAATGATAATTATTTTTTAACAATCTTTAATAAACAAAATAATACTTAAAAGATATTTAATTTCTTTTTCTTTCTTTTTGTGTTAATAAAGGCAACATGTAAATATATTTCTTATGTATATCGTATTGATAGCTATAGATAATATTAGTGCAAATTTACTGGTTCTTCTTGGTTGCTTGGTTGTAACTGGGTGGATTTTCCTATGTAATTAAAATACAAAAATAAATTATGATTGCACTATTTAGTTTGATTATTTTTATTGTACTCACATAATATGCTGGTGGAGGAACATAGGCCATTTGTGGTTTATTAGGATCGTAATAAGCCGATTGGGCTGCTTCTGCTGCTTTAGCATCTGAAAAAATATTTATATGAAATTTAATATGAAACAAGAAATATCAGGAAAAATTCCATGCTCCGCTCCTAATTCAAAAGGCAGTGAAATGGCATTTCACTATATAAATAAATATTATATATGTGGGTCATTCTTTCTGAACTCAACCACGGCTAGGTTCAAAAATTTCGAAAGGCCAGCGGGGACCCATTTTAAAGCTCGAAACCTCTACTTTCGAATGTCTCCTATATGAAAAAATTTATATTTAACCCCTAAAACAGGGTAAACATGCACCCAGTTCCAAAAAAATTTAAAAGTTGAAAAATTCTTCGGCAAATAATACATAAATTTTATCCACTGCGTTTTTTTCCTAGAGTGCTTCAATTTCGAGCAAAATTGAGAACAACAATTTCCCATTTTTGAAAGTTGATTATTTTTTTCATCGAAAATGGTGTCAAATAGAAGAAAAAATGATAGAGTAAAAAATGCTTATTTTTACTCAATGAATACAAAAAAATTACATAAATGAATTACAGACCAATTTAAAACGATTTTGAAAATTACGGTTATAGGTGTTGCCTATCTATTGCTTCAATAATATAATTAAAACCTTTTAAAATGATGAAAATTTTCAAAATCGCTTTAAATCGGTCTGTAATTTTTTTTTCATATTCATCTAGTAAAAATAAGCATTTTTTACTCTCATAATTTTTTCTATCTGGCGCCATTTTCGATGAAAAAAATAATAAACTTTCAAAAATGGCAAATTGTTGTTCTCAATTTTGCTCGAAATTGAAGCACTCTAGGAAAAAAACACTGTGGACAAAATATGTATTCTTTGACAAAGAATGCGACGCCGTTAAAGAAGTTTAAAAAAATATTTCTTTTTCTAATTTTTTTCAACTTTAAAAAAAATTTTTTTGTATACTCTTCTTTCAAGAGGGTAATTAAGGTAAGATCCATTCGCGGTCGAACCAGGTATGCCAATCGATGCAGAGAAGGCAGATGCTGCATTTTTCCCTACGTTTGTTATGATAGAAGAATTGACGAACCCTCTACAAAATTATCCCATAGTCATTAAATTCAATTTTATCAACTAATTTTTTCTTTGGTATCAAGAGTGATTTTTATACTTTCATTTGGGGATAATTTAATACTAAATATTTTTGGGGCGTGTTCTTTCTTTAACAATGTGCTTGGTGCAAGAAAACAAAATGCCCTCAAAACCATAATCTAGCCAGAAACGCTTATAGATATCTTTTATGGTTAGTTCACTGGGTCTCATCGCAACGACTCTGTCGGTTCAATTATCACGTAATCATTTAATTGGCAAATTTAGCCTCTGTAGATTCTAAGGTTCATATAAATTAATTAATCTTATTGTAATTGATTAAAATAACCCCTGTTTTTCTACATGTATTATGTTAAATGGCTTGTAAGTATGTAGTTTATGGCGTAAAGTAGTTTACGTTAAATGGCTTGACATAAATGAAAAATGTTGGATTAATAAAGTTGATGCTGTTATTTAAATGTGTACAAGATATCCTATTGACATATGTGTATAGTTTCAAATTAACCTTGTAACTAATATTTACTGAGATATTGAAATACTTCTGGGGTACCTAGAGCAGCGTTTCCCAACCGCCGGTCTGCGGACCGGTGCCGGTCCGTCAGAAAATTTTGCCGGTCCGCAGAGCAATAACAGTACCTACTTTTCAAAATTTTACTGAACGAATTTTTTTTAATTCATTAAATAGTTTATCAGAGTTGACCAAGTGGAAACTCTGAGTAAATTTATACGGAGCCGGTGCTATATACATACTTACGTGATATATAACGCGCTCGCTCTGTACCTATGTGTTGCGATAGTACCCAGTAACAGGTAATAAGGAGGATTTCCTAATTTAGGATTTTTAAGCGGGTTTGGCGCACAAAAGTCTAGGCATGCCGGACCCGAAGGAATCTTCGTCTTGCGTCCCCGATTAACGCGAACGATCAAAATCCGGGTTTCGTGGCTTCAAGGGACCTCAAAACTTTCTTCGATGCGGACTGTTTATTGTGTATTGATACGTTGGGAAATTCGCCTTCTCAGATTTGAAGTCTCGACCGTCTCCGGTAAATCGTTTAGGTGTAGCCGGAAAAAAACTATGCCCGTCTTACGGTAAGTCAGAGCGAAAATCTGACCGCGGAATCCAGCGCAGTACCCCAATCGTCTAGGGGTGACATGGAGTTTTTGGGGACGATCGAACATGTGTATGAATGTATCTATTGGTTTTTCAGTATCTCCGCTCTAGGGAGCTCCGCCCGTTTTCGAGAGGCGGTATTTCGGAAACTATAGGAGCCAAAACGACGTTCTTGGCGTCAAACGACGGGCAATCTCAAAATGTTTCACAGTAAAAAATTTAGTGTTAAAAATCAACACTAAAGCAACACTATCTGGAGTTTATATAGGTCCCTCTAGACAGTGTTTACTTTTGAACTCTAAAATATTTTTTAGTGAGCATCTACTCTATTATAGTGATTATATCACGTGTAAATATTCACTAAGTTACACTAGGCGTTATATTATAGGCACCTTGAAATAAATGCTGAGAATTAATATAAACATTTATTTTACAAACAAATACAACAATATACAAATAATTACTTAATTAATACATATACCGTATTATAAGGGAATACAGAGATTATATATTCAGAAGCATAACACTATAATAAGAACACGTTGGTATTTCGGAACTAAATACAAATCAGTTTTTGTGTGGCACTTGCTAAGATTAAAAGGTTCCTTTAAACAATAATAACTGAAGATCGATAACACTATATATGCAACTTTCTAGGGTGCACAACCTTATACCTTTGCAACGATCATATACGCACTAAAACACCTATGAACAAAGACGCTTTCAATGACAGATACACGAGCATCATATGCAATACTGCCAAGTGCGTAGGCGCTTTTTAGTGTTAATATACACTAGTAGTGAAAACCACGACTCTACGAAGTGTTTTATTAACATTTTACGGCATTTACATTTACGACTTTTAGAGTTAATTGACACTAACTCTAAAAGTCGTCAGAAATACTAAAACTTTTAGTGTTACTTATCCCGTGTTGTGAGAATTGTCACTGGACAGAGTTTGTTAGCAAATATAATGTAAATTAACACTAAAAATATATAGTGTTAAATTAAGTGCAAAGTAACACTTTAAAATTAACTCTATTATTTTAACCAGAACACTAAGTTTTTAACACTAGACTGATTTTTTACTGTGTTTCTCTTCAAATGCCGTGCAAAACCATAAGAAAAAAGTTACAGCCGAAAAACTCAAAATTTCTTATTGGTTTTTCACCCGAGAATCGTGCTAAAGTAATATCACTGCCACCAGCCTAATCGGGCTCCTAAGTGGAAACCACTTCTGGAGGTCTTACATGATTGTATCCTGGATCGTTTGAGCTCATTCCCGTTTTTGACGTTTGTAGAATGTTTTCTTTAATTTTTCACATAACCAGTCCGCAAGCAAATGCTATGTCGTATGGCGGTCTGTGAACGAAAAAGGTTGGGAACCGCTGATCTAGAACATATGTCTTCAGTGTATACTACCCTCCTTTCATAAAATCACTGAAAAATATGAAATTTACAAGAGTAGATTTCACAATAGTATATAATTTTTATTATTATAAGGGAAAATTAAGAATTACGGTCTCGCCCTCTTTATGTAAATAACAGTTTTGAAGGGATTAGCTATCTTACTTTATTTTCCTAGTCATTTATTTTTGCTAAACCTAATATTTCAATCATAAGTACTTATAATATTTCATTAATAGTGTTGTAAATTGCTTTTTTGAACTCACTATCTAGAAAGCAGTGTTCGACGCACTGTCTAGTCAACCGGGAACACTTGTTTCCCGGTTAAGTAAACCGGGAAACACTCAGTGGTGCCAACTGCCAACCCTTGCAAAATTTAAATACCTTTTTTACTGCAAAATTTCTGCCGAAAAACAATCTGTCACATTTGTCAATTGCAGTCATGACTTGCTTTGGTTTATTTTTTTAAATAAAAGTTGTGAAATCAGATAAAAATTTTATTTGACATTTATAACAATGACTACGTTCGTTTCAAAAAGTATTGTACAATTCTCTTGCGTGAACAATGTTCCCGCGTTCACGCATATGAAGGCCCTCGCTCCCTTCGGTCGCTCGTGCTTCAAAACTGCGTTCACGCGGGAACATTGTGTTCCCGCACTCGTATCGTAAATAACTATTACAACAAGAAATTCTCCCCACTCCAATAGTAGTTGGGTTATTTGTTTGTGATTGCAAAAAAAAAAGATATAAGGAGTCTGTGAAAACATAATGTTTATTGTTGTAATAGTTGACATTTTATTAGAATTAATATTGAAAAACTTTGTAAAATACAACTAAAGAAATTCTCCTAATTAATAGATGATATTTTATTAAATCTTTGTACAACTTTGTCAAGTACAATTAAAGAAACTTTCCTAATTCAATTGGTTTGTTTTTATTGACAACATATCCTACCAGCGACAGTCACATTACATCGAAGGAATCTGGTAAGGCAGCTCCCTAATGTAAAGAAAGGGAAAACTAAACCTGGACTTCAACAAATAGAGCTGTTTACGGTAAACACTATTGAACGTAAATGCATATAAAACTATTCATACCTTGCTGGAAGGAAAACGAGACAAATGACCTTAACCAGAAAACTCATTGACACTATTAGACTGGTTGTATAATAACCAGAACTGAATTAGCTTAAAACTCAAATTACATTTTAGAAAGCAAGGAAAATAAATCAGTTGTAATCTGCACGAAATTTGAATTGATTTAAATTTAACAGATTTTAAAGTTGGAAGTTAACAACCGCCACTAAATTGAATTGGAAAGGTTCACTAGATACCGCAGGAAATATCGGAAGTTATTTGAAATTGTTCCTATTCAACCACTGTTTAAACATCAAAAATACTTCAACGGATCACGCTTAATTAGAATAACCCTCAGGAGTAGTAAGAATGCGTTTCAGTTTTAACAATTATTTTAGTCTTCAAACCGATTTTAATCAATCGACCCAGAGTGAATTTTAACGTTTCAAAAAACAGCATCGGGGCTATTTGAACGAATTTACAAACACTACATCAGACTGGAATAACAAGTTTAAAGCGCGCCTGTTAGGTTGGTACGTAATCTAGATTATCTCGGTGTTCTCTCTAAGTTAAAAGTCTTTCTCCTGATTGAGCAACCACCAAAAAACATAACAGCATCGAATGAACGAAAGCACTTTTCATTCCTTCCTTCAAGTTATGAAGTTATTCTCAACCAACAATAGATAAAGGAGACTTGCCTCAATTCTATATTTTTGTATCCAACCAAAATATGTTTTTAAATTAGGGCACAGTCTAATTAAGTAGAACCAACAAGAAAGTCGAAAGATCTCCTCCAGTCAAACATACTAGAATACTATTATCTGGAATCCAGATGCATTAAATGTACAAAGCACGTCCAAATAAACCCTTTCACAATACACCCATCAATTGTTCACATATTAAACAAATTATTATCTTCTTTTTTTAAGTTTTAAAAAACTGTTTTAAGAACTGTAAGGTTTCATCCTAATAAGTGAAAATCCCGAATACGACTGTGGGAATTCAATACTAATAACATAACTAATAAGTCTTTCAAAAAATAGTATCAATACGTTTTGTAATTTTCTACTTAATAATTACTGTAAAGTAAAAAAATAACATGAAACTGCAAAGAAAATAATACGTCCAAAAAAAGATAACACAAAAATTTTCCAAAGATATTACCAAATTAGTGTAATCTTAATTAGATGATACTCGAAAGTTTACTCGTAGTTATAATTTTTGTAGATCATCTTTTTATATAATTGTTGTTTTTTTAAATTTTATTTTATTTATAAAATATGTTTGGTAAATGTTATCACTTATGTAGTTCTTGAACAGAGAAAACTTATGTGTTTATGTTGTTATTTACGATACTTAGGGGTAAAGATTTTTGTAGCTTTTTCATTATTTTTATTAAAGTGTTTCTCTTATTGTTTTTTATTTTCTATTAAGGCATTTCTAATTGTTATGCTTTTAAATATGTAACAGTGTGATTCAAAAAAAGAAACGATTTTGTAATTCTGTTTCTGTGTTATTTGACAATAACTAAATAAATAACTTTTATGAAATATAATATAAATATAAAGATTAGTTAAAGTTTCACAAGTTTTATTAGTATCTTAACCTGACAATATTGTTTCGAAATTAAATGTCATTATCAAAGGTAGATAAGATTGATAAACAAACACGGTGCTAAGGATAACTACATACAGAAAATAGGTAACTAGATACAATACATACAAAAACTAAATATCTAACACTTCTAATAATGGAGAATTACTAAGCTCAGTTTGTTCATTCATTAAAGGTACTGTGCGTTTATGTTTGTACATTTCAAAAGCTTCTAAAATGTCGAATTTGTGTTTATTGTTGCAAAAATGTAAGAATTTAATGTTGTTTTGAGGTGTCATTGGGTGGTTCTGTTCCAAAATGTGTTTGGCATAATTCGATTTTTCTGGATGTTTAAGTCTATAAGAGCGTACGTGTTCTTTGTATATCATGTCAAAATTTCTAAGTGTTTGTCCAATATAAACCGAGTTACAAAAAGAACAATTCAAACGGTAAATGCAGGACGGACTTCATGATATCTTGTGTTTTGTCTTTAGCATTGAATAAAAATGAAAAAGTGTTGGTGTTAGTTTTATAGGTTATTTTGTAACTGGTGGTTTTTCGTATTATAGTTGCAATTTGTTCTGATATCTTGCCAAAGTATGTATAAACATACATCTTACAGCACATTCAAAACTTGTAAGCTTGGACATTTGTAACATGTTTTCAAAGATTCCATCATAAGACTGTATTCCTTTGTTAGATAATTTCCTAGTTAATTCCTAGTAGAGATACCACCTAGACAGTGGAGGGTCCTGGGTTCGAGTTCCAGCAGAGTCAATCAATTTTTCTATATGAATTTGCATTCTAAATATTATTTAATGTAAAATCATTATTCAACTTAACAAAAATTAATTTCAACTAAAATTTATATATAATTAATTTCCTTTCGGAATGATTAAAAATAATCTAGATACTTTGAATATGAACGGGCACAAGAAATGATTGACGAACACAAACAAAACCGATCCATTGTCAGTGACAGTAGCGTAGTTGCTGCGAGGGGTTCTGGTAGCTCTAATAACAAATCGGAGCAAGTTAAATTACCATTACTAAACTTACCCGAATTTTCAGGTTCTTCTAGCGAATATATGCACTTTCGTGATACATTTGAATCGTTGATTAATAAAAATGATACGTTGTCAAAGGTCCAGAAATTTCACTATTTAATATCATGTTTACAAGGTGATGCACTCAAGGTTGTTCAATCATTGGACATCACTGATAATAATTATGCAATCGCGTGGAATTTACTTAAAGAAACGTACGATAATAAAAGAGCTATCATTAACAGTCATTTGGAATCATTGTGCGGACTACCTACGTTGCACAAAGAAAGTTCAGCCCAATTAAGAAACTTTCTGAATTCGTATTTGAAGGATATTCGTTCATTAAAAAATTTAGGTGAACCAGTTGACACCTGGGACTCTATATTACTTTTTTTACTTACCTCAAAGTTAGATTTTGCAACTAAACTAGAATGGGAAAGCTCCATTCGTACAGAAAAGCTTCCTACACAAGAAGATTTTTCTAAGTTTTTAAATTTCAGATGCCAATTATTAGAAAATTTATATAGGCGTTCCGCTAGTTCATCAAATGATTCATGTCATTCAAAAAAGGGTTCAAGTCATATCCAGAGAGATCTTGCAATAAAATCCTTTAATCATGTGTCAATGGAAAAAATGTTAAAATGTTACTTTTGTCAAGGCGGTCATTGCATGTATTATTGCACTGATTTTCTAAAATTAACCGGTCAAGAGAGGTTTAATGCTGTCAAGAGACTTAATCTGTGTAAAAATTGTTTAAATCCCAAATCACAAGGCCACAAATGTACAGGGTTTTGCAAAATATGCAAGGGCAAGGGTCATAACACTTTGTTGCATATTGATAATAGTTCAAACAATAGTATAACGTCTAATTTTCAAATACAAGGTCAGAATTCACAAAGGAATTCACGGGGAAATTCACTGCATGGTTCAGAATCACATAATATTGTTGGAAATACAAATAACGTTAGTATAAGTACTCATTGTAGTAATACTGAAAATTTATTGATTTTTTATCAACGGCAAATATTTTTATTGAAGATATTGATAAAAACCTTATTCAGTGTAGGTGCTTACTAGATGGAGGTTCACAAAGCAACTTCATAACAAGCGATTTAGCCAAAAGGCTTAATTTGAAGATTGACAATATTAATCTTCCAATCATGGGTATAGGTGAATCTATGACCAGTATTTCTCATAGAGTTCATACAAATATAAAATCAATGCATAATAGTTATTCAAGCAAACAATCATTTTTAATATTAGAAAATATCACAGGCAACATACCTTATCAATCCTTCGATACAACATTATTAAGCATTCCAGAAGGTATTGTTCTTGCAGACAAGGATTTCAATGAATCAAAGAGAATAGATGTTTTGCTAGGTGCATCTATATTTTATGAATTATTAACAATAGGTCAAATAAATTTAGGTAAAAATCTACCTTTATTACAAAATTCGAAATTAGGTTGGTTAGTCGCAGGTCCATTACAATTAAATTTTATTCGAAATAGTTCTCAAACCTGTTTACTATCAATTCACACTAGTCAAATTCAATCACAGCTTGAGAAATTTTGGGTTATTGAGGACGTTCAGCATTCTGCGTCCATTAAATATTCAAAGGATCAACAATTTTGTGAAGATCATTTTATACAAAATTATAAGCGGGATACTACCGGACGTTTTACAGTGTCATTACCATTAAAGGAAAATTACAAAGACATCGGGAACAACTTTGAATTAGCAATGAAACGTTTTATCAGTTTAGAATGAAAATTAAAGGGAAATCAAACTTTTGCAGATCTTTATACCAACTCCATTAGCAAATATGAGAGTCTCGGGCACATGACAAAGTTAACAGATGAAGAAATAAAAACAAACGACACAACTTATTATTTACCACATCATGGCGTGTTAAAGGAAAGTAGTGTCACAACAAAGTTGCTAGTAGTCTTTGATGGTAGAGCTAAGAGCTCCACGGGTATATCTTTGAATGATGTTTTATATGTAGGACCGACTATACAAGATGATATCTTTTCGATTTTATTAAGGTTTCGAAAACACAATTACGTAATCCAAGGTGATATAACCAAGCTGTATAGGCAAGTTAACGTCAATCCGGAACAAAGAAATTTACAGAGAATTTTATGCACGATGGCCCGGATCAGGAACTGTCCCATTATGCATTAAATACCGTTACTTACGGCACGGCACCAGCCGCATTTTTATCAATTAGATCTTTACACCAGGTAGCGATAGATAACAAAAATAATTTTCCAAAGGCAAGCGATACAATTTTATCAGATTTCTATGTTGATGATCTAATCACGGGAGATAATTCAATCATAGGTTTAGGAATGTTAAAATCAGAAATATCTGAAATATTAAGATCGGCGGGTTTTATTCTGACTCAATGGATGTCAAACAGTACTGAGACTCTAGATTCCGATGAACAGCAAACCAAATTTCACTTTTCTGATGACAAAACAGTAAAGACGCTCGGTATTAGCGTGGAATCCGAATTCAGATACATTTCAGTTCAGTGTTAATATACGAATCAATTCTCAAAATTTAACTAAGCGCATTATTTTGTCCATAATAAGTCAAGTTTTTGATCCACTTTGCATTATTGGTCCAGTAATAACCAAAGCGAAAGTGATTTTACAACATTTATGGAAACTAAAGGTTGGATGGGATGAACCTATTCCTCCAGTTTATAATTAGGAATTTTTGCAATTTTTCCAAGATTTAAAATACATAGATAGAATAACGGTTCCTAGGCATGTATTACTATCAACATACATTCGAATACAATTACACGGTTTTACAGATGCTTCACAAGTTGCCTATGGGGTATGCATATATTTGCGAAGTACGGATTCTTTTAATAAACATAGCACTCAATTACTGTGTTCAAAATCTCGAGTTGCTCCTCTAAAGGTAATTTCAATACCTAGATTAGAATTGTGCGGGGCATTACTTTTATCTAGATTAGTTGACAAATGTTTTTAAGGGCAATAAAGTTAAATATCGCCGAAACTTTTCTATGGACTGATTCTACGATAGTCTTAGCGTGGTTAGCACAAGAATCAGTACGATGGAAAACTTTTGTTTCTAACAGGGTGTCAGAGATACAAGATTTAACTAACAATGCTCAATGGTGTCACGTATGCACTTCTGACAACCCAGCAGACTTGATTTCACGGTGATGTAATCCAAATCAGTTATTAGAATCAGATATTTGGTGGACAGGCCCGGACTGGCTACAAAGGGGCATTCAGTTTTGGCCAAAGCCAGTAAATCAAAGTGATATAATAATGCAAGACATTCCAGAACAACGAATAGTTCAAAATATAGTTTTATTATCAACTGATGGTAGTTTTGATTTATTTAACAAATTTTCGAAGTTTCAAAGGTTAAGAAATGTCGCAGCTTGGTGCATAAGATTCTTAAACAATCTGAAATTATCAAAGCAAGGTAAACAAAGGTTCAGTGGTAATTTAACGACAGGAGAAACTGAGCAAGCCGTGAATGTTTTAGTTAAATTAGTACAAAAATCAGAGTTTTCAAAGGAATTAGTTGGTCTTAGAAATTCAAAGGTCGTTCCCAGAAAAAGTAAAATCATAAGTTTGAATCCATTCTTGGATAACAATGCAATCATAAGAGTAGGAGGCAGATTAGTAATGTCAAATTTGAACTATAACCAAAAATTCCCTATACCTTTACCTAGTAAGCACATCTTCACGAAATTAATTATTAATTATGAACATGAAAGAACTCTACATGGTGGGGTTCAAACAATCTTATCAGCAGTACTTGCGGATTTTTGGCCTATTAACGCCAAAAATGTAATAAAGGGAGTAATAAGGGAGTGCATGGTTTGTTTCAAGGTAAAACCTGTAGGTGTGACTCCCATCATGGGACAATTACCAGCATCACGAGTTAATCCAGCGCGTCCATTCCTAACATGTGGAATAGATTTAGCAGGACCTTTTACAATCAAAGAGGGTACGTTAAGAAACCGTAAATTAGTAAAGGTTTATGTTTGCGTCTTTATTTGCTTTGCAGTTAAAGCGATACACTTAGAGCTAGCAGGTGACCTTTCTGCTCCGGTTTCCTTAAATGCATTGAAAATATTCTTTGCACGTCGCGGTATAAGCAGAGAGATCTGGACTGACAATGGATTAAATTTTGTGGGTGCTTCCAATCAAATTCAAAATTCATGATACTTTATTGAAAATCAATCAAGATCCAAGTGTTAAAAATTATTTGTTAGATAAGGTTACGTGGCACTTTATTCCGCCCAGGGCACCGCATTTTGGTGGACTGTGGGAATCAGCCGTTAAGCTTACTAAGCATCATTTGACCAGAACAATTGGTATTGCTTACTTTACATATGAGAATTTTCACACTATTTTAACGCAGATAGAGTCCATATTAAATTCCAGACCTTTATGTCCAATCTCCAATGACCCTAATGACCTAGCTCCGCTTACACCAGGACATTTTTTAATTGGTTCAGCGTTAAATGCCTTACCTGAAGAAAATGTAGAAGATATTTCCTTAAACAGATTAAGTAAATATCAACAAATACAACATGTAGTCCAGTCATTTTGGCGCAGGTGGACAAACGAGTACCTGCACAATTTGCAGCAAAGAAACAGATGGATGACAAACGATCCAAACATTCTGAAGTCAGGACTTATGGTTGTTCTACGAGAAGACAACGTACATCCATTAAATTGGAAGATGGGACGTATTATCGAAGTGTACCGTGGTAAGGACGATATTGCGCGAGTGGCTAGTGTTAAAACCTCTAGTGGCGTAGTGAAACGCAGTTTTTCAAAACTTTGTATATTACCAATTGACACTTAAAATTGTGGACATTTTTAATTTTTTTTTATTTTTGTGTTGAAAGCTGGTGCTTTCATGAGGGGCGGTATGGTAAAACCCCTATCAATGTTTTAGTATTAATGTAATTTAAGAATTCATATTATGTAATCAAAATGTGCATGTTAATTTAATTTAGGTATTATACATTTCATTTCATTGTCATAGTAATAATAAGAATTCATTTAAACTAAGCTCAAAGCTCAAAGCTCATTAAACTAAGCTAATATTAGATTTGTAATTAAATATTAAATGACGTGATGCCGAATTCAAAAATTTCTTTTTTAAATGAAAGTAAATTCAAAATAACGGAATATGTGTTTCCGCATTTAACATAATGCGACACAAATTAACGCATACAAGATGCAAGGTATTAACTTGGCACCTATCTTAGATCATATATATGATCTAAGGTACCTATAAAAGAATTCATCTACGGGAAAGGCACGGTAGCTGAGAAGTACAGTAACCACCTTTAAACAATTTTCCGCAGATTCTATTCCCGCCAGCAGCATAACTTTTTTTTTTAGATTATTTTGTAAATTTAATTCAATAACATTTTTGAATCGGAAATTGAAATCGGCAACACGTCAGCTCCCCTTGTTGAACAATGACTATAAAATTAAGGGATAATTTTATGCCTTTTATGTAATTTTTTTTGTAAATGTTATAGTATTTAAAAAAAAAGTTTATTTATAAAATATATTAAATAATAATTATTAAAAATTGTTTGCATTAGCTGAGATTTGAACTCTCGTTCGTTTATTCGAAACTACTACGCATAATCGAATGCAGCATTCGCCTATGGAGCTGTTGTCATACATTTCCTTTTTAATGCATGTCCATTTATTATACCTTTTTGGTTGGTTCTTTTTTAATTATTACTTGCTTTTTAATTCTTTTTTATAATATTACTAATTACAGTACATTTACTTATCAATTGATTAAAATTAACTAATCAACAATTAATATTAGTTCATCTAAGCATGTAAAATTTATGCTTACTAAATATAAATTTCGTTGAAATTCTATAACAAAGAGGAGAAATGAGTAGGAGAGAGATGCATGATTTTTACTACTCAATATGGGCGTGTAATTTTAGCAAACTAATCCACCCATTTACAGACGATTATTTCGAGGTTATGTCTAAAACGATAAATGCTCCTACATAAATAAATAAATATAGGCCCTTAAAATAAAATAATTTGAAAAGTGCAATACTGCAAGTAGATAGGTGAAGTGTTCTATAATTACTTTTATTACTATGGAGACAGCATAAACAGGGGTAGTACAAGGGGGTGCTCTAATTTACCAATTTACACTCTAAAAACAGACCGCATAATCAACCAAACATAAAAGTATTTTATATTTATTAGAAAAAAGTATCCAACAAATAAAAAATGTGTAACTAACAAAAACCTAAAGGATAAAAAGGAATTATCTTACTTATTTTTCCAAGAAATAAGCAAGTTATGTTGGATTTTAAACAATATTTAAAAATCTTAAGTTATTATAATATTTAAGAATAAAAAACAATGGTAATAATAAGAAAGTGATTTGAGATAAAGGTTTAAAACAGCAACAGCTTTTTGCAACAATCTTTTAACTTTTTTCCACAGATTTGATATACAGATTATCTGAAAACCAATCTAAACATACAAAATTACTGAGTGTAACAAGGAAGACATAAACAATATGGGTAGCAGAACAGAGATAGAATGCAATCATGGCTAGGTAAATTTTTACCAATAACAAGCAAGCAAACAAACATATCTGTTCCAAATATTTTAGCTGTCATTACAAGCATAAAGTAAGGTTAAAATAATTATGTCGAATTTTATCACAATTTGTCATTAGATTATTAAAAAGTTCAAAATGTCATATGGGCAGGAAGAAAAAATTCAAATTATTAAATAGATTTATCTTGTTTATTCTTTTGAGGTTATCAATTAATTTTTAATTCTTATTAACAGTATCCACCCTAATATAAAAATTACACTAGAAACAGAACAAAACAGGGCTATAAACTTTCTAGACTTAAATATCAAGATTAACGCAGACAATATTTGAATTTTCCATATACAGAAAACCAACACTAACAGATATAACAATACCAAATGAATCTTGTCACCATAATACACATAAAATAGCAGCCTACAGATCATTAGTACAGAGCTTTAACTATTCCACTAACAAAATCAGATTTTAGCAAAGAGATATCAACCATTAAACAACTAGCACATACAAATCATTACAATCCGAACATGATTGACACTTTAATTAAACAAAAAGATTATAGGTTAGCTATCAAAAAAATATATCCCATTGACAATCAAACAGAAGACACAAATTACATATCTATACCATATTTTGGCAAAATATCAGAAAAAATTGCACATATACTAAGAAAAACCAACAATTATAAAATAACATTTAAAACCAACACTAACACTTTTTCATTTTTATTTAATGCTAAAGACAGAACACATGATATCATGAAATCGGGCATTTACCGTTTAAATTGTTCTTTTTGTAGTTCGGTATATATTGGACAAACACTTCGAAATTTTGACATAAGATATAAAGAACACGTACGTCATTACAAAAATGGACATCCTGAAAAATCGAATTACGCCAAACACCTTTTAGAACAAAATCACACAATGACTCAAAATAATATTAAATTCCTACATTTTTGTAATAACAAACGCAAATTAGACATTTTAGAAGCCTTTGAGATATACAAACACAAACTCAGGGTACCTTTAATGAATGAACAACTTGAGCTCAGTAATTCTCCATTACTGGAAGTATTAGATATTTAATTCTGATTATTATTATTTTATCTAGTTACCTATTTTTGTATCTACCTTAGCGACGTGTTTGTTTATAATTATATTACCTTTGATAATGACAGCATAGCTGTCGAAACAATATTGTCAGGTTGTATTTTAATAAAACTGTGAAACTTTTAATAATCTTTATTTATTTCAAAAATAGGTTTATGGTGGAAATTCAAAATTGAATAGCATATTGTGATTTTAAACTGCACACTTTGAATACACGAATTAAAACGATCAGCAATTTAACCTCAGTTTGTGCTTTTAATGGCAGATAAATTATTTATGACAGATGTTTTTGCTATCTTGCTTGTTATTGGAGAGAGACCTTTAGTTTAAAAATTTAGCTAGCCATGATTACATTCTATGTTTGTTTATGTCTTCCTTGTTACACTCATTAATTTTTTGATGTTTAGACTGGTTTTTGGATAATCTCTATTAAGTTCAACCATAAGAGATCTGCCAACAATTAGTATATTATGGGACAAGTGGTTGAAATAAAATTTCAACGTTGAGAGTGGTTTTTTCAACGAGCGACAGCGAGTTAAAAAAAGTAACTCGAGACGTTGAAATTTTATAGTTGCATATACTATTTTTTCTCTGAATTTTTAGTAAATTAATGCACTTTAGAAAAAATTATACATAAAGTGACAAAACATGACATTAAAGTGACATTTCTCTTGTCAGCAATTGAATGTCGAACAGTTTGAAATTCAAAATCGCGGTAGTCCGATAATTTCAACCTCTACAGGTTGAAATGCGATTTCAACCATTGTTATCAATTGCAAAATGAATGATTTCAACTTCATGAGTAGAAAAAATCCATTATCTAAAATACTCTAGAATGATGGGAAGTGTTCTCATAATAACATGGCAACCAACAAATACCTGCAGAACTCATTCCTTGAAATCCACTTGCTCCCTGTGGTGGATATCCATTTTGTGGCGGATATCCCTGTTGAGGAGGATATCCCGGTTGAGGTGAATATCCTTGTTGTGGAGGATAACCTCCTGGTTGTGGATAATTTGGATGTGAAAATCCTGGATCTGCTGAATATCCAGGTTGTTGTGAATAACCCCCAGGTTGTTGTGGATATCCTCCTCCAGGTTGTTGTGAATATCCTCCTCCAGGTTGCTGTGAATATCCTCCTCCAGGTTGCTGTGGATACCCACCTGATTGTGGATCAGGGCCGTAACTCTGTTGCTGAGGATATCCTGGTTGTGGGGAGCCATATCCTGGTGGTGGTTGGTATGCGTTATTGATTCCAGGGTATGGTGGTGGTGCATCAGTCATGAAGACAGAATTAGATGGCGGATGATCAGGGAACACCTGTGTAGGGGGAACCCAACCATAATAACCACCAGGTGGTGGTCCATATGCTGGTGGTGGAGCTTGGTACCATTGAGTTTCAGGTGGTACATATGGTGGTGGCGCATCATGCATATTTACATTTCGAGTTGCTATTAAAATATGAAAAATTAAAATAGAAATAATGTATTTGAATTAAATCACTCCAACATACCAAGGTGTGCAGCTTTCAACATTGCTTGTCCAAAATCAATGGCCCCGCCATGTTTAAATAGCAATTTAAATTTAGCTTCACCAACCCAATTACCATTTGGTTGTGCACGAACTTTTCCTTTGATATAATTTGCTCCAAACACAGGTTGCTCTAATTCGACCTAAAAAAGGAAAAATCACTGTGTGATTATGGAAAAAGGTATTTTAGAATAGATTTCTTTACATCGCTAAGGGTGACGAAGGGAAAACTAAACGACTGCATCTGCTCCTTTGCATCTTTGGCGTTGAAGATCATTCGATGTGTTGTCAAATAAATCCGTCCGTGTTTTTTGCCACTGAATACAGGATTGTCTTGCCCGGACCATTCCATTGTGACATTGTCACAGAATAATAAAATGCTTTAAAATAAAAAGTATATATGTCCATGTAAAATTTCTAGAATCTAATAGCATATTATCTTGTATTATTCTTAATGAGTCATAACACAAATATAAAGTTTAATAATCTATTCTATTTACTACAATTTGGAATAATATTTAACTTACCATTCTCCAGAATGTATTAAAACACCCCCGTTTAGATGCGCTGTATTTAGCGACATTTTTAAAAAGTATTTATTAGCTTCAACCTGTAATTTTGATGTTTATTACTAAATAACGAAATAGTTTATTATAATGGAATCCACTCAAATACGACATATGATAAACTGACGTCGCTCCTCGCTCGAGAAATTGTTCGGCAAATGTCATCAATAGAGGGCGGAATAAAAACGCGGTTTTTCTAGATTTTTGATTTCTTATAATACTGGGCATTGCAAAATTGATTATACAGAATAAATCTTACCATTTAGTAAAGTTAGAATTATTCTATTTTTTATCTTACTTTAGAAGATTTATACGTTAATGAAGAAATGTAAACAACTATTTAGTATTTAAATCTTATTAAATATTTATATTAAAACTATTTTAGGTTTACAGTCTTTATCAACTATACAGGGTAGGTCGCTAAGAAGAGAAAGAAAAATATGAGCCCTAGAAATGTATTTAAAGCGGGAACAAGGAAGATTTTTTGTATTGTATCTGCTATTCATGAATGTTTTAGTGCAGCTTATAAAACCAAATTTCATCATGGGCTATTATACTAACTGCAGAAAAACAAAATCGCAATATTTTACATCCATGCCTATAAACTTTATACATAAGTTATGTTCTGATACTCAAAACTTTGCAAACACGCCCACGTGTTTGGAAATTCAAAGTAATAACGCGCATGCGATCGTCGACCACAATCGGTCAAAATTCCAACCCGTTTGAATTTCAAGCTGGACGATCGAGCATGGTCGACGGTGGACGGCCGATGGTCTAACAGTGTGACGTTGCGCATACAGTTATATATGTTCGAAATTTCGGTCGGTCTCGGACGGTCGACGTGGTCGAGCAGTGTGATTCCTGCCTAAGGGTGCAGACGGCGCACATTCCATTTTGGATGTTGTTGAAACAACTTGAAACGTTCTATTAATCCGGGGATTCCCCTGTATTCTAGCAAGAAGCGCAGGTAGAAATGACATCATTTTAATACTGACCCATTTAATGATATCAATAAATCTGATTTGCTATTCGTTAATAAACAGTAAATAAAGGCATGTTTAGATAATTTAATCGATCCATTAATAGGTATTGTTATTTTTTATTGGAATTCTAGAAAGTTCCTAGTAAAACCTTTATTATTTTTTATGTTTTGATATAACGATCCCGATGGATGTTTTTTTTTACATAGTCTACATAGTATAAAAATAATGCATAAAGAATAAGTACTGTTACTGTTTTATTACTAAAAACTGCAGTGTAAGGAGTTTGCAATTTGTTATTATTTGAGAAACCAAAAATAAATTGTTTATCTCCTTTGAACTTGTGAAAAAATGTGTCACTATTACATGTACTATAATTTTTTCTAACAAATCTGCAGACTTGTACTACACATGGGAGTTAATATGCTTATTAAAAGAATTTGAAATTGTCTTATAAATTAGAAATCACAAAACAAAAATACCGTTTTTGAACCGTAATATCAAACGAGAGGTAGTTTCCCAACATGTTTTATTTATTTAATTTTGTTTATCTGTTCTTATTCTACGAAACACTTGGCCAAAATAAAGACGTGTTCATTACTTTATTACGCTACCTTGCACATTTTAGAAAGCAAGCAGTACTGTTTATCTGCTTGAACTTCAAAATATGTGTCATGTGCATTCTTACTATTTAATTTGAAAACATTGGGCTGAGCTTTGATGCTGTTTTCTCCAAGAGTATAGAAGTACGGTATATAGGAATTGTATTTCTTTAATGGTTATCTAACCACTGGCAGCACTTGGCAAGCGTTTTGTTATGCTTAGGGAAGATAGCATTACACTAACACTTCTCTGGGTCGTTGGAAGTTGAATTAACTAGCTCTGTAGAACACGGTGTGGGCAACCTTACCAAAGAGTTAGTGATCTAACAATTATAAATTAGAGCCCGTATGTGTAGAAATTTTATATTGTATTATAATATCAAAATCTCAAATGTCAAATTAAACATTATGTAATATATGTGTAAGTTATGTGAAGTACCTTTATATAAAAAATTAATGCAGAAGAATTAAGAATCCAAATTATCTCTAATACTAAACCAGTTTTCGATTCTTCCTTGACCTACCCTATTTTAGCATTTCTGATAAAGTGATTTTTCGGTAATATAGTGTCACGTGGAGTTTTCGTGACTGAGGGACCTAGTCAGAGGTAGAGATAGAAAGTAAGCACAGGTTACAAATTAATGATGTACTAAACAACAAGTTACAAGGATTACATTGGGTTTACAATAGTGTATAAAGCATGAGGACGAACAAGTCTTCCTAAAACTAACATTACACATGAGAGTGGTCGGAAACATCCTGTACTAGCAATTATATCCTACAACTAACCGTCATTAGGTAATCCGGTAGGCAGTGCCCCTGGACATCAGCTTCTAGGCTCCTAATATAAAGTTCTACATCTAAGCATCATTAGGGAATCAGGTAAGCAGGCCCCTGGACATCACCTTCTAGATCCCTAATACTAAGCGGTAGGGGATCAGGTAAGCAACGTCCCTGGGCGCCAGCTTCTAGATCCTCTACAAATTAATAAGTAAAAAGATTCTTACCAGGTCTGCTTCAAATTGTTGATTCGTTGGAACGACTGAATTGTACTTGAAGCAGCCGGGTTTATATACTTTATATTGCAGATCACATTAGCATATTAACGTGAATCTGTAGGCGCGGCGTTCAGCGTATTCGTTGGTATTTCCTTGTTCGACAGGCAGCTGTGGCTGAGCGTAGGTCAATCGCACGTGCTTATTAGAGGTTCTTCGAATGAGAGCAGCTGACTCGCGTGTGTGGTTATCATTAAGCCAACGCTATATATAATGTTACGAAAAAAATTTATTAACCTTGGATGATATTTGCACCAGTTGGAATGCAACTTGTGGTTTTTGTGAATTATTTAAGTTAAATAAAAATAGTCCAAATAATTCCGTTTGTGACAATAGTTCTTAGTCCTGATTGTAATGTTGACATGGTTGGGAATAATTTGACGTATAATACTTCTTGATTGAACCAGACATTCTGACTAGCAATAGACATAAACTAGCTGCTTATTGGAGATTAGTACACTGAACTCGACACATTCCAATGAAATAATCACATTTTGATAAAGAAATTTCAATCTTCAAACTATTAGCACAAGCAAAACAATGCTAACCATAAAGCCGGTGCCACAAATGCGGTATTTGCCGAATTCCAAATGCTTGCTCCTTGGCGAACCATTTGCCAAATTATTTTAATATTTTAATGATAAAAATACTTTATTATATTATTATGAATAATAGTTATTTATGGTACAAGTGAGTTAAGTAAGCTATTTTCTGGGTGGATAATATCCTTACTCACGTGTGCCATACAAAGTTTTATCCAACACCTCTTTATTTAAGTTTAAATATCGAATTTGCAATGTTAATGTTAGTCTGTAGTTTTTGACAGTAATAAATTTTATTCGCAATCGTATTGGTATTGAGTCCATTCCTGACCATTTAGAGGTCCGAAAATGCATCATTGTTTGTAACTTTGACATTCTCATGGTCCGAAACGACCTATTTTCGCACCTCTACGTGTCTTTAAATTCAGCTACTAGGTGGCGCGCAGAAAATTACATCGCCAAATGCGGTGTATAAATGGCTGTATAAATCATGTTTGGTAATGTTGCGGACCTTGGCTGCTAAAGAACGAGTACCCAGGTATTATTATTAATTTATAAATACTCCTATTCAATAAAATCCTCGAAATATTATGCGATCGAATTTGATGATGTAAGTGGCGACATACGTTATGCCAATCCCAACCGATGGCATTTTGCATCTGTCAAGAATTTTAGATAATTCGGTATTTAAAGGACGATTGCGAATAAAATAGTATACAAACCTCGGCAAAAGTACCAGTCTTGTGTCTCGAGAACTAGTTCACCTCGAGGCTATCGCCTCTCGGTAAACTATATTGTTCTCTCGACAGGAATGGAGTACTTTCGGCCTCGGTATGTAATGTACTATTATCGTATCATCGATTATTATATCTCTATAATGTTACTTATTTCTCGATAATTATTAGCAATATAATATCATAGAAACGTCATAAGACGTTAGTTATTCATAACACATTCCCATTCGTTACAGCCATAATACGTTAGTTACAGTTAAATGTATTTATTAATATGAGATACAAAATTATTTATGAACATGAATTTCAATCTTTTCACAATTCTGAAAATTAAAGGATACATCCTTCTGCTTCATCATAACTGCCGGATCTTCTGCAGCTTTACTAACAATATTGTTCCCAGATGATGTTGCACACATGACTTCTAATCCACTTGAGTTGTTCGAATTCTCATGTATAATTGAGAATATAATACATTGAATAATGAGCCAATCGTTGCTCCTTAAATTTAAAATATTGACCAATAGGACCTTGTACCGTAGTGACAATAAGCGACTAAGGGCCGGTATTATAAAACTTTAGTAGTATAGCTATGTTCGTTCTAGCGCAAAATCCCATGTATTTTCTTATGAAGGTTCATTTTACATTTCAAGGTCATCCGCGAAATTCTAGGTTCATTTGCTTATCATTCGCGGGGTCATTAGCGGATCATTTGCATATCATTCGCGGTGTTATGTATGTATCATTAACGGTATTATTTGCATATCTAATTAATTTAATTCGCGGGGTCATTAGCGGATCATTTTTTATATCTCGCGGGGTCATCTGCATATCTCATCTCTCTCTCCTCATTTCCAACTTGTCATCATTTCCCGCTGAAAGATTTGAATTCCTAGCGCTGCTAATGCCATCTATCGGTGACGTCATATGATCGGTATAGTAGATTTCTATACGCCTGTAGATAGGCAACCCGCTATACTTTTTTTACAAAACCAATGGAGCCAACAGGGTTTGAACCGGGGACCGCTCGAATGGTAGCCAGCCAATGCATCCACTACACCAACGAGGTAATCTATTAAAGCACTGTAAACTGGTTATAAAAAAAAATTGTTGACTAGCGACCACGTACTCATAATATAATACAATTAATTTTAGGTATAAATCTAAACGTGATACATTATTATTACTAAATTAATTTATTAAAATAAAAATAACTCAGAACTAAATTATTAATATCAAGAAATTTATTTAAAAAAAAACATTTCAATTCTAAACGTGTACAGGAGTTATTTATAAAAATGCTTTCACGTATATTTGATTAAATCCAATTTATTTAAAAATAATTCCCGGAAAATATTTATAAATATTGTACATTAATAATATTAAATCTTTAGGATTCCAAAATTATAAGCCAATTATGATTATTATCATGAGTCATTGAGATGAGACAATTATTAACCTTATATGAGCCAATCGTGAAGAAACTCAAGAAATTTTTCTTGATACATCTTAAATATAACAATTTGAAAACTATATACAGATATTATTACTACATGAGCCCCGTAACATCAGTCGATCCGCGGCTTTTTATATCAATACAAACTAATTAGTCGTGTTGTTTTCAACATTCTTTAACACTACTTTCAACCATAAATAAACAAACGTTCTTACGAATGACTGAAAGGAATTTAGATATTATAAATAATTTGTTAAGAGATCAAAGCTACTGTCAATCACTTGTCGGATTATCTCTGTTGCAATTTTAAAAAAGTTAATGAAGCGTGAATCAAATCTCTATGATTCATTTGAAAGCAGAAATACTAAACAAGTGATTCTCATATGCATGCGCGATAGTTATAAGTTTAAGCGATAACAAAATGATTGGAATTTCTTATTGTCAATACATATATCAGGGTTAGATTTAATAATTCGATATACATTTCACCTTTCAAATATAAATTTCATAACAAAAGAATTAGCTTTTCTTGGAAGCGAATTTAAAAAAAAAACATTTCAATTTTAAACGTAACTGCATTCAAACAAATACAAAATAAACAAAAGGCGCTTAAACAAACACATTATTAAGCCTTCAAAACAATTATCATTCTGTTATTGTTGAGTTCCAAGGAATTGTGAGTCATAGATTTTCTAAGCCAGTTTAAAATCATTAGCAAAGACGCGTTTTAGCTAAAAATGAGATCGGTAAGGTAAAAACATGACGTCTTGATTGTAAACGATGATTTCACCATTGCTAATGAATTTCCAATTAGCGGGTGTAGAAAGTTAAAATTCAAACATGAAAAACTATTGGTTTAATCGAAATATTTTAAAAGTTGCCGACGGCTAATTATTATTTAATAGCAACCGTAAATTCTGAGTAAATCTGTTTGGATATTTCCTGAAGCCTAAATCAATTTTGTTTGTATTAAAATCTAAAAATTTCAGAAAAACGGTTTTAAAATAAATTGTATATAGTTATACATTGTGAAATAAAAAAAATGCAAGAATAAAATACGTACACGGATTAAACTAAACTATATATATTAAGAAATATTAATTACGGCTTTTATAGCATCTCACAGGAAAAAGATTACAGTCAATCAAGATCACAACACATATCATTAACTAGATATCATAAATAAATATTATATATATTGAAGGTAAAGACATGAGTATATCCATCGTTTGACTAATGTCTATTTATTAAAACAAATAAGTTATGAAATGAAGCAGGGAGTCTATTCAATGAACATTGCCTAATACTTTTATGATCTTTCTAGCCTATAGATCAGCAGTTAGAAACACGGGCCTGCTAAATGCCTGCAATTCACCTACCCTATCAATATGTTGTACAATTTTAGATATGTAATGTATACGTTTTGTTTCTTACTTAAGTCTATTTTGTTTGTATGTTTGTAATATTTAGACATTTACGAAAATTAAATCAAGCTGAACAGCAGATTACTATTTTAAATTTAATAGATCATACGAATTATCTTAACCTATTCTGAATTACTGCTTTGTATAAATTGTACATTGTTTGTAAATGCTCTCTGAACTAAAATATTCATATATGAGAGAAATGTTATATAAGTCAATACAGCCCTATAACTATCATTTATTGAGCTATACAAAGAGATTTATATCTACGCTAAACTAAAGATTAATAGAAGTATTGCATTCCTGATATCATAAGATAACGATAAAACACATGATTATTCTTAGACTAAGGTCTAATTTAGGTAGTCAAAATGTAGGTAATCGAATTGTAGGTACATATCATGATGTGATATCATACAATTATATTCTAGTAAGAATTGTAATAAAGCCACTGCTATAAATAACATCATTCTTTATCACGATCATCTATCATTATCAAAATCATCTAATGTCATGCAGAGTCAGCAGCTAGCTCCTAAGTTCGTATATGCGAGAAACTCTCTACCCGCTCTGAACAATCAATTACAAAAACTGGATGAGTTTCGGACGTATAGGTAGATAATTCCAAATTTTAATCCGTTTTCATTAATGAGTAGACCTAACATAACATTAGTTTTACCGTAGGAAGAAGGACCGCTCAGAATTGCTCTACAGGAAACAGTCTGACACTAGGTTATTCAGATCAAATATTACTTACAAATCGGAAAGGATATCTATGAAACTCGTGCTGAATTAAATGTAGGAACCTGAATGCGTGGCAGCATCCGTCGCTATTGCATCAACCGTTTCTTCGCATAGCTTTTAGTTTATCTGTGAGAAATTCTATTTTATTTAGTACATAAGGCGTAGATTAGATTATTAATCTACCCAAAAGATTCACCAAACATGGACCTGCTAAATGCCTGCAATTCACCTACCCTATCAGTATGTCGTACAATGCAAACATTTAATATTATTATTAAAATTTTATAAATAAAAACGATAAAAGAAGTTTATAGTTTTCATTTATTTTTATGTTAAACATATACGGTAGCAGGATCTAGATCGATGTATACAAATTCATATATGACAGAAATGTTATGTATCTCAATACATACCTAAAACGTATTCTTCGTATATTCAGTAAGAGCTACCCATTTTTTCTAGACATTCGAATTTTGAACAGCTTAATAATATGTTTTCTCATTTAATCATAATTAGGTTGACTTTATATAGCATTTTTCAGGAAAACCTTCTTCAGAAAAACCCTAGTGATTATTTAATTTACATAAAAGAAAAAATTTAAAACATTTGATTACACAATAATCCCATTTTCGATACCTTCGAAATATAAGTCTATAACATATGTTTAGGTCTTTATAACTTTCAAACACAGGGTAGTTACCTCTTGCAAAATTTACAGTTATGAGAACCCTGAAAACTTAACCTGGAGAAATAAATCAGATAAATATTTTACTTTTATTGAAACGATAAATTTGCATACTAATATATGAAAATAATATAATGTATAATGCCTGATAAATAAAATTGAAATTATTCTTATTCTTTTACAATGAAATTATTCTTTTACAATGAAATTTGTTTTGAAAAAACACGATGAAACGTTATGTATATTAATGCAGGAGTTCTGTTAACGCATTCGTTATTTAGAGATTCACTTATAAGTACACTATCTATTTAGCTGATTCAATAAAAATTTCGTTATTTTAAAATTCCTAACAAGGGACCTACTGATAAGCGTTATATTATACCAGGTACGTATGATACTCTACTACTGATTGCATACCTGATGAACGCAGTTGTACAAAGTAATATAGGATATACGTTACAGAGAAGTTTAATTTTCCGTGCAACAAATGACCTATATATATATATATATATTTTATGTACTACAATGCTGACATTAACATATTTAGCGCATACCTGTTGAACATAGCTCTACAAAGTAATATTTAAAAGACTTAAAAGGCTTATATTTTAGAGATCGGATACAGTCGCATATATTCCTGTATATTACCTCTAAATTTTACTTTAACAATACATGTAGTCAGGTTTGGCGTAAATAACAATTAGGGATATCAAAGCCATACTAACTGAACGCTAACATAATATGCTCTACAGGTCAAACTCAATTAATTAACCCTGGGGCTATACATCCTTAGACTAGAAACAGTCTTGAAACAAAAATGGCTGAGTCCACCCTGTTAGACAAGAAATCAGAGTATGGGCGTGATAAATAAAACATATAAAGTTATTTTACAAACATTTATTTAGTATACATAACATAATACAAGAATATAGATCATAAGTTGTTTTCTATGACGACTGTTGTAGTTCTACGGGTCTCTGAGTCGTCGTATGCCCTCGCAGCAATACTAATACGTATAAAGTCCGACGACTGACTCATTGGAACTGTACCGGTAGCCCTTTCCTTGTTCAACTCTTCGTTACTATCATAGTTGGTAAACGAGGAACCACATTCATCAATACCCCAAATGCATGGCTGAAGTCATATCTTCTTCTTCTTCTTCGTCTGCCTCATCGATATCAATAGGTCCATTTGCTTCCTTTACCAGAGCCGTCTTTACAACATCTGCGTTATTATGTACGTTTTTAAATGCCTTTTATAACTGTCGATGCGTGAAAGATATTTGAAGCAATTAGAACACCGGACTTTGATTGATTCGTGAACGCTTTTCGTATGTCTTTTAAGCTGTCAGAGCTTGAAAAAGTTTTGACACAGCTAGAACAGCAGATTCTGTTTGAATCGTGTATGGTTTTAACGTGTCTCTTGCAGGTGAATGGCCTCGCGAAAGACTTGAAGCAAACCGGACACTGTATTTTGCAATCCTGTCGACCAGAGCCATTCTTCTTCTTACGCTGCTCCATCTCGACTAATGAAGGAACAGGAACACTATCCGTCTATTTATACTGATCGACCAGAGCAATCGGTTGTTCTATCCTACGTTGAGAAAATAATTATACTATGTAAGCTTAGATACGCTACATATGATTGCGAGCCTGAGTATAAGCATAAACCCTATACTACAGATTTTTATCCTTTTTTTCATTATATCTACTACAGCCGAGGTGAAGAATAGGTACATTTAACATGCGTATGCTACAATTATCTAATTTCTAGTTTTCTAGACGTAATGTAATTTTGAACAGATTTTAACCCTTTTCGTTATATCTACTACCCTTGTAAGCGATGTCTACATATACGTTCTTATTGTTTATACACCATATAGATATTCGTAGCATCTAAAGTAAACTCTTATTTAAACGTTATTTTGCAATATATCATACATTTCAGCAGCTCGTATGATTATCCGTCTCTATCGTAACCCAGTATGTAAGGACATTATGTTAAATACTATCTCATACATGTAAATAAACATTTCTTTAAAGAGTTTGTTAGGTCACCTAATCTGTTATAATATTACTATGATATTAGATCTCGTCGATTACAGTTTTACCATTAGGACATACTTAGTAGGTTATATGTGCTAAGTAAAATAATAAACAGATATTTCGAAAATTTTATGCATTCTTGAGAGAACGGGGTATAATATTTAAAAACACACTGTAGAAAACATATCAGCAGAGAAAGGGAATACATAAATACAGTATGTTTTGTATGATGAGTTGTCGTCAGTTTAAAAGAAATAAGTTCGTCGCCATATTTAAACGTTATTTTACAATACATCATACATTTTCAATAGCTTCGAAATACGCAGATATGTAATAATATACTATATACTCTTGTAGGTTATTCAACGTATCTATAGTAAACTCTTATGATTAATAATAATCTGTAACCTTATTGTTTTTTATTACATCACAGGTTAGAGCATACGAATATAATTTAGGTTAGATTAGGTTAGAGCCTACGAATACATTTTTAGGGCAGAACGTAGGGAGCAGAGTAAGTACAAAACAACATACTTTCATACAAGAACGTTTATTGATACGAGTAGTTTGACGCTACTTAAAACATAATACATAACTTATATATATAATATCTATTAAAATAGTACATTTCGTATACACTAATAATGGTACTACATACCCGACTATAAAGTAAACATGGTAAGTATAACAGCAGTTTAAAAGAATAGATAGTAAATATAACTATATCTAATTATTTTATAAAATACTATGTTAACTAAGAGGTTATATACAGAATATATACGCCTGTATTCGATCTCTAGAGGGTTCATAAGACTAGACTAGACCAGACCAGACCACACCAGACCAGACTAGAGCAGACCAGACCATACTAGACCAGACCAGACCAGACCAGACCAGACCAGACCAGACCAGACCAGACCATACCAGACCAGACCAGACCAGACCATACCAGACCAGACCAGACTATAGATGATAGATAGTAAAATCATGAACAATTATACCACCTGTAATATAATAGAGCTTACTTGATATTTTAAAATTAGTGGCTGAATCTAATTATTACAGAAATTCAATTGTAGAAACTGAAGATGTAATCTTTAAAACATCTAAAGTTAGAAGTTTTTAGTAGTCAGGTCAGATTAATAGAGGGTGTTATAATCAAATCGTTTTTTTTTAGAAACTATTTGTTTTGTAAGATTGGCGCCGTAAAGAAAAACAACATAGCTGTAAAGACTAGACCAGACCAGACCAGACCAGACCAGACCAGACCAGACGAGACCAGACCAGACCAGACCAGACCAGACCAGACCAGACCAGACCAGACCAGACCAGACCAGACCAGACCAAACCAGACCAGACCAGACCAGACCAGACCAGACCAGACCAGACCATACCAGACCAGACCAGACCAGACCAGACCAGACCAGACCATACCAGACCAGACTAGACTAGACTATAGATGATAGACAGTAAAATCATGAACAATTATACCACCTGTAATATAATAGAGCTTACTTGATATTTTAAAATTAGTGGCTGAATCTAATTATTACAGAAATTCAATTGTAGAAACTGAAGATGTAATCTTTAAAACATCTAAAGTTAGAAGTTTTTAGTAGTCAGGTCAGATTAATAGAGGGTGTTATAACCAAATCGTTTTTAGAAACTATTTGTTTTGTAAGATTGGCGCCGTAAAGAAAAACAACATAGCTGTAGTCTTGATTTTGAAATTGAGATAGCTCGGAACAAAACGATGAATACAAAGTTTAGAAGTTTATTTCAAAATTCTGTGATAAAAACATTAATTCTTCTTTACTTTACTTTAAAACCCAAGATTGCATGATAAATCAATATAATATTAATATAAATGATTAAATTAAATGAAGCAATCTAGGTTAGACTCCCAAAAATTATATTAAGGTTATAGATTTTAGACTCCGGTTGTTGCAAAGATTCAAGAATCTCTATTAAGATTAGTTCATAAAACATTTATTAGGCTAGAGCATGTAGCTACTTACAAAAAATCTCTATTAAGATTAGTTCATAAAATATTTATTAGGTTAGACCAATGTAGTTACTTACAAAATCGTCATTAACATTCGAAAAACTTACATATAATATTAGTTGGGTTACAGTCTACGAATATATTTTAGGTTAGATTTAGGTCGCGCGCGCGACCTAAATCTAACCTAAAATATATTCGTAGACTGTAACCCAACTAATATTATATGTAAGTTTTTCGAATGTTAATGACGATTTTGTAAGTAACTACATTGGTCTAACCTAATAAATATTTTATGAACTAATCTTAATAGAGATTTTTTGTAAGTAGCTACATGCTCTAGCCTAATAAATGTTTTATGAACTAATCTTAATAGAGATTCTTGAATCTTTGCAACAACCGGAGTCTAAAATCTATAACCTTAATATAATTTTTGGGAGTCTAACCTAGATTGCTTCATTTAATTTAATCATTTATATTAATATTATATTGATTTATCATGCAATCTTGGGTTTTAAAGTAAAGTAAAGAAGAATTAATGTTTTTATCACAGAATTTTGAAATAAACTTCTAAACTTTGTATTCATCGTTTTGTTCCGAGCTATCTCAATTTCAAAATCAAGACTACAGCTATGTTGTTTTTCTTTACGGCGCCAATCTTACAAAACAAATAGTTTCTAAAAACGATTTGGTTATAACACCCTCTATTAATCTGACCTGACTACTAAAAACTTCTAACTTTAGATGTTTTAAAGATTACATCTTCAGTTTCTACAATTGAATTTCTGTAATAATTAGATTCAGCCACTAATTTTAAAATATCAAGTAAGCTCTATTATATTACAGGTGGTATAATTGTTCATGATTTTACTGTCTATCATCTATAGTCTAGTCTAGTCTGGTCTGGTATGGTCTGGTCTGGTCTGGTCTGGTCTGGTCTGGTCTGGTATGGTCTGGTCTGGTCTGGTCTGGTCTGGTCTGGTCTGGTCTGGTCTGGTTTGGTCTGGTCTGGTCTGGTCTGGTCTGGTCTGGTCTGGTCTGGTCTGGTCTGGTCTGGTCTGGTCTGGTCTCGTCTGGTCTGGTCTGGTCTGGTCTGGTCTGGTCTGGTCTAGTCTTTACAGCTATGTTGTTTTTCTTTACGGCGCCAATCTTACAAAACAAATAGTTTCTAAAAAAAAAACGATTTGATTATAACACCCTCTATTAATCTGACCTGACTACTAAAAACTTCTAACTTTCGATGTTTTAAAGATTACATCTTCAGTTTCTACAATTGAATTTCTGTAATAATTAGATTCAGCCACTAATTTTAAAATATCAAGTAAGCTCTATTATATTACAGGTGGTATAATTGTTCATGATTTTACTATCTATCATCTATAGTCTGGTCTGGTCTGGTATGGTCTGGTCTGGTCTGGTCTGGTATGGTCTGGTCTGGTCTGGTCTGGTCTGGTCTGGTCTGGTCTGGTCTGGTCTGGTCTAGTATGGTCTGGTCTGCTCTAGTCTGGTCTGGTGTGGTCTGGTCTGGTCTAGTCTAGTCTTATGAACCCTCTAGAGATCGAATACAGGCGTATATATTCTGTATATAACCTCTTAGTTAACATAGTATTTTATAAAATAATTAGATATAGTTATATTTACTATCTATTCTTTTAAACTGCTGTTATACTTACCATGTTTACTTTATAGTCGGGTATGTAGTACCATTATTAGTGTATACGAAATGTACTATTTTAATAGATATTATATATATAAGTTATGTATTATGTTTTAAGTAGCGTCAAACTACTCGTATCAATAAACGTTCTTGTATGAAAGTATGTTGTTTTGTACTTACTCTGCTCCCTACGTTCTGCCCTAAAAATGTATTCGTAGGCTCTAACCTAATCTAACCTAAATTATATTCGTATGCTCTAACCTGTGATGTAATAAAAAACAATAAGGTTACAGATTATTATTAATCATAAGAGTTTACTATAGATACGTTGAATAACCTACAAGAGTATATAGTATATTATTACATATCTGCGTATTTCGAAGCTATTGAAAATGTATGATGTATTGTAAAATAACGTTTAAATATGGCGACGAACTTATTTCTTTTAAACTGACAACAACTCATCATACAAAACATACTGTATTTATGTATTCCCTTTCTCTGCTGATATGTTTTCTACAGTGTGTTTTTAAATATTATACCCCGTTCTCTCAAGAATGCATAAAATTTTCGAAATATCTGTTTATTATTTTACTTAGCACATATAACCTACTAAGTATGTCCTAATGGTAAAACTGTAATCGACGAGATCTAATATCATAGTAATATTATAACAGATTAGGTGACCTAACAAACTCTTTAAAGAAATGTTTATTTACATGTATGAGATAGTATTTAACATAATGTCCTTACATACTGGGTTACGATAGAGACGGATAATCATACGAGCTGCTGAAATGTATGATATATTGCAAAATAACGTTTAAATAAGAGTTTACTTTAGATGCTACGAATATCTATATGGTGTATAAACAATAAGAACGTATATGTAGACATCGCTTACAAGGGTAGTAGATATAACGAAAAGGGTTAAAATCTGTTCAAAATTACATTACGTCTAGAAAACTAGAAATTAGATAATTGTAGCATACGCATGTTAAATGTACCTATTCTTCACCTCGGCTGTAGTAGATATAATGAAAAAAAGGATAAAAATCTGTAGTATAGGGTTTATGCTTATACTCAGGCTCGCAATCATATGTAGCGTATCTAAGCTTACATAGTATAATTATTTTCTCAACGTAGGATAGAACAACCGATTGCTCTGGTCGATCAGTATAAATAGACGGATAGTGTTCCTGTTCCTTCATTAGTCGAGATGGAGCAGCGTAAGAAGAAGAATGGCTCTGGTCGACAGGATTGCAAAATACAGTGTCCGGTTTGCTTCAAGTCTTTCGCGAGGCCATTCACCTGCAAGAGACACGTTAAAACCATACACGATTCAAACAGAATCTGCTGTTCTAGCTGTGTCAAAACTTTTTCAAGCTCTGACAGCTTAAAAGACATACGAAAAGCGTTCACGAATCAATCAAAGTCCGGTGTTCTAATTGCTTCAAATATCTTTCACGCATCGACAGTTATAAAAGGCATTTAAAAACGTACATAATAACGCAGATGTTGTAAAGACGGCTCTGGTAAAGGAAGCAAATGGACCTATTGATATCGATGAGGCAGACGAAGAAGAAGAAGAAGATATGACTTCAGCCATGCATTTGGGGTATTGATGAATGTGGTTCCTCGTTTACCAACTATGATAGTAACGAAGAGTTGAACAAGGAAAGGGCTACCGGTACAGTTCCAATGAGTCAGTCGTCGGACTTTATACGTATTAGTATTGCTGCGAGGGCATACGACGACTCAGAGACCCGTAGAACTACAACAGTCGTCATAGAAAACAACTTATGATCTATATTCTTGTATTATGTTATGTATACTAAATAAATGTTTGTAAAATAACTTTATATGTTTTATTTATCACGCCCATACTCTGATTTCTTGTCTAACAGGGTGGACTCAGCCATTTTTGTTTCAAGACTGTTTCTAGTCTAAGGATGTATAGCCCCAGGGTTAATTAATTGAGTTTGACCTGTAGAGCATATTATGTTAGCGTTCAGTTAGTATGGCTTTGATATCCCTAATTGTTATTTACGCCAAACCTGACTACATGTATTGTTAAAGTAAAATTTAGAGGTAATATACAGGAATATATGCGACTGTATCCGATCTCTAAAATATAAGCCTTTTAAGTCTTTTAAATATTACTTTGTAGAGCTATGTTCAACAGGTATGCGCTAAATATGTTAATGTCAGCATTGTAGTACATAAAATATATATATATATATATAGGTCATTTGTTGCACGGAAAATTAAACTTCTCTGTAACGTATATCCTATATTACTTTGTACAACTGCGTTCATCAGGTATGCAATCAGTAGTAGAGTATCATACGTACCTGGTATAATATAACGCTTATCAGTAGGTCCCTTGTTAGGAATTTTAAAATAACGAAATTTTTATTGAATCAGCTAAATAGATAGTGTACTTATAAGTGAATCTCTAAATAACGAATGCGTTAACAGAACTCCTGCATTAATATACATAACGTTTCATCGTGTTTTTTCAAAACAAATTTCATTGTAAAAGAATAATTTCATTGTAAAAGAATAAGAATAATTTCAATTTTATTTATCAGGCATTATACATTATATTATTTTCATATATTAGTATGCAAATTTATCGTTTCAATAAAAGTAAAATATTTATCTGATTTATTTCTCCAGGTTAAGTTTTCAGGGTTCTCATAACTGTAAATTTTGCAAGAGGTAACTACCCTGTGTTTGAAAGTTATAAAGACCTAAACATATGTTATAGACTTATATTTCGAAGGTATCGAAAATGGGATTATTGTGTAATCAAATGTTTTAAATTTTTTCTTTTATGTAAATTAAATAATCACTAGGGTTTTTCTGAAGAAGGTTTTCCTGAAAAATGCTATATAAAGTCAACCTAATTATGATTAAATGAGAAAACATATTATTAAGCTGTTCAAAATTCGAATGTCTAGAAAAAATGGGTAGCTCTTACTGAATATACGAAGAATACGTTTTAGGTATGTATTGAGATACATAACATTTCTGTCATATATGAATTTGTATACATCGATCTAGATCCTGCTACCGTATATGTTTAACATAAAAATAAATGAAAACTATAAACTTCTTTTATCGTTTTTATTTATAAAATTTTAATAATAATATTAAATGTTTGCATTGTACGACATACTGATAGGGTAGGTGAATTGCAGGCATTTAGCAGGTCCATGTTTGGTGAATCTTTTGGGTAGATTAATAATCTAATCTACGCCTTATGTACTAAATAAAATAGAATTTCTCACAGATAAACTAAAAGCTATGCGAAGAAACGGTTGATGCAATAGCGACGGATGCTGCCACGCATTCAGGTTCCTACATTTAATTCAGCACGAGTTTCATAGATATCCTTTCCGATTTGTAAGTAATATTTGATCTGAATAACCTAGTGTCAGACTGTTTCCTGTAGAGCAATTCTGAGCGGTCCTTCTTCCTACGGTAAAACTAATGTTATGTTAGGTCTACTCATTAATGAAAACGGATTAAAATTTGGAATTATCTACCTATACGTCCGAAACTCATCCAGTTTTTGTAATTGATTGTTCAGAGCGGGTAGAGAGTTTCTCGCATATACGAACTTAGGAGCTAGCTGCTGACTCTGCATGACATTAGATGATTTTGATAATGATAGATGATCGTGATAAAGAATGATGTTATTTATAGCAGTGGCTTTATTACAATTCTTACTAGAATATAATTGTATGATATCACATCATGATATGTACCTACAATTCGATTACCTACATTTTGACTACCTAAATTAGACCTTAGTCTAAGAATAATCATGTGTTTTATCGTTATCTTATGATATCAGGAATGCAATACTTCTATTAATCTTTAGTTTAGCGTAGATATAAATCTCTTTGTATAGCTCAATAAATGATAGTTATAGGGCTGTATTGACTTATATAACATTTCTCTCATATATGAATATTTTAGTTCAGAGAGCATTTACAAACAATGTACAATTTATACAAAGCAGTAATTCAGAATAGGTTAAGATAATTCGTATGATCTATTAAATTTAAAATAGTAATCTGCTGTTCAGCTTGATTTAATTTTCGTAAATGTCTAAATATTACAAACATACAAACAAAATAGACTTAAGTAAGAAACAAAACGTATACATTACATATCTAAAATTGTACAACATATTGATAGGGTAGGTGAATTGCAGGCATTTAGCAGGCCCGTGTTTCTAACTGCTGATCTATAGGCTAGAAAAATCATAAAAGTATTAGGCAATGTTCATTGAATAGACTCCCTGCTTCATTTCATAACTTATTTGTTTTAATAAATAGACATTAGTCAAACGATGGATATACTCATGTCTTTACCTTCAATATATATAATATTTATTTATGATATCTAGTTAATGATATGTGTTGTGATCTTGATTGACTGTAATCTTTTTCCTGTGAGATGCTATAAAAGCCGTAATTAATATTTCTTAATATATATAGTTTAGTTTAATCCGTGTACGTATTTTATTCTTGCATTTTTTTTATTTCACAATGTATAACTATATACAATTTATTTTAAAACCGTTTTTCTGAAATTTTTAGATTTTAATACAAACAAAATTGATTTAGGCTTCAGGAAATATCCAAACAGATTTACTCAGAATTTACGGTTGCTATTAAATAATAATTAGCCGTCGGCAACTTTTAAAATATTTCGATTAAACCAATAGTTTTTCATGTTTGAATTTTAACTTTCTACACCCGCTAATTGGAAATTCATTAGCAATGGTGAAATCATCGTTTACAATCAAGACGTCATGTTTTTACCTTACCGATCTCATTTTTAGCTAAAACGCGTCTTTGCTAATGATTTTAAACTGGCTTAGAAAATCTATGACTCACAATTCCTTGGAACTCAACAATAACAGAATGATAATTGTTTTGAAGGCTTAATAATGTGTTTGTTTAAGCGCCTTTTGTTTATTTTGTATTTGTTTGAATGCAGTTACGTTTAAAATTGAAATGTTTTTTTTTTTAAATTCGCTTCCAAGAAAAGCTAATTCTTTTGTTATGAAATTTATATTTGAAAGGTGAAATGTATATCGAATTATTAAATCTAACCCTGATATATGTATTGACAATAAGAAATTCCAATCATTTTGTTATCGCTTAAACTTATAACTATCGCGCATGCATATGAGAATCACTTGTTTAGTATTTCTGCTTTCAAATGAATCATAGAGATTTGATTCACGCTTCATTAACTTTTTTAAAATTGCAACAGAGATAATCCGACAAGTGATTGACAGTAGCTTTGATCTCTTAACAAATTATTTATAATATCTAAATTCCTTTCAGTCATTCGTAAGAACGTTTGTTTATTTATGGTTGAAAGTAGTGTTAAAGAATGTTGAAAACAACACGACTAATTAGTTTGTATTGATATAAAAAGCCGCGGATCGACTGATGTTACGGGGCTCATGTAGTAATAATATCTGTATATAGTTTTCAAATTGTTATATTTAAGATGTATCAAGAAAAATTTCTTGAGTTTCTTCACGATTGGCTCATATAAGGTTAATAATTGTCTCATCTCAATGACTCATGATAATAATCATAATTGGCTTATAATTTTGGAATCCTAAAGATTTAATATTATTAATGTACAATATTTATAAATATTTTCCGGGAATTATTTTTAAATAAATTGGATTTAATCAAATATACGTGAAAGCATTTTTATAAATAACTCCTGTACACGTTTAGAATTGAAATGTTTTTTTTTAAATAAATTTCTTGATATTAATAATTTAGTTCTGAGTTATTTTTATTTTAATAAATTAATTTAGTAATAATAATGTATCACGTTTAGATTTATACCTAAAATTAATTGTATTATATTATGAGTACGTGGTCGCTAGTCAACAATTTTTTTTTATAACCAGTTTACAGTGCTTTAATAGATTACCTCGTTGGTGTAGTGGATGCATTGGCTGGCTACCATTCGAGCGGTCCCCGGTTCAAACCCTGTTGGCTCCATTGGTTTTGTAAAAAAAGTATAGCGGGTTGCCTATCTACAGGCGTATAGAAATCTACTATACCGATCATATGACGTCACCGATAGATGGCATTAGCAGCGCTAGGAATTCAAATCTTTCAGCGGGAAATGATGACAAGTTGGAAATGAGGAGAGAGAGATGAGATATGCAGATGACCCCGCGAGATATAAAAAATGATCCGCTAATGACCCCGCGAATTAAATTAATTAGATATGCAAATAATACCGTTAATGATACATACATAACACCGCGAATGATATGCAAATGATCCGCTAATGACCCCGCGAATGATAAGCAAATGAACCTAGAATTTCGCGGATGACCTTGAAATGTAAAATGAACCTTCATAAGAAAATACATGGGATTTTGCGCTAGAACGAACATAGCTATACTACTAACTTTTTACTTCCTAGATAAAATTTACTTTGAGAGTAAATTAATTTATTCTGTCAATTTGCATATGAAATTGGCAGAACAAATGAATTTACTGTCAAAGTAAATTTTATCTAGGAAGTAAAAAGTTTTATAATACCGGCCCTAACAATATTATTATCGATTAGGTATTAGTTAACTTGCGTTTGTTTCACTTGTCAAATAAAATAATTTAGAAACGTCAGATACATTTTTTAAGTGTGTTACGCGCAATGACTAATTTTGTGATGAGTTGCGTTGATTTAAAAGAGGAATATTATGTACTTAATTAAATAAAGCTTTTTCTCTTAAATGTGCATTTGTGGTCCTCATTTTAATTTATTATATTCTCTTTCTAAATATAATTCGTGGTACGCTTAAGAATCGATAATTTTTTTACAAATGTCAACTCATGCCAGCCCCATTCTTTGGAAAATACAACTCGTGCTTCGCACTCGTTGTATTTTCGTCGTTGGGATTGGCATTCGTAACATGAAAAAGAATTATCGATAATAAGCGTACCACTTATTATATTATCCCTGAAAATTCCGTTGATTTTTTAGTAGCAGACTAGGTAGCAGATGTACTTGCTATCGAAATCGATCCGACCTGAATCTTCTCTGCGATGGACACTTTCTTCGTTATGTTTTCTTCTAAGTACCCTCTAGCGACCTTGCTTGACTCCCATCCACCCAGCTCTTGCAGTTCTAAGACGTCTCCACCGGCGTTAACAAGAATAGTTGCTGCCGATCTCCTAATGCAGTGACCAGTGTACATAGATGGATTTTCAAGTTTGAGAAATGTAGCTATTTTTTCAGGTATTTTAGATAAAAAATGAATACCGCATGGCTGAATTGTACACTTGCCATTTCTGTACGATATGAACAATCTTTTATGCGTCACATGAGGCGGCCGTAATGATAGATATTTTCTAATTAAAGCCACAGGATCAACGTCACCTTCAGAAACAATGGCAAAAAATCTTTTCTTGTGAGTTTTTGAGTCCGGAACAGTCACCATTATTTTATTATCTAAGATCTCAACATCTTCAGTAGACATTTTCACTAATTCGTTGGTTCTACAAGCTCCACCCAGTCCAATCAACAGCGCTACCTTCATCATTAAAAATACCTCATCTGGAGCTGTACGCACAAATTCATCAACTTGTTCTTTCGTCAGTATTAACGATTTTTTATGCCGATATCCAACATTCTTCTTTTTGATAAATTTGATCAAACTACCATACTTGTCAATTTGTATTCTTTCCTTCAGTTCCAAGCAAGCTCTCAACATGGAATATTTCGGCCAAAGCGATGAAGGAGAATATTCAGTTGACAGTTTTCCTAAATAAGCCAACAAAACTATTTCCGCAGCACCTCGAACATTTTCTTTATTTCGGCATTCACAGAACAAACGATATTCTTTTTCATAAAATACCTTTGATCTATCTGGCAACAAATCTAATGTTACACTATTTGCTGCCTCTAAAATATTTGCGGGAACATCAAAATCTTCCATGATTTCCTTCAAAAACAAACTTTGACGTTTTTTTTTCAATTAATGTAAACAACACTTTTTTGTTTGCATTACTATCTTTGATGATACGATAAAGCTTTGAATATAACTCGAATATTAGCGAGGCGACTCGGCTACGCCTCGTCGCTTAGCAACGTCCTCGATATTTATAAATAGCTTAATATTCTCGTTATATTAATAGCTATAATACTCTAGCGCGATGACTGGATTTTAATAATATTATGCAATGTAAGCTGATGATTGGTTGCTACCTATAATAGCAGCCAATCACCATTCTAATGTAAGTACAACAATGTTTTTCTACCCACAAGTGAGTAAACATCAACTTTAATTGCTTGCAAACATCAAGTTTTAGCCCTCTTTATTTAGAGGTGGTGGATAGTTATTTATGGTACAAGTGAGTTAAGTAAGATATTATCCACAAACGAAAAATTTACTTTAATTAATTAAAGTAAAGGGTTAATTTTTCTGAGTGGATAATATCCTTAACTCACGCGTGTCATACAAAATTTTATCCAACACCGCTTTATTTAAGTTTCAACATCGAATTTGCAATGTATAGTTAGTCTGTAGTTTTGACGGTAATAAATTCAATACTCTAGCACGATGACTGGATTTTACTAATATTAAATAACGTAAGCTGGTGATTGGTTGTTATCTTTGAAGGAGTGAGTTTTTTAAAAATAATCCACGTTGCTAGGGGCAACGTGGGTTATAATGTAACATAAGAGTAAACAATCACTTTCCTTATTTAAAATGACCATAGTAAACATGGTATTTATATAGAGGTGTTGGATAAAAGTTATTATTAAAGCCAGTGGTAGTGTAGTTAGTCAACTATTACTCAAAACATTTACTTATTGTTAATTTCTAACAGATTGTAAATAAACGACGAAACTGTAAAAAAAATATTATTTTTGTAAGATGGATAATAACAATGGCAATAAGTTTTGCCGTAATAATAACGTGAAAATTGCAGCAAGTGCCTTTATTATCATGGATATTGCGTACATTTTATTATGCGTAATAAACGAAAGCCTAAACGAAGATGGAGAATAGTGACAATTCAAAAACAAATGTTATTAAATAATAGTTCCAAAATCAAAACAATAATTATTTTCTCATTATGTGGTAAACATGCTAATCACTACGAAGCTGGTACTTACAGCATTGACACAGATATTGGTTTGTTTGGTCATTTACAATTAGTGTTTTACAGTGGCGTGCGGTGAGAATTTAGGCTAGGGAAGCAACCACGATCTTAATTATAATACACCTAGGTACAGGCGCGGATTAACGGGGAGGGAATAATCACCCCCCCCCCACATTTAGAAATAAGTTTGCATAGAATAGAAACAAATAATGTTTTTTTTGTTTATTGTTTCCAGCCTTATTTTGTGGAACTCCATAATCATGAAATAAATAAAGATTATTAAAAGTTTCACAGTTTTATTAAAATATACCTGACAATATTGTTTCGACAGCTATGCTGTCATTATCAAAGGTAATATAATTATAAACAAACACGTCGCTAAGGTAGATACAAAATAGGTAACTAGATAAAATAATAATAATAATAAAAATTAATAATAAAAATCATAATTAAACATCTAATACTTCCAGTAACGGAGAATTACTGAGCTCAAGTTGTTCATTCATTAAAACAAACGCAAATTAGACATTTTAGAAGCCTTTGAGATATACAAACACAAACTCAGGGTACCTTTAATGAATGAACAACTTGAGCTCAGTAATTCTCCGTTACTGGAAGTATTAGATGTTTAATTATGATTTTTATTATTAATTTTTATTATTATTATTATTTTATCTAGTTACCTATTTTGTATCTACCTTAGCGACGTGTTTGTTTATAATTATATTACCTTTGATAATGACAGCATAGCTGTCGAAACAATATTGTCAGGTATATTTTAATAAAACTGTGAAACTTTTAATAATCTTTATTTATTTCATAAAAATAATGTTTGTTTAATTATTATTTATTAAAACAATTATTTTTCCAAAGATTTCCCCCTCAAAATACTTTTCTGGATCCGCCCCTGCTAGGTACAATAAAAAACAGTTATAATTATTAAGCTTAAAAGTTTTTCAAAGAAGAACTTTTACACTTTATATTTATGGAATTTGTTGACTATCATTCTTTATTTAAAAAAAACTACTACTACATATCAATTTTCCGGTCTTTCTTAGCAAAATACCGGTACAGGTTTTAATCTTTGTTGTTAAATTTGAAAGATCTGGTTTTGATCTGCCTTTCTTAATAATTTGTAATTTCTTTCCAAAATTGTATGCGAAAAATTCCTTATTAATAATTTACAAACTGAACAAAAAATCGTCCCGATTCGGCTATATCGAAGGTACTCGAACCTTTCACCGAAGCAGTTGAATTTGCAGTCGTGACGATAATGCAATTTTAAATTTGCATATAGGCAAACTAAATAGAACTATTTGTCTTTAAAAAAATCCAACTTACAAATTAAAATAATAAAATGCGACAAAATACAGTCTCATTCGCAGATTTACATTACTTAAGTAACACTAAATCGAACAAATAACCAAATTATAATAAATAAACATTTGGGAACGAAGCACAATAAAAATAACGACCAAACAATGTTAACAGCATCCGTCTACTATAACACCCCACGCTCGCTGATTCACGCCAAGGTTAAGAGAAGAGCATTTGTAAGCAGTGCTTATATCAAGTGTATGTATCACATTTGAATCGGTATTACCTTTCCGTGCAAGTTTAATGAGCCTAATTTAAAATAGCACTCTAAATAATTATACTTTTTGCTGTACAGAGTTGATATTGAGCTTTAATTTGATAAATATTTCAATTTAAATAAACGATAACCATAATTTTACAAAAGTATTTTTGTTAGCATTGTTTTTATTTTTAATAAATTCTCAAGGCAAGCATTGCTTCCATTGCTTCCATGGACCGCACGCCACTGGTGTTTTATCTTAAATACTAAGTTATATCTTTCCAAATATACCAAATATTATCCACTGTGACTCTTTCCTTATTAGTATTTTTTATAGATATTGTGTGGCTATAGCCATAGGCTAATAGGTCAGCATAATAGCAAACCTAAAGTAATTAATTACTTTTTTTATATACTTAATTATTTTATTAGTTTAAAAGCAACCAAAACACAAAAATTGGATTGTAGAAACGGAGTGTAAGAAATAGTAAATCTAGCCACCTTATTTGATGTATTTTTACGAGACCACTCTGTATACAATGCTCGACTTACAATTTATCAAAATTTTAGAATTTTATTATTTTATTATCATATTCATATCAACAAAAGTGAATAAAAGATGTTGTGAATGCAACCTCTGGTCGCTGTTTCATGATGCTTAACTGGATTTTAATTTACGCACCTTTTACTAAAATATACTCTTTCAAGATTCATATTTACCATAATTAACCATATTTCAGTACCAATAAATGGTTGTTACCACGAGCTGGATGGAATCAAGTGAGTGTGAATCGTATTTATCATTACTTTTAGTTTTAATATACGCAAAGAAATTCCTTTTTCAGCAACTGTCGTAGCAATCTCTTTATGCGCTTTATGTATAGCAGGAATAACATTAATTTTTTGTATTTGGTAAGTTTCAAATATCTAAAACTAACATCGCGGTATACAATAATGTAAATAATTTTAGTTGGGTATACAAAAACAAGCACCAAAAACACCATTTCTACATCATCGATCAGCATGGGTTAAGAAAAATACCATCTACCGAAGTAATGAACAATATTATATCAGAGACGCCAAGAAGTCAAATACCCATGACAGTTTTCAATTATTTGCCGTCAAGTAATAATATTAGAAGAGTTTTTTCTTCTGGTCCTAAGAAAAAATGTAATTCAGAATCAGACCTTATTAAGTCCATGGAATTAGGTAATACGTAAGTGTTCAATTTTTAATTTTTTGGTGGTTTAAATTAGCGTTCGAAAGACTATGTATTTACTTGCCTTACTTGTAGTGATATACCAGAGGAACTAGATAAGAAAGTATCAATTAATAAAATTTTAAGTCTCAGTTTTCTCCATCTATTGTTTCAAGTTCAAGTCTCTATACTTAAGTAATAGTATTATACAGCATAAGCACTAACAGTTATTAATGATATCACCATAAACGCGTTTATGATTTTATTTCATTTCGTATTTCAAACAATTCTTTATATACCACAATTAGTAATATAAAGTATATCTTGATCTCCGTTGTCAATGATACCGGAGTTCAAGACGTTCTTGATCTCCGTTGTTGTTGGCAACGTAAATAATTTGATGTTGCATTATAGCCACATGCATGCATGCATGCTGCTTTTTATCTCCTTAGTTACGCGTATGATGACACAGACAAGGCAACTTGCTTCTTTATACAATCAATTCGGATGGATTTTAAAAGGGAGAAATTAGGATTGAAATACGAAATAAAATAAAACAACTTATGCAATACGGAGATCAAGCTTCTTTAAATCCAAGAAGATGTTATAAAGCCTCGGCTGGCGCCTCGGCGTTATACATCTTCTTGGATTTAAAGTATAGCTTGATCTCCTAATTACATAATATATAGTATTTCATTTCGTATTTTAAACAATTGTTTATATACTACAATTAGTAAAATAAAGTATAACTTGATCTCCGTTGTCAATGACGCCGGAGTTCAAGACGTTCTTGATCTCCGTTGTTGTTGGCAACGTAAAAATCATTTGATGTTGCATAACAGCCACACGTGACATACAGCTTTTTATCTCCTTGGTTACGCATATGATACACAGACAAGGCAACTTGCTTCTTTATACAATAAATTCGGATGAATTTTAAAAGTGAGAAATTAGGATTGAAATACGAAATAAAATAAAACAACTTATGCAATACGGAGATCAAGCTTCTTTAAATCCTCGAAGATGTTATAACGCCTCGGCTGGCACCTCGGCGTTATAATACATCTTCTCGGATTTAAAGTATCACTTGATCTCCTAATTACATAATATATATTATACCTACTTTTCTAAATGTCGGTCAAAATTACTAAAAATTTTGACATTCAATAATCAAAAAATTTATTAAGATTTTTTGTTCCAAATCCACTAGAAATGCACTAGTCCAGTCTGGTGCGGGAGCTATAAGACACCCTATATATTAGGGTGTTCCTTATTTGTCCATGATATTTTTGTTTTTCGAATTTATTAGCTCTCACCCCTTAAAAAGTTTACATATTGTATAAGCACACTACATAAAAAATTTCACTTAACTTGACTTAACTTAATTCCTTCCCGTGCCGACAGGCGCTTAAATTATCAAAAACAGGGTTTTTTACAACTACTAGGAACTACTACAGTTCCTGAAAGAATATACGTTCTGTTTTCAATACCGTATGTCTCATTTGGAAAACGAATACATAATATAAGGATTGACCTGTACTTTTAAAAAATCTCTCCAAGTAAATAAAGCTATTATTACTGTCTGTTAGTAGTTCTGTTATCACTTATTACATTACATATTCTGAAAATGACGGGAAAAAATTACAGTTACAATCTTTTTTAAAAACAGATAAAAAAATGAATACACTACTTTAAAAATAAGTGTGGCATACTCGAGCACCGACACGATACCGTAGCTTACTTAGCCAGAGCGGTGAGATTCGATTCCAGTTGACAAATTTTTTAAAAGATTTTTACAATACCCAATTTAAAATGGAATTTTTCTCTTCGAACATGTATTTCTGTATAATTTCAATAAATTGCATAGTTTTGTTTCTTTTTTAATTTATTCCTCATGTGACTGGCAATAGCGTCGATTAGAATTAAAGTTATGGCAAAATGAATATTGTCAAAAAGATAAATTGTCATTTTTAATCTTGTTTTGTAAAAATATATAAAAAAGAAAAGTTATCTGCCATCGCAGGAATCAAACCTGAGGCGACAGAGACTTAGGTTTATTATCACCCCGTCAGTGGCATAACTACCGCCCTGCAGACCCTGCGACGCGGGCGGGCGCAACCCTCCGAAAGGCGCTGCTTTCGTGAAGTTTTATTTCGTTGGGAATAGACATTTTAAACAAACATAGGAGGTAATATATATTATGTAATTAGGAGATCAAGCGATACTTTAAATCCGAGAAGACGTATTATAACGCCGAGGCGCTAGCCGAGGCGTTATAACATCTTCGAGGATTTAAAGAAGCTTGATCTCCGTATTGCATAAGTTGTTTTATTTTATTTCGTATTTCAATTCTAATTTTTCACTTTTAAAATTCATCCGAATTTATTGTATAAAGAAGCAAGTTGCCTTGTCTGTGTCATCATACGCGTAACCAAGGAGATAAAAAGCAGCATGTCACGTGTGGCTGTTATGCAATATCAAATCATTTACGTTGCCAACAACAACGGAGATTAAGAACGTCTTGAGGTCCGGTGTCATTGACAACGGTGATAAAGATATAGTTTATTTTACTAATTATGGTATATAAACAGTTGTTTGAAATACGAAATGAAATAAAAGATACATATATGAAAACAATAAAAGGGAATATGCATATGCTACATTGCTCCAAACAAGTAGAGGATATTGTGTTACAATAATATTAAGTATTTAAATAAGGTAATTAAATTATAAAGTAGTGATTATATATCTGCTTTGACGACGGCGCTAACAATAACCGAAACACTTTCGTCGTACGTGCTTCGTGCTGTGCTTGTAAATTGTAATGAAATTTGAAAATTGTTTAAGAACTTCAAATGCTGACTTGTTGGGTCAACATCGATAATTTTTGGAGAAATGTATGGCTGCTTTCTAGTCTAGGTTCGCCACCCGCACTCGCACATGTTATATACCATTCGAAGCGTCTCATCGAGCTGAATAATAGTGAAGTTTGGGGGGTAGTTTTCGAGATAATCGTCAAAAATATTTTTGGAAGGGGAGCCATAGCCTTCCATCCTCACCTTACCTGAAAATGCATGTTTTAATGCGTATGCAACCCAACCTAACCTAAGATTGAATTAGAACACGTATTAATTGATGAAAAATGCAAACCTAAAATAAACCTAACTTAAACTAGGTGAGGTTGGGTTAGGCTGAGTTACATTCCGTTAGGTTAGGTTAGAACACTTTTGTTCAGCTCGATGAGACCCATCAAATGGTATATACCATGTGCGGGTGGAACCTAATCTAAAGTTTTATCAAATGTATTAAGAGGGTTTATATGGGAAATAGTAGCAGAAACAATGGACACTTTAATTGACCAGTTCACCTGCGCTAAAGCCCTGAAAAAACTATAATGAGTGTTAAATCTCATTAATCATATAAAAAAGTTCATTGCAAAGATACAAGCAAATGAAAAATTAATGAATTAATATTAGCTATTGCATATTTTACCGACTTAGCAAAAGTTACCTACGAACAATTGTATATATGAGGGGCGCAAACGTAAGTCTCGCAGGGGCGCGCAATCTTACATAGTTACGCCACTGCACCCCGTTCCGGCTAACCGAACTATGGAATTATGTCGGCTGTTGAGCATACCACACTCATTTTAAGTTGCACTAATTTAAATGATTTTCTAGGGCCGGTAGACGAGTGGTGTCAGTGCATCACTCGTGTTCCAAGGGTCGTAGGTTCGAATCCTACTTGGGGCGACGGGATTTTTCTAATTGGAAAATTCCGCCACCTCAACTATGGGTGTGTGTATTCGTGTTGCATGTTAGATGGGGGACAGATGACCTTAGCTGTTGGCTCCCCCGTAGTGTAGGCGTGAAATAAAAAAAAAAAAAGATTTTCTTTAAAAAAGGGTCTAATGTTTTTTATTCTCGGGATATGAGTACCGTTTAAACTAATAAACAAAATTATAAACTGAAATAATAATTTTATTTACTTGGAGAGATCTTATAAACAATTGTTTAAAAGCACAGGTTGATCTCTAAATTCGATTTGAATATTTTAATTTTTTACGTTGTATTGTTATTGCGTGTAGAAGTTTAATTATTCCTTTGGATTTCCAACGGAATAATGCATATATAGGTATTTAGCTATATATGCAGACGGTATTTGGTACGGTTAGTAAAACTCTAAACTGACCAGCCCTCATTAAAATTTGGAAAAGTCGGCGCTTGTGAATACGAGTGTAAAGCAACAGTAAAACGCTGCTAAGATTTTAATTTAAAATTATATAGGTACCATGATGATTTAGGAAAATTTTTAATGAGTCGTTTTTATTGTTAAATAAATTAAACGTTTCAATTAGTTTTTTAATATGAACATTTCGGATTTATTAAATCCTTCTTCAGTTGATAAATTACATAATTAAAACTGCAACAATAAATATTTTGTTAACATATTTTTTTTAAATTATATTTATTATATATATCTATATATATAGGTACCATATATTGTTCGTCTTGATGCTTAGATTCTAAAGGATCCCACAAACTGGTGCGAACTACGAAGTACTCGCTGCCGCTGCGAATATGTCGCAGCAGTTTTTGTGCATGTTCACACCTTCAAGGCAATCTAGCGACGGGGCTGCGATGGTGCAACGTTTTATTCGCCGTGGATTTAATTTTGCTGTTCAACGCATTTATACGCTGCCACATGTATTATGAGTTTAAAAACAATAACAAAAAAATAGAAAATTTAATAGGAATTTGTTAGAAATTTTTCTATTTTATATAATTTATCACCTGAAGATTATCCATAGAATAAACACGAAATATGGATTAAAATTTAATTAGGAGAATTAGATGAATATGCATAAACTCATCGAAAATTGTTCGGGGATTAGATAAAATTAATGTAAAACACTTTATATTTGCGTGTCCTAATGGCTTCATTAGGATTGTAATACGTTTATTAACGTCTATCAGTAGGAGTCGTTTATGGCTATCTATAAAAGTACACTGTACTTTAATGAATTATAGGGTTATTTAGTCTTTAAGGGTTGGATGGGTAATGCGTGGAATGTGACAACTTCAAACTGCAAGTATCTATCAAAATTGTCAACCTCCGATAAATTTTTAATTAATATCGTTGAATTGGTTCGCTGTTGATTGTTACTTACATGGAATTTCACTTGAAGTTATGGTCTATTTTTACTTAGAAAGAAGGTTAGGTTTTGGATATTCCTAATTAGTAACATAAACAAGTCTCGTACCTACATCAAATCTGCTTGGACAAATCAGTAAGTCCAATTCATGTTTGCAATTTTATGGTACTATAAACAAGACACGTATCATCGATTTAATCATCTTTGCTTTTTTTCGCGAATTTCGGGCGGAGTGCAAATTAAGTTGTCTTCGCTCATATTTTATTTATTTGTAACACTAATAAAGTAACAAAAGTAATAACTAATTTATTTGAAGTGACGGATAATGACAAATGATTCAAAAACTCAAGTGGGCGCCGAGTGTTACCAACTGTTACCAACTAACACAAAATTCTCTAGACGACCAAAATATTTTTGTTTGTATTAAAAATTAGAAAAAAATAGCATAAAATACTCGTTTTATAAGGGCATTGGCGCACTCATCCCATAGAAAAACTCGCCTGCGGCTCGTTTTCTAACTTGGGATTCGTGCGCCAAATCAACCGTTATAAAACTTGTTCTTTAATATGCTATTTTAGAATACTGTAAACAGTACATTTTATTTTTTAAAGTTGATATCACTGTTAGACAGCTGTTCTTAGAATGTCAAACTTATCGTATTTACGCAGTGAACTCTTAGGCCGCAGTCTCACTGCAGCCACTGCCACGTACCACCACCCACTACTATCGACCACCACCAATTAAACTAATCCCGTACGGTCCCACTGAAGCAAGTAGTGACCACCAATATCATGTAAAATTTTAAATTTCGCGCTTGTTTTATGTTTATCTCTGAAATAGACATAGTGCCAACTTAGCAACCACTGTTATTATTATTTTCTATTAAATGAGGTTATGTGCATTATTTGTTTACTATTATATTTAAAGAAATAATAAACCAAATTATTGCAAAAATACGATATTGTCAAATGAATCAGATAGCGAGAAAGTTATAACCATATGCTATGGTACATGTGGAATAAAATATAAAAAATCACGAAATCTGTGGGTCATAAGGAGCAGTTGGGAGAATTTTATCAATAAATAATAATTAGTGCGCCAGCTTATAAACAAATGAAGAGAAACTTTGTTTTGAAAAGTTTTCACTATCAATTACTAAAAACAAAAACCTAAATATAAACAGGAAATTCAAATTTTAGTGTCTATTTTTATCATGTCCATGTCCACTAGCGCGTGCGCATTGTAAACCACCGCTGACCACCAAGCACCAAAATTCGAACACGTCGGAAATTTCAAGCTGGTGGTCACCGTTTGATGGTAGTAGGTGTCTAACAGTGTCTTAGTGGGACCAGCGCCATTGATTAATGTATGTTTACATTTTAGTTGGTGGCGATGGGTGGTTGACGGTGGCTCAGTGAGACTGCAGCCTTATAACTGGGCTGCAACGCTTGCAAAACTAGTCTTGCAGGCCACATAAATGCGCCGAATAATAAAAAGCCCTGTTAAGGGCGTAACGGTTTTTACTTTATTATTAACGAAATTGTAGATTTTGATACTGTTATCATATGGGATGCATTGTGTTGTGTATGTGTAAAAGCTCACGATAAACTTACCCTAATAAAACTCAGTTTTATAAAATTATATATCTTTACCATATAAGTTATAATATCCAAAAGATCCAATGAATAATTATTTTTGTTAACAAAAATCATTCTTTGCTGAAAATACTATTGAGTTTGTACCTCATTCATTTCTTTAACAAATAAGGTATTTATTCTATGAAATGAAATATAATTATTCTTATTTCATCCAAGTTTTTAATTCATTAAATAAGTAGCAATTATTTATTTATTTATTTATTTAATATACCACATTCTACAGTACAGGACCAATTACAGAATGGGATTTATGCCACAAATATATTGGCATACATTCTACTATGAATTTATAATAATTTTCAACAGTACGTATAATACACCTGGCAAATTTGAAGGTCCTGCTGCTTACAAGCGGCCCGCTACTAGCAGGCTTTGTGTATATGAGATAAGAATGAGGATTTCTACGTCGCGCGGATTAAGCGAGGTTATGTAAAAAACAATTCAATAATTTCTAGTGTTGCCAACTGTTATGCTACTTACCAAAATATCCCTAACAAATTTTATTTAATTTTTTTAATTATTTAATAACAAACTAACGCAAATAGAAAAAATAGTATAAAGTATTCCTTTCATAAGATGTTTTAGCGCACTTGTTCTCTTTAGAAAACTCCCCGCTACGCTAAAACCGTGTCTTATGAAACTAATACTTTAATATACTATTTTATGTTTGCGTGTCCTAAACAGATTTATTTGAATACGGAAAACAGTAACATTTTATTTTTCAAAATTAATATCAGTATTGAACAGCTGTTCTTAAAATGTCAAACTTATTTATGCTGCAATGAAAAAAAGTGCGAAGTGTTGCCAACTGTTAAAAACTTAACAAAGCTCCCCTAACAAATCTTATTTAAAGTTAAATTATTTCTTTTTTAAAATGATTAAAAATAAAGCAAATAGAAAAAATATAATACTTTGTTATACTATTATGCTATGCTAGGAAAAAATACTAATTTGACATTTTCCGTTTCTGTGGTAAGAAACAAAAGCCCCTCTTGTTTATGGAATAGTGAAGTAATAAAATAAAGACTAATCAAAATAACAATATGCTGTTTAAATAATATAAACGTTTTGGCACATTTAGAAAGGTGTTTAATAAATTTAACTGGAATCTGATGCAAACCGATTTTTAGGATTTTGTACCTCAAACTTATTTATAATATAATCAAATATAATGACGCTTCAACGTGACAGGTTCAAGTCCATGCCTGCTATACACTAGTGTTTTCTGGCCTGTGAGTATGTCTGCCATTCTTATTCAGCTTAAAAACAGTGACATATGAAAGAAAATTGGCAACGGTAGTTTATGTAATCAACCCTGAAAAGTTCGAGATCGTTGTCAGCTTTAACCTTCCATGTGGTCTTTCACTTTGACCACTGCGGACAGGTTATTGGTCAAAATTAAGGTTATTTCAAGTATGACATAAGTATATAGGAGGTAACCAGAACAGCTACAGTGTCCTTTTGGACACCGTTTTTTTTGGTAAAAAGAGATAACAGTACTACTACTGCTGTTAAAATGCAGATGCGTTGTGCTGTGGTGTTTAGGTTGTCTCTTATTGTTGCTGATCCTGACATAAGTATCCAGATATTTTTTTTAAGTGTTGCGTTTTCCATGCCTTAAGGTAAGTACTCACTGCAGCGGATCCGCAGGCGGATGTCATACGATTGGTCGGTTTGAGTCGATTTGACTCAACCAACTCAAACCGACCAATCGTATGACATCCGCCTGCTGATCCGCTGGTGTGAGAACTTAGCTTTAGTGTTTGTGTATAATTTATATGTAGTAATATTGTAACTAAGTATGTCAAGGCAAGGCAGTGGCGCATCCAGAAAAATTTTTCGGGGTTGGGGAGGGTTTTATTTAAGTAAATTTGCTTAATATATACTAGGGTACCTAAATATGAACTGAGCTGTGTGTTATTTAGAGTTAAGTCACGCTTATCAAGTTTTCCTAGTGACATTTCATATTTTGAAGATATTATCAGAAGGTTGGCAATCATGAAAATTGGTTTAATAAATTAAACTGTCAGTATGACATTTATATAAATCTAAAATTTGGTACAATTAATACTTTATTAAAAACTGTTGTAAAATTGATGTATATACTATAGTAGTTTTAAAAATTCTCTACAAAAACAATAAATAAATGATAATGTGCACATTAAAAAATTTTACATGCATAAAAATAAACATGACAGCATAACCTAAAATTTATACCTGACAGCTGCTGAATGTTGTCACTAAAGTAGAAAGAGAGAAAAAAAGTATCTCTGTTTCAGACAGCTTAGTTTTGGCCTAGAAAGAGATAGATTTTGACATCCGTGTCCTAACTCTAAAATAACACAGTTGAAGTTTTTATTTAGGAACTCTAATATACAGTGTGTTTTTTGTAAACGATAATATAGGAAATCCAATGGAATTTTATCATTTTCCTCGTAAGTTTGTACCCTTGCAAATGTAAGTAGAAATTTTGGTATCAATCGAAAGAAGAATTCATTTTACGTCAAAAAAAATATTAAACTTTATGAAGAAAATCAAAATCGATTTAGAAAAAGACTTAAAAAGCTTATGGATTTATTGCTTTTTGTAATAAGCTATTAAAAAAAAGCTGGAAGCTGAACGCCGATTGGTGTAGCGGTTAACGCTTCAGATTTCTAATCAAAAATCGCGAGTTCAAACCCCATCATCGTATACTTTTTTTTTTAATTGTATTGCTTATTAATTATTATTTTTAGAACTTTATTACAACGATTATTAATTTTTTTTATTGTTAGATATTTTTGCTACGGGGTTTACCGTTATTTTTTGTACAATTTTAACTACCCATCAAAAAGGCAAATGAAAAAGGGCATAAAACTAATAATCGTTGTAATAAAGTACTAAAAATAATAATTAGTAAGCAATACAATTTAAAAAAAGTATACGTGATGGGGTTTGAACTCGCGATTTTTGATTAGAAATCTGAAGCGTTAACCGCTACAGCAATCGGCGTTCAGCTTCCAGCTTTTTTTTAATAGCTTATTACAAAAAGCAATAAATCCATAAGCTTTTTAAGTCTTTTTCTAAATCGATTTTGATTTTCTTCATAAAGTTTAATATTTTTTTGACGTAAAATGAATTCGTCTTTCGATTGATACCAAAATTTCTACTTACATTTGCAAGGGTACAAACTTACCAGGAAAATGATAAAATTCCATTGGATTTCCTATATTATCGTTTACAAAAAACACACTGTATACTATCTTATTTATTTATGTATATTACACAGGTCTACAAAAAAAGTTTTTTGAAAGATGTTTTAATTTCAACAACTAATTTTATACAATTTCGGGACCCTGATTATGAATTTCCTTTTCATTTTTATGTATCACGTAAGGTTTTTTTACAAACTACAAAAAAAAGAAAACAACTTATACACATAATGTACATTTATTGCATAAAATAAAAATGAATGAATATTTCCAAAACAATTACAAAAAAGAAAATAACTTATACACAATAATGTATATTTAGTGCATAAAATAAAAATGAAGGTATATTTCCAAAAATATAACATAAGGTGAAATGGGGTAAAAGTAATATAGTTTTTCATTAGTTCAAATTTATAAGGGTCTGTACTTCAGGTTTTTGCTCAAAAAAAAGGATTAAAAATCGGATGTCTTCTTTGGAGACTTATCTAATGATTGCATCAATTTAAATAAATTATTTTAATTTAGAAAAAAGTTATGATTTTTTTTAAAAACATGTTACTATATTACAATAGCCCCGATATTTGGGGCTAATGTAATAATCGCTGATATATTCGTATGTGTAAACACAAGTATATGTTGGTGGGGTTATTGTAAAAATACACAAAAAAATACACATTTTGGCTTTTTTTTATCCAAAAATTTTAATTCGTAACAAAGTTATAAACTTTTATAAAAGAACATGTCTTGAAATTTAGGCATATTTAACATTTTAAATTGTATCCATCAAACGAAACCTTAAAACTAAAACAACCCCTTCTTGTAACTTCAGGTTCTGGTAGAACCCTCAAAATATCAGATTCTTCTATAATGTCAGAATCTTCTATAGCTGGCCATACAAAATGTTCTTTTGAATATTTTGTAAATTTGATTACCTAGCCCTCTACGTGTTTGTTAACAACTTGCCCGACAAAATGTTTTACACGTTTTTTCGTAGTGTATTGCACTAATACCCAGGAGTTTACCTGAATTACGAAGGAAACATCTTGTTCATTATCTTCATACTCTGTTAGGTCCTCTGGATCAACGTCATCATCTGTATCGATACAGGTTGGGGTAACTTCACGTTCCAAATCACCCTCACTCTCTGATAAAGACAATTCTCGTTGTCGCCTTATCACATTATTACCTTTTTTGTCCTTTGGTTTCGGTTTTTTGCTGTTTTCATTTTGTTTCAAACGTTCAACAGCTTGTTCGGATGTTAGTAATTCTGACCCTATGCATAGTCTCTTTCGATTTTGTTTTTCAGGCATCGGTTTTTGTTTAATTTTAGATAATAACAAGTCCTCGAATGTAGTTAATGAGTCAGATGATAGCGGAGTTTCTTTTGATGTGCCAGGTATGGCATCATCACTAAGTAGAACAGTTTCTGTTGCCAAAGGAAGAGCAATGGACATATTTTCAGAAGACAGAACTTCTTTGGTTAATGACGACTGTGGCAGTTGTTCTGTATTTACACTTCTGTTTTTCCATTTTTGCAAGGTTTCCGGTGGAAACTGATCCTCGGAAATTACATTCTTGTTTAGGGGAACTATGCCTGCTTTTCTAAACCCATTCTGTATAACTTGAGAAGGAACTTCTAGCCATGTTTCACCCAAGAATTGTGAAAAAACTTTTTTTGGTAGCTTAAGTCCTATATGTTGGCGTTGCCATTTCACAAGTTTTTCGTCCCATCTGGTCTTAAAGGACTTGAACACTGCAAGATCGAGCGGCTGAAGTAAATGGCTGGTGTGTGGAGGTAACTTGATGATCGTAATATTCTCCTGTAAGGCTTTTTCAATAACGGATAAAGTAACGTGCATTGAGTGTCCGTCATAAATTATTACCACATGACGTTCTTCTCCAACAGTGGTTAAAATAGTCTTTATAAAATAATTGGCAAAAATTTCGGATTCCATCCATCCATATTCTCATAGGTCTCTTTAAGGTGTACCGAATGTGCGACAGGAATGGAGCTCAACACATTATCTTTATGTAGTAACACACCTTTTAGGTTTCTTTTGCTTGAATCAATCAAAAAACGCCATTCTTCTTTGTCATACGCAGCAGCAGTGGCGGCTCGTGAATTTTTCAAAGGGTGGGCACAAAAACATAAATTAAAGACCGTAAAAAACTTACTTTTTATTTAAAGGTAAAGTCTCTTTGATGATCTCCTGAACACCTTTATCTTTACCACTCGTCACTGACGCACCATCATAATTTTGGGCAATTAATTTCGATTTGTCCGAAAGGGATTTTAATATGATTTGCAATTCATCCAACAATGTCTTTGATAATATTTCAGCTGTGTAGCCACCCGGTTTAATAAAGGTCCAAAAACGTCCACAAATTGTTCCACTAACAACATAGCGAATTATAATAACCATTTGCTGCTGAATAGAAGCGTCTGTTGTTTCATCGGCTTCTAAAGCCACAAAACTTGCAAATTTAACTTCTTTTATTATTTCGTCTCTATAAACTTCTAGCATAACATCCAATAATTCGTTTTGAATGGTTTTGAAACTGCCTTTAAATACTTTAGGTTCTTTGATATGTATCGCAAGAACAGAATCTAATTCAGCAGCAAAATAAATTAAACCAATATAAATACCTGGATTTTTGGACGAAGTCCTTTCGTCATGACCTTGCTAGGCTAATTCGGAAGCTCCACAAAACTTTATACACATGATTACACGACGCAAAATGTGACGATTTTTTTCCACCTGTTTATTATGTTCTAATTTATGGCGCAAATATGCACTAGTTGTTCACATCCATTCATATTTCTCGTATATGTTTTTATTAAAAACTCTCTTATTATACGTTCTAGTTTTGCTTGTACATTCGTAATTAATTTGTAAATCAGGAATAGGTCTACTTTTTTGTTTAATTAAACGTATTTGCACAAATGGTACTGGATTGCTTTTTAACAGATACTGAACAGAATTTATTTCTGGATTCGAATCAATTTCTATTAATAAACAAATAACAAATAAACACACCACAATCACATTAAATTAAAACCTCGATTAAAATTAAAAACTAAAAAAACGACCAAACTATTACAACTTATATAGTATCATAGATCGCAACGGGAATTCCAGCATGTAGACACCGGCGCTTAAACATATCTGCAGCCTGCGTTGGAGACACGGAGAATTGTGCCCCTGGCGGCTTAAATCGGGGAATTTTACTTCGGGGGGGACACGTTTGGGGACACATTCTTTCGTGCCCCGGAAATAAACTTTGATATAGTTTGGCGCGTGGATGATGGACGGAAAATTAGTTTTCAGTTTAGTTTTTCCCAACCAATAATAAAATTACAAAAAAAATGTAAAATTATAATAGCGTCATACATTTCTTCGTGACATGCACAGTGAAGGATGGGCACGTGCCCTTGTGCCCCTTAGGACTAACCGCCACTGCGCAGCAGCTCCCAACTTTGTAACTAAGGCAGGAATGTTGTTACAATATACTAAAGATCCATCTGAACAGAAATAAGAGCTTAATTCTTTTTCTCGATTTCTATAGAAGCTGGTTGATGTTCCAGGAACCAACAAATTTTTCTCACGAAGTCTGGATACCAACAATTCTGACGCGTCTTTCGGAAGTTGTAAATCCCTTATTAAATCACTCAGTTCATTTTGAGTAAACAGTTCTGGTTTATCACATTCTTCTGGATTAAAGTCTACGTCGTTTAGACAGAGAATTAGACAGTTATTAGAACAGAGAAGAATCATATGGGTCCTCATCGGAGTCAGATGAAACTATAGCTTCAATTTCTTTTGGTTGAACAGGTACTGGTACGTCAGGTCCGTGCGGCACAGGTCTGATAGCAGAACTGACGTTGGGATATGTTATATTTCTCTTATTCTTAGCATTAAAACCTTTTATATTGCAAGAACAAAAATAACAATCATCACTATGGTCGTTTGATTCACGCCATACCATAGGTATTCCGAAACTTAATAATTTTTTTTTACCTTTTGTCCAGTTTCGCAATGCTTAGTTATCACAAAACTTCCACAAATGTAACAAGAACAGTTCGGATCATTTATACAAAGCCGTCTTTCCATTATTTAAATTAACAAAACACGAACAAACATTTACGAAAATACAAAAATCGAAAATCGATACCCAACAACAACAAGTATGTATCGACGTGTTGTAAGATCAGTGGGAATATAATACAATGTTACCAGTTTAATTTTTTATAATAATATTTTGCTACAAACATCATTGTCAAATTTGGGCATGAATATTTTCCACATTGATTTTAATTTCTTGAATTCGCTAAATTTTAACAAGCACACGTTTTGTAAAAAATCTGTACGTGATGGAAAAGAAAGGATGTGATTATCGGGATCAGGAGGTCTAAATCAGTCAAGAAAAGGTATTAATTTCTAAACATCAAATTTGTTGTAGACCTGTGTTATTAAGAGAATAATGAAAATCTATGATAAATACAAAAGTTTCTGGGAGGTTTCAACCCCCAAATCCCCCCATGGCTGCGCCACTGAGGCAAGGACAAAAAACGACTTTCGGTATGGACCATATCGTATGAATTGCATATAAATATCTCGTTTCTCAGTATGACACCGTCCGATCCCGAAAGTTGTTCCTTGTCATTGAATAAGGTTGGGAAAATCTTTATGTTTGTTTATGTTAAGGCATAGCATTTTTTAGATTTGAGAGAACCATTCTCTGTTTGGACGACAATAATAAAAATAGTAATTTATTCAAATCAACTACCAGTCAAGAGAGAGAAGATGATTTAAGATCTTGTATCAGTGATGAATCAAAATATACTTTTTATTCGGTAATTATATTCATTTAGAAGTTATTTTTGTATCTAATAAAGAAAATTCTTATTTCAGACGTACCGCAGAATATCTTCAAGTACTGTACATAGTGTCATATCACATACAGATTTAGATGATATAAATTAAATTAAATTTGTAACTATAAACGTAGTATACTTATTTTTTATATATTCTTGGTATAATGTTATCTCATATAATTTTTTAAATCTATTATTTAAAAATATTATTTTCTTATATTTATTGTTAAATAATAAAAATAAATAATTGTGTTAAATTACGTTTTAAAAGTTTTAATAAAATTAGCTGATTTCAGGGCCTAACCTGGACAAAATCCCCAAAAGATCTGGATTTCTTAAATCGAAAGAATTTGCAAAAATAAGAAATAATAAGTGATGAAATTAAAATAGGGTACCTATTTAAGTAATAAGACTCCATGTTAACAGAATAATAAAAATTAGTAATTCTTATTTTACGTGATATGAGTAATTCTTATTTTACGTGATATGACAGTCATCATGTTCAAACGTTTCCATTTGTTTCTTTTCTGGATCATTTTTAATTTTTTTTTTCACATTTTCTTTGCACCTCATAATGTAAGAACATGAATGTATGTAGGAGTTGTCATTTACGTGGACAAGTTGTATTACATGGAATTATAAATCCACGCAAATGACACAATGAAAATGCCACGCGAATGACTATTAGAGCATTAATATAGCATAGCGCCAAGACTATTTTCTTTGGAGGCTTCATACTAGCTATAATGAAACAACAAGTGTATCAACTTACGAAAAATATTTTTCTAAATTCAACACCAGTAAGAAATTATGATAACCACGTGAATGACGCGAAATAAATGTACTCTTACATCAAACCATATAAACTACCTCTATAAAGTTTATAGATCAACTGAACAAGACACTACATGTTGATTTCATTAAAATTACATAAGCAAGCAATACATGTGTAATGCTGATATTGTAGAAATACTGATACTATACGTGAAACTTAATAATGTTCTTCTCTCTTAGTTAGATCCACGCAAATGACAAAACTATCAGGGAGAACATTTTATTGATGTAGTGTAGTAGTCGATGCTTAATATTTTATATATTAATTGACTCTGGATGAGAGCCCTATACTTGTTTTACAATTCTCCTTAATTAGAACAATAACGATCAACTGATGCCTTAGAAAAACTGCTTTTTACTTTGAGAATACATACTAGGAACATGCCACATATGACGTAATAAAGTTTACTTTTTATTGTTAAAAAAATAGGTCAGTTTTTAATATATACCTGGCTAGATAGACTGCTATTACATTTTCACTGTACTGAACTAACAGGTAAAAAGGTATTCGTAATATAATATTAATTAAGCAGGGACAGTAAATTTAATATTTCTGAAGAATTGCCCACAAGCGAAGATTCTCCATAATGCAACAGGTAGTTACATACATGGATATACGAGCCCAATCACACATGAATTGGATCACTACATATTCCTGTAATTAATGTATATCATTCAACAAATAATTATCAGTGATGAAACGATTATGTTTTTGATTGTGCATGATATTAGCTCGAGACAAACAAGTAAATAAATGAAGAATCTGATCACGAGGGTGAGAATGTAAAATGCATTCCGAAATAAGCGGCGATCATGTGAACACCACGTTGTGCTCTAAATGATAAAGTAAACAGATACACTTGCAGGATTCACTAGCGGCACAAACTGATTTGGATAAATTGATTGGAAATATCAGTAAAATCAGTACTAAAAATCTGTTGATTCTAGCGAACGCCGCTGACATTTTTAACACGAAAAACTTGATTTAGATTCTTGAGTTTCTTGTTAAGATATACAAATAAATCACTTTAAGTCGAGATGAAATATACAATGTCAAACAAAGTTTGTTGCGTGGTCCAATTCATGTGCGAATGGGCTCGTAGGTCATACAGAGAAGATTCATATTCTAGATTAAAACCAGTCGTTTGTCCTATATACAGGAATAGAACAAAAAGCTAATCTGAAAATTGTAGAGGCATGGTTTTCTTCTACATTTCATTTGCAAAATAAAAACTATTTTCATAAAGGACAGGCTAGTGAATGCAATGGCAAACCTGGGAAAAGCAGACAAAACTACGCTAAGACATGGTGGTTTCAGTCGTTATTTACTTAATACTCAGACAATACATTGTTAACTTTGAACAATCTTCGTGCAGATATAAAATGACTGTTGGCACCTGCACAATACACATGTATAAAATATAAACCAGGTCTATATAAGAACTGATGTATAAAAGTAGGTTGTTTGGTGTGCAAGTGGTTTAATTTGGTATTACCAGGGAGGGTTTCCTCACTCTAAAGATATGTAACATTTCAATACTTCGTACAACCAACGTTTAAAATAGTACGTACCCGTTTAATCTTCTTATGAAAGCTCTTCAACAAGTGCAACTGCCTATGAGCTGTTGTAAAGATAAATATTACGTGAGTTTATTTTTATTATCTATAATCTATTTGTGTATGGGAAGAGTAATCAAAACAATCAGTTTTAGTGGATTTTCTAGTTGAATATTTAGTACTTCGAAACTAGCAAAATTATTATAGTGTGAATCGCACTAGCACCTTTGCACCTTAGCTACTTTGCAATTAGGTTATGATATATAATATCTAAGTTATGTTGGTTTATGTCAAACCTTTGCGTGATATTCAAAATTAGAAAGTTATTAAAATGTATTCACATTATTCACATTCTGTATATAGTCCAGGCTGAAGATAGATAATCTGCACAAATATCACGTTTAAGATGCTTTGATGATTTATTTTATTAAAATATTGCGTATGTAACTGTGAATTGTAAAAAGATAATAACTTGTAATAAAAAATTTGTGGAGAGTAATACGTTGTTTCTACCACCGGTGTGAAGTTAGCAGCCAAAATTCAGCAGCTAATTTGACGGAAACGACCGAATGGTCAGTGGCGTTGCATAATAAAATCTTGGCTGCTGGCCTTCTTAATACGACTTAAGACCACCTAAAGAAAATATTGGAAAGGAAATCATATCCATACGAACTAATATTACCCTTAAAGAAATGTAAATGGCAAGTTTTAATATACATAGATTTCTAAAGGGGTTAAAAAAATTAAAAACCACCCCTAACTAGAATAATTAATATTACCATTAGAGAAATGTTTAGCCAAGATCTAATTTGCATATAACTGAAGTATCTACCCTACACTACCACCCTATAAAGGCAATATGCGTTCCGCCGTTTCTAAAGGGTTTAAAAAAATTAAAAACCACCCCTAACTAGAATAATTAATATTACCATTAGAGAAATGTTTAGCGAAGATCTAATTTGCATAGAACTGAAGTATCTACCCTACACTACCACCATATAAAGGCAATATGCGTTCCGCCGTTTCTAAAGGGGTTAAAAAAATTAAAAACCACCCCTAACTAGAATAATTAATATTACCATTAGAGAAATGTTTAGCCAAGATGTAATTTGCATAGAACTGAAGTATCTACCCTACACTAGCACCCTATAAAAGCAATATGCGTTCCACCGTTTCTAAAGGGGTTAAAAAATTAAAAATCACCCCTAACTAGAATAATTAATATTACCATTAGAGAAATGTTTAGCCAAGATCTAATTTGCATAGAACTGAAGTATCTACCCTACACTACCACCATATAAAGGCAATATGCGTTCCGCCGTTTCTAAAGGGGTTAAAAAAATTAAAAACCACCCCTAACTAGAATAATTAATATTACCATTAGAGAAAAGTTTAGCCAAGATGTAATTTGCATAGAACTGAAGTATCTACCCTACACTACCACCCTATAAAGGCAATATGCGTTCCGCCGTTTCTAAAGGGGTTAAAAAAATTAAAAACCACCTAGAATAATTAATATTACCATTAGAGAAATGTTTAGCCAAGATGTAATTTGCATAGAACTGAAGTATCTACCCTACACTAGCACCCTATAAAAGCAATATGCGTTCCACCGTTTCTAAAGGGGTTAAAAAATTAAAAATCACCCCTAACTAGAATAATTAATATTACCATTAGAGAAATGTTTAGCCAAGATCTAATTTGCATAGAACTGAAGTATCTACCCTACACTACCACCATATAAAGGCAATATGCGTTCCGCCGTTTCTAAAGGGGTTAAAAAAATTAAAAACCACCCCTAACTAGAATAATTAATATTACCATTAGAGAAAAGTTTAGCCAAGATGTAATTTGCATAGAACTGAAGTATCTACCCTACACTACCACCCTATAAAAGCAATATGCGTTCCGCCGTTTCTAAAGGGGTTAAAAAATTAAAAACCACCCCTAACTAGAATAATTAATATTACCATTAGAGAAATGTTTAGCCAAGATCTAATTAGCATAGAACTGAAGTATCTACCCTACACTACCACTCTATAAAAGCAATATGCGTTCCGCCGTTTCTAAAGGGGTTAAAAAATTAAAAACCACCCCTAACTAGAATAATTAATATTACCATTAGAGAAATGTTTAGCCAAGATGTAATTTGCATAGAACTGAAGTATCTACCCTACACTACCACCCTATAAAAGCAATATGCGTTCCGCCGTTTCTAAAGGGGTTAACAAAATTAAAAATCACCCCTAACTAGAATAATTAATATTACCATTAGAGAAATGTTTAGCCAAGATCTAATTTGCATAGAACTGAAGTATCTACCCTACACTACCACCCTATAAAAGCAATATGCGTTCCGCCGTTTCTAAAGGGTTTAAAAAAATTAAAAACCACCCCTAACTAGAATAATTAATATTACCATTAGAGAAATGTTTAGCCAAGATCTAATTTGCATAGAACTGAAGTATCTACCCTACACTACCACCCTATAAAAGCAATATGCGTTCCGCCGTTTCTAAAGGGTTTAAAAAAATTAAAAACCACCCCTAACTAGAATAATTAATATTACCATTAGAGAAATGTTTAGCCAAGATCTAATTTGCATAGAACTGAAGTATCTACCCTACACTACCACCCTATAAAGGCAATATGCGTTCCGCCGTTTCTAAAGGGTTTAAAAAAATTAAAAACCACCCCTAACTAGAATAATTAATATTACCATTAGAGAAATGTTTAGCCAAGATGGAATTTGCATAGAACTGAAGTATCTGCCCTACACTACCACTCTATAAAAGCAATATGCGTTCCGCCGTTTCTAAAGGGGTTAAAAAATTAAAAACCACCCCTAACTAGAATAATTAATATTACCATTAGAGAAAAGTTTAGCCAAGATGTAATTTGCATAGAACTGAAGTATCTACCCTACACTACCACCCTATAAAGGCAATATGCGTTCCGCCGTTTCTAAAGGGGTTAAAAAAATTAAAAACCACCCCTAACTAGAATAATTAATATTACCATTAGAGAAATGTTTAGCCAAGATGTAATTTGCATAGAACTGAAGTATCTACCCTACACTACCACTCTATAAAAGCAATATGCGTTCCGCCGTTTCTAAAGGGGTTAAAAAATTAAAAACCACCCCTAACTAGAATAATTAATATTACCATTAGAGAAATGTTTAGCCAAGATCTAATTTGCATAGAACTGAAGTATCTACCCTACACTACCACCATATAAAGGCAATATGCGTTCCGCCGTTTCTAAAGGGTTTAAAAAAATTAAAAACCACCCCTAACTAGAATAATTAATATTACCATTAGAGAAATGTTTAGCCAAGATCTAATTTGCATAGAACTGAAGTATCTACCCTACACTACCACCCTATAAAAGCAATATGCGTTCCGCCGTTTCTAAAGGGTTTAAAAAAATTAAAAACCACCCCTAACTAGAATAATTAATATTACCATTAGAGAAATGTTTAGCCAAGATCTAATTTGCATAGAACTGAAGTATCTACCCTACACTACCACCCTATAAAGGCAATATGCGTTCCGCCGTTTCTAAAGGGGTTAAAAAAATTAAAAACCACCCCTAACTAGAATAATTAATATTACCATTAGAGAAATGTTTAGCCAAGATGGAATTTGCATAGAACTGAAGTATCTGCCCTACACTACCACTCTATAAAAGCAATATGCGTTCCGCCGTTTCTAAAGGGGTTAAAAAATTAAAAACCACCCCTAACTAGAATAATTAATATTACCATTAGAGAAATGTTTAGCCAAGATCTAATTTGCATAGAACTGAAGTATCTACCCTACACTACCACCATATAAAGGCAATATGCGTTCCGCCGTTTCTAAAGGGTTTAAAAAAATTAAAAACCACCCCTAACTAGAATAATTAATATTACCATTAGAGAAATGTTTAGCCAAGATCTAATTTGCATAGAACTGAAGTATCTACCCTACACTACCACCCTATAAAAGCAATATGCGTTCCGCCGTTTCTAAAGGGTTTAAAAAAATTAAAAACCACCCCTAACTAGAATAATTAATATTACCATTAGAGAAATGTTTAGCCAAGATCTAATTTGCATAGAACTGAAGTATCTACCCTACACTACCACCCTATAAAGGCAATATGCGTTCCGCCGTTTCTAAAGGGTTTAAAAAAATTAAAAACCACCCCTAACTAGAATAATTAATATTACCATTAGAGAAATGTTTTGCCAAGATCTAATTTGCATAGAACTGAAGTATCTACCCTACACTACCACTCTATAAAAGCAATATGCGTTCCGCCGTTTCTAAAGGGGTAAAAAAAATTAAAAATCACCCCTAACTAGAATAATTAATATTACCATTAGAGAAATGTTTAGCCAAGATGTAATTTGCATAGAACTGAAGTATCTACCCTACACTACCACCCTATAAAGGCAATATGCGTTCCGCCGTTTCTAAAGGGTTTAAAAAAATTAAAAACCACCCCTAACTAGAATAATTAATATTACCATTAGAGAAATGTTTTGCCAAGATCTAATTTGCATAGAACTGAAGTATCTACCCTACACTACCACTCTATAAAAGCAATATGCGTTCCGCCGTTTCTAAAGGGGTTAAAAAATTAAAAACCACCCCTAACTAGAATAATTAATATTACCATTAGAGAAAAGTTTAGCCAAGATGTAATTTGCATAGAACTGAAGTATCTACCCTACACTACCACCATATAAAGGCAATATGCGTTCCGCCGTTTCTAAAGGGGTTAAAAAAATTAAAAACCACCCCTAACTAGAATAATTAATATTACCATTAGAGAAATGTTTAGCCAAGATGTAATTTGCATAGAACTGAAGTATCTACCCTACACTACCACCCTATAAAAGCAATATGCGTTCCGCCGTTTCTATAGGGGTTAAAAAATTAAAAACCACCCCTAACTAGAATAATTAATATTACCATTAGAGAAATGTTTAGCCAAGATCTAATTAGCATAGAACTGAAGTATCTACCCTACACTACCACTCTATAAAAGCAATATGCGTTCCGCCGTTTCTAAAGGGGTTAAAAAATTAAAAACCACCCCTAACTAGAATAATTAATATTACCATTAGAGAAATGTTTAGCCAAGATGTAATTTGCATAGAACTGAAGTATCTACCCTACACTACCACCCTATAAAGGCAATATGCGTTCCGCCGTTTCTAAAGGGGTTAAAAAAATTAAAAACCACCCCTAACTAGAATAATTAATATTACCATTAGAGAAATGTTTAGCCAAGATGTAATTTGCATAGAACTGAAGTATCTACCCTACACTACCACCCTATAAAAGCAATATGCGTTCCGCCGTTTCTAAAGGGGTTAAAAAATTAAAAACCACCCCTAACTAGAATAATTAATATTACCATTAGAGAAATGTTTAGCCAAGATCTAATTAGCATAGAACTGAAGTATCTACCCTACACTACCACTCTATAAAAGCAATATGCGTTCCGCCGTTTCTAAAGGGGTTAAAAAATTAAAAACCACCCCTAACTAGAATAATTAATATTACCATTAGAGAAAATTTTAGCCAAGATGTAATTTGCATAGTATCTACCCTACACTACCACCATATAAAGGCAATATGCGTTCCGCCGTTTCTAAAGGGGTTAAAAAAATTAAAAACCACCCCTAACTAGAATAATTAATATTACCATTAGAGAAATGTTTAGCCAAGATGTAATTTGCATAGAACTGAAGTATCTACCCTACACTACCACCCTATAAAGGCAATATGCGTTCCGCCGTTTCTAAAGGGTTTAAAAAAATTAAAAACCACCCCTAACTAGAATAATTAACATTACCATTAGAGAAATGTTTTGCCAAGATCTAATTTGCATAGAACTAAAGTATCTACCCTGCACTACCACCATATAAAGGCAATATGCGTTCCGCTGTTTCTAAAGGGGTTAAAAAAATTAAAAACTACCCCTAACTAAAATAATTAATCTTGTTTATTGTTTCTAGCCTTGCTTTGTGGAACTCCATAATCATGAAATAAATAAAGATTATTAAAAGTTTCACAGTTTTATTAAAATACAATCTGACAATATTGTTTCGACAGCTATGCTGTCATTATCAAAGGTAATATAATTATAAACAAACACGTCGCTAAGGTAGATACAAAAACAGGTAACTAGATAAAATAATAATAATCAGAATTAAATATCTAATACATCCAGTAACGGGGAATTACTGAGCTCAAGTTGTTCATTCATTAAAGGTACCCTGAGTTTGTGTTTGTATATCTCAAAGGCTTCTAAAATGTCTAATTTGCGTTTGTTATTACAAAAATGTAGGAATTTAATACTATTTTGAGGAGTCATTGTGTGATTTTGTTCTAAAAGGTGTTTGGCGTAATTCGATTTTTCAGGATGTTTATTTTTGTAATGGCGTACGTGTTCTTTATATCTTATGTCAAAATTTCGAAGTGTTTGCCCAATATATACCGAATACCTTTAGAAACGGCGGAACGCATATTGCCTTTATATGGTGGTAGTGTAGGGTAGATACTTCAGTTCTATGCAAATTAGATCTTGGTTAAACATTTGTCTAATGGTAATATTAATTATTCTAGTTAGGGGTGGTTTTTAATTCTTCTAACCCCTTTAGAAACGGCGGAACGCATATTGCCTTTATATGGTGGTAGTGTAGGGTAGATACTTCAGTTCTATGCAAACTAGATCTTAGCTAAACATTTCTCTAATGGTAATATTAATTATTCTAGTTAGGGGTGGTTTTTAATTTTTTTAACCCCTTTAGAAACGGAGGAACGCATATTGCCTTTATATGGTGGTAGTGTAGGGTAGATACTTCAGTTCTATGCAAATTAGATCTTGGCAAAACATTTCTCTAATGGTAATATTAATTATTCTAGTTAGGGGTGGTTTTTAATTTTTCTAACTCCTTTAGAAACGGCGGAACGCATATTGCCTTTATAGGGTGGTAGTGTAGGGTAGATACTTCAGTTCTATGCAAATTAGATCTTGGCTAAACATTTCTCTAATGGTAATATTAATTATTCTAGTTAGGGGTGGTTTTTAATTTTTTAACCCCTTTAGAAACGGCGGAACGCATATTGCCTTTATATGGTGGTAGTGTAGGGTAAATACTTCAGTTCTATGCAAATTAGATCTTGGCTAAACATTTCTCTAATGGTAATATTAATTATTCTAGTTAGGGGTGGTTTTTAATTTTTTAACCCCTTTAGAAACGGCGGAACGCATATTGCTTTTATAGGGTTGTAGTGTAGGGTAGATACTTCAGTTCTATGCAAATTACATCTTGGCTAAACATTTCTCTAATGGTAATATTAATTATTCTAGTTAGGGGTGGTTTTTAATTTTTTTAACCCCTTTAGAAACGGCGGAACGCATATTGCCTTTATATGGTGGTAGTGTAGGGTAGATACTTCAGTTCTATGCAAATTAGATCTTGGCTAAACATTTCTCTAATGGTAATATTAATTATTCTAGTTAGGGGTGGTTTTTAATTTTTTAACCCCTTTAGAAACGGCGGAACGCATATTGCCTTTATATGGTGGTAGTGTAGGGTAAATACTTCAGTTCTATGCAAATTAGATCTTGGCTAAACATTTCTCTAATGGTAATATTAATTATTCTAGTTAGGGGTGGTTTTTAATTTTTTAACCCCTTTAGAAACGGCGGAACGCATATTGCTTCTATAGGGTTGTAGTGTAGGGTAGATACTTCAGTTCTATGCAAATTACATCTTGGCTAAACATTTCTCTAATGGTAATATTAATTATTCTAGTTAGGGGTGGTTTTTAATTTTTTTAACCCCTTTAGAAACGGCGGAACGCATATTGCCTTTATATGGTGGTAGTGTAGGGTAGATACTTCAGTTCTATGCAAATTAGATCTTGGCTAAACATTTCTCTAATGGTAATATTAATTATTCTAGTTAGGGGTGGTTTTTAATTTTTTTTAACCCCTTTAGAAATCTATGTATATTAAAACTTGCCATTTACATTTCTTTAAGGGTAATATTAGTTCGTATGTATATGATTTCCTTTCCAATATTTTCTTTAGGTGGTCTTAAGTCTTATTAAGAAGGCCAGCAGCCAAGATTTTATTATGCAACGCCACTGACCATTCGGTTGTTTCCGTCAAATTAGCTGCTGAATCTTGGCTGCTAACTTCACACCGGTGTTTCTACCTTTATTTATATAAATATTTTTTTACTAATACGTTTTCACTAATTAACTGTATCCATTTTTAATATGTATAACATATAATCGATATTAAAAGATATTTGATAATTAAATAACCTGACCTTTAAACATTAATGCCATTAACATTAAATAATTACTAGCGTTTTCAATTGACTGCTCTGAAGTGCTGTTAGATTGCTCTGAGAGCAAATTCCGTATTCGATTGGTGCACCTAACATTGCGGTCATCGAGATTTGCGCGTTCAATTGCGTCAATCGCCCTGTGTAAAAGCACACCAAGAGTGCTGTGAGATCACAAAACTTTGTCCGTTTCAAGCGTCTTGCTACATTTTCTTCATTTAGCAAGTTTGTCACTAATTCACTGGGATAGTCACTAATCCGGGCCTTGTATCTGTTGCAGAGGTCTTGTACTACATCTTTTAATCCACGGGATCTTTAGATTATTGTGTAATATGCGGTTGTTCACATACCATTCAGCATTTTCTAGTGCGCGAATTGTTTTACATTGGAAGCGTTTCATCTAGTATTGCTGGCGCATGTGACGGGCAAAGACAACCAACGTATGGCATGTGGCTTGTGGCATAGACGTATGCTTTATGTCGCTTCATGTTGCTTTGATTGAAAGACTCAGTATAGCATGCGTCATTGCCGCATGCCACATGTTGCTTAAATGTTGCCTCCATTGATTTGCGCCTTAATTCTTTCTTCTCGCCTCTAGTGAGTTTCTTGTCAAGATGTATGCCAAGGTATTTTACAACTTTTTTTGTTGGGTATACAATTGCCGTTAAAGGTCACTGGACGTGGGTCAATTCTCTGAAGGGTGAATGTTATGGATGTGGATTTATTGTCATTGATTCTGATTCGCCAGGTTCTTGTCCACCTCTCTAAGATCTCTAGTGTATTCTGTAAATTTGTTGCTGCTTAGAGTGGATCGCTGTGCGAGGATATTATGGCTGTGTTATCCGCGAAGGAAGCAATTAGAACGTTGTCAGGGACAGGGACCAACAATAGTCGATTTAATTTATAACACACTTGTCATCCCAATAATGCAACTCACGCCAACAGCAATAAGCATCAGAAATAAACCAGTTGAAAATGTGCAGAGCTAGCATTGCCATGACGAACAAAAACAACTGTATACTTAATAAACTAATTTATTTTTGAAAACTAATGTGCACGTAACACATTAGTTGACATAAAAACTAAAATTCTAAGGCCTAAAATTTTTCGTTAAAAAAAAGAAACGAAAAAAAGTTGCTAAAAATGTTTATTTTTTCGTAAATTTTTAAAAAATACAAAATTTTCATTTTTAAGAAATTTACAGAAATTTTCGGTGGTCATTTTGACCACTTTCCCGAAGAGATACAAAAAGATATTTCAACCAAAAGTTTCTTCAAAAAATTCAAAAAAGTCAACAGGGAAAAAGGCGACAGACCGACAGACAGACAGACTTCACGAATTCAGAGACGAACTTTTTGTTCGTCGAATATCACACTACGAAATGCATAAGTTTGAAACAAACCATATACAAGCTACACATGTCAAAATTAACGACAATGAGCCGTATTTGCATCTCGCTATTAAATTAACAGGCTGTTTAATTACCATGGTGACCAATTCTAATCTTTTCCCACCTATTAAAATTAGATAACGCTATCTCTATTCTTGCCCTCATGGAGTTCTAGACTAATCAAAACAAAATTTACATAACTCATCTCTCATTTGTACACCTCACCTCTCTCATTTCTCATATGCATGCTCGAATTAAATTAATTCACGGTATCGTTTGCATATCTCATCTCTCATTTGCATAACTCATATCTCACATGCATTCACGAATTAAATTAATTCACGGTATCATTAGCATATCTCATCTCTCATTTACATTCATCATTTCTCATATGGATGTTCGAATTAAATTAATTCATGGTATCATTAGCATATCTCATCTCTCATTTACATTTATCATTTCTCATATACATGCTCGAATTAAATTAATTCACGGTATCATTAGCATATCTCATCTCTCATTTACATTTATCATTTCTCATACGGATGCTCGAATTAAATTAATTCACGGTATCATTAGCATATCTCATCTCTCATTTACATTTATCATTTCTCATATGGATGCTCGAATTAAATTAATTCACGGTATCGTTTGCATATCTCATCTCTCATTTACATTTATCATTTCTCATATGGATGCTCGAATTAAATTAATTCACGGTATCGTTTGCATATCTCATCTCTCATTTACATTTATCATTTCTCATATGCATGCTCGAATTAAATTAATTCATGGTATCATTAGCATATCTCATCTCTCTCTCATAAATTTATTTCAAAATAAATTTTATGTTGTCATTCCAAAATGATATTTAAATATAGATCTACACGTCATCATGTAATTATGCGAAAACAATTTAACATGTAGAAACGTAATAATAAAAATTTGCTTTCAGGTATACAAAGTATCTCTAAAGATTACTGTCAATCAACAGTCAGATTATCTCTATTGCATTCTGACATGTTTAAATATACGTCATAAACATTTAAAATACGGTTTACAAGTAAAGCAAATTCTAATTTGAAAGAAAACACTTAGGGTCGTTATGATTTCTTAAAAATTTATTAAAATAATTCCGATAAATATTTATAAATAAAACTTAGATAAAGGAATATTGTGTAGTACCATTTTAAAGTCAAAAAGCTTATACCGTTTTAAATTTTACGCTTTTCAACTGTTGCCGTTCTTAAATGAAATTATACTTAATTAGAAATGTAAACGTCATACGGCTAACATTTAAAATACATCCGAGCAACATAATTGATAATTATCATATAGAATTTTGAATTTTCTCGTTACGAGTCATTAAGTTTTCAAAACAATTATCATTCTGTTATTACTAAGTTCAAAGGAATTTTAAGCCTTAGATTTTCTAACAAATAATTACAGTTGTATTATTCATCTTAAATACAATAAATGAATTTTAAAAACCGCAGTTTTCAAAAGATTGTTTCTTTAAATATTCTAATATTCAGGGCTATATGAATCAAAACGATTAAAAAATAAACATTCTTTCCCTGTTATGTGAATAGTATAATAGACAGGCTTTGTAATCCCTAAAAGCAATCAAGCTGAAGCTATTTCGACGAAAACAATAGAATTTTTAAAAATAATTACAATCTCTTTAGTACGAACAATAACATTCAACATTCTAGTGTTGTATTAAAATCTAGAAATTTCAGAAAAACGGTTTTAAAATAAATTGTATGTAGTTATACATTGTGAAATAAAAAATGCAAGAATAAAATACATACACAGATTAAACTAAACTATATATATTAAGAAATATTAATTACGGCTTTTATAGCATCTTACAAGAAAAAGATTACATTCAATCAAGATCACAACATATATCATTAACTAGATATCATAAATAAATATATTATATATTGAAGGTAGAGTAAAGACATGAGGATATCCATCGTTTGACTAATGTCTATTTATTAAAACAAATAAGGTATGAAATGTAACAGGGAGTCTATTCAATGAACATTACCTAATACTTTTATGATTTTTCTAGCCTATAAATCAGCAGTTAGAAACACGGGCCTGCTAATTGCTTGCAATTAACCTACCCTATCAATATGTCGTACAATGCATACATTTAATATTATTATTAAAATTTTATAAATAAAAACGATAAAAGAAGTTTATAGTTTTCATTTATTTTTATGTTAAACATATACGGTAACAAGATCTAGATCGTTGTATACAAATTCATATATGAGAGAAATGTTATGTATCTCAATACATACCTAAAACGTATTCTTCGTATATTCAGCAAGAGCTACCCATTTTTTCTAGACATTCGAATTTTGAACAGCTTGATAACATGTTTTCTCATTTATTCATAATTAGGGTCAAGTTGAATAAAGTACATAAAAGTTAACAGGTTAAAATAGAAATTCATTTTGCTACTTTTATATGTGCTAAGTAAAATAATAACAGATATTTCGAAAATTTTATGCATTCTTGAGAGAACGGGGTATAATATTTAAAAACACACTGTAGAAAACATATCAGCAGAGAAAGGGAATACATAAATACAGTATGTTTTGTATGATGAGTTGTCGTCAGGTTAAAAGAAATAAGTTCGTCGCCATATTTAAACGTTATTTTACAATATATCATACATTTTCAATAGCTTCGAAATACGCAGATGTGTAATAATATACTATATACTCTTGTAGGTTATTCAACGTATCTATAGTAAACTCGTATGATTAATAATAATCTGTAACCATTTTCAATACCTTCAAAATATAGGTAGATATTTTCAAGTTTTAATTCGTTTTCATTAATTAGTAGACGTAACAAGGCATTAGTTTTACCGCAAGAAGAAGGTACACTCAAAATTGCTCTACAGGAAATAGGTAAAAGCTTACCATGCTTCTTATCACCATCGGAATATTATCGAGAAACATGATCGTCTAAGTTAAATATATTTAGCGACTTCTTTTGCTTAATAATTTTCATTATGGTATATGTATACGTGAGAATTTTATTTCACTGAACATAGGACTATTGACATTCCCTATGTTCAGTTTTAAAAAAGCCAAGTCAATGCATTGCGAGCAATTAAAACATATCCAAGCAACCTATAAAACAATTGCTATTCGTAGTGTCATTAGAAAGTGTCAAAACTGTGTTTTTTTTTCAAAGTTTTTGCCAAGACAGCTGCAGATCCTGACCTGACCTGAAGCTGTCTTTGGCATCAGTGAGGACTTTATGCCTTTATTATGATTAATTAATGAATATTCGTGTCGATAATTATTGTCAAGGATTACAATCATGTTGCAAACATTGTCGCTGGGTAGGCAACCAAACTTGCAGGTCTGCTGGTAGCTGGTGTTTTTTTTATTGTACATTCTTTTGACACAACTGAAATTATTTAGTTTTAAGTTAAGTATAATTACATCCAAATAACAAGTTTAAACAGAAACTTTTATTTAAATTACTTTAACAAATGTTCAAAGTGACCACCCTCCTGTTCCAAACAATATGCTAACCGATTGTAAAATCCTTGTACACTATTTCTAAAAAAATTTGGATTTATTTCGTTGCAGGCGGTAAGTATTCTATTCTTTAGCTCTTCTGTATGCTCTATTACTCTATTATTGTAGACTTTGGATTGGATATAACCCCAGAGAAAGAAATCATTTGGTGATAAATCTGGGGACCGAGGTGGCCAAGCTATGGGGCCAAATCTTCCAATCCAGCGATCCTGGAATGTTTCGGTTAGGAAGCGTGTAATAGGGCCCGTGGAATGTGGTGGAGCGCCGTCCATTTGAAACCATGGGTTTTCAATATTTAAAACTTCTAGTCGTGGTATAATGTTTCTCCGCAGAAGTTCCAGAAATTTGGCAGCGTTTAGGGTGCCATCGATAAAAAATGGACCAATAATTTTTTAAGAAATAGTGTACAAGGATTTTACAATCGGTTAGCATATTGTTTGGAACAGGAGGGTGGTCACTTTGAACATTTGTTAAAGTAATTTAAATAAAAGTTTCTGTTTAAACTTGCTATTTGGATGTAATTATACTTAACCTAAAACTAAATAATTTCAGTTGTGTCAAAAGAATGTACAATAAAAAAAACACCAGCTACCAGCAGACCTGCAAGTTTGGTTGCCTACCCAGCGACAATGTTTGCAACATGATTGTAATCCTTGACAATAATTATCGACACGAATATTCATTAATTAATCATAATAAAGGCATAAAGTCCTCACTGATGCCAAAGACAGCTTCAGGTCAGGTCAGGATCTGCAGCTGTCTTGGCAAAAACTTTGAAAAAAAAACACAGTTTTGACACTTTCTAATGACACTACGAATAGCAATTGTTTTATAGGTTGCTTGGATATGTTTTAATTGCTCGCAATGCATTGACTTGGCTTTTTTAAAACTGAACATAGGGAATGTCAATAGTCCTATGTTCAGTGAAATAAAATTCTCACTGTATGTCTAGTCACAGTTTCAGCAAACGCATTGTATTCTATCAACGAATCATGTAAAATTAAGTAGCATGCTTTAGTTGTATCAGAAAGTGGGTTGACCGACTCAAGCTCTAATCTCTAAATTCATGAATACCTTATACACACGATATAACTACGATGTAAGATTACGAAAGGGTACATGAAGAACAGGGTATGTTGTAAGTCGGTTCTGAATTTCTTAAAACATTACTCTAATATCAAAAATTCGTAACGGCGATGCATAGGTTTAATACTATCGACAGCTCATATAAAGGAAATGTTAGATTGTTAACAGTTTATGAGCATTAATTAAAGACTATTCTATAATGATGTATTATTTATTTATAAACGTTACATAGTATAGTAGCTAAATACATGACTGACTGAAAAAGTTACTTTTATTAATGATGACTATTGAATTCGATCTGTCACTAGCTTAACCTTTTAATTTCCACTTTTGACCAAATTATAGTTAATCTGATCAAATATTGCTTACAAAACGGAGCTCTAATCTAATGTCTACAGTAGAATCCTTAAAACTCTATGAAGTTTTAGAATTGTCGATTACTAAGACACCCGTTTCTTCTACCTTCTTTAGTAAATTCATAATGTTAGCTTCTACTTTGTCAACTGTTACTAAAGTGCTGTTCTTTACATCCTTTACCTCGCTCTATGTATCCGTAGTCATTACAATGAAAGTTTGTACTGTTGTGTCGAATTGACGATTTGATTTGAAAATTTAATAATGTAATTTATCGTTTAAACTAACCCTTGTTTACTTCTATATATGTTTAATTAATATGTAATTAGTACATCAAAATATGTTCTTAATATGTTTTTCAATTTCCTTATAAAATATAACTATATATCATTAAAATAAAACATTATTAAAATATTAAAAAAATAATTTTATTTTATCACATCCTAAATATTTACACGACTGATCACCTTTCTCGCCAGCTTCTTTTCAAACAATTGCAGTCGTTTATCATAAACCTAATGGTGAGCTTGTATTATTCGTATTACGATATGGATATATTATTCAATTTTCATGTCTTTTGCTAACCCTACATAACTTAAGCTTTACATAGATTTAGACATGTTTTATATTTCGTATTTAGACACATAGCACGACATATCTGGATGATATATTAAATAAAAATAAATTGCTACTAAACGTAAGCTAGACTTGAATGATATCGATCGATATGCTATAATATGTATAGCTTAAATACTAGATTAGTGAAGGAACATGCTGCTGAAGTCTATCGATTAGTTTGTTAGCCTTATTCCAATATACGTTCTCATCTTTATAATTGTTCAACTTTTAAAATTTGATGGTCTAATACCTATATTTATGTGTTGTATTCTTTTACATAATAACTTAAACAAGACAGGAATTGTTACGAAACCATAATATTAAAAATATTTAAACATATTATTTATAATAAATATAGTAGAAATATGAAGAAAAGAGTACTAGTTATGCTTTAACGTTTGAGTAGCAGCAAACGCTTCACGTATAACCTATATTTTATCAGTGAGTTTCTTCTACCTTCTTTAGTAAATTCATAATGTTAGCTTCTACTTTGACAACTGTTACTAAAATGCTGTTTTTTAGATCCTTTACCTCGCTCTATGTATCCGTAGTCATTACAATGAAAGTTTGTACTGTTGTGTCGAATTGACGATTTGATTTGAAAATTTAATAATGTAATTTATCGTTTAAACTAACCCTTGTTTACTTCTATATATGTTTAATTAATATGTAATTAGTACATCAAAATATGTTCTTAATATGTTTTTCAATTTCCTTATAAAATATAACTATATATCATTGAAATAAAACATTATTAAAATATTAAAAAATAATTTTATTTTATTACATCCTAAATATTTACACGACTGATCACCTTTCTCGTCAGCTTTTTTTCTAACAATTGCAGTCGTTTATCATAAACCTAATGGTGAGCTTGTATTATTCCTATTACGATATGGATATATTATTCAATTTTCATGTCTTTTGCTAACCCTACATAACTTAAGCTTTACATAGATTTAGACATGTTTTATATTTCGTATTTAGACACATAGCACGACATATCTGAATGATATATTAAATAAAAATAAATTGCTACTAAACGTAAGCTCCACTTGAATGATATCGATCCATATGCTATAATATGTATAGCTTAAATGCTAGATTAGTGAAGGAACATGCTGCTGAAGTCTATCGATTAGTTTGTTAGCCTTATTCCAATATACGTTTTCATCTTTATAATTGTTCAACTTTTAAAATTTGATGGTCTAATACCTATATTCCTGTCTTGTTTAAGTTATTAACGTTAGAGTAGCAGCAAACGCTTCACGTATAAACTATATTTTATCAATGAGTTTCTTCTACCTTCTTTAGTAAATTCATATTGTTAGCTTCTACTTTGTCAACTTTTACTAAAATGTTCTTTAGATCATTTACACCCTTCTCCCTTCACCCTTCACCCTTCACCCTCAACCCGTAACCTTAACCCTTAACCCTTCGGTCAGGGATCGTTAATCTCTCGCACTAACCTTATATTAGGGTATGAACCCTCTAGAGGCCGAATACAGACGTATATATTCTGTATATTAACTCTTAGTTAACATAGTATTTTATAAAATAATTAGATATAGTTATATTTACTATCTATTCTTTTAAACTGCTGTTATACTTACCATGTTTACTTTATAGTCGGGTATGTAGTACCATTATTAGTGTATACGAAATGTACTATTTCAATAGATATTATATAAGTTATGTATTATGTTTAAGTAGCGTCGAAACTACTCGTATCAATAAACGTTCTTGTATGAAAGTATGTTGTTTTGTGCTTACTTTGCTCCCTACGTTCTGTCCTAAAAATGTATTCGTAGGCTCTAACCTAATCTAACCTAAGTTATATTCGTATGCTCTAACCTGTGATGTAATAAAAAAAACAATAAGTTTTAAAGACATTTATTATATTATATTTATTATACATTATATCCGGATGTAATAAATTTAAGTCTATCATCTAAATCAAGGTCGTTCTGCAAATCTACAATAGTTTTCTTAGTAAACTTATAAACTAATTCATTCAAAAATAAATCATCCTTATATCTACGAGAAGAATTTAACACACTTAATAAAATATTATTGTCTACAAGCGTTGTTCTAACTTTTATATTTACGAGGGACCTACTGATAAGCGTTATATTATACCAGGTACGTATGGTACTCTACTGGTGATTGCATACCTGACTGCATGTATTGTTAAAGTAAAATTTAGAGGTAATATACAGGAACATATGCGACTGTATCCGATCTCTAAAATATAAGCCTTTAAAGCCTTCTAAATATTACTTTGTACAACTGCGTTCATCAGGTATGCAATCTCCAGTAGAGTATCATACGTACCTGGTATAATATAACGCTTATCAGTAGGTCCCTCGTAAATATAAAAGTTAGAACAACGCTTGTAGACAATAATATTTTATTAAGTGTGTTAAATTCTTGTCGTAGATATAAGGATGATTTATTTTTGAATGAATTAGTTTATAAGTTTACTAAGAAAACTATTGTAGATTTGCAGAACGACCTTGATTTAGATGATAGACTTAAATTTATTACATCTGGATATAATGTATAATAAACATAATATAATAAATGTCTTTAAAACTTTTTTATTGCATCACAGGTTAGAGCATACAAATATAATTTAGGTTAGATTAGGTTAGACCCTACGAATAAATTTTTAGGACAGATCGTAGGGAGCAGAGTAAGTACAAAACAACATACTTTCATACAAGAACCTTTATTGATACGAGTAGTTTCGACGCTACTTAAAACATAAGACATAACTTATATATAATATCTATTAAAATAGTACATTTCGTATAAACTAATAATGGTACTACATACCCGACTATAAAGTAAACATGGTAAGTATAACAGCAGTTTAAAAGAATAGATAGTAAATATAACTATATCTAATTATTTTATAAAATACTATGTTAACTAAGAGTTAATATACAGAATATATACGTCTGTATTCGGCCTCTAGAGGGTTCATTCCCTAATATAAGGTTAGTGCGAGAGATTAACGATCCCTGACCGAAGGGTTAAGGGTTAAGGTTAAGGGTTGAGGGTGAAGGGTGAAGGGTGAAGGGTCAAGAGTGAAGGGAGAAGGGTGAAGGGTGTAAATGCTCTAAAGAACAACATTTTAGTAAAAGTTGACAAAGTAGAAGCTAACAATATGAATTTACTAAAGAAGGTAGAAGAAACTCATTGATAAAATATAGGTAATACGTGAAGCGTTTGCTGCTACTCAAACGTTAATAACAAACAAGACAGAAATATAGGTATTAGACCATTAAATTTTAAAAGTTGAAACAATTATAAAGATGAAAACGTATATTGGAATAAGGCTAACAAACTAATCGATAGACTTCAGCAGCATGTTCCTTCACTAATCTAGCATTTAAGCTATACATATTATAGCATATCGATCGATATCATTCAAGTCTAGCTTACGTTTAGTAGCAATTTATTTTTATTTAATATATCATCCAGATATGTCGTGCTATGTGTCTAAATACGAAATATAAAACATGTCTAAATCTATGTAAAGCTTAAGTTATGTAGGGTTAGCAAAAGACATGAAAATTGAATAATATATCCATATCGTAATACGAATAATACAAGCTCACCATTAGGTTTATGATAAACGACTGCAATTGTTTGAAAAGAAGCTGACGAGAAAGGTGATCAGTCGTGTAAATATTTAGGATGTGATAAAATAAAATTATTTTTTTTTTATATTTTAATAATGTTTTATTTTAATGATATATAGTTATATTTTATAAGGAAATTGAAAAACATATTAAAAACATATTTTGATGTACTAATTACATATTAATTAAACATATATAGAAGTAAACAAGGGTTAGTTTAAACGATAAATTACATTATTAAATTTTCAAATCAAATCGTCAATTCGACACAACAGTACAAACTTTCATTGTAATGACTACGGATACATAGAGCGAGGTAAAGGATCTAAAGAACAGCACTTTAGTAACAGTTGACAAAAAGAAGCTAACATTATGAATTTACTAAAGAAGGTAGAAGAAACGGGTGTCTTAGTAATCGACAATTCTAAAACTTCATAGAGTTTTAAGGATTCTACTGTAGACATTAGATTAGAGCTCCGTTTTGTAAGCAATATTTGATCAGATTAACTATAATTTGGTCAAAAGTGGAAATTAAAAGGTTAAGCTAGTGACAGATCGAATTCAATAGTCATCATTAATAAAAGTAACTTTTTCAGTCAGTCATGTATTTAGCTACTATACTATGTAACGTTTATAAATAAATAATACATCATTATAGAATAGTCTTTAATTAATGCTCATAAACTGTTAACAATCTAACATTTCCTTTATATGAGCTGTTGATAGTATTAACCTATGCATCGCCGTTACGAATTTTTGATATTCGAGTAATGTTTTAAGAAATTCAGAACCGACTTACAACATACCCTGTTCTTCATGTACCCTCTCGTAATCTTACATCGTAGTTATATCGTGTGTATAAGGTATACATGAATTTAGAGATTAGAGCTTGAGTCGGTCAACCCACTTTCCGATACAACTAAAGCATGCTGCTTAATTTTACATGATTCGTTGATAGAATACAATGAGTTTGCTGAAACTGTGACTAGATATATACATATACCATAATGAAAATTATTAAGCAAAAGAAGTCGCTAAATATATTTAACTTAGACGATCATGTTTCTCGATAATATTCCGATGGTGATAAGAAGCATGGTAAGCTTTTACCTGTTTCCTGTAGAGCAATTTTGAGTGTACCTTCTTCTTGGGTAAAACTAATGCCTTGTTACGTCTACTAATTAATGAAAATGAATTAAAACTTGAAAATATCTACCTATATTTTGAAGGTATCGAAAATGATTACAGATTATTATTAATCATACGAGTGTACTATAGATACGTTGAATAACCTACAAGAGTATATAGTATATTATTACATATCTGCGTATTTCGAAGCTATTGAAAATGTATGATATATTGTAAAATAACGTTTAAATACGGCGACGAACTTATTTCTTTTAAACTGACGACAACTGATCATACAAAACATACTGTATTTATGTATTCCCTTTCTCTGCTGCTATGTTTTCTACAGTGTGTTTTTAAATATTAAACCCCGTTCTCTCAAGAATGCATAAAATTTTCGAAATATCTGTTATTATTTTACTTAGCACATATAAAAGTAGCAAAATGAATTTCTATTTTAACCTGTTAACTTTTATGTACTTTATTCAACTTGACCCTAATTATGAATAAATGAGAAAACATGTTATCATACTGTTCAAAATTTGAATGTCTAGAAAAAATGGGTAGCTCTTGCTGAATATACGAAGAATACGTTTTAGGTATGTATTGAGATACATAACATTTCTCTCATATATGAATTTGTATACAACGATCTAGATCTTGTTACCGTATATGTTTAACATAAAAATAAATGAAAACTATAAACTTCTTTTATCGTTTTTATTTATAAAATTTTAATAATAATATTAAATGTATGCATTGTACGACATATTGATAGGGTAGGTTAATTGCAAGCAATTAGCAGGCCCGTGTTTCTAACTGCTGATTTATAGGCTAGAAAAATCATAAAAGTATTAGGTAATGTTCATTGAATAGACTCCCTGTTACATTTCATACCTTATTTGTTTTAATAAATAGACATTAGTCAAACGATGGATATCCTCATGTCTTTACTCTACCTTCAATATATAATATATTTATTTATGATATCTAGTTAATGATATATGTTGTGATCTTGATTGAATGTAATCTTTTTCTTGTAAGATGCTATAAAAGCCGTAATTAATATTTCTTAATATATATAGTTTAGTTTAATCTGTGTATGTATTTTATTCTTGCATTTTTTATTTCACAATGTATAACTACATACAATTTATTTTAAAACCGTTTTTCTGAAATTTCTAGATTTTAATACAACACTAGAATGTTGAATGTTATTGTTCGTACTAAAGAGATTGTAATTATTTTTAAAAATTCTATTGTTTTCGTCGAAATAGCTTCAGCTTGATTGCTTTTAGGGATTACAAAGCCTGTCTATTATACTATTCACATAACAGGGAAAGAATGTTTATTTTTTAATCGTTTTGATTCATATAGCCCTGAATATTAGAATATTTAAAGAAACAATCTTTTGAAAACTGCGGTTTTTAAAATTCATTTATTGTATTTAAGATGAATAATACAACTGTAATTATTTGTTAGAAAATCTAAGGCTTAAAATTCCTTTGAACTTAGTAATAACAGAATGATAATTGTTTTGAAAACTTAATGACTCGTAACGAGAAAATTCAAAATTCTATATGATAATTATCAATTACGTTGCTCGGATGTATTTTAAATGTTAGCCGTATGACGTTTACATTTCTAATTAAGTATAATTTCATTTAAGAACGGCAACAGTTGAAAAGCGTAAAATTTAAAACGGTATAAGCTTTTTGACTTTAAAATGGTACTACACAATATTCCTTTTTCTAAGTTTTATTTATAAATATTTATCGGAATTATTTTAATAAATTTTTAAGAAATCATAACGACCCTAAGTGTTTTCTTTCAAATTAGAATTTGCTTTACTTGTAAACCGTATTTTAAATGTTTATGACGTATATTTAAACATGTCAGAATGCAATAGAGATAATCTGACTGTTGATTGACAGTAATCTTTAGAGATACTTTGTATACCTGAAAGCAAATTTTTATTATTACGTTTCTACATGTTAAATTGTTTTCGCATAATTACATGATGACGTGTAGATCTATATTTAAATATCATTTAGGAATGACAACATAAGATTTATTTTGAAATAAATTTATGAGAGAGAGATGAGATATGCTAATGATACCATGAATTGATTTAATTCGAGCATGCATATGAGAAATGATAAATGTAAATGAGAGATGAGATATGCAAACGATACCGTGAATTAATTTAATTCGAGCATCCATATGAGAAATGATAAATGTAAATGAGAGATGAGATATGCTAATGATACCGTGAATTAATTTGATTCGAGCATCCGTATGAGAAGATGAGATATGCTAATGATACCGTGAATTAATTTAATTCGAGCATGTATATGAGAAATGATAAATGTAAATGAGAGATGAGATATGCTAATGATACCATGAATTAATTTAATTCGAACATCCATATGAGAAATGATGAATGTAAATGAGAGATGAGATATGCTAATGATACCGTAAATTAATTTAATTCGAGCATGTATATGAGAAATGATAAATGTAAATGAGAGATGAGATATGCAAACAATACCGTGAATTAATTTAATTCGAGCATCCATATGAGAAATGATAAATGTAAATGAGAGATGAGATATGCAAACGATACCGTGAATTAATTTAATTCGAGCATCCATATGAGAAATGATAAATGTAAATGAGAGATGAGATATGCAAACGATACCGTGAATTAATTTAATTCGAGCATTAATATGAGAAATGATAAATGTAAATGAGGGATGAGATATGCTAATGATACCGTGAATTAATTTAATTCGAGCATGTATATGAGAAATGATAAATGTAAATGAGGGATGAGATATGCTAATGATACCATGAATTAATTTAATTCGAGCATCCATATGAGAAATGATGAATGTAAATGAGAGATGAGATATGCTAATGATACCGTGAATTAATTTAATTCGTGAATGCATGTGAGATATGAGTTATGCAAATGAGAGATGAGATATGCAAACGATACCGTGAATTAATTTAATTCGAGCATGCATATGAGAAATTAAAGAGGTGAGGTGTACAAATGAGAGATGAGTTATGTAAATGATACCGTGAATTAATTTAATTCGAGCATGCATATGAGAAATGAGAGAGGTGAGGTGTACAAATGAGAGATGAGATATGCAAATGATACCGTGAATTAATTTAATTCGACCATGCATATGAGAAATGAGAGAGGTGAGGTGTACAAATGAGAGATGAGTTATGTAAATGATACCGTGAATTAATTTAATTTAATTTAATTAGATCAATTAATTTAATTCGCGCATGCATATGAGAAATGATATATGTAAATGAGAGCTGAGATATGTAAATGATACCGTGAATTAATTTAATTAGATCAATTAATTTAATTCGCGCATTTAATTAGACCACGCCTCATTTGAATATTAATTAGATCGCGGGTCATTTGCATAAAAGGAGTGGGGGTCAGCTCAAGAGGCGGAATACCTACTAGAGATAATCCGACAGGTGATTGACAGTAATCTTTAGAGGTACTTTGTATGCTTGAAAATAAATTTTTTCTCGTATTATTACCCTAGATGTTTCTACATGTTAATTACGTATAGATCTATATTTAAATATCAATTAGAAATGGCAACATAAGATTTATTTTAAAATAAATTTATGAGAGAGAGATGACAGATGACAAATGAGAGAGGAGAGAGGTGAGATGACAAATGAGATATGAGTTATGTAAATGAGAGATGAGATATGCAAACGATACCGTGAATTAGTTTAATTCGCGTATGCATATGAGAAATGAGCTAGGCAAATGAGAGATGAGATATGCAAATGATACCGTGAATTAATTTAATTTAATTAAATTAGATCAATTAATTTAATTCGCGCATTTAATTAGATCAATTAATTTAATTCGCGCATTTAATTAGACCACGCCTTATTTGAATATTAATTAGATCGCGGGTCATTTGCATAAAAAGAGTGGGGATGGACTCAACTGAGGCAATACCTACTGTTGTCCAGGTCATACGAAGGATCAGAAAATTCGTGATAATTGTCTTAAAAGTTATTATATGCTTTTAATACTGAACAACGTGTTGAATTTTTTGGTCCCTCGGAAAATGTTAATTTGAAAGTTATGGAGGTTGACAACTATACTGTAGATAGCGTAGATCTTAATATCGATAAAGAAATCTATGTTGACAAAAATGTTACTTTAGAAGCATTAAACGGATTTTTAATATTGGTTATTGGAAACCTCATTGCGAACAAAAATTTAATGAAATTGTCGGTGCACTGAAGAATCATGTTTTTCATGGGTTATTAGAAAGTAGCGGTAGTGATAACAAAATTCTCTCTAAGTTAAAGGAGAAATTTGCACTTACTGATAGAACAGACAAGATTATTAACGTTAGCGCCACAGAATTGGACATTACATCAAACTTTAGATTTTTTCCCTGGAAGTACTTTGCATCAAATTAAAAAAGCCAGAAATTTAGTCGACAAGCATAGCATCTTAGCATCACCACCGTTGTGCCCGGGGCATCCTTTGCTTCCAGAAATTGTGGAAGATGTCAAAACTTTTTATAATTCCGACGAAGTTAGTCGTGTTCTTCCAGGTAAAAAGGACGTTGTTAGTGTGAAAATTGATGGCTAGAGAACTTTGCAGCAAAAACGATTAATACTAGGCAATTTGTCGGAAATTTACACACTGTACAAACAAGAGCATAGTCACATAACATAAAGATAGGCTTTTATAAGTTTGCTGCTCTACGACCCAAAAAATGTGTCCTAGCGGGCTCTAGTGAAACACATTCGGTGTGCGTTTGTGTTATACATCAAAACGTGAAGCTTATGTTACATAATTCTAGACTTAATATTACAGTTTTAACTAAAAATTTAGATTATTATCACTTAAAATCGTATAAGCATGTTTTATCTCTTTTTATTTGTAACCCTCCCAACATAAATTGTTTTTCTAACACATGCAGCTATTGTCCCGGCTCTTCTCGTCTTAGAAATGTGATAGAACAAACTTTTGAAGAAAATTTAATTGAAAAAGTCGCTTATAAACAATGGATATCCACAGATAGATCAAATCTAGAAACTGTAATATAGTCGACTAATGATTTTATTGACACTTTTCTTCGAAAGTCCTCTGATCTCACATTCGTTTGTTGCATCCTAGCAATCAAGTTTCCTGCATGTAAAATGCAATCTCAAGGAAGACGAAGTATTAGCTATCTGTGATTTTTCGGAAAACTACACGTTTATTGCGCAGGACGCCAGTCAAGCATTTCATTGGAATAGTGTGCAAGCGACAGTTCATCTAATAGCTATCTATTTTCGTAATGATCATGGTATAATTTCACATGATAACTTGATTTTAATATCAGATTGCCTTCAACACAATACAACAAGTGTACATTTATTTTAAAGTTGTTTGATTAATTATTTAAAAGCCACAATCCCTAACTTTAATAAAATAATATACTTTTCGATGGTTCTGCAGCCCAGAATAAAAATAAAAAAAACTTTCTAAATATTTCATTCCATTTTTCAGATTTTAAAGTTTCTACCGAGTGGCATTTTTTGCTACGTCCCATGGCAAAAGTTCTTTTGCGATGCTTTAGGTGGTACTCTTAAAAGGTGTGCAACCAGATATAACCTACAAAGTTCGGCAATCAAATATTAACTCCTTTTCAGCTCTTTGAATGGTCACAAAAATCTTTAAAAAAATATACGCGTATGCTGTTAGCAAAGAACAACATGAAACCCATGAAAAACAATTAGAAGAGCGTTTTTCAACCGTCAGAACCGTTCCAGGTACTCAAAAGTTACATGCTATTTACCCAATTGATATTGGAAAAATTAAAGCAAAAAAAGTATTCATTTTCTGATAAATTTTACGAATTTAACCTGTTAAAATAAAATTTGAAATATACCTTTTATATCTTAACCTACTGTTTGACATGTTTCTGAAGCCAAGCTATAGTGTATTTTGTTTAAACATGCACGCGCATATTTTGAAAAACGGCAACGCTGTATCTCTGTAACCAGACATTTTTGAAATCTATAAATGAGGCATTGTTTACAACTCAAGGGACGGAACACATGTGTAAAGTATGAAGAAAATCGCAGAGGGTCGGGTGACAAGTTTGGTTGAATTGAGATGAAATTACTCACTGATTTAATAATGAAATAAGGCAAATTGAAAAAATTGTATAAAATATTCGTTTCATAAGACGTTTTAACGCACTTGTCTTTTAGGTAAACTTAGGCACGTGCGTTAAAAACGTGTCTTGTGAAACTAATACTTTAATATCAGGGACGTCGGAAGTATTTTCACTTGGGGGGGGGGGGCGAACTTCGATATCATAGATAAGATACAATAAGTAAAAAAGGATGATATAAAAATTAAGACAGGGATGCTGAATACTGCTAGCTCCTTGAAAGTAAAATAAAAATGTTTTATTTTTAAAAGGTAATTCTTTTAATTTGACCTAATTATCAACTATATAAAATATTTGTTAACAAATAATTAACTATATTATTTGATGTTACTTTTATAGTATAAATATCACGTGCCTTTACTTTAGGTTGATGTTTATACACTAAACCAGCGGTTCTTAACTATTTCTTTTCAACACCTTTTTCCCACTTTTCTCTTAACATTATTTTCTTATGAACGTTTGTTTTGCATTTCAAGATCATCTGCCGGCGTTTATAGTTTATCAAAAACGATATTGTTTAGTTTTTGTTTAGTATTGTTTTTCGATAAACTATAAACAAAATGATATCGTTTATCGATGAACGGTCGATAAACGATAAATCGCCGGCGGATGATCTAGAAATGCAAAATGAACGTTCATAAGAAAATACATACGATTTCGTGCTAGAACCCACATAGCGTATCTACTGACCATACTCATAAACTTACGTAAAAACATGCGAAGTACAGAGATACTCCAATTAATTGTTTTTACTGTAGTAGTGTCGGAAATATGCTATTTGGAAATTTCCGATTAGATACGGTGCACGTCCATCTTGCATATGTACTTCCTTAAGACAAAGAAATAGAAACTTACAAGATAACAAACCAATTTTCCTATAAAAAGAGACTATAGTTTCAGACAGGGTTGATTTCTGAATGCTTTTACTTTCCTTAAGATCGAGTTTTCCGCACAAATAAATTGTTTTAAGGACTGCTCATTTTACTAAACTGATACTAAATTATTGATACAAATTTTAAACTTTTCATCAAATTTCACTTATTTTATTTTGAAACTAAATTACAAAATAACTTATATAGACGTTTATTACTTACATAAAGAATAATACATATAGGTAATCAATGATAGAAGGTTCGAACTTTTGCCCGAATACCAGCCTTTGGACATACTTCGCTGAAATCCTTCGGCTAGGTGCACCCCAGATTTGTTTGAATTCTTTGATTGTTTTAGCTGCTCAGCCACCACTTCTCAAGTTTCTTTTTATAATAGCCAGGTAGCGCTCTATGGGATGAAGCTTAGGACAGTGTGGTAGATGTCCTGTTTTTCAGCAAAATAAACATTCTTAGAATCCAAACGTTCCAGGGTTGTATCAGAATAGTGGACAGCTGCAAAATCTGCCAAACACAACATGGAAACGTGTATACGATATAAAGTAGGGATAATAAACGTTATTGTATGCATTCTTTTCTGTAGACGTCGCCTCCAATAGTACCAGTTGTAAAAAATGTTGAACTTTTAAGATCATAAGAACGCATGGCTTGCCATACAAGGATTTTCTTCCCGAATTTATCTATTTTAATTGTTTTTACACTATTATTTAAACCTTTTCCTATAACTACATTGAGGCCCTGGGCCCGTATTCTTGAACTCATACGAACAAGTGTCGCATACGAGATGACGTAGTTTTTACGTCATAAAATGCAACTTAGCCAAGCAAATATTAGAAGGTAATAGAGAATTGTCATTTCGTATGCGAAACTCAACAATATGGGCCCTGGTAACGCAAAGCTGTCCATTTTGACGCACATTTCGTCATACATAAAAACGCAATGAATTTTAAATCAAAACGCTGTCTATAAACTATTTTTTTTTATTAATTAATTTATTATTTTTAACTATTTTTGCTAACGCCTTCCTTTATAGCTATTTTACGTACAGGCAAGCATTTTTCTGATTTTAACAGCTTCACACCATTCTTCTCAGCTCTTGCATTTACCAAGCCTCTCCTGCGCCGTGATTTAGGCAAATCATCAAACATGCGATGCTTCTTATTTTTTTGATAATTTGTGAAATCGCCGACATTGAACATTTTGACAATGTTTGTAATTTTTGACAACGTAAAGACAGAATGATTGTCGCAATCTTTTCTTCGTATTTGTTATTTTAAATAATATAACACTATAATAATTACAGTCTTCGCGGACCACTTGCGAGGCCATTATAAACCTCCGGGGCCCCGTGGACTACTGGCTAAGAACCACTGCTCTAAACGATGAGCGAACTATCTGCAAACAGATTTACCATCTAGAAAAACCCAAACAAATAATTTAATCGCGAGAAAGTTGAAACTATTTTCGCATCCCTGCTTTTTATTAGCTGAAATGACTGAGCGGGAAATTAAAATAATAATTTTTAAATCATTAAGAATAAGTAACTAAGAGAAAATAAATAAAAATAATTAAACTCATCTTAATAATAATAATAATAATTTCATTAGTAAAAATTAATTAATCGTATAATATTTAATTAAAATAATTATATTTTATACTTTCATCCTTGTTTCTAGGGGGGGGGGGGCGACGCCCCCCCTGCTCTAAGATAGAGGGGGCTATGCGACCCCTCTGACCCATACTTCTGACGCCCCTGTTTAATATACTATTAAACGTATTTTGTCAAGCCTGATTTTCGCTGATGATTCGTTAGTTATCAGAAATAAAGAAAAGAATTTATAAGATATAATCGCGTATATTTAATAAAAAGAAGCAACTATAATGATGTGTTTAAAAGTAAGGAGAATTTTTAATAAACGACGTGGAGAGATCAAGAACGGGTAGATAGCAAACAAATACAAATTTTCTTGTGTACACTAGTTATTTAAATTACATATAATTGTTATTTAAATTTTCTAATATGTTAAACTTATTTTCTTATCTTTAAAATAGCACAATATGTTATTTATTCAACGTATCGAAAACGAAAGCATAATTTTTAAATCCCGCACTTTTAAAATCCGTATCAGTTTTCCCTCCTATATTCATATCAACAGAATTAAAAGGCCAATGTGTCTATCTTACCTCAAACTAGAAAGTGTATAATCGCACCATCTCATATTAACAAGTTATTTAATCTGACTTGCGCAGTACAGAATTAGATAGAAAGTGAACCAATACAAAAGAGTTGCTACAATAAGTGGCTAAGTTCACGCCCACACATTTTTGACAGAACAGACAGAACCAGTTATCAATCAAATGTTAAATAAGTGAACTTTTGTTGTTTCTAAATTTACCATAAATGTATTGTCGTCACATATGAGGTAGAATTATTATTATTCCTTGCTAGAATGTAGGTATAATGCCTATAACAGCATCTCCGGCGTTGTTTTCAAAACACACTTTAATTATAAAACTTGTAAAGAATTTCTCAAGTTCATAAATGTCAATGATGTTTATTAATGTAATCTATTAAACCTAATTGATACATGCACATTCTTTTTTTTTGTAGGAAATGGTTGTTGTAAGCGGGAGTTGGGTGAAAAATGTGGCAACTTACCCAACCCCTGCCAACGACAATGACATGGTAATACCCACAACGAATAACACAATGAGTGCAAAAGCAATCTTGACTGCCCGACCAAACTCACATCCATTTCAAGAACGTACACTAACCTTAGACCAGCCTGTTAAAGTGGGAAGATCGGTAGCAAGAGCCCGTGCAACACCTGCAAATGCTATATTTGATTGTAAAGTATTGTCGAGACACCATGCTTTACTTTGGTATGATTGTGGTAAATTCTATCTGCAGGTAATTTTGTCCAAGTAGCTGTAATATGTGTAATTGTAATGCTATTAATTTTAGGACACTAAAAGCAGCAATGGTACATTTGTAAACAATAATAGACTTTCTAGTTCAGATTCAGAACCGCACGAAGTATGTTCGGGAGATATAGTGCAATTTGGAGTAGATGTTGTAGAGAATAATCGTAAAGTAACACACTGTTGTATTGTTGCCACACTTAAGCTATATTTAGCTGATGGTAAAGAAGCAAAAGCTAGTCCAAGCATAACAGAAACGAGTAGACATGGTAAGTGTGAGTTGTTCGGATGATTTTTCAGTTTCTAATGAGTGACTTTTAAAGGACTGGTTCCATTAGATGAATTGTACAAACTTAATCAAATTATTCAAGAGGCCTGTCAAAGAGAACAATGTTTGGAAAGCAAGTTATCAGCGCTACAACATGTAGTTGAGGAAACACGTCGATCAGCTGATGAGAGCTGGCAGGTGGGCATTTATTTTAATAAAATTACAAACTTATACTTTATTAAGTAGATGTTATTTTCGGGTTCTAATCTTGTAGTTAGATTAAGATGAGTCAGAAAAATTAGGTTATGTGATTACACCTAGGTAACCTGTAATAGATTATTTGTACAGTTGGTTTCAAAAAAATCGAATACACTTTATAAATCAGTAGTCCATGATTATGAAAATTTTTTACAATGTAAAATGATCTTTATTTATTTAGGTTATGTTTTGTGGCATAAGTTGACAACTAACTTTGACATTTTATTTGTCATTGTGACAACATGATTTATACCACTTAAAAAGGCTGTACTCGATTATTTTGAAACCAACTGTATATGACACTAATTTTGTTAAGAAAATTCTGTGTTTCTGAATTATTTATGAAACATTGGACTAATTACATGTTAGAGTGAGAGGATAGACATTTACTAATGAGTAAGCAAAATAAACAATAATTGTAGTTGTTCACAATTATAAGGAATCGAGTAAACTATGATTTATTTTTGTTAAATTGGTAGCACTACAGAAGTTTTAATTTGGTTTTTGTGTTATCGATTAATATCAGACATTTTAAAAAATTTTACGGATATTTTTTATATTTCTTAGAGGTTAAATAGAAGAATGTTTCATGTTATATTTGTCCTTATACTATCTCGTTAAAGTTTTATAAATAAATATGTATACATGCAAAAACAAATAACTTTTATCAGTGAGCTTAAAGTTCGGTACTGAAATACATAAGTCTATTTGTGTGTGTCTGTCCATCCGTTCATGTGGTTTCTCTTAGAATTTGAGAGAGTAGGTATTAAATATAGAAAAAATGTACAAACACAAACTTTCTGTTTCTTAGGCTTATAGAGCACGGGTGATTTTTTTATCATGCAATTAAAAAATTGCACACATTAAAAATCTCCAGGCAATAATTGATTTTATGCACGGGCAACAAAAAATTGTTGGTACTTTTCTCATTGTGAAGATAAACGTTTGTGGGTACATCTATACGTTAATGAAAAGCTGTTGAATGGGTCATTCTACAGTATTGGGTTTCAAACTCTTCACATTTGTGACAAAGTAAAATTGATAATATAAAAAAAAATGTATCCATACGAAATCGACCAAAGGTTTGCTCGACCACTTTTGATTTATTTTATTTTTTGCCTGAATGTTCCCTTATATTTGCAATTTTGAAAAATGTCTTTATCTTATCTTTAACTCTTTTTTGTTTTGCGGCACCACACATTTGTTTACATCAACCTACCGTGTTTTCTGCAAAAATCGAGCTTCACGAAAATTATTATAACTTAGTTAGTATTTGTGCTATCGTGCTGAAACAAGAAATAATTTACTCTATAAAAACTATTCTATACGAGGAGAATAATTATGTTTACTTACCAGTAGCGGAAATACCCAAAATTTGCTTCCGAAGATGTACTACGATTTTTGAAGAAATACAGACTGTAGCTTGAAGAATAACTATGAAGAAAGAAGAACTCAGGCTTAAGTTTTCTGCTGTATATGTCTCTATGTTAGTACTACTTGTTCTACAAAAATAAAAGGTTGGCATCAAATCTTTTGTTTTAGAGACGTGTAAAAATGGCACAATTCACGATTTTTCGGATTTTTGACACCCTGTATCTCAAAAAGGAAAAATCGGAAAATTCTAGAAATTTCTTAGATTAAAGTATTCGTGGGATAGAATATTCTGTAAAAAAATTGAGATGTGGATTTTTCTGGTAAAAAAGTTACAGAAGCTTAAACATCAGTAAAAATTTCTTTGGTGCAGTTGGATTTTCATTAACGAAAATTGCAAATTTATCGTTGATACAAGTACCGCATGCAGTAAATAAGTGTGTTTTTTCTTTCTGATATCTTGATCTAGATCTTGGTAAATATTTTCTAAATTTATCATGATCACTTTTTAAATTTCAAATCAAAACCAAAGCTAAACAATGGATTTTGTTTCAAAAATTCAAGCACAATCTTTAAAAGAAATAAAAACAAATGAAAAATCAAGTAAATGTATAGTTGATTTTGCAGAAAACTATAGCTTTACAGTCCAGGACGAAATCCAGAACTATCATTGGGCGACTCAGTCAGCCACATTACATCCATTTGTCTATTATTACAAAGAAACAGAAAAAATAAAATACAGACATATTTGTGCCATAAGCGGTCACATGCAACATAATACAGCAACTTTCCATACTTTTCAAAAACATTTCGTTGCTGATTTAAAATCGACGGTCCCATTAGTAACAAAAATATATTATTTTAGTAACGGTGCTTCTAGTTGTTTAAAAAAAAATTTATAAAGCTTATCACATCCAAGACTTTGCAATTAGTGCTGAGTGGAGTTTTTTTCGCAACATCTCATGGGAAGAATGCATGTGAAGGTATAGGTGGGACTAACTGCAAGAATCAGCTTACAAAGACCCTGAACCGACCAAATCTTAACAGCACAAGACATGTATGAATACTGTAAGGAAAGCATTGCAGCGATATATTATAGCTATGTTTCATCGGAAGAAGTCCAAGAGACTGAAAACATGCTTAAAAATAGGTTTTATAGAGGTAAAACTATCCCAGGTACGAGAAATTATCACAGAATTATTCCGATTGACTCTAGTCTCGTAAGATGCTTTAAAACATCTAGATCCATCGATTACAATGACTCCAGGTAACCGTTGATTGAACGGTTACACAATTTGATGTATATTCCATGACTATAAATCAATGAAGATGTTTTAGCTACTGGTCTACTTCAATAACTGGTAAGTTTCGTAGTCCAAGAGGATCTACTTTATTTTGTTAGGTTTCTGACAGTATATGGGACGACCCTGATAGAATCAAGGTGAACGGACAAGCAGTCGTTCGAGGTGTCGAACTCAATTAGTATCCGTCACTACTCCAGGAAACAGCGTTTGGGCTGTCGTTAAAGGTGTCGGGGAGCACTAGTATCCGAATTAGCTTGTGGGCAGACCACACGGCGTTCACCTTTAGAACTGGTTGTTGTCTACCCATTCCCAGGTTTGTCTGGGTAACAGATGACGCAATCAGAATGTAATATGTAGTAGAGTTACACGCAAGTGTTTCTCGACGATGGCTCTAAAACTTTGCTGAGGAAGCTCTGCTAACAAGAGGGTCCAGTGTGGGTGGTTTGATTCTTACCTGACACTAGGGTCCGATATGGAGCTGGTTTTCCGCTGTCTGATCTAAACAAACGCAGAAGAATCAAGGGAAGTTTATCTTAGTCAGGGAGTTTGGTTGCTGACCTATGGGAAACTGCATGCCACCAGATAGCATTTCAGAAATGCTCTGTCAGGGGCACACCAGGTCTATAACTGGGAGATCGGGGTGGCAAAACCATTTAAAAACCAAGTTCCGCCACATCTGAGGTTGGATTTGATTGGGCAGTGGCCCTAAGGCTGAGTGAAGGAACTTATGAAGGCATGAAAGAGGGCTGGAGAGTTCTGATGTACCTAACCTGGGTTGAGGGAATAGTTCTATTGCTGGTCGAGGAACTTGATCCCGTATGAAAGAGGATGGGAGGTTTCCGGAGGGTGAGTAATAGCTTCGATACTAACTTGGTAGCTAGAATGCTGCCTATCGATAGGCAACCTCGCTCGGACGAGTGAGTAACTGGTAGCATTGGCCCGCTGATTGAGTGTATCTCAATTACTTCCTCTTGGAATGAACGTGGGGATAAAGTTATTACAGGTAAAACCCCCCCAAGTAAAACATACATGCATATTCATGTGTAAGAGACGTAAATTGCAAGTAGATTTACAAGAAATGTTAAAAACAACTTTCATTAATGCACAATTATTCTATAACATAAAATAATAAAAGTCAATAGTTAAATGTTAAAATGTCAGCTCAGCTAACTTCAGTTTGGATTTGAAATTTAAAAATCAGTGACCACAATAAATTAACATAATATTTACCAAGATATCAAAAAAAATTAGAATTATTTACTGCCTGCGGGACTTGTATCAAAGGTAAATTTGCAATTTTCGATAATGAAAATCCAACTGCACCAAAGAAATTTTCACTGATATTGATGCTTCTGTAACTTTTTTACCAAGAAAATCCACATCTCGATTTTTTTACAGAATATGCTACCCACGAATACTTGAATCTGTGAAACTTTTAGAATTTTCCGTGATTTCCTTTTTGAAATACAGGGTGTCAAAAAATCCGAAAAATCGTGAATGGTGCCATGTTTACATGTCTCTAAAACAAAAGAGATTTGATGTCAACCTTTTAGTTTTGTAGAACAAATAGTACTAACACAGAGACATATACAGCAGAAAATTTTAACCTGAGTTTTTCTTCCTTCATAGTTATTCTTTAAGTTAAAGTCTGCATTTATTCAAAAATGGTAGTTCACCTTCGGAAGCAAATTGTAGCCATTTTTGTTATAGGTAAGTAAACATAATTATTTTCTTCGTATAGAATAGGTTTTATAGAGTAAATTATTTCTTGTTTCAGCGAGATAGCACAAATATTAACTAAGTTATGATAATTTTCCTGAAGCTCGATTTTTGTGGAAAACACGGTAGGTTGATGTAAAAAAATGAGTGCTGCCGCAAAGCAAAAACAGATACAAATAAAATAAAAGCATTTTTCAACATTCCAAATATAAGGGAATATTTAGGGAAAAAACAAAATAAACCAAAAGTGGTCGAGCAACAACTTTTGGTTATTTTAGTCGATTTCGTATGGATTGACCCTATAATATTGTTAATTTTACTAGAATGTTAACAGTTTGTTTACATCTTTCGTAGGACGAACCATTTTATTAGTTTTTAATTATTTTGCACAAACATGAACAACAAAAAACAATTTACGTAAATTAAAAGTGGCTTAAAATAAAATGTCAAAAGTAATACTAAGAGTCAAAATGCAAGATCATGTAAAAATAAGTGATTTAAAAACAGTCTATAAACTCTTGATGTTCTAAGATGTGCTAAATTTGCTTAAATAGAAATGGGCAGGACATGTAGCCAGGTTAAAAAACGATAGATGGGCCAAACTCACTATCAAATGGTTAACAACTTTCGCAAAAGGAAAAGGAGGCAGACCGAGGATGCAATGAGTAGATGGGATTGAAGAATACGTAGGCAAAAACTGGCTAAATGGAGCCTGGAACAAATTATGGTGGAGAAGGAAAGGGCCAGCAATGGAATGCTTAAGGGCTATTATTATTATAAATATCTTGAAGGTCTCGATGAGCACCAACAATGTTAGTAGTGTTATCGTGTTACTTTAACGAATTTAAAAAGGTTACTGTAATCAATTCACCTATCAACTCTAAATGGATTGCCTTTGTGGCAAGACACATGAAAAGTCTTTATCTTATGAGATCTTCTACCTCCTGTTTTAATAAAGATGGGATCGGCATAGTCAATTAATAAAAGGTCTGCATTGTTCTATGTGATGTCGTGGTAAATCACCTATTATTTGATTTAATAATAATAATAAACCCTTTTATTGTCTAACGGGAAATTTCCCAATTACAAGACAATTACAAAAAACTAAAAGAAAGCATAATTGTTACATTGTATTACAAACAATAATTTAAAATATAAGTTTAATACATTACACGATAATAGAACATAGATGGGATAGTTTAAACAGTCTTATGTACTAAGGAGAAATGTTTTGATTTTATATCTAAACTGCATTAATGTACAGTTGAACAGATCTAAATCCAATTGGCTGTTTATGTATTTAAGATGAGAACATGCTTGATAAAAAGGAGCTTTTTTGACTTGTTGGTATTAGGAGTAGATAAGTAGAACATATTATGTTGTCCAGTGATTATATGAGGCACTACAAAATTTAATTCATTTAGTAATTGAGGACAGGCAATGAGGTTATTACACATTTTATACAGAAAGATTTGCACGGTGCACTTCCTAGAGTTTTCAAGGGTTAGAAAATTAAATATTCGAAGTAGTAATGTGTAATCAATTCCTCTGATTGGGTAAGTACCATCTAACTTAAATGATAAGTATTTAAGGAACCTACGTTGAACATACTCAAGCCTATCAATCTGTGCATTATATGTGGGAGATCAAGCTATAGAAGCATACTGAAGGTTGGAATTAACTAGAAAATTATTAAAGAGGAGACATTAATACAAGTCAAGATAAGTCGAGAGATCTAAGTGCTAACTGAGTTATTTCACTGATGTGCAAATTAAAATTTAGTCTTTTATCAACTGTAACTCGCAGGTCCTTCACTGACTTGCAGTCAATAAGAATCAAACTTTATCTCATTAAATTTCAGTGAGACTGTAATTTTTTTGCATGTGTTTGTATCTAGTGGTAAAACAATTACGTATTGGTCTTGATTTAAAACGAAAACAAATATTGCAAGCACGAATAACTTTGTAAACTTCATTACTTCCTGATATTGGCCAATAGCATCGTCAAACAGCTGCTAATGTAGCTTGCTGTCCGACAAGTAAATTGATAGACAATAAGCTGTTACATGAATTAATTTCTGAAAGAATGAAAAGTTTTTAGTTACGATTGAAAGAGAAAGTGATTGTGATTTTACACAGAGTAAGTAAATAGTAGCTTATTCTGTGTGATTGCCACTTCGCACATAAATACACGCTTCATATGCCTTTACAGAAGCACCACAAAAACCAAAAATGTCATGACAAAACTGTTACACAGCGCTGAATGTTAAGACTGCTAATATTTTTTATTTATTTGTAACACTGTCCACATTTGATATGTATTCAATGAACAACATCGTCCCAGTTTGATTTCAATGACCAAAGTATTTAAATTATTAATTTTCTCTGTATTAAAAATGGTCCTAACAACCCCAAGGGGACATATAATTTAGCTATTATGGACAAAATTGTATGCTTTGTTGCTATATATGAACGTGTAGTTTTAAAAGTGTTAGAACTTGAATATTTTATAGTGTCATTTTTGTGATTTCACAATAATCCGAGTGTTTCTGTAGGGATGTTTTGAGTAGCTGGCCATCATTCGATAGATTTTATAACACTTAAGGGCAATTGGATACCCATTTTTACAGATTGAAGCTTTGCCAAATTGAGTTTGGTGGTGCTGCTCATGAATTTGGCATAGCGGAGAGAGCAAAGGAATTGCTCATTGTCCCCACCATGCTAAACCAGTTCTTCCTCTCCCCTACCCTTCTCTGCAGTCCGCTAGACTACCCTACACTCCAGCTGCTCTTTCCCCATCCTCATCGTCTAACTGCTCCACATTCCCTCTTTTTGTCTGCCACTAGGAATGAAAGACTCCATACCTGCGACGTGTTTCTGTCATGTTGATTCCGACTTACTTTGTATGCAATATATATAAATGGTTAGAAGTATTAATGCACGTAGAGATAGGTAATTCTTCAGAAATATTAAATTTACTGTCCCTGCTTATTTAATATTATATTATGGATATCTTTTTATTTGTTAGTTCAGTACAGTAAAGAGGTAATAGCAGTCTATCTAGCCAACTATATGTTAACAACTAAACTGTTTTAACAATAAAAAGTGAATTTTATTATGTCACATCTCATTTACGTGACATGTCCCTAGTATGTATTTTCAAAATAAAAGTTTTTCTAAGGCATCATCTAATGACTATTGTTCTAATCAAGGAGAATTGTAGAAAAAATATAGGGCTCTCATCTGGAGTCAATTAATATATAAAATATTAAGCATCGACTATTATGTAATCAATAAAATATTGTCCCTGATATTTTTCTCATTTGCGTGGACCCAACTAAAAGAAAGAACATTATGAAATTTCACGTATATTAGCATTTCTACAATATCAACATTACACATGTGTTGCTTGCATCTGGAATTTTAATGAAATCAACATCAGTGTCTTGTTCAGTTGATCCTTAAATTTTATAGAGGTAGCTTATATGATTTGATATGAGGGTACATTTATTTCCTCTCATTTGCATGGCTATCATAATTTCTTACTAGTATTAAATTTAAAAACAAAATTCGTAGGTAAAATACACTGCTTGTGTTATTTCATTATATCTAGTATGAAGCCTCCAAAGAAAATAGTCTGGGCACTATGTTATATTAATGCTCTAATACTCATTCACATGGAATTTTCATTGGCTCATTTGCATGGATTTTTAACTCCACGGGATGAATAATAAACTAAACAGATTTGCTGCACTAAACTTGAAAAAAGCCATTTTTTGTTTTTTTCTCTAAATTTATCCTCACTCTGTTGTATTGAGCGTAAAAATTAATACATGAGGTTTGTAGCTAATTAAATACTCTACAAGACTGATTAAGAAGACTATTACGCTAAAATGAGGTGTTACGGAATTATCGCGATGTTAAGTGACAAGAAACTCAAGATATTGTAAAGTAGGTAATTTTAACCATTTTTGCGAGCTTCACAGCTCCGTTGCTATTCATATCGTATAAAATAACTTCACATACCAGAGTTGTAGGAAATTCTGTCTTCTACAAGTCGGCAAGTAACTTTTTTTGCGTTAAGATGCGCCAGAACGAAGTTATAGGTGAAAAACTACAAAGTGCCGATTTTCAACGTTTTTTTTTCAAAAAGGCAGCAGGTGTGGAAGTGAGAAGACTTGAATTTTTCACTAATCCACCAATCTATACAACATATCAAAAATTCAGAACTACCTGAGCTTTTGTAGAATAACCACCCTTTTTCAGCCTCCGTTTACTGAACTATAAGCTTAAGTGAATCTGACTAGTAATAGACATTATTAATAAAATTTATACTTGTTCTTTTTTAATTTTTGTATGTTTCATATTAAATGCGAGCTTGCCATAAATAACTATGATCTGGTAAATGATAGCGTAATTTATATTTTTGGCAGCTATCAAAAAATGACATTTTTTCATTAATATCCATATACGAAATGCGACATTGGTTTTGTTTTTAAATATTTCGTGCACTAAAATGAAAAACAAATAGGACATTTATGAATATTTGAAAAATTTCGTTTTTGTAGTAACTAAGAAACTGACCATTTTGCGCTAAAATAAAAATTTCCTTGTATTATTTTTTATGCCTTTTTTCTACTTTCTCGATTATTCACTAAAGTTGTAGAAAAAATGTTGTGTGCAATTTGTGCACAAAATGGCTATGCCTCGTCAAAAAAGTTTTATTGTTGACCACCAAAATAGCATTTTGCGCACTGTATAAACAAATAACTATTATAAAAACAGAATTTTTAGATTTTTTGTTCTCTTATGGGGATGAAACTACCCTTGAAACAAAAAACTAAAACAATAATGGATTTACACTGCACATTCTAAACATTGGCCTAATTTTATATTTAAGAGTGGAGAACATATGACAAAAGGACGCGGATAATTTCACGCGCGACAAAAGGACGCGGAAATTTGGACGCATGTAAAATTGGACACGGGACAAAAGGACGCATAGTTACTTTCCTTCACACTTCATCCAGGCTTAGAACTGGCAGTAAAAATACTGGCGTGTTTAAAAGTTTATGTGGTTGTAGCGGCCATTGCCTAGTCATTAATATTTTTTTACTTTTTTATTTATTATATATTTTTTTTGATTTTTTAAAGTTTCTAATTTTTTTTTAAATTTTTAATCCTTTTTATTATTTTGAATTTATATTTTGTTTAATATTTAAATTTGGTAACAGCGTCAGTCTTCAAATTTGTAATTGGAAGTTGTGCGCAATTCCTCATAAATATTCTAGTAGTGGTCTGTTGCCGTACTCGGAAACAATTGTTTTAATTCTTTTTACAGTGTCTCTATACACTTTTTTGTGCAGTGGCAAATTTCCAGCAAAATGCACTGCTCTATTTTTAATATATGTATTTAAACTGTTTTCTTTTTTTAAAGCATTTATGAATTTCCATATACTGGGATGCGCAGCATTAAGCACAGAAGAGAAACTGTTGTGCCATCCTTCAACAGCATTGTTAGTTCACGGCAAAGTTCCTCTTTTTTAGTGCTACATTCCAAATATTTAAGTTTGTTTGCAGGTTTTTTTCATTTTTTGCATATACTATTACGTTGTCTGCGAAGGCACTTTCGGGTATGTCCATCATTCTCATGTTTCTGTATCCTACCTGTAGTTTCTTTGAATTTAATAAATAGAAATTGTCTAGATTATAACATAATCGTAGGTGATATTAATATAGATATTCTTGAGGAAAGTAATCTTTCAAGTGATTATTTAACTATAATGAGTGAATTTGGTTTTAATTCTATGATAAATACGTACACTCGAATTCAAGGAAACAGTAAATCTTGTATCGATCATATCTTTTTGAAAACTAATAAGGATATTAGTAACACTGTACCAGCCGTTCTAGAAATGAATAAAACTGATCACTTTCCCTTACTATTTTCACTTCCCATTCAGCTTAGTACTTTAAATAATAATTTGGAAACTAATCCTAGTATTAATTTTTACAAAATTGTTAACTATGATCAATTGAAAACAAATATTAAAAATGTCGATTGGACAACATACTATAATATAAAAGATGTAGATGGATTAGCCCAATTATTAACAGATAATATTATTAATACTGTAGAATCTTCTACTGTTGTTAAAAGAATTAGACATAAAGAAAAAAAAAGAAAGACATGGATAACTAATGGCTTAGTTAGAAGCATAAATAAAAGAGACACATTATATAAACAACTTCAAAAAAATCCTAACGATGTTAATTTACAAACAGCATTTAGAATATATAGAAATAAACTAAATGAAATAATCAAAAATACAAAAACTAATTATTTTAACTCGAAAATTTCTGCCATTAAAAATGGTGAAAGTAAACAATTTTGGAACGTTATAAATGAAATAATCAAGTCAAGACAAAAATAAGGTAATCCAAGAAATTAGATCAGACTCTGGAACAATTTCAAATCCGTTTGAAATTGCTAATGTTTTTAATAATTTTTTTGTTAATGTAGGCAAAACTTTAGCCGATAAGATTTCAGTTCCTTCTGTAATTCCATCCAGATCTTCGGTTTGTAGTTCCATATATTTGTTACCCACAGATAAAGAGGAAATCTTAAATACTATAACAAAACTTAAAAATAATGTTACACCTGGGTTTGATAATATTACGGCTGAAACATTAAAGATCGTTGCTCATGATATAGCTGAACCTTTAGTCTTTTTAATAAATAAAATATTAGAAAAAGGCATATGCCCAGCTAATTTTAAAGTTGCTGTGGTAAAGCCATTATTTAAAAGCTGTGATAAAACAATTGCGACAAATTACAGGCCTATTTCAGTCATTACTAACCTGGCAAAAATTTTTGAAAAAATATTGAAAAAAAGACTAAATGATTATATTAAAAAATTTAACATCTTAGCAGGTCGACAATTTGGATTCCAAGAAAATAAGTCTATCCAAGACGCAATAACATATTTAAGTTCTATGATTAACAATTCTTTAGAAAACGGTTTGCCGTCACTGTGTGTGTTTTTGGATCTGGCCAAGGCATTTGATGCTGTAAGTCATTCTCGATTACTAGACTCGGTTGAAGATATAGGTATCCGAGGCACTGCACTGAAATTAATTCAAAGTTATTTAGATAACAGAAAGCAAATTGTGCAGATTCAGTCTCAAAAAAGTACTGAACTTACAGTGCAGTGTGGAGTTCCTCAAGGTACTGTTTTAGGTCCTCTTCTTTTCTGTGTTTACATTAATGAATTGTTTACATTAAATACATTGGGTAGTATAATAAGTTTTGCGGACGACACAGCTATATTTTATCAGGATAGTTCTTGGGTAGATCTAAAGGCACACGTAGAGGAGGATTTAAGAAATGTAAAGAATTGGTTTGATTATAAACTACTGACCATAAATTTCGATAAAACCAAATATTTACCTTTTTGTTGTTACAAAAATAAATTACCAGATTTTAATATATTAACTATTAATCAGCAAACTTCTATAACAGAATCAAATACAATCAAATATCTGGGTGTAATCATAGATAGACATCTGCGATGGGATTCTCATATTTATCATTTAATTAAAACCTTAAGATCTATTCTATATCGTTTTCGTTCACTAAAAGATATATTAAACTATTCTGAATATAAAAAAGTGTATCAAGCGTTAATCAAATCACGAATATCGTATGGAATAATTGGATGGGACAGTGCTGTTAATGAATATTTGAAAAAACTAGAAATTATTCAAAAAAAATTTTTACATATAATGCTAAATAAGGACATTACCTATCCATCTAAAAATCTATACACTGATGCTAAAGTATTACATCCACGACAAATATACTTTTTTACAATAGTTTCATATATCTATAAAAATAAACATAAAGTAGTTTCAATTGATCATTGCTATCAAACCAGACAAAAAGACTTACAAATTAGAACGCCTTTATCAATCAAATTTATTGGACATAGAAGTTGTGGTTATCTTGCGCCTAGATTTTATAATATCCTTCCTCAAGAAATTAAGTCCTCTGTTAACCTACATCAATTTAATAAACTAGTTAAGATCTTTTTATTTGAAAATGATATACAAACCATTGAAAACTTGTTTCCTTAATTTTATCAGTATTTTTGTTAAACTTGTCCTGTAATTGTCATTATATAATTTGTCATTATATCTATAATTGTCATAATTCATTTTTTATTAATTTGTATTACTTGGAATAATGTATAACCCCTTATTATTTCTAATTAAATATTTATCTTGTTTTGTGGAGGCACGCATATAACACAATAATTTTAATTTTGATTAAAATAAATATATTGTTACTTTGCCCATGTACAGTTTTAACTTTATGGGTTATCAGTTTATTTGCTTATAAGTTAATAATGTAAAATACATGTAATTTAAGGCGTTCAAATAAACATTATTATTATTATTAGTTGTTGAAATAAACGTGTATACGTTTCTTCTGTTTTGTTTGGGAGCAATGCATATACAGTAGGAGTTATGTCACTGTATTGTACTCCATGAATTGTATATAGTTGACTAAATAACAGTGTAGCTGATTTAAATGTACCATCCGGATACCAGTGTTCACACTGTTCCATGAATGTCAAATTTCTTTCTGTCGAAAATAACAATACGCTGTTCACCAGGGCCACTATCATGTAAAAGGAAAGGTTCACCACGACTGGTCTGTTGGTATTCGGCAGGTAAAACAAGCTCCGTTAAACTTCTGGGGTTTGCTGGGGAAGCTTCTATTTGTTTGTGAACGCGTTGTATGGTTCATTTCATGGAAGTAACCGAAACCGAAGGTAGTTGTCCTGATACTACACAAGAAATATCGTCGGATATATTGTCCAATATAGCTTGAGGGGTTTGTTCGATGTTTTCGGACATTTATTTCATTTCATTGACAGCTTTTCTTGCTTCTAACTTTGCAGCATCAGCAATATGGTTGTGGCTAGAGTTTTTCACGACCTTGTTTCCCAATGTATGTACTCTTCCAGAACATTTGCACTTGTTGTAATGGGCACACTTTTAAATGATTTTTTCACCGACAACGCGTTCTTTTTTGTGAATAAAACCATTGTAGACTAACATATTGTTGCCTTTTTGACTTTTTACAAATTGCAGCACCATCTTTACAGAGTAAAGAACGTTGCGACTTTGTCAAGCCAATGCAGTTGCGACCATTATATACCCAAGAAGTTAATTGTTTTCGATAATATTACTTGTAGTTAATGATGTTTTGAATTTTAACATTTAACAGCAAAATGTAACGACTTCTTACTGCAGTTATTGGAATTTTACAATTCGCTTTCTAATGACACTTATTTATCATGAAAAATATTATGACTTCTTAACCCATTTAAAACCACTACTAAAGAAAAACTACAAATTAATTTTTTTTGTGTTTTGATATTTTTATTAACATTAACTGAAGCTGTTTAATACAAAAAAAAATTAAATAATATATTAGAACATAAAAATTTAACGTAGCGTAAACGCAACATTGGGAGGATACCACTACTACGCCAATGCACAACTCCGACCGGGGACACAATGCTCACCATGGATACTTGCTGACTGGCCGTTTTGATCACTTTGCCGACCGACAACACTAAGCCGACCCTTCAAATAAATTTTGCTACTGGACACTTTCCCGAATGTAGACACTTAGCTGACCGTAGAAAGTACGCCGACCGCATCCTGTGGACAGTTTGCCAATCGTGGGCACTGTGCCGACTGCAAGCAGTGGATGCTTTGCCGACCGTGGACACTACGATGACCGCAAACGGTGGACACTTTGCCAACCGTGGACATTATGTTGACCGCAATCGATGGACACTTTGCCGAACTTGGAGACGCACCAACCCCTTAAATAAATATCGCTGTACACCTCGCCGAACCTCGACACAGCGCTGATCACAAACGGGAGACCCTTAAGAGCCATCCATAGTTACAATTCTGATGTGAATACAAACATAAAGTTCCACAAAAGCTAAAACTAATTAACCTGTTGGTCAATTTTTATATGGTTTTCACAAATATAATCTCGGGAGATGTTTTCTACAATATGACCTTAGGTTGTGCACGATTGGTAAATTGTCTACCGCTTGCAGTCGACATAGTGTCCACCGCTTGCGGTCAGCATAATGCCCATGGTCGGCAAAGTGTCCACCACTTGCGGGTGACGTAGTGTCCATGGTTGGAGCTGTGTCCGATCGGTGTAGTATCCTATACCCTTTTTCGAATATAAATTTGCTTCTTGTGCAAGTATTTACTAGCACAAGAAACAACACTGTAACCACAACAGATTTAACCCATTTCACCATTTAACACCAAAAATGCAGGAACTTTTAACAATGCAGGATATGTACATTTGTATCCCTCATCAAGCCAATGTTGCGTTTACGCAACGCTCTAATTTATAATCACGTTTTTTCGAAATTATATAAGTTTTTTACTTTTTATATCAACAGTAACATTTTTTAATCTTTCCAGAGCCATTCTAGATAAAAATTAAAAATTTTAATTGTACGAGTAATTTTTTTAACGATGTTTCTGTCACCCACATGGGTGACTATTACATAATAGTATTCAAAATTCAATAAATGCAGGCTGTAATTTTGATAAAATAAAAGCTGAATTTAAATAGAAAAAAATATGCTACATTTAATTTCATACTATAAAATCACACAGAAGTTATAAAAACAGATATAAATTGGACCCAACATACTTAAAAAAAATTTCATCTGGAGTGTTACGTTAACGCAACATTGGCTGGAAATGGGTTATTGGAATTTTACAATTGCGTACAACTTCCTGTTAGAAATTTTAAGCCTGATGCTGTTACCAAATTTAAATATCAAACAAAAAATAAATTTAAAAAAATAAGAATTGTTAAGCAAAGTTACTATTTACTATGCGTCCTTTTGTTGCGCGTCCAATTTTACAAGCGTCCAAATTTCTGCGTTCTTTTGTCGCGCGTCCAAATATCCGCGTCCTTTTGTCGTGACAGCAAGAGTAAAGCAGGGGTGGAAAAAGGAACTGATTTTTTTTAATACTTAATGTTATTCTAAAAGTTAGGCTCATATTTTTAGCCGTGTTACAATTCTCAAATAATAAAACAATATTCTATCAATATTTAAAATTTGAAAAAAATTGAAGCGAATTGTGGGGGCGGAAAAATCGTTCAGAAAAAAAAATACTATTGTTATTGTAATACCAAATCCCATCTTTAGAGCCTTGTTACATTATCCAGATCAAAAATAAGCTTTGACGCTGCACCCTATTGTACGTGTATATGGATACATTTTTTTTTTGTTTCAGGCATACATAGGAGAAGAAAGGTTATTATCAAGAGTTGCAACTTTAGAAAATCAACTTGCGCAAGCCGCAAAAAATATAACAGATGAGAGATTAAGAGAAGAATTAAGTAAATTACAGGTGCACATTTAAAATTATTAGTAATAAGAATAAATATTAAAAAAGAATAATTATTCTTATAGGAGGAAAAAACATCATATCAAACTTCAGCAAAAGAAGCATTACGTAAGCTTCATGCAGAACGATTAGAAGCAGTTGCCACTGCTACAGAACAGCAGAGAGCAAAAGCATCTGCTGAACAAGAAGCCAGTCTGGCTAAAGAACAATTATCACAAGTACAACAAGAATTACAAGTAAGTTATTTTCTTACATATTAATTGCAAGACTCATAAGGAGTATTTTTAGGAGATAGCACATAAGCTAATGTCTGAACAGAAGCGGTCAGATGAAGAAAGAGCGCAGTTAGAACAACGAGAACGAGAACTGCAGGCCAGGTTGGATTTGGAAACACAAACTGTAAATGAGTTACAAAGTAAATTAGAACAATATAAGTCACTTGTACATAATCCTGTTAAAGAATTGTTGCCATTGGAAGAATTAGAGGTAAATTTGTGTTTTTGAATTGAATTTATGCTTTAAAGTTAAAAGATGCTGTCAATGTATTTTTATTTTACTTTCAGAAATGCAGTTTAATTTATACTGATGGTATGAAGACTAAAGAAGAGTTATTAGCAGAGAATGAAAACTGTGAAAATATCGAACCTGAACAAAATCATATTAACCTTACTGTAAGTATATTTCGTCTGATATAAAAGAAAGATTTAAAAGTATTTGCTAATGCTTCTTGTTTTCTTGCTTTTACTTATGGATTATATAATCAAGCATTGTTGCTTTTCTTCTGGCTTCGAACTGCTAAATAACCACAAAGTTTCCTTATCTGTACACAAGATGGCTCACAGTCAGACAGTCATCCATTCTTAAAATTATCAAGATGACATAGGCACCGACTACGTGGTGGCTCGAAGGCTGTGGCCCTCATTAAAATAATTTAATGATGGCTGAGCCCTCATTAACATGATTAATACGAGGGTGGTTTGAAGACTAATTTGGTTTGGCATTAAAGACACATTTTAACGGATTAAAATGTACTTTATTTTTCTACGTTATCTCTCCTAAACTCAATACATTTGCCCTAACATTTCTCTAATTTTACAATTACTTCCTGTTCACAGCATTTATTACTTTTTCGGTTGATCCTTACCAGCTAGAAAAATTTTAGGTTTTGGGAGCAAATGGAAGTCAAAGGGAGTTAGATTAGAAGAATAAAGAGGAGGAAAAACTAGTTCAAATTTTAATTCGGCCAATTTTTGTCGTGCAACAGTGCGTTATCATGGTGATGAGCACTTTTTTGCCATTCAAGGACGCTTTTCAATATTGCTACCTTTAACCTTTCCAAAAGTGCGGCGCAATATTCTCCCGTAACAGTTTTTCCTTTTTGAAGATAGTCAAGTAAAAGAATTTCCATTGCATACCAAAAAACCGCTGCCATCAATTTTCCAGTAGAAGACACCAGCTTCGCTTTTTTTGGTGCTGTTTTGCTTCGTTCAACTGATTGTTTTGATTGAATTAAATGCTTTATTTTGTTTCCCATGGATTATTTTCTGAACACTGTGGGAAGAAATTTAGATGGAAACAGTAAGGGACATGGTACATTTAAGTGAAACAATCAAAAAACTATAATAAAACGCATATCAGCAATAATATACGATTCGTGTTTTTTGGCAAAATAAATAGGCAAAACAAAACATAAACATTTTGAGGAATGCAGCACACCCAAAAATATTTGGTACGGGTCGCCACGGAATACTTATACATATACTCAGGCTGTGTTTGATATACCGTTGGTACACAATTTCCAGCCCTCATGAAAATTTTGAAAAGTCGGCGCCCATGCAAGATGATGATGATTTAATGATTCAGAATAAAATTATTCTTTATTAATATATAAAGAATTATCAAGTCAATAGTGCAGTAAAATTAGAGGATAGCTAAAGAAATATTTTATAAGTTAATGAAATTATGCAGACAGATAGTTAAAGAAATTTTAAAAAATGGTCTGACAGTCGTAGTTGTAGCTTATTAAACTTCCTACTTGCACTGTTTTTGTTACTTTTGACCTTCCATTATATATGAAAGCCATTGAATTAGTCTTATCCGATGGACAAAGGTGGAGAATTGAGCAGATTTTAAGACTTGGCGGATTTCATCTTTTGATGTTATTTTTAGGGTGCATAGAATTCATAATAGCAGACAGCCGTCTTAAAGAATTATCATGCATGATATATGCACTGAATTCTGTACATCACATTCTAAAGGAGATGCATTTGCTAGAGCTGTTCGGGCATCTTCTGGTTCAAATAGCTCTCCCAAATACTAATTCAGAAAGTGTCGATTATTAGCAGTGTTATGATTAACTGTTATTCGTCAAGAACTGTAGGAAAGGCTAGCGAAGGGGATGGTTGGTAAAATGTTTAAAGATGTGAAAAATAAGAGATCTGATAAGAGTATGGACTCAGTAGTACAATGTACCCTTCTGTAAAAATAGATGTTAAAATTGTGCTGATTGATCCTCTTTTGTAGGATAATTCGTAGCGTGCTTATTTTCATCCATAGAAGAAAGTTGTACCAAGCAAAGATGTAGAAAATTTAATAAGCTACAACTTTTGCTTAGAGTTGATATTTTTCAAGAATGCGAAAAACCGCTTTACTCCCTCCCTCGGCACCCTCCTAAACTGTCTGACTCTTTTTTTGTTTAAAGTACATTTGTTTAACTACCTGTCTGCAAAATTTTGTTGACTTACAAATCACTCTAGTTCTTAATACTTTTGCTATTTTTACTGTACTACAAGTAATGCTTTTAAATATAAAAAACAAAATAGTAGAGTGCCCGTTCGCTGATAAGTCTCGTTAAGGAGATGATAGTAGCTAAAAAATAAGCTAAAGCTACTTATGAGATTCTTTGTTATCGAGTATTTTGGAAATGTCCATGTTGTAATTTTGACTATTCTGGAATGCTGTTTTATTATTATTATGTAGGCACTGGGTAAATAACGAAGATATGAAAATATTATTCTATTTAAATTATTTTTCCTAAAAAATTATATTATAAAAAAATGTTTAATGCATTTAAACTTATATTAGGCATCTATTAATTAATTTAAGAGAAACGAAATAAATTCTTAGGTGTATTTCTAGCCCAAGAACATAGACTACTGCTACGTGCGGGCAGGAAATGTACGGGAGCATGGCAGACTTTAGTGTACACTAAAGTCTGCCATGACGGGAGGCATCAATGTGTCCAGGCATCGATACAATTTTAATTGTGTCTGTTCTTAAAAATTTTATTCTTTTACGGAATTATTGTAATCTCTAAAAATATAAAAGTGACACCGTTAGGAGCGAAAGACACATGCTACTATTTTCTGAAATATGAGGTGATAAACGCGAAAGTATCCTAAAATGAATTAATTTTTGAAACTTCTAAAATAAAGTTATAAGCATTTAAAGTTTAGAATCCCCGTAAGACTCGATGCTTTGCAAAGATTTGTTTAGTTTTTTTTTAGAAAAATGGCTACAAACTTTACATCGAAGCCTGCATGAAAAAATTTATCTGATAACGGTGCATGACATACGTTAGATAACTCAAAAATTATGAATTGTGCAGAAGCATAGAACAATTTTCGACCAACTTTTTTTGATATAACAATTCATTATAAGCTATCGAATACAACTAGTACCAGCTTTTATGCTCAAAACCCCCACAAGGTGACAGCTTTTGGACACTGGGCACTCTACTAAAAGTTTATTGATCCATCATTGACCTTTATTGCTGTATTAGTAATAAATTAGTACATTTTTACTTTGTTTACTGGAAAAAACTGGTAGCTAAAGAGATTGGCAAAATTATCTGCAGTTAAGTGTAAATAAGTTGATTATGATAATATTCTTATTATATTTTTATTGCTTAATACCATTTTAAGACATAAATTAATGCATACATAGCAAGTAAAAAGTGTACTTCAATATTAAGTGAATATATTGATTAGATAAAGAATGTAGGATTTAATATATGTTCAAATATGATAACTGCATGACTATTAAAATCATGAATACCTGCAGTTATTTTAAATACTGCATGTTTGAAATGCTATTGTGTTTTTAACATATACTAAATCACTAAGGTTGGGCGCAGACTTATCTAGCAAAGCTGCTTTCAGCAAAAACATTTTGTTCTGTCGAAAAGTACTTGCCGTAATCTTAACTGATCAGATCTTTGTTATGATGAATCTATTTTTATACTAAAAATAATAATGCATTCACAAAAATTTTATTGTAGCACATTCAACACTGTACTTACTTTTATAAATTTATGAAGTTATTTTTAATAAAAATAACTCCACAGACACTTCTAACTAATTCTTTGTAATCAAGTTAGATAAGTGGTGCGGTATTCCTATAATAATCACTGAAAAAACATGTTTAAGCAAAACTTGTTTCTGCTTAAAGCAGTTTTGCTAGGTAAGTGTGCTCAGCCTAAGTAATGAATGCATATCTGGATATATGTACCTAGTTATACTTTTCCTAAATGTAAGTAACATAAATAAGTATATGTTTATCATTTTTCGTGATTAGCCAGATATTTACAGACAGCATCACACAACCCTTAATAATATTTACATTTTGTTTGCCATTAGGTGGCCCCAGTAGACAGTGATGAAACGGTTGCACATGAGGATTCAGAAGCATTAAGTGATTCAGAAGACATGCAAGACTCCTCTGCTAGGGATACATCCAGAGTTGTGAATGTAAATTTTATGAGAGAACAGACTATTATTGATGATAGTGAAGGTAGTGAAAAAGAAGAGAATGAAAAGGAACATAGAAATGATTCTGAAGTTGCAAAAAACGACATGGTAAGTTTCTTTCTATTGTTTTGTTTGTGGTTAGCGTATCCAAGTGTTATAGTTCACATATAATATTGATTTCACTCTTAACAGCTTCACTATAATCACATGTTGGTAATGTACAATTACTGTATATTATTCTTTTGATACTCTCTCATATTACAATGCACTACTAGTGATTAGCATTAGTTGATAGCTGTAGTGATGGCAAACGGAGGAAGATAAGCTTACCAATTAAGATCTTCATAGATCTTTTTTACTAACTCCTTCGTCCACAACATGAGTTTTATTACAGTCCTACCTTGGTTTGCGAGCATAATTCATACTGGACATGCTCTCGTAATCCAAAGCAAATTACCCCATAAGAAATAATGAAAACTCAGATTATTTATTCCACAATGATTTAGTATTCATATAAAAATGATATAAAAATACAAAATACAGTATTGTTTCAGTACAGTTAGTACTAAAGAACAGTCACTACTATATGTTGACTATAGACACACCAACTGAGAAGAGAGAAGAACCATCGGCTGAGTTGTGATCACTTGATGATTAGCAGACAAAGCCTATACATACTACTCGTATGGCAAGACCTTGTTTATCAAGTTAAAATTTATAGGAATTTTTGCTCGCTTTGCAGACCAAGTTACTCGCAATCCAAGATTTTACTGTATTTTACAAAGATAACAATAAAATGATGTTTGTCGCAACACTCTCTTTTCATATACTAGGAAATTTATTATATTAGGTTGGCAATCAGGTATATTAATTAAAGTACAAAGATATATTAAAAAACTTTATTTTCGTTATAAGCTTAGAAGCTAACAAGAGTAGTTGATATGCGAATACTTGAATATTGATTATATTTTCCGATTTAGTGTCACCCAATCAGAATGAATAGAATAGAATAAGATTAAATTGAATTAATAAGATCAGGAGACGAATAATAGGAAATCAATTTTCTTTGGATTTTTATTATTGATATCAAAAGAGGCCACTGCATCTACTACATTTGCTAATACCAAACTTGCTTCTGCCTAGTGATACCAGAAACAAACTGCAAGGAATTAGGGTCTCTTTTTCACTTCTTCCTCTGTTACACAATTCAAGCACCACAACGAAAAAAATTTTAGATTTCAGAGCATATTTTGCATGTGTAAATGAATTAATATTAATTGTTGATGATTGATCAAGCTGTACATTTCCGGAGAAATTGAAGCTGTTCTTGCGAACTCTTGAATCTTTTTATTGTGGGGGATTACTCCACGTTGTCTTTTACTTTCACATTCACTTTCTCTTGGCTTTATAGTTATGGGTGTGTTTTCGCTTTTAGTACGATTTTCCTCCATTCTTTCTTGTTTTGCAATACTTCTCTCCAATTCATTATTTTCATTTTTCTGATGTCTGCTTCTACTTGTTCCTTCCATCTTAATTTGGGTCTTCCTTTCGGTCGTGTCTGTAGTGGTGTCCATTCCATGATTATTCTCTGTGTGGACGTTTCTTCTTTTCTACATAAGTGTCTGTACCATCTGATTCTTTGTGCTTTTTGTACTCTTACGATATTTTCACCGTTCAATATTTGCTCTATCTCATGATTTATTAGTAGTCTTATTTCATCTTCCGTTTCCTTCTTTGGTCCTATGATTATTCTGATGATCTTTCTTTAAAAAATTTTTAATTTTTCCTCTTCTTTCTTTATTAAACTTGCCGTTTCTGCTGCATATATTGTATACTTGAATTCTCGTCCTTTCTGCTTAGCTTCTTATTCTTCAGTAATTTTTTATTTGCAAATAGTGCCTTGTATCCCTACTGTGTTCTATGATTTGTGTTCACTCTTTCGTTTCTTCTATGTATCAAGAACTCGAGATATTTGTATGTTTCCACTTCTTCGAACTTGTGCTTATCAATTTTTATTTCTCTCAGTGTTTTTTGTTTCCTGTTGCAGTGCATGTATTTTGTTTTATTTTTGTTGATTTCAAGGCCTTTTCTTTTGATTTTTTTATATTATATTAAATGTACTATCTACTTTTTCTCTTCTTCTTGCTATTATTGCGATGTCGTCTGTGTAGGCTAGAATTTGCACTGATTTGTTATTGATTGTACCATTCTGCTTTGTTTCTTTAATAATGCTGTCTAGAGTTATGATAAAGAGCAAAGCTGATAGAGCGTCACCCTGTTTCACACCTTTATTTACTTTGAATTCTTCTGTCGATCCTTGACTGAGTATGACCGAAGCTCGTGATTCTTTCATTGTCATCTTAATTAGATTTGTAAGTTTTTCCAGTGTTTGTGTTGCTTTTAGTTCTTCTATAATTTTTGTTCTTATTAGACTATCGAAGGCTTGTTTGTAGTCGAGAAATAGGATATGTATATCTATGTCATATTCGTAACCTTTCTCAATGATTTGACTAATAGTATGTATCGCGTCCGCTGTTGATTTGTTGTTTCTGTATCCTAGCTGGTAATCTCCTAAAAATGTTTCTGCGTGTTTTGCAAGTCTACTTTTTATTATCATCGTTACTATCTTGTACGTGATTTAATAAGGTGATGACTCTGTAATTTACACATTTGGACCTGTCTCCTTTTTTTGGTATAGGTTTTATTAGTCCGATTCTCCATTCTTTCGGCATTTCTTCTTTTGTCCAGATATTTGTTGTTAATTCGTGCATTATTTGCTGCAGTTCCTCTCCTCCTTGTTTTATCATTTCAGCACATATGTTGTCACTTCCCGCGGCTTTTTTATTTTTCATCTTTGTTATGTGTTCTTGTAAATCTTCTTCAAAATCTGGTGCTCTTTCTAGGTTTCCTAGTTGTTTTGTCAATGTCTTTTCTCCTTCTTCTTCTATTGTGTGATTTTCCTCTTTATATAATTTGCTGAAGTAATTCTTCCATTCTTCTTCAATTTCATCTAGTGTTCCGTTGTTTTTCCTGATTCGTTTCTTGATGGATTGATACAATGTCGTTAAATTATTTTTTCCATTTTGCTTTTCTGTTTCTTCTAGTATTTTATCTACCCATATTTTTTTCTTCTGTAGACACATTTTGTTCGCTTCTTTCCTTTTGCGCTGATAGTTTATTTTGTCTTGCTCTTCCCTTGTATCCAGCCATTTCATCCTGGCCTTATTCTTTTCGTTTATACAATTTTCACATTCAGTGTCAAACCAGTAATTTTTCGTTGTTTTTCCGTTGAGTCCAATTGTGTTATTTGCAGCTTCTGCTATTGTGTTCTTAATTTGATTCCAGTCTTCTTCGATATTTTCTGTCTTTCTTCTATTTTTTAATTTTTTCTTTATTTCCTCCTTATATTTTTGTGATATCGTTTCTTCCTTTAATTCTTCTATGTTCCATCCTTTTTTCTTCGATTCTTCTCTAGGGGTTTTCTTATTTTTATTTTGGTTATCACTAGGAAGTGGTCCGAGTCTATATTAGCTCCTCTGTATGTCCTTACGTCATTAATAGATTTAGAGTGGTTTCTTTTTACTAGAACATAGTCAATTTGGTTGCTATTATTTCCATTTGGGTGGGTCCATGTGATTTTATGTTGTCATTTATGCATAAATTTAGTGCTCATTATTTGCATTTCATTCGTTCGTTTCGCAATCAATTACTAAGTAATTACTGTACTAGTAATTTTCAAAAAAAAATCATTAAAAAGTAATTATTATTAAAAAAAGAAATAAAGAAAAAATATGATAAATGGCATTCATTAAAGAAACAAAAGACATCAACAGCCAGTGTAAAAGTGTTAGATTTCCAATTACAAAACGCCGGTTCTGGCCTCAGTTGGGATAATTTTTTTTTATAAAATATTTAATATGTTTTATAAATAAACAATTTTTGATGAATATAATATTTATAAAAAGAATAGTCTACAAATAAACACTAACATGGTATGTATAATCATTTAGTTTTTTAACATAAATATACATACTAGTTTAAACAATGACTATAAAGTTAAGGGATAGTTTTATGTATTTAATTCTTTTTTATAAATATTGTTTATTAAAAAAAAGTATTTATGAAATAAGCAATTCAACAAAAAGGGATGATACATGATTAAAGAAGCAAAAGATATCAGAAGGCAACATGGCCCGTGTGGAAATGCATCTCCAATTACAAAATGCCAGTTCTGTTCCCAGCTGGGGTAATTTTTTTTATTAAAATATTTAATATATTTTAAAAATAATCAATTTTTTATAAATATTTTTATAAAATAAATTTGTTTGAACTATGTAGTCTATTTATGTTAATTAAAAATAAAACTAATTGATTATACATACCATATTAGCATACAATTGTAAATTATTCCTTTTTATAAATATTATATTGTTAAAAATTGTTTATTTATAAGATATATTAAATATTTTATAAAAAAAAATTACTGCAACCGGGAACAGAATCGGTGTTATGTAAATAAAAATGTAGCACTTTTTCACTTGGCCATATTGGCTATTGATGTCTTTTGCTTCTTTAATGAATGTTATTTATCATGTTTTTTTTATTATTAATTACGTTTTAATGATTTTTTGCAATATTACTAACTATATAGTACACTAACTTATTATATGGTTTAAAATCAAAAATTTAGTTCTTTGCGGTGTTGGAATTGTATATATAACAAAGAGGGGCAATGGGTAAAAAAGAGATGCCTGATTCCCACTACTCAATGTGGATGTGTAATTTTAACAACCGAATCCACCTAAATTACAAAAAATTATTTGAAGGTTATATCAAAAATGAATGTTCGTGCAAAGTATAGACCCCGAAGTTTTGTGTTTAGGCATCTTGCATTTCAACATTTCATAATGTTATTCTGATTATGGCTTTTACTAATAGGCACACTGATATTTGCACTTGATTTTTGATGCATTAGTGCTACACTGTAATTGTTATGTGGCTCAAGAATACTTTGGTTTAATGTGGAAATTAACTGCTTATATAAACTGCAGTTAGTTTTGACTCAAACTGCATGGTTTATATTAATAGCATCAAACTATTTATTATTTAACTTTAAATCTTGCTGTAACAAAGCTCCTAAACATTTAGGACATTTGACTTCCTTTTTACAATTCCCAGAAGTGTGGTGATAGCCGTTACACTTATAGCATCTTAAATAGAAAAATAAAAAAAAAGTTTTTTTTTTTGTATTTTTAATGTAATATGAGTACAATGTGCCTACTTGAAATTTAAAATTTGATTTTTTCGAAAACTAGCAGAAAGAGCAACCACATGTTGATAAGGAAAATATGTTCTAAATAATTTAAAAAAAAACACCATTAGAAGGTTTCTAGTTATATTATTTTCACCCTGTATAAACAGTAAATAAATGTCAAGCCTTCTAAATTTGATTTTATTTGTAAACAGGAGGATTTGCAGATACAAAATGGTGATGAAGAAAAAGATGATGAGAATCTCAATGATTATAAGGAGAGAGGTGACATGGCTAAAATTGATTCGAAAACCTTAAAGTATCAATTTCAGTCCTTGCAAAACGAATTGAAAAAACAAATTGAACAGTTGCAACATCAATCAATAACTAATAAAAATAAAATTGTCGAACTCGAATCTGCACTAGCCAAGGAGAAACAGACATCTTTCGAGAAAACTGAGGAGTGCGATCATTTCAAACGTGAATTAGGTTTATTAGAACAGAAGTGGAAGGAAAGCAGCAATGAAATGCAACAAATGCGTGATAGAATGTTAACTTTAAATGAACAATTATGTAATATCGACTCAGGTTTAGATAATTCAATCGGTTTTACTTATAATGGTGTGGGATCAAAACATTTAAGTGATCATGTAGAATCCAACGACCAAGCACAAGTAAGTTCTAATAACATTGAACTGAAATCAGCCATATCAAATACATCCTTGAGTACAGAACAGATAGCTGCATTAGAAGAAGAATTAGTTGTGTTAAAAGAGCGTTATGCAGCAGTAAACAATGAGAAACGTACATTAAATAAGAATTTAGTGGTAATGCAAGATCAATATAATGCTCTTTGTAATCGCTCTCATAACACGATGTTTTTTTACATTGCACCACTAGTTCTTGCGATCCTTTATTTACTAATTAGTCAGCATTTTTCCTGACTGAAGGCAATTTTATTTATTTTATTTTATGTGTGTTACAAATATTGTTTAAGAATTATTAACAAATCAACGTAATGGATTTAGTAAAATGAAATGTTGAACACAACGTATTATAAAATTGATAAATAAGAAATTTATTAAATAATAAGTTCTAATATTATTATTTATTTAAGAAAAACACTCAATACTCAAGCAAAATTGCATGTTTTTATATGTTAGAAGAAAAATGTTGGTTATATCTAGACAATAAAGGGAAATCTTGGTTCTAAGCGAGACACTAAAAACAACTGATTAGTTTTGCTCTGAAATAATCCATTAGGTGATTATTGATAATGTCAGTAAAATTAACATTTAGTATTGATTAGAGTTATTGTTTATTTTTTTCAAGGACAAATTTTAACATTGAATCAACTGGCCTCATTTGTATATACATTCACGAGCACATTTTGATGTAGATACTAGATGGCATTAAAAGCACTGAGATCCTAGGAATACTTGATCATTTACGGGTTGAAAAACTAATACAAAAATTAAAAATAATACAACGAAAAATATTCTTTTTAAATATTTTTCTTAGATTTTCAGAAAAATTCTGATATACACCAACTTTAATATTGTGACTGGCACAAAACAGCATACTGTTGATTGACTTTACTTAACTCTACTGTCTTTGGCACCTCCATAAAAAAAAACAAATAGCACATATGATCATGTGATAATTCGTTTGATACGTTTCTCAATTCTGGGAATTGAATACATACTATTTTTTATTAAATAAAAATAATAGAACCTGTTTTAGCCTAGTTTTTCTTCTTATAACTGCTTTGCTTTACATTTTCTTGGAAATTACCAGATTTTATTAAATACTGAGTTACCAATGCCACTGAGAAATTCAAAGTGTCAAACTGATAATTTGTTTCTCAGCCCATAAATAATCAAGTAACCTTATGAAATCCAGGGCCAGCCACATACAGTCCTTGCATTCATTATTTTTGCAGTTACCTAATCTGCCCTTGAAATGATGAACTTTTCGAAAAATTAGAAAAGTAAAAAAATTTTAAAAAAGTCAATTTTGAACAGTAGTTGATCTTAATTTTCAAATTATAAATAATAATAATTACTACTACCCATTGCCTGGCGTAGCAGGCCCCAAAAACTATGAAGCTTGTGCGGGATGAAAGTGATGTGTGACTCCAGAAAATTAAAACAAAGCTTGTCAATAAATGATGTTAATTATAATATAGTCCAGTCGGCAGGAAACCAAAAGTATCTGTTTTTAGTTCTTTCATGTTAACAGCTATTTTATTGCACAAACCTATTCAGAATAGTGTGTAGAACAATATATGTAGTTGCGTATTAAATCGACTGCAGAAAAGTTATTAATAATTTAAGACGCATACAACCATTAAGTTGCAAAATTGAAGAAACTGTCAAAATCTTTAGTTGCCATAAAAATTTAAATAATCAACCAATATTGATATAAAGGGGCTATATGATTTCCGTGTTTTTAACACCATCTAGTGGACACATCAAAAAAAATATATAAATGTACATTAACATGGGCCGTCTGTATTAAGGGTAATATAGTCTTTGACATCATTCCAAACAATCAAATCTTCCATAATAGTAATTTCTGGTTTTATCTTGTGAACAATAAATATTTCTTTATACAATCAGTGAATTATTTTATCAAAACCATCAGCTGTTTTTAGTGCACATTCTATTTAAGCGATATCTCACTTGAAAATCTGTTTTATAGATTAAAAGTGTTAACTGGAAACATAAATATTGAGAAATTACTGGACATTTTAAATATTTCTAACTAGAATTCGAATAATAATAATGATAATTTTTTTTTTTAATTTATATTGTTCCATTTCCCTTTGTATTCTTATTATTTCTGGTAATATTGATTAGGATCGATGTTAGTGTTGAATGAATCAATCTTCATTCAACAGTTTAGAAAGTGTTTAGGATATGATAATTGGTCAGAGTTATCAGAAGAACAATAATTAACGTGATTTATACTATGTACAAAGAAACAAGAATACCCAATTAGGTTGTTATCTGCGATTATAAAATTGCGATTTACTAGTAAGTAAAATTGTTAATATAATATATATTCAAATGTGGGAATAACTAGTAACTGGCAGTTTTAAATAACGTAGAATTTTGTGTAAAAAGAAATATGTTTGTAGTTAAATTTAAATTGTGTATTTATGTAATTTGTGCCTATATGTTTATGTTTATATGTATTAGAGTTATTTTATTTTTGTTTTCATTTTTGCCATTCAGTTCTTGTTTATAGTTGTAAATACTCATATTTAAGGGTGTACCTACTAAAAAAGAAAATAAATGATTTTAAGCAGTATTTTTTTTTCTAACATCAATCTCTATCATTAGTACGAACAAAAGTTCGTACTAATTTTGTTCAATATTTTAGGAATATTGTACCTATAATGTCTGTTTGCACCTAACGTTGGTGCCACTTAACAATAACTGATACTTAGTAAGCTCTCACACTGGGGCAATGCGCAAACAGCAACTAGAAACTGACGATAAGCAACAGACAATATTATTACTACCTCTCACACTGCAGCAACTGATTCCTTTTAGTTTGTGTGTGTTAGCGGTATCCCGATAAGCCAGGAGGTGATTTAGTGCAAGAGACGCGGGCGGAAGAGCGGCCGATAGCTTGCCAGCGCCTGGACCATGCTCGAAGGGGACCCAGTCAGTCGGTTGGATGATTACAAGAGAGGAAAAATGTTATACAGAGTTAATTGCTTGTTAGAATACAATAGTTAATATTATTGCTGTGTGTTAGAATAATAAATCAGATTGTTGTTGATTTGTTATTTGAATTCGTAGTTTATTAATTATCTTCGAACCTTGCTAACATGTAGCAATCTCAAACAATCATGTCATCTTCTAACAACTCTGGCTATGCAATTTTAATTTGGTGGTATTTAAGGAACATAAATTTAATAACAACGAAGAAATTAGCGAAACTTCGAATTTATTAACAGATTACTTAAAAACAATATAAAACATAACAACCATCCGAACTTATTAAGTGCTAGATGAAGAATAATCTAATTGCGTCAGCCTTGAACACAAAAATTTCTAACAACCTCCAATAACAATAATAAATCTTTTTCTTTGTATGCTAAATATATGCACATTTCTTATTTAGACCGTCTTTAATTACATCAGCCACTGACCTGATAACCTTAACTTATATTTTGACCACAATCATATAACTACCTAATACTTAATTCTAGTAGATAATAAAAAATTAATAATTGACAAGTGAAGTATTCCTTTATATACTAAGTAACAGTGTGTTATACACATATGTCTTTATGTTTGTAACAAATGCTGAATTGCCATTTGTGTGTTATACAAATTCCACTCTCTCTTGATAATAATAATGCAAGTATTGCTCTACATCGACTATAAAATCGGCTTTCGACATGCAGGGCATATCGTCGGCAACAAATATTAACGCAACCGGCAAAGTTTTTGTAGAAGCGATAACAAGTTGCTCCAATGTGAGACGTCTGATTTAATTCAATGTAAATAACCCGATGGCGATAATGCTGCGTGTTTTCAATTGCTAGTTGTTGATTGCTTATTGCTTCAGTGTGAGAGCCCCCTTAAATAATTTAAATTTCATTGCAAGATCAGATAATTGGGATTCCTCAACTTAAGAGGATACAGTGAAATGTAAAAATGTAGAGAATGACGTCAAATTTAAACCTCGAATTCTTTGACGCTTATTCTATTCGGTGGTTTTTTTTATAATTTTTGTGTGTACCATTACCGAGAAAAATGGAAAATAAAATCCAGAATTTAACATGGGCTCTTATGGAGACCATCTAACCTTTAGCAATTTTCACTAAAAACTCTGATGAAGAAATGTAGAGAATCTAATAAAAAACTAAAAAGACATACTTTCATATTCGAAGAACAATATTGCCCAATATTTTTGAAATCGTGTGTCTAGTTAATGCACAATAATAATTTCAAATAAACAAAACAAGAATTTTTCACGACCTATATGGAAAGACACTAGAAATGGGGCAACATCTCATAGCACGCGAATTCAAATAACAACAGAATGATGACATATAATGACTATTATAATAATCTATATTTTATTGTATTAACTAATAATCATATATTTTATTAATCAAATTATATCGAACAATTCAGTCTTCTGCGTTAATAATCAGAATACAAATGTTAATCCGATGAAACTGTTGCAAAATATAAAATCGATAAAATTACGTTTAACAATGTGATGAATATAATTTATCATCACAATCAGAATGTTCACGAAAACAGTAATACATAGAATACATACTAATTTTAAAAATATATTAAACTTCAGCAACTTTTTATATATTTCTTGAATCTGCTTAGCAGATTGTAATCTTTAGACTATACGAAAGTTAAAAAATAGAATATTCCCATCTGTAATTGCATACAAAACATTTAAAATGTTTCCATTTATATTTTGGGATTGACATTTGGAGGTTAAGATATCAACTCAATCGAAAGCTGAAACCAAACATTGCCACCAACAAAATGGACCGATTTCTTTGCGGTGTTGCCACAATTCTTAACCTATTTACACCGGGTGGGGCAATAGTGTGGGGAAGTCCGATAGCTCCTAAACGGTAACAGCTAGAAAAATCGTCCTAATACGAATCTAAACAGTGGATAGAGGCGCATCTAGAGAAATTATTTTCAAATATACATATATATATATATCTGCCTTAATTCCATTGGGAATCATTGACGCCCTTTATTTTGGGCTCTTCAATCCTTTTTATTAAGCTGGATTAGTGCTTATTATTACATCTAGCTTGTGTCAAATATTCTGGTCTGATTTGGTCTTTTCTACTATCTTCCTCCATTCCTGTCTATTTGTGACTTTTTCTCTCCAATCCCTCACATTCATCTTCTTTATATCTTCTAGGACTTCATTTTTCCATCTATTTTTGGGTTTTCCCCTTGGTCTTGTTGTTCCTGGTTCCCATTCTGTTATTGTCTTAATCATTCTATTTTCATTTGCTCTCATTACATGTTCCAGCCATCGCATCCTTTGCGCTTTGATTTCTCGTACTATGTCCTCACTTTTTATCTCTCTGTCTATTTCTTCGTTCATCCTCACTCTATATTCATCTTCTCTTGTTTTCACTGGGCCCAGAATTCTTCTTAGTATCTTTCTTTCATATATTCTTAGTTGTTCTTCATCCTTCTTTGTTAACCTCATTGTTTCTGCTGCGTATATAACTGTGGGTCTTATTAATGTTCTGTAAATTCTTATTTTTGTGTCTTTTGTAAGCTTACGGTCTTTTAGCAGTGGGTTGTATATGTTGAACATTTTGTGTCCCCCTTGGATTCTATCTTTTATGTCTTGTACTTTACTGTTTTTATTATTTATCTCGGTACCTAGATATGTTAATGCTTGCACTTTCTTGAATTCGTATTGTCCTATCTTGTATGGTGTTTGATCTTCTGTGTCTCCTCTTTTGCACTTCATATACCATGTCTTATCTTCGTTCATTGAGAGCCCTCTTTTCTTCGCTTCTTTGTCTATTATCTCCAACGTTTCATTTAGTTTAGTTTTTCGTCTTGATATAATAACTAGATCATCAGCATACGCCACCACCTGTATTTCCTTGTTTCTTATTGTTCCTCTGTGTTCTGTTTTTCTTATTATATTTTCTATGGCCACGTTGAATAGCACTGGCGATAGTGCGTCCCCTTGTCTTACGCCCTTGTTTATCTCGATATAATCCGTCTCTTCCTCTCCTACTTTTATTGTCGCTTCTGAGTTTTCCATTGTCATTTGTGTGAGTCGTATTAATTTTTGTGGTATTTGTAGTTCTTGCATGTCTTTTATTATTTGTGGTCTTCTGATTTCGTCGAATGCTCTGCGAAAATCTATGAATAGCAGGTGTAGTTCGATGTTATATTCATAGGCTTTTTCTATTATTTGGTTCATTATGTGTATGGCGTCTACCGTGGATCTGCCTGGCCTAAACCCACACTGATAATCTCCCAATTCCCTTTCTGTGTACTGTCTTAGGCGTTGTTGGATTATGCTTGTAAATACTTTGTAGAATGTGTTTAAAAGAGTAATGCCTCTATAGTTGTTGCATATTTTGGGATCCCCTTTTTTGAATAATGGTGTGATTATCCCTCTTCTCCATTCATTTGGCATTTTTTCTTCTCTCCAGATTTTTTTATTATGTTGTGTAGTCTTTTGTGTAGTTCTATTCCTCCATATTTCAACATTTTCCCATTCACTTCATCCGCCCCAGGAGTTTTTCCATTCTTTATCTTTTTAATCGTTTCTTGCACTTCCTCCAAGCTTGGTTCTTCCTCTATTTGTTCGGTTACTTCGTACCCCTTGTCTTCTAGTTCTACTTTTGTATACATTAAGCTCTGGAAATGTTCTCTCCAGATTTCTTTTACTATTTTTTCTTTCACTTGTAGTCTCCCTTCTTTATCTTTCACGCCTCTATTTTTAATTTCGGTTGTTTCTTCGGGTCTTTCTTATGCTTTCATACATTTCTCTGGTGCTGTTTCGATTTCTCTTGGTCTCTATCTCTTCCATTTTTTGGTCTATCCACTCTCTTTTTTTATTCTTCAATACTTTGCCCGCCTCTTTCTTTACCTTCCTGTAATTTTCATGATCTTCATCTTTCCCTGTCCTTATCCACTTCAATCTGGCCTCTCTTTTCGTATTTGTCTCTCTCTCACATTCTTCATCAAACCATTGTTTGTCTTTCTTGTTTTTCTTGTATCCTATTGTTTTCTTGGCTGCCTCTTTTAGACAGAGCTTAACACCCCCCCCCCCATTCTGTGTCAACGTCGTTTTCTGTGTTGTGTACTTTTTGATTTAGTTCCTGTTCCAGTATTTCTTCATATTTCTTGCCGTTTTCTTCCTCCTTTAGTTTTCTTATATCCCATCGTTTCTTCTTGTGCTCGTTCCTTTCTCTTTTTGTTACCTTCTGCTTCATTTTTGCTACCACTAACATGTGGTCCGTGTCTGCATTCGCACCTCTGTATGTTCGGACGTCTTGTATGTTTGCTGCTTGTCTCTTTCTAACTAGTACATGGTCTATTTGATTGCCTGTATTCCTTCCTGGGATAAGCCATGTTTCTTTGTGCTCTCTTTTGTGTTTGAACCTTGTGCTGCTTATCATTAAGTGCTCTGCTGCCGCATAGTTGCATAGCTTTACTCCATTATCATTCGTTTTCTCGAATTTTTGCTTTTCCTCTTCATCTGCTTCCTCTGTTGGTGCGTATACGTTAATTATTGTTAAATTGTTCGGTTTTCCTTTAATTTTCAGTACAGCTATTCTTCCATTGATTGGTATAAATTCTATAATTGCGTTTTTTAATTTCCTTCCGACTATGAATCCTATTCCATTCCTCCCTTGTTTTTTCTCTCCCGAGTAGAGCATTGTGACGTTTTGTTGATTAATCTCTCCTTTTTCTTTCCATCTCGTTTCTTGGATTGCTATTAGGTCTAAATCATATCTTTGCATTTCCTTTGTTATTTGGGCCAATTTTCCTGGTATTAACATAGTTCTTACATTCCACGTTCCAATTTTTACTACATTTTTCTTTTTATTATTCCTCCTTTTTTTATTCTTGCTTTTCTTAATTCCATATCCTGTCTGACCGGTTTAGAAGTTATAATTTTTTTTCAAAAAAAATTGAGTTTTACATTATCCCACTTAACGGTTTACCGCTCATGGCTGCAACTGTGAAGACGAATTTAAGTAAGAATTTTGTTGCAGGGGCTTGTAGGGTGCTCTTCTTTAAAAGAAAATGGACCCACCATGTACAGGGTGTTCAAAATTAATTTTTTAATTTAGAGAACTTCAAAGCTAAAATTCACAACTTTTTCAAATTGAACACCTTGTATATTTTGTACCTTTGTGATGCAGAATTAAATAACGATTTAATTCTTTAATAAGATTTTTTGTATGTACGTCCCTATAGCTATCTGTAACCACTTTTGATTTATTGAGAAAAAACTGCAAGTACCAATTAACAACAATTATTTATTTAGTTGTCAAGTGTGTTGTTTTTGTTCAACAAAACATTAAAGCATCTAGCAATTGTTGTACACGTATGCAAAACGTACATTTCTCGCAGTTATTGACCATCAGTGTTTAGTTTTTCAAAATGAATTTTAATTTAATTAATAATTAATTAATTTACAGAAGAGCACCCTACAAGCCCCTGCAACAAAATCCCTACTTAAATTCGTGTTCACGGTTGCGGCAATGAAAGCGGTAAACTGTTAAGTGGGATAATGTAAAACTCAATTTTTTTGAAAAAAAATTTGTAACTTCTAAACTGGTCATTAGATGGCGCTAAAATCTTAGATATGAATAAACCTGCCAAGAGAGGTGTTAAATATGCAAAAATATTTGGGGCATTCTATTTAAAAAAAATTACCTTAGGTGTGCGACACTTTCTGCAACACCCTGTATATTTGAAAATAATTTCTCTAGATGCGCCTCTATCCACTGTTTACATCCGTATTAGAACAATTTTTCTAGCTGTTACCGTTTAGGAGCTATTGGACTTCCCCACACTATTGCCCCACTCGGTATATCAAGTGTTACATAAATCTTTGCTTTATAAAATTTTCATTCAGAAAAACCGATATAAGATGAAAAGGAAAAATATCAAATAACTGAATAGTAATAGCTATTTTGGTGTAAAATGCATAGGCACTAAGTGAAAATGAAAATACAACTAATATATAACTGGTTTCATAGTTACCAGCACCAATTCCTGAAAAAATACTCATTAGAAAATAAAATCAAGACCATAATAGTGGAGATTATATATTTATATTATATACAGAAGAAAATATTCACAAATGAATTTAGCTACACAATACGATATTACAATGCAATGCTTATTGAAACTTTTAAAACTTGGAATAATATTGTGCTAGTGTAGATTTTGTCGCCAGGACATTCAGGTTTATTCAAAAAAACGTTTTTGGTACTATTCTCTTGTTTCATTTTGAATTTAATAATTTCATTAAAGAAAACAATTAAATCACTAACATTGCACATACTAATAGAATATTATCATACCAAACTTATTGAGTTGTAAATAAAGGAAGGAAAATTAAAGAAAAAAAGAACATGAAGTAAGTTGTTGAGTATTAAATTTAGCGTTATAAATTAACAAAAATATATCATGAAAGATAAACCTATAATGTAGTTAATGTCAAAATGAAACACACATACAAAGAAATAGATAAAACAATATCGCTGTAATCCTGAAAAGTTACGATGTATAAGTCACTGGTGTTTTATGATTATTATAATAAAGGATATTTACTATGAGTGTGCTACACAAGAGACATCTACATTAAATAGGGGTTTGCTACAGTTTAAGATAAATACCTATACGATAATCATACGTTTATTGAAGTTTGTAAACATGAGAGAGAAATTATCTAAACTTTTAGGAAGTCATTATAAAAATGGGACCTTTTTCATTTCTTTAATTATTCATATCAAAACATTAGACAACAAATTCCTGACAACCCAAGTTTACAAACCTAAAACATGACTATATTTAATAATAATATATTGGTGTATCTAAACCGTTCGTATTGCATGCTAATATATCAAGCACTAAATTGTTTCTTTTTTTTTACGTAAAGGACAGCATCTACATTTGTGACGGTTTTTTTTTTGTTGAATTCTAACAGTTTTCCAAAGAGGCAAACTGTTCTACCACTAAAATGAACATTTACATTTTGCCGTTTACAAATTAACAATTATTCATTAATATATTCATCATGAAAAACTGTCAGGATTAAATCACTAACCGCAAAGATAAATTAGTTAACTTAAAAATTACTTTTTAAATAACATTTTCATTTTAATTAAATAAATTTTGTTAATTATTATCTAAGAATAGCTTTTAATGTTTCAAACTCTTGATCCATACACATTACAGAAAGAGAAAACGTTTTTGAGGTATAATTAAGAAAAAAACAATAATAAAGAAGAAGCAGCTTTGTACAATAAAATATAGCAAAAATAGTAATAATACATTTATGATGAACAAAAAAAAACGAAAACAAGGGATGTGTAGGGTCAAGATTTTTTTAACATGATGTTCTTAAAATTGAATAATGCTACGCACACCGATGGACCATAAAAGCCTTATAAGTCTCTTTAAAAACGCAATAATATAAATAAGATCAGAACAATATATGCTAAATTCACGCTTGGTTTTGAGATAGTTGCTGTTATTTGTTTTAATTTTTAACTTAACGACACTCCCATACTTTAACGGTCTGATCTACGCTGCCTGATATCACATACGGATGTGATTTGTGGAAATCTGTAATAAGAAATATAAAAATTAATATTAGATGCTATGATATTATTTTTTATAATATTAAGTATTGCCATTCAAATATTTTTAAGACTGATTCAGTTTTGTAACATATCTTTTACAATATATTATAGTGTATAACAGTTAAAATCTTCTATGTACGTCCAAGAGAATTATGATATACAGAGTTTAATTACCTCCACGAAGTAATTTAAATAAAAATGCAGTTTTATTCGACTTGTCATGTATATAGTTCATTATTTAAGTTAGTATTTAAAACAATATGAAGAAAATTATATACATAAAAACATTTAAAAGAGGTAATTTAATGTATTTTGAATTACTCAAAGATGATAATCATGTGCTTTGTACGCACATGCGCACAAACCGCATGCATTACAACTAAATCACATAACACATCGTTCAATAAGTCCCGGGACTAACTAAGAAAAAAAACATTTTTTTCGAAAAACTTACTTTTATTCATCAACATAATTTCCTTCAAGGGCTATACAGTCATTCCACCGCTTTTCTTTACCGTGCTTTCAATCTTTACTTTTCAATACCGTGCTTGTAAAACGATTTGTCCTTGTCCTCAAAATGAGCCTCAGTTGCAGTGATGACTGCCTCATTCAAGCCAAATTTTTTTCCTTGCAGCATTTTTTTTAGATCAGCAAACAGCCAGTAGTCGCTCGGAGCCAGATCTGGAGAGTATGGTGGGTGGGGAAGCAGATCGAAGCCCAACTCGTTCAATTTGGCCATTGTTCTGACTGGCTTGTGGCACAGTGCATTGTCTTGATGAAAAATGATTTTTTTCTTCTTCATGTGCGGTCGTTTTTTTGCGATTTCGTCCTTCAAACGCACCAGTAACTCAATGTAGTAGTCGCTATTGATGGATTTTCCCTGTTGAAGGTAGTCGATGTAAATTACACCTTGCGCATCCCAAAAAAACTGACGCCATGACTTTGCCAGCTGACTGTTGCGTTTTTGGACGCTTCGAACGGCTTTCACCGGTTGCAAGCCAATCAGATGACTGCCGCTTCGACTCTGGAGTGAAATGGTGGATCCATGTTTCGTCCATTGTCACATACCAATGCAAGAATTCCTTTTTATTGCGAGTAAGCAGTGACAAACAGCTCGTTGAATCGTCGACTCGTTGTTGCTTTTGTTCCATTGTGAGGAAACGCGGCACCCATTTGGAACAGACTTTTTTCATGCCCAACTTTTCTTGTAAATCGTCCACACACTTCCAGTTGATATGTTCACCATCTCAGCAATCTCACGAACTTTCACTTTGCGGTTATCCATCACGATTTTTAAAACTTGTTTCACATTTTCTGGGCTAACTGCTTCATTTGGCCTACCCGAGCGTTCCGCATCATTTGTATGCGTGCGACCGCGCCTAAGATCAGCATACCACCGGCAAATGGTTGTTTTCGACGGGGCAGAGTGCGGATAACGTTTTTCAATCCATTGCTGAGCTTGCACGGTATTCTTTCCCATTAAAAAGCAATGTTTTATCAATACACGAAATTCGTTTTTGTCCATTTTTTCTACAAATGCAAAAGTAGCGTCAGTTTCACCACGGTAACTTTGCTGTTTATGATCCGATTGACGTGAAAATCAGACACGTGTCATTTGAAGGTTAGATCTTTCGGAAAACGAAGTCGAGTTGATATTACTAACGCCATCTGTGGGTTAGTCCCAGGACTTATTGAACGATGTGTTATTTGAGGAACATGTCCATTTTTTGGACATATGCGGTTTTTTACAAAAATCAGTTCCTTACCTATACCTCTGTGTTTTATACAGACATCACACATGCCCATATCTGTTATCTATACAGGGTGTCTCATAGCCCCTGCACCAGACTTTACCAGCGCATTTCTGATGGCATGTGGAACAAAAAAATTTTAATAAAGCTTTTTGATTAGAGAAAGTTCCAATTTTTAATAATTTTTGACCGACGTTTTTATAAAAGTACGTATAAAACTATAACATGCTCATGGTGATATTGATATCATTAATAAAAAATAAAGTTAACTGTATATGTAAGTGCAAGGTTTGAAATTACTGTGTATTTTTCTAGTCCAAACCCACCATTTTCAAGCACCCAATTGTGTTACATTGTACTATTGCAAATTAAATCACTTCACTTCGTTGACATAGTGGTTTTGCTTTCTTAAAATGCACGTCTCAAATGATGACTAATTGTAATACAAAACGTAAATATACAAAATTGTGCATTAAGCTTTTAATTTTTACAAGACGTTTGTCTACAATGGGATTTTAATTTTATTTAAACGTGACCTCGCATATCGTTTTACTGTAAAGTTGGTTAAATCTAGTCTCAACCTTCAATAGTAAAAAATTGGGAAAGAATTTTCCACATCGAATTCCAATCGCCTATGGAATTTACTAATTTATGTTAATTAATGATGCTAACCTAAACAAGAAAATGAAGAATCTGGGTCACAAAAATTACCAGGGCAAAATTTAAAAATGTATTTTAATTACAGCAACATTAATTTAGTTAATTTTAAGAAGAGAAGTAAAATGAAATTGAACATCTACTGCCTCTATCCATATTTAATCACATAGTCAGAGAGGAGAAAGATTTGCTGATAAGCCTGTGCAATTTCAGATCATTAGCGTACCAAAAATCTTATCTAGTAATGTTTCCTTATGTGATTTACATAGAATAAAAGTGTTATATAAAAGCTCCATGCCACTGTCTTAATTTTATTGGATACTTTAGCTGATAACGAGAAATTTAAAATAAACAGGTGCTGCAGTGGACCACCTGATAAGTCATCCGGTTTCTTTATAAATTAAATGAACATGAACATATAAAATTGTTTAGACGATTATCTAAATGTATCATTTCTTGATATTTGCCACTAGATTTACAAAACACATTAAGGGTGTATAAAATTTCACTTTTAAATTATTATTTACATGTGTTTATTGCATTTATAAATACATCGCTGCTTTGGACACACATTGCATTATTTTACATTCATTTCTTTATCAGCTTTTAATTCTCGTCTTTGCACATCGTACATTGCTGACATTGTTAACAGCTTAGATAATATCAGTGTTGCTTGAAATCTGATCTGGGATTCCCCGATTTTGCGAATCATCATCGTTTACAATGACTTGACCTACACCAATATCCTTTTCTTAATCATCTGCGTTTGCAGAATCATCATTTAAGTAATTGACCTCATAAAATTGTATTATAAAACGATCATGTTGCAGAATCAGCAATGTAAACATAACAAACCATAAAACATCTTGTTTGAAGAAAATAACAAACACTACTATATGTGCTAAAAACATTATACCCGTCTTTATTTACATTTTTTTCCGGAAACTACGCTTCTGAGAAAAAAATGTTATAGGGATTTTTTGTTTGTCTTATCGATGTCTATATACCAGTCACGTTTGATGTCCTTGTTATGAGCCACCCTGTATAATATGAAAGTATTCGTATATTTATATATGTATTTATAATATACAATTAACATAAGTACAAACCTCAAACACTACAAGGTTTGTACTAATATTAATTACACCCTGTATACAGAGTGTTACACAGGTCAATGCAAACCTTTAATGGCTGATAGAAGCCGTCATTTAGAACCTACTTAGCCAAACATACCTCAGGACAAAGTCTTACGGTTTTGGAGATATTCGTTAATTTTCATTTTCTTTTTGAAAAAAATTCTACTAATAAAGAATTTACACACACATTAGCTATTTGGCCATTGCTGCATATTTTATTGTCCACGTTAGTCGAAGTAGGGTAAGGGCGTACGTGGATAAGTCAGGGGCGTTTGTTAGATAACGTACTTTAGCCTTCAATAAAGTTTTATGATATCCTTAAAATGACTAGGAATTCACTAGAACGGGTAAGCAGTGAGTACTTTTGATGGATAAGAGTGACTCACTGCGTGTCATGAAAATGAGCTTTATTAAAAGCATTCACAGGAGCTACACAGCCAGTGAAAGCAAAATAAAATCAAAGGGGAAGAAAAAATAGAAGAGATGGTGGCGATTATGGAAAAATTAATTTACCAAAAAATTATATATTGAAATATCTTTGTCAAATATATTTTACAGTCTAAATAATACCGGCTTTTATAGTCTAATAATAATATATAAAAAGATTTTACATTTGAAATATTATATCATAAAAGAGTAAGTACCCTTATATTGAAGTTTTTCATTTATTTTCAATATCATGGAATGGGAATGGTAAAATAGTATGGATGAAGTTCTTCCTTACAAAGTACTTGAGAACCAAAGCTTTGAGGGAAAAATGTGCCACAACACATCAATACTGATCGATTTTAAAACTATGAATATGACCCAATACTGCATTAATTACCGCGCATATGCCTTGCATTTGTATGAACACCTCCGATGACAATGTCATATCATTCATAGGTGGTTTTTTAACAAAAAAAAGTATTGCCATTATGTAATGACTGTATAAATTGTAGAATGAGTTTAACAACACAACCTGAAAAACAGTATCACTCATTAACGGAAGTTAGAGATTATTCAAAGAAACTTCATTACTGCAATTAAGAGTTTTTTAATTATTTGAAAAATATTTATGTAATCTGTTTATTTCTGCTACCAAGCATTGCTTTTAAAAACAATCTACTCCAGATCTTATTGACGACTGTGGAATACAACATCAATACCAACGTTATTACTTGTCCCGCACACAAGCATATCTTAAATAATCAGATTTTACATAAATATTTAAAATTTATTGTATTCAACTATTTTAATACTATTTCAATGATATTAAACAGAAAAACAACTAACATCGACCGAAAAGATCATTAAGCGCCGGTGTCCACATGTTGGAATTCCCGTTGCGAGCTCGCTGCGGGCCCGCAAATGCGGTCTACGATACTATAAGTTAAATGGTGCAGTTCACACATAGTGCGTCATCCTTGCGAGCTCGCAGCGAGCATCTTGCGGTCGTTTCTTGACGCACATCCCTACAGCCCCGCAAGGTTGACGCAGCCGCAAGTACGGGCTCAAAATACCTTGTTGTATATTGGGCGGTTCACACATGCGGGCGTTTGACGCAAGAATGGTAATAGAATTAACAATGGTGGGTTCTATAATTTTGAAGAATTATTGGATATTCAGCTGTTTATTGGTGTTATTTGTCAAAATTTAATGAAAAGGATGACAAGTATTGTTAAGTGAAGGGAAATAGAAAGCATTAAGCATGTAGTTAAAATTTAAGTCGTATGTTTTTAAACCTTTTTATTTAGAAATTCAGTTTTGGTTCACTTTTATCTTCTTAATATAAATAACTAGGGTTTTTAAACATATTTCTGATAAAAGTCTATTGTGGGTGTTACTAAATTTAGAAATACCTACCTGCTTATGGGGGCTATGGGGACAGCTTGTGAATTTCGGTTTATTCGATTTATAAATTATTTGAAAAGTTATTTTTGAAATCTAACGTAGCACAAGCGATTGCACATCAACCAATATTATAATAAAATAGCGAACGTGCTTTAAAAAATTAGTTTTTAAATCTAGTATCTAAGTCAATTTTAGCTATCTTGGACAATAGGACTTTATTCTTATTTAAAAAGAAAAATTGAATCAAAAGTAGAGTCCTATTGTCCAAGATAGTACCTACAAAAATTAATTTGAAAGGGCGTTCGCTATTTTATTATAATATTTGTTGATATACAATCACTTGTGCAACGTTAGATTTCAAAAAAAGCTTTTCAGATGATTTATAAAGCGACATTCACGACCTTTCCCTAAGATCTTTACTACATACTAATTATTACTACATATATTGTAGTTGTATTGCTTAGTTAAGTTTTATTTTGTGTGTTTGTATACTTTCTTAATAAACATTGTCTTAAATTATAAACGTGTTATGTAATTATACAAAACCTTCGACAATTATCTTTAACCACAAAATAAACATTTGTGTTGTTGTGTGGGCACCGGCGCTTAATGTGTTTAGAGAAATTTGATAAGTATTGTAGATACAAAACCAAAAAGAAAAATGTTTTTTATTTTATCAAAACAAATCAAATTTAGCGGGAAATTAAATTCAAATATTTTGACAGCATTTTGAATTTAGTGGGCTTTTATAGTTTTCGATCAGGTCACAGGTGGCGCCACTTCTGCAACTATAATTTTCATTATTAAGCTGGTGTTCTCCCGTAGGGGTATTATCTCTGGCATCAATGATTCTATGTGTGCAAAAATACTTTTATTTTTCAATATAATTTCCCAAATGTTCAATACACTTGCTCCAACGATAGTCCAATGCTCTTATCCCATCTTGGAAGGTGTTTTCCTCCAGTCCAGCAAAATAGTCGCCTAAAGAAAACCTTTGCTTACCTAAAAAAAGTTTTAACCTTTTGAAATATCAAATCATACTTCAATTCCTGAATTTTTTCACTGGTATGGAATGTGCATTGTTATGGTGAAAGATGCTCTTTTTACGCACTAAACCAGGCCATTTTTCTAAAATCTTCTGGTTCAACTTATCCAAAAGATCACCGTAGAAGTCTCCATTTATTGTTTGACCCTTTGGAGGTATTTAATCATCAAGATTCCCTTTGTATCCCGAAAAACCAACGCAATGGCGTTCTTTGGAGCCAAATATTGAAGCATGGAGCCAGGTTCTGTCCATTGCTTAGATTGGAATTTTGTTTCTGTGGTATAGCAATGGACCCACATTTCATGGTGGTAGCAAATCGTCATATAAAATAGTCCAACATTTTTACAATAGTTGCACTCACACATATTTTTGCTCCACTCATCGGCCCCACCTCACCAACAACATTTTCATCCATAATTCTTGGATGATGATATTGTACAGGGTGTTACAAGTATGTTAACCCCCCTATTATTTTTTTTGTTTTTAAGACAATGGGTGTTTGCTCAAAAAATAATTTTGTAGCACCCTGTATAGCTATGCTTTTGTGTTAAGTTTGTATGGCATTTGGGGATTTTCGTATTCTCTCTCCATTTAGTTGCCATTTTGTTCGCAACTAACTTCCTGTCGATTAAAAATCTAACACTTCGTTTTGTTTGTTTGTGTGAAGCAAATTCTTTAAAAGAATGTTTTATTGGCATCGCCGTTAAATTGATTTTTCCCCTTTATGTTGTGAAATCGGAATTGCATTGGTGCAGATTTATAATTAATTTTTGGTATGATTTCCAATTTTATTAGAAGCACACGTTCTCGAAGGTTCATAGACTTTAACTTTTCTTTACATTCAGTCTCTTATAATGCAATTCTTTTTATAGGATTCAAAATTTAATCGACGTTAGCCGCATTTGAAGGTAGTATAACTATTTCAGAAGGTCACCTTCCATCTAAGGTATTTATTAAATGTTTGCTTGGTGCATTCTAATAATTGATTTTGTTTGTTATAGCCCTTTCTTGTTTACATTTATTCTTCTTATTTTACCATAACTCCATACACTACGTTGTATATTTGGGTTGCTAAAAGACTACTACGTTGAGCTACTTGTTCATGTACCGTTAGTAAGTTGTCTCCTTCCATCACGCTACGTTCAACCTGGTTGGTGACGTTCCTATCCAGATTCGAAGAACACGCACCTGTATCGTGAGTCACTTATATTGTAACAACTATATTGTAACAACTTTATATAACAGCAATAACATTTGGCAATCCTTTATTGTATATATAAAACATTACTGTTTATTTGTATATTATTATTTTATGTGTTAAATGGTTTTTCCCCAGTGTGTGTGTAGCACTTATAGCTTAGTATCTATTTCATGTATAATTTATTTCATCATTTTACATTGTTAGGAATATTTGCGAGTGAACACGTATGACTTTGCTCCGTAATGAAATGGTTAAATAATTAAAAACTGAGGTTAACGATTGCGCAATCTACATCACAGGTATTCGCGTTCATTTACCGTGCCAGTTATATTTTTGAGACTTGAAGTTAAGTCAGATTTAGAGTAAGTAATCCCGCTCGCACGAATTCTCACAGCGTTCAAATGTATATAGATAGAAATCAATAACCTACATTTAATTCTTGCCAAGGTTATTCAACCTTGATTGAAACTATTACTCCTGATTGAGTTACCTGATAATTTGTATAATTGATAAAGCATTGTATCTCTTACTTGAAGACTTATTATTTATATGTTTGGTATTTGGGGTTTATATTTACAGCCATCAAGGAAGAAACAGTGAGAAAAGTCGACCACATTGGTAGTAATCGCAAATGTGATGTTCTTTTCAGATTTTGTCGGCAAATACTGGAGCTATTTTAGACGATTCTCGGTGCCCCTTACAGAAGACCTCTTGTGAGACCTCTACGACCTCACACTAGTTAGCTGGCAGCCGACAGATTTAGCTGCGGTTAAAAGTTGTTACTGTTTCCAAACTAGTAATCCCCATTACACAATATATAATCACAATATATTTGTATCAAAAATATGTGCAAGTGCAACTATTACAAGAATGTTTGGGAAACTCTGTATCATCCTGTACAGCTGCTCTTTTGAAATGCCCATGGCACTATTTCACTTGATTTGAGTTATCAATCTTGTATCTCCATATCGTGTATTTTGGTGATTGAGCAATCCTCGAGTAGTGACTGATGTTCATCTTGGAAACTTGTACGATCGCGTTTGAACTCATCCACCCAATCTTTTATCAGTGTATATGAAGGAGCAGTTATGCAAAATACTATTCATTTCCTCCAATATTTCTGCATTCTTTAAACATTTCATATAAAGAAATTTAATGATGGTGTGTTTCTCAACATTATCCATTGCAATACAAACTTAAAACATGTTTGATTTAAAGAACTGCTCAAACATCAAGGCATTTGCTGTCAAATTTTCAGTATCGTAAAGGATGAAACTTTCAAAATAAAAAACAAATTATTTGCATAGGAGCGCCAGCTATGTAGAGGACACTTAACCCATTTCCTGCCAATGTTGTGTTAAAGCAACACTCTGAATCAAAATTTTTTTAAGTATGTTGGGCCTAGTTTATATCTGTTTTTATTACTTCTGCGTAATTTCATAGTATGAAATTAAATGTAGCATATTTTTTTCTATTTAAATTCAGCTTTTATTTTATCAAAATTACAGCCTGAATTTATTTAATTTTGAATACTATTACATGGGTGACAGCAACGTTGTTAAAAAAATTACTCTTCCAGATAGAAATTTTAGTTTTTATCTAGAATGGCTCTAGAAAGATTAAAAAATGTTACTGTTGATATAAAAAGTCGAAAACTTATAGTTTCGAAAAAACGCCATTATAAATTTGAGCGTTGCGTAAACGCAACATTGGCTTGATGAGTAACACAAATGTACATACCCTGTATTATTAAAAATTCCTGCATTTCTCGTGTTAAATGGCAAGTCTTTTCAATCTGTTGTAGTTTCAGTGTTGTGTCTTGTGCAAGCAAATACTTGCACAAGAAGCAAATTTATATTCGAAACAGGGTATAGGATACTACGCCGATCGGACACCTTGTCGACCGTGGACACTACGTTGACTGACCGTTTTGGACACTTTGCCGACCCTTAAAATAAATTTTACTACTGGACACTTTTGCGACCGTGGAAACTACGTCACCCGCAAGCGGTGGACATTTTGGCGACCGTGGACAATATGAAAACTGCAAGCGATGGAAACTTTGCCAATCGTGGACAACCTAAGGTCATATTGTAGGAAACATCTCCGAGATTATATTTGTGAAAACCATATCAAAACTGACCAACAGGTTAATTAGTTTTAGCTTTAGCGGAACTTTATGATTGCATTCACATCAGAATTGTATTTATGGACGGCTCTTAAGGGTCTCTCCTTTATATTATTTAATTTTTTTTTGTAATAAACAGCTTCAGTTAATGTTAATAAAACTATCAAAACACAAAAAAAATTAATTTGTAGTTTTTCTTTAGTAGTGGTTTTAAATGGGTTAATTATCATCCTGTCCTAGTACATATATTAATCCTCCTTTGTACTGGTCTGATTAAAAATACACACAGAATTTGTCAAAGGTAGCCAATTAAAAACAATTTCTGTAAATTCATTTTAAAACTATTGCTTTTAGAGATATTGCCAAATAATGCAAAAATCTCCCATGAAACTGCTGATGTGAAAACCTTGATTTTGGCAGGTATGTCGCATTAGAGATATTACGTGTCTGCTGACGATACAATTGTAGTTTGAAGTTCATTTTCAAGTAAATTTAAGTACAATTCAGCAGGTTTTAATTTAAAATATGGAAAACCTTACAACTTAACCTATAAGAATATAAGTCTACTGGTGCACATTAGTTAGGTCCTTAGAATATAAAACTATAGGAAGGAGCGTAACTACCCTGCGCAATGAGCTTTAAAAGCGGCGGATATGATGTCACACTGGCCGCCATTAGACACCACCTAAATCTGCTTTTCTCTCAAACTCTGACTAATACGAAGAAGGGAATTACATTTCGTAAGTAAATATTCGTTTGTTTAAAATATTAAATATAAAATTTATATTCTAATAAGATTAATTTCAAAATACTATGTTTTAAAATTGAGGTTATGTAGTTTATGTGCGCATTTCGAGACAGTGAGAACCGCCAATGGAAATATGTAATTACCAAACCGGAAACACCTACTCCGTCATATTGAGACACCAACCCGGTCGCATGTAGTAGATGATTATGTTCCTTCCTACAGTTTTATATTCTAAGGTTAGGTCTAAGCAAACTAGAAATTTCAGAAACCACCCTGTAGAATGTAAATTTATTTGGTTTTATAAATAACCTTAATATCACTGACGAGTACTTCGTAACAAAGGGACATAATGAATTACTTCAATTAATTTCTCATGTTCATGTACCTCTTTGTTACCCTCAATGACTTCCTTATTTCTTGATTAATAACAAACATTGTTTGGTTGTCTATTGTGTAAATAGCTTTTATATGTGATTTTGCTATATCTGCCACCAATGAATATCACTCAATTTACAATTGGTCTTGTCAAGATGAATAGCAATTTTCTAAGAATTCTATTTAATTTATAGAATTGTATTGAGTCACAGCATGTCACTATAAAAAATTTATAGGTGCAAAGAATAATGTCCATGTTGACTTATTAAATCACCAAAGCCATTCATTCAATGGACATCATCGATTGCAATCCCCTTAAACAAACTCAATTCATTATTCATGATTTCTTTTGTAAAATTGTAAGGTTTTTGAATACCTAACAAAATGTGACAAATACTTGTTTGTTCTAATCACATTCTAACGTTGATTATTAACTGAAGACATGAAATATTTGAATTGGCAATAATAATATAAAACAACAAATTAGTATTAAACAAATTTAAAATAGTTACCTAGAGATGTGCAAAAATGTTTGTGAGCTTCTAACGTTTTCTGACAGCGTTTATTGCGCAAGTCCCAAACTCTGAGTGTTTTATCATCACTAGCTGATACTAAGAATTTGCCTCCAGGATGGAAAACAACACCTCGCACCCAATTATCGTGTCCCGCAAATAAAATTAGGCATACACCAACTCCAACATCCCATATCCTATTTATTAAATTCATTTTGAATAAAATAAAACAATTCACAAATAAACTTCTATACAAACCTAATAGTCCTATCCCTTGAGCCGGAAGCAACAAAAGGTCCTAAATGAGCTCCTTTTTTATTATCAGCACCCGCTGCCTCATTGATTGCATTTGTTGCAGAATCTGGTGCCCAAGCAATGCATTCAACAACATGCTCATGTGCCCGAAGTTCGGAACGGCATTCTTTATTACTGACCATCCAGATTCTAACTGTTTGGTCATTAGAACAACTTGCTAACAGTGTGCCGTCTGGTGAGGCTTTAACCATACGCACCTAATAATGTTTTAAATTAACATCCCCGCTAAAAACAATTACAATAATTTACAAACCCAGTCTCTATGTCCAGTAAATGTTTTAACACAATATCCCGTTGAGACCTCCCACATTTTAATTGTTTTATCCCTGCTCGACGAAATAATGAAATCTCCAGCCGGCATAAATGCTACACTAGAAACGTTATGATCATGACCCGCCATTGTACGGATGCAGTCATAACTTTGCTGAAAATCCCACAATTTAATGCTCATGTCAGCACTGCACGAAACGAGCAATTTCCCCGATGAATCGAATGCAATGTCTTGGATGGAATCTGTATGGCCTTTAAGAGTTCGTTCGTATTCTCCTGTTTCAAAATCCCAGACTTTGATTGTTGCATCTTCGCTAGCCGATGCCATAATGCTAAAGATAGGATGGAACACTACCCTCGTTATTGGCGCTCGATGACCTGAAAGATAGATATCACATACATTTAATAAATACGAAATCAAAATAATTTTATTATGTTACGTTTCCAATCCTACATGAAAGATACTTTAAAATGTTCAATGTTAGAAATGCACATGTTGCACTCAAAGCTGTGTCTATTGATGTATCAATGATGTCACAAATGCCGTTATGTTTAATTCTTACCTGTAAGACTGAATTTCTCAGGCTGCCTAGGTATCCATTCAGATGGACTACGTTTCGCTCTAGTCGGTCCTTCTATATATTCTTTTTCTGCTTCATTTAATTTAGATTCTAATTCCATTACTTTTTTCTGTAACCGAATGACTGATGTCCATTTCTTCTCTAATAAACCGCCAAATTTACGCTCCACTTCGCCAGGCATGTCTGCTTCCTTTTTGAATGCTTCCAATGCATCCATATAACCATTGCTGCCCAAGTAATCAGCGATGGCCTTGTTACTGTAAAAAAAAATAAAGATTACTTAATTAAAAATTTGATAAATAGATTATCTCATAATAAATGTTGTAAACATAATTGACCTTTTTTTGCCGCCAATGGTGAAATACAGAATTAAAAAAGGGTCTACCTTTTTTTACTGCTGAATATTGGCCAACTTCACTGATCTAGTTACTTTAGTTTAGTAACTGTAAATGGCAATAACCACAATATGATTAATTGTCCTACATAAACAAAAAGTACATAAACATAACCTCTGATTAATTGACGTTTTGTGAGCCTTTAAGCTACAAATAAAAAGTAAGTATAATATTAGGTTTTTAAAAAGTCCTTTAAACTAAGATTTAAACTTTTATCTGGTAACTTTTGACGTTTTTCTTCTTCAGGATACTTGTTACAGTAAGACCAATAAAAGCACAAGAAAGATATTTACTACCAATATTAAAAACAAAACGGTGTACCGGCAATGGTAGTGCTCCTTTGATGAGAAAGTCAATTATGACAGTAAGAAAACTGAACTACAGTAAAAATCTTTAGTCTGAATGAGGAATTCGGATTACTGGATATTCGAATAAAAACATTACTTTATGCCATGGTGCCTTATTATAAAGAACTTAACTTATATAATTTACTAATTTTATTACAAAATTTCTTTTCTAATTAAAAAATTAGTAATAGGAAAGACGCATATGTCGTCAATTGAAGAGATTCTTGCATTTTCATAAACGTCATTACTAAATTAGTTAGAATATCAGTTATAAATGCATTAAACAATTACCAATTTTAAGTAATTAATTTTTGAAAACCTTGAAAATTTAAATAAATTTAAAATGCAATACTGGTGTCCTCTAATGGATGAAACTTTGTTACCTCTTACAGTTCCAAAGACGACCCACTGTTGGTGCTAATGAAACAGTTAAGAGTCCTATTACCCGTTAAGAGTCCTATTACCCGTCAGTTTGAAAAATTTTTTATTTTCAAGTTCAAATATCGTCTACTTATTAACGAGTAATTAATATAATAATGTACGTTATGCTATTGTGTAATTAACTGCCATAATTAAAGTGGTGTTAAATATTTCTGGTAATATTAATTCAAAATTCAGTTTATTGGTTTTCATCAGCGCCATCTAACGTTGAGTAGATCGTCAATATTGCTTCTTCACATTCACAGCGGTACCTACTTTTTTACATCAAATCGTTTGAGAGAAGTTGCTCAAGGCCAAATTCGATTTTAAATGAGGAGAATTTTTAAATTTAATTTTTTCAAATAAATTGAGGGTTTTTAGAAATTCCGCTTATCTGGAAATATTTTTCTAACCAAAATGAACGAATACAAAAATTTAAAAAAATACGTGCATCTTCCCTATTGTTTTGCTTTAAAAGCTTTCTTTCTTGATCTTAATTCCAGTGTTTTTCTATTTTTTGTACCTTTGTCAGTAGGTGAGACCTATTCTAGAATTTTTGTTTGGTTTTTCTTTATATTGATGACTGTCAATTTACCAACATCATGTTTTAAATCAATCGCTAAAACACATTTTGACATTTTTTAAATGAGATATGGGGGTATAATTGTATATAATAACAAAATTTAAAATGTTTTAAGGTCTTTGATGTCATTACATAAACAATTTCGGCAAAACTGTAACATCAAAAACATTAAGAGTGCCTTTGTGATGATATCAGTTACTATATTCAGGATTTTTATTACTCTTTATATTAAATAATAAGAAAAGTGTTTGTTGATCTTGGTAGAATTTTTCTACATCCTACGGGTAGTAACATCTCATTTATAATATTCACCTTTCCCATTCCCCAAGAACGCTACATATTCAATTTTAGTATGTACTATTGCGAGATAAATTATTGGTACGATTGAATTATAAAGTAGTCAGGTTTTTAAGAATTTTGGCATATTACACCGATGGAAGAGAGTACTATGGAGAAAGTCCTATTTAAACAGGAAAAACCTACCATGCCAATTATCTTGCAATAGTACATAGAACTTTCTTGTTCAGATTAAAGAGATTTGTTCGAATTAAAGGGGATTTCGGATTAAAGAGTTTTGTGTTCGGATTATAGCTTGTAAATGTTGTTGTTCGGATTACTGGATGTTCGGAATACAGTGTGTTTGGATTATGGATTACTACTGTACTATGAGATTCAAACCTTGTCAACCCTAATGAATAATGAAAAATTTATAAATACATCACTGGAACAACTAAAGTTTCGTTATTTACCTAAGCTTGCTAGATAATTCTGTTTTATTAATTGGAGAACCAGAAATCAAAGCCTACTAGTCGTAAACCATTTTTCACGTTTTTCTTAAAAACTTTCTTATGTAAGAGTATGAATAGTTATTAAGGTTGGATAGAGAACACAATACTCCATCGATTTCAGTAAAAACATACCTATCATGTAATTTAAAAAAAGTTCGATGACGTCATCACGCTCACGACGATTGAGTAAATACAAAACCTTCTGAACCAGAACAGAGATAAATTTATGCCATTTAATAATATATATGGTTTATACCATTTCTGACTGAAAATAAAGTTGCTACAAAGTGGGGCGCTTTAAATTAAACAGACTGTATATGTTATATAATAAAGTTGTTTGTTAGTTTATGGTTCAGCAATAAAAGCAATGATAGTAGCTGATAATAAATATACCGAAGGGGTCAAAATTATTATACAACAGACATGAGTGGAAGCGAATAAGGGCCATACTTTGTATGAAAAAAAGAGAGACATATGTATCTTAAGTTATAGTAGGCTGAAACTGTATGTTTTAAAAATTATGACTAACATCAAACAATGTTAGTTAATATAACAGAACGTATTTGTAACTTAAAATTAAAGAAATAATAACTGAAGCAAGAGTAAAATCTCATAATGCACAGATAGGTAACAAAAAAAAGCCATATCTATGAAAACAAAGAGTTGAATCTAAGGTAGGTAACTTTAAACTGAGTACAACGCCATAACAAGAAACATAAATACAAACAGTAAGTTAACGTAAAAACTCAAACTGTGGTGTTTTACTGATTTGCAGACATTGGAGAGATCATAATCTTGGGCAAGTTTTTGAAAAGGATTTGTAATTGCTTCTTTGAGTTCTTCCAGATTACTAGGTTTACTTTCATAAACTTTATTTTTAATTCAAGTCAGTTCTGGTTCATAAGCGTTTTTCTACAGTAAGCTAACACTTCAGTCCAATGGGCTAGTACTAATCTCAGGCTTTCATATTTATAATACAGTTGGTAGGTATATTGCTCTCCTTTGCATTAAGACATCTTAGTCATTTTTAATTTTTTACTTTTAATATTTCAAGATATGAGAATACATTCGGAAATTAATTCAGGAATACGGAAATAACCGCAGATATTTTCTTATTCCCGGGAATAAATGGACAAAATTTGTTTAGTGAGATGCCCCTCGATGAGACATAAAAAGAAAAAATGCACAACATAAGTATTCTAAAATGATATAAGATCCGGGTGATTAATTAATAAAAAGAACCTGGAATGAGAAAAAAGAAAAGGAAAAAATGTAGTTATAACAAATATGTTGCACATCATTAATTTGAGAATATAAGATACACTTATATATGTATTAAAGTAAACAGCAATCATTAAAATTCAATATAGCACCAAAACATCGGCAAGTCTAAAATTTTAATCAACCCTAATAACCAGTGCTACTTCCAACGAACAAAGAATCTTAATACTAAAAGATAACATTACATAACCTAATACACTTCGCGCCTCTGAATGGACCAGAAGTGATAAAGCAAAATAGGACTATTTCCCGAGTATTTTACTTATAGTATTCACTTCAAATGACCATTGACCAAATGTTGAGATAAATAGACAACTCTCCAATTTTCCACAAAAATACCACCAATTAGACCATTTACTCCAAAAGAAGTTTAAAAAGAAATTAGCTTTTGAAATATCAACAAAGCTCCAGGCATAGACACAATAACCCCAAAAATGCTAAGAGAATTATTTAGAAAAGGAATACTGTTCTACAACACTATCCTAAGACTGGCATTTTGGCCTAAGTAACTATATAACTGCATAAATCATACTAATTCCCAAGCCAGGAAAAGATTCAAGTAAAGTCTCATCATACCATCCATTATATCCAAGCTTCTTGAGACTTCTACTTCAAAGAATAAATATGACTTACTTACCGAAGAATGGATTCCTCTTCATCAATTTGGGTTTTGACATGATCATTCAACTGTACAATATGTGTGTTGTAGATTTACATGACATAACTGCCTTTCAGCTTAACTGCCACATTCCCTGTTTGAGTGAGGAATTGAGGTTCACTTAATTGGCATGTCACTCTCTCATGTGAATACTGCCAGTTCTTACTGGCGAAAGCAAGGTTGCTATCCATTCTCTATTTTCTCTCCAGGCCAGTACCAGAGCTATTAATGTGCTCACCCTTCGAGGTCCGTCTCCCCAAAGAAGTCCGTTCACCCCTAGTCCATATGGGAGTTTATCAACTGCCCAGTCAACTCTATCCTAAGTGTAAAGTGTGCTTAGCCAAGGATTTGCCAGTCCGACATAACAATTAAAAGTCTTGCTTGGCCTTCGACAGCTCCCCATTCAACTCTACCTAAAGTAGAAACTCAGCTTGTACCGCATAAAGGTGGAATTGTGTTAGAAGTGAGAGGCTATATGTTACTATCAACATCCCTTAAGGTAATCTTCCAGGGGTACCTCAAGGCTGGAGAAACCCCACTAGCTCAGCAACTCTACAAACCTTCTGGAGCTCAAGTTTACTGAGAAAGTCCTCGTTTTGACTTTACTAGGCAACTACCTGGCAGTATGGTCTTCCCTAGGCCAGTGACAGGAAAGCCATAACTAATCTCTCTGTACTACAATCCAACATTGATCTGCGACCACTGACCTTCAAACTAAGAGATGTCATGAAAGAGTTCTAGCTACCTAGCCCACTCACTGAACTGCACAGAAAACCCACTGAATGATTAATGTAATAAATCAAGCAATGGAATAAAAAGAATATTGTACATCAGAATTCTTAGAAGTTAGAGTTACTCCTACTAACCGATTACATCCTTTGAAAGTCTTATATAATTGATCGAGAATTTAAAACGAAAATTAATGCAGAGGTATTTGACAATTTTCTTATAAGATATGGAGTTCCTCAAGGAACCACTCGTAGGTCCGATACTCTACCTGCTTTATACAGCTGATCTATCAAACACCACTATGTGCCATTTGGCTCCAAGGGTGTGGTGATTAAGATGCTGGTGGGTGGATTTCATGGCTGGCCTCCTCTTAGATAGGACCGTTGGAATTGATCACTTTCAGAATTGGGTTGCGCTTTTATTACCCATTGTTCCTGTACGCGTGATCACTCAACAAACAACATAACCAAACGTGAAAATCAGTTTTACCCAACGAGGTAATAATAGAACAGGAGAGAGCCTAAGGTAGTGGGGGAAATGCAGCTTCTCTAGACGGAAGTTACCACTTTGCGGTAGGTTAGTTACTGCAAGATGGTTGTTGGTTGACATCCGGCAGTTTGAAGTTGTGCCGTGTATTTTGTGTTTTATGGTGTTATAAACGAGATTAGAACGATTTGTATATTTAATTTGAAACTGTATTTACAGAAACTATTAAAAGATAACATTTAAAAGACATTACTAGTTTTAAGGTTAGTGTATGTACGTATCATTAAAAGTGTTGCGGACAATGGTGAATTGCGTGGTTTGTGGACGTTCTAAAACGCCAAAAATAAAAGAACTGAAGTTCTCTCTTCATCGGTAAGATAACAATTTACTTCTACTTCTAATATAAAAAATTAATAATGCACTAAAAGTTAGATTTATTTTGTTTGTCAAGCGTGCATGTCCAGTGACGTAACAAGCGTAATTTCCATGTTGTTAAATACTGCTTTTAATTAATTCTTTTTCTTATGCAGGTTTCCTGTAAATCGTGAAATAAGGAAGGCGTGGATTAAGTTTGTTGGCAAATCTGACTGGGAACCTACCAAAAATTCATTTATATGCTCACAACATTTTGAAGAAAGTTGTTTTGACAAGTCTTCAATGAACAAAATACAACTTAAAAAGAACTCCATCCCTACTATACACATAACAAGATTAAAATATGTAAGTTGAACAGTTTTTTATATTATGATTTATGAACATTCACTCCTAAATAGTATTATTTTCGAGTTTTTCTTTCTCACAAAATTGTGAATTCTAAAGCTAATGAAGAAAGGCTGGATTTAAATAAATTTATATATTTTTTGACTAGATATTCTGAGATTTTTGAATTTTCTATGCAGTTTAGGTTACATTTTTCTTTGCTCATATTTACTTCTGAATACATTAAATATACATATTTGTATTTTTGCAAACACTAAGTTTCTGTTGGGTACATATTTACTTTTCCCAAAGGGATAACAGTAAATGTAATAACTTCCAGATGTATACAATATACCAAGCTAGGAAACCATAAATAACAAAAGAATAGAGCAACAAAAGTAGGTACATCTTTCTGGGCAACAAAAGATAAAACCTGTTTATTTTCAATTTAAAAGAAGTTTTGAAATCCCTCACTGAAATACATTTATGTACAGGTAAAATATGTTTAAGATATTTGGAATTTCTGAAGACTTGTTATGAAGGCACTTCTTTGTAGATATTTTATAAACTCCTATGATAAGATTTAAATAAAAAATGGTTATATAAAATAAATTAAAAAGTAATTATAATTAAAAATTATAATTATAATTCAAGTTATTCCTTTACTCCTGGAATTTGTCGACGTTTTATCTTTAGCCATATCATATGATACTGTAATTTATACATAGAAAGATGTACTGGCCGAATGGACGTGGTTTCCAAAGCCAAGAAACAACAAAAAAAAAACTTATTCCATTGAAAAAAAAATAAAGCTGCTATGTTTATGCTTAAGGTGGAAACTAAAATGAAATCCCCTACTGTAGTGATATGTCTACCTATACCTATAAGTTTTTTAATACATAAAATCTGACTTTTTCTAATGAAGTTGTATACCTATTTATACTATTAAACTTGACGTTAATTAATAATTGAGATGACTGAAATAAAAAGCAATCTACATCTATATTCTGTTTTTATAGGATAGAGCTTTAGTGCCTACTACTGGACTTCCTAAGGACGAATCTCAGCCTGGACCTTTTGCATCTTTTGACACTGGAATTCAGGAATTTCCAGCATTTACTGCTTTATCAACTCCAGATACTATACGTTCACAGACCCCTCCACCTGCTACTTCAGCTGAAGTAGATACTCCAAGAAAAGTTGCGCTTAAACGCAAAATTAAAGAATTGCAGCGTAAGGACTGCATTCGTGCAAAACGAATACGAGTATTACAAAAGCGATGTTGGTATCAAAAGAAAAGAATATTTCAACTGAGTAGTGTAGTAAAGGAGTTACAAAAGAAGCAATTCCTTAATGAAGACCATGTTAGTGTAATAATGGATAACTTTGGTAAACATCAAGAACTACTTAATCGCATGTTTTGTAGAGCAAAAGCAATGAAAGTAAGTAAGAAATATGGAGAAGAGATAAGAAAGTTTGCAGTTACCTTACATTTCTTTTCACCAAGAGCATACCAATATGTTCGTCAAACATTTCAAAATTGTTTACCACACATTAAAACTTTATCTAAATGGTATTCTGCTATTGATGCTGGCCCTGGTTTTACCAAAGAAGTATTATATCTATTAACAGTGAAAGCTAAGTCACAGGAGCAGAAATTAATATGTTCTTTAGTAATGGACGAAATGGCCATACGCCAACATACTGAATGGGATGGACATCATCTACATGGCTATGTTGATTTTGGATCGACTATCGATTGTCAGCAACTTGATGTTGCCAAAGAGGTATTAGTGTTTATGTTGGTGGCAATTAATGATACTTGGAAAGTACCGGTTGGCTATTTTTTTATCAATGGCCTAAATAGTGCCCAAAAAGCATCGTTAGTATCAAGATGCATTGATGTTGTCACATCATGCCATGTTGACATATCAAATCTAACATTTGATGGTTTACCGTCAAATTTTACAATGGCAAATATTTTAGGATGTAAGTTAGAACTAGAATCTCTAGTTACTTATTTTATGCATGATAATAAAAAAATATATATATTGCCTGATCCATGCCATATGTTAAAATTAATTAGAAATACGTTTGGAGAGAGAAAAGTATTATTTAATGGGAGTAGAACAATTAACTTTAGTTATGTAGAAAAGTTAAATCAACTACAAGAAGACGAAGGCTTGCATTTAGCTAATAAATTGCGACAGTCTCATATCAATTTTTTTAAACAAAAAATGAAAATGAAACTGGCAACGCAATTATTAAGCAATTCTGTGGCCGAAGCACTTTTATATTGTAAAAATATTTTGAAATTAGAAGCTTTTCAAAATTGTACCGAAACTGCTAAATTCATAAAAATTGTAAATGATGCATTTGATATATTGAATTCTCACAAGATTACAGAGTTTGAATTCAAACAGGCATTAAATCAGCATAATATTGCAAAAATCATAGAATTTAGCAATGAACTAACTGAAGTTATATTAGGTTTAAAGCTTTCTACTGGAGAGCTACTAATTAACTCTAATAGAAAGACTGGTTTTTTAGGTTTACTTGTGTGTTTTACCTCCATTATAGGGATGTTTCAGGAGTATGTTGCAGGAGATAATAATGTTTTAAAATATATACCGGTATATAAGTGTAGCCAAGACCATTTAGAATTATTTTTTGGTTCAATTAGAGCATGTGGCGGTAGTAACAATAACCCAACAACTCGTCAATTTACTGCTGCTTATAAAAAACTAATTGTATGTGCAGAAGTTCGAGATGGGGGGTTGGGTAACTGTGTGCCACTGCAGCAAATAAATATTTTAAATAATATTACCACATGTACAAAATCTTCACCTGAAGATGAGGTAAACGAAAATGTTTCTTTGAACATTTCTCAGGAAAGTTCATCAAATATTGAAGACCATTTGAACTTTTCTGAGCAAAGCCAACTGGAGCATGATTATTTTTTCACTACTAGTGCTTTGTCTACATATGTAGAAAATGTAGTTATTTATATAAGTGGATTTGTAGTACGTAGCATTACAAAGAAGATCCAATGTGAAAAATGTATTTCGGTATTGTATGGTAACAAATCCGAATTATTACAAAGTTGTATTAGTTTTAAAGATAAGGGAGGTCTTATATATCCTAGCCATGATGTAATAAAATTATGTCTGATGTCGGAAAAATTTATGAGGAAAAGCATTATAAGTAGAATAAATACAGCATGCATAATCAATGCTGTTTTAAATGAAGCTTGCGACAAGAATATTTTTGCAAGCCTAAAAGACCATATGTATGATACAAATCCTATTCAAAATCATTTATTATTGTTAATAAAAAGTATAATTAATTGTTATGTTAATATAAGGTTGCATTATGCAGCAAAAAATGTTTCTCAAGCTGAAAAAATTAGAAGTTTCTATACCAAACTGATTCTTTTTAAGGGTCAATAAAATATTTAAATTTAAATATGTTATTTTATTACTAAATATATTCAGAAAATCTAAAACTGAAAATGTTTGTGTACAATTATTTTTATAAGATAAAAAATTTACTTGTAGACTCCTAAACAAAATTGCTTTTAAAATTAATTCAGCTCTTTCAATTTATTGTATAAAATTTTACTTCTGAGCCCCATCTGTCAAATATAAAACATTAATAAAAATGTCATGAGTAAATAAATAATCTTTAAAAATGTTTAACAGTGTATTATTTAAATTTGTAAGTACCCCATGCAAAATATGTCCGCACGCCAATGGCACATGGCGGCCATACTTAGTTACCACTTTGGACTAAAAGGAATCATTAGCATGGCTCTCTCCTGTTCTATTATTACCTCGTTGGTTTTACCATACGTGAACATTGCTTTTTTTTTGGTTGGTGTCTCAAAATTGTTAATACCATTTTAATATTCTTAAGGATTGTTTTCCACTTAGAGATTCATTTGGTACGCTTTGATCAAACCTGTAAATTCAAAGAATTGGAAATTCCTGTTATATTCAGATTAGATGAATCATCACACGTGCATACATACTATATGTATCGTCGGTCCTTCGAATAAAACAATTAATCAACGAAATGAAAGACGGGGAGAACTGCTCGTTTATAAATAAATAAAAACGCAACTATTACACAAAATCATATTCTTGAGAAACATTTATTACAGAAAGTATGTATAAACTAAATTATTTGAAGCATAATGCATAAAATTTTACATAAACATTCTCATGAAATTTATTTTTAGTACTTGACGAATTTAATGTTGCCAAACCTTTATAATTATTCACATATTGTTTTAATAACAAAACGCATCCGCAAATAATTAATTATTGAAGTATCTGTACATTTCTATTAGTATCGATTTCCATATATTGCTTCCATATAATAAATAGAGCAGCTTTAATAACATATCCAACATTGTAAACCTCTCAAGTTTCATTCACAAACGAAACAAGGCCCAAGCATCAAATAGACAATGTATTTATAAACAAACAAACCCTTTTGCGGGCTTGTAAAACCAACTGCGTGGGAGCTAATCAATGCAATGGGAAGAAAAATACAAATTTATGTCTGCCAACTAGATCAATCGAGAAATGAACAATAGAAATATTCCAACATTTTTTGCTTTCAAAAATGTAATCGCCCAATTATTTTCTGTGTTACAAAGAGGAAAATACCGTTGGGGGATTGATGCAAAACCAAGTCGCAATTCCAGGCGCCGGCCTGGCTAAAAATCAATAGGACGTTGTCGGTCGGTGGGAATACGCTGACGGGGGATGACGTCAAGCGAAATTTCATTGCCAAGGGAAGCAAGATTTTACATAAGCCCATGTGTGGATGACATAGTCGATGAAATTGGTGGCTGGCTTTATGTTTTTTTTGCTTTCGCAGACATTTAATAAATAGCATGTAATAACATCTGTTTAAGGATTATTGAAACAATATTGTGAATACTCATATGATTTTGATAATTAAGGAAAAATAGAAATAACAAAATTAATTAATTATAATAAATTTAGTGATAAGCTAAATAAAAACGAGACGCGTTTTAAGTGGTAATAATCGTACCTAACTTTTTTTTGTAAGCAATAAAAACCAAGAAAACGCTTTTAACACATTATCCACTACAATAACGAACGTGAAAAGTAACATGATGTAAATAACATCCATTACCTACATAATATGGCCGACCTCTAAAGATAATTATTTCTTAGGTTTCCCTACATCATTACCTACTTGACAATTTATAACGAACGATGATAATACTATGATGAATCCAAAAGATTATTATTATAATGCTGAAGTGGTTTTCTAAAGAAAACAATGCTCGCTGCTAATACAATACATACTACAACAATGTAAATACTAAAATTCTTTCGTGATAAATTCGCTGAATAATTTTTCCTTATTGTTAGTGAAATTAATTTCGAGGTTGTTACGATTAAAACAGTTCAAATAAGCTGCTTTGTTCCGATTTTAGATATTAACAACTATTTAAAAACAGTAAATGCAACAACTATCAGGCAATTAAAAGAAATCATCAAAGCAGGCCATGAAAAAAGGGGCCATTTGTTCGGTGTTTGGTTAAGACCATCGTTGTTATCATTATCACGATTATTATACCATTATCACCAGTCGTTTGAGACCTTTTTTAGGTCACGCATATTAACAAAGGTTTAAAGAATTTGGAAGGTGTAAGTATACTGTTCAAAATAAAAGGGGTAAAAATATTTGTAACCTGGTTTCAGAACCTTTTGACGAGCTCACTTTAAAAAAATCCTTACGAATTTAGTAGAAAAGGAAATACCTCGAGTAAAGAACAGCAAAAGAAGTGGTCGACAAGTGTTGCCTTCTATTTATCACTGTAGACCAATCAAGGAAAATCCCCATGACTCGCTCTTGTTGCAATGTTGTCGAGAAGGTCTATATGTATAGTGTACGAGTATTGTTCGGTAACTAAGTGGCCTAACAAACAAAACGCTTTTTTTACAAAAAAACATTTTATTTTTCAATATAGTCTTCTGCTCGCTCAACACACTTATTCCAACGATATTCCAAATTAGCAATGCCTTCATTGTAGGTCGATGAATTCAAGTCCTCGAAATATCTATTTACAGCAGCGATTACCTCGGAATTAGACGAAAATCTCTTACCGCCGAGCCATTTTTTCAGATTTGGAAACAGATGATAATCTTTGGGAGCCATATCTGAGGAACAGGTCGAATGAGGCACTAATTCAAATCCCAATTCATGAATTTTGGCCATTGCAATCGCAGACTTGTGAGCAGGTGCGTTATCTGATGGAAAAACACTTTCTTCTTTGCCAAATGAGGCTTTTTCTCTTTGATTTTTCGCTTACTTGTTGCTACAAATTGGTATAATACTCGCCATTTATTGTTGTCCCCTTTTCTAAATAGTCGATCAAAATAATTCCATGAGAATCCCAAAACACAGTTGTCATAACCTTTCCTGCTGACAAAACTGTTTTTGCCTTCTTTGGTGGCGGAGAACCTTTGTGTGTCCAGTGCTTGGACTGTTCTTTGGTTTCGGGAGTGTAATGGTGGACCCAAGTTTCATCGACGGTTATGAAACGGCGTAAAACGTCCTTCGGATTGCGGCGAAAACGTGCCAAAAGGTCGGAGAAACACTCAAACGGTTCAGTTTTTGCTCCAGTGTGAGCAACCGCGGCACCCAACGCGCCAAGTATTTTTTCATTTCCAATTCTTCAGTTTAAAATTCTGTGCACACTGTCATTTGAGATACCTACTTTGTCTGCTACCTCGCGCACTTTTACTCGACGGTCATCCAGGACGATACGGCGGACTTTTTGAATCATATCCGGGGTAGTAGCAGTTTTTCGACGTCCACTACGGGGTTCATCATTTGTGCTCCTACGACCACGCTTAAATTCGCGAACCCAGTTTTTAACCTTTGAAAACGAAAGAGCGGATTACAATAGTGTTGAATCCAGCTCTGCTTTGATTTCGGTTGGTGTTAAGCCTTTCAAATGAAAGTACTTTATCACCGCTCTCAACTCAGTTTTTTCCATTGTTTATAGAATCACACAAGACGATCACTTTGGCGTACTGTCAAAAACAGACTAATTGACAGATCGCTCTGAACTGTCATATTTAACCTATTAAAGGATGATTGTACAGAATGATAAAGATTCCTGCAAATTCGCGCCATCTCTGTGTTACACCACGTAGTTACCGAAGAATCCTCGTAAGCTTTCCAACGAAGTACATATGTCGAAGCCCGATTACAAAACGCGGCCAAGTTCTAAAATTGTCGTTTGTCTTTCATTATTTTAGAATTTTACTAGTATTTATAGTCGTTTTATAAACTGACGAACCTTCTAGCGGCCACATTATCAAATACCAATAACCTATGAATTATTTTTTGCCCCCCTGGGGCCGTATTCTCGAACTCATTCAAAAGTTTCGCATTCGAAAAGACGTAATTTTCGATTATCTAAGTCTCATCTCATGACGTAAAAATTACGTCATTTTATATACAAAATTTATTCGAATTAGTTCAAGAATACAGGTCCTGAACTGTAAAACGTATGTGACAATTGTCCATGCATTGTAGTGCAAATGTGGCAAAATCACAAAAAAAACACTAGGTGGTTTTCGAGATATTAGATATATAGAAAAAAATATCCTTGCCATAATTAAGTTTATGTAACCATATACTTGTTACCTAAAATATTTTCAAAAATATGTATAAAACAATTTTATACAAATCTCACGTGTTATTTTACATTTTAAAATTTGACTTACCGCATTCGATTGTTAATAGCTATTTTATTTCACCAAAAAATTAAATAAGAAACTTTGACATTAGATACACTTAACGATTAAAAATGCTAAGCCTAGCATTGTCAGAACTACTGGCCCCGACTACTCTTTTCAAGAGAAGGTCGTGTCTCCAAAGCTAAAAAGTTACTACATATATTTAATGCCAACGAGGAACATCTTTGTTTCAACATGACAGAGCACCTGCCTATACAACTAAAATGTGCAGCGGTGGTTTAAAAAAAAGTAGACTGATTTATATGGCTCTTACTCACTAGATTACTTTGTATGGTTATGTGTTGTTAAAGATTAACTATAAATGCCGCAATGTTACCCAATTTAAAGCGGTTTTGCAGATTTATTTTATTTTTATTTAATGTTAAAGTAAAGATTTTTCCTGAACGGCAAAGATTTTTTCGCTGGTAAATAGAATTTTTCTGTGCCGATCATTCGAACACTTCATCAACAGCTGTTTCAATTTTTTACCCTATTTTTTAGAGCTATGGTCAGCAATTGTCCAGTACCGCTTTTGAATACCCAAGTTTTTGTTAACAATGTGACTCATTGACTTTTTCATCATATTCATCTCATAGGCCATGATAATCTGTTTCCGCAGCAGATTTCTCACAGGTCTGATTTTGGCAGTTTTGACGGCTTGCAGTGTTTGTACCGTCCATGAATGCCCAGGGCCCGTATTCTTGAGTTTCACATACGAGATGACGTAATTCTCTATTACCTTCTAACATTTGATTGGCTAAGTTGAATCTTATGACGTAAAAATTACGGTATCTCGTATGCGAAACTTGTTCGTATGAGTTCAAGAATACGGGCCCAGGCTGCTGGCGATCTTGATTGTCCCCAGTCTCCTCATAGTTATTTACATGCCAAGCTTTGTAAATTAATCTTTACGGGTGAGCTGGAAAGTTTGTGGGGCGAGCCTCCATAATCCAGTGAGCCCAGTAACGATTAATTGCAAAGCGTGTCGCTTGTACAAACTTTTATTTCCACCTTCACCAGCATTTTTTTCTGAATTGTAATTTTTTATAAAAAGACATTTTGGAATCAAAGGCGGTAGCACAATTTATAGCTAGGTGTTGTCATGGTGTTGTGGTTAAGCAACACATTAGTTGCCATAGCATTTTGTTGATAAGCATTGTAAAATTTTACAGGTCTCTTTTAGGAGCCTGTAAAGTTTTACAGGACTGTGGCTGTAATTACTCATTTACTTAGTTACATAAAGGCCTGTAAAGTGTCATTTACATAGAAGGGGGAAATAAAATAATTTAATTCACCAATATACAAGCATGTGGCTAATCCCGAGCGGATGGGAGCTTCCTGATAATAGCCTGCTTTTTCATTTTACACTTATGTATCACTGCAACAGACGGTTCTTTTTACAGGCCATTCTATTAAATATAAATTAAAATTCTTTTTACAGACAAACAATATAAGAGTTCAAGTCTACTACTGTGAATGGATGCAATTAATATTGTGATTAATGAATTCAATTAGTATTTATGTTCGTACTAGGTATTTATTGTTTTTTCTGGTTTCGCTATTAGTCAAACTACTCCTTTGGTTCCTCTTCTGTGGGTACTTCTGATAGAAGCTTCCCTAAGGTCGCTCAGCCGGGAGCTAGTGGGGCCCCGCAACGAGCTATCTTATTTTAATCAACACTTTTTTATTTACTGGGGGCTCAAAATTTGTGCCCAGGGCCTCAAATTCCCAATGGCCACTTCAAAGACAAGTTTTGTTACATCGAATTTGATATGGTAAGTTCTTTGCCTGTTGACTACCACTACTTGTGCTCCAATGAATTTCCCAATAGCATGACATGCTGTAGTCTCAAACACATCTCTTAATTCCAATTCTGGCTAATCCATCCAAGACTTCAGTGTTGCAAGTACAACTCCCATTGGGCCTCTGGTTTCATATTAACTTTACCTGCTTCATACTGCATACTTATCCAAAGCGTCTCCACAGTCCTCAACAAGTCCTAATTTTGTATCCTGGGTTAGGATCGCATAAACTTCTGCCTGAAAAGTTGTGGAATTATTACCTAAAGGTAAGCTTTTATAACAGTAGATTACGCAACAGGCACATAATGATAGTTATTAATACACAAGTGTGATGTTTGTGTGTATTAATAACACTTATGGGCGAGGAGCATACACTATTTTTTCTTTGACCATAACATTTATTACTGTAAGTGGACATCTAAAGCTGCTATAAACTACAGCCTCAAACTGCAAGTGGGTGACGATGAGGCGAGGGCTTTCCTAAGCAACTACTAGGGCATGCAATCCCGGGATCCCGAGAATTTTTCAGGCCGGTTAATCCCGGGATTATAATACACGTTAAATCTTGGGAATATAACAATTCAATTTCGATTCCCATTTAAACGTAGCAACCGTGCGAACTCAGCGAAGTGATTTATAATTACTAGTTGTTTAAAATGCGGAACTTCCCCTATTTGTGCAACACTATCGTTCTTTAGAGAGATTACAAAACACTGAAAATATTTCGGAAGATCTCTACCAAAGTCAGAGAAGAAGAAAATTATGAAGATGAGGATATTAGTATTGCCGATCTTAGACGAACAATATTTGAAAACGCCAGCAAAGAGAGTGTGGAAGAAAAGTTACATAAAACCATAAATGAGAGTATGGTGCAAATTCCATAAACAGACAAAAATGAGACTTTTCTTCGGGAAATGGACTTATTCGAAATGGTAGACAGATAGAAAATACAAATGGTAGATGATTTTTTAATCACCATAACACCTACCAGTGTAGAACCTGCAAGGGGCTTGTCCACAACTGGAAACGTTTCATGAAAATCCGTTCTAGTTTAGCAGATATCTTGGACGGAATTTTTTTCTATTTTGTTTTTGTTTCTTGACTGATGATGATGTTTTCATATTTTCTTTTAATTACATATCTAAAATATTTTTTTCTATTTGCGTGCCCAAAAGAGATTTATTTGAATACTCTGGAAATAGTAAAATTTTATTTTTTAAAGTAGATATTAGTATTGAACAGCTGTTCTTAAAATGTCAAACTTATTACCAGAGACGAGAATTAAAAGCTGATAAAGAAATGAATGTAAAATAATGCAATGTGTGTCCAAAGCAGCGATGTGTTTATAAATGGAATAAATACATGTAAATAATAATTTAAAAGTGAAATTGTATACACCCCTAATGTTGTTTTGTATCTAGTGGCAAATATCAAGAAATGATACATTTAGATAATCGTCCAAATAATTTTATATGTTCATGTTCATTTAATTTATAAAGAAACCGTATGACTTATCAGGTGGTCCACTGCAGCACCTGTTTATTTTAAATTTCTCGTTATCAGCTAAAGCAAGCTAAAGTATCCAATAAAATTAAGACAGTGGCGTGGAGCTTTTATATAACACTTTTATTCTATGTAAATCACATAAAGAAACATTACTAGATAAGATTTTTGGTACGCTAATGATCCGACATATTGTACAGGCTTATCAGCAAATCTTTCTTGTCTCTGCTTATTACGCTGGATATTTGAAAAACAAATGCAGAATTAGAATTTCCAGTGCCGTTAACTGTCAAACTACTTAACAAAGGGTGCGTCCAACACACTGCTGGAAATACAGCGCTGCAGCAGCCGTCTTAGATTTAAAAAACCACTAAAGCAATAAACTATGACAATAGAGCTTTTGGAGCAAAAAGAGTTACAATGCCCAACTTACCCTCGACGACTAATTTCTTGAATGTCAATAATTAAAATGTCAGTACATCAATTTTGACAGTAGATAACAGATATAATAAAAAACTAAAAATTTTAAACGGTGGTTTTCAAATCTAAGACGGCTGTGAGAGCTGCTGCAAGCGCTGCATTTCCAGCGGTGTGTTGGATGCACCCAAAGTATTCCTAACACATTTTATTTAAAACTAAGTTATTTTTTTAATGATTACAAATTAACGCAAATAGAAAATAGTATATTCAAGTATTAGGTTCCTAAGACACGTTTATAGCGCATGTGTTCAAGTGAAGGACAAATAAATTGCGTTGTTTTGTAATTATTTAAAAAATAACTTAGTTTTTAAATAAAATTTATTAGGGAAACTTTGTTAAGTTTTTGGAGAGTTGACAACACTGAATATTCTAATTCTACATTTGTTTTTCAAATTTCCAACGTAAATAAGTTTGACGATTTAAGAACAGCTGTTCAACAGTGATACCAACTTGGCTTGTCAAATGGCTTCATTTGGACACAAAAATAGAAAAAATAGTATAAAGTATTCGTTTCATAAGACATCTTAGCGCACTTGTCTTTTAGAAGATTCCCCGCTACGCGGATCGTTTTCTAAACTTACACGCGTGCGCTAAAAACGTGTCTTATAAAACTAATACTTTAATATAGTATTTTGAGTTTTATTTTAAATATTTTGCATATACAATCCCGGGATTCTGGGATTCGAAAATTCCAATCCCGAAATACCGGGATTGAAAATACGTTTCGGGATTGGATGCACTAGCAACTACTAAAGCTTCCTAACTCTCATTGCATTATAAAACTTGGCAATGAATTAATTTATTACTTTTAAAAGTGGATTTACTACCAAATACTACAATCAAAATTTCTTTATTTAAATTAATATCTAATAAAACTAACAATAAGAATAATTTATTCAACACATTTAGAATAATATTAATTATCAATAATATTTATTAATTTTCTGCATGACGGACGAAGAGGTACGTTCCCAAGTTTAGTGTATACTAACTTTGCCTCGTTCCTACGCAACCATTTATATATTCTTGACTCTCATTGGCCAACCGCTCCTTGCATTATGAAAACTCATTGCATTAGAAACCGCTATTGCAAATGTAGCAATTGAATTATAGTATAGGAGTAGAAAAATTTTTATAGTACATTCCCAAAAGTGAAAGACAACTGTTTTTGATTGAATTACTTAATAAACAAAACAAACAAAATGCCTTAATCACAGAGTGTAGCCAATTGAAGAGCAACTGAAAAGGTTGATATTGACCAAAAAATACTTCCAAAAATTATAACTTGGAAACGTCACGTCTAAGGACAAAAAACAGTTAGGGTTAAAGACAGAACCTAAAGAGGCTTCGTTTGAGACGAGAAGATATAGATTTGTTCCATTTAAAAAAATACGTTTTTATGCTCCATACTTTTTTGAGACACCCTGTGTATGTGCCACTAATTTTAAAATGTGCGTTCTTTAACTTCATTAGCATTCCCCCAATTGAATTTTTATCTGGGTAATCATAAACCTATAATAATCAAAGAACGGAGTACTAAATTGACACCCTGTATTGTATTCTATTATATAAATGTTAATTGAAATTAACATTGCCAAACCACTGAAGTAAATACATACTTGTTTGTGGTATATGGCGGTGTTATTTTAACGACAAACACAGAAAGATGTTCATGTGGTTGTCGAGAGCAAATGCTTAACGTGCCCATCTGATAGCATGACGAAGTGTACTGAGGCTTTATCGACGAGAAAGTGTTTTAGTGTTATATAAATTTGTCATTAAAACTTTCTGACATATTTGACTTGTGATTAACATATGTGACTAAACTGAAAATAAAAGGTACTCTATGGAAACAATTAGTTAATTTTTTATTGACATTCTCTTCATCAAAATGGGTTATAGTGAGGCTGAAAGAGTCATTTCAGTTCATTCGCATTCTGAAAAGCATAGTCTACTGCTCTTTCAATAGAAATTTTTAAAGTCAAATATGTCAAAAAGTATTAATATACTTATATATAACTATATATTTAGAATCAGAGAAAAAAAGGTTATTTAAAAATGCAATAATATATAGGGTGTTCCATTTAAAAAAATATAGGTATATTCCATATCATGACTTACACTGCCCTCCTTAGCCCAAAGGGCGTATCTCAAGAATAGTCAATTTTGAGGATTTTATAATATGTTGGTCAACACAAATTTAAAAAATACAAAAAATCTTTGTATTAGAGTTTAATTTTCTTCCTTGGATCTTAAATATATTTGGAGCACATGAGCTTAAAAAATTAATGTAAAACAAATGGAAAAAGTTACAGCTACTTGAGGTTTTTAAGTTTTTTATTCAAAAAAACTACAGAACACGAAATTGTTTAATTGAAATCATAATAAATGTTCAAAAAACCTCCACGTGCATCAACACACTGCTGAGCTCGTCAGATCGTGGAAAAATTCCTGTTATGTTCCAAATATGCTGGCATCCGCCTTCCACTCTCTGTCAAAGAACCTGAATGTCTCGAACTGGAATAGAATACACCATAGATTTTAAATATTCCCATACGTAAAAATCGAAAAAATTTAGATCGGGAGACTGTGCGGCCACGTTATAGGTCTACCATGACCCATCCATCTTCCAGGATATACTGCGTATAAAAGCTCGCGTGCTGTGTGACTGAAGTCGGCCGGTGCATTGTCATGCATGAACCATGTGCATCCTCTAACATATGATGGAACAGCTGCCAGTAAGCCTGGTAAGTCATTTTCTAAAAAATACCGATAATTCTGGCCAGAAAGTCATCTGGGTAGTACAACAGGACTGGATAGTACAATATCAAGAAGTCGTTGATAATTCCTACTCACACATTTAATGAAAACTGCTGTTGATGCCTGAACTGAATAATGGCATGAGGAATTTCATCTTGCTACTGATGTAAATTGTGAAAATTTACGATACCATCTTTTGTAAAGTCAGCTTCATTAGTAAATAACACAGATGGCAAAAAAAGAAGATCGGTGGCACATGTTTCTAACAACCATGCACAATAAACTTCTCATCATGGGAAGTCATTCTAACTTAGTCCCAGTACTCTTTGCATGTAGAACGGATGCAGCTGATTGGTTCTTAAAATCTGCCACACAGTCATACGATCGACACCTTCTGCCAATGCAATTCTTCGAGTACTCTCTCCTGCATTTTCTCCAACACACGTTCTTCCAAGTTCAAACTTCTTGTACTTCGTAAACAAGGATTACCTACTTGATAATGGTCTGAAGAGCTTAAATGCGTGTACCCAGTGCATTTTTTTTAAATTCACTGCTGTAATTCAGTAACAAACCATTTTAGGATATATAATTTTTTTTTGCCTGATTAGTGGTTTGCTTGTTTGCTTCATTGGTCGCAAGTTCAATCCCTGGCCGAGTTGGTAATTTTTGATAGCGGAGAAAAATTTAAAAAAACATGCCTTCTTTTCGGATAGTAAAACTGTAGGTCCCATGTCAATCTGATGTTTGGCACGTTACAAATCCCTACTGGGGGTGGAATTCCCACAGATTCGGCTAAATTCTAGTAGGGTCGGCCAAATGATCATAGCTATCGGTGCCATGAGGTATGAAGGATGCTCCGCCATCCTGATTCCTCGCTCAAAAATAAATAAATAAAATAGAATTTTTTTCCTTATATAAACTTAATCCTTAAGTTTATATAAACTGTTTTCTTTATTTTAGATGTAGAAGCCGCCTGTGTATAGCCAATCCACCATTTTTGTTACACCCTGTATAGCTTATGTTTTTCCTGCGTTTTGGAGAACGTCTTATTTTATTAATGCTTTATATGTATTTTTTCTTAGGTTAAGAGAACTACTATGCCATAAGGTGTCTGTAGACAGTAAAGTCTAAAATATGAAAAAATTAAAATACACCTTTTGGCCTTAGGAGGGCAGTATAGTATATGTTTACTGGGTGTTTAACTAAAGATTCGTATTCTCTGCACAGGTGATAGTACACATAAATCACAACAAAAACAACTTAATATCATTAGGGACTATCTTTCATAACAACCGAGCAAAAAAATTGTTTTTAAAAAGTGGGTTGGTGGTTACTGGTTTAAGAATAGCAGTTGGAACTGGATGTACTTAGAGTTCCTGAATGAAAACTAGGACACGGATGTCAAAATCTATCTCTTTCTAGGTCAAAACTAAGCTGTCTGAAATAGAGATATTTTTTGTCTCTTTTTACTTTAGTGGCAAAATTCAGCAGCTGTCAGTTATAAATTTTAGGTTATGCTATGTCATGTTTATTTTTATGCATGTAAAAGTTTTTAATGTGCACATTATTATTGATTTATTGTTTGTAAAGAATTTTTAAAACTACTATAGTACATTTATATCAATTTTTTATCTAATAATCTACAGCAGATTTTAATAAAGTATTAACTGTATCAAATTTCAGATTTATATAAATGTCATATTGACAGTTTAATTTATTTTTCATGATTACCAACCTTCTAATAAAGTTTCAATATATGAAATGTGACTAGGAAAATTTGACATGCGTGACTCTAAATAATGGGCACCACTCACGGTTTTCCGCGACCACGTCGTCGACGACGTGGTCGAGATAATGATGCAATGTTTAATTTATTGCATGAACAATTTTGACTTTGAAGCTCGTTTGTAAATAAAATTATAAGTATCGTATTTCGTTAAAATGTTTTTATCACATTGAAAGACATTATTGACTGCATAATACTAAATACTTCTAATTAAAGAAAGAGATTTCGATCGACCTTTTATTATGAACTCAATAATTATTTCTTTCCTTTTGATACACACGTTTTAAAGAAATACGATACTTATAATTTTATTACACAAACTATGCAATAGGTTACAGCAAATGTAAATATTGCCTCATTATCTGGACCACTTCCCCGACATCGTCGTCGGCGACGTGGTCGCGGAGGACCGTGTATGCTCTACATAACACAGGGTTCAGTTAATATTTAGGAACTCTAGATGTATCTTTTGACTATTATTTCCAGCAGTTCCCAAAAGTTGACTGTTTTAGCAAATGTTTTTCAATGTGCATAAAATAAAAAATGGCACAAGGATTCTTTGTTGCTATTGACGAGTACTATCACCTGTCCAGAGAATACGAATCTTAAGTGAAACACTCTGTATATACATGCAATTGTTATTGATGACATTTAAAAAAATAAGAGGTACGACAATACAACTTTTAAAAGGGGATGGATAAAATATAATGGATAACCCTGTACATGATCAAAATGAGTGATTGGCCTTTACTCAATTGCCAAATACCAAAATAAATTACTTTCGACAGTATAAAAGCACAAAAAACAATTTAATTTGCAAATATTGCAACCCACAAGTCCTTTATTGCAAAATATGTTTCATACAAATATTATGACACTTAATAATAAAATAAAAACATTCCTCTTTACCTATTTTATTTATATTTTGCACTGACCTTAAAATACCACCTACAAAAGTTTCTGACATTGGTATCTTTATAAATAAGGAAACTGCATTCATAGTAGTTGATTTACGTATTTGAAAAGTAAGTTTTTCTTATTCTTATGCATATCATTATCAGGTGCTCGTTAAATTATAACAGTACATTTTACATTTAAATTACTACAAAAAAGGAAGAAAAAAAGCATTCAGAGTGTGGGAAAATATTATTCACAAAGCTAAGGTCAGAGAAAGTGCAAAGACAGAAAAAAAAATGTACACAATGAATATTCTTCTATTCGAAATTAAAATAAAAAGGAATTAGAAGTTTCTTAATTCTTTATCTAACTAACAAATTAATTCCTTTTTTTTGCATTTGTCTGTGTCCAAGATACACATGTGATAAAAAAGAGGAGAAAGTTCACATATTTGTTGATTAGTATTTACACTGTGATTATTCATGAATTCCTCTTAAATCAGCAATAAACAACATATTTTAGTTTGTTGGAGAGGCAGACACGAAATTAAAACAAACATTTTCATAATGTAATAATAATAATTAATAGTTACGTTAAATTCAATTATATAATTTGCTTTAAAAAAGAAATGTACAATTTTAAACCATTTCTATGAAGCGTGGGTTTCTTTATCATTGGTATAATTTTATCAGTTAAAAAAAAACTACTTACAGCTCCTCTCGCTGGCGTTGAGACAAAACCATTTTCATGATAGAATACTGGGGCCCAACGTCCGATAACCCCTATTGCATCACCTGAAACAAAAAATTTTAACTGTTTTTTTATGAATATTAAAAAAAATTAAAATTAAGCAGTTTAATTAATTTCACACACAATTTAAAAGTGAGGATTTTTTACCTATTGAAGAAAAACCATCCATGTTACTATTCAAATCCATTTTATTATAAAACTTAGGGTAGGCCATGAAATATCAATTGTTTAAGATGTTAGGTTAAGTAACTGTCAATGTAAGTTTTTAAAATCTCTTACCAGTGAAATTGTGCTATTTTTTGCAGAATTTTAAATTTTTTTAACACGAAAAGATTTTATAGTTTGCAACTTTCACTGGCCCACCCTGTAGTACATTCATTTCAATACAAGAAGCAAAAGTAAAAGTATAACATCATCAAAGCACTGCTAATGCTATTACAAATCTTTAATAAACTTTCTTATAATTCAACTTCAATAATCGCAAACACATCTGATGATGAAATTTAAATTTACAAAAAGGTACGAAGGATGAATCATTTTCTTCAAATATCAATTTGAATAACAGAAATGTGTTAAAATTATGGTTTGTAATTTGATGACAATCACTTCCTCTATTATTAATGATAATAATGATAATACAGATCTCCTACTGATTGATTAATCGGCTACATCGACTTTTCGACAGTTTTAAAAATTGTAAACAAACTTAATTATAATAATTCTTTAATATTCCTAATAGGTAGGCAATCAGCTGATTAATTATCTCTCGTGTAAAATTTATTGTCTACTGCATTGACTATGATTAACACTTTAAAAATAAATCATGAGCTACTGTCAACTTTCCAGTTGGTGCAGAATAATTAAGAGAAAATCACAAAAAAGCCGATTTTAAAGATTTTATCATTACAGGTGAAAAATCAAGGCTAGATTTTGAATAATTTATTATTTCTAAAGCAGAAGAAAGATAAATAAAGTGAACCTCGCGCCAATGCCAAATTCCAAAGAAAATCTTGAAAATTCAATCATGCACACCTGCTTGCTTCCTTGCACACTGATCGATTTGATGGGTCAATTAAATATGAAAAATTTAATCCTACAGTAATTAATTTCTTCCTACGATTTAAATTAGTACTGATAAATCGATAATGCGTACTTCTCTCTCCGGAGTGACGTCCTACCTCGAAAAACGTCAACTTCCACGAAATTATCCCTCCAGCTGAAATATCACATATGACTCGTAAAGATAACTTTATAAATACAAAATTTCACAAACACAAATTGCTTTATCAAAGCGACTTCTTTCAGTTATTAGTCTTATGCTAAATCCAACCCTGATAAAATCAATACCAGCCATTTTGCTTTTACTTGTCAACGGAACCAAACTGTTGAGGATTCAATGGGAAATAACTAGCATAAACGAAACAATAAAATAGTTTACACTTACAGTGTTATATTCACTAACAAGAATAATTCACTAATCAAAAAGAGAACGGAAATAGTTCGCGGAAGTTCTTTCAAAACAGCACGAAAACTGAAGGAGCTGGATTTCGATGCGCGTACAACCGACAATTGATAATTCGTACTGCCAACCGTTAAAAATTTTAAAACCGACAAGATGTGGTTTTTTAATATTTTCCTGGAATTTACTTTTTTCTAATTTACTGTAGAATTTACCATTATAATGGAATAATAGAAATTAAGAATGATTACTTCTTTAAAGACACACGAACTCATAAAAGATTTTATAATTTAAACGTTTATCTTAGTTGGTAATGCTATTTTTCCTGTATTGATTTTCATTGTTACAAGAAAATTTGCAAATTGTAATTTTCAATAAAAATGTAAATGTTGCAAGGAATTGAAGCATAGAAAATTTTAATAATACCCGCGAATTTAATTTGAAAAAGTGCAATAATGTTTTAACATTTTATAATAAATCATAAATAAGAAATTTAATAAAAACATAAATCCTACGTGTTCCTATTTTTTATCTAGAATTCTAGAGTATTAATTATTAGTCTCAATTCCACAATACCGTCGTTTCGTCTGGTTAATCTCCCTGAAACCAGCGCTCGTATATGTGGTCTTGGCTTTTGTCTTACTTTTTTAATTTAAAAAGGAGGGGTAGCGATAGGGGCCTAAATCGACCCCAACTGCATTGCAGTACCTCAACCATCTTTTCCAAGTTGGTCACATATTTTTTACATAGCACATTAAAGAATCTTGAAGATGTTCACGTATATAATGTATGGTGGTAACATACCTAATAAGAATGGCTAACAAGTACTGCAATATGTTGAGCTTTTAGGGGCGGATCTAGGAACTTATTTTCACCCCTCCTTTCTAGATTAATAAACAACTAGAAATACAATATGAGGATCTTAAAAGTTTCTAAAATTACTTATCAGTGGAGTTTCCTTGAATTTTGGAGTTTTAAGTGTAAAACAAACGTTTTAAAATGGCTATAAACATCTGTAAGTCGGCTGCAACCGCACGATGGGCCTGCATAATAATAATAATCGCCCCTCCCTCCCGCATAAGCTTTTACCTTCCTGGGGCCTGATTTCCAGTTTATGGGTAGTATTCATTATTATTATCATCATATAGTGAAGTAGCGCAATAAGCTATCGGGGAGCAGATTTTCTTTCAATTTCTAGAATGGGTGTAGTCGGACAACGCCCATTTTCTCAATTTGAATGTCAATCAAGTGTGAAGAGATGAGTTTCGCGAGGCCTCCTTTTCTATTGCAGGCTGCATTCCTAAGGTCCCACTAACCATACCCGCCTTATGGCTGGACAGTTCCGATTTTTAATTAATTGTTGTTAAACAAAAAAATGTTTAATTAATTTGTTGGAAAGAATATGCTTTTTGCCAGTTTACAGTAAAAAATTTAAATGTACCTACATGGTGTAACTAATACAATTTAATGTAATGTGAGTACAAGGGGCGTACTTAAAATTTAAAATGCAATTTCGCTAAAACTAGCAGGAAGCGACCACATGTTGATAAAGAAAATATGTTCTAAATCATTACAGCTACCCCCGATTACGTGGTTATATTTGTAGTTATATTAGTTACGCCCTGTTTACATATTATACCATACTACATTCATATAAAATAAGTAACGCTTGCGTTGCGCAAATCATTCGTTTTTTTCGACTGATGTCGGTTTTGGCGTGGTAAATTTAGTGACAGGCCAACATTTTTATACAAATTATGCCGTTGTGGCATCAGAGTGCTAAAATCGCATATTGAATAGAAATGTCTGTAGCCCAACCGCTTTTTAGTACCATAATTGCCCAACGGAAAGTCCTTTTCGCCCAATTTTAGAAATCGCCCAACTTTCTACAAGGGACACAATGCAAAACAGGACCACTTTGCCACCTTTTTACTAGGGACACAACGTCCACCTTGACCACTTCGCCCAAGTTTAGTTTAGACCCACAACGCCGTAAATCCGATTGTTAGAAATAGGTTAATACACATATAAAGTGTTGAATAATAGCAGCGAGGTTGATTTTAGGCACACTATACAAGCTAAAACAAAAAGATTATAATATTCCTTATTGATGTGCATATCATATGTAAGGTAAAGAGTGTGCATGAAAAAATCTGGCCACTTAAATATGACATCAGGTGCCCCTACACTGCAGGTACTGAAGTGGCATTGCAGCAATAGCTTCTTTGAATTTATATCTTACTGTAACGAATAGTAAACCCACATATGACGTCATCAAACATTCTAGATGTATGAGTCATCGTATGAAAGATATAAATTGAGAACGCGAGTAGAAGGGGGCAGTTAATGTTTAACCGGCGTCGTGTTGAAATGTACTCTGAATAATTATATGGTTAATAATTATTGTAATACATAAATAGCTTTTATATAAATAGTCCTCATATAAATTTGTAAATACCTAGCATTTATTTAAATGCTTTAGTTTGTTAAATAGTTTATAGTTATAGTGTTTTAATTAAGTGTATGTAAATTAATATTCCTCTTATGAATAGACGATTTAAACAGCATTTTGGTTATTATTTTAAATAGAACGTTACAGTGGTGTTACAGGTGTGGGGATTTAAAATAAATAAAACCGTGTAATAAATAAAGTGCTGTGAGAATAATCTTTTAGTGTTAAAAATAATTCCAACGAATAATTAAAATGACGATGAAATTGATAAAAATCTCGTAGTGATAGATTTAAAACGGGAATTGGACGTGAGAGACTTATAAAGATAGTAATGGAAAGAAAGAAGTTTTAATAAATCGGCTAAGGGAATGGCTTTTAGAACAGAAGGAAGATCCTGAAAATTACCGCTTCGAAATACCTGGACCGGCAGTTGATACTAACGGGTTGTTAAGTAAAATTAAGGAAGAACTGTTGGAAAATTCTAGGAAGCTAATGGAAAATACAAAAGCACTGGAAGAAAATGTTTTTGAAAATTCTAGAATGCTTAAAGAAGAATTACTAGAAAAGTCCGAAGAGAATGCTAGAAGGCTAATGGAAAATACTAAAGCACTGGAAGAAAAAGTTTTGGAAAATTCTAGGAAGTCCGAAGAAAATGTTAGAATGCTAAAGGAAGAATTACTGGGAAATTCCAGAATACTTAAAGAAGAATTGCTGGAAAATGTCAAAGCGTTGGAAGATAAAGTTTTCGAAGAATTGTTGGAAAACTCCAGCGCGTTAGGACTATTAGAAATTAAATTGGAGAAACAGGATAGGGTAATAAAGATGGTAGAAAAGAAAATGGCCCAAATGCAATTACCACCAACAGATGAGAAAGATAGCGTAAATAAAATGTTGTAAGATAGAATGAGTCAACTACGGTTTTCCTCAACTTCTCAGTGGCCGTTTAATGAAGAAAAGAAACAATTTAAAGAAGAAAAGGGTCCTGCCGTAGGGATAAAAATAAAACCGCCCACGTTCGATGGAAAGATACCTTGTTCCACCTACTACAAACAATTTGAGGGGGCTGCTGGGGCAAACGGATGAACAGGCAAGAAAAAGGCCGTTTCTTTAACTGTGGCTTTGCGTGGAGACGCGTTGAACGTCCTGCAAACAATCCCAGCAGGACAGGAAAATGATTACCAATTGTTAGTGTCTAGATTGGAGATGAGATATGGAGACGCGCATCTTCAACAAGTGTACTACGCGCAAGTGAAGAATCGTGTCCAGAAGAATGGAGAAAGCCTTCAGGAGCTTGAAGCCGATGTTGCGCGGCTTGTCCGATTGGCGTAACCTACGGCACCCGATTCATTTCTGGGACAGCTCGCTGTGCAGACCTTCATTGATGGGTTAAGAGACGGGGAAACACAACAATCATTGAGGCTGGCACAACCAAGAACAACTGATGATGCGCTTGCTCACGCCTTGGAATTTGAAGCTGCAAAACAAGCGTCCCGAGGTCACGGGCGTGTTCGGGCCGTTGTGGAAGAAGAAAAGGTTGTAAAGATCACCTAGAGGAGTTAGTACTGAAAGTTCTTCGGAAGGAAGAAAGCCGTAAGAAGAATCATCAAGAAGTTCGAGGGTCCCGTTGCTGGAATTGCGGCGAACAAGGACATGTAGAACGCCGTTGTCCCAAGATAAGAAAAGTACAACCGTCAGAAAAGTTAAAGGGGGTTGGCAAGAGAGGGCGAACGTTGACTGTTAATAAAGATGCCCCAGAGATCACCGTCCATGCCGTAACATCAAGGAATAGTACCAGCAGTTTGTTCATAGATGGAAAAATTGGAATCGAATTGTTCCACTACTCATTGATACGGGGGCGACAAAATTCATCATAGCAAGGCGAGCAGAAGCCGAGAAGATTATTACCGATATGGACGAACAAGGGGTCATCGAGCCATCCAGCAGTCCATGGGCATCACCGGTGGTCCTGGTCAGTAAAAAGGACGGGTCAACGAGATTTTGTGTGGACTATCGGCAGCTCAATAACGTGACCAAAAAAGACAGCTATCCCTTACCACGCATCGACGACACGTTAGATACCCTGTCTGGTTCACGATGGTTTTCGACTTTGGACTTAAAGAGTGGTTATTGGCAAGTTGAAATGGAACCTGAAGACCGCGTTCACTATTGGTTCTGGACTATGGCAGTTTACGGTTATGCCTTTCGGTCTATGTAACGCTCCGGCCACCTTTGAGCGTCTAATAGAGACCATCCTGAGGGGGCTGTCGTGGAAGACTTGCCTGGTATACCTAGATGATGTGATTGTAGTCGGAAAATCATTCAACGAACATTTGAAAAATCTAGAGGAAGTGTTCCGAAGACTGCGTGCAGCCAACCTGAAATTGAGTCCGAAAAAGTGCCACGTATTCCGAAGGGAGGTGAAATATCTCGGGCATGTCGTATCACAAAATGGAGTGGCAGCCGACCCCGATAAAATCCGTGCAGTTCAAGAGTGGCCAACACCAAAAGATAAACACCAAGTTCGTAGTTTTCTTGGGTTATGTACCTACTACAGGCGTTTCGTTCCTGGGTTTGCCAATATAGCGAAGCCCCTGACAAGGTTAACTGAAGATGGGCGCGAATATGTTTGGAGCGGAGAGTGCGAAACAGCTTTCCAGCAGTTGAAGCGTGCCTTGACAACAGCACCGATATTGAGCTATCCACGGACAGAAGGGAACTTCATACTTGACACAGATGCAAGTAATCTGGCCATTGGGGGTGTACTTTCTCAGATACAGGATGGACAAGAAAAGGTCATCGGCTATTTTAGTAAGGTTTTGTCGAAAGCCGAAAGGAATTATTGTATGACCAGAAAAGAATTATTGGCTGCCGTGAAGTCCGTTGAGCACTTCTACAAATACATGTACGGACGGAAGTTTTTATTGAGGACGGATCATGCTGCGTTGAAATGGCTCCTACAATTCCGTAATCCGGAAGGCCAGGTCGCAAGGTGGATCGAACGATTACAAAGATACGATTTTGACACGGAACATCGAGCGGGCACTAGTCATCGAAATGCCGATGCTCTTTCAAGAAGGCCCTGTCCAACGGATTGCCGTCATTGTTCTCGTTTGGAAGAGAAGGTTTGCCAAGTATTAAGAACTACCATCGTCAACGACAATTGGTTGCCGGAAGAATTACAACGACAGCAGGAGGCTGACCCCGAATTAAAAATGGTACTGGAATGGAAACGTGTGGGAGAAAAGCCTGCCTGGGAGGCCGTCAGCCCTTTCAACAGAACCCTAAAAGCATATTGGTCACAATGGGAGTCCTTGAAGGTGGAAAACAATCTACTGAAGCGAGTGCTGGAGAGTGAAGATGGCACCACCATTAGGTCTCAGTTCGTGGTTGCAAGAAGCCGAGTGGCTACAGAATGGCTATTGAAACGCAATCGGTAATGTCCCCAGTTTGCACAAAATGTACTGTGGCCAGATTAATGCTGTTTTACTCAAGCGGGGGTTTGCAATAAAACCGCTGCAAAAGAAATTCGCGTAAATACCGATATGTTTGCTAGCACAAACGAATCCAACATAGGTCGTGCGCGATTGTCTATACAGACAAATAGCTATTTATTTGAACACATGTTATAAAGATTGTTTGCATCTAACGGATGCTTGTGTGTACAGACAAATCGTGACCTATTTGAACATGTTGTTTAAAGATTATATTCATCTAAACAGGTAAGTTTTGCATAACTCATCATTTTGTTAAATATCACATTCGTAAGATAAAAAACAAGCAATGAAATTTGCATCACAATTAATGAACGTATGTTACATTTTATTTACCGACTGAATAATAATAAAGTCAACAAGATAGTGAGTCATCCCTGCCGACAGATGCACAAGCTGTAGTTTCTGTAAATTGATATGTGCAGCGTAGGTCAGTTATTAATTTATTAGTGCAGATGTAAAATTATTGTTTGCTTTATCATTAATTCTTGGTTAGTCTTGGTAACCGAAATAATTATTACCAAGACTGCAAAGCTACAAAACTGAAGTTTATTACTAAAACATAACATATACTATACATAAGAAGTTATGCAGGGTGTCTCATAGCCCCTGCACCAGACTTTACCAGCGCATTTCTGATGGCATTTGGAACAAAAAATCTCCAAAATTTTGCGATGCTCAAATTATCGAAATTCACATAAAAAAAATTAAAAAATCTTAAACAAAAAATTCATAATTTAGCAACACCGCACCCATTGAAGATGGGTGTTAGCCATAGACAATATATTGTCTATGGTGTTAGCAGAAGGCTTAATTTCCGATAAAACATAGGGTGTTCAATTTGAATAAACTAAGTCAATAGGCTTAATTTAAACATCCTAGCCATAAACAAAACTTGGAAACATTTTAAGTGTTTGTAGGACTCCAATGATACTGTTAGCAAATATCGTCTTTAAAATTCAAATAAACGAATAAACTGCGACTGGTTTATTAAACTACCTTACAAAACTGAATTACAAAACAAAAATTCGAGAAAATAATTTATAAACTGATGAAGCACCAGATTAAAAAATAATCTATTGTTAAAAAAATAATTGATAGGGGAATCAATTCCGGGTAGAATGGTGTCCAATTTAAGAATAGCATACTTCTATTTGTCCTGCTTTTGTGAAACACCCTGTATTGTAAATATTTTAAAAGTATGCATGTTGGGCAACCAAGGAATTTGTATATTGAAATTCTTTCTTGATATTTAGTAGTTTAGGAGATATCCAATAATTCCGCACTAAATGCGCACCCTGTATATAATTCTTTTTTAACAAACGTATAGGAAACAAAACATCCTTTCCCTCCTTCATGTTTATGAACGATTCCCAATTCTGACTCGTACGTTAATATTGCAAATGTTATAAAGAATTAATGAGTTACTGCTGGATTGTTATTAGATCTAAGTTAGCAGATACTGAAGGTACAGTCGCACACTGGTCTAGAATGCAAAAAATGTGATCGAAAATCAAAGTTACAACTTTCATGTACATGGTTCAAATTGTTATAGATGAGAGTTAAATGTATGAACTATGATGTTTCATGTTCAAAATGCATTTTACTTTTCATAAAAAATCACAAAACACATTCAAAGGTGTACAAAAATAGCAAATTTTATGAAAATAATTTCTTCTCAAAAACTCGTATCTTTGGGTGTAAAGCATAAAGCCATAAAGAGTTGTAAAACAAAGTACATAAGAATATTTATTGTTCAATATTTAAGCTAAAAAATCACATGGATTCAATTGATTAGGGTTACAATAACATTTATAAACAACCCTTACTAGAGAGTCTGCAATTCCATCTTTGCAACAGCAGATGTAGGCCTACAAATCGAAGGAACAATCAGGAATAAATAAAATATGCGTTTTCATAATTTACAAATATTGTGGGAAATAATCATATCTTTGAGTTTCTTGCAAATTACCCCTCAATACATAATTGATTTATGCAGTTAGTAAGAGTGATATATGGGATACGGGCGGCTTTAGCAAACGAAAGTCTAATGAGGCTAGTTCCGGTGAGGATTAAAGAAAATATTTGTAGTGTTGTTAAAGTATATCTTCAAATCTACCTGATTATTGAAAGAAATGATTCATTTTAGAATATTCTAAAAAATATAAATGAGTAAAAGCAAAACACCTGTAGCAAGTAATTATATCGTACCTGCAGATACAAACAAATTATCTGTAGGTACAGGTACAACATCAGACCTGTACTTATCTTAGTAGACAAAATTTGCATGTATCTGCACAGATGTATACTGAATACCTGATACAATGCTCTGGTTTGAATTGCCATATGCATGTTTTGTGTAAGAAGTGTTTAACTACCATAGTAAACAATTTTTTACTCCTGTTCCCAAAATGAAACTTGCACCAAAGAGAGACTGCATCTAACTGTATAACATATTGTATTGCTAAAAAAATATTGAAGGTACACTTTCTTAGATATTCAAGGTCAAAGGTCACATCATGTAACCTTTGAATGAAAAACTCAATATTATATTATAAACCATTTTTTTAATGAAAACTATGCTCCTTTAGCTTTAAAACCAGCCCAAGATGAAAGTTCTACAATAATTAGAAGCAGAGTTATGAATTATTTTTGTTCACCTTGTAAGCGTAAATCTTACATTTTACATCATATTTGCAGCTCTGGTATGTGAATATTGTGTATCACTAAAGGGCTATAACTTTACATATGTAAATTACTGTATATCCTCTACCCTCCTAATAATTCCACGAAAATCTGAGATGGTCGGGTTGAAAAGTTCATTTTTTTGATGATTTGGCATGGAATGATCCTAGTATGAAAATGTTAGTATTTTCAGTTAAGGCAGAAACTAAAATATACCTACTTTACAAAAATATTCATAATATAATTACTGTTGCATTTCTTACACATTTTCCAAGTTTTATAACCATATTTGAAAAGATATTTGCATGGTAGGGTTTTATATGCACAGCGCCTTAAATTGGAATACAGTTAACTGTGAATAATCTTGCAATTATAAACAACTTAGAGCATTCATTCAAACATAAAACGTAAAAATACTATCATATTCGGATTTAGCGACTCCAAAAACATTAAATAGCGTTGTTTTACAAATAATAATATTATTAAATAATATTAGTTAAATAATTATTCTGCTATGATTTTCAATCATGTTTTTTGCATTCTAGACCAGTGTGAGTCGGTAGTAAAATTCAAATAGCAAATCAGAGCAGTTGGAAAAATTTATCGGCTATGTTATCCGACTATATTCCTCAATGTAGTTTGCACTAGTGCAAATAATCTAAGATCTTATGACAAGTTATTGTGATCCATAATTGCTAAATCAATTCAAAAGAGAAATATGTGCAATTCAAGACCTTGGTGCAAAAACCGGCCAAGTTCTAAATCTTTATTTTCAGTAACTTCTCTGCATATACAATGTTTGCTTATAAAATGATGTACAAATATTTTGAATATTAAGCTAACTAATATTGACAAGTATTTACAGATTCTAGGTACTTTTCTTAAAAATATACTTTCATATAATCTAATGAAGCATTTTTCAAAAATAAATTATCAAATATTATAAACTAATCATTTACTTCGTGTTGCTCTTCTTTGACTAATTCCAATGTATCTGTTGCAATTGCATTCTCTTCAGTTTTAAGAGTATTTGCTTTATCTTTTTGATTAGTTTCGTTCATGATTTCGCTTTCATTTGTTGTTTCTGATTTAATAGTTACATCATCACTCTTGTTACGTTCATCTAAATTATCTGCTTTTACAGCTTCTAGTGTAACTTCATTTTCCTCTTTTATCTGGTTATCTCCGCAACCCTCCTCTTTTTTAGTTTCATCATCTTCCTGTTCGCTTTCACTGCTAGAATCTTCTTCACTTTGTGATGATTTCTCATCTTGCTTTGGCATCTTCCTTCTTTTCTTCATTTTCTCCTTCTGTCTTAAACGTTTTGCACGCTTCTTAGCTGTCTTTTCATCTGCTTTACGTTTATTCTCTTCTAGTTTATAATGATATTCATCTTCTAAACGATCCTATAATCAAAAAATAAAATTTCACATTCATTCAGTTAAGTTATAATACTTGTAACAATTGTAAATGAGTACCCGTTCTCCTCTCTCTTTCATAAATTTTTGACGTGCATATTCTTTACGACGTAGATGTCTATACACATGGAATTCACCGGAACCAGCACCTGCACTCGATCCCATTACATTTCTAACAAATTCGGGTACTGCAGGCATACCCCTCTCTTTTGGTTTTTCAGGAAATAATATGGGTTTATCCTAAAACTACATTTAACTCAAAACCAAAAATAATTAAAAGTTTACCAAACATAACCTCAGAAAACTTACAGGATTTCTCATTAATTTTTCTAGCTTTAATCTTTGCAAGTCACTAGCATTACGTACAACTGTTGGTCTTTCAGTAACTTTTTCGTTATTTTCGCTATTGGTTTCGGACATTTTTAATAATTTTTATTTTTAAAGGTAATTAGGATTTTTATTACACAGATTCATCTCATATGTGCGAAATCTTGATCGAGTAAAATTTTATTGTGATTAATATTGTAAATGCGCAGGCGCAAATGCGTAAAATTACTTTGGGCGCCAACGTAATGATCCGAAATTAAGTCCAGTCAAAATAGACATTCAACTTCGAAATAATTTGCATAGTGCTGAAAATTGCTACAGTCAATTAAATACAGTATTATAAATGAAATGTTAAAAGTCCCCATCGATCCTACTTCGGCTAAAAATTTTATTCAAGATCAAATGTAAAAAATATTGTTTTTCTACTCCTACCTGTAAATCACCCGTTTTCTTCACGTTTTGCGCAATGGAAATGTATGCAATTCCAGTAAGGTGTACGGATATAAATTCATATCCGTACAGTGTACGGATATGAAAACAACCAATCAACGTAGTCCAATTTGACACTTCTTTATTTATAATTAATTTATTGACAACTCCTGTCATAAATATAGAAGTAAAAGTAAGTTAAATGAATGTTTCCTTCTTTCAATAACACTTAAAGCATTTGAAAATAACGTGATTTGTGAAATTGTAGCTTTAACAATTATACTTTTATAATTAAAAATACATAAATATTAAATCATTTAAATAAGTACAAGCTACTTTTATAATAATTATAGTAGACACAGTTTGTGATGGGGTTTGGTAGCTCAATCGGGTAGGAGCTAGGTATAAATAAACTGAAACTGATCGACGCAGGTTCAATTCCAGCTAGGAGAATAATTCTTTTTTAATTTTTTTTTATAAAACAAAATTTAAAATAATAATTTTTTCTTCGAAAATGTTCAATTTCTGCAAAGTTTTAATAATTTTCTTAAAAATTGTACTATGACAGAGGGATTTTACAACCATATTTTAGCATGGATAAAAGCATAGGTTAATCCTTATATTCAATTCCTCAAGGAGACATGCAATCTATTTTGTAATTGTTTTGCTTAATCGAAGAAAAAAGATACTGTACAACTTGGGTGGAATGCCTATATCGCCCTCGGACGACTGAGGCACTTCGCCTTCGGCGTCGTGCCTCAAATTTCGTCCTCGTGCGATATAGGCATCATATCCACCCTTGTTGCACAAACTACTATTTTACATAAACTTTATATCATGTAGATGTGACATAAGACTTGGCAAGTAGGCCATAATTATCTATCTTTCTCAGATGAATTAGTATTCGCTATTGTTCCTTTGCTCACACATGAAAACTCAATCTATAAGCATTTATAATAGGTTTTATCAGTGCTGTACCTGTAAATGTGATGTTGAATGTTATCGACTGAGCTAACCATACTTCAAATAATAAAGTTACTGTATTATTTGTCAATGTCAATTTTACTAATTTTTGGTATGAATCTGCCAGTTCACTTTTTGACTACGATAAAGGTATGCATGCTTATGATTACCTTTCGCATTCAAAATTACTTTAAATATGACTCAGGCTAACATAATAATCATGAAAGTCAAGCAAAACAAAATTATATTGATAGTAGAATATCTCTTATCTGGGAATCGAGAGGAGAAGCACTAGAAAATGTATTTAGCGAAAAATACTTTGATTTACCGGCATGCGTTCAAATTTGTTGTTACTCTACGTCTACGGCCTCATATTAGAAATTATCTTACTAAAATGCTTTATCCTAATTACACCAAAGGACTGCTTCTAGCTGCACAATATGGTTTATACAATAAAATATATATACTCTTACAGTTCTTAATAAAACATATTTTTTATGCATATATTCCCAAATGGTAACGTACCTTTATAATATTCAAACGCCTGTTAAATTGCAGCTATGCTTTTCTATAATTTGATTTTAATTAAATGTGTAGAATAGTACAATTTACCTAGTTCTAAAATTTTTTGTTTCATTAGGTTTTATAAGTAAAAGTATGGAACAAAAACTAGGAATTATTTTATTTTTCATTTTGGTTGGGAATCTGTATATTCAGATTTGTTTTGCTGTCAATGAAGAAGACATGGGAAGACATCCAATAGGAGCTGAACCTGCAGAGGCTCTAATTGAGCAGCTTTTACCGGATCTGCCAAAAGCTAAAAAACAAAAAGATGTATCGCAAGAAATAAATTTTAGTAAACCTATAGAAAGAAAAGAAAAAGGAGAACAAGTAAAGGATAAAAAAGATAAAGAGGATACAAGAAAAAAACAACAGAAAAAAGACGAAGAAGAAGAAGAAGATGATAAAAAGCCTTTTCTAGGGTACGAAGAATGGGCTATGGCTAATATAGAAGATGAAGAGAATAAGAAAGACAAAGAGTATAAGAAAGAAAAGGAGAAAAATAAAATAACGACAGCAAAAGAAGATATTGATGAAGTTAGAGGAGCTTCTCAATCAGTTTCGATTTTTTCTAGTTGGTTTAAGAAAGCAATTGTGATATTTCAAGTGGCTATATACTTACTACAGTATGCTGAGTCTATTTTAGTATTGTATTAACATTATGTATTATATCGTATGTGTGTCTTATAAATAAATTTCTTATGTAGAAACAACTAAAATTGTTAATGTTCTGGTAGACTCAGTCTGATTATGTTTTTCGTTAAAAATTACAGAGTTTGGGTTTTATTATTTATTAGATATACAATACACCGTTTAGTCTAAGTTGACGTTCACGTCATAGATATAAAAGTAGTGACGTAAGAGTACAACCAACTATGCAAATAATAACTTTCAAAATTGAATTTTATGAAGAAAGATTATTTCCTTTATTGAAAATAATAAAATTTAATTATCATATATTTAGTAATACATTTATTTATAGAATAAAATCAAATAGGTTTTTAAACTAAAACGTAATTTGTTAATTTAATGAGAAAATACACATTTATTTCAACAGAAAAAACAGGTTGGTACACCTGTGTAAGCGACACGCTGTATTGTCAAATTTATTTTATGTGTTTTCTGAGTTCGGTAGTAGGGAAGGAATGGGGTTTCTAAACCTCCCCCATCCACTTTCTGCTTTCTGTCAAGGCCATGCTTCAAGGTTAGACTTTCTGGCGGTTAAAGGTCAAGCCTTCTCTGACTTTAAGAACTAAGATTGAGAACTTGATTGAACTAAGGTTAGATTTTAGCGCTTCAAGGTTAGATTTTCTGGACCTCCCGCCTCACCACTTCTGCTGAGGTTAAGGTAATAAATAAAAATGAAAGAATGTGCATAAACATTTATTATTATAAATACATTAAGTAGCATATGTACTTTAATTTAATATATAATCCAAATCAATATCACTATAGTTACTACCGGAATCGGAATACACGCTTGTAGCAGATTCTTCATCCTTCTTGACACAGCTATTACATATTAGATTACGATAACGAACAACATCAAACGTTTCATTACGTACATAATTGGCATAATCTACTTTACACACATGACATAATACTTTCTTAATACGCTTTCTATACATTATATGTCGAGGTTTACATACAGCAATAGGTGTATCTTTATTACCAATAACCTTAGTTAGTATTTCACCATCAACACTCTTTTTCTTGCGACAGTCATTTAACCATTCACACGCAGATTCGGCTAGTGGACCATGAATACCCTCTTGATCAATATTGATATATGGGCGACTCCCATGTGTACCATTCCCAAGTCTGCCCTTAGAAACTCTTGGATAATACCTTTGGCATTACAACTTTTAGTACTTAATTAAAAGAAGGTATGTTTACTTAAGTCGATGAAAGACTGACTACACTAGGATCGAGACGCCTTTTATACTTACTACGTACTTTTTTACTGGTAGCATCATACTACGTACTTTTTTTACTGGTAGCATCATACTAGGAATTGTGGTCAAGGCCTTTTGCAATCATTATATTAAGGTGACCTCCCTCCACCACTTTTTTGCTGAAGTCAAGGCTTCTCTGCTTTTAAGGTTAAGGTTTGTATTATAAATAAAAATTAAAGAATAAACATTTATTAGAAATAAAGTTGCATAAATATTTAGTTACATGTTTTACAACGTGCACAATTGATTTTTAAAAGTGGTGGTCCATCTAGAACATCACCCTGCTTAGGAAAGTGAACAGTGCAGTATTGATATTGTTGCAGTTCCTGTTGTAGATATTTCGGCAGTTGACGGAAATGTCGTGCTATAGCATGTGCACAATATCGTTTCAGGAAATCCATAGGTAATTGTGTAATGTCATTAAGAGATAAAAGTAGATTATTCATCGTAATTTGTTCGTTGATAGATCAACACCGTACAACTGCACGTTAAAAACTATCTCTAAAGCATTCACTTTATTCGTTTTAATGTATGCGAGCAGCGCACAGAGGGTCAAACAGCGAATCTGACTGGAAAGAATTATACACAGCCAAGATTAAGTGTTAGCTCCCAGTTCATCTCGTTTATTTGAAATAAAGACGAAAAAACGCTCGTAGACGTCAACAGAAAACATTTTGAACATCTTTTGTATTAAAAAGTGTTTTATTGTTATAAAATAAATGAAATAAATAAAGATTATTAAAAGTTTCACAGTTTTATTAAAATATACCTGACAATATTGTTTCGACAGCTATGCTGTCATTATCAAAGGTAATATAATTATAAACAAACACGTCGCTAAGGTAGATACAAAATAGGTAACTAGATAAAATAATAATAATAATAATAAAAATTAATAATAAAAATCATAATTAAACATCTAATACTTCCAGTAACGGAGAATTACTGAGCTCAAGTTGTTCATTCATTAAAGGTACCCTGAGTTTGTGTTTGTATATCTCAAAGGCTTCTAAAATGTCTAATTTGCGTTTGTTATTACAAAAATGTAGGAATTTAATATTATTTTGAGGAGTCATTGTGTGATTTTGTTCTAAAAGGTGTTTGGCGTAATTCGATTTTTCAGGATGTTTATTTTTGTAATGACGTACGTGTTCTTTATATCTTATGTCAAAATTTCGAAGTGTTTGTCCAATATATACCGAACTACAAAAAGAACAATTTAAACGGTAAATGCCCGATTTCATGATATCATGTGTTCTGTCTTTAGCATTAAATAAAAATGAAAAAGTGTTAGTGTTGGTTTTAAATGTTATTTTATAATTGTTGGTTTTTCTTAGTATATGTGCAATTTTTTCTGATATTTTGCCAAAATATGGTATAGATATGTAATTTGTGTCTTCTGTTTGATTGTCAATGGGATATATTCTTTTGATAGCTAACCTATAATCTTTTTGTTTAATTAAAGTGTCAATCATGTTCGGATTATAATGATTTGCATGTGCTAGTTGTTTAATGGTTGATATCTCTTTGCTAAAATCTGATTTTGTTAGTGGAATAGTTAAAGCTCTGTGTACTAATGATCTGTATGCTGCTATTTTATGTGTATTGTGGTGACAAGATTCATTTGGTATTGTTATGTCTGTTTGTGTTGGTTTTCTGTATATGGAAAATTCAAAAAGATTGTCTGCGTTAATCTTGATATTTAAGTCTAGAAAGTTTATAGCCCTGTTTTGTTCTGTTTCTAGTGTAAATTTTATATTAGGATGGATATTGTTTATAAGAATTAAAAATTCATTGATAACCTCAAAAGAACTGTCAAAACAAGCTAAAATGTCATCAACATAACAGACCAACACAAACAGACATAACAATACCAAATGAATCTTGTCACCACAATACACATAAAATAGCAGCATACAGATCATTAGTACACAGAGCTTTAACTATTCCACTAACAAAATCAGATTTTAGCAAAGAGATATCAACCATTAAACAACTAGCACATGCAAATCATTATAATCCGAACATGATTGACACTTTAATTAAACAAAAAGATTATAGGTTAGCTATCAAAAGAATATATCCCATTGACAATCAAACAGAAGACACAAATTACATATCTATACCATATTTTGGCAAAATATCAGAAAAAATTGCACATATACTAAGAAAAACCAACAATTATAAAATAACATTTAAAACCAACACTAACACTTTTTCATTTTTATTTAATGCTAAAGACAGAACACATGATATCATGAAATCGGGCATTTACCGTTTAAATTGTTCTTTTTGTAGTTCGGTATATATTGGACAAACACTTCGAAATTTTGACATAAGATATAAAGAACACGTACGTCATTACAAAAATAAACATCCTGAAAAATCGAATTACGCCAAACACCTTTTAGAACAAAATTACACAATGACTCCTCAAAATAATATTAAATTCCTACATTTTTGTAATAACAAACGCAAATTAGACATTTTAGAAGCCTTTGAGATATACAAACACAAACTCAGGGTACCTTTAATGAATGAACAACTTGAGCTCAGTAATTCTCCGTTACTGGAAGTATTAGATGTTTAATTATGATTTTTATTATTAATTTTTATTATTATTATTATTATTTTATCTAGTTACCTATTTTGTATCTACCTTAGCGACGTGTTTGTTTATAATTATATTACCTTTGATAATGACAGCATAGCTGTCGAAACAATATTGTCAGGTATATTTTAATAAAACTGTGAAACTTTTAATAATCTTTATTTATTTCATGATTATGGAGTTCCACAAAATAAGGCTGGAAACAATAAACAAAAATAAAATAAATGAATTCGTAACTCAAGGTTTGTATGAATATTACAATTTAACCACATACATATCATATTTAAGACAGTAATTACTTAAAAGAGCACGGATATGTCCACAAACGGAAGATTGTATATTAAACTATAATTTTATAGTTACATTATCCCATTAAAAACAAAACGTATACATGCTTATAATTTTTTAAATCTCTACTGAAATATGTAAGTATAAAATTTTTCACAATAATTCCTGCTTCTTTATAAATCATCTTCTGTATTCTTATTAGGTATTATTATCAATTTTAAAATTTCTAAACTAACAAATACAAACCCATAACTATATATTTGGATTATTTTCAACAAAATTTACCACTTTTTTTTTACTGTGTATGCTATGCGAGTACGATAATCAGATGAATAATAACTGAAAGATACAACCCCTTTGCAAGAGCACATTGAAATTATTTTTTAAATTCTTTTTATGGTTTTGGCAATATTGGTTATGGCAGAACACTAAAATACAAATAAACTACTATTTGGTTAGCCTTGAAAATATTATTTTTTCTTGTTAGATTTTGTTTCTGGCCCTCTGTGCAGCGGTGGCATTTGCGAAAAGATATCTTTTCCAGAGGTTGTTCAAGGTTTTGAAATCGATTCTACCAGCAGAGGGGATGGTGCTTTTTGGTTCTACTGGGATGCATTAAGTTCTGATCAGCTTATAATTACTCATTAACTGATTAATAAATTAGATTACTAATTAATAAAACAAGTTTTGAATTTCATTACATCTTTTTACTTACATTACTTATTTATTTATTTATAATACTAATTAATACTAATTTTTCATATATATTTCAACGAAACTATCCTCTTCTTTCAATTTGATCATAGGTCCATTGCCAAATCTTAGCCAATCTTGCCAAACGACCATGTTTGTTGTTGCACTGAAAACTCAGTGTCTTCAGGCCGATACTGCAAATGTGCGGTTGGCTGCTATCAGTGAAACCTTGTGTTGTTACATCTTTCTGAGTTAGTTGCTTTTATATTTATTCCATCTGCTATGCCGTCCTGATGATCACTAATAAGTGTGAAACACGTGTAGACGGCTGCAACTTATGTTTTCTTTCTTCTCTGTTGCGCGATATCCCATTATTATAACACTTTCTTGTATATATATATATATATATATATATATATATATATATATATATATATATATATATATATATATATATATATACAAGAAAGAGTCATAATAATGGGATATCGCGCAACAGAGAAGAAAGAAAAAAAAAACACAAGTTGCAGCCGCCTACACGTGTTTCACACTTATTAGTGATCATCAGGACGGCATAGCAGATGGAATAAATATAAAAGCAACTATCTCAGAAAGATGTAACAACACAAGGTTTCACTGATAGCAGCCAATCGCACATTTGCAGTATCGGCCTGAAGACACTGAGTTTTCAGTGCAACAACAAACGTCACTACGGTATTATATATATATAATACCGTATATATATAATACCGTATATATAATGCGATATCCCATTATTATGACTCTTTCTTGTATATCTCTACGCGCATTATTACTTCTAATAATTGATATTATACTTTGGGATTGGTTGTCTCACGGTAGTGGCTTTAGCTGCCTCCGTAGTGACGTTTGTTGTTGCACTGAAAACTCAGTGTCTTCAGGCCGATACTGCAAATGTGCGGTTGGCTGCTATCAGTGAAACCTTGTGTTGTTACATCTTTCTGAGATAGTTGCTTTTATATTTATTCCATCTGCTATGCCGTCCTGATGATCACTAATAAGTGTGAAACACGTGTAGGCGGTTGCAACTTGTTTTTTCTTTCTTCTCTGTTGCGCGATATCCCATTATTATGACTCTTTCTTGTATACCTCTACGCGCATTATTACTTCTAATAATTTATATATATATATATATATATATATATATATATATATATATATATATTGCTGTGGATGGTAGTTTCAAAATTTTGGAAAATTTTGAAAATTTTGTGAAAATCTAAAATCTTTGCTAAATACTAACACTTTTGAAATATTTTTATCAACTTTTCCAGTTAAAAATAATTTTAAGTTATTTAATGATGTGTCATTGATTATACAATCAATGTGTATACTTTTTAATAAGGTTAAATAATACATGTTTTTTTATTTATTATCAAATAGCTTACTCACCGATTACTTAAGTGTACGTAACATCCAGTTGTTCGCAAGTTTTTGTTATGATGTAATTCAATTATGTAAAATTTCCAATGTGTATATCGACGGGTTATGTGATTCTTTAAGGTTTTTGTTAATGTAAATAGATCGTTATTATTGCGTAAAAGTATTGTGTAATTAATGTGTAATAGATGTGTCACTTTTATAAGAATATTAATCTGCTATTATGTATCATATGAGTGTACAGTTTGTATTAGTTTGTAAGGTGACGTCAAATTGTGTAATATAATTATGTAAATAGTCAATAGTATATAAGCTTAGAAAATAATAATTTTAGGGCACTTACTGATAGAAAGCGACGGTGTAAAGTCGTGTAAGTTAAAAGATACTTACTGTTAAACGACGAAAGAGTAAAGATATTATAGTAAATCAAGCGACAAAGTAAAGTCGTGGCTGATAATATTGTAAAAATTTATATAGTCTAGAATTAAATAGACAAGTTAAGTTAGTTGGTGATTTGAATACGGCAAAGGTGTAAAAAGTATAAATTGTAAAAGTGTATATGATTATAAAGAACCACCTTTAAGATAAATTACTTGCTAAAGTTAAGCAAGATAATAAATCAACGTTAAAACCATAAACGGGTGTTTTATTTAATATAAACACAAAAAAAACAACTATAAGCATTCTACGAAAAAGGGAAATTGTACCCGCAGTTAATAAACAAAAGTGAGTTCCAAAATCAAGTGTGTGGATGATATTATATGGAAAATCCATTCAAAAAGGAAGAAAGTCAACCCTGAATTGGAAGCCAGCCTTGGGTCAACATAAAGTGATCTACACTGCCAATGGTTTGGGAAAGAGGACATCTATACTAAAAGGAAAAAAGAAGTATTATAAAAAGGTAGGAAGTTATTTCCTTTTTGTATTGGCATTTGCTGAAGAAAGACTATCGTTTGTGAAGTGTAGTAAAGTGATTTGAACAATTTAGTAATAGTTAAAAATTAATTAAGATTTCAATTTTAAAAGTGTTTTTAAATTTCAATTTATATTTTTTTTAATACCACAAGAATCCACATTCACCCTGAGATGAGTCTTTATTAAATATAATTCTGTTAATTTAAGTTATTAACTGGCGCCCAACTCTCTTACGTAAACTTGAGTTAGTCAAGAACTAACGTAACATTAAATTTATATAACCATTGCATTATTAAATATATTAAAAGGTATTTTCAAATCATATTATAATTTATCAAATAGGGAAGTTGAAAAGCATTTCCAAAGTTCAGTCATTTTTTTTATAGAATATTATCTACGATCAAACGGCAATTATTCACAGTATTAAAATATATTATAATTTTTTTTTTAAATAATATTTATTTTTAATTAACCAATATCACTGCAATATATATATATATATATATATATATATATATATATATATATATATATATATATATATATATATATATATATATTTTAAAACATGAACATGGGGGAGTTAAATGCAATTAACCAAGCGGAACCAAGATCGGGCATAAGAAATTAAACTTGCAAATCGCAGGCAATTAGCTTTAAACAACCCGAGAGGTAGTGCGTGGGAAACCATACAATTAACCTATGCGGGACGAAGACACGAACATAAGAAATTGAATTTGCAAATTGTAGCAAATTAGCAATTAGCTTCAAACCCCATAAGGGAGAAAGTAAAGTAAACTTGTGTGTCGCGTTTTACATATAAGGGTTTTTAACCAGTCATTTGAAAAAAAACATATAATAAACCGTGAGAACTTACACATAAATTCTTACCGTACAATTAACCAAGCGGAACCAAGACAAACATAAGAAATTGAATTTGCAAATCGTAGGAGATTAGCATTTAGCTTCAAACCCTATAAGGGAGAAAGTAAAGTAAACTTGTGTGTCGCGTTTTACATATAAGGGTTTTTAACCAGTCATTTGAAAAAACATATAATAAACCGAGAGAGCTTCCTGCATTTATCGTGGGAATATCAACTTTGCTTCAGGTTATTTATATGACCACCTCAGCTCTTTATTCGATTATTTGCTAACAGACGTTCGCGTTAGAAGATCATTTGCTAACGTATGTTATATTTACATTATTTATCCTACATTACACATCCTAAAATGTCGAGTGAAATGTCTAAAACAGTGTGCTCGTTAAGACCAAATATTTCGTTAAAACTTTCCGCTGTAGATAATACAGCTGGTCTTTCTAAAATTAATACTTTCGAAAGGTTCCGTGTGAATATTTTACAAAATATCTTAATTAAACCTCACGAGAATTTCATTGAAACAGTGGACTTGTGTTCTCCAGAACCTTCTTCCGCGCCGATTCTTTTAAATCTTCTCACGAGACCTTCTAAAAGTTTGTGTGTTTGTGACCAAGTACTTAGTGCTTCGAATGTGGATAGCGATGTTGAGAACCTCGGCAACGATGGTATCAACAACGCCACAATTGCTACTGTGGGAGATGGTGTTGTGGTCAATGATGGTAGCGACAATGATTCGTTTAGGAGCTTCCTATGCGATAATTTCGACGCATCTCGTGCTTGGGGTGAGAATATGTGGACTGCTTCCATTTCTCCTTTGGTCGATGAGGACACCCTTAACCTTGATTGCCTTATCGATCTGAGTGATTTAGAGCTGAATGATGTGAATCAGGTAAATGTTTTGAGTCCAATAATTGATGATGATTTGAATGAGGAAAATTTGTATGTTTTGAAACCGGTAGTGGATGAAATTATGCTACAGCTTCCAAATAGTTCAGACGATTGTGGAGTGGAAGCTGTAGCAAATCAGGTTGAAAGTGTGGGGGTGAATGATCTATCTACTACGAAGCACCCCGCTGAAGAAGTCGGTGGTACTTCTACTCCGGAACTTCTTCGATTGCTTGAAGATGCTCCAGGACCTTCAGAACGACTTCAGAGGGTTGAAGAAGTTCCAGGTCCTTCTGTTACAGAGCAGAACGATGAAAGTGATGTGAGTCATCAATCAGATCTGCCTCCTCCTGAGGAGTTCGCTGATGGTTTCGATAACGTCCTCATGGAGGTTGCAAATCGGGTTGAGCAAGCTTGCAAATGTGTGAAAGAAAGAGAGAAAGAAAAAGTTGAGTTAAAAGCTGCGAGAGTACGGATGGTTGCGGAGTTAGCTAGGCTCGATGAGTTGTTAATGGATAAACAATTAAAATTATTATGCGAGAAAGAAATCCGTAGGGGACTCATCGAGACTGGTTCACGAACATGAGTGTGATCCTTTCTTGATTTCCTTTACCCTATCAATTTCAAATTGCTAGTTGTCTGTGTACATCTAGTTGATAAAATGGTTCAATGTGATCGTTGTTCACAAAGCTTCAGCAGGGTTGATAATTTAAACCGCCATCGTAGAGAGGCTTGTCATGATCAAATTTCGCCACCGCACAAACGGCAGAGGAGGAATGGTAATACTTCTTTTCTATTTATGTAATAAAATTTTTAAATTTTTGGGTTTGTTTATAGATCCCATGGTGTTCTGTGACATATGCGATCTGCACGTCCAACGATCGTGCTACCTTGGACATTTACGTAGCAGCAGACATCCTGATAGAGCGTGTCAGGTCAGCGATAATGATCAAGATGTATCCATTATCAAATCAGCCTTAAAATCTCGAATCGTGAGTTATCGGGTTTCACCCCAACAACATTCGGTGGATGTAAAAGAATTTCTGGGCGAATTGCGACCGAAAGTATTACCTTTGGTAAGTAGAGAGGTTGCTAAACATACAGCGATTAAAGTAAATATGGAGTATTTCGGTTACTATAGTTTGGAAAGTAAAGGATTGGATGATGTTAAATCATTTCAAACTCGAAATGCTGTTATCACCGAGGGGTCCAAGTAGAGGAGTTCTATGATAATGCTGTCACCATCATCGACCAAAAAGCGACGGAATTCGAAGAAAAAGATAGTGGTGAGTGTATTTATTAATAGCAGGGATGGTTGATTTCATCAAAATGCTAGAAATTCGTGCTCTAATACGTTTTCCATTTTGTTTAGGTTGGACTTTAGTCAGATGTTTGTTCTTGGAGGTTAACATCTCTAAATACAATCCTTTAAGAGCCTCTTCTTTTCTACATTTACCTCTAGACATCCAAAGAAAAAAAGCTGTGATCAACGTGCAGAATGATGATGATCGGTGTTTCGCTTGGAGCATCGTGTCTGCCCTCGTTGCACCGAAAGAACTGGCACACCGATGTTTATCGTATCCAGATCCAGCAACGGTTCTTAATTTAGATGGTGTACAATTTCCGGTAACGCTAAAAGATATACCATATTTCTTATCTATTAATAACGATATCTCAATAAACGTTTATACTCTGCAAGAAGTTTTTAAAAATAATCGTAAGCAGAATGAGGTTGTTGGACCTCTTTATTACAGTAAATTGAAAAAATAAATCATGTGAATCTTTTACTAATTGTTAATGATAATGGTGAAGCCCATTATGCATACATTAAAAACTAGTAATTATTATCTAGGCAAGTATCTGGTCATAAAGCTGCAAAACATTTCTGTGATGGTTGCTTACAATATTTTTCTTCTTCTGATAAATTAAACAGTCATACCCAGCACGATTGTAATTATGTGACTTCTAAAACACCGACTACTGAATTGGTTAAAGACAGAATGGATAAACAAATACCTCAAAATGTATTGAAATTTCAAAATTATCAGAAGCAATTAAAAGTGCCTTTTGTGATTTACGCTGATTTTAAACCTGTGTTGACCCCAATATCTAGTGTAGAACCGCATTCCGAAAAACCGTTTACTATTCGTGTGCAGGAGCATGAACCTCATTCGTTTGCTTACTACATTAAATGCTCATTTGATGAATCGCTTTCAAAATTGGAGATTTACCGAGGGCCCGATGCAGGTCGACGATTTGTTACTAAATTAGATACTGATGTGAAAGAGCTGTATCAAAATTATTGAAAAATACCTAAACCTATGAACGCTTTAACACCTAGTGAAGAAAGAGCTTTTGAGGCGGCCACCGTTTGTCATATTTGTAATAATAGGTTTGAAGAAGGTGAGGTTAAAGTGAAAGATCATTGTCATTTAACCGGTTGTTTTCGTAATGCTGCACACAATGAGTGTAATCTCAATTTTCAATTACCTAATTTTGTATTTGTATTCTTTCATAATTTGTCTGGTCATGATGCTCACTTATTTATTAAACAATTAGCTTTAGAACAAGAAAAGCTGGAAGTAATTGCTCAAAATAAAGAAAAATACGGGTCTTTCTCGAAATTGCTATTGGTTGATGATATTGTTAATGATAGGGGGCCCTCGGAAAAGGTATTTGTACGTATACGATTTTTGGATAGTTTTAGATTTATGGGTGACTCTCTTGAAAAATTGGCTAAAATTCATCGGATGATCAGTGCAAGGAAATTAGAAGGCGGTTTGGTTTGAATGAAGAATTTAGATGCATGCGCAGGAAAGGTATTTTTCCGTATTCTTATATAGATGACTTTTCCAAATTGAATGAGCCACGATTACCGCCCCTCAACGAATTCGTTGATAAGTTACGAGGAACGACCGTGTCTGAAGACGAGTACAATCACGCTTGTGAAGTGTGGAATTTATTTCAATGCAAAACTTTAGGAGATTATTCGGACGTTTATTTAACTGCGGATGTACTGCTATTAGCTGACATTTTTGAAAACTTTAGATCCGTTTGCCTTCACCATTAAGTTCTTGACCCATGCCAATATTATACTTCCCCAAGTTTGGCGTGGGACGCTATGCTTAGACGTACTCAAGTCGAATTAGAACTTTTAACAGATGTTGACATGTTATATTTCTTCAGGAAAGGAATTCGAGGGGGAGTTAGTATGTGTTGTGGTAGAAAAAGTTTTGCAAACAATCGATTTATTCCAAATTATGATCCGAAGAAACCTACATCTTTCATAATGTACTTGGATGCTACAAATTTATACGGTTGGGCTATGTGTCAATATCTGCCTCGAAGTAATTTTACTTAGTTATCGAATGATGAAATCGAGCAGTTTGATGTGTTTAACGTTCCCGACGAATCTCCTCAAGGCTTCGTTCTGGAAGTGGACGTTGAATACCCGGTGCATTTACACTCGTTGCATAATGATCTTCCCTTTATGCCTGAGGCATTAATTCCGCCGATTCCAAAAGCAAAACAAAAAAAATTGATTCCAAATTTGTACGATAAGGAAAGATATGTGATTTATTATCGAAACTTAAAACAATGTCTCGATCATGGATTGATTTTGAAAAAAATTCACAGAGTTTTAAAATTTGATCAATCACCTTGGTTAAGACCGTATATTGATTTAAACACCTCTTTACGTAATAAGGCAACCAATTCATTCGAGAAGACTTTTTTTAAATTGATGGTTAACAGTTTGCCAGAAAGGTGTATTTGGAAAGACTATGGAAAACGTTGAAAGTCGGATTGATATCAAACTTCTATCGCATTTTGAAAAAATCGGGGAAAAAACCGGGTGCGGAAACATACATCGCTAGACCTAATTGTAAAAATGTGACCATCTTTTCGGAAAATCTGGTAGCGATTGATATGGAAAGATTATCGATCTGTTATGATAAGCCGGTCTATGTTGGTTTTAGTATTTTGGATATGTCGAAAACGGTTATTTATAATTTTTTTTATGAATTCTTGAAACCAAAGTATGGAGATAATGTTTCTTTATTGTATACCGACACGGATTCGTTAGTAATTGAAATTTGTACTGATAATTTTTATAATGATATTAAAGCACATATTGAACTATTTGATACATCAAATTTAGCTAATGATAACCCACATGGAATTCCCGTCAACGAATCCGTTTTAGGTGCAATGAAAGATGAATATAAAGGTGTTCCCATCAAAAGCTATTTCGGAGCCAGTGCTAACGCCTATTGTGTCAACGTCGCGGATGAATTACATAAAAAAGCGAAAAGTGTAAGAAAAAACGTTATGAAAACAGTTTTGAAAGAAAGCGACTATGAAGCGGCTGCTACTAATCAAGTAAAAACTATATTTTGCAAAATGTACATTTTTAAGTCGGATATGCATAACGTATACACAGAAATGCGAAATAAAGTAGCTTTATCTGCTCACGACGATAAGCGGTTTCTTATACAGGGAACAACCAAAACATTAGCTTGGGGTCATCACGAGATTTCAGCAAAAGATGATGATTTAGGTTTATTAATGGAAATCATTGAAAATGATATTCAAAAATCAAATTTAGATAAACTAATTCATTTGATGGAAGCAACAGTCGATGATTTGTAATTGTAGTGTATAAATTTATAAATATGTATGTAGAACGTTAAATTATCTTTACATAACTAAATGTTTGAAATTTATGAATCCATGGTATGTTTATAAATGTATATAGTTTATTTCGTGTAGTTTATTATGTATAGTTTATTTCTGTGTAATACATGTGTTTACCTTTTGCTATGTGTATTGTTCTTTCCTTATGGAGAAATTAACATTTATATGTATAATATACAATAAAAGTATTATTTTTAGTATTTGTCTTGTTCTTTCCTTATGGAATAACTAACTTGAAATAATAAGTTATAAAATGTTAAAAAAAGGAATCTTTATTTGGTTATGCATTACATTTCGAGTAATAAGTAATAATATGCCTAGAAGCCAATTGCTATTTAGTTTTATGCTATAACGTTACAAAATGCTCTAAATAATATCACGTTTTGGAATCCAAGAATTATGTGTTTTATCGAATCCTAACCATTTGACTAATACTCGATTTGCCTTTTTTTGTAAAATTTTCTTCACTAAATAAGTGTCTTTAAACTTCGCTTTTTGCAGTTCTTCATTGTAGAATCCTCCACGAATTTCCTCACCTTTGACATCTTCCAAAATATAAGTTGCAGGATTCGTTTGACGAACGTTTTTAATCTTAAAAATTTCCGTACTCCAGCTTGGAGTGTAGCCTTTTGCGAAAGCTTCCCGGTGCTTACTGATTCGCACGTGATCACCAACTTTGAATTTAGGACGTTGCGGGTCAACAATCTGGAAATTTGAAGGCTGTCTGTAAAACTTTTTTGGAGTTTTTCTGTCTGACGTCAATAGGTTTGAATCCAGTGGTTCGATGAACTGTTGAGTTGTACTTTGCAATTACCTGAGGCAACAACTGCAGCCATTTATAGAATCATTGCATGGAAAATTCCTTCCACATCTTGTTTTTGAGAGTTCGGTTTACGCGTTCCACCGGACTTGCTTTCATACTGGAAAACGTACTGTAATGATTTATGTTCAGACTTTGCATTAACTTGCGAAAGTGTGTGTTGTAAAATTCCTTTCCCATATCTGTTTGTAAATTTCGTGAAGGATCCCCCGCAGAACGTAATAGCTTCTTCATTCCTTGCGATACCTTTTCTCCGGTTTTGCGTTTAATAGGACATGCCCATACCTTTTTGCTAAACATATTTAACAATACCAAAATATATTGAAATCCTTTATTGGTCTTGGCATACGGTATCATTTCCACGAGATCCGCCATATATAAATCATATAATCCCTTTACTATTATTCGTCTTCTTCGAAATCGTTTGCGAGCTGGTTTATGCAGCTCCTCAATTATTTGACGTTTTATGCTCATTGGGAAGATGCTGGAACACTAATAACGGCTCCAAAAATAAATATGTCCTTTGATCCAGGCTTCTTCGCCTTAAACTTATCCCTTTTCTTCAATGACACTCCGATGAGTGATTCGGCATCGTATAACTTATCGTTTAAAAAGATTTGCGCATCTGTGGGATAGTATTTGATTTGTTTAATGCTACCTTTTGTTAGAGGAACGACATACTCGAAGTTGATGGAGTTCAAAAGTGCATAACCGTTTTCATGATTGTATATTCCCATCATATACAACATTGTCTCGTAGTGCAAATTAGACACGTCTTCTAAAAGGAATACTTTTGCACGAGCGTCGAGTTTAACTCGGACAGGAGTTTTGTAAAGATGTTTACCGAACTTATCCAGAGTCATCGTTTTGAGGTAATGATGATATATGATGATATGGATGACTAATAAGAGCTTCGAAGTAAAATGGATCGATTGCAGACGGATCTACCGACTTACTTTTCGTCTTAATCTTATCGCCTTAATCTTATCGCCTTTCTCAATCGTCTCCCAATTAAGTTGGCAGCAGCACCAACTAGAATACCGTTTACATACATAATGCATGGTGGTGAGCTGCAAACTTCTTGTACAGTCTCTTCTGTAAACGGTATTGTGTATTGCCGTGTACTGTTGCTACCTTTCAAATTGTAATATTTCGTTATGTTGGCAATAGTAAGTTCGCTCGACCCAGGCTCGGAGTCCGCCCACATATACATCATTGTTGTGTATCTTACATTTTGTATATCTTCTAAAAGATACACTTTGGAACGAGTTCCACTCGAACAGGGGTTTTGTAAAGATGTTTACCGAATTTATCCAATGACATGATTCTACTAGTGACAACGATACAATAACAAGGTGTTAAACATGTTGGATGCTTTATGCTATTATTTTAGCTGCTCGCAACTCATCAATAATGTAAATGATTTCATTAGTGTGACCGGTATGACCGGCCGATTTCGAGCTTAGAAGAAGTCTCAACCTTCCTATCAATTTGTTTGGATCTTTCCGTGGTACGAATTCTACCTTTTTATTATTGTAACTTAGCACGCGCATTGGTCCAGCTCCCCGTTTTTTCGCTAATGCCCCCGTTTTGGATCGCGTCACCGGTGTTGAAGTAGAAAAACTTCTTACCTTTTCACCAGGTGCAGTTAAAAGGGGTTTGATAATTGTGGAATATTTTGTTCCGGTTCCTAACAAAGGTGCATCATGTAGATAATTTCTACGGACTGCGTTGGTTCGTAAAAGAAGATCTTTGTAGCTTTTTAAATCCGCTTGCAAATATCCGAGAGGTTTCTTTTTAAATACTAATTCGTATAAACCGCGCGTACCTTCATACGTAAATGTTTTACCATTAGGTTTCGTAATGAGCATATCTTCGTCATCAAAACCGAATTCGGAGTCGCCAATAAAATATTCCTGTTTCTCCGGAAGGAATCGTACTCCGTATAGATGATCGAACTCGTTTTTCGTATCCGTAAACATTTTCTCCATGTATCGTTTTGCGCGCCCACTAAAGGTAGCATCTATATAAGCCTGGAATTCTCTACTAGTTCCGGCGACAGCGAGTTCGGCTTGGAGTTGTTCTAACGTAGGTGTCCCCGAGGCTTCCCCGTCTACTGGTTCGATGCCGGATCGTTCTGTGCTTACAGCATGCAATCTGGGAGCACTATGTGGTGTTCGCATTACCTGAGGTATACGTAGAGATCGTGATACTGGAGTTGAGGGTGGAAAAAATGAGGGAACCTCTTCCTTTATGGGTTCCTCTTTTGGAGTTAGGAGTTCGGTTTTAACACCCGTTATAAATTCTCGCAAAGGTTGTGTGATGGGCTTATAGCGACGTTGAAGTTCTACATCGGAGCGTGTGATTTCGGATTTAAGACTTTGATATTTCTGTTTGACATTGTGTCGTGCCTTAACCAGGTCTTCAACCATACGCTTATCCATGGTTGCTAATGCTGTTAGTTAATGCCTCCGATATTTATGGTGAAGTAGGCATCGAACTCTTTACGATAGCGTCCCTCGTTAAGTTGAGACTCTTTGTCAACAACTACAAAACCATATTTCTCATTCCAACACTGCATGCAGAGCTGCTTGAACTTCTCGAACGTCATATCCCCGCTGACAGATCATTAAAGATATGTTTTAAATTAGTGTTATCTTGCTTAAAAATAATGATGAAGTTTGCGTTATCCCGTATGAGTTGTTTTGGAATTGCGGAATATATTTGACATAAATAAAAACAATCGATATTTGTATGTTTTCCAAAACAGAAATAGTCTCTTATAGTGCTCTGACTATCGCAGACCACATCGTCAAAGATAATTACAGAGTTTGTTCTTGCATCCGTGGGTGGTAGTATAGTTTCGCATGAGTCGTATTCGAAATATCCCACGGGTAACGATTTAAACAGATCACGCAAATATATATATTTGGGTTGATACAACGATTTACTGTACACATATACGTTTGCGAAGCGTAAACCGTTGGGATGTTCCAATAAACTAATCATTAGGTTGGTTTTACCGCAGCCGGAACTACCTACGATTAGTCCTCGCTTGCATCCTGCTCCCAATAATACACTGTGCTTAAAGACTGCCGGTGTTGCTGAACAAGTATCACGATTTATAACTGGTAATCGATCTCTTTGTCTCACTAACTTTAGCTGTTCCATGACGAACAACGTTGTGATAGATCCTATGTGAGTAGCATATATATTACAAACCTAGAATCGAACTTCAAGGCAAAGGTGTTATCAACACTCTCATCAATAAGTTACCGGTGGAATTGCATTTACCTGGATATAACTACTGCGGACCTGGCACTCGATTGCGAGAACGACTTGCTCGTGGAGATCACGGTATCAATCCATTAGACGACGCATGTAAACAACACGACATAGCCTACTCCCAGTCCAATAAAGTGAGTGGACGTCATAAAGCGGACCAAATCCTAAGACACAGAGCGTGGGAGAGCTTTCGTTCTAAAGACGCTACGTTTGGAGAAAGAGCCGCAGCCCATACCGTGGCTGGTATTATGAAGGGAAAAATGAAGTTGGGTATGGGGATTAAAAAAAAGAAACAATCTTCAGCGATGAAACGAGGTTTCCTTACGTTTAACAAAGCTGTCGCCATTGCCAGAAAGCATATTGGTGGTAAAGTAAAAAAGTTCTCTTTAAAACGCTCTGCTCGACTTGCACTGTCAGCTTTGAAACGGAAACGTATTGTAACGTTCTTTTTAAAATAATAACACAAGTGCTGTTTAAATCGTCTATTAATAAGAAATATTTATTTACAAACACTAAATAATACACTATAAATTAACGCTATGATTATAAACCATTAAAACTATTATTTACAGACTATGAATTTCTAATACAACATTTATCTTCACATTTACTATTTATTTCGTGATACACAGTTAATGACTCGCTGTTGACTGATCCTCTTTTATCCGCGAAGTCGATTTTATACACTCCTACAAATCTTCTAGAAGTCGCTCGAACATACCGGTATATTGCTAGAATAACTGCGTCTCTTTCACAGGCTTCGTGCGATGAGTAATGCTCTCGATTGCTGTAGAATATTCCATTTGTTGTTCGAGAAGAGGTTCTTTCTTTTTCTCTCTTGTTACACTGCGCCCCCTCTTCAAGTCTGTTCTGTCCCAGAACAGGTTTTATGCTCTGGTTCCAGTAGAACGGGTCATGACGATATCGACAGTCTTCACCTCGACTACACGTTCCATTACGGTAGAAGTAACAGTCTACACTCTTCGTTGGCCTTAATGCGGGCTGTGGGTCAAAACTGCAGACGAAGATCTGAACGTCCGTACCTCTAAAGATAACTTCCAGCATGTTTCTAACGATTCTCCATCCAGCTGGTCCCGCCCACAGCCGAGTTTGGGAACTGCCAATTTGTTAATACCCCTGGTAATCAACTCGATCCTCAAATTCAGCAACAGTCGCGGCTTCCTGGTTTGGTAGGGCATATGCTTCTGGCCATTTGGTAAAATAGTCCATTGCTACTAAGATGTATTTATTCCCATCGTCGGTTTCGGGAAATGGTCCGGCAATGTCTATAGCTATTCTTTCCAGGGGACTACCCACATTGTACTGCCTCATAGGTGCTCTTCGTTTCCCCAAGGGTCCGTTACCAGTGGCACATAGTTCGCATTTACGGCACCACTCTTTCACGTCTTCTTTACAATTGACCCAATAAAAACGCTCTCTAACTTTCTCCAAAGTCTTCTTCACATCGAAGTGTCCTCCTGAGGCACCGTCATGGAGATGTCGCAATACTGTAGCCACTCGGCTTCTTGGGACCACGAACTGAGACCTAATGGTGGTGCCATCTTCACTTTCCAGTACTCGCTTCAGGAGATCGTCTTCCACCTTCAAGGACTCCCATTGGGCCCAATATGCTTTGAGCGTTCTGTTGAAAGGGCTGACGGCCTCCCAGGCAGGCCTTTCTCCCACGCGCTTCCATTCCAGTACCATTTTTAGTTCGGGATCAGCCTCCTGCTGTCGTTGCAATTCTTCCGGCAACCAATTGTCGTTGACGATGGTAGTCCTTAATACTTGGCAAACCCTCTCTTCCAAACGAGAACAATGACGGCAATCCGTTGGACAGGGTCTTCTTGAAAGAGCATCGGCATTTCGATGACTAGTGCCCGCTCGATGTTCGGTGTCAAAGTCGTATCCTTGTAATCGTTCGATCCACCTTGCGACCTGGCCTTCCGGATTACGGAATTGTAGAAGCCATTTCAACGCTGCATGGTCCGTCCTCAATAAAAACTTCCGTCCGTACAAGTATTTGTAGAAGTGCTCAACGGACTTCACGACGGCCAATAGTTCTTTTCTGGTCACACAATAATTCCTTTCGGCTTTCGACAAAACCTTACTAAAATAGCCGATGACCTTTTCTTGTCCACCCTGTATTTAAGAATGTACACCCCCAATGGCCAGATTACTTGCATCTGTGTCAAGTATGAATTTCCCTTCTGTCCGTGGATAGCTCAATATTGGTGCTGTAGTCAGGGCACGCTTCAACTGTTGGAAAGCTGTTTCACACTCTCCGCTCCAAACATACTCGCGCCCATCTTCAGTTAACCTTGTCAGGGGCTTCGCTATATTGGCAAACCCAGGAACGAAACGCCTGTAGTAGGTACATAACCCAAGAAAACTACGAACTTGGTGTTTATCTCTCGGTGTTGGCCACTCTTGAACTGCACGAATCTTATCGGGGTCGGCTGCCACTTCATTTTGTGATACGACGTGCCCGAGATATTTCACTTCCTTTCTGAATATGTGGCACTTTTTCGGACTGAATTTCAGATTGGCTCCACGTAGTCTTCGGAACACTTCCTCTAGATTTTTCAAATGTTCGTTGAATGATTTTCCGACTACAATGACATCATCTAGGTATACCAGGCAGGTCTTCCACGACAGCCCTCTCAGGATGGTCTCCATTAGACGCTCAAAGGTAGCCGGAGCGTTACATAGACCGAAAGGCATAACTGTAAACTGCCATAGCCCGGAACCAATAGTGAACGCGGTCTTCTCCCGGTCTTCAGGTTCCATTTCAACTTGCCAATAACCACTCTTCAAGTCCAAAGTCGAAAACCATCGCGAACCAGACAGGGTATCTAACGTGTCGTCGATGAATGGTAAGGGATAGCTGTCTTTCTTGGTCACGTTATTGAGCTGCAGATAGTCCACACAAACCTCTCGTTGACCAGGACCACCGGTGATGCCCATGGACTGCTGGGTGGCTCGATGACCCCTTGTTCTTCCATATTGGTAATAATCTTCTCGGCTTCTGCTCGCCTTGCTAGAGGTAGACGCCTCGGCTGCTGACGAACAGGCATAGAGTTGCCTGTATTGATTTTATGTTTTACTATATCTGTTCGTCCCTTCTGGCTATCGTCAAGAGCGAAAATATCTTGGTATCGGTGAACCAAACCCTGTACCTCTTTCACTTCCGTTCTATTTAGGTCTTCGCACGAACTAACAACCATACCCACTAATTTTTCACCATGGTTTTTGGGCACTGGTTTTGGAACATCAGCCATACACCTGGCTACTCGGAATACTGGCACACACTGTCCCACAAGGGTACTCTTCTTCAATGTCACCGGATCCACATTAACGTTCATAAGCCTCACCGGTACTGTCTTTCCAACCTTGATCAGCGCTTTTCCCACCAGTACGCCACTATGGATCTTCTTATCACAAACAGGCTCCATCATTCGCACACATCCTACACAAAGATCTCCATCCAAACCTGCCTCGACAACCATCTCGCTTTGACCCGGCAATATCACATCTTCTGTCAGCAAAACCCTTACGACACGATCTTCTCGTGGGTGCAACGGAAGTTCTTCATTACCAACCTTCAAAACACCCTCCTTCAAGTCCAATGTAAAACCAAATTTTCTCAGGAGGTCCATTCCCAAGATGAATTCGTCAATGATGTCGGCTACCAGCACCTCATGATCACGTTCTTCACTTCCAATGCCAATCTTCATCTTCACCACTCCGCGTGTTGGTATCACTTCACCCGTTGCTGTACGGAGTTGAGTAGTTGTCTGTAACAGCTTCATACTTTTTCGTAGAACATTAGGGCGTATGATGGATTTTGTCGCCCCCGTATCAATAAGTAGTGAAACAGTTCGAAACTAACAACTGGTAATTATTTTCCTGTCCTGCTGGGATTGTTTGCAGGACGTTCAACGCGTCTCCACGCAAAGCCACAGTTAAAGAAACGGCCTTTTCCTTGCGTGTCCATCCGTTGGCCCCAGCGGCCGCCTCAAATTGTTTGTAGTAGGTGGACCAAGGTATCTTTCCATCGAACGTGGGTGGTTTTACTTTTATCCCTACGGTAGGAACCTTCTCTTCTTTAAATTGTTTCTTTCCTTCATTAAACGGCCACTCAGACGTTGAGGGAAACCGTAGTTGATTCATTCTATCTTTCAGCATTTCGGTCATATCGTCTTAGTTGTTGGTGGTAATTGCATTTGGGATATTTTCTCTTCTACCATCTTTATTACCCTATCATGTTCCGCCAATCTACCTTCCAACAGTCCTAACGCGCTGGCATTCTCAAAAAATTCTTCTAAAACTTTATCTTCCAACGCTTTGACATTTTCCAGCAATTCTCCTTTAAGCCTTCTAGAAGTTTCTTCGGACTTTTCTAGTAATTCTTCTTTAAGCCTTCTTGAGTTTTCTTCGGATTTCCTGGAATTCTCCAGTATTTCTTCCTTTAGCATTCTAACATTTTCTTCGGCCTTTCTAGAATTTTCCAGTAATTCTTCTTTTAACATTCTAGAATTATCTTCCGACTTTTCTAGTAGTTCTTCTTTTAACATTCTAGAATTCTCTTCGGACTTTTCCAGTAGTTCTTCTTTTAACATTCTAGAATTCTTTTCGTACTTTTCCAGTAGTTCTTCTTTTAACATTCTAGAATTTTCTTAGGACTTTCTAGAATTATCTTCCAGTTTACTTAACAACAAACTAGTATCAATTGTGGATCCAGGTATTTCGAAGAGGTAATTTTCAGGATCTTCCTTCTGTTCCAAAAGCCATTCTCTTAGCCTATTTATTAACACACTTTTAAGGCCCGTTGTATCCAAATCCCGTTCTTCCAGTTCACGTTTTAAGTCTATTACCTTCAGATCTTTTAACAATTTCATCACCATTTTAATTGTTTGTTGAAATTATTTTTAACACTAAAAATTTATTCTCACAGCACTTTATTTAATTATTACGCGTTTTTATTTATTTTAAAACTCCAATGAATACACTATAAATTAACGCTATGATTATAAACCATTAAAACTATTATTTACAGACTATGAATTTCTAATACAACATTTATCTTCACATTTACTATTTATTTCGTGATACACAGTTAATGACTCGCTGTTGACTGATCCTCTTTTATCCGCGAAGTCGATTTTATACACTCCTACAAATCTTCTAGAAGTCGCTCGAACATACCGGTATATTGCTAGAATAACTTTCACAGGCCTTTCACAGAGCCTTTCACAGGCTTCGTGCGATGAGTAATGCTCTCGATTGCTGTAGAATATTCCATTTGTTGTTCGAGAAGAGGTTCTTTCTTTTTCTCTCTTGTTACAGTAATGTCAATCCTCGATCACGAATTATACCCATCCCCAAAAAAGGTGGTATACTGCCCCTCATTCCCTTATTTGCTGCTTTGGGAGCTCTGGGTTCACTGGGCGGTGGGGCAGCGGCAGTTGCAAAAGCCGTTAACGAATCCAAGGCGGCTAAGGAGACCCTAGAAAAAACACGCCGACACAATAAGGCTATGGAAGCCGCTTCTATAGGGAAAGGTTTATATTTGAAACCATACAAAACTGGATTGGGACTATATTTACGTTCAAAAAACTACCGTTGAAACTACCACTCCGTGCGTTGACCAATGTCGATCTTTCCAAGTATATTCATAAATTAAATATTCCCTGTTTTAGAGGCATCTTTATGCGAAATGAACTGCCGCAACGAATCCATAAAAACGAAACCGGTATTGTAAATTTAGATAGTGGGGAAGGAGAGGAAACGCATTGGACATAGTATATAAAACGTGGTAGAGAAATTTTGTACTTTGACAGTATTGGTCAGATGAAACCTCCACTAGAACTTGTTCATTACTTTAAGAGTGACGGTGGTGGAAACGTTATTCAATACAATTATGATTCTTTTCAAAAGCTCAACTCATTCAATTGTGGACACTTGGTGCTACACTTTTTATATGATAACGCTCGATAAAAGTTTACAGTCTGCATTGGACTTCCGACATGTCGTTGACCTTTATCTTATCCGATAAGAGTTCCGTATTAAGCTCTGATTTTAATCCACCAATATATTTAGATACGACCAAAGAATGGGTTATGGGATTGACCAATTTCGAAACGTTTAACAGCATTCCGAACGTTACTGAGGAAAATAATGTGTTTAAAATTGGACAGAAAGCTATACATATACCCACCGGATCTTATGAAATAGCCGATATAACAGCTTACATTAATTCTCAATTAAATTCTATAACTGTGTCCATAGAGCCAAATCACAATACGTTAAAAACAATGATACGAGCTGACGAAGTCATAGACTTTTCGGTTAAACACTATTGGACCCTTATTAGGATTTAAGCCGTTGAAGTTGAAAAAAATGAACGTCACGAATCCGATGTTCCTATTAACATTATTAAAGTCAACTCGTTACTTATAACGTGTAATATTACCACTGGTAATTACGTAAATGGAATTCCGAATCATGTCATACATCAATTTTTCCCGAGTGTTCCTGCTGGATTCAAAATAATTGAAGCGCCTGACCATGTACCCTACTTACCAATCAACGTCAATACAATAACCAACATTACTCTTAAAATAGTTGATCAAGATGGTGACCTGGTTAATTTTCGTGGAGAAACCGTGACGATAGGACTGCATTTGAAGAGCATTAGCGATGGTGTTCAAGTATAATACTGCTTGTACTGTTCGCTCGGATTATAAAAAGACTTGTTGTCACCAAAAATAGGTTAGTCCGCAATCGCTAGCCGATCAAGTGACACAGCGCAACCGCTTATTTTTACAACGTCTCGGTTTTACTGTTCTACAATGAGTATACTAAATGTGAACGAAAAAGTTTTCGTCGATAATTCGATCGTAGGTGCCGAATTCCACACCCATCAACCCTATACAACTCGTTTTGAAAACAATGACAAAATTCGAATACCGATTCAAGAAGACATGTCCACATTACCCTCTCGCAGTTATCTGTACGTAGAAGGCACGTTATTGAAAGAAGATGGTGCCCCATCTACTACGGCTAAACTTATTAACAACAGAATTTCATATCTGTTTAGTGATATTCGCTATGAAATGAATGGTGTTGTGGTGGATTCTGTAACGAAAGTGGGACTCACGTCCACCATGAAAGGCTACCTTTCCTACAACGCAAGCGATAGTGTCAAGTTACAAAATGCTGGATGGTTTCCTGAAGGTAATAGCACTGTGATGGATAGCAAAAGGTCATTTTAGCGCCTGTATACCTCTGTAAATGTTATTGAGAATTTTTGAAGACTATGGAAAAATTATTATGAACATTCGTCAAGAATTGGTTTTAATTCGAAGCAATTTCTCAACCTTCTTCCTTCAAAATTAAATATAGTTATCCTAATTACTCTATCGAATCAAATTGGCAATCTCTCGGGACTAATCGTGATCCTACCATTTCCCACATTCCCGGTCCCCCCTCGAGCTCCTGTATAATAGCGGCAACAATATCAGTTCTATTCGCAGTTATTACTTTACTTTCCCTTATTGTGTACCTAACCATTTATCGGTTCAATTTCAAATTCGTCTGTTGTGAAAGTTAAGTATGAACCACAACGTGCAAGAGCAGTTACTACTGAATATGGTGGATGTGCGGGAACAATTACTACGGCAGTTTCCTCGATTTTTAAAAACCGTTGAGAACGAAGATGTTCTTAATAAACATGTTGAATTACTAGCAGAAGTCACTTTCGTAGTTAGTGGAACGTTGATTAATGGAGAATTCGTGGACATTTCGCACACCATAACAACAAATCCGCATTATGTGACTGAACGACTAGAAGATTGGTTTCAGCTTTGTGTGATAGAACCAACTTGTCACGAGGTTGAAAAGTGCCTTGAAGATTTATATTCTTTGGACGTAGAATTTTCTCACATCTGCATCGTTCGCTTTTTTATAAAGTAAATTATACATTATCTATCTAAAATGTTATTATGTATACAATATAATAAAAATTACATAATATAAGAGTTTTTTATTAATATTCCTTTAAATAAACAACATATGCTAGAAAAATTTTGTGTTATTGCACTTATATCCTCGCCTCACCATTACAAACGACATCTTTATGCATGAGTTACACCAAAGGGAAGGACTGCTTAATAATAGAAAAACTGCATATGGTTGTATGTGATGATGAAATTCATAATATTTTACATCGTACCCCAATTCTGTATATGTACTAACACAATCATGACAAATGCGTTCATCGTTAGAACTTTGCCACCAAAACTCTCGCATACACAATACTTCTATTGATTTGCACATATCGGATATACCTATCCCTATTCCCATCACTATCATCATTTTCTCGATTGTTTCACATGGTAAACCACTTCGAGTTAATTCTATTGCATCGAACAACCAATCTTCATATTGTTGCTGAAGAAGAAGCGTAGATCGTTTTGTGTTAATGTTTCTCAAATGTATGTGGACATATCTAGGTTTCATTCTTTCCAAAAACAACACAGGTACAATTCCTTCTTTATGCACAAGGATTTCCCATTGTCCCCAGTTTTTAATCATTTCACATACGCGATCGATGCAAATATTAAATAGTTTACGAGGCTTATATACACTTATATCCCAATCTATGTAAATTTCTATGCTGTATCGCGACACTGACATTGTATTTGATATTACTTACAATTTATCTTTCCAATATTATAATAGAAAAAATTAAATTGTGGTGTTTGTTGGGGTGTTTGATTTCGAATAACAAAAGCCACTCATAACATTCTTAGACGAGTATAGTTCTGAGAGCCAGAGTTTGAGGTTATGTATAGGCTGAGGGTGTGGCCAATGAAACAATTGTTTTCCCCACTCTTCTCAGATTCTGGTGGGGTGTTTGAGTTTGATTTCAGTCAAGATTCTGTATTACTCAGTCAAGATTCTGTATTACTCAGTTACACATCGAAATGGGTTGGTTGCATTCTTGGACACTTGAAACGACTGTTGATAATGGTGAAATCGTGTTTTCTCGTTATAAAACACACAAAACTGGTTTGTTAATTGAAAGAAGAAGACTTCCGGATACTATAGTTATATTGAGTGAAGCCGATGAAGATTATTCTTCGTGTTCTGGTTTAGAAATTCTATATTTAAAAGAAGATGGTGAAATCATGAATACTCATGGAGTCATATGTATCGAACGTGCTTTGGAGCATCGCCACGCTATTAACCTTTTGCCTGATAAATGCGACCTCACCTTCTTCAAAGGCATCTGCACTTCAGATTGGGATGAATTGAGTGATTGAACCTGAACGGAACATTTGGTTAATAAACCTTACAAACCGAATTGGGCAACGTTCACTGCAACAAAGTGGTTAACAGAAAAATAATTTAACGATGAAAGAGAACTCAGTTTTCGTGAAAAACGTTTTCCTTCGGGAGTCACGCCTTACCTGACGAGAGATATAGATTCAAATAATTGTTATGTATTTAATTGTTTACGAGATATTGTTGTAAGCAAATGAATTCAAATAATTGTTAATATTAAATTAAAATACATATGCTACTTAATGTATTTATAATAATAAATGTTTATGCACATTCTTTCATTTTTATTTATTACCTTAACCTCAGCAGAAGTGGTGAGGCGGGAGGTCCAGAAAATCTAACCTTGAAGCGCTAAAATCTAACCTTAGTTCAATCAAGTTCTCAATCTTAGTTCTTAAAGTCAGAGAGGGCTTGACCTTTAACCGCCAGAAAATCTAACCTTGAAGCATGACCTTGACAGAAAACAGAAAGTGGAGGGGGAGGTTTAGAAACTCCATTCCTTCCCTACTTTCGGTTTACAATAGTTTATTACCTATTTTGTATTTACAATTGCATTAACTGAATAGAATTTTAGAGAGTTTCTCAAGCACTGAGAATATATCTTAAGACTGTTTCCAACATTTCATCTGTGGAAGAAGTTTCCAGTCCAAAGAGGAAACGAAATCGAAAACAAACTACAGAGATTGATCCTCTGTAGAGGCAAATATTAGCGAGGAAACTTATGAAATACATATATAAGAACAGTAAGTACCTGACGTTATGTATGTGGTTGTGCTCTTCAATTGATATACCACATTTGGATACAGGACAACATGTATCACTTAATATTTTGTCAAAAAAAATTGAAATTCAAGTTCATGTATGAAGGAAGTAGAAGGTATTTATCCATTGCCTTTTGACAAATTGGATTCGTATACTATAAGAATGACCATCCAAGACAAGGGATGATGGGGGGATGGATGGGGATGAGCAAAGTCATATAGTTCATAAGAGAATAATTCTTTTAAAAACGTACACTGAAAATATGCAGCAGAGGTGTTTAGTAATGACGTGAACGTAAACTTACACTAAATAACGTATATCTCCTTGTTTTCATTAATTCATCATCACATAGTGATGAATTCAGTGGCGGCTAGCAATAATTATATTTGGGGGATCTCTTAATTTCTAACAGCACATTGCTCAAATGCTTTTTTTACATGTAAATGAAATGCATCTTTGGTTGGTGATAATTTCACATGGTTATTTTTACTTCGCCGTCAAGAGTTACCTCTTCATTTGTTAGTATCCATGCAAAGAAATTATTAATAGATTAATTAGAGATAATTTTTGAGACATTTATTTGGTAACGTCGATTGAATCTTGATCTGAACTATACACTATAATGTCTACAGTCTACATATAGCTATGTCACTATAATTAGCAATCATATCCATACAAGTATCAACAAACCCTTAGATTCTGTGTAATATTTCGTCATGATTTAACTCTTTTGCTTTAGTCCATATTTCATTGTAAATATTAAAAGTTGTTTACCATTTATTAAAAAATAATAAAAGAAAAAATAAAAAAAAAATAAAAGTTTGTAGTAATTTTTGATTTAAATCTTTTGTGATTTTTGTTTCTGATTTTGTTTTCTAGGCTACTCGGGTATAAGATCTTCTATACTGTACTGTAAACTGGATTTAATGCCAAAAACAAATCTTTATTTGTAAATAATATTTAATAGCTAATGAAATGTCCTTAGATTTTTTGGAAACTGCTTATAACAAATAGTGGAATGCGTCTGCTGTAATAGCTCGAACAGCTTCAAAACTGTTTTTTGACACAAAATGCATTGTTCAAAATTTAATTTTTTGTTTATTAATTTACTATTTCTTTAAAAATAGCTGAATTATTATTATTATTATTAATTTATCAACATAATTAAGAATTTATGTGTAACTTTATCACCACTCTGTATAAGTACAGTCAACGTAAATACGTTAACTCAAATTTTGCACTGAAATCCTAAGTCTGGCTCATCACCAGTCATCAGTGTCATCACCATTTCATAATTTTTTTTGTTTGATCTGAATATTCTAGGTTTAATATTGAATTGTAGAATATATTGATTGTATATTTCGGTCATGAATGTAGAACATGTTCTGTATATTCTAAGCAAAATGTCTCTTGTTTACGCCTCACTTGGTGCGTGTATTTCGGTTTAACGATCGGTATTTTTAAACTTAAGGTCTGGCATGTTTAAAGAATTTCTGCTTAAAACGCTTGTTTAAAAATAAATTAATACATCTAACTATATTTTAAACAGGGACTGGAATCCTTTACAAATATAGGTTCCGATTCCAGTTCCGGTTTTTCGAAATTCAAAATAAGGGTTCCTGTTCCAATTTTAATTTTTCCATACATTAAGGTTCCGGTTCCGGTTCCAGGATTTTTTTAGGTTCCATAAGGGTTCCGGAAGCAAAAGTAATGACGTCACATTTTATGTTTTAGTTCCAAATATCTTTAAATAAATAGGACCTTGATAACTGACAGTTGATGCATGTTAGGTTAAAGTATTGTTTATAACATGAGTGATAAATATTTGCTGGGTTTGGTATTTCAACTCTTTTTGCTCGGAAAGCTCTATTGGTATAGTTACAATTATTTACAACAATGGATACCATAGAAACTGATTGTTGTAGATTTTTTCAAGATGAAATTGGTTTGGAAATATTCAGGGCTACCAATATAAAATGCGAGGTAACACTTTCTGGTCAATTCACAGACTATTGGTCAATTAGTAGTGGAAGTGGACCTAGTATCAACATTAGCAACTTATTAAAAAATGGTTATGGTAGCGCTGTTGGGAGAATGTCTACAAAATGTTGAACTATTGTTTTTATTTACCAGCAGAACCGAAATGTGGAACCGAAAAATATCGGTTCCTTTGAAAATTTATAACGATTCGGGCTCTCATCTTAACAATAACGCGGATTTTAATAAGGGCTCCGATTCGGGCTTCGTATCAAAAATATACAGCTACTTATCAAGTTCAATATCGTTTCAAGTAAATAGTGTGTTAATCTTGACTAACTTTTTTTATGCCAAATATTTACAAAAGAATATTTTTTCTGAACCATATTTTGTATTTGACGGGGAATAATTACACCTTACACTAAATGGTTAAAATTTAGCTTTCTGCACCTGCTTGCATTTCTCGCAAAAATATTAGAGATAAAGTCTGCTCATTTTGAATTGGCTACAATTGACATAAACAAAATGTTCGTAAAACTTTGATAAAGCTCTTTTCTCGTTAAACTGTATGTTGTAGGATGCATTTTTCTTCCTCTTGAATTTCAGAAGTGGTTGTAGCAGCACTGATTATTCCGTTGCGGCTGTTTTGCTCTAACAAGCTACTGTACCTCTGTAATAAACCACACGTAGCTCTTCGCAAAGACTCTTCAAGTGAAAATTAGACGTTCCTGCTTTATTGTGATTAATTTAATGCCGTTATGGCCAATCAATTTAATTTCATTAAAGTGGTGAAATCTGACACTTTCATTTGTAAAAATCCTTGAATCGGCTATTTATGGGAGTATCTCTCCTGTTAATATAAATTGAATCTGTGCGAATGTGATCGTAGGGATGTTCTAACTGCTAAATGTTGTAGTAGTTCATCGAATTGTTGAAGTATGTGATGAGCATAAATTTGTGTTTCGGAGTAAGTACTCGACTATCGATCAAGTTCATCGTATCACCGACGTAATTGAAAGAACATTAAAAGAAAAAGAAAATGCGTAGCTATATTCCTAGACTCAAGCTTTTGATAAAGTATGGTACGAAGGCCTGGAATACAAGTTAAGTATCTACCGAGGCAGATAAGTCAAATTCTTAAATCATACATCTCCGCCCGCCAATTCAGAGTAAGATATGGCGAAGAGTACTCAGAACTAAGAAATATTGCTGCAAGTGTACCGCAAGGAAGCGTCGTCGCACCAATTTTATACTTGCTCTACGCCAGTAACATCTCTAAATGTGATGGAGTAACAACAGCCACATTCGCTGATGACACTGCATTTCTAGTTACAAGTAATTAAATCGAAACAGCCACAAAACAAGGACTAAAAATGGCAAATTAATGTAATGTTCTTTTTTAAATAATACTAAAGGTGCTGTTTTAATTGTCTATTATCAAGAGAAAATATTTACACTAACACTAATTACAAACTCAATTACACAAATATTTATTTCAACAAGATTTATATTACACAGATATTTATGTTATACTATCCACGATGCGCGAATGTGTTTTCTGGTTGACTAACCCTCTCCTCTTGATTTATATAGTCCATATAAGATTGCTGGAACGCGCTAGAATAGTCTGATGTATTGTGCTTCGTTTAGCTATAGATGCGTTTTTTCCGGTGCATTACATTAAGTTAAATGATGCGAAGTCTTCCCACACAAACTTCACCAACTAAAGAATAGATTATTTGCCAGTAGTAATCAATCATCAAACAATTCCTCACTTAAAAGTGAATAAAATACAAACAAAACATACATGTGAAAAAAAAAATGTTTGAACGTCTAATCTAATGCATTTAATCTTTCTTTAATAGAATTATATTTGATTAAGAAAATGTGAATAAAGACGATATATTTTTTATTCCTGATCGTGTGTAGCACGCCTGTTTTAAGTATATCAAGTTGAGTTGAAGTGATGATAATGATTTTTTATTTTCAGTGTTGTTTACTTTTTTTACCACAATGTAAAATATATTTATGTAAAGGTCGATTATCTATTTTTGAATCATCATTGCAAAACTTTAAATAGTATCGTATGACGTATAACAAAATCAGTATTGTATTAACAGATAATTTGAACATGATTCTGTAATTCTTTCAATGCTTCATTTTCCTTACATAAGCATTCATTAGTTACCTTTCATAAGTAATTCAAAGAACAGAACAAAGCAAACCATTACTTTTAAATATTTAAATGTTTGAAAAATAGTTCCTATTCTTCGTAATATTCTAGAGTCCATAGATATACATAAAAATCCTATTTGATCGCATGAAGAACGTAAATGGCTTAAATATATGCAAGTCCTTCCAATTCAAAATCGTTTTCCAAATATGACACAATGTCTTTCCAAAAATGAAATCAAGCAGGTTTTGTATCTGGAAAAAATAAAGTCCTTCTCTGAAGTAACTACATATTTATCAGATATTTTAAAGTGGTACGTGCGAATAATATTACATTGCTCATAATATCAACGATGATCAAAGTCAAGAAACGCATACGTCAGGAATTTTTCTAGTCTTGGTACTTTTGACCGCAACAATCAGATGACTCAAAATAGTAATTGCATGACTATATTTTTTAATTTTGAAATAACTAAAATCAGATTTTGATCTAAAGTGTAAAGTAGTATGTTGAAAGGTACTACCTAATATTGTTTATATGTATATTAATTAGGACATACGTTGCTGATGTTATGACAGAGAGGAGAGAACATAGAATTTATATATCACCATTGACTTGATCGAAATACTCTTTGATGTGATCAAAATGACTTCTAAAAGATAATTTGCTTACCATATAATAAGTACAACAGTTTGCAATGCTTTGCAAATGTAAATTTATTTGTTTTTACTTATTTTACATAATGGCACTTTCTTTAAGTATATTTTATTGTTGTACATATAATAATGTATTAAATAGTAGTATATAACATAATAGCAAAATATCAGGTTGATTATTAATCTCATCTTGTTTTGGAAGTGGACACACGCACGGACTTGGTCATGGTTCCAGACGATATTTTTAGATCTGCAAATCTAGATTTCTTATCATTATTTTGTAGAATCTGGATGACATGACCTACGGTCTAGAAAATTTGGGCGCGGCCCAAAAAAGAAAAGGGCGCAAGGACACTTCGGCGTAGGCACACTTCGACGCCGGGACACTTAGGCGAAAGAACACTTCGACTAAAAACAGTTCGGGGCATGTACATTTTTCCGTGCCAAATTAGGGTAAAACTTTCGGAGAGCTTTAAATAAAACGTTTTTTTGGACCATTAGCCTAATTTTTTGAGACATGCTACCCTATTATTGGAGTAACCTTTTTTATTTTTATATATACACATACACCTTCTTAATTCCAGTATTACTCTTGGATTGGTTAAATTGCATTATTCCAGTGCCTTTGTCTTTAAGCACCAGACTATAAGCACTAAGCAGTATCCATTTCTAAGTGTTATCTACTGAGACAAAATTCGTGAAGTGGGACACGTATTTATCAGCGGTATGATAATCAATGTTAATGTCAGTTTTCCTATTTCATTTAATTGATTTTATAAAATTTTTGATTTTTTAGAATTTATAATAACATGATTATCAAACATGATATTCTTATAAACAATAAGGGATTTATAATAAACAAATTAAGTTCTTATTACAAATTATATCCTTATGCAGAGATTTGCAGAAGAATCTTGATTTTAATGCTTTATCAGCTTAGAAAAACGATTTTTTCTTAAATCTGGCAGTACATACGAGCTTTTCTGATTGGTAAATACGGAGTTTTTCTTCTCATCATACCGTATTTATCGAATACTGTATTTCATCGATCATTTATTGCCTGTAAGTACCTACAGATTTTGTTCATTACAATAATACTATTTATTGTTTCCAGCCTTATTTTGTGGAACTCCATAATCATGAAAAAAATTGAGTTTCACGGCCGTAACTGTGAAGACGAATTTAAGTAGGGATTTTGCTGCTGGGGTTTGTAGAATGCTGTTCTTTAAAAGATAATTAACTTCATAGTGTTGTAGACCAATGAGACATTAAAAACAGTGTCACATGCACCAATCACAAGTTAGAAATGATTTCTTTAACTGAAAAGAATGTATGCTACTTTTCTTGCCTCTACCTCATTGTTTTAGCATTATTTTAGCAACCATTAATATTTAAAAAATCAAATGTCATTTTGACAAAAGTAAAAATGTCGCGCTTCGGCAACATTCCTGACGCTTCAATTAATGAAAACATTCAAAATTCACTTTTAATTATAATTATAATTGTTCTCATAAATAAAGTTGTTAAAAATTTGACGTATTTAACGCTTCATTCAGTTAATTCTCCAACCCAAGATCATTCGTTCTCAACTCTTGTCAGGAAAGATTTTTATTTTTTTTATTCGCATTGATTGCTAAAAGGCAATTAAACTCGATCAAATTCTTGGGAAAAGAACCCTCGCGCTCTTCGCTCGGGTCTTTTCGTCAATTTAATCTCGTTTAATTGCCATGCAACCAATGCTCATACAAAATAAAAATCTTGCCGACAAGAGTTGAGCACTTATGATCTTACAGTTGAAAATGCACCCACCATATACAGGGTGTTCAAAATTAATTTTTAAATTTAGAGAACTTCAAAGCTAAAATTCACAACTTTTTCAAATGGAACATCCTGTATATTTTGTACCTTCCACATTCTGTATTACCGGCATTTGGTTCGTCAATCGGCTAAATGGCAACGCTGTTGCTAGGGGAAAACAGATGGCGCCAGTGTCGTTTTACGTCGAATCCGGGGATTTTTTATCTCGATCTCTCTCTAATCTAGGGACTTTTTATGTTGATTTCTCTCTAATCTAGGGACTTTTGTCTCGTTAAGTGTCAAAGTACGGAATCTGTATTACCGACATTCTGTATTACCGGCATTAGGTTCGTCGCTCGGCTAAATGGCAACGCTGTTTCTAGGGGAAAACAAATGGAGCCAGTGTCGAAGTACGGAATCTGTATTACCGACAACCAGTGTATCGTCAATAAATGGCGTCATGAAGGAATCTGTATTAACGGCAAACTGTGAACTACTACTAGAGGGTGTCATGAAGAAATCTGTATTACCGGTATGTAGAGGTCGCGTAAAAAGAGAACTTTATTAGAAACCCTTCAATTAGAGTCTGACCAAGACAGCCATTTTATATCACAACATGAGGCGCTAAATTTAAATCTGTCAATTTTGCATCTATAATTTTTGCATCTGTCATTTTAAATCTGTCAATTCTGTATCTGTCATTTTAATTCTGTCAATTTTGAATTTGTCATTTTAAATCTGTCAATTTTGTATCTGTCATTTTGAATCTGTCATTTTAAATCTGTCAATTTTGAATCTGTCATTTTGAATTTGTCAATTTTGAATCTGTCAATTTTGAATTTGTCATTTTAACTCTGTCAATTTTGAATCTGTCATTTTAAATCTGTCAGTTTTGCATCTGTCAATTTTGAATGTCATTTTTGAATCTGTCATTTTAAATCTGTCAATTTTGAATTTGTCATTTTAAATCTGTCAATTTTGAATCTGTCATTTTAAATCTGTCAATTTTACATCTGTCATTTTAAATCTGTCAATTTTGAATCTGTCATTTTGAATTTGTCAATTTTGAATCTGTCATTTTAAATCTGGATTTCCCGCCCTTGTATTTTTAGCTCTGAGGATTGAATCGACCATCTTTTATCCCTTTCACTGGACGGAAACTCTCTCTCTACTTCTCTCTCTCTCTCTCTCTCTCGAACGCTCGCTCTCGCTCTCTCCTTCTCACTCTCTCCTTCTTGCTCTCTCCCTTCATACTAATGCTAGTAAATGAAACAACAACATCACTATGTTTAAATAGAATATTTATTTAGCTAGGAATTATTATTAAAATTAATTTCACATTTCATCAAATGATGGTGATGATGATGAATATTGCAGAGGGATCGCCGTCGTTCATCCTGTATTTACTGTTGGCCTCGGTTTTCTATTTGCGGTTCCAGGGGCTAGAAACATAAAAGAGAGCATTAAAGGAGAACTCAATGATGATGATGATGATGATGCGTGTAATGTACCTTATTTGTTTCCACAAACATGCAGTCGTCATATGGCAAACGTCCACTTGTTTTTCCCAGGTACAGCAGGCCCAGAGAAATAGTTTTAGCCCCAATCTTTTCGTTAAGATCCTTAACCCTCTCGTCCGTCAGCTTATTACTGAATTGCTTATGTAGAAATGTAACGTGGTTTTCAGCAAGAATAATCACACTTTGACGTTTATCACGGCAAACGACTCTTTTGAACTCTAGTATTTCGACGACCTCTTTGACCCCGTATTCGTACAATTTCTTGATAGGTTTCAGGTCGCCTCTGCTGCCTGAAGGTTTGTTCAATTGTTGTAACAACAACAAGTCCATTTTTCTACGTAAAAAACAAAGACACACACACATGTTAGATTTAAATAGTAACATTTTTATTTAAAATTTTCTACGTAAGCACGCACACACGTTAATAATAATAATAATTAGTTTTAACATACCTGTCTTTAATGTTGAAGCAAATATGGCCGAGTAAAAACTAATTAAGTAATAATAATATCACCGGGGCGCTAAAAATAATTATCACTAACCGCAGCGTCATCAAGAATAAAACTAAAGATAGTGTAGGGAGAAGCTCGTTTTATAACCAGCTTAATCTACAAGAATGAGCTTGCATGCCCCGGAGACCCAAATGCAGCTGTTCTTAACACCTGATAAAGATAATATCTAGATTCATTAACCTGAGGGAAAGCATAATGATAGGGTTCATCTTCGTTAAATCAGCGGTGTTTTAGCCTGTCAAAGAGACTGCCGGTCACTCGCGCCATATCTAAGCTAATAAATTTGTATAGTTTACCTCGATCGTAAAATACACATTTCAAACATGCCCCGGAGACCCAAATGCAGCTGTTCTTACAACCTGATAAAGATAATATCTAGATTTATTGCCCTGAGAGAAGAGCATAATGAAAGGGTTCATCTTTGTTAAATCAGCGGTGTTTTAGCCTGTCAAAGAGACCGCCGGTTACTCGCGCCATATCGAAGCTAATAAATTTGTATAGTTTACCTCGATCGTAAAATACACATTTCAAACATGCCCCGGATACCCAAATGCAGCTGTTCTTAACACCTGATAAAGATAATATCTAGATTTATTGCCCTGAGAGAAAGAGCATAATGAAAGGGTTCATCTTCGTTAAATCAGCGGTGTTTTAGCCTGTCAAAGAGACCACCGGTCACTCGCGGCATATCGAAGCTAATAAATTTGTATAGTTTACCTCGATCGTAAAATACACATTTCAAACATGCCCCGGAGACCCAAATGCAGCTGTTCTTAACACCTGATAAAGATAATATCTAGATTCATTGCCCTGAGAGAAGAGCATAATGAAAGGGTTCATCTTTGTTAAATCAGCGGTGTTTTAGCCTGTCAAAGAGACCGCCGGTTACTCGCGCTATATCGATGCTAATAAATTTGTATAGTTTATCTCGATCGTAAAATACACATTTTAAACATGCCCCGGGGACCCAAATGCAGCTGTTCTTAACACCTGATAAAGATAATATCTAGATTTATTGCCCTGAGAGAAAGAGCATAATGAAAGGGTTCATCTTCGTTAAATCAGCGGTGTTTTAGCCTGTCAAAAAGACCGCCGGTCACTCGCGCCATATCGAAGCTAATAAATTTGTATAGTTTACCTCGATCGTAAAATACACATTTCAAACATGCCCCGGAGACCCAAATGCAGCTGTTCTTAACACCTGATAAAGATAATATCTAGATTTATTGCCCTGAGAGAAAGAGCATAATGAAAGGGTTCATCTTCGTTAAATCAGCGGTGTTTTAGCCTGTCAAAGAGACCGCCAGTCACTCGCAACATATCGAAGCTAATAAATTTGTCTAGTTCACATTTCAAACAATCACAGCTGCTGTTTTTAGAAATTTTAAAGATTTATTGCCCTAACAACGACGACGACGAGAGTTAGACCAATTAACATATCGCCGTAATAAATATGCATTCTTTTCAGAAACATTCGAGCCGCAGTCGAAAGCCTTTTTCGTGTTTTATCCTGTCAAGTGAGGTCACGCCAGAGCGTTTGTAGCATATGTAAAAAAAAGGATTTCATATTAGCCCCAAACGATAATGTAGTTTCTTTTGCAAATGTCAGTTTTTGTATATAGTTTAAGAGATTTTAATTAATTCTGTCTCAAATTTATATTACATTTTTATTTACAAGCTTTGCTTACGTCGATTCTTGCTCCTAATTTAAAATCTAGTTATTACTTAGTTTAAAATTTTAATACTTTACTTTAAAATTCTTTATTAAATACAAGCATATATTCTTTGTTAGTTACTTATATTTTATTAGTTTGTTAGTTATATATTTATCAATTATCTAACTTTTATGTTATTGCTTTCTTCTTCAATAAACAGTATTAATATCAATACATAAGAATCTTTTACCTAAGCACACCCTTAAAAGAGATCCGTAGCGAGTGCTAACATCCTTTTACATTTTCTCCTTTGTTAAAAACTTACTATAAGTGAATAATATTCCGTTACGCTTTGTAAATTTAAGAGGCAACTTAAGAGAGAGAGAGCCCTTTTTACAAATTGGTTTACCTGAGCGTCATTTAGAATGTATATAAATAAAATAATAAATTAAGTCATTCTCTTATTTGACTACATATCTACGGTGAATTTAACCCTAATAAAATAATACATTATCGACTGTTTTGAAAAAACAGGGTTCTGAATAAGAAATCTTAACCGTATTCAGATCTGCGTGTAATCTTAGTGACGGCAGGTGGTAGTGCGTTGCGTAGATCATATCATTAAACAAGATGAAACAGGCAAGAGTGACCACGACGGTTTATGACATCCAGCTGATTTATGACCTAATAAAGGCTTAATTTGTGCGTTTGAAGGAATTTTGAATCAGGTTCATTCTTGCTTATTTCGTAATATTGCGCAATATCTCGCAATACGTAAACGATGTTTTTAATGACAACCAGGCGGCGCTACGATTGATTTAGAGCGTATAAAAGCAAACCCTGAACTTTCATGCGTCACTTGCCTACGTCCGCTATCGTTGTTAATAGTGCTTTCGCTCTTATTTGTTGTTATTGTGTGTGTGTATTTGTTTAGTGATAAATAAAACCAATTTAAATAAATTTAAATAAAACTTTGAGTGTTTACGTCAAACGATTCAAAGAGTCAACCTAAAGGTAGGATTTTTATTAATTGTTTATTGCGTAGTTACTTTTTTTCTGTACCTTTTTTGTTTGTTATTATTAATAATAATAATTAATGATATTTGCAACTTTATTCTAAATAATAATAATAAATGTCCTGTATACTAATTAAACGAATTTCGTGTAATAATATTTCCCTTGTCTTTTTAATGTTACTAAACCGCTAGCAATTTATTAACTCTGTTTCCTTATGACTGCTTATTTTACATTAAGCATTGATAATATTAAACTTAATGTTAAAATAGTTATTTGCTAAAAGTTTTTATTAACATACGTCATTTATTAGATTTTGTTTATTTCAAAAGTGTTGTCCATATTTCCCCATTTAATCGTAATTTATAATAGACCCGGTAAATATCTTAACAACAAAATTTCAATTTTACCGACATGTAGTATCCAAGTTTTTATTCTTAAATTAGGGGTTAAGGGAATGCTTGTATTAGTAACAGGTAATATATATTTTAAAAGTTCGTGATTGGTATTTGAGAACGTCGTTCTAAAAAGATTTCTATCTTTTCCACTTATCGTTAGGTGATTAGGAAAATAGTCAGAAAGAGTTTTTGTTTTCTTACCTGCTAAGGGTTTCAATAATTTACATTATTCAGGTAGAATATTATAAAGTTTTACACATTTCAATCAAGTTTAACTTATTTGTTATTCATAATAATAATAATTTGCCAAAGGTTTTATTAACAATTTAAACTTTAATAATAATTTAATAATATTTGCTTAAATTAGATTGCTATTAAAATTTTAAGACCGATTAATAATAATGGTTATTTGCTAAAAGGTTTTATTAACTTGCATTAATACGGTTCTTTGTTTAACTGTGTACCAGTATTTTTACAAATAATAATAATATTTCCCTTGTCATTTTAAGGTTGCTAAACCGCTAACAATTTATTATCTCTGTTTTTTCTTATGACTGATGACTAAGCAGTGATAATATTAAAGTTAAAATAGTTATTTGCTAAAAGTTTTTATTAACATACGTCGTTTATTAGATTTTGTTTATGCCAAACGTGCTCCAGCTCTAAATAATAAATGCTCTTGTATGCTAATTTAACAAAGATTTTTGTAATCTGTTTTATTGTTTACGAATAAGAATATTTTCCCAGTCAATTTTGCTAAACCAGTATAATACTCTAGGTAAAACATGATTCATTGTTACATTGATAATATTAAAGTTTAATGTTAAAATAGTTATTTGCTAAAAGTTTTTATTAACAATTTAAGCTTTAATAATAATTTAATGCAACTGCTATAAACAAAGATTAGATGTTGTTAATTTTTTAAATAAACATTAGCATCTGAATGCAAAGCAAGCTAGTTTACTAAGCAACTAGTACGTTAAACATAAGCTATTCAAATTTTTATGTAATATTAAATATTATAAAAAATTATTTGCATTATGTGTATATTGTTATAAACAATTAGTGTTTAAGAACCCTCGCGAATATGAACGCATGAATGCTTTCTTTCACGAAATTAGCAGTCTAATTTAAGCAAATATTATTAAATTATTATTAAAGCTTAAATTGTTAATAAAAACTTTTAGCAAATAACTATTTTAACATTAAACTTTAATATTATCACTGCTTAGTGTAAAATAATCAGTCATAAGAAAAAACAGACTTAATAAATTGTTAGCGGTTTAGCAACATTAAAATGACAAGGGAAATATTATTATTTGTAAAAATACTGGTACACAGTTAAACAAAGAACCGTATTAATGCAAGTTAATAAAACCTTTTAGCAAATAACCATTATTATTATTAATCGGTCTTAAAATTTTAATAGCAATCTAATTTAAGCAAATATTATTAAATTATTATTAAAGTTTAAATTGTTAATAAAACTCTTGGCAAGTTATTATTATTATGAATAACAAATAAGTTAAACTTGATTGAAATGTGTAAAACTTCATAATATTCTACCTGAATAATGTAAATTATTGAAACCCTTAGCAGGTAAGAAAACAAAAACCCTTTCTGACTATTTTCCTAATCACCTAACGATAAGTGGAAAAGATAGAAATCTTTTTAGAACGACGTTCTCAAATACCAATCACGAACTTTTAAAATATATATAACCTGTTACTAATACAAGCATTCTCTTAACCCCTAATTTAAAAATAAAAAACTTGGATACTACATGTCGGTAAAATTGAAATTTTGTTGTTAAAATATTTACCGGGTCTATTATAAATTACGATTAAATGGGGAAATATGGACAACAAGTTTGGAATAAACAAAATCTAATAAATGACGTATGTTAATAAAAACTTTTAGCAAATAACTATTTTAACATTAAAGTTTAATATTATCAATGCTTAATGTAAAATAAACAGTCATAAGAAAACAGAGTTAATAAATTGCTAGCGGTTTAGTAACATTAAAATGACAAGGGAAATATTATTACACGAAATTCGTTAAATTAGTATACAGGACATTTATTATTATTATTTAGAATAACGTTGCAAATATCATTAATTATTATTATTATTAATAACAAACAAGAAAGGTACAGAAAAAAAGTAACTACGCAATAAACAATTAATAAAAATCCTACCTTTAGGTTGACTGCTTTGGACCGTTTGACGTAAACACTCAAAGTTTTATTTAAATTCATTTAAATTGGTTTTATTTATCACTAAACAAATACACACACACACAATAACAACAAATAAGAGCGAAAGCACTATTAACAACGATAGCGGACGTAGGCAAGTGACGCATGAAAGTTCAGGGTTTGCTTTTATACGCTCTAGATCAATCGTAGCGCCGCCTGGCTGTCATTAAAAACATCGTTTACGTATTGCGAGGTATTGCGCAATATTACGAAATAAGCAAGAATGAACCTGATTCAGAATTCCTTCAAACGCACCGTTAATTAAGCCTTTATTAGGTCATAAATCAGCTGGATGTCATAAACCGTCGTGGTCACTCTTGCCTGTTTCATCTTGTTTAATGATATGATCTACGCAACGCACTACCACCTGCCGTCACTAAGATTACACGCAGATCTGAATACGGTTAAGATTTCTTATTCAGAACCCTGTTTTTTCAAAACAGTCGATAATGTATTATTTTATTAGGGTTAAATTCACCGTAGACATGTAGTCAAATAAGAGAATGACTTCAATTTATTATTTTATTTATATACATTCTAAATGACGCTCAGGTAAACCAATTTGTAAAAAGGGCTCTCTCTCTTAAGTTCACTCTTAAATTTACAAAGCGTAACGGAATATTATTCACTTATAGTAAGTTTTTAACAAAGGAGAAAATGTAAAAGGATGTTAGCACTCGCTACGGATCTCTTTTAAGGGTGTGCTTAGGTAAAAGATTCTTATGTATTGATATTAATACTGTTTATTGAAGAAGAAAGCAATAACATAAAAGTTAGATAATTGATAAATATATAACTAACAAACTAATAAAATATAAGTAACTAACAAAGAATATATGCTTGTATTTAATAATATAGTTATTTATGGTACAAGTGAGTTAAGTAAGATATTATCCACGAACGAAAAGTTTACCCTCGAGGGCCGGCAGTCCCAAGAGGGTTAATTTTTCTGAGTGGATAATATCCTTAACTCACGCGTGCCTTACAAAATTTTATCCAACACCTCTTTATTTAAGTTTAAACATCGAATTTGCAATGTATAGTTAGTCTGTATGTTAAAACTAATTATTATTATTATTAACGTGTGTACGTGTTTACGTAGAAAGTTTTAAATAAAATGTTACTATTTAAATCTAACATGTGTGTGTGTGTGTCTTTGTTTTTTACGTAGAAAAATGGACTTGTTGTTGTTACAACAATTGAACAAACCTTCAGGCAGCAGAGGCCACCTGAAACCTATCAAGAAATTGTACGAATACTGGGTCAAAGAGGTCGTCGAAATACTATAGTTCAAAAGAGTCGTTTGCGGTGATAAACGTCAAAGTGTGATTATTCTTGCTGAAAACCACGTTACATTTTTACCTAAGCGATTCAGTGATAAGCTGACGGACGAGAAGGTTAAGGATCTTAACGAAAAGATTGGGGCTAAAGCTATTTCTCTGGGCCTGCTATACCTGGGGAAAACAAGTGGACGTTTGCCATATGACGACTGCATGTTTGTGGAAACAAACAAGGTACATTACACGCATCATCATTATCATCATCATTGAGTTCTCTTTTAATGTTCTATTTATGTTTCTAGCCCCTGTAACCGCAAATAGAAAACCGAGGCCAACAGTAAATACAAAATGAACGACGGCGATCCCTCTGCAATATTCATCATCACCATCATTTGATGAAATGTGAAATTAATTGTAATAATAATAATTCCTAGCTAAATAAATATTCTATTTAAACATGGTGATGTTGTTTCATTTACTAGCATTAGTATGAAGGGAGAGAGCAAGAAGGAGAGAGTGAGAAGGAGAGAGCCAGAGCAAGCGTTCGAGTTTGCGTCCAGTGAAAGGGATAAAAGATGGTCGATTCAATCCCCAGAGCTAAAAATACAAGGGCGGGAAATCCAAGATGGCGACTTTAAGAATGACAGATTTAAAATGACAGATTCAAAATTGACAAATTCAAAATGACATTCAAAATTGACAGATTTAAAATGACAGATGTAAAATTGACAGATTTAAAATGACAGATTCAAAATTGACAGATTTAAAATGACAGATTCAAAATGACAGATACAAAATTGACAGATTTAAAATGACAAACTCAAAATTGACAGATTTAAAATGACAGATGCAAAAATGACAGATTCAAAATTGACAGATGCAAAAATTACAGATGCAAAACTGACAGATTTAAAATAACAGATTCAGAATGACAGATACAAAATTGACAAATTCAAAATTGACAGATTCAAAATTGACAAATTCAAAATGACAGATTCAAAATTGACAGATTTAAAATGACAGATGTAAAATTGACAGATTCAAAATTGTCAGATTTAAAATGACAGATGCAAGATTGACAGATTTAAAATGACAGATTCAAAATTGACAAATGCAAAACTGTCAGATTTAAAATGACATATTTAAAATGACAGATTCGAAATGACAGATACAAAATTGACAGATTTAAAATGACAGATGCAAAATTGACAGATTTAAAATGACAGATTTAAAGTGACAGATGCAAAAATGACAAATTTAAAATTGACCGATTTAAAATGACAGATACAAAATTGACAGATTTAAAATGACAGATTCAAAATTGACAGATTCGAAATGACAGATACAAAATTGACAGATTTAAAATGACAGATGCAAAATTGACAGATTTAAAATGACAGATTTAAAGTGACAGATGCAAAAATGACAAATTTAAAATTGACCGATTTAAAATGACAGATACAAAATTGACAGATTTAAAATGACAGATACAAAATTGACAGATTTAAAATGACAGATGCAAAAATGACAAATTTAAAATTGACAGATTCAAATTTAGCGCCTCATGTTGTGATATAAAATGGCTGTCTTGGTCAGACTCTAATTGAAGGGTATGTATATAACTGCACTGTGCCCAGAATTAACTGTAGCGGGCAGCGTTATTTTAACGTGGTTTACCTAGAAGCTAAAAACCACGGTCCTCCTTTCGGAGACACGAATTGAGATACGCTCAATTAGCGCGCTAATGCTATTGCAGAAGCTACCAGTACACACTGGTGGGAGCGAGGTATACCTATCCAGGCCTCTACTAGCTCTCCAGGCTAGTACAGGAGTTATAAACGTACTCACTCGTCGAGACCCCTTCTTCCGGATACGGCCTTTAGTCCAGCTTCGGACTTTCCACATACTTTTATGGGACCACTGCCCGACCGAAACTAACCTCAATGTGGCAGGCTTGGAACGGTTATGCCACCCCGGTCTACCAGTTATAGGCCTGGTGTGCCCTCGTCAGAGCTTCGTTTGGTTCCTCTAGCAAACTAACTATATCAAACCCCGGTGTGTATCTTTATGGAAGGTGAAGTTGTCTTGAGCATTGAGAGGCTATGTATTCGCTTCAATACTCCTTAAGTCCAGCGGCACGAGACAATTTCTATGGATCACTAGACTGGAACTGACAGTCAAAGCGTGATCCTCATACTTTCGTCTCTGAATCCTTCTGGCTGGTGGCATGCAGTTTCCTATCGGCCGAAGATTACCCCCTCCGACCAGGATAAACCTCACTTGAATTCCCTTCCATCAAGCTTGTCAACAGCGGGCGACCAGCGGTGCACCATAATTGGCTTCCCCTTCAGGCGAGTATTCAATCCACCCACACCGGTACTCATGTTAGAAGAGCTTCCTCCTCAACGTTCATGAGTCCCCGTCGAGAGCGCTTACGTGACACTCTACCACACATTTTATTCTGACTATATCGCCCTTTACCCAGGATATCTGGGATTGGGTAGAGTCCAGCCAGTTTTTTCGGGTGAGCGCAGTGTAGTCTGCTCCGCGCACCCTAAATTGAAGAGTCTCTAATACAGTTCTCTTTTTACGCGACCTCTACATACCGGTAATACAGATTTCTTCATGACAGCCTCTAGTAGTAGTTCACAGTTTGCCGGTAATACAGATTTCTTCATGACGCCATCTATTGACGATACACTGGTTGTCGGTAAAACAGATTCCGTATTTCGACACTGGCTCCATCTGTTTTCCCCTAGTAACAGCGTTGCCATTTAGCCGAGCGACGAACCTAATGCCGGTAATACAGAATGTCGGTAATACAGATTCCGTACTTCGACACTTAACGAGACAAAAGTCTCTAGATTAGAGAGAGATCAACATAAAAAGTCCCTAGATTAGAGAGAGATCGACATAAAAATCCCCAGATTCGACGTAAAACGACACTGGCGCCATCTGTTTTCCCCTAGCAACAGCGTTGCCATTTAGCCGAGTGACGAACCAAATGCCGGTAATACAGAATGTCGGTAATACAGATTCCGTATTTAACCAACTGACTGCATCCCACTCAAAGACTGCATCCCACTCAAAAACGTCTGCCTCAGGTGGCCCAATACCTACTGTCATTGACCAATAATGACTTAAAAATAACGTCATTATAACTTCAGTGTGCTGACTGGGTGATGATGTTTTTATTGTTTCTTTTAAAGGTGAAGGTAATGAAATGGTTAAGGCCCGGTTTCACCAACGCTAAATAAATCAATGAATAGTCATTCTATGAATAAGATTTAATCTCAGGTTAACCAAATTACTGTTTCACCAACACATTTGCAGACGTAGTTAATTATTCGATGAATAAGGCGAAGTTCATTGTGAATGCGCCGTTACTGTTTACAAAATCTAGTGTCCCTAGACTGATTTTTAGGGAATTTAAGTTAGACACCAATACAATTTAACCTGATTATCGTTTGTTTATGTTCTATTTGTTTATGCGGTTTTTGTTTTAGGCTTGCTATTAAAAGATTGTTTGAATCAAGTAGTCATGTAGCAATTGTCTTAGCGTTAAGATTATGACAGTTCTTTATACAAAGTTTCTTTATTAAAACTTTGAACTCTTGATTGTTATTTGATTTTTGTTTTTAAACTTTAAAAGCAATGAGAGTATCTCCAAAATTTCAATTTTCGAAATTTTTCTAGTAGGTATATTTGATCTTAGAATTGTACACTTTTTCCTAATTCATCATAAAAAAAGAGTTTCTATTTACAGTTCTTCCACTCGAGCTTTACCCACACGTCATCAATTATGTGTAGCTAGTAAAGACAATTCATGTGTACACATCCTTATTACTTACGTGAGATAATAAAGAATAAAGGATAAAGTACATTTTTTAAGTGGTAATGCAATGCTTTCTCGAGAGATGGCGCTAAAAGCATTATGAATATTTTAAAACCGAAATAATTTTTATTTGTAATTACAAATTTATTCTATAAAATTTTGCTGTGTAACAGTTCTAAAAATTGAAAGGTTGCACAAAAAGCAATATGAAGTGAGAGAGATAATTTAAAATTTTCGTAAAATTTATTTTTAGTTCTGCTTTTTTAAAAAACTAAAAAGTGCGGGAAGGAGTGAGAACTGCGTGATTCATTTAATAAAAAAGTATAATTTCATGGATCGTAGAAAATCGTACCAAGGAATTAATGATTCTTTGGTAAATTCTATCCTTTTACTGTAAAAAATCAATTTGTCCATTCCCTTGCACAAGTTAAAAAGAGAGACGATGCATGCACAATGTATGCAGTGGGGTTGTAAAGGAACATTTTCATTTTTATAATCAATTTCTTAAGAAGAATCTGAAAAGGTCATGCTTTTTTTATTTCTATTAAGTACATTTTATTCACTCTTAAAACAGTTTTACTAAATATGTAGTTTGAAGATCATCATTCATCACACATTTTCTGTAATTAGAAAAAGTAAAAAATAAAACTATTTTTTGGAACAACTAACTTATTAAAAATTGTAGGTTATCCGAAAGTTTACGACTCTTAATGGTTGTGAACTTGGCTAAAATGTCAAAAATATGAAACTAGTCGTGGATTTTATTAGAAATTCTTGTTTATTAATTCGTACGCATAAAATCTATGACGTGTGGGTAAAGATCGAGTGGAAGAACTGTAGAAAATCTTTGTTATCGCCATAATTCGTAAACAAAACACAATTTAAAAATAACAATTCAACTAAAATATATCCCATTTAACATAAAAATTGACGTTGATAGTTTCATATTTTATTAGAATCGCATTGCATTGTATATACAACATTTAAATTATTCTAAAATACGCTCGCTATTTGTAGTAACTGTCTGTGAATTTAATATAAATACAGGGATAAACGTACTGTTTATTATTGTTTATTGGCTTCACTTTGAGGTTATGAATCTCTAAATAGTAATTTAACTGGAGATATCTCGTCAGTTAACTTATTTGTAGATTTAACCATTGAATAGTGCTATTCAGTGTTGGTGAAACGCAAAACATGGATTTTATTCAGAGTATAAAGTTATTCTATGAATAAGCAGCTATTTGTTGTTGGTGAAACCGGGCCTAAATCACGTAAATCTTTACAATTTACATTTATATACCTACCTATTAGAAGTTTGAATTTCAGAATAACAATTATGTAAAAAATCTTTTAAACTAAACGTGGATTTGATTAAATTTAATGCAGATAAAAATAATGAACAATTACGTGTTTCTTTCGCCCCAGTGCAATATAGTGGCTGTTTGCAGTACTCTGATCCGCCAGAATGGCATGGTTGATTAGATGTAGCGACTCTAATTTTGTTGCTGTATTGTATATGATGGTGTAGAGTCATTGCATCTAGTCACCTAGGCCAGCTGCTCGATCCGAGTAACGCAAACCGTTGCCATATTGGGGCAGAGAAGTGTGATTTTTAATAATGGACACATTAAAACCACGTTTTACGTGTTTGACATATTAGAGGCTTGATCTTTCAGAATAAGAAAAACTTTTTAAAGTAAACGTGGATTTGATTAAATTCAATACAGAACAAATAATGAACAATTTCGTGCTTTGTTTGCCCCAATATGGCGGTGGTTTGCGGTACTCTGGTCGACCAGCTGGCCTAGGTAACTAGATGCAGTGACTCTATGATGGTGTTGTATACAACACCATCTACATTTATGGCCTGTCCCATTTTCAGTCATTTAAAAAAAACGATGTTAAAAGCGTAACCGAAACATTTGAAAAGCACGAAGTAGTTACAGTTGCTAACTAAATGATTACGAAAAGCATTATAAAATTTTTGTAAAGCTATTACAGAGGTAACCAAGATGTTCTGGTAATTTAAATATATTTTAGAACCTTTGGTTATATTAGATTACCAAAACAAATACGTTGGAAACTCTTATACTACTTTAAGTTCTTTTACGGCGGTATCAATGTTCTATAGCTGTTTCCCACACTAAATAATATGACTTTAAGTTTTATAAATTAGTGACGTAAACTCTTATACACTATCAATAAAACAAAAATTATTAATTGAGTATTTTTTAATAGAATTATTTTCTTATTTAAATAAGTCAACCTGCCAAATGGTTACTTATTGTTTATTTAATTCGATGTTGTTTATTATTTGAGTAAATACACGTTCCTACTCAGTATTTCGTATTTATTGTTTAAATAATCTTGCTTTATTTACAAGAACTTATCGAAAGAAGAATAGTTTATTTTTATAAAAGTACTTATCTATTCCTAATCATGTTACATAGGTATTTAAATTATTGTAAAAGTTGTGTACATTAATCGTTTAAAAGTTAACGATCCGCTTAAAAAATTTAAGTACCTACTTAAGAATCTCTAGGAGATAATTTTCTAAATATACTTTCTTCTGACATCAAACATTACTTTAAATAGACGATAATTTAATTAAAGTGCGATAAGTTTTGCCTTTTGATTAGTATCTGAAAATCTCAAAAGTTTCAACTACATGTTTCCTTTAAATTTACATAGATAAAGCTATCAATGAACCTTTAAATACATAGTTTACTTGCAATTCCCCATTTCTTTCTTTATTACAGAATTGGACTGGTGTACTATAGGAACCAACCGAAATTTTAGTAGGTCAAGTTCTCTTTTACAACTTTAATGTACCGTTAGTTCTAAAAGTCGATATCGTCAAGTTCCGTTAGTTCAAATTCATTCAAAATAGTTAACCTAATAATAGTCTTTTGGCCAGTGATTTCAAAATTTTAAGCATGAATGTCCTAAGCTTTAATTTTGCATTTATTGTTTTATTTGGTTTTGTATATGGGATAGAGGAATGTAGAAATGTGTCGGAAATATATAAATTTCATTTGGGGACCAAAACACCATATCGTTTCGTAGCAAATACCATGGCAGAAAAAATGGATTATCCAGGTAATGAACTGTGTTAATTTATTTTTAATAATATTTATTTAAATAAAACATTATCTTAAGGTTGCGAACCTCAAAAGTTGTGGATGGTAGTGAGACATGGTACAAGAACACCTACCACAGATCTAATAGTGAGTATGAAGGAAAGACTCCCTGAAATAAGAGATTTAATTTTAAAGAATAATCCTGAACCAAGTGGTAAGACTACTAAGAATATTTAATTAGTTTAGTACATATTGTTTTTTAATTTTCAGAACGTCTACGCAATTCTGATTTGTATGCCCTTCGTAAATGGAAGCTAAAAATTGATGAAACAAAAGAAAAGATTCTTGCACATGAGGGAGAAGATGAAATGATCGACTTAGCTGAGCGGTTACAAATGAGATATCCTAGTCTATTATCTGCAATATACAGTAACACAACCTTTAATGTAAATTATTTTCATATAGCGATTAATTATTATATTAAAATACTTTAATTTTAGTTTAAGTATACAGCCAGTCAAAGAACAAAAGCCAGTGCCAAATATTTTGCAGCAGGTTTGTTTGGTCGTCAAAATGTAAAGGATGTGTGGTATCCAAAACCATCAAAGCGAGATCCTATTTTAAGGGTATAAAATTTAAACTATTTTTTAATGAGTTGTGGTTTCATCTGTTCATCTAAATTTTAGTTTTACAAATTATGCAGTAAATGGAAGAATGAAATCAAAAACAATCCTGAGACGGTAGTAGAGCAAAAACTGTTTGAAAATAGCACACATATGTCAGAACCAGTGAAAGGAATGAATAAGGAATTGAAATTTAAAGATGATGACAGATTATCGTTAGGTAAATCTTAAAGAAATTGTTTTTATATAAGTATTGTTAATCAGATGATTAATATTTTACAGAGGATGCTCATTTAATATATATGACCTGTGCATTTGAGACAGCTTGGATTAGGAAAAATAAGTCACCATGGTGTTCTGTACTTACTCCAGAAGTTGCAAAGGTTAGTATATCATGTACTCTGCTTTATTTTTTTTTATTCAACCAAACTTGATAAAGCTTTAGTATTTTTTTAAATTTGAAATAGTTTGAAGTCAAACAAAAGCATATAGCAAATGCTCATTTTTGTTATTAAACATCTCTCGTAAAAAAGAGATTGAAACTGCGACAGTCATTTTTTTATATCTCTTTGAACCATCCTTATATAATCAATTGATAATTATTTTAAATATCAAGTGTTTAAAATATTTAAGGGTTTTTTGAAAAGAAATGAATGACTGCTTTTGAAAAAAATTTATTCAAGATCCTTGGTGCACATAAATAAGAATTATTGTTTGCGAAATTAATATTTTACCCAAGGGTGATCCACGATCTGGAAAAATGACATTGATTTTTGTTATCCAGAATGCTACCATTAGTGGAGTAACACTAAGCAAAAAAAGAGCGCTATCTCGGAACCGGTCCAAACTACTTTGATTTGAATAATTTTTTTTAAAGTGTTGTAAATATAAAATACTAAAATCTTTACAAATTAGAAATTGACGCTCAGAATGGGAAATGTGGTGAAACTCGAATAACCTAAAACCATAACCAAGTGGTCCCGCACCGGTTGCTCGACCATCTCAGAACAGGATAATTTTTAGTGTGTTATCACATCTATGTATTGGTAGTTTGAAGCCACTATTAATTTATTTTTATTCCTTTTGGTTTAAATACGGCAGCCATATTTGTTTCGTGGTGCACCACAATTCTTGCACTTTTCTATGTAAATGAAAATCTTGATATCTCAAGAACAGTTGGTCGTAGAAAATCGCGGTAAAAACCATTGCATTGTTCACATTTCGAACTACATTTGTTCTAAACATAAATTTTATAAGATGCTTCCTTATGGGTGCAAATTACGTTCGGAAGTTTAACGCTTTTTTGCAAAATTTGGGCTTTTTAGAGTGTCATATTTCCAGACAATGGTGAAGTATCAGTGCTCATTCTTTTTAAAAAAGTACACAGTTAAGGATAGTTTATGTTTATATTTATATTATATTTCAAATCTGAAAACTTCATTATTTTGGTATTTATGGGCTTTTGAAATTCTCGTTTTCTTCATTTTTGAGCAACTTTGAACCTCAACATCTCTTATGGTCATGGATGAATTTTTTTTATATTACATGCATATGAAGCAGCATATGATGGCAAACTGTGGTAAAAATTTTAACTTTGTTATTATCCTGAGGACAGAGTTATGCTCAGTTGAAAACTGTAGATGTATAGCATTTCCATTAGTATTAGTATTACTTAGTAAATGTACTTTATTCTGGTGCTAATATTGGTTTAGGAAAGTAAAATTATTTTTATTACAGTTATTATATATAGTTATATGCTATTGATAAAAGTCCTTGCAATGATAACTAAAATTATTAATTTAACAAGGGTGCTTTTTCTTTGTATTTTCTTCCGTGGCCGATTTCCCTCTCAATCGGTGTAAATTGAATGACAGCTAACATGAGCATAACTCTGTTCTCAAGCTAATATCAAAGTTACCATTTTCACCATAGTTTGCCATCATATACTGCTTCATATCCACATAATATAAAAAAAATCCATTTATGCCCATTAGAGATATTGAGGTCCAAAGTTGCTCAAAAATGAAGAAAACGAGAATTTCAAAAGCCCATAAATACCAAAATAGTGAAGTTTCAGATTTGAAATATTTTAAACATAAACTAGTCTTAACTGTGTACTTTTTTAAAAAGAATGAGCACTGATACTTCTCCATTGTCTGGAAATATGACATTCTAAAAAGCCGAAATTTTGCAAAAAAGCGTTAAACTTCGGACTTAATTTGCGCCTATAAGGAAACATCTTATAAAATTTACGTTTAGAACAACAAATGTAGTTTGAAATGTGAGCAATGCAATGGTTTTTACCGCGACTTTCTATGACCAACTGTTCTTGAGATATCAAGATTTTCGTTTACATAGAAAAGTGCAAGAAACGTCGTGCACCACGAAACAAATATGGCTGCCGTAACCAAAAGGAATAAAAATAAATTAATAGTGGCTTCGAACTACCAATACATAGATGTGATAACACACCGAAAATTATCCTGTTCTGCGATGGTCAAGCAACCGGTGCGAGACCACTTGGTTATGGTTTTAGGTTATTCAAGTTTCACCACATTTCCCGTTCTGAGCGTCAATTTCTACTTTGTAAAGGCTTTAGTATTTTATATTTACAAGACTTTAAAAAAAAATTATTCAAATCAAAGTAGTTTGGACCGGTTTCAAGATAAAAACGTAAGGTTACTCCACTACATATATTCTGACCTATTCCCACTAATTTCGGCATATTCCACGTCAAATGGCACAAACTGTTTCTCTTGACTATTTTGCTAAATATGAAGCATCGAAGTTCCTGAAGTACTGCTTGCTCTGTTATAGTTAAATCTGAATATCTTTGACATTAGTTGTCAGAGAGATTAGATCTTTGCCTCATTTCGAAGGTTAAAATATGTACTTCATTTCCATTTAAAATAAAAAGTAATTTGTAAAATATTTACAATTTTTGATTATGACTGTTAATTACTGTTTCACACGAACTCCAAATGATACTTTATGTTTCATTAGAATTTTAATCATTTATCCAAAAATCTGAGTATTTATAAAAATCAAGCACTACATTTTATGCAATGCCTTTAAAATAAACCACTTGTCAACCAATTGTAAAATACCTTGTACTACTTTTGCTTGTTTGGTTCTTTGAATTAAAAACATATGCTCATTGTGTTCAGTCTTAGTGAAAAAGTTAAAAGTAATATAAGGCTGTTTGCTCACCGGGCAATGCAATGGCGATTCAATCTCAGAAAAATCACTTTTAAGCGGCCCTTAGACGATCAATAATATTGTGCAATAATTGATATTGCGCAATATTATTGATCGTCTGGAGCGTATATTGAAAGATTGTGCAATATATTTTGTCAATCAAAAACTGTTTGAAATTATTGCGCAATTTGTAAAATATTGGCCTGTCTGTGGATACTATTGCACAATATTAATTCATTTTCACGACCGCTAAATATAGTACATCTAAAACTGACGAAAGGGGTTTTTATAAATTAATGTATTGAGGTATACAAGTCGTTATCAGCCCTATGGAATATGAAACAACATTAAGTTACAAGGTTATACCTATACATATCAGTGGCGGCTCTTGGCTTCCTAGGATAGTGAGGCTCGACAAAAAACTCCGGCTGCAAAACCCAATTTAATCTGTCCGCGGTGCAATGTAAATAATGCTAAAGGTGCACCAGATGACCAGATCCAATTTCAGGCAGTTTAACTCTCCGACCATAATGCTAGCATCATCGTAGCAATGAGCAACTAATCTTTGTTTAAAATTAAAGAGTTATAAAACGTTAGCTATTAGATCAAATAATGCATTTGCGGTTCTGTCAGCACTTACGTCAAAGAACCCTAAAATTCGTTCTTTTAAATTTCCATTATTTACAAACCGGACAGTAATGGGGCATTGTGATTTTTTACTAATGTCTGTTGTATCATCAGCAATTATTGCAAAATAATTTGCATTATTAATTTCACTGTCAATAGATTCTCTTAAATAATTCTCGCAACAAGAAATTAATTGATTTTAAATAGTTTCTGACCAGTTAAAATGTTTTTAACTTCTTCAGCATGTTCGCTAATTTCTACATTATGTTTAATCAAGCACTCAAATATTTATTTAAAATTGCCACGATTATCTAAAGTAGTCGATTCATCATAGCCCCGAAATGGTAATTTCTGACTGCCCAATAAAATTGTAACATCAATTTAATAACACATAAGTTGCTGATTTTGTTTACATTCTCATTGTAGATATGAGACCTAGAAAATTTTTAATACGTTCTTTTGAATCGTTATATTTTTTTACGCCTCTGGAAAATGTTTTTAATCATTATAACCTGTACTGCTTAATTAAAACCCCCGACTTTTTCACTAATATACCTAAACATTCCCGTGAATACCTTATAAAAGCACCTTATATAGCACACAAGTTAATACGATTTTGAAAAGTAAAACAAAACATGAAAGAAATCGTCTTCGGTAGTATTCGGAAGTCGCGAAGGTAAAATAACATATTATACGAATCTCGATCTTTCATTGACTCATGAAGCTGTGAAATCTCAGCCTCAATGGGAAGAGTATACGATCGATAACCATGCCGCTGCGCTGTAACGAGCCAGCCAATGCATACAGATGCATGAACTGAGGCTTGAAATTTTGAGCCTCATGCATTCTGTTTATCACGTTGTCTGCGTTGGGTATGCGCATATAAATACATTTTATTATAAAATAAGCTGATTTATATTGAATTCAATCTTTTTAATCTAGAAAGTATTGATATAATAAATTTATTAACATAGTAATAAAAAAATAATTGACGGTAAAATATTTAGATTTTTATTTAGTAATTATTTGGTTTCGTTTAGTTGAGGCTCAGCCTCACTTGCCTCACCCGGCGAGCCGCGACTGATACATATACCGTAAGTGTAAATATATTGGCAAAATTTAGTTTCCCATGGCACTTTTATTGTTAAAATAATTACAAAAGTTATCTCTTTGTTACATTTAGAAGGATTTCTTGAATAATAATAATAATAATTGCTACAACCCATTACCGTGCTGACCAGTAACCAGGCCCCATCATGTATGCCCATCGTGCGGCTGCAGCTGACTTACAGATGTTATAGCCCAAATCCCATATTTGTGTTGCAGATAAGGAAAACTGCCGAAAAACCTTAACTAGATTTGCCGGTCCCGGGAGTCGAACCTGGTCCGCCCAGGTGAGAGTTTAGCATGCTAGACACTACACTACCGAGGCTAATGATAAGAATAAGAAGATTGTATTCTTCCACAGCCTGCGAATAATCTTTCCGTTTCCAGGTCTTCAGTATCAATTTGTCCTACATTGCAATAAGATGTTGGTTTCCTTTTCTTAGGCAATTATGCAAATAACAACAAGATTAAAAGACTGCTTTTTTCTCAGATGATAAAGTAATATATCTTTGAAATATTTCAAATTTTGAATTTAAAATGGCTAAAGCCGAATTTCCATAATCTAAATCTGAAATCGTTCATTAAATTCTTATGAATATACTTCTGTTTTTTCATATACCATTTCTTTAACCACCTTCTTCCTTTTTTCTATTTTTTATTAAGAAGAACCAAAGCAATAGCTACACAAGCAGCGTCCGTGTCACTCAACATTTTGTTATAAACAGAATTATTGCACAATTTTTAATAAATTATTGAGTTGTCTGGAGGGTGCATCAATAATATTGCACAATATTATTGCATAATATTATTGAGCGTCTAGGGGCCGCTTTAAGTTACTTGTTAATCATTTTCTAGTCCAACCCGTGTTTTTGGTGTAGGTTCACACATCAAGGCGATGATGACGCGACTTCTAAAAGACGTGATCGCAACTGATTGCCTGGAATGTCAATTACTTGACGATTATCATGTCGACCTGCAGAATTTGTTGTAGTAGATTTTGTGGAATTAAATGTGTTTGATTCTTACCTCCGTGTAGCTAATAGTCTTTCCTGGACTGAAATGCTTCTCCTGTAGTTTGTATCTTTTTTCTCTAAATATATTGTTACGAATTAATTAGCATCATTTTAAGTTAATTCTGCTATTTAAAGACCCCCCTAAGTCATGAAATAGGTAATTAAAATATGATGCAGTTAGTCTTTCTGAGAATATTAGCGAAAACCCCACTTTTTATCGCGCAAAATAAGCCAGATATAAATCTTGATGACGTATTTTCTAGCTAGGGATGAAACAAAAGTTTAATAAAATAAACGTCTAATGGCCATTTGCACCACTTCAAGTTAACTTTAACTATGGTTTAATTACTATGGATGTAATTGTCTCAACAAACATATTCATGGAAATTAATTTCTGTTTAGGGTTAATCGAAGGTGGTGCAAACGGCTATAAACCATCAAAAATTAAACGGTTGCACGTTTAAACGCTTTCCCGGAAAAATCTATGAAACCATTTCTCTATAATCCTATGTTTTGATTTTTAATTTATACGCGCCATAAAGCGGACGACTTTCGTTAGTTTACGTCTACCACCACTAACAAAAACTGTTAAGAGAATATACGGAAAGACTCCGGCGGGATAAATCGCGAAGTGCGTCTGAAGTAAACTGTCGCAAGACGTAAATATTCTTGAAGTTAGCTGACCCTTGAAGCTTCATTTACGATGTTGCGCGTTTGCGTACCGTGTGCACTTAACTCGCTCTTACGGTTTCAGCGTAATATGGAATATTTGCCTCATACATATTCTGCTTGCAATTACTGAGATTAATTTGCCGCATTAAGAAGTCGAAAACTTCCTTTACATTTGTGTACTAAATTTCTTTAGGAAAATTACATTACTATACTGTCTTGAATACAAAAAGAATCCAAATATCAATTATTCCTATAATCCAAGTGCCGAATTTATTCTTTTCATCCAAACCACGTAATGCTTTGGCGGCTTATCACGGTTTGAGAAACTTATGTTAGGATTCGATTTTTTGTCATCACTGTGTTTTTTATATTGAACCACACAACACAAATTCATACTGATATGTGTATTTTGTTATTAAATTAAAAACAGCATCAATCCAGGACATACAATCCAACAATTACACATAATAATACAGTGTGCGTGCAAGTGGGTTTCGGTGCTGACTGGTATTACCTACGTCATCAGCTCATAAGTTTCATACTTTACAAGCATTTTTCTCGATAACGATAAGTATTATAAACAAACCGTTTTGACAAATGAATTTTTTTTCCATCATTCCGGGAATCTGTTTAAGAATATCTTATATTGCTATGACACCAACACCTTCCAATAGGCATATACTAACGTTGTCTTTACGGCAATACCTCATTTCAGCAAAATGTTACATTCAACGTTGTTACGGCCGACCCTTCAATTGATGAATTCGTATCAGACGTTTGGGGAGATCTGTATATCGATGCTGCGCATACTAGCTGCTATACTAGCTCAATGCTGTTGATGATACCTATTGATGTGAATTCATTAATTTAACATCTCCAACTGTGATTGTCAGTGATTATATGATTTCATTTGATTTATGCCGTAAGATTGGACTTTGAATGTATTTTGATATATTATTCTTTTAATAAGTGCAAGACTGACAACCTTGGACTAATTTTCTTCTCGTCTTGAAACGCCTGTCCAGGCGCCCTATAGTTCTCCGGGACTTACAGGACTGATAATGATGATGATTCTTTTAATGACTTATGTGAATACCTGACTTTTCCTACATCAAATTTGTTATTGTTTATTTTAGGGTGCTTTCCATAATTGATTGTCTTTTGCTACAGTTTTGTAATAACAAGGTAGTGATCAGTGTCAGCATTAGCCCCTCTGCATGATCTTACGTCTCTTATTGAAGATTCCCTTTTGATTTGGATTAATATGTGATCAATTCGGTTTCCTTCTTCTACATTTCTACCTGGCAGTCTCCACTTAATCTTGTGTATTTTCTTATGTTTGAATTTGATGCTACTGATCATTAGGCTTATCGATGCTGCTAGATTACATAATCTGTTTCCATTCTTATTTGTAGTATCATCAATTGTATATTTCCCAGCTATATGTTTTATGTATACTTCTCTGCTAATCTGGACATTTAAGTCCTCTACCACTAGGAGTGTGTCATGTTTGGGTTTTCTATATCATGTTTCTTCTAGTTTAATGTAAAATTATTCTTTCTCATTTTGCATACACATTTATAATTGACAAATTCACTGAATTCATTCAAATTCTCATGTATGAGATTGTCCCATTTATAGGCTTAAACAGCATAATTCTTTTTTGTAATTCTCATAATATGATAACTCTGTACCATTTGCTCCTTGCTTGTTTTCCCCTTGAGTACAACATTTTGAAATGATTCTCATTTATTTTGTCTTCTCCTTGTCATCTAATTTCTTGTAATGCTAGCACGTTTAATTTATATTTCATTGTTTGTCTTGCGACTTCTGTTGTTTTCCCAGGTCTTATTAGTGTTTTAATATTGCAGGTGGCGATTTTAATTAGTTTTCCTATTTTGTTTTTATGTTTAATGTTTTTTCTTATTTGTGCTTTGTTGTTGATTATATTCTGTTTATTTATATGGAACGTTTTTAGTGTTTGCAAATCATTCTCGTTATACTTTTCCATAGCTTCGTTCGACAACATAACTGATGTTTCATTATTGGGTATTTGCTATTGTTCTTCATAAGCAACAGAGCCCCTTGGGTTTTCTTGTTGTTTGCTAGTTTTGTCGACCTCTGTACTATTGTTGTTTTTTGACGGAAAAGGTGCTAAAAGTGTTTGCAATAACATTGTTCAGTTTATCTTTCTTAGTGTGGGTTGTTATTTTGTTTTTGGTTTGGTTTCTTTGTTTTGTAACAGTTGGCCTGGTGAGTTTTCATTCTTTTTTCTTATTCATGTTGTATTTTCATCACTTTCTTCTTGGTATTCATTTATTTCCCCAACTAATTCATTGAGTGTGTACTTTTCTCCATTGATTATTAATTTATCGTACCTTATTGATGCTTTAAGTCCCTTGCTGTTTGCTTTATTGTTTATTCAGATGTTCTACTAAGATCTTCCTTGTTTGAAGTTCTTCTTTAGTATAGTCGTCCTTAATCCAAAATTCAATTCCTTCAGATTTGTTGCATTTTCTAGTACCTCTTGTTTTCTTCTTATTGTAGTAGAAGTGATTAGTACTAGCCTATCATAATCCTCGTGCAACATACCTATTTGTTTTACATAATCTATTTCTATGTTCGTCGTATTGGAGGTGAATGAGTCTAACTTAAAATCTCATAGATGTGGGTTAGCTCAGTTCACCTCCTATACGATGATATGTGGTTATTTCTGTTTGTTTTTCTGATTACATTTTCTACTTTCTGCAACAACTTTTCAAAGTTTTGTGCACTTTCTTCTTCTATGCCATTACCTGAAACATGGTGTTTGAAAATAGATTACTGCCAATTACTGGAGAATTACAGCAGTCGTTGGGGTGCAGCTTGGGCAAATAATTGTAAATAGACCCTTCTGACATAAGTGCAACTAATGGAATTCTGAGATTGTGCATGATCTAACACAGTTTATACTTTTTGAAATGATTTTTCTGGTGATAACTTGGTGTCGATGTTGTAAAGATTTAACCATTGCATTACCTGCACCTTTAAAAGAAACAATAAAAATAGCATCACTATCCAACAGAATACTTTGCTCAGTATTTTGTGAATCTTTATTCATGATACAATCAGGTTAGGTTTTCTATTCGATTTTGACATATTTTCTTTGGTATTTTTATCTTAATCTTTAGTTAAATTAAAACGAATATAGAAGTGTTAATAAAGTTATGAATCTTCCAATTTTTCTTTTAATTTGTTTTTTTTTGTGTTGTAGGCAATGGAGTTTGCAGAAGATCTAAAATATTATTATAGAGATGGTTATGGATATGAAATAACATACAAACAAGCATGCGTAGCATTTAATGATATGCTAAACCATTTTGATAGGTATTATTCTGTTTTGGTGAAAATGCTGTAAAATAATCTTATCTTTTTGTGTAGTCCATCCCAATATCCAAAGTCTATTGTCTATTATACTCATTCAGGAACATTATTGAAGATGATCTCTCATATGGGTCTTTATAATGATACTAAACCCTTAACTCATAAAGATTTTGATAGTAATAACCACAAATGGAGAGTCAGTAAGATTGATGCCTTCGGAACAAATCTTGGATTCGTTTTGTATAGGTAATGTATGCTATCATGTGATTCAAAGATCTCGGCATTGCAACAGCCTTTATATAGCCAAGCATATTTCTTTCATTGAATTAGATATGCCATAGATGACAATTCTTTGAATCACAAAGATAAACTTTTTTTGTATAAATATAAAAAAATAATTCTTATTTGTATATTTACATATCTTGCAGATGTGACCAAAAATACAAAGTTTTAACATTACATCAGGAGCATGTGGTACATTTGCCTAATTGTGAGGAAGACTTGTGTGATCTTGATGAAATTAAAAAATATTATAGCAGCAGCATAAATGAATGTGAATTTGATGAAATATGTGATAATGAGTAATCTTACTTACATTATTTAAAAATGTAAGTTGCTTGTTGTTATTTTTTGTTAATATTTTATTTATTTTTAATTAATAGACTAATATATTGTATGCATATAACCTTTGGTAGCTTTATATCTATTTTGCCACTGTATTACTAACAATCTTAATGTACTACTGAAATGAGTGTTATACTATAGGGCTGTTGCATAAAGCATAGTTAACCACGTTGTTAAATTGATCACGCTGTTAAGAAACCTGATTGGATAAAACTTAACAACAGGTTCAAACCAATTAAGAATGCGCACAGCTAGCATTGCCATGACGAACAAAAACAACTACACTTAATAAACTAATTTATTTTTGAAAACTAATGTTGACGTAACACATTAGTTGTCATAAAAACTAAAATTCTGTCCTAAAATTTTTCGTTAAAAAAAAAATTTTTGTTGCTAAAAATGTTTATTTTTTCGTACATTTATAAAAAATACAAAAATTTTCATTTTTTAAAAATTTTCTGAAATCTTCGGTGGTCATTTTGACCACTTTCCCGAAAAGACACAAAAAAAATGTTTCAACCAAAAGTTTCTTAGAATCTGATGTACTATAAGATTCCAAAAAGAAAAATTCAAAAAAGTCAACAGGGAAAAAGGCAACAGACCGACAGACAGACAGATTTCACGAATTCAGAGACGAACTTTTTATTCGTCGAAAATCAATCACACTACAACACTTGCTTTGAATTAGCCAATCACATGTGTTAACAACGCTTTATGCAACCAATCCTAAGTGATTAAAAAAAAAGGTTTACAGCAGGCCATGACCAAGCTATTAACATTGGTAACATGGCATTTATGAATATTGTACCAGGTCAACCAGGTTGCTGTTGCTGCCATTGTTATTGACATTAAAAAGAAATAGTGATCTTGAAATAAATAAAGATTAACAAAAAGTTTCACAATATTTATTAAATTATAACCTGACAATTGTCTCGACAGCTAAGTTGTCATTATCGATGGTAATATAATGACAGCTTAGCTGTCGAAACAATTGTCAGGTTATAATTTAATAAATATTGTGAAACTTTTTATTAATCTTCATTTATTTCATGATTATGGAGTTCCACAAAGTAAGGCTCAAGACAGTAAATGCGATCTGCCCATTCTAGTTCAATTTTCGTGAATGCCTATTATCAACTGTGCAAAAAAATTAATTAACTGTAAAAATTAATCTATACAATTGATATTGACAGTAAATTAAAATATATGAGTAGTGATATCAAACTTCACATGGCCTACTTCTTTTTTATTTGATCACAATGATCACATAGTTCCTTTTCCTTATAAAATAAGAGTGTTTTATTTGATTTGTTTTGTTGATCTGCATTAATTATGTGAGCTAACTTAATAAAATCTGCTAATTATACATTACAGTGTATATTTCTTCTTTTACTACGAGGGTGGTTTGATAAGTCAGTGACTTTGAATTTCCCATGCAGTAACTTTAAATGCAACACTGCTCCCGTCAACTGCCATCTATGAATAGACTACTGTAAAATTTTGAGAAGGCTGCGCCATTTAGTTTGTGTTTGACAGCCTTTGAAAGCAAACAACCTCGTGAAGTTTAACGAAAATGGAAAAAGTAAATTTCGTGTGCTGATTAAGCATTATTTTTGCGTAAAAAAACCATCACCGAAACCAAGGAAAGGCTTGATAAATACTATGGGGACTGCACCATCAATTTCAATGGTTAAGAAGTGGTTTACTGAATTCCGTTGTGGCCGTACCAGCACAAGTGACGCCGAACGTTCAGGTCGCGCAAAAGAGGTCGTCACGCCAGAAATCGTCGATAAAATCCATGGAATGATATTGGACGATCGGAGAACGAAAGTGCGTGAGGTGGCTGAGGCTGTAGGCATCTCAACTGAGCGGGTACATCACATTTTACATGAATATTTGGACATGAAAAAGCTATCCGCGCGATGGGTGCCGCGATTGCTCACATATTTTTTGTAGATCTTTTTGAGACCTACAATTCGTTCGCTTACAGTTTGCCTTTATCTGTTACCGTTTTCACCACATAAGGCATAAGTTCCTGATTATTTCTTTTACATTTTGCTCATTATTCGACTCGCAAAAAACCTATTGAACAATCTTTATATAAAAACATTCTCCAAGAAACAAGCTATCGAAGGTGGAAACGGCATTAAAATCTATTCAGTGACTCTCAAAATTCACCAGCTTTCATGGAGACATAAGTTAATTGTAACAAACTAATGATGCATGGTGGTATGCACGTTGGTTGTCGGCGGCGTTACCAGCTCAACTTTTGTAAATATATCTCATTTCTTACTGCATTGATAGCTGATGCGACCAGAGTGGAACCTTTGATTTTTCAACAGGAGTTATGCTAGTAAACTAATATTTGTACTGTCGCAATTGTTCCACAACCCAACAGGTTCCAAGTACTCGTAAAGATGAACACATACTTTGATAATAATACAGTAATGAGTAATCGTGATATTACTGAGCAAAGATCATATGATATCAATGTATTTTAAAATTCCATGTGCTCTAAACAACAAGGCAGGCAGGATCATAGGCCCCCGCAGAAACTTGTCTGGGGGGGGCAGGGGAGCAAACAATCAGGTTCCAGTACCAGTGTGATACAAAATATCAGTTTTTCTGATTCGGTTCAAGTCCCTGATTTAAATATTGCACTTTTTGCATTGCAAAGCATACCAGTAGTTCGTCGGTGCAAAACACAGGTGGTAAAATCGAAATTTAAATTATAGGCATCGAAGTTTTCAAGTTTTAAAATGCTAAAACTAATTGGAGTATAAGGCCATTTGAATTTTTTATTATCAATTTTCAAGAGCAAATTACCTATGCGCTAATCTTCTAAGCAATTTATTCAATACGATGTTGTTGATCAGTTAATGTGTACTGTTTACATTTTATTGTAGTTTCAGTGGCCAAGTACCATAATTATAAAAGATTTTTAATAATAAGAATAATAAAAACTGTTTCACTTTATAATACCTACTTAATGAAATTTGTTACAGCAGGTTATAATCTTTATTAATAAAAGTATTTATAATGCATCTCAATTTTCCGATCCTGGTTTTTCATAAAATTGTAAATAAATATTTGGATAAATTCAAACTTATTCCAAATACTTTTTTCATAAGTAGAAAGAAGGCAAGGCCAACAGAATAACACATAAGCTACTACAGGCTGTTAGGGACTCATTTTTGTAACATCAATTTTAAAATATCTGGTGCACATTTTAATCTTTGCTAAATAAATGAAAAAAAAAAATTAATTGAAAGTTTCGCCTGCCTTTATCAGCAAATTTAAAATTTTTCTCTAAAACTGTGTGCAAAAAATTCTTCGATAATTTACAAATAGAAAGAAAAAAAGATTCAAGTGTATAGGAAATACTCAGTTTTTACCAAAGCAGCCAAATTTGTAGTCACCCGATAAGCAATTTTAATTTTGCATACAGAGGAAATTAAATAGAATTATTTCTGTCTATAAAAGAATTCTAACTAATATAAGTTAAAGTAATAAAATTTTCTTAAATCATTCATTCGCAGATATGCAGTGTTTAAGTAATACAACACTGAAAGGAATAAATAATCAAATTTATCTGAGCACAGAGCATCTAATAACTTGACCTTACAATGTCTACCTCATCAATGCAGTACACCAGCCGCTAACAAAAATGTCAAGTGCAGTAAGCAAATGATTCAGTTGCTTATATGCAGTATATGGAGCAGATTTGAATCTTTATTACCGTTCTGTGTAAGTTTATTGCCGCTAAACTAATAGGTACTGTGATGATCACCGGTGCCTTGGATAATTTGTGGTATCCAAGGCAACGAGATGTAAACAAGTAGAGAAAAATATTGGTAAACCCATGACCTTCTAGATTTCTCTTGTGTCGTGAAATCTAGAAGGCTGTGGATAAACCAAAGTCAAAACATTCATTCTCTCCATTAACGGTACCAGAATAAAACTTTTATTAACCACAAACTGTCTTTTACTACACCCAAATCAGAGAAGATATTACAGTATTCTAATTCAGTATTTTTGCTTCACACGGAATTGGTAGTTTTAGGTTAATTAAATATTACAAATTTATTAAATAAATGATAATTAAATAATAAATTAAATAAATAAGTAATAACTAAAATCTTATCTTATATAATCTTATAAAAATAGTTTGGTAACATTGTGTTTATTCAGTTGAGTGATTTCGTGAAATTAAATTATTTTCATGTTTAAATAATTTTTAACCACTGTAAGTTTAGAAATTACCACAATTATATATACAGGGTGTAATGATTTGATAGTTGAAACTTTGCAGTACGGTATTCTATAACAAAAACCCAAGTTAAAAACTCTAATAACATTTTCTTCTTCGATGGCTCTTCCAAGAGATATAAGGGCCATTACCCCGAAACCATGCATTTCCGGTATGCAGACACTTACAGTCAAACTATTTGCTAAAATATATAAATTTTGTTATATTTCGATAGTTCGGATAATTGTCGATGTTCAAGTAAAAAAAACTATAGCCTAAACTATTGTTTGTATTTTTATATTGATTTAAAGATGGTAAAACTAAGGAGCGTCACGCGTAACCACCACGAGTTGACAACTTTAAGTACTCCGATGAAACGAAGTGTAAACTAGATTATTTAGAAAGGCAAAACTAAAAACAAAACTCAAAACGAATTTAGGATACAACAGATTTAAAGGCTACTTTATGTCCACTCTTTTATGAAATGCATATTTACAGTTGTAACCACATCATGACTCGGGACCATCACATAGTATAAAATCTGGTTTCAAAAAGCATGTCATTTCTTCATTTCATAATAATAAATTTCTTCAATGTAGCTTTTCGTAAAACAAATAGTGAAGTTTTAAAGACATTTTAAAAAGTAATTTTTTTGTTTCGTATACTTCCTTTTTTCTAGTCCGTCACTATAGTTATTGAGTCTGTTGTTAATGTTAGAAAGATTTTTCTTGAAGTATTGTTTTGTCTTTAAGTAGAGGATGTTAATTCTAACCTAAAAACATCAAATACATCTGTACTTGGTTTTTAGCGGGAGATTTATTCATTAGGTTTCAAGACCGTTACACTACGATAATATAGTATGCTGGCTAGGTGCAGAAATAAAACAGCAAATAGAATTATTGTCGATTTTCTACAGCGCCAGCCTCCTGGAAATTTTACATGGGCATCGCCAAAAGATGTTAAAAAACCGGAAGTTAAAGGATGTTTTACGTCAGATTTTTGTTGAAAGAAGTGCTTTAGTAATAACTATAATTAACGTAACATATTTTAATATAAATCTTGATAATTATCAACAAATACATAATGACTAGATAATTGATTTTTTTCGTTTTGTTTAAAAATAATTGCATGACGGTCTTACCGGTATAATACCTGTTTTCTTACGTTTGATAGGCTCTGGAATCTACAATGATTGGTAAAGTATGGCCCCCATTTAAATTTGTATTTCTAAAGACTTCTCTTTTGAGTAAAATTGTTAAAAATGTCCTGCTAACCACATCATTTTTTCCAATAGGTCAGACTGAAAGTGCACAGGTTTGCGATAATGGCCCATAAGCAGTTTTCCATTTTTAAAACTAGCAACAGGTTTTTCAATGCTATTTGATCTTGGTAGATTAGGTATTGATTGCATAATGATTAGTTAAGTGACATCTGTTAAGATAGATTTTAAAACCGAGTATCCATGATATAACAATAACCTGTTGCCATCCGTCGGTCGGCGTCCTGTTATGACCAACTTAATTTTATATTAATTTACATTGATTACTAAAAAAGCAGAAACATGATGTAATCACTCAAGATCTGATATTGCTAACTCCTGAAACATATACTACATACAAATTAAATTATTAAAAAAATAAGAATTGAAGACAAGATTGTTTATTAAAAAGTAATAAAAATTACATGCAATAAAAATAAAACGTTCTGAGAACTAAACACTTCCTTCACAAAATCAAGGTGGAAATGGCTTGATGTTCCCTTGATGATGGTTATAAGACTAGCTGCTTAAATCTCTATGAATTGTCAGTTTATTAAAAATTCTTTGTGGCTTCTCTGCCTTTCTTCTTGACGAAGTGAGTAAAAAATCCTCCACAGTACCATTATCACACTAAGTTATGAATGCTGTTTGTGTATTCCTACATTACCATTTTTTAAGAATTCAGTACAAGCTCTTAACAGGGACATGGTGAAAATACAACTAGAAGATTGCAAACTTCATCCAAATAAGACAGTCAATGTCTCTCCTGTTGGTTCCTAATATACTATTACTTTTAGACAATTTGAGTATCTATGGCTAGAAGGTCTTCACGTAAATGATAATTTAACTCAAATTAGTATGTGTTTCACTCTTTGTTCTTTGGTACTTCTTCCATTTCTTTCTCACATTATACTGCAACATTTTATCAAGACCAAAGAACTATTGAACTGCTGGTATGAAAGGATTTGAAAATTAGCAACTGGTATGGTTTTACTGGTTAGTGATGCTACCAATTAAATATTACTGGTTACCTCGTAGTTTAACTACACAAGACTAGTTTTAACAATTTGAGTAATATTCCCAGTTGTGAATCTAAAAACTCAGGTTTCAATGGTAACATACACCCAATATACTGGTATCAGAACAAAAAAAATCAAGAATCATTTTATGTTGTGTATTAGCACAAATAAAATTTTATCCATGATGCAACATATGTTTTTTAAAAGTAGTCTTTTGTGTTGTTTTATAATCACATTTTATGCATTCTAGTAGGATTTTTTCATTATGTACCGACATGTGTTGTTTTAAATTACTCCTCCGCCCAGTTCGATACCTACATTTATCACACTGAAAATTTTTTAACTGAGTATGTAAAGGCATATGCTTATTTAAATCACTTTTTTGTGCTGTCCTGTAATCACATAACGCACACTTAAAAGGTTTCTCTCCAGTGTGAACAGATCGAATATGTCGCTTTAAATGTGTTTTTTGTGAGGTTCTGTATCTACAAGCATCACACTGAAAAGGTTTTTCACTAGTATGAACTGATATAACATGTCTTCTTAAATTACTCTTTTGTGAAGTCCTATAATCACATCTTTGACATTCATATGGTTTTTCGCCAGTATGAACTGCCATATGTTCTTTTAGATGAGTTTTCTGTGATGTTTTGAAATCACAATTGGCACATTCAAAAGGTTTCTCACCTGTATGCACTGTCATGTGCTTTTTAACATCACTTTTCTGTGATGCTTTGTAGTCACATCTTTCACATTCAAAAGGCTTTTCATCAGTGTGAACTGATATAAGATGCCGTCTAAAATGACTCTTGTGGGAAGTTTTATATACACACTGAACACATTCATAATATTTCTCACCATTTAGTTTTCTAATATAATCGACTAAACCATTTTTTTGAATAACATGCTGTCTTTCCAATTTAAATTTTCCTCCCTTGTAAGAACAATTAAAATTGGAAATGTTTCCTGAATCTTCAGTTTTAATAATTATTTCTTCTGTTAATACAGGTGTATCACATTGAACTTCAATGGATGGTTCATTCTTTATTTCAAGCTTTACTTGTGGCTGAAAATGTTCCTTATCGCTATTGTTTACATCAGTAAATCCTTCTTGTTTTATGATAAATGTAACTTCTTCATTTGTACTAAAAAATATAAATGAGAAATTTGCTAGCATAATATATTACTGAAATATACTTTACTTTAAATGTTGTTTTGGTAATTCCATTAATATCAATATTTGTTAGTTTGGTATAATTACCAAAAAATATATGTAGTATTGGAGGTTATGTTTGAATTCATAAACAAATAGTTTGAGAATCATTGATTCCATATTCTATTTATGAAATTAGCAATCATTACTTTGCAAACTAATTTAGTTTATGCATTAATTTAAATTAGGTATTACATATCTTAAAATATTTATGTATTTGGTTTACAATTTATTGTGTTTGATGTCCTAAACTGTCATGTACAACGTTGCCATTCAAGTCAGATTAGTGTTGCCCAGACCCCCAGACGCGTTTCTTGTGCATTGTACAACTACCGTAGATCGAATAAAAAACAGTAGATTAATAAATTAATATTGAAGACAGTAACTGTATTCTATTTTTATTAAAAACGCTACTGAAATCCAGTAAGATATCATTTATTTTACAAAAGGCAAAAAAACTACAAATATTTATATGTAATAATCAGGAAGTAAATATGTCTGGGCGTTTTTAAATGAAATATTAAATTATGATACAATATTATCAGAAATGATTCTTAAATCTTAATTTCTTTTTAATAAAGCCGTTGCAGGTGCTGCAGTTTTCCATCTTAATATGAATGTGACTGATATTAGTCAAGATGTTAAGGGGCCGTTAGTATAGCAAAATATTAGCATCAAAATATAGCTCACGGTTTTCATTCAGTTTTCTTTTAATAATCGATTTTTTAGCAAGATAACGTTTGATACCGATTGCTAAACTGTTAAGGTAGTGTGGATCATAGTTTGTAAGGAGTAGATATCTAAAATAAATTTTATAATCGTAGTCGAACATCGCCAATTTTGTAGAATTAACGTTTTCTAAAAAATAACCAAACTAAACATAATACTGTAATTATAACACTGTTTAATAGCAAAATCTATGACAATGGATAAATGTTTTTGCTTACTTATTTAGTATTGGTTGAAATAAAATAGATGTACACGGGGCGGAAATTTAAATATGGCAACACGAAAATCAGTCATTTTTAGTTGAACACTTTCTGCACCAGGAAGCGTTGGGTGGTGATATTGGCGGGGAAGTTTAGGAGGTATGTCAAAATGGTACAAAACGAACAAAAATTAGTAGAATTTTCCTCATTTAATGCTAAAACTACAGTGAAAATTTCAATTCGATCGACTAAGCCGTTTAAAAGTTATTGCAATTTAAAATAACTGTAATTTTACATGTGCTCTTATGGAGATTCGCTCACATAATAGAATAAAGTCATTCCAATTACAGGAAAAAAAGCTACCAAGCTTCCCAAATTTTTAAATTACGTAACTTGAAATCCATAGAACCGATTTTGCATAGTTTTATAAACATTCACTAAACGGTTGTTGCGAAAAAAATTATAAACAAGCTGAAAATCTGGCGTTTACTCGATAAATTAATTGGTGTATAAGAAAATGCGGCAACACTGTACTCAGCAGAGAGCTATAATTTCCGTCATTGCGCAGTAGCGTGCTGTTAAAAAGGGGCTTGTAAATTCCAGCCAGATCCAATATCCACTATGAGCAAATGAGCTTCAATTTTGAAATAGCAATAATGTAAACTGCAAATGATGCCTATAAAGTCGTAATTTGTGTGTTAGTAGTTATAATTACTATAAATAAAATAAGATCCTAACTACACATTATTTGCCCTAAACTACTATGGTAGTATGAAGTCGGTATTTAGTTATTTACTACAGTTAATTGCTTTCTTTTTGTAAACATAATTTAGTTAAGACTATAATAAAGTAAAACAAGAATAACAATAAGTTCTAGGTAAGTATAGTAGTAAGTATAGTATAGTAGAAGGTAGTTCCTGTGCTTGCTCTGGCCTTTAACAACAATTACAATAGTTTAGTACAAGTTTAGTTACAATAAACTTGTGGTAAATTAAATAAGTTTATGTGAGTGATGCGTTTCAAAAAAAATCATTGGTGCCCATTTCTTGAGTTTTGGAAATTATATAAATGAATGAATTAATGAGTCTGCTAAATCTGTAAAGTTAAGAAATTGACCCCTACTTATCTGTTGTTCGGAGTCAATAAATATTACAATACCTAAAGCTAAGAATAGTTGCAGCTACAGCTTCCTGATTTCTCCGGTCGTGGATCGGAATCCACTGAAGTAGCGCCAAACGGGAATTTATAATAAAAAAAGGCCATGGAATGCTTTAGACTTAATTTTCTGCTGGATATAAATATTCCTAATACTCATCTACACTACTACATGACAAAAACACAGATGTATTTTTATAGAATTATTAGAATTATATAATTATGTATAATACTTATACTATACCTAGTTAATACAAGTGTTTAATATAATAGTAAAAGTTATTTACTTTTCATTAATAATAAGTTATAAGTTATTGATTTTTAAATTTTAACATGCTTCTAACTCTGTTATACCAGGACATATCCAGTTTTTTGGTAGTTTCACGATTTCGTGAACTGAAGTTTTTCGATTCTTCCCTTGCTTGCAATTGAGATAAGGTCTCTTCTGGTTCTAGCATGTTTATGTCCCCCCGTCAGACGTTACAGCACTGACATACAAAACATGTGACATAACCTAGCTTTATCATAATTTAAAATTTAGGTACCTATGAAATGATATTTGATTTTCCTTCATATCGTATCTTTTGCACAAAACACATTGTTACACCACTATTTAAATAAAATAGTCACAATAACTTAAACACGAAACACACAGAAAACATATTAGCCAAGATGAAACATTCGTGTCGCGGCGAGTAAACCACTAAGCACTAGGATGGGATGCGGCCAGTGATGTTATGGAGCGGAAGCTTTTCCTACTAGTTTTAAGGTTAAAAATGTAACAGATTTCTTTAAATTGTAATAGATTCCTGTAATATTAAGATTAGGCGAAAATATCAGAACAAATCTTTTTTTAAGGGAGCGTTATCGCCGCCAGTTTTCATAATAGGAAGCTTCATTAATTATAAACACCTAAAGATGGCGCTATGGTCTCCAAAACGTAGAGTCACTGCATCTAGTTACCTAGGCCAGCTGGTCGACCAGAGTACCGCAAACCGCCGCCATATTGGGGCAAATGAAGCACGAAATTGCTTTTTTTTGTTCTGTATTGAATTTAATCAAATCCACGTTTACTTTAAAAGATTTTTCTTATTCTGAAAGATCAAACCACTAATATGTCAAATACGTAAAACGTGGTTTTAATTTGTCCATTATTAAAAATCACCCTTTTCTGCACCAATATGGCGGCGGTTTGCGGTACTCTGATCGACCAGCTGGCCTAGGTAACTAGATGCAGTGACTCTACAAAACGGAATTAATTTCTTTAAAACTAAAGTTTGTGCTCACAGTGTTGCCAGACATGCGTGAACTTTCAAAATATTTTAAGTTTAACTGAAATTTTTAATTTTTAAATGCCAAGGAAAAATTTAAGGTAGTTGAAATCAAAAAAGGGAATATAAAACTGCTAAATATCTTTAAAAATATTAGTTGTTCTTGCTGGTTTTAAGAAAAAGAAAAGTATTATTACATTAAAATATTGAAAATATATATTCGTTTCAAGAAATTAATCAGGACTAATTAAGAGTGAAATAGTTTATTCAAAAATTGTCACATACTCTTAACTAAAGAAAAACAACATTTACTTCGGAAATTTATTAAATAATAATTAAAAGATTAATAGGAAAGTTAAATTATTTTTAAATGTCCCGCGAATATTACCACCCAACGCTTCCTGGTGCAGAAAGCATTTAACTAAAAATCACTGATTTTCGTGCTGCCATATTTAAATTTTCGCGCCGTGTACATCTATTTTATTTCAATCAATACTAATTTATCCATTTTCATAGATTTTGCTATTAAACAGTGATATAATGACTGTATTATGGTTATTGTTTAAAAAACGTTAATTCTACAAGATTGGCTATGTTCGACTACGATTATAAAATTTATTTTAGATATCTACTCCTTACAAACTATCATCCACACTACCTTAACAGTTTAGCAATCGACATCAAACGTTATCTTCCTAAAAAAACGATTATTAAAAGAAAACTGAATGAAAAACGTTAGTTGTATTTTGACGTTAATATAACAAAGTAAAAATAAATTAATAGTTATTTATTTATCAAGGACGAAAAGTGAATCTTTAAAGTATGAATAAGTTGTTTTCGGCCGAGGCGTTTAGCCGAGGCTGAAATTACTTGTGAATACTTTAAAGACACTTTTCGTTCGAAGTAAATACAAAACTTTATTTCATACTGGACTGTTACCGTATTGAATTAGTACGAATCAAAAATTTGAGATTTCTAAGTAATCTGTAATAATTAAAGTGCGCGTTGAGTAATTTCTATAGCAATGGAACTGTTTACAAACGTCAAACGAATTGAAACCACGCCACGTTTTTGGTATATTACGATTTCCTATATTGTGCCTTTAAAAAATGGAAACAAATTGCATTCCACAAGATATTCTGGATGAAGCTGATCAGGTGAAGAAAAATTTAATGCCCAGTAAGTCTAGAAATCAATATGAAAAAGAATACGAGTTGTTCTGTGAGTGGAAGAAGGGACGGAATATTTCGACTGTAAATGAAGATATCCTCTTGGCTTATTTTTCTAATAAAGTAGGTAAAAAGCGTAAAATTAAAATAAACATTATGATCGCTATCTTATTATAGTCAAAATCGCTCAAATGTTCTTCACTTTGGTCCAAGCATTCAATGTTAAAGTCGACACTACGTGCCAAAGAGGATACTGATATTGGAAAGTTTTTTAAATTGAAGGCGTTTTTGAAACAACAATCGGTTGGGTACGAAGCTAAAAAATCGCTAATTTTGGATAGAGGAGAAATACATAAATTCATGACCGAATCTAGAGATAAAACGTATCTTCTTATCAAGGTATTGCAATTTACATTTTAACTATTTTTTTTATACGAATAGCTTAAATTCGTAGGTTGTCATGTTATTTGGAATATGTGGAGCTTGTAGACGAGAAGAATTGTACAATGTATCTATATATGACATTAAGGATCACAATGAAGTTCTTATCGTAACAATACCGGATACAAAAACAAACCAGAAGAGAGTGTTTACGATAACTAACGAAATGGATGGTATAAATCCTATTCACTTGTATAGGAAGTATCGGGCATTGCGTCCAAAACATGTTAATCACGACAAATTATTCATCTATATATATAAAAGGGAAAGATTGTCTGTCTGTCTGTATATATGTATGTATGTATGCGATTTTCTCCGCAACCACTGGACCGATTTGGATGAAATTGGTATCATTGGAAAGGTCTTGGCCCAGAATAGAAAATAAGACCAAATTGGACTCTGATCGGCCATCGTGGTCCGAAATAACAGCGAAAAACCCATATATGGAAGTTAAAAATGGGTACTGAGATTGATGTGACAAGAAAATATATATAGATATGTTGTCAATTGTCAAATTTGGTAATTTTTGAAATTTTTGAAAAGCGCAGCAAAGCGCGCCGGGTATTTGCTATATATTATAAAGCTAATAAATGTACCGTTCAGCGTATCGGGGTGCATTCAATAGCGAAAATACCGTCTCAGATAGCTACATTTTTGAAGTTGCCAAATCCACAGCAATATACTGGGCACTGCTTCCGACGTACTTCCGCAAGTATGCTAGCAGACGCCGGTGCGGACTTGGTAAGAATTAAAAGACATGGAGGATGGAAAAGTTCTTCTGTGGCGGAAGGATATTTGGAAGGCTCAATTGAGAACAAAAAGAAATGCACAAAAATGATATTAGAGTCCGAGAAAAATGTTGTTCGAACCATCGCGCCTCCTGTTGTGGAAACCTGCAACGCAGAAAAGGCAGATTCGAGCTTGATGTCCTTTTCGGACCAATTGCCATCGAATATCACTGAAGAAAACACATTAAATCTATCTGCAGCCTCACTTTCTAATGCAGGGCCCGTTTTCAAAGAAGTGACCAACTGCACATTTAATTTTTATATTAATAATAATAAGTAATGAAGTTGTTACAGCTAATTTTGTATTTCTGTTAATAAACCATTTTTTCAACTTTAATTTCAATAATACTTACCAAATTAGGACTTTAATATTTTACTTTAATGTACTAGTACTTTAAAGTAAAATAGGACTTTAATATTTTACTTTAAAGTACTAGGACTTTAATATTTTACTTTAAAGTCCTAGTACTTTAAAGATGCATTTTTCGTACTATAAATGATCCGAAAAACGTCAAATTATGAACGGGTATGAAATAAAAATATAAATAAAATAAATTATATTGGAAATCTAAAAAGATTTAGTTATTAACTTTTTATATAAAAATAAGTATGATTTAAAATGTAATATAATAAAATAATGGAAAAAATCAAAAGCTATACCAAAAAATCAAAAAACAACATCAATTTTAAATGTTAAAAGGTTCAAATCTGATTTTAATTTTTTCTGATTAATTTTTTTTAACAAACGCCAGTATTTAATTTCTCGGTTCCTATTAGTAAATGATATCAAGATATCATGATGCGTGCATTAGTAAAATCTGCTGAATCTCTTTTTTATGGTATTAATTTTAGTCGCCTAAAATTTTTTGCTTTGAAACGTTTTCATAAAGAATAAATAAGTAAAAAAGAGAACAAAAATAAGAATTATTAAAAATGTAATAGATTTAGATGTAATTGTAATAGAGTAATAGATGCTTTGCTAATGTAATAGATCTGTTACAATTGTAATAGACATAACATCTCTGGATTCGGCTACGTTCGGAGCACACATAGCGTTTCGTGCTTTGTGTAAACAAACCATGCAGGCTTCAGAAAATACTTAAATAGCTCCGCCTATCTGGTTTATAAATCCATGATTTCAATCAACTGCTTGCTGACTGATGACCAAAGCTTTTTTCTTAATTATGTAAGAGAAATGCTACCAACTTATAAAATCAACATTGTTGTCACGTTTTCTATGTTTTATAGAACGTTGAATTATTAATATTAAACATATTTATCATTTAAAATTATAAAAAATAAACAATATATTAATGTTTTAATTTATACTCGAGCATAATTAATAATTATATGTTCATAACTGATAAAGATTTAAATCAAATATGCTTTTGCTTAAAAGTTAAAATCAAGGCATATTCACTGCCAAAAGTTATTTAAAATTTTTCCATATTATTCGTTATTTTCTATTTCATTCAACATTATTAGTAAAAAAATCTTCTTTTTATTAAATAATGTATTCTTTTTTAGCATTGTAACTATTAATTTACTTCGTAATGTGTTGTAAAACGAAGTTATTCATGAATTTCTAATTTTCAGTACTTTTGCCTACGATTGTACCTCCCAAACATTCTTTTAACTATTATTTAATAAATTCCCGAAGTAAATGTTGTTTTTCTTTACTTAAGAGCATGTGACGGTTAATTTTTGAATAAACTATTTCACTCTTAATTAGTCCTGATTAAATTCTTAAAACGAATATATATTTTCAATATTTTAATATAGTAAATACTTTTCTTTTTCTTAAAACCAGCAAGAACAACTAATATTTTTAAAGATATTTAGCAGTCTTATATTCTCCTTTTTGATTTCAACTACCTTAAATTATTCCTTGGCATTTAAAAATTAAAAATCTCAGTTAAACTTAATATTTTGAAAGTTCATGCATGTCTGGCAACACTGAGCAGAGAACTGCGATGCGATCAAATAATGTTTCTATTTACAGTTTCAAATGTTTTAAAGAAATTAATTCCGTTTTGCGCCGTCTTTAGGTGTTTATAGTTTCTGAAGCTTTCTATTATTAACACTGGCGGTGATAACGCGCCCTTAAATTAGAGTCACTGCATCTAGTAACCTATGCCAGCTGGTCGATCAGAGAAACGCAAACCGCCGCCATATTGAGGCAGATAAGGGTGATTTTTTAATAATGGACAAATTAAAACCACGTTTTATGTGTTTGACATATTAGAGGTTTGATCTTTCAGAATAAGAAAAACCCTTTACAGTAAACGTGGATTTGATTAAATTCGATACAGAACAAATAATGATCAATTTCGTGTTTCGTTTGCCCCAATATGGCGGCGGTTTGCGGTACTATGATCGACCAGCTGGCCACGACGAACGGCTAAATATAGCAGGAGGCACTTTTTCACCCCCTAGAAGTTAGGCAACTTGATTCGCGAGCGACTATTGTAGTGATACACGTTTTAAAATAATAAATAAGATAATTTATATTAAAAATATAATTACATTATGTTACTCGTTATTGTGTTAATTATTTTTAAATTTTTTGAACAGTTATCTCCTCATCTCTAACTTAAAAATTATTAAAAACTAATATAAATAAAAAATTAAGAACGGGATGGTAGTGTCTGGTTGTTGTGAAAAAAAATGGTATTGAACATTATTTTTTTTATTCATAGTTCTTTTACACTTACTGCCCTTATTCTGAATTTAAATTTATAAGTTTTAAAAGTATTTTTTCTTTAAAATAGCTATTCAAAAAATGAAATATTGAAATATTAAACACGAAACATAAAAATCAAAAACACTTTTATTAGCTTAATTTATAATATATTTTTCTTTATCATCGAATGCAAAAAATAATGATAATAATTAAATGATGAAAGTTCAACACAAAACATCAAAGTCAAAAATGCATTTATTAGCTCTTAATTTACTAATATACTTGATCAAAATCGTCATGTATGTTTACAACAGGTTTATTATCAATGGATTTTAAAATTGTAAGTTTTTGATGAAAAGTCGGTTTGCTTAATTTCAAATCATCTTGTTTTACACTTTTCTTCTTTGTTGAGAAAAATCGTAGTTGTTTTTCAGTCTTCAAATGGAGGGTTATGCTTTCACTCTTAATGTCGTAGAATAGATAAGTGTATTTCAGCGTTAATGAAATTCATTAGACATAAACTTTTTGATCGAGCCATTAAATTAAATAAAGGGAGAGTTACCAATGCTATATCCAGAATAAGAAGTAGCTGTATTAAAGCTAAAGATATAATCAAAAAATGATATTGTAAAGAAACATGGCAATTTGTGGAAATGTTTGTCACAAACTAATAAAACTGAATATTACAATATTACTAAAATGATGACCAGTAGGTGTACAGAATGTAAACTAGTTTGCACAAAATGTAATATTTGTGTTCATACGTGTAGTGTACATCATATCTGGATTATAATATACATGAAACTATTTGTAAACATATTCATGCAATTGTCAAAAGCACTTTTAATGAATTGAACATAGAAAATGGTAATGATAAAGGTAATGAAGATTACAATAATACATTAGGTGATTTAATTAATATTCAGAAAAACATATTGGACAAGAAAATTAATAATCATCATATAGATAATTTATTAAATGTAATAGCCGGTCTATGGGGAAAGATTAAAGTAAGAATTGATGAACAAGATTTAAAATGCTTAAATGATAAGTTAGAAGTTAGATGATATTGTTCACAAACTAAAAATGATAGAAGGAATGGAATTAGTATATAAGAGTGAAAACATATCCTTCCATTTGAAGACTGAAAAACAACTAAGATTTTTCTCAACAAAGAAGAAAAGTGTAAAACAAGATGATTTGAAATTAAGCAAACCGACCTTCATACCCGTTGTAAACATACATAACGATATTGATCAAGTATATTAGTAAATTAAGAGCTAATAAAAGCATTTTTGACTTTGATGTTTTGTGCTGAACTTTCATTATTTAATTTTTTGCATTCGATGATAAAGAAAAATATATTATAAATTAAGCTAATAAGTGTTTTTGATTTTTATGTTTCGTGTTTAATATTTCAATACATATTTCATTTTTTGAATAGCTATTTTAAAGAAAAAATACTTTTAAAACTTATAAATTTAAATTCAGAACAAGGACAGTAAGTGTAAAATAACTATGAATAAAAAGAATAATGTTCAATACCAGGTTTTTTCACAACAACCAGACACTACCATCCCGGTTCTTAATTTTTTATTTATATTAGTTTTTAATAATTTTTAAGTTGGAGATATATATTCTCGTGAAAAATAAAGTCTTGTATGCACCACGAGCGTTACCAGATGATAATGCCCATTGGCGACTTCCTTCCCTTGGTCCTCTCAGGCCCAGTTATAGCAAATGTTAAGTATAAATGGTATCCCAAAAAATGTTATGCGTCCTCTAACAGCTCGGTCGCTTTAAATATTCCGACCTCGTTCTTAAAAACCTGTTTAGAGGATTTATGACATAAATAACTATTAATTAATGTGAGCTTTACTTTCGTTCGTTTTTTTCAAATAAATCTAGGTCTTGAGGGTGTTTTTTGCGTTTTTAACAACGTGTGAATCAGGCTTTAAATTATATTTTCATAGTAAACTACATAAAATTTATTAAATATCAAGGAAAATCAAAAAATAACATTTACACTATGGAGTACTGACTGTCGTAGATCTATTTGAAATCAGCTGTACTTCCAACTAATTTTCTTTAGCAATTTTACTAAATACCATTCGATTTTATTACCATTCTTTAGCAATTTTACTAAATACCATTCGATTTTATTAAAAAAATAATAACAATGTTGTTCACGTTGACGTTGGCGGTTAAATTGACACTCATAACCTATAAGTCTTAAGTCCAATAAAATTTGAAATTCTTAAGTTGGCAATACATTCGCGTTAGCCAGCGCCCACAAAATTGAATGGGCCAGCCATATAGAACTCTCTTTAGGGTTTTATTAATCGCGTAGTCAGTCATGGTTACTGTTATAGTTACAGTGTCGAGATACCGGGTCATCAAATGAGATTGTGATTGTTTTACTCCGTTGACAATAATAGTATTATTATTCAACGAGCATGTAATGATAGCTATTGTAATGATAGGCGAGTGCCGTAAATCATTCGAGTGGGTAATAGCTATTACATGCGGGTAGAATACTATACTTTATCTACGACTAGTTAAATAACTCATTCATACTTTTGGATGTAATTAGATGATGTAATTTAAATATCAGACTATTAACTGCAACAATCATCTTAAAGGAAACAAAAGAATTAACTACTTCACGATGAATTACATAGCAATTTAACTAGCATTAATGAAAATAAATTAATAATAAAATATTTGATAATTTTTATTGCAAAAATTAACAATTATTGTTAGACCTAGTTTTTATTACTATAACAATTAATAACAACGTTATTACAATTATGAATATTTATAGTTGGAGTTGCATTATCAGTAATACTCATATCACAATTTTCTGTGATAGTGGTAGTTGTACTACAATTATTGATACTAGAGCTAGTAAGAGTGCAAGGTTTATCATTTCTGTTGATTTCTTTTAAAATCTTGTTTCCTCTCTCTAGCTTATTGTTAATATTGTCATCTACGTAACCTTCAGCAATTGCAGTGGATTTCCATCCTCCAACTTTTTTTACAGCTGTAATATCGCCGCCTCCGCTTACACAAATGGTTGCAGAGGATCTTCGAAGACAGTGGCCTGTATACAACTGAGGATTTTCTAGTTTCAGAAACATAGCAATCTGTTTCCCCACAGAAGTTAATTTATTAATGCCTATCTTTTAAATAGTACATTTACTATTCTGGTAATTCAGAAAAAAAGAATTTGATGTAGCATGAGCTGGATGAATATTTATATATTTCTTACAACTTTCGTAAAATTCACCTAATACAGTAAATGATCTAGGAGATTTTGTTTTTGTAAAAGGTATATTTGCTATAAGAGCTCCATTGTAATCTTGGATATCTTCAATTTTCATATTATATTGCTCATTAGAACGGCAAGCGCCCATTAGTCCCATAATTAACGCCACCTTTACAAAAGGTTAGGTGTAGAAACTCGTCTATAATTACCTTAGGGATATCTACGTACCTTTGCTACAAGAAAACTCTGATCTGGTGCTTCCTTAATAAATTTATTTACTTCCTCTCGTTTGAAAGCTTTAGCTTTCTTTGGTCGATGCCCCTCAGAATGGCGCTTTAAAAACGCCTGTAACTTCATGTAATTTTCTAGGTGAATGTTGTGGTATATATTCAACGTGCTTTTTAGCATTGAATAATAAGCCCATAATGATGACGACTTATACTTTTTTGATAGTTCATTAGAATATACAAGGACAACATTTTCAGAAAATGAAGTTGTTTGCTCTGTAGATTGCCAATCCATAAAACTCTTATATATGGCGTCATATTTACCTTTTGATTTGTTAGGGAGCAAATTTTCTGTTGCTTTTACCGCTAATTTCATTATTTCAGGTGGTGTACAAGACAGCTCGTCTTTATTAGACATATTTTTAAACGGATTAATTCAATTGAAGCCAAATAACTACTATTTAGAAGAACATTTACAAATGTTAAAAAAAAAACACTGTCATCACTATGGTAACCACCAGTTGTACTAAAGTTAAAAAAATAAAAGTAGCTAGTATTTCTATTTTCTGATTGGTTCAATTTGAATTTGACAGTACAATTGAGTAATATTATTCAATCGCATTGTCATTATTACTCAACTGACTATAGTAATCAGTGCCATTACTTGCTAAAATTTGTAGATGTAATACATGTATTATTCAATAGTCGTAGATAAAACATTTTAAATATGTTGTCAGTTATAATTGGAATGCATTTGAACTATAAGACCAAAAAGAAAAGTTAATCTTTGTTTAGAACAGAATTAATCCCATTTCGAGCATCTGCTATGAAGTCCATATGTCAAATAATGGATTTTAATAATATTAAGTAACGTAAGCTGGTGATTGATTGTTATCTTTGAAAGAGTGAGTTTTTTAAAAATAACCCACGTTGCTAGGGGCAACGTAGGTTATAATGTGACATAAGAGTAAACAATCACTTTCCTTATTTAAAATGGCCATAGTAAACATGGTATTTATATAGAGGTGTTGGATAAAGGAACGTTAATATCTTCACATCAATTCACATGGCATATTCGAACTACACTCTAAAAAATTACCGGTGAATTATACCCTAAAAAATGGAGGCAACTATGTTACCTCCATTTTTTGGGGTAAATTTACTTCAAAGTGTAATTTTCATAGGAAGTAGGGAAATTTCAACATTAGGTTAAATTTGCATTGTAATGTTTCCTTTTTAAGTAAATTTACAGATTAAAATTACAATCTCAATGTAATTTTACATTTTAACATTAAAACACCTGTGTAAAGTTACATGGCAAAGTTAATATTTCATGGCAATAGTACTTTTCAGGGTTAAAATACAAATGTGAAAATACTTCTTGAATTAAACGATGACTTGCGAAAGTACTTGCAAATTCAATCGTTCCTCTGAATATTACTTACATAGGTAAAGGAATTGTATGAAACAAAATAAAATCAAAGTAATTTTTATTGAACGTATGCACTTATATAAAATATAAGACATTAACAGAACTTCTTTTCAGGGGCTTTCGGAAATATTTGGTCTCTCAAAGACATTCAGATAAAGTTTCGATTCCACCTAGAAAATTAAAAAATTATAAATTATATAAACAATTATACACGAGTACCTTTCTCAATTACAGTTATGCTAGTTTATTTCGAATTCTTCAATTTTTGATTCATCCTAGAAAAACATTAAATTAAATATTTTTATTTTATTGGTTTAAATTTGTAATTTTAACATATAGGTACTACCGATTATTATTTTTTAACTTCTACTATAAAATAAAATTCTTCCCATCTTCGGTCATACGTGTAAATATTTGCCTTTAATAAATGCGCACTACACTACAACGAAAAACAAAATATTAATGAGCAATGAACACTTCGTTCGATATCGATAGAGTACCTACGCCTCGCCGAAATCATAAAAGAATGGTACACACCATTCCGACCATTCCCCAAAAAGCCTATTTGGACTGTTCATAATGGATTCCTGAATTCTTTCACGAAACGAAGGTCACAAACAAGTGCGATCAGCGAAATATTAATTAAGGGTAAATATTAAGGGTAAAATTACACTATTCTTGTTCAAGTTCATCTTATCTTTAATATTACACTAAAAATGAATTAAGTTATTGAGCAATTATACATTTGTAAGGAAAAAATTGTCTGAGTTATGTAAATTTATATTATGGATAGTGATTTTAACCAGTTCAATGTAGTAGAATTACTTATATTTGTATAATTTTACATAATTACAGGGCATTTTACCACAAATAGTAAAACTACTAAATGTATAGGTAAAATTAATTTTAGGGTAAAAATACCGCAAATAATAGCGAAAAGTTACCTCTTTCCCAAGGTAATTTTACCTCATTTTTTACAGTGTACTTTTTTTTATATTTAGTTGAAACTACTCTGATGAGTATACATCAGTGGTTGGCAAAAAGTATGCACCATATGGGAAACTTTTTTGTTTTGACACTTTTATCAAGAATAGAATATTTCTAGAAATCGAAAATAAAAAGTTTCCCACGTGGTGCATACTTTTTGTCGGTTGCAGTATAACCTAGTGTTGGCCAGGCGTACCAAAACAAAACAAAACTACCCTTTATGAAAGTGAACAATAACAAACGCTCCTGAAATTTAGAAAATGATTCGTATAACACGCATGGATCAGGAACATATCTCACGTGTGTTTTAGGAAAATATATTGCACACTAGGCATTGTTTAGATCTAGATATTCATCATGTGTTAAGAACATATCACGCCTGGTGTTAGGAAAATATCGCTCGCTAAGCTTTATAACTCAAAAGTTTTTAAAAATCTAAAAGGGTCGTAGGAATAATAGTATACATTACTCGTAAAGTGATTTTTATGCACTTGTGTGATTTTCACTTGTGCGTGCAATAGTATCACTTTCCACACTAGCAATGTAATATGCTATTGTTGAAATCAAACAAAAACTAAATATGCAGTCGTTTACTTCAAATAAAAAATACAAACTGTCTATAATTTAAGCAACTTATTTGCATAACGATATATAACTATCGTAAATTATTATTAATAATATAATATAATTCATTTCCTTGAATACTCTAAACCTAAACGCAACTGACTTCTGATTGTTTTGGAAGAACGATGTCTTTACGTAGCATCTAACTCAAACTATTATCAAAATCCAGATAACATCTTGGATCAGGTTCAGAATAGTTCCTAAGTACACGATTAATGGCCTTAAGAAGTGGATAACTTTCACATTTGCAAACATTGTCAAAATCTTCAAACCCGAGTTGCGAAATCATTGCACCACCCAAACCCATTTGCTTAATATATTCAGATTTATATTTCACCATAAGAACATCATCGAAAGATACCCATTGGTCTTCTAAATAGGCGTATGGCCCTATTCTGAATTGCGTATCACGAACCATTGTCCATCCATTATCAAGAATGTTTTGGCAAATCTGTAATTTGTAATAAATTGTTTTTTATTATTATAAAATTAATATTAAGTAATGTATGTTTGTATAGAATTAGCTGGCAGTATACTAACCTTCGAGTAAGGCATAACTAGCTCACCTAGTCCAGGTTGGTCAGACTCAGCACCCAGACCGTGTTTATCACGATGATTTAACGTGTAAGTAAATCCAAACATGGGAATGGTTATTAACAGTTTCTTTTTCTCTGCACCTTTATCTATCCAGTGGTTTATTGTGAAGTTCTGAAATAAACCAAACAAATATATTATCTTTAAATATTATTTAGTTGCCTTTCAATTCTTACAATAGTCATTTGATAATCATACATGTCACGATCGTTTGGTTGAGGATACAGAGGAGCTATATGTCCAGTGATCCGATTCCAAAAACCATGATAACCATAACTTTTAACAGTTATCCAATCTAAATATTCTGAAATTGCTGGGATATCATAACCATAGTCTATATCAATCCCTGTAGGTGAAACATAAGCCGATATTAACAGGTTCTTTGGTTTGAATGCTTTGTGTAAATCTTTTATTAAATTTGTAAAAAAAGTTTTATCTGTTTCAGGGCCGGCGTAACAGGTATCCTAAAAAGTAGTGTATATTTAAATTGTATTAAAATTAATATTTATACAGCACACTATGAACAGCTAGACATATGAACGAGCGGATTACCTGCGCATACATAGAGAAAAGCTAACAGAGTTACAAAAATTCGTATAAAGTTTTTACTGTCATTCAAATGTAAGATAAAAATCGTGTTCGTTTTAAATAAGAGGTATGACGGGATAAATATAACAACATGGCGTATTGAGAGCCTCCTCCTCATAATTATTATAACATTACTGCTCTGGTACCTTCTCGTTATATAAATGTAGAAAATCGATTCGTTCATATGTCTGATACTAAAAGTTGTGCTGTATCTGCATATATACATATATTTTACCTTCCAGCATGTAGGATATCCCCATTGCCACTCAACACCATCAAATCCATTGTTTTCAAGAAATCTTACTATTTCACTTGCAAATTTTACTCTAGCGGTAGCATTTTTAGATAAGTATTCATATTTTCCCAACCATGGCTCATCATACCCGCCTATTGGAATTAATACTTTAATTCCTTTCCTTTTAAGAATTAATACTCTGTCTCTAAGATCTAAAGAGAATACACAAGTACATAATAGTAATTAATATTTAATTACACTTATTAAACTGTACCTGAAGGTATTCCCATCGGTTCACTTAGAAAAGTATATCCTTTCAGAGCAGGTTGGTATTGGTATATAATATAGGGACACAGGTCTTCACTAATTTTATTTGTATCCCATTCTGTATGAGATAAATAACACACAACTTTGAATTGGTAGTCATCGAGTATTTCTTGTGGCAGTGGTGCACTCGACGATTGCATTATACTTGACGGAAATGTAGTCAAAAGTGGAGATAACTGTAATTTCTTAGAATCGTGGTATTCTCCAGATCGTTCAGGATCTATTATGAGGTTTGCTCTTGCAAATTTAACATTTGTGAATAATACTATTGCAATAGCACTCGCAAGGAAAATGCGTATATACCCATAATGATTTATTCCCATGGTCTGTTATCGTTTGCTAATCTAAAAAAAAATACTGTTACCTCGGGCAGATAGATTTTATTTATACTAAATAATTATTTGGTTTTGTCTTAGTATACCAACTAAAAAGTCTCAGTGTATTAACTACAACACTGTATAATTAGAAAACTCGTTAAAATAAAACAATAACGTAAGTGGTGCCTGTCGATGTCCTGTCACCTACTGGTATGAGCATACAATTGTATAAAAATCGAAATCAAATGTAAGTGTAAATATTCATGGTATAAACAATACGTTCTTAATAATAATATAATACCCACCTTAATTAATATGTCATATCATATTAATTAATATGAACTTGTTTATTCTTCAAATCATAATAGTTATTTATGTATTAAGGGCATAAAGAAGCTTTTATGGCCAGAAGCGTTATTTCTAGCCCGAGGCGTCAGCCGAGGGCTAGGAAAAGGCTGTAGGGCCATAAAAGCAAGTTATGCCCGAAATGCATACACTATTTAATGCACAGATTGTTTTTATCTCAAATCTATTATTGTGTAAAAAATATAATTAAATGAGTGCGTAGGTTACATCAAGCCGCTGTACGTATACTTATGTGCATATATACGAAGTACGTTACTATAGTTACTATCTAAAATACTTAATTTCAGCTTATTTTCATTGGTGATAAGTTTACAAATTATATTAAGAACCAATCAAGTTCTACAAATACAGCTCTGACATTTAATTGACGTTTCATTATTGCCCGTCGGATCATAAAGAGGCCCTTGGGGCATAAAGAGACAGTTATGTTTAGATAGATCTATCAATAATAGTCTAATTATAATGCATCTGTGCATAAAAGACTGTTTTGTACTCAATACTTATTCCAAAAGTAGTTGGCAAGTGGCCGATGGGATGGACAAACTTCATTAAGCAACATACACTTGTCGAAAGCTACGATACATTAGAGAATATTCGTCATCAATCTTGTTGCAAGAAATCACGTTTTGCTTTGGACGAGGATAGAAAAGAATTTAGTTTCAAATAGACCAAACATTTAAAAGGTGTGATTACACTCTCCCCAAGTAGGAGTAGAAAGAGGTAGGGGCGGAAATTGATGTAATAATGAAGGTAAACGTGTTATTCATATATAGTTACTATAATGAGCTTGTTCGGGGTATGTATCCTATACTCCGCGGTATAGATTTAAGTGGTCCTTATAGCTGGCGCCACTGCGCGGTGGAAAGTTTAAGTTCTAGCGAAGAAAAAACCTGACTTAAAAGCAGCTTTCTTTTGCTGTGAAAACAGCCTGCTTAATTTCAAGGTTCGTACCAACATTATTATTATACTTTTATTAGTTAAGTGAGTTAATTGTTCCTGAATTGGTGAATTTGCTTAGACAAGGTTCGAAAAACCGGCCTTGTTCAATGTTTATTATTAAACGATACTAGAAAATCCTTGCATAATGTCAGATACGCGCGCGCACACACACACACATCTACACACGAATCATCTTTTTAGCAATGAATTAGTGATATGTGGCGAATAGGTCTATTATATCTGAGTATTACATCCCCTCTATTAGCTGGATTTGGCTGGCATCAATCTTTTCTTACTTTAGTATATGACTTTTGATGATTGATTGATTGAATGATTTAAACGGTGGTGTGAAGATTTTTACTTTAGTTAGTTTTTAATTGTTATAAGTTATGCATTCATAGATCGGGTACGAATCGTTACATAGAAAACCGTGTTACCATAATAGTCTACCATACTTTACCATACTTTAGGGTTAGTGTTCCAAAAATCCCAACGTTTTTTGTTTTAAACAGTTTATTTTGTCGTTTTAAACAATATATTAAAAATCGATAGTGAGATCGCCCCTCCGCGGCGTTAAAAGATATTAAAGATCAAAAGTCAAAGGTCAAACTATTCACTATACTTAAACGGAAATGGTAACTGGTCTAACTAATCCATATTGTTATAATATAATATGTGTGTTCTAAGGTAGCAACTGATTCTTCTTATTTCGTGTTGTAACGTAAACATAATTTCATAGGTCTGACACAATACTTATTAAAAATAATAATAAAACTACTTACAGAATACTAGCTTGAATAAAAAGAACTCCACACTATATAAAACACCGATTTTCTCTAACTTCTTCCGGTTCTGTCTACGGGTTAAAAATATTTGAAGTGATTGAGTGTATCGTACGCTAATTTATACATCCAATTTCTGCAAGTAAAGGATGAAAACAATTCGTGGAATCATTTGAGATGTGTCAAATTCCCAAAAAAATCTGCATTGAAATTCATTGATAACCTTTTATATGAATAAAGTTTTGGTTGTAGATAGTTGTTATTACGCAAGATGTAGTAGATAAAAACATGAATGCGATTAATTATATTCTTCTTAATTAATGTTTATCCGGATGTTTGTTTAATACGTTGTATGTAGTTCCGATAATTACAAAAAAATACAACTGTTAGTGATAAAAATATTATGGTTTTTAAAGTGTACATAGAATTACTATGACTTGGGTAATAATTATAATAAATTTTGCTTTTGGCGTTAATATTGCTTTGCTTAAAGGCTGTTTTTATATTTTTACTGTTGTATTAACATTAGAAGTTCATCTATAGATTACGGTAACTGCTCTTTCGATATCTATTCCATGGCCATATTCCATGTCAAATTGAACAGTCATTTTACCTGCCCATCTCCGATTATTTTTAATTTGGTAGAGTGTTAGGGCACCATAAGCAGAAACGATTTGCAAATTTTTCGATCTTTGTGCCAAGCGAGTTTCATGAAATCAAAATTTCAAATTTTGAAAGCCATCAAACCATTCAAACTCTCATAACTCTGTTAATATTAAACTTACGCGATGATTTTTTTTAGTTTTAAGGACAAAAGCTAAGGATTTCAGATATGTTCCTTATTTTATCCCATCTTGTAGTCATATGACTGTTAACTTGGTCATTTTGATCTTAAAACACGTGTATCTCTCAAAACGGGTCTTTAATTTTTAAAAGTTTTTCGAGTGATTCTTCCATCTATTGACCACACCTATGCTACATATGAAGTTGAGACGACATTGGGATGCTACGTTGTTACCAAGAGACCTTTTGCCGAATTAAATTCCCATCAACACCATCTGTGGCTTTGTGATAGTTGCATATGATCGAAAATGGTGGCTCTCCTGCATCTTTAATGTCGATGAAGAGAAGCGAACTGTAAAATAGTTTCATCGCGCCGTCTGGTCCTGCAAAGTCTTTCGAATTCCTTAAAAAAAAAGATCTACTGCGCATTCCATATTCTGATATATTGGCGAAAGTCGACCCTTCATCATCTGTCGAACATATTCCATAAGAGTGCTATTCAACTCGCCAACGACAAACTGCGCGCCTACCTGTAATAGATTAACAACATGGTTTTTCACAGTAGTGCCTTCGTCTTTATGGACTGCAGTGGTTTCTTTCGAGAAAGAAAACCTCATTCTGGTCACTTCTTGATGATAAGTTCGCAAAAAGGTAAACTGAGTGACAAGAAATGAAGTTATTTAACATTTAACAATCATCACATATTATATTTACATAAATCGACGCACATAAGTGAAACATTATCAAGGCTTGGCCAAAAGTTTAATTTTGTGTTGAATAGAAATTTGTTGGTGAAGATGCAGTAATATACTTTTGAAAACCCTATTTACATAAGACTAAACTAACATTCTTAGTTTTTAACGATATTAGTTATTTACGTATAGGTAACTGATTTTGTTAATATCAATAACTAACATATCCGTTGAAAAATCAACGGTCCCCTTCTGATCATGTCAGCTATCCACGAAGTAAGAAAACAGATCTACTTATAAAAGTTATTTTTTTGTGATCCCGTAGCTCAGGATGTGGTACTGCAGTGGAGTTTTTATTTTCCTTAATAATAATGTCAATCGGATCTTAACATGTATGTAACTATAATTTAATATAATCACGTTTGATTCATAATTAAAAGTCCCACACTTTTTTGCTCAAACAAATGCTATAAAAACACACAAATTCCCCTTTTTTCAAAATAACTTTAAACGAATGGTAGGCGTGTTCAAAGAGAATACATAATATAGTTATTTTAATTATATACCTATGTAGTTTATTATTAATATATTATGTACTGTATACAGCATAATATTCGTTGGAAAAACAACGGCACGTGGAGGCACCGGAGTTGAAAACGCGCCAGTCGCTGGCAATCAGTGATGCCCCCATTAACTTTGTAGTTTTTGTAAGCCCAGTTTTTGTCAAAACTGGTGAATCTCGAGAACCACTGAATAGATTTTGATGCCGTTTTCACCATTTGATAGCTTATTTGTTAGGTTTCTATATATACAGATTATTGAAAGTATTTTTGGAGAGTCCAGTAATAAGCAAAGTATGAAATACATACTTAAGAAAATTGGCTCTAACAAAGACAAAACGCATTACGCTGTGAAAATGGTAACAGATAAAGCCAAACTATAAGCAAGCGAATTGTAGCCCTTAAAAAAATCTACAAAAAAGTCCGATGGAATATACGTATCTCTTACAGATTATTCACAATCAAGATTTTTATAAGTTATTTTTGCGGAAAACTCTTTTACTCCTGGAATGTTGCCTTACACCGCTCCTGGAAGAAACACCGGTAATTTCTGTATTTTTTAATTTTCGGAATTGCTTCAAGTATAATCTGTGGAGATTTGAAGTTTGTAGCTTACGCCATTCAAGAGATATATAGCCATAATGATTTGTTAAGAAATGCCCCCCCTGCGACCCCCACGGGTTTTTTAGGATTAAAAATATACTATGCACCCCTTTGGAGCAAGGCCCACCCTGTCAGTGAAATTTCAGCTTCCTAAGTCTTCTGTTTTTCGAGATATTTTTCGGTGGACATCGGACACCGGACACCGGACATCGGAACTGGCTATTATTATATAGGAGATTATTACCAAAGCACTTATTAACTTTAATCAAGACATAAAGAAACCATATCTAACTAAGTAGAAATAGATACTTGATAAATTGTTTAAATATCGTTAACTAATGAATAAAATAATAACAATAATAACAATTGCTACCTACCTATTACCTATGGTAAACCAGGCCCCAGAAGCTATGAAGCTTGTGGCTAGGCCTAATGTGCGGCTGCAGCCGACTTATCAGATGGTATTAGCACACATGACACAGTTATATTACAGCTATGGGAAACTGCAGAAAACCTTAACCAAATCTGCCGGTACCGGGAGTCGAAATCTCGAAAGCTTGGGTGAGAGAAGAGCACGCTAGTCCCTACTACCAAGGCTACTAACTAACTAAAATAAAATACAACAATAAAAAAACGATAATTGCTGGACGTTTGCAGGATAATTTTTCAATGTTGTTTGTTGCAGGTGACACTACATAGATGTAATATTGCTCCGAAGACACCAAAAGATCATGGAATACATCCTCCATATTTTGTAACACTGTAAAATTAAGGGATAATTTTATGTAATTATTCTTTTTTATATTTTGAAACATTTTATTATTTCAATTTGTATAAGTGAATATTTATTTTATAATTGTAACAAAACATGCATTTTAAATATTATAAAAAACAGTCAAGCAAATAATACATCAATGTCGAAAATAAATTACAACAGATAGATCTCATCCATAGGTGGAGACTCGGGAAGGGCACCGCGAATACTGGCTGCGTTACCTCGCTGAAGTGCAAGAGAAATTCGCTGATGAAGATAGTGCTTAGCCTTCAAATTGCCGCTTTCTTCTATTAATTTTGAACCAATTAAGTTAATAAACGATGTTGCTTCTTGGCACCAGGGTCCTAATGTTTCAAATGCAAGTGCTTTGAACATAAAGTTCGATGATTTAAAATTTTTATATTTGTTATGTTTTCTATTGCAAGCAATTTCTGCTGCAGCTCCAGAAGAAATAGAAGTCTGGCTTAAGTATGTAGTGGCTAAGGTGTCTACACATGTTACGTCCCAAATTAGACGTTGTCCCGTTGACCAAGGTATAACAGTTACTCCATCGGGTCTCTTGCCATCATCACGAGATAAGCCATTGGGTTCAAGAATACTAGGAATATGTACTGAAGATAGAGCACGTTGAATGATTGAATTGAGTTCACTGTGTCTTGGGAATCTCCCAACGCTTTTGACGCAGCTAAGTCCATGGAAACCAGTTTCGTTTGTGACAAAGCAGCGACTGCAGGGGTGGTTAGCAAAAAGACGGCAGCCAAGTCGTAGGCTAATGGAGATTTGGAAATCTTGTTTGTCTAAACAGGTGCCAATATTTTTTGACGGAAATGTGTGTAGCCAAGCTCCTGATTCTTGATTTTGAAGTGCTTTGAAGCGAGCAATATCAAAATTGGAGTCGAATTGAAGTTCATTCTCTATCGTTCTATTTATGTTTATAGTATCCCAGCACTTTTGTGTTTCTAAACGAGAAGGTACTGCACTATTGAGTGACATCCACTTGTCGAGAGCTTCATCATGATGGTGTACTGGAATCTGAATGTCCTTAGAATGGAGTAAAGAAGACAAAAGAGACTGAACACCATAAAGTGAGCTCAAAAATCCCGGAAGGCAAATATCGGAAATTCGACGGATGCCCAAACCGCCGAAAGAAACAGGAAGGGTAGCTTGAAGCCATTGTTTGTCAGTAAGAGAAATATTTAAAAGCGATTCAAGACTGTCTTTAAGACAAGAATCCATTTGGTTTAGAAGATTTGGAAATTTCCAGATAGCGCAGGTTCGTAGAAAATTAGTCATTTTTGGAATATAAAGGCAATTTTTCAAAAGAAAGTATGCTACATGAGTATTAATATGTTCGAGACGAGAGATAAGAAGATTTAAGGTATGTTGTTTAATATTGAAATGATGGACATATGCTTCCTCAAAAATTGGGGATCCTAATAATTGTAGGTCTGTGTTTGAATTTATTCGGATACCTGGACAAATTGTATTAAATTGACGGATGATATTTGAGTCGTTTAGTTGAGAGCAGAAGAAAAGTTCACATTTATTAAAATTTACTTTAAGACCAATTTCAGCTGCTGATTCGATAATATAACGGAAATCAATCAGAACAGTTTCGGGTGAGTCAGCGAGGGTAGCATCGTCGAGATACCAAATATTTAGCTTTGAAAGCATTTTCTCAACCAAAGGTTGAATTGTAATGCTAAATAACATTGGGCCACAGGGATCGCCTTGCTGAGCACCAACTTCAGACAAAATTGTTTTATTGCCAAAAACAAGAAAAGATGAAGAACGATAACTTTGGTTTAAGAATGGGTAAAGAAGAGGAAAATGAGTTTTAATTGGAAGAAGCATACTGTCTCTTTCGATTGAATTAAATGCGTTCGCAAAATCGATTTTAAGTAAAATCTTATCCCTATTGGCAGGAAGATTGACGAAAGTACGAACTGTATGGATTGCGGATTCACAACCTCTTTTTGTCGCCACTCCCAGTTGATGAGGGGCTAAGTATGAATGGATTTGTTCGTTGTGGTTAACACAAATAAGACGGGCGACAAGTCTTCGGAAAGTGCAGCCAATAGCTATGGGTCTAATGCCTCCATCTTTCTTGGATAAGGCACAAAGTGATGCTCCGAAGAAAATAGGTTGGATCTCATCGGGAATCTTGGCAGCAAGGATAAGATTACAGAGGCTTGTAATTGCAGTCAGAGCCTTTTTTCCAGCTTCTCCAGCAGAAAAAGAAGTCATGTCCTTCAAAAACTGTGGTCGCATGCCGTCAATTCCAGGCGCTGAACCATTTGGGAAGGAGTTGATGCCTTTCAAAACTTCTGCTTCATTAACAGACAGGTAGTGGTGGTTAATATCAGGTGGATCGGGAAAGGAAAGATGACGAGACGGTTTTGGGTGTTTCGTTTTCAAGGCTTCGAAGACTGAATCATCAAAAGAGGCCAGTGAATCTTCAGAACTTAAAACTTTAATTGCACCTTTGATATCAAAGTCGTTAACTTTTGCCTCAATTCGTTTTGAAAAACTTTGAGAAAATTTTTTCCTTGTTTTCGTTGGTGATGATGGTAGGTTAAAACAAGAAATGTTATTCTTGATTTTGGTGGTTAAGTTTTTGGTTTTAGAGTCATTGATATTGAATGCTTTGTAAGAAAATAGTAGCAGATTTTCCCATGCAGAAACTGAGTTCATATTGATGCAGGAAGTAATGACACTAGACAATTTATCCGCTGACGTAAACCGAGCTCCCTTCGGAATTCTTCTTAAAGTGTGAACATTTTGTTTACAAGCTATTAATGCATCTCGAATAGAGTTTGTGGATGAAAAATCATTAGTAACAGCAGCATATGTTTGATCTGGATGAAATTTTCCAATGTGAGTCTTAAGTCGAGTCTCATTTGTAAAAAGATGTAAAGGGGAAAATGGACAAGCTATCTTAGAAGCAACGTCTTGAATGGTATTTGATTCCTGGGACTTTGTGGAGAAAGGCGCAGAATTGGCATCTGTATATAAATGATTAAGAGCTTCAGCACTATCTTGTTTTAAATTGACAGAAGTGTCAGAATTTACAACTCTATGCGAATTATCAAAATCTTCATCTTCTACGTCACTTACATCTTCAGCTAGTGTATATATGGGCCTAAAGTATCTGCCATAATTTGTTTTAAGACCAGTAATTCCCTTCGAAGTAGAAGCTATTTCCGGATCGGTTTGAGGCAATGAATCAGCTTGAGAGTGGCTTCTGCTGTTGTGAATTTTTAAACCTTTGTTGTTCTTGAGTGTTTTGTTACAAATCTTACATGTTTGTTTAACATTGTCTTGCGAAGAAATTAACTTTTCTTGAGAGAAAGAACATTGAGATTGTGACATTTATGTCAAAATAATATGATAAATTATTAAATTTTGTATAAGTTAGCATTATAATTATAATTATAATGGACATATGGACAACGCCAAATGTGGGTAAAAAGCTTCGAAGGACCAATCAATATAAAAATAGTTGTATTTCCATAAGTGCTGGAGTATGTAAGAATAATTATTGTAGACGACAGCGTAATGATCGTAATAAACTTGTATTAACAACTTTTACAAAGTATCAATACAAAAAAGGATAAGAAAGTTATTGACGTAACTAACGTAAATTTTAAAATATAATAACAAAAACCAAAACTGGTTCGTTTATTGTTTGGCACCTTCGGCCGGATTTACTTTTGAAAACTTACTTTGCAGTGACTCACATTTGACTCCTGTACCTGATCTTATACCTGAGATAATTAATTAGCCCCTGAGAACGGATGGTATGGTCATTACTAGTATACTGCCACCTATATCCAGTACCCCATGCATGGAAATGAGTCCTACGTAGAGTGAGGTTTCTCCACTTCTGATTAATTTTTCGGGTAATATTTACTTTATTATTAAATACGTCATAAGGTATTTTGACATTCTTGACTTTTACTAGAATCTTTATAAAATATTGTAACATTCTTTTTCAAATAATAATACAAGTGCTGTTTAAATCGTCTATTCACAAACAAATATTTATTTCTATACACTAATGAATACACTATAAATTAACGCTACGATTATAAAACATTAAAAACTATTATTTACAGACTACGAATTTCTAATACAACATTTATATTCACTATTTATTTTGTAATACACAGTTAATGACTTGCTGTTGACTGCCTCTCTTTTATCCGCCATCCGCTTTTATATCTTCATATAAACGCACCAGAAAACGCTGGAACCTTCTATGTATTCTTAGAAAATGCTAGAATAAACCACGTCTAATTTACATGCTTGTGCGATACGTCATTTTCTCGAAGGCGGCAGAACACACCACCTGTCGCTCGAAAAGAGGTTCGTTCCTTTTCTCTCCCGTTACACTGCCCCCCTCTTCAAGTCTGTTCTGTCCCAGAACAGGTTTTATGCTCTGATTCCTGTAGAACGGGTCATGACGATATCGACAGTCTTCACCTCGACTACACGTTCCATTACGGTAGAAATAACAGTCTACACTCTTCGTTGGCCTTAATGCGGGCTGTGGGTCAAAACTGCAGACGAAGATCTTGACGTCCGTACCTCTAAAGACAACTTCCAGCATGTTTCTAACGATTCTCCAATCCAGCTGGTCCCGCCCACAGCCGAGTTTGGGAACTGCCAATTTGTTAATTCCCCTGGTAAGCAACTCGATTCTCAAATTCCATAGTGCCCTCCACAAGTCGGCGTAACTCGGTTTCTGGTAGTAAAACTGCTTGGTTACCAAGTAGTAAATGGATCGGTCATGATCAGGCAAGCGTAAGGATTTACCAACAGAGGGATTTTGTTCTCGAAGTTCATTCAGCCGTCCAAATTTATTTCTAAACACTACTGCGATCCCCCTGGACATACGGAGATCCGCGGAGACACAGTGGGCAATGGAATAATCACCAGGGACCCGGAAGAGATCTTGTTGCATCTCAGTCGTGACTCCGAATCGCGCTTTTCTAGTTCCAGAGAACGCAGCCATAAATTCTCTAAAGGTTGGCTGATCATCTTCAGGCCTTACGATTTTGATAGCCACCTCGGCCTCATCTTTCCGATCCGGGACTGCGTCATTATTTCCCTCATAGTGCGCCAGACGATTGGAGTGTACCACCTTTGGTTTCCCTCTTGGCAATTTCTGGATGCGATAAATCAAGTCATTTATTCGTTTCTTCACCTGGTATGGACCCTCCCAATTTCGCTGTAACTTTGGAGAATAGCCACGACGCCTTTGCGGGTTGTATAACCAGACAAGCTCTCCAGGTTGAAACCCTCCTTCTTGGGCTCTCACATCGTACGTAGCCTTCATCCGGTCACTCGCGATTCGACTATTATTTCGGGTTCGGTCGTGAATATCCTCCAACTTCTTCTTTAAGTTGATGACATAATCATTCCCGGCTACCTCCTGCTCTATAGGTGGAGACCCAAATTCCAGATCACACGGTAACCGTAACTCGCGTCCAAACATCACAGACGCTGGTGACTGACCGGTTGTTTCGTGGACCGATGCACGATAAGCCATCAGAAACAGATGCAGGTATTGGTCCCAGTCTCGTTGATGATCGGAGACGACCTTGGCCAAATATTTGCCCATTGTTCGATTCATGCGTTCTACCATTCCATCGGACTGCGGATGTAACGGTGTGGTCCGAGTCTTGCGAATGCCCAACAATCGACAGACTTCTCCAAAGAGTACAGACTCGAAATTGCGGCCTTGATCCGAATGCAGCTCCATGGGCACTCCGAAACGACTGAAGAACTCTTTGACTAGTACGTCAGCAACAGTCGCAGCTTCCTGGTTTGGTAGGGCATATGCTTCTGGCCATTTGGTAAAATAGTCCATTGCCACTAAGATGTATTTATTCCCATCGTCAGTTTCGGGAAATGGTCCGGCAATGTCTATAGCTATTCTCTCCAGAGGACTACCCACATTGTACTGCCTCATAGGTGCTCTTCGTTTCCCCAAGGGTCCGTTGCCAGTGGCACATAGTTCACATTTCCGGCACCACTCCTTCACGTCTTCTTTACAGTTGACCCAATAAAAACGCTCCTTAACTTTCTCCAAGGTCTTTTTCACACCGAAGTGTCCTCCGGAGGCACCGTCATGGAGATGTCGCAATACTGTAGCCACTCGGCTTCTTGGAACCACGAACTGAGACCTAATGGTGGTGCCATCTTCACTCTCCAGTACTCGCTTCAGGAGATCGTCTTCCACCTTCAAGGACTCCCATTGGGCCCAATATGCTTTGAGCGTTCTGTTAAAAGGGCTGACGGCCTCCCAGGCAGGCCTTTCTCCCACGCGCTTCCATTCCAGTACCATTTTTAGTTCGGGATCAGCCTCCTGCTGTCGTTGCAATTCTTCCGGCAACCAATTGTCGTTGACGATGGTAGTCCTTAATACTTGGCAAACCCTCTCTTCCAAACGAGAGCAATGACGGCAATCCGTTGGACAGGGTCTTCTTGAAAGAGCATCGGCATTTCGATGACTAGTGCCCGCTCGATGTTCGGTGTCAAAGTCGTATCCTTGTAATCGTTCGATCCACCTTGCGACCTGGCCTTCAGGATTACGGAATTGTAGAAGCCATTTCAACGCTGCATGGTCCGTCCTCAATAAAAACTTCCGTCCGTACAAGTATTTGTAGAAGTGCTCAACGGACTTCACGACGGCCAATAGTTCTTTTCTGGTCACACAATAATTCTTTTCGGCTTTAGACAAAACCTTACTAAAATAGCCGATGACCTTTTCTTGTCCATCCTGTATCTGAGAAAGTACACCCCCAATGGCCAGATTACTTGCATCTGTGTCAAGTATGAATTTCCCTTCTGTCCGTGGATAGCTCAATATTGGTGCGGTTGTCAGGGCACGCTTCAGCTGTTGGAAAGCTGTTTCACACTCTCCGCTCCAAACATACTCGCGCCCATCTTCAGTTAACCTTGTCAGAGGTTTCGCTATATTGGCAAACCCAGGAACGAAACGCCGGTAGTAGGTACATAACCCAAGAAAACTACGAACTTGGTGTTTATCTTTCGGTGTTGGCCACTCTTGAACTACACGAATCTTATCGGGATCGGCTGCCACTCCATTTTGTGATACGACGTGCCCGAGATATTTCACTTCCTTTCTGAATATGTGGCACTTTTTCGGACTCAGTTTCAGATTGGCTCCACGTAGTCTTCGGAACACTTCCTCTAGGTTTTTCAAATGTTCGTTGAATGATTTTCCGACTACAATCACATCATCTAGGTATACCAGGCAGGTCTTCCACGACAGCCCTCTCAGGATGGTCTCCATTAAACGCTCAAAGGTGGCCGGAGCGTTACATAGACCAAAAGGCATAACCGTAAACTGCCATAGTCCGGAACCAATAGTGAACGCGGTCTTCTCCCGGTCTTCAGGTTCCATTTCAACTTGCCAATAACCACTCTTCAAGTCCAAAGTCGAAAACCATCGTGAACCAGACAGGGTATCTAACGTGTCGTCGATGCGTGGTAAGGGATAGCTGTCTTTCTTGGTCACGTCATTAAGCTGCCGATAGTCCACACAAAATCTCGTTGACCCGTCCTTCTTACTGACCAGGACCACCGGTGATGCCCAGGGACTGCTGGATGGCTCGATGACCCCTTGTTCTTCCATATCAGTAATAATCTTTTCGGCTTCTGCTCGCCTTGCTAGAGGTAGACGCCTCGGCTGCTGACGGACAGGCATAGAGTTGCCTGTATTGATTTTATGTTTTACTATATTTGTTCGTCCCTTCTGGCTATCGTCAAGAGCGAAGATATCTTGGTATCGGTGAACCAAACCCTGTACCTCTTTCACTTCCGTTCTGTTAAGGTCTTCGCACGAACTAGTAACCATACCCACTAATTTTCCACCATGGTCTTTGGGCACTGGTTTTGGAACATCAGCCATACACCTGGCTACTCGGAATACTGGCACACACTGTCCCACAAGGGTACTCTTCTTCAATGTCACCGGATCCACATTAACGTTCATAATTCTCACCGGTACTCTCTTTCCAACCTTGATCAGCGCTTTTCCCACCAGTATGCCACTATGGATCTTCTTATCACAAACAGGCTCCATCATTCGCACACATCCTGCCCGAAGATCTCCATCCAAACCCGCCTCGACAACCATCTCGCTTTGACCCGGCAATATTACATCTTCAGTCAGCAAAACCCTTACAACCGGATCTTCTCGTGGGTGCAACGGAAGTTCTTCGTTACCAACCTTCAAAACACCCTCTTTCAAATCCAACGTAAAACCAAATTTTCTCAGGAGGTCCATTCCCAAGATGAATTCGTCAATGATGTCGGCTACCAGCACCTCATGATCACGTTCTTCACTTCCAATGCCAATCTTCATCTTCACCACTCCGCGTGTTGGTATCACTTCACCTGTTGCTGTACGGAGTTGAGTAGTTGTGGGTAACAACTTAATACTTGATCGTAGAACATCAGGGCGTACGATGGATTTTGTCGCCCCCGTATCAATAAGTAGTGGAACAGTTCGGTTAGCAATGTTCCCATCTACGAACAAACTGCTGGTACTGTTCTTCGATGTTACGGCATGGATGGTGATCTCCGGGGCATCTTCACTCGCAGCCAACGTTCGCCCCCTCTTGCCAACCCCTTTTAACTTTTCCGACGGTTGTACTTTTCTGGGTTTAGGGCAGCGGCGTCGTATGTGCCCTTGTTCACCGCAGTTCCAGCAACGGGGTCCTCGAACTTCTTGAGGATTCCTCTTACGACTATCTTCCTTCTGAAGAACTCTCAGTACTAACTCTTCTAGGTGATCTTTAGAACCTTATCTTGTTCCGCCAATCTACCTTCCAATAGTCCTAACGCACTGGCATTCTCCAAAAATTCTTCGAAAACTTTATCTTCCAACGCTTTGACATTTTCCAACAATTCTCCTTTCATCATTTTAACATTTTCTTCCAGTGCTTTAGTATTTTCAAGTAATTCTTGTTTTAAAATTCTAGAATTTTCTTCGGACTTTCTAGAATTCTCTTCGGACTTTTGCAGTAATTCTTCTTTTAAAATTCTAGAATTCTCTTCGGACTTTCTAGAATTCTCTTCGGACTTTTCCAGTAATTCCTCTTTTAACATTCTAGAATTTTCTTCCATTTTACTTAACAACAAACTAGTATCAATTGCGGGTCCAGGTATTTCGAAGCGGTAATTTTCAGGATCTTCCTTCTGTTCTAAAAGCCATTCTCTTAGCCGATTTATCAAAACTTCTTTCTTTCCATTACTATCCAAGTCCCTCTCGTCCAACTCCCGCTTCAAATCTATTACTAAGAGATCCTTTAATAGTTTCATCACCATTTTGATTGTTTGTTGAAATTATGTTTTAACACCAAAAATTTTATTCTCACAGCACTTTAATTAATTATTACGCGATTTTATTTATTTTAAAACCTCACACCTGTAACACCACTGTAACATTCTTTTTCAAATAATAATACAAGTGCTGTTTAAATCGTCTATTCACAAACAAATATTTATTTCTATACACTAATGAATACACTATAAATTAACGCTACGATTATAAAACATTAAAAACTATTATTTACAGACTACGAATTTCTAATACAACATTTATATTCACTATTTATTTTGTAATACACAGTTAATGACTTGCTGTTGACTGCCTCTCTTTTATCCGCCATCCGCTTTTATATCTTCATATAAACGCACCAGAAAACGCTGGAACCTTCTATGTATTCTTAGAAAATGCTAGAATAAACCACGTCTAATTTACATGCTTGTGCGATACGTCATTTTCTCGAAGGCGGCAGAACACACCACCTGTCGCTCGAAAAGAGGTTCGTTCCTTTTCTCTCCCGTTACAATATAAACACCTATTTACTACGTATATTTCCTTTTTGATAACGTTATTATTACTAGATGTACATTTTATGATTTTGCCCTACTAACTAATCTTCAATCTTGTTTAGCTTATGTATTGCAATTGTGCCTTGCTAAGTTTAGATTTAATAAATTTCTTTTAAGCAATAATTGGTTCTCCTCAGCACCGTGTAAAATGCCTCCAAAGAAAGAAACTAAACTGTTATTAGCCAAAGCAAGACGTATTATCTCCCAATATGAACATTTTCAAGAGGTTATACATTCAGTTAAAGACGAAGTCAATATTCCTAGCTTAACTATTAAACAAATTCAAATAGAATTTGATCTTTTTAAACCCCTTTTGGGCGAATATATGTTAATTTCAGAAGAATTTTCCGCTAGTAATATTGAAGTCGATGAATTTCCCTCTCTTCATCAATTTCAGAGCAAATACGTGCTTCTCTCGGCTACCACTGAAGAAATATTAGCTAACCAAAATACTTTAAAGTCGAAGCAATTTAGTGGGTCATCTGAAAGCATAAATAGTAATGGTTCACGAAAACCCCGTGATAACGTAAAATTACCTACTATTTCTTTACCACACTATGATGGTTCCTATCAGAATTTTAGAAGCTTTTTAGAAACCTTTCAAGCTTTGGTTGGTTCTAACCATGATTTATCTCAAACTGAAAAGTTTCTGTATCTCAAAAACTGTTTAAAAGGTTCCGCTAGGCAAATTGTTGACGAGTTAAAGTCTACTGAATCGAATTACGATTTAGCTATCGAATTACTAAAAGAACGATACGATAATCGAAAACTACTTATTTTTAGTCATTTTGACTCTTTATTTGAAGCTACTAAACTTACGAAAGATTCCGGCTTGCGTGAGTTTTATGATAATTTGATTAAACACCTAAGAGCAGTCTCCAACGAAAACTTGTCTGAAAAAGAATACAAAGATGCCGTTGTCGCTTATGTTGTTAAAAACAAAACCGACGGTCGTACTGCTTTAGAATTTGCCAAAAGCTTTCCTAAAAGGATTCCGACAGTTGATGAAATTTTACAATTTTTGTCAAATCGTTGTAATGTCATTGATGACATTAGTAATATTACCAAGCTCACTTCAAATAATTTAAATCAAAATAAAGGGTTTAATAAAAAATCGAATTTCAAAGATACCTACACTTTATCCCAGACCACACGTACCTGTGTTCTGTGCCAAGGTGAGCATTTCCTCAATAATTGCCCTAAGTTTTTAGATATGTCCACTAGGATGCGTTTTAATAAAGTGAGATCTTTAAAATTTTGTACCGTTTGCCTTAGACATGATAATAAGTCGAAATGCGTTTCCATTTTAAACTGTAAATTTTGTCAAAAAAGACATAACCATCTACTTTGCCTTCAGACTAATGCTAATTCTAATAACTCCATTCAAAAGATCACGAATAATAATCAACAATCATCTAGCAGTTCCTCCTCGAATAATGATTCGAATTCTCAGTCTCAGACGGGACCAAACACATCTGAAATTTCAAACCAATCTGTTTGCAACCTTTCTGGTTCTTCAGAGGTGTTATTGTCTACAGCTCAAATTAAAGCAATTAATGGTGATAAATGTCTCACAATACGAGCCCTTCTTGATAGTGGTTCTCAAAATAATCTTATTACTGAAAACCTTTGTCATAAATTAAATTTACGTTGCTCTTCTGTAAATTTGACTCTTAAAGGTGTTAATTGTTCCACATCCACTTGTTCCAAGTATACAAAGCTAAAGATTTGTTCCATGACAGGCAGGTATGAATCTGAAATTACTTGTCTAGTCATCCCTCGGATTACAGAGAAGTTACCTAGGGTCTCCTTTCACAAAAATATTCTTAATATTCCTATTAACGTTCGCTTAGCGGATAACTCATTTAATACATCAAGTAACATAGATATTCTAATAGGTGCATCAACCTTTTTCAAGTTAATGCTTCCGCAAAAAATCTCTTTGGGTTCTACAATGCCCACTTTACAGAAAACCCTATTAGGTTGGATAATTTCAGGAGATTTGCCAATTTATCGTATCGTACCCTCAGATTCAAGTATTTCTCACTTGAACGCTGTTAGCTGCCATTCCGCGATTCAAAGAAACGAATCTGATATAGAACTTCATCGGTTCTTGACTAGATTTTGGGAATTAGATAATACTAAGCCCATTTCTAAATTATCTTTACTTTCTCCAGAGGAAAGTTTCTGCGAGAAGCATTTCGTTGATACGATTCAACGGGATGAGACAGGTCGCCTTACTGTTTCCATACCTTTCAATTCGAAGTTACCCCTTTTAGCCGAATCCATGCAGATTGCTAAAACTCGCTTTCTTCATTTAGAAATGCGTCTGCATAATAATCCTGAGTTACTTCATCAATATTCCAAATTTATGTTCGAGTATGAACAGATGGGCCATATGACTAAAATTTCAGAAATTGAAAGCTCATATCCCAACAATTTCTGCTCTGTTTCCACATACAATGGTTCGGTAGATATTGCAGATATTCCTCCGCAGTTTTTCCCTCATCATGCTGTCATCAAGAGCTCTTCTCTTACTACAAAGTTACGCGTGGTCTTTGATGCCAGCGCAAAATCTTCTTCAAATATTTCTGTAAATGATACCCAGATAGTTGGTCCTCAAGTTCAGGACAATTTGTTTGATATTTTGCTGCGTTTTCGCACTCATAAAGTAGCTCTCTGCGGAGATATCGCTAAAATGTATCGTATGATCAATATTCATCCCGCTTAGAGAAAATTCCAGCACATTCTTTGGAGGGAAGATCCCCAAAAACCACTTCAGATTTTCCGTCTCAATACCGTAACCTATGGTACGGCTTCTGCTAGCTACTTGGCTACAAGATGTTTGCTTTATCTTTCCGAGATAAATAAAGATTCGTTTCCCAAAGCCTCCGATGTCATCGCGAATGATTTTTATATGGATGATCTTCTTTTCTGTGCCGATTCTGTAAAACAGGCTCTAAAGATTAAGAGCGAGGTATTATCAATACTTGCTTCGGCAGGTTTTATTATACGTAAGTTTCTCTCTAACAAGATCGAAGTTCTTAAAGATTCATCTACTGTTAACGACGTTGAATTTGCCTCAGTTCCCATTGGTGAACGCTGCGATTCTAAAACTTTGGGTCTTCATTGGGACTCGAATGGTGATTTTTTATTTTGCAAAATCGATCTATCAGATGAGGATTCTTTGTTCACTAAAAGGAAAATATTATCTACTATAGCCAAGGTTTTCGATCCTTTGGGATTTTTTTCACCTCTGATTACAAAAGGGAAATTATTAATGCAGAAGTCATGGCAATACCACTTCGGCTGGGACGATCCCGTATCCCCTGAACTTCAAAAGGAATGGTCTATTTTTAGATGCCAACTTTCTGAATTGAGTAGTTTCAAGATCCCTCGTTGCGTCATTCCTGTTGTATCAATCTCAATCCAGTTGCATGGGTTTTGCGACAGTAGTTCTTTTGCTTACGGTTGTTGCTTTTATGTACGTTGTTGTACTTCTGATAATCGTATAGTTGTTAATTTACTTCATTCACATTTTTAAAATCAAATTCCATGAAGTCTTTTTTTGGACAGATTCTCAAGTCGTTTTAAACTGGATTAATTCGTATCCAAATAAATACAAGGTCTTTGTAGCAAATAGAATTGCAACGATTCAAGAGTTAACCAATACCAAATATTGGCATCACATTAGTAGCTCAGAGAATCCCGCGGATTTGATCTCCCGTGGATCTGATATTACTGATTTGAGAAATAATGTCATATGGCTTAAAGGTCCAGAATTTCTTCTGCATGATCAAACTAAATGGAAGCTCAACGATGTTCCGATTGTTTTGAACGAACCCACAGAAATAAAAAATATTACTTTGTCGAACATTACAGCAGATATCAAACTTGGTGATGAACTGTTCAATAAATACTCGTCACTGACTAAACTTCAACGAGTTATTGCATACATATTGAGGTTCAGTAACAATTGCAAAAAACATTTTTCCCGCTTTACAGGAGAGTTAAATATTATTGAATTAAGAAATTCCTTAACACTTTTAACAAAATTATGCCAACAGGATTGTTTTAAGGAAGAGATAAAGGCCGTTAAAAATAAACAAAATATTAGAAAATCTCGTATTCAAGCCCTGAATCCATTCATCGATAGTCAAGGTTGTCTTCGTGTTGGAGGTAGATTAACCAATTCAGAATTTTGTTATCATAAGAAGTTTCCTTTATTACTTCCGAAAAATCATAAATTCACTGAACTTTTAATTATTAAATATCACAGAGAACTACTACATTGTGGTCCTCAGCAGTTACTCTCGGTTATGAGAGAAAATTATTGGCCCATTGATGGCCGAAATGCAATTAAGAAGCATATTCGCAATTTTATTAAATGCATTAGAGCAAAACCAATTATCAAGCATCCTCTTATGGGTAATTTGCCTAAAACCCGTTTAACTCCAGTTTATCCATTTTCTAACGTTGGCTTAGATTTTGCTGGCCCAATTGCTATCAAAGACAAACGAACAAGAGGTTCACGCCTTTCAAAGGCTTATATTTGCATTTTTGTTTGTATGGTTACTAGAGCAATACATCTTGAACTAGTAACTTCTTTATCTACTGATGCTTTTATCAGCACATTAAAACGTTTTGTTTCCCGAAGAGGCAAACCGTATTGTATATCTAGTGATAATGCCACCACTTTTCGTGGCGCTAAAAACAAATTAGATTCATTATATAATATTTTACACACTAAAGATTCTCAACACAAAATTATCTCTTATGTAACTTCTAATTCAATCAAATGGGAATTTATAAATCCTAGATCTCCACATGAAGGAGGAATCTGGGAAGGTGCAGTTAAGTCTGTCAAATACCACTTAAGACGTATTCTCGGGAATGCAAATTTAGTTTTTGAAGATTTGTATACGACTCTGACTTTGATAGAGTCGATATTAAATTCTCGACCTATATCGTACATATCATCTGATCCTGGGGACCCCACTCCTCTCACGCCCGGCCACTTCCTCATAGGACGCCCTTTATTTTCCGTTCCTGAAAATGACCTAACTGAAACCTTCAGCAACCGACTTTCTATGTACCAACGTGCTCAGCAATTATCGCAACATTTTTGGAAGCGTTGGAGCAGAGAAGTCGTTCCAGAGCTTCAAAAGCGACATAAATGGTACCAGCATTTACCAGATCTACTACAAATAAATTCCATCGTCCTTCTTTATGAAGATAATTTACCTCCACTGCAATGACGTCTTGCACGCGTTGTGGAACTCCATCGAGGAGCTGACAAGATTCTCCGTGCGGCGTCATTACGACTTTCTAATGGAAACGTGGTGAAACGTTCTATACATCGCCTCTGTGTGTTACCGAGTAGTGACAATCCATAGTGTTTATTGCCTTATCCAATTGCGTGTTTTTGTGCCCGAATTTCTTGGACTTATGTTATTTGGATTATATATTTGTGAACTACTTTGATGTTAATTAATATTTGCTACATTTATATTTGCTACATTTATTATTGTTAAATATTTGTTTCACATAATGTTTTTTATACCTGTTATATGTTGAAACCACCTCCAGTTGTTTCAAGGTGGGGAGTGTTAAGGCTCAAGCTAAGTAGCCGTAGAGTTTTGGTTTTTGTTATTATTATATTTTAAAATTTACGTTAGTTACGTCAATAACTTTCTATCCTTTTTTGTATTGATACTTTGTAAAAGTTGTTAATACAAGTTTATTACGATCATTACGCTGTCGTCTACAATAATTATTCTTACATACTCCAGCACTTATGGAAATACAACTATTTTTATATTGATTGGTCCTTCGAAGCTTTTTACCCACATTTGGCGTTGTCCATATGTTTGGTAATTATAATTATAATTATAATTTAAAAAAAATGTTTATTGTTATTAATATATTAAATATTCTATTAACAAAAGAAACTACTCGAACTGGGACTAGAACAAGGGTTGTGTAGTCGGTAATCCAGCGATCCTTTCACCCGACCATGCTGTCTGTTTTGTGTTTATTACTTCTTTAATGAATGTCATTTATTATTCTTTTTTGCTTGTTTCTTTAATAATTTTTTTATAAATATAATAGGTATTAATAAAATGAATAGTTACATAAAATTATTCCTTAATTTTTATAGTTATAGTTTAAACTACATAGTATAATATTTATGTTAATTAATAATAAAACTGATTGAATATGCATTACCATATTAATGTTTAATTGTAAGTTATTCCTTTTTATAAATATTATATATAAAAAAATTGTTTATTTATGAAATATATTAAATATTTTATTAAAAAAATTACCGGTAGCAGGGATAGAACCCCGAACCCGGGTTTTGTAATAGGAAATCCAGCGCGCTTACCACACGGACATGCTGTGTGTTGACGTCGTTTGCTTCTTTCACTTATTAATTATCAACAATTAATATTAGTTCATTTCAGAACGGTATTACTGGTAGTATCACTGTCTGAAAAAGCTCAAAGTTTGTCTAAATCTATCCCTTTCCAAAAATAATTTGTGGTGGTGGTCTAGTTAGAGAGGTTCCCCTATCGTTGTCCCCTTACCGCTGCCCCCCAGCAAATGCTTTTAGGACTGTTTGAATATAGCCTTAACATTACCGATTATTAGCAACAGCGCTGGTTGGTGCTAGTGACGCGTCAAAATACGACATGGCGTTACAACTTATAGTTTTTTTGGGAAACTATTCATCGGATTGACAATTTGAAAAAAGCAGCGTAATCGTCTATCTTTGAGCTATAATGTTGATAGAAATGGTTTTTTTCGATTAATTAAAGAGTTCTCAATTTATGACAACTTAAAGGGTATCACAAATATGGTTCTTCAGGGCGAACCGTTATTTATAAAAGCATTGTGCAGAGAGCTATTAAGAATTAAAAAAAGAAATACTTCTAATTAAAACTTTGACACAGTACTGCAACGGATTAATGTCCACATACCCAAGATGTAGAAAACGCAAAAAAATGTTTGTCCTTTTTTAGAAATTCATCCCTTGCACGGTACGATTTTTGAGGGGCCAGTCGATTTTGCATTCTTAAAAGGTAGGTAATAATTTAAAGTGAGTCTTATATTTTAGCAACAAAGTGCAAAAGAAACTCTTTTCTAAAAGTCTTTTGTATAGGCTAGGAAACTGTACTATCTGTAAAAATATTTATATTAAGAATATAATTAATCAGTCAATGTTTGAATTTTGTATTATATGTTACATTACAACTAAATAGCATGAATTTCAAAGAAATCCACACTTCTACTAAAAACAACTCCTACGCCTTCATTTACATGAAGATGTTGAGCAATTAAACGTTTATGTAAAGCAGTTTTCGGAAATCTTGTTAAGTAGGTATTAGATATTCATGTCGCGAGTTTGTGGTTTTTATTTCCGGTGTTATTTACATTATTTTGTTTCGCCTTATAAAAAGTTGTTTATATTGACAAGCGTCATATTCGTATCCAATAAACTTTTGTTTTAATGACTACAATTTTAAGGCAGTACGAGTTACGTTAGTTGTTACTCATCGTGTGCTACTTACTATATAGCCGTTACAAACTTGAACTTGAACACAATTGCCCAATCGAGTACGAGACTTATTTATACAATGTGGGATTAAAGTATGGAATATTAAAAAAAAGCGAATTCAACTGGTTTTTTTAAAAACGTTGAAACACGTCGATTTTATATTTTTTAAAAATACACATTAATATGTGCGATTCACCTTCCGACATTCATTTGTTTGTTAGTTATGACGTCACTGCAAAAAATTTAAATGACAATATAGATTGTTGGTAGTAGAATCCGATAGTGATTTTTCTTCCCTTTATGATCATGCAAATAAATCATAAGGTTGCATAACAAAAATTTTGAGAAAAATCGAGCTGAACATTTAATGATATTATCGTATTTAATAGGAAATGATTCTAAGATAACAGAAAAATTTGATTTTCTCAGAAACTGCAGAATTTTGATATATCCATTAGGTAAACATACTTAGAATAAAGTGTAGAATCGAAAACAGTAAAGATATACAGAGTGTTCCATTGAAAATAAAAAAATTAATGGTAGCCACATCAATATGACTCACCCTGTATATACTGTAACGTTCTTTTTAAAATAATAACAAAAAAAATGCTGTTTAAGTCGTTTATTCATAAGAGAAATATTAATTTACATACACTAATTAAAAACACTATAACTATAAACTATTTAAATGCTAGATATTCACAGATTTGTTAACTTGTCGTTTCCATCTTCACCATGCCGTGATGACCTGTACGATCTCGGGGGTGGAGAACCTAACTTCACGGTCCAAGACGGAAGCGGGACGGGGAGTAGCAGAGCACAACCCTACCAGACGAAGGACTGCCGAGGGCATTGGTTACCCAACGATCGACTAATTAAGACGGATTGACGCTGTTAGCTGAGATACGAAGTTAAATAAATCTTCTTTGGTTGATATTGTGTTTTATTTTGTTTTATAATAATTGAAACTTTTAACAAATAAACCCTTTTTACAGATTTATTTAAGGCTATTTATATAAGAACTATTTATGTAATATTATAACAATTATTAACATTTACTTTTTCACTAACATTCGATTACTAATTATTCAAAGTACATTTCAATACGACGCCGGTTAAACATTAACTGAGCTCCTTTAACCCGCGACCTCCATTTATATCTTTCATAAGTTCTAGAACATAACCGATGAATCATACATGCAGCTGTTGATGAGTCACGTTGATGAGTCGCGTCGATGAGTCATACATGCAGGTGTTCATGAGTCATACATGCAGGTGTTGATGAGCCATACATGCAGGTGTTGATGACTCATACATCTAGAATGTTCGATGACGGCGTATATGGGTTTACTATTCGTTACAATACAAAACTATTATAAAATTAAAATTTGTTTTACACCAACCAACTTTGATATTAAACTTTTTTCGTAACTCTTACAGCTTCCAAGATAAGGTACAGGATCATCTTGCGTGGGCCACCCTGTATAGTACCTACGTAAAGTTTGGATTACAAATACCAAATTTCGGACTATGGAAATAAAGATGGAAATCAATTTACACAACTAGGACTGTTCGGACTATTAGATGTGTTCGGATTATTCATACATTACTGTATCAACATTAAATGTTCAGCTCGATTTTTCTCAGAATTTTTGTTATGCAACCTAATGATTTATTTGCATGATCATAAAGGGAAGAAAAATCACTATCGGATTCCACTACTAAAAATCTATATTGTCATTTAAATGTTTCTGTGATGACGCCATAACTAACAAACAAATGAAAGTCGAAAGATGAATTGCACATATTAATGTGTATTTTTAAAAAACAAAATCGACGTGTTTCAGCGTTTTTAAAAACACCAGTTGAGTTGGCTTTTTTTTAATATTCCATACTTTAATCCCACACTGTATACAAAAGCAAAGGAGAATGGGTAAAATATTAAAATTTTTTATATAAATTGCACAGTTTTTATTAAATGCTGAGTAATCAAATAGTAATTTAAGTTATTTCCTACTTTTTACGTTTGAACAATTACGTTTTTAACAATCTCCATAGTATTTTGTAGACCTACATTTATGTAGTAGTCATGTAGTATATTTATGTAGTCATTCCTATCCGAGTGACATGCTTGAGGTTCCATTTTAAGTATCTTACCTTGCTAAAATACTTTGTTACATAAAACATCAAATGGGTAATTCTATGGAAAGCTACGTAGAAAACTGAACAACAATGATGACGATTTCGGAAGAAAATAAAAATACATTTGACATTACTATCTCTGACTAGATTTTTAATGCAGAATTAAAAAGGAGTTGTGAATAATTACTGCAGATGTTCAAATCAACTGCCATAGCTTTAGACCAGACGCAAAGAAATACTTCTGAGCTTGGATATTATGCTGTTTGTTTATGAAAACTCTCTGGAAGGTCCCTTAAGTTTATTACAATACGAACAAGCCTTGACGTCGGCTCAGTTTTTGTCATCTAAGGTAAGGCGGGGTAAATGCGCTATGAAAAAAGCATACCTCACTTCAGTCGGCTGTTGAGTTTGTATTTATTAAATTATAAATTTAAAATTTTGAAAACATGTACCTTGTCATATTTGCTATTGCTCTTAGTAATATCAAACATCTTCAAAGGGTTTCTTTTATACTTTTTAATTTTTTTTTCATTTTTCTACCCGATGAATGCACTTTCCCCATGAATCGGGGTAAGTACGTACATGGCTACTGACTTGCATAGTGACTAACAGCAGCATAGTGACACTTACAATGGGGTATCTGCATATACTACAGTTTCTAAGCTTTCAGGCATTTTCAACATATTGCAATTATATTCATTAGTTTCTGAGAAATCAACAACTTACTTTTAGTTATGTGAAATGCAAACATATGATGATGATTTTAGCATCATATCATTGATATTTACTGCACAATAATCAGCATACGCACTTGCTCCAAAAACGCACTTGCCCCACCTTACCTTATGCTATAGCCTAAATATTGTAATGACCGTAATTAACTTCTATACGCCGCCGTCGAACATTCGATCCTGGCGGGGGAATGTATGACTCATCGACATGACTCATCGACATGACTCATCGACAGCTGCACGAAACACAATACACCAACCAGTCTAATCTAGCGCGTTCTAGAAAGATTATATGGGATATAGGAATCATCGCCGAGCACGAACGAGGATTCATTAGTCAACGAGTGAATGGAATACAAGCATCGTGTAATTAGTGCGAGATAAATGATGGACGGATCATCTTCGAAAACAGAATCCTTCTGTTGGAAAAACCTACCACTTGCCGGATCATGGACGCTACATGTACTACTTGGTAACCAGCAGTCTTACTACCAGAAACCCAGTTACGGAGACCTGTGGAGGGCGTTATGGGATTGAGAACCGATCTGCTTACCAGAGGCATTAACAAACTGACAGTTCCCAAATTCGGCTGTGGGCGGGACCAGTTGGATTGGAGGATGCTGGAAGTTATCTTTAGAGGTACGGACGTGAAAATCTTGGTCTGCAGCTTTGACCCACAGCCCGCGTCAAGGCCAACGAAGAGTGTAGACTGTTATTTCTCCTGTAATGGAACGTGTAGTCGAGGTGAAGACGGTCACCTGTACTTAATTTTTCTTTTTTCAAACAAAACACCGTGTAAATCAAACAAATCAACTTAAATTGTGTTACAGTTGAAAATTACACGATAGTAATGTAATTTGAGTTGCATACATGTTAGGGGTTTTTCTCCCTAGTTTAAAATGATTGAATCCGGGTGCCTTGGAAAAACAGCTTCCAAAAAATTGTCAATTTTAAGAAACACATATTTGTGTGAGAATATAATTCACGTGTCACATGGTACATTTTTTATTAATTTCATTGGTGAAAGTACAAAAACAAACTCGCAGAATAGGCTATCAAATCGATGATAATTCTATCACCGCATGTTGACTGTCACCTGTTTTTAATAAATAAAATTGTTTACTGTCAAAGTGACAGAAAGTTTCAGTGTTTATTTTCTTTCAACGTTCATTATATTCTCTCACCAAATATAACACGTGTTATGATTAATCAACGATGATACCACTCGTTAAAACCTTTAGAAAATTGAACTCGTGCTTCGCACTCGGTCAATTTTCGTCGGTTTTAACTCGGGCTATCACCGATGATAATCATAACACTAGTTATATTATCCCCGAGAATATAATTCACGTGTCACATGGTACATTTTTTATTAATTTCATTGGTGAAAGTACAAAAACAAACTCGCAGAATAGGCTATCAAATCGATGATAATTCTATCACCGCATGTTGACTGTCACCTGTTTTTAATAAATAAAATTGTTTACTGTCAAAGTGACAGAAAGTTTCAGTGTTTATTTTCTTTCAACGTTCATTATATTCTCTCACCAAATTTAACACGTGTTATGATTAATCAACGATGATACCACTCGTTAAAACCTTTAGAAAATTGAACTCGTGCTTCGCACTCGGTCAATTTTCGTCGGTTTTAACTCGGGCTATCACCGATGATAATCATAACACTAGTTATATTATCCCCGAGAATATAATTCACGTGTCACATGGTACATTTTTTATTAATTTCATTGGTGAAAGTACAAAAACAAACTCGCAGAATAGGCTATCAAATCGATGATAATTCTATCACCGCATGTTGACTGTCACCTGTTTTTAATAAATAAAATTGTTTACTGTCAAAGTGACAGAAAGTTTCAGTGTTTATTTTCTTTCAACGTTCATTATATTCTCTCACCAAATATAACACGTGTTATGATTAATCAACGATGATACCACTCGTTAAAACCTTTAGAAAATTGAACTCGTGCTTCGCACTCGGTCAATTTTCGTCGGTTTTAACTCGGGCTATCACCGATGATAATCATAACACTAGTTATATTATCCCCGAGAATATAATTCACGTGTCACATGGTACATTTTTTATTAATTTCATTGGTGAAAGTACAAAAACAAACTCGCAGAATAGGCTATCAAATCGATGATAATTCTATCACCGCATGTTGACTGTCACCTGTTTTTAATAAATAAAATTGTTTACTGTCAAAGTGACAGATCGTTTAAAATTTTTGAGTTTTTTAAGAGGGCGAGAAAATTTATTTTCTGTCAACGTTCATTATATTCTCTCACCAAATATAACACGTGTTATGATTAATCAACGATGATACCACTCGTTAAAACCTTTAGAAAATTGAACTCGTGCTTCGCACTCGGTCAATTTTCGTCGGTTTTAACTCGGGCTATCACCGATGATAATCATAACACTAGTTATATTATCCCCGAAGATATAATTGCTAATCTGTGGCTATCTCTTCATGGAGTTTGAGGTTTTGGTGTTGGTGTGAAGTAGATTCTAGTTAATGGATATAATCCTCACTTTAACCTGATGAGATTGGAGTAATTTGTGGTGACAGACTTACCTGGTGGTGAAATTTGGTCTTGATTCTGCTCCAATTTTGTGCCGCTTGTCGGGATATAAATAACTCATACTTTGAAGAGGTAAAGGCTTGCACATCTTTAGCTTTTTTTTCCGGGGTGCTGTCTTATTCCGGACAACTCTGATTCTCTGGAAATACGTAGCTTAGTTGGAAGTTTGTTGTTAATGGGAAATGGAAACCATTCCTATGTTTGAAAACTTTGGTATATAGCATGCAATAGAGAAGGGTGTCTTGGAGGTGGTGTGCTTTAACAAGCTAGTGGACGCGATAAGGTCAGACGATTTAATCCTTTCATTCGTATTACATGTGATCTTGTATTGGAGCTGGAAGTCGTATACCTTACCTTAGATTTCTTTGATCATACATTTACTGTACTAAAGTAATCCGAAAGTTTATCCTGAATTATCAATTTACCCAATTTAAAAGAAAGATCTTAACTATATAGCAATTGAATATTTCCTATGACATGCAGTGACGCAAGTGCACTTTATTGTTATTTTATTCAATAATTAATTTATAATTGTGACAAATATTTAGTTGTCATAACCTTCGACCATCAACATCGCAAGTACTTGTTTCTTGATATCGATTTAGTTAAACGTAGATACGTTGATCTGCGTCTTGCGACATTTATTTATTTAGTTATTTTGAATATTCAATCCTAAACTTTATACTTGTCATTGGCAAAGAAAATGTTTAATAGTTGCGGATTACTTTAATCTTTGATTCAACTTGTGTTCAAGAATTTGAAACCAACAGTTAGGTCCATTACATTTTTTTTACCACGGTCAATACTATTGCATGATTGTAGATTTTGTAAATACTTGTAAAATTGTTTACCTGTACTGTATATGCATGTACACTTAGTTAAGTTATGCACTGCTCTTAGAACTGTTAATTTGTAACATAGTGAGATATAATTATTTCGATTAAATTATTATCTGCTACAATTGGGTTTTTCCTCTTCGTGAGTACCATACCTTTGGTTGGTCCTTCCAAAGGATATCTTTATTTTACGGTCAGATTAAAGTGGACCTGGCGCCCAGGTAAGTAAATAGATCATATATGTATTTGACCCAACGCCCACGCGGACGAGCATACCACTCACAAAGAGTGATATCAATCCCTGATCAGGAAGTAAAATCGTAGCAATTGAAAAACAATAAATTTCAATAATTAGTTTAAAAAAATATTTTAATTAAATAAATCAAGTTTTTTCATACCCAGGTTTGTAGTTAGTTAAAATGCTGTTATCAGAAATCTGACAATGGTGTGATGTGATGAATCATCGTACATACCCAACAGAATTTACTTACTGGTCAGTAGTTCTCAAACAAACGTTGATCTATAGAGGTAAGTCAGTTTTTAATTTTTCTTCTACAGTTTATTATTACTTGGGTAATTAATTATACTAGTGATACGAAACCTACCGTTTAAATTTATGAGAAACATTTAAATTTCGGACTATTACTTTTTCAGTTTTAGTAATGCAATGTTTCAGAACTTTGATGTTTGAAGTAAATTGCAGAATATTAAGATTTTAGACTTTCAAATATGAAAAACTTTAAATCCTGGCAGCTTGAGCAATCCAGAACTTTAAAATTCCAAGGATTTTCCATAATCCTTAGGAAGATTCTTACATATCCATATAAAACATGGAGAACGTCTTAGTTTCTAACATTTCAGGGCTTTGGCTTCTCAGCTTTGGAGGTGTAGGTTTAAAAAATATTTTTTATTTTAAAGATTTATTTAGCTTTTTGGAGTTTCTAAGATTCATCAATTAAAAATCTCAGGATTTCTAAATTTTAAGTATTCAAAACTGCAATGGTGGAATGTTTCGGAAATTCGTCTTTCAGAGATACAGAACACCGCAAAACAGAGTAATTATAACCTTTTGGATTTCGCGGTTTCAGAATATTACAGTGCCAAGGTTTCGGCGACTCTCAAATTGCTTCATTACATTAAAAATTTAGACACCTATTGTCAACAGGAGCCATTTAATTGCCATGACACTGTTGGTTAGGATACAGAAGCATTGGATCAATTTTGAATTATTTTGGCTTTTCCCATGACTGGTTAATAAAGTAATTTCTTTTTTTTATTTTGTGGATAAAACCGGTGTTCTCTGCCTGTTATTTGATCACACCTTGTGTACATTTAGACTTGTTAAAAAATAACTCCTAAACAGCTTAAACTGATAACTAAACTATAGAGTATTTTTCTATGATACTTCTATGATGAAATTCTTTCTCTAGACAGAAATTGGACATTTCAAGCTAAGAAAAACATCCCAGAAGATCCGAAAAACACTTTCATCTTACTACACATCATATTACTATCACAAATCATATTAATAGTCTTGTAATCACAACAGGATTTTAAAAAACCTATATACTTAGGTCAATTCTTTTAGACACTCATATGCTACAACCAAAGCACAGCATAAAGTAATTAACAGAATTTATTTATTCAAATGCCAGAAACAATATTTTAAACAATAAAGCTTTGCTGACAAAGCAAAGTATTTTTTATACAAGGAGTAATTTATAATTTCTAACTTATTTATAAACTAATTTAGTTTGTTCTAATCTTTTCCCTTATATTGGGATGTTTCTTTATGCGGTTACATTCTTATGTTAGATTATTGTCGAACTCCAAGTAGCATTTTGGATCAGGTTCAGCATAATTTCTAAGAACGCGGTTAATTTCCTTAAGAAGTGGATAGCTCTCGCATTTGCAGACATTGTCGATATCTTCAAAATCAAGGGACCAAATCATTGCACCACCCAAACCCATTTCTCTAATATATTTAGATTTATATTTCACCATATGAACATCATCAAATGATACCCACTGATGATCTAGGTAAGCATAAGGTCCTACCCTGTATTCTTCATCACGTACCATTGTCCATCCTTTTTCAATAACATTTTGGCATATCTATGAAAATTAAATTTAAATTATTGTCTAAATGTATAACTAATAACATTAGCACAAAATTCGTAAATGCTAACCTTAGAGTAAGGTATGGCTCCATTACCTACTCCAGCTCCGCCAGACCATTCACCCAAACCATTCTTCTCACTATCACCTAATAAGTATGTACGTCCAAACATGGGCATAGTCATTAATATTTTGTTTCTATCGGCTCCTTTTTGTATCCAATAGTTTATAGAAAAGTTCTATAAATAAAAACAAGGATTACTGATTCTGTCAAGATTTTCTAATCATCTTAAAACTCTTACGGTATTTTGCTTATTACTGTAATCGTGTGGTTGGGAATACATAGGAGCTACATGTCCTGTAATTCCGTTCCAGTAACCATGATAACTGTGACACATAACGGCTAGCCAATCTACATGTTTTGAAATTTCGGGAACATCGTAACCTTTATCTATTTCATCTTGAAGTGGCGAAACATACGCTGATATTAATAAGCCTTTAGGTTTGAATGCATCATGCAACTCTTTTATTAAATCTGTAAAGCCGGGTTTATCTGTATCTGGTCCGCTCCAACAGCCACCCTAAAATGTAAGTTTTTGTTTCAAAACAAATATTTATATTAAAAAAGTCTTTATTACCTGCCAGCAAGTTGGATATTGCCATTGTAATTCGAGTCCATCAAATCCAGTTTTTTCAATGAAGTTAACTATATCAGCTACAAATGCTGCTCTGTTTGAGGGACTCGCAACCAAGCGTGAATATTTATTACCCCAGGAATCATCCCAACCGCCTATTGCAACTGATACCTTAATTCCTTTCTTTTTAAGAAGTGCTATCCTTTCTTGAAAATCTAAAAGAGAAAAGGTGTAGGTAAAAAATATTTAAGGTATATACCTATTTATTATATTTATAATACAATATTTAAGTAGGTAAAACTTTCTTAAAATAATTATACCTGCAGAAATCTCTCTTTGTTTAACCAGAAGAGTATCAGCATCGAGAGTAGCTACGTATATGTACACAATATGAGAGCACAAGTCCTTATTAATTTTATTCGGATCCCATTTTTGGTCACCCAAATAACACACAACTTTCAAATCAGATTCATCATCTGATTTTAGTGGTAGTGCTGTAATTGTTTCTGAGGTAGGTAGTAATGTAGATAGAAGTGGAGATAAAGTAACTTTTTTTGATTCATCGTAATGTTGAGTTTGCGAGGAATCGACTATACCTTCTTTGTCAGTTCTTGCAGTTGAGAGGAATGCTGCTAAAATTGTACCGGTGAGTAGTATTTTCCTAATGTACTGCTGATTTTTTGCCATGATTTGCAATTCTTTTACAATCTAAAAACAAGGAGATCGTGTAACTTTTGAAGAAATTTTTATATTGAAGTAATTTGCTGGTCTTAAAGTGTACGATTATAGCTGGGAGACGGAGGTTGATTTATTAAATTGAATCTTTTTCCTGAAGTACCAAGTACGAAATATCAAGAAAAATTAATTAAATTCTAATTAAAGAAATAATCTAGTAGATATTCAAGTGATGTAGTCTCAAATAATTTGTAGTTACTGCCAATTTGCTAATTCTTTATAATAATTTATGTTAGTTTATTTGTTGATATAGATATAATACATAATTTTATGCTATCTCATAAACTACAGTAATGATACGGTACTTACGTAATAGTAGTTCAAAAGGATAACTACGTACTGGAACAATGGTTTTTCACCGACTACGGCAAGTCTGATACACAAGACAAATTGAAAACTTTTGTTACGATGGACTTCGGCTAGTTGTTTATATATGAAAGTCTTCCATAAGCAAAGGATAAAAAATACTTTTCGGAATCTATAAAATACGTATTAACAATTCTGATGAAAAACAGGTTTTAATATCTTATTCCGTCTTTTAGATTTCAAACAAAATGATTAAAATGAACAAAAAAATGTAATCTTATATTAGTTATCATTATTATATTTTGCAAAATAATTTAAAAAACAATGAAATAATATGTCATGTATATAGCAGTTAATATCTTTTATATTTAAGTTTTCTTATTGGAAGTAACTGCATAAATAACTGTATAAACATAGAATAGATAAGCAGAAATTGTAACCAGCCGTGAATGCTAATCAATTATTTCTTAATAAAATAAATTGTGAATCATTTTTCAATTTAAAACTTGAAATATTTAATGATGTATCTTTATGGCTATTGTTTATTACGTGTAATTGTAATTGTAATTAATATTGCCAATCCACCATTTTTTATAAGTATACTATTACATGACATTACGTAACGTTACCTTACGTTACGTTACGTTACCTTGCATTGCATTCGTTGCGGTGCGGTGCGTTGCGCTGCGCACTGCAATAATTGTTGCGGCATTTAGTATGTTGCAACCTTGCCTGCTGGAACCAAATCTTGATAAACTTTTTTCTAAAAAATATATGAAAAAATATGACTGCCTTATTTAAACCAAAAGTAACAAAAATAAATTAGTTTCGAACTACCAATACATAGGTGTGATAACACACAAAAATTATCTTGTTCTGAGATAATCGAGCAACCAGTACTGGACCACTTGGAAAATTTTTAGGTTTTTCGAGTTTCATCGCATTTCCCGTTCTGAGCGTCAATTTATCATTTATAAAGGTTTTATTTAGTATTTTATATTTACAAGATTTTAAAAAAAGAATCGTGAAAATCCGAGTAGTTTCAACCGGTTACCGAGATAACGATCTTTGTTTGCCTAACGCTCCTCCACTATAAGTAAAAATCTGGTTAGATTTTAGGTAATACTACCAAAGAGTAGATATTATGAGAGGCGAAAGTTGGTAGAGAAACCTCAATTCCGAGAGAGATAGAATAACAAAACCGCTTTAAAGGGCCCATCGCCGATTGTCGGTTACTTTCGGCTCGCTCTTAATTTGTTGCGATGCCATTGGACGGGAGCACAGAAATGCCAAAGATGGATGCTTATTTTCATTCTTTTATACCTGTCAAGTCAATTCGTTATTCCGTATTTGTTCCGTGAAAGTGTACCCATATTGCAACAAACAGTTAATGTGTAGTGTGTTTTTTTGGTGATTATGAGAGTTAAATAAACAAACAATTGAACATTTATAGTGAACCAAAACATGAATGAAGAAAAACGTTAACACGGCGGGTGTTTGCAAGAACTGTAGGAATACATTTTATTTCGATAACAACGACATTCACTTCTTCGTCTTTCGATTTCCGAAAGACGAAGTATTGTGTTATTTAAGTACCGTATTAGTTTAAGATTATTTTTTAAATTCTTTAACCTCAAAAATAGATGTCATTTAATCTTAAAACACACCTGTTAACTCATAGTAGCGAGAAACCATTTGAGTGTAATTTGTGTGACTACAAATGTTTTCAAAAGTTACTCAAAGTTTTAGTCTTAAAACACACATGTTTTGGTGAGAACCATTTGAGTGTAATCTATGTGATTATAAATGTTTACTGTTTAAAAGACATGTTAACTCACACTGGTGAAAAACCATTCAATATGTAATTTATAGTTTCTATACTAAATACATACTAAATATCATTCTATAATGAACTGCAATTCATGCGAAATGTTATCATTAGTTGATTATTAAATATTTTATATTGTTGAGAGAGAATACCATATATGTATCTACCAATCACTTGTAATAAGCTATTTATGTTTGTAAAACTTTATATACAATAAAGATTTGAATTAAATTGAATAAAGACAACAATTGGTGTATAGTTTTATTAAAATCATCCCTTATATACTGCCCAACTAGTATACATACGAAATTAACAACCCTGGACGTTAGCTGGTTGAGCTTAGGCGTGGTAAATATTTAAATTTGGCGTGCATTTCTGTGATCCAAGTTAAAGGGTCAAGCGTTCCAAGGTCATTGAAACTGATGACGAGAGATCAAAGACGCCACGCGAAGTTTCGCCTCTTATAATATACTACTCTTTGATGCTATTTTATCCCCCTTTTTAAATTTCCGCGAATTGGTTTTTATAGTAGTTAGTAAGTAAAAATTTAGGTTAAACTCTTTCTTAGAATACTAGTATAAAATAGTTCCAATATTTATTTCACCCTTTTTAAATTTCCATGAATTCATTTTAATGGTAGTTTTTAAGTAAAAATGTAGGTTAAATTCTTTCATAGAATACTACTATAAAATAGTTCCAAAAATTATGTCACATTTTTAAATTCCACGAATCCATTTTAATACTATTGAGTCATTCCATATGAAATCGTCTACAAATTTTTTTTGTTGCTCCACTATTTTAGATTTTGCTCAAACTTGCTGTGAGAATCTTCTTTAGGGTTTCAAAGAATGAAATCTATAGTATTTAATTTTCGCATGCGTCAGTTTCCGGCTGCCCTAATTAAAGCATTTAAAAATCGTCATTTTTATGCTTTAATACTTTTTTTCTATAGCAGATGTTAAACTACTTCTTTATCAACTTTTTTGAGTAGATAAAGTTGCACTTTAACCGCAAGGGTAGATAAAGTAACACTTTAACAGCAAGGGTAGATAAAATGTTTTAACTTTTTTTTATTCAATTGATTTACACACATTTCAACATATGTTCCAAAAATAGATGTTTCTAATAATGTTAATTGTACAATTATTGAAGTTATTGTTAATAACCCTTCGAATTAATATCAATTTGAAGGGTTATTAACTTCGAATTAATATTAATTCGAAGGTTTATTAACAATAACTTTAATTGTACAATTAACATTATTAGAAACATCTATTTTTGGAACAGCACAACTTGTAATTGTTTGCTTTGACAATTGTACAGCGGTACTGGATGTATTTTCTGGTCCACCAAGTATACGCTTGGATACAGCAATCTTACTGCCTACCGACTCTTCAATATATGTCTCTGCAACGGATGACGATTTCCACCCACCCAACCGTTTCAGTGTAACCAGATCAGCACCAGAGTTTGCCAACATGGTGGCTGCAGAACGACGGAAACAATGCCCCGTGTACATTTCTGAATTTGGTAGCTTCAGGAAATCCGCAATCTTCTTGGGGATCTTATATATGGTGTTGATCCCCACCGGTTGCGTAGTGCACTTTTTCTGTCGGTAGTTGACAAAAAACTTATTGTGAGGTACGTTTTTGGGTCGCAAGGCTATGTACTTTCTCACAATTTCCAAGAAACTCACTCCACATTCTTTGTCAGTAATACAAAAAGACCTATCCTGCTTAGTTTTAGTATCAAATAATGAAACAACTATCACCGATGTTCTGTCGTCCACATTTGACACTTCTAACTTGTGCAATTCATCGGACCTAGTCGCTCCATGCACACCAAAAACAGCAATAACCTGCAATTCCAAACACAAATATAGACCAGCAATAATAATTATTATTATAAAACTCTAACCTTCATGAACAAATAAACGTCATCCGGAGCTTCTGTCAGAAATTTAATAGTCATCTGGCTCCAAGATTTTGGACTTTTTAGCTTTGTACCCACCACTCAGGTTTTTCAGTAAAGTAGTTAACTTGCCGAATCTGTACAGATTTTATGATATCATATGGTATTACATTCGAAAGCATTACTTACTTGGAAATGTCACAATTTTCATTCACCAACAACGTACGCTTCAGCATCGAATAATACGACCATAGTGACGATGGCTTCATTTTCTTTGCCTTTTCAGAAAAATACGCCATAAGCATTTTTTCACTCACACTATTGATATTCTTGATGCTTTTCCACTTTTTAAAGGACTGGTATTCCTTCTCATACATCTTCCTAGATTTTTCAGGCAACAATGAGCTTTCCGCCTCCAACACCGCATCTTCGATGTCGGAAGGCAGTTTTTCTTCTTCTTCCTCTTCTTTTAAATCTTTGCCGTACATTTCGTACAAAACGCAAAAAGCAGAATGAAAAATTTGTTGACAAAGTAATCCATAGTAACGGAGCAACACAATTGCGATTTTTGTGACAAAAATTGTAATTTTCTTTGAAATGTTATTTTTCCCTTGAACTTGAAGTCCTGCTATAGAAAAAAATGTTGTATTACACACGACGATAAAATCACATTATCTTCTTGAGCGTAATTAGCGTCTCGACTGACGTCTCGACGCTAAAAAACGCTCTCGAAGATAAAGTAAAATTTTATCGTCTTGTATAATAAATAACTATTACCTATAAGAATTTTTCTATTAAAGATATCTACACGTTCAAGATGGCATTTCAAAGCTAAAAGATAAGTAGTTTTTGTGAAAAGAATATAAATTCACACAATTATTACCCCCGAAGAATAACATGGTGCTGAAAATTCGTGTATTTTACTGATTTTTCGTGATTTTTAACTGACTCCCAGTGTTTCACTGTTCAATGAAGACAGTTAATATTTCTCAGGGATCAAGTGCACACATCGTGAAAGAAATAAAAGCCTTTAATTCATAATATAGTATTATGCATCAAGAATTTTTGTTAATCTTCCTGTTTACAATCGTTTGGGTTTGCTAAATCATCCTTGAAAATAATTAACACCAGTCAACCATGGATTCCTTACATCAAACATATTAATGTTTCTAGAACAGTGATTCCCAAACTTTTAAACAAAAGGGTCCTTAGAAATTGTGAAAATGCTCTAAAAATAATTTTTAAATATGATAGTAGCTTACTTAATTGATTTGGTATTAATTTGATAAGGACTTTACAATAACTTCTAATATGAAAAAAGAGAATTTAACAAAAATATTATTAGTTATAACAGAATTTTTGTGTTGTTCGAAACCCCCCTACAACTTGTTACAGATTCCAACGCTTCTTCGCAGACCGCACTTTTGAAACTACTGGTCTAGGGTATCACGCTAAATCAAAATCGATACTATATATATAAACGTGTTCGTAAATTCTCTTGCCAGATGGGAAACATTTTTATTATTGGTGTCGAAAGAAAAGTCGCTCTTTAAAAAAAGTTCTGCTTCACTTAAAACCTCAAATGCTGCCATTAAAATTAACCTAGCGTATACAGAGTGATTAAAAAAAATAGTAGTTTGATTTTAATGTTTACATTTTTTTGAATATTTAATATTTCCAGTCGAGTGACTTAAAATTTTGTACCTACCAAAATTTTTCTTGATTTATGCTATTTTGTAATAGGTTCTAACGATTCGGTAAATAGTCCCGCAACGATATCTTTTGGCTGCAAAATGATCTAAACTGAACATCTTATGATCTTCACCTTTCTTCAGATAAAGGCGAGTTCTAAGCATTGACCATGAAGTTATATGATTTAAAGATTTAATATTTTTGTTATTATAATTACATTGAATTCCTTATACAGGTCGTACAGTATTGGTTTGTTTACCATTACATGTTTATATTTCTCATTGTAGCTTGCTTATCTCAAACTAGGGTTTTATGATTTTCCCATAAGTTGATCTTCCTAAATACCAGTCAGGTTTCCAGCGCCTCTCCTATATGTTTGTGTGTGGTGGGGTAGTCAGTATAATAACAACCAGTGGTGCACTCTCGCAAATATGTTCTGCCGCCACGTGCGACCTTGTATTATCAGACTGTTTGGGCGGTCAAGGTTAATTTTAATGGCAGCATTTGAGATTTCGGTAAAGCAAAACTTTAAAATGGAGAGAAGTGGAGAAAACATATGCATTATAGGAATAATGCATAAGATTTGTGAAAAAACAAATCGTTTCTAAATGTAGTTTTACAGTTTGATAGTTTAGTAAGAAAGACAGTAGAAGAAAGACAACGATACTACAATAATTGTTGCGGCATTTAGTTTGTCGCAATTTTATCTGTTGGAACCAAATCTTGACAAACGCTTTTCTTTTGCTTCTAAAGATGTTTTTTGCGTTATAAATGTTTTTTAGTAGTTCAAAATGTAATTTTTCTAATTCGTTCGATTTTGTGTCATAATTTGCTTACTTACTTACTTATTCCTGCGTCTTTCTACCGTGAGGTGTAAGACTTATATAATTTAATAATGTCATAATTTAATAAAGATATGTGTTGCTTTACTGCTTTATAATATATACTACTACAAATACCCAACAGCTTTAACGTTTTGGCGAAGACCGCAAATGAAAGACAACTTATGCCATTTAATAAAGTGCGGAAGATAAATGAGTAGTCAGTAGTGCACTTATAATTAGCTGGAGAATAATTGAAGGGTATGAGGAAAAAACAAGGAATGTCACACCACTTTGATTAGAGATACATATTTTGATTGTTGTTGACAACGGCTTTTTTTTAAAGGTAATAAATATAACACCGTAAAAAGGCCTGCCATAGATTATAGGCCTGTTCTTTTCGCGTGGTAGTTTGTACACTAAATAGTCACTAATAAAAGTGTACATCGTTATGGTTTTGAACAATATTTGCACGATTAGTTTTATCTTTCCACACTTTATAACGCTTTCGTTCTTTTTCTTTTCTAGAGAAATTATGAAGAGACATTGATGGATTTTTTTAAATGTTATTGCACCCAACAACGCAACAGTTAAACATTTTACAATAAATTATGCTAAAAACGTAAACTATTATTATAGTGCAAGTCAATATTAATAAAGCAACGTAAAAAATGTTGCGCGGTAAATAACGTGTGATCCACAGTGTGCATCACTTCATTAACTTCAAGTCGAGGCAATCGTGTCGGTATGACGTTACACAACTAAACTCGTTATTCTTTAGGAGCCGATATCTACTAAACTACTATCACTAGACAAGTGTGGTTTTTATTTTCATTCTTAGAATTTTTATTTTCCAATGATAATGAAAAAAATGATTTTTGCACTACACTCCCTTTAAGACCTAGAAATCTTTTAGTATGTTCTTTTGAATCGTTATATTTTTACACCTCTGGAAAATGTTTTTAATATTTTAATCATTATAACCTGTACTGTTTTAACCATACATTTTTAACAGTTCTCAATAATTACTACCACAGAGGCACTTATGCATTGCATACCAAAAATTATGAAAAGCCCGATTTTGTAATCTGTCAGCATACATAACATCGGTTTTTGGCGACGGACGTTGCTCTAAAATGTGTTGCTATTCTATTTCATTACGCCTTAAATATTGTGGATCATTTCCTTGCATGTAAAACAAAAATTCGTTACTAGCTGCTTAATTAAAATCCCCGACTTTTTTTTCAATAATATACCTAAATGGTCCCGTGAATACCTTATAAAAAGCACCTTATATAGAGCACACAAGTTAATTATGTTAAAATACGAATTTGAAAAGTAAAATAAAACACGAAAGAAATCGTCTTCGGAAGTATTCGGACGGAGGTCGCGACGATAAAATAACATATGATACGAATCTCGATCTTTCATTGATTCACGAAGCTGTGAAATTTCAGCCTCAGTTCTGCCTATAGGAAGAGTATACAATCGATAATCCAGCCGCTGCGCTGTAACGAGCCAGCCAATGCATACAGATTCGTGAACTGAAGCTTAAAATCTTGAATCTCATCCATTCTGTTTATTTATAGCAAATTTGATTTCAATTTAATTTTCGCAAATTTCGATTTTTTAGCCCAAATAAAAGCTCTAAAAGTTGATCAGCAAGCTCTATTTGAATATTGACCGTTTACTGAAGATAATAGTCAATAAGTGTGTCACAGACCCATGTTCCTAGTATAGTTAGTTATAATCGTCTTTAAGGACGCTTGAACTCAAAAACAAAAGACAATCTACAAATAACAATTACACTAAAATAAGTCTCATTTAAGATAAGTATTGACGTGTTTGAGAATTTTATACAAAAACATTTAATAAAAGATTTATTTCGATATTTCCGGACTTTATACTCGCAGTGTACAATATACTGAGCTTGTTCTGGGTATGTGTCCTACTTTGAAAATTGACCAACAGAAGGGGCGGTTACGTGGTAGTGATCTTTATACAGCATGCGCCACTACGAGTTGCAAAGCATAAGTTAAAAAGTGCATTCTAGCTAGGAAAAACTTGACATAAAAGCAGCTTCTTTTTGCTATGACAACGTACTTAAATTCAAGATTCGTATTACGAACTGCTGCAACCCTGCAGCCCGCATTTAAAAAAAATGCAGCTGCAGCTAGCATTTCTGTTTAATCAACAGTGTAGTTGTTGGATCAGTCTTTTGTTTAACTAGTACTGGAGTTCTGAGATCAGTGTGTGGGTTGGGATGAGGGTAGTTGTTCCTCACTTGGTGAATTTCCTTGTGTGCTGCTGGTTTTTGTTTCTGGATTTGTGGATTTTTCTGGTCTTGTTCCAGAATTTGCTTATAGTCCAGTCGATGAATATATTGTAGAGTGCATGGAATATGCGAAAATTCTTGACTTCAGGACTTTAATAGGAGTTGTTAGTAGGTGAATATACTAAAAGTCCCCGCCCCTGGGAGGTGAGCTAAAGGCGGGAGGGGGGTCAAAAGGTCCCATCTTTTGGTTTTTCGTTTATACCTCAGAAACGGTGCATATAGAAAAAAATGTTTCAAATAAAAATGAAAGCTAATTAAATTTCCTATACAATTGTTTCTATACATATTTGTTGAATTCCCAGCTTTTTCCGAGATATACGTTATTGAAAATCGATAATTTTCGAAAAAATCATTTTTACCTCACACTTTTAGTCGAACATTTGCTTCTAGTGCCTCTCACGATCATTTCTCAGAAAAATTGTCTGAGACGAAGTTGTAGAACATTAAATTTCCTTCAATTTGATATACACTTTTGCCACTTTATCTTCAACCAATCAAAAGTTCTAAAATTATGTTTCTAAGTATGTTTTAAATTTTAGACCTACTTTAAGGGGATGGCAACATCTAAAGTTAACAGTAGGGTCAAGATTATAGTTATAAGAGACATTATGATGCTGGATCTAACACTTCTATACTTTGATAGCCGAATTTTCCATTTTAAGAAATCCTGCTGCTTTAACTTACTTTTAGATTTGAATCCACTACTACCTTTGGTGTAGAAATCACATTCTCGTCTGCCGCCAGCACTAGGTAAAAAGTAATCAAAATAATGTTATACATCGGTGGCTAAAACACATAGGTTAAGGTAGATTCATTATAATATACGTGGATTTTTTACTTAAGTACTTTACATCGACTTGTCACTTATTTGTTTACTCTACTTCTGTGGGAATTAAGACAACAATGAAGCAATGAAAATCTTCGTATATCGAGTCTATTCAAAAATCTTGTACAGCCTAACCTGAATATAGTGAATTACAACTTGTTTTGGTTTTGAATTTTAAATGATTTTTACATAATAAAATATTACCTACTCAAGGATGAGTAATGTCTAGAATAAAGAATTGAACAATAGAAATTATTAATTTAACCAATTCATCATTCATTTTATTAATAAATCATTTTTTAATTATTCTATTTTAATTTAATGATTTGATATTAGTTTTTGTGGTGGTAGTTATTACATATAAATAGGTATTTAGTACATCATTTGAAACTAACTTCTATTTATTTAAATTTCAATTTATTCCACTATCGACATCTGAAAATAAAACTGCACAATGTTCACTTAAGTAAAATATGAAGATGAAACCACATAAATGTAGGTTCGCATTGTTCGCAAAAGTGCTATAACGACAATTCGATTGTATTTCGATTATACACAGAAACTTCCACTTTGATGTAAGTAACTAGAAAGCCTTGTACTGCTATAGTAGAGTAAAAAACTGTTTCTATCGTGTCATCCCATTTATACTTAAGTTAGTTGCTAAACTATAATAAGACCCACTTTAAATCATTACCTATCTTTTAAGAATGCAAAATCGACTGATCGTCCAAAAACCGCACCATTTAGTAAAGGGTGAATTTTCAAAAAAGAATAAAAATCTTTTTTTTACATTTTTTACATCCTCGCTAGGTAGACATTAATCTGCTGTAGAACTGTGTCAAAGTTTTAATTAGAAGTATTTTTATTTTAATTTTTAATAGCACTCTGCACAATGCTTTTATTTGGAGCGCCTTAATAAATAAATGTTCGCTCTGAAAAGCCATATTTGTGATATCGTTTAACTCGTCAAAACTTGCGAACTCTTAAATTAATCGAAAAAAACCTTTTCTATGAACGTTAGTGCTCAAATATCGGACCAGCGAGTAAAGTTCATTAATAATTAATAATGTCATTAACTATTCGTACGATTTAAAGGATACACTACCCAATCGACCCTACAGTCTTAAAAAGGGCTGCAATCCAAACATAAAAATGATAGAACACTAGAGGTCTTAATATGCACTCAAAAATGCAGCAAACGCGAGTAGACAAGCGACTATCGACTTTATGTACGCTGTAAGCAATAAAGTCGCGTGGGCGTCTACTGCATATGAATTCGCTGGTCCACGGATGTCGCGTTAAAATGCGACATGATGTTACAATTTATATTTTTTTTCGAAACTATCCATCGGATTGAAAATTTGAAAAAGGCAGCGTAATCCTCTATCTTTGAGCTGTAACGTTCATAGAAATGGTTGTTACGATAATGAAAGGATTTTCAAGTTATGACCATATATGTTAAAGCATTCTGCAGAGTGCTATTAAAAATTAAAAAATAAATACGTCTAATTAAAAGTTTGACACAGTACTACAGCAGATTAATGTTCACATACCGAGGATGTAGAAAACGCAAAAAATGTTTGTCCTTTTTTGGAATTTACTCTCTTCCACCCCCTGCACTGTACGATTTTTGCACGACTAGTTGATTTTGCATTCTTAAAAGGCAGGTAATATTTAAAGTGGGTCTTATATTTTAGCAACAAAGTGCAAACAAAAATCTTTTCTAAAAGGCTTTTGTAGGGTAGGAAACTCTACTATACATATACAGTGTATCTCGTTAAAACAATTTACATGCCTATTATATTTTATTTATGTGTTTAATGTTAAATTAATATTGCATTGTAAGTTATGTGATTCATAATATGGATATTAGTATAACCTTCAAACCTAATTCAGAAATTCAGAAATAGGTGTCAAAAGAACAAAAACACAGTACGTTTTGCTTCAGCGCAGTTCATGAAATTCATCAACCAAGTCGCGAAATGCAATTTTCTTACTTTTAATAGTAAACATTTGATCTTCAGTTTAATCTGATCTTCAACTTGAATATTTTGTGCTTATGTCTGTAACATAATTCTACAAAGAATTTCGCATTTGGTGAATTTATATTATTTAAAGATCGGTAGAAATGCAAATTTTACTTTTATACGAGGGTGGTTCAAATATAAACCGGAATTTTTGAATAAACGCGCGAAGAAGTTAGTGTCGTTAAAGTGGCTGTACTGGATGTTAGATTGGTCTGTTACAAAGCGTAGAGAACAGCTGGGACCGCGTAATTTCGCTTGTCAGTGTAGTTGTAGCCCTGAGTGAGAAGGACGTACCAGTGTCTGTTGCGCAACGCATTATTATTCGTTTTTTGGTCAAAGATAATGTAAAAACCGCGGAAATTTATCGGAAATTGCTCGAGCAGTTCGGGAATGAGTGCCTCTCTAAGACTCAAGTGTATGATTGGTGTTCCGCTTTTCGAAATGGCCGAGAAGTGGTGGCAAACTTGCCACATGCGCGGCGCCCCAAACAAGCGTTACCGATGAGAACGTCCGCGCTGTAGAAAAACTCATTTTGGGAGACCGACGCATTACTGTACGCGATATGGCTGCACAAGTGGGCATCAGCATAGGCAGTATTGAGCAAATAATTCATGAACGGCTCGGTTACCGCAAAATATCAGCCAGATGGGTGTCAAGACTTTTGAATTTTGACCAGAAATGCACACGCTGGGAAGTTTGCACGCGTCTCCTGCAGCGATATGCAGACGAAGGAGACAATTTATTGCAGCGCATATTCACCACAGACGAGACTTGGGTGCACTACTATACTCCGGAGAGTAAACGCGTCTATGGAGTGGAGGAAGCAAGAGGAAGGCGCGCCAGTTAAAGCGAAGGTTACACTGTCAGCGGGAAAGGTGTTGTGTACCGTGTTTTGGGACATGAGAGGAGTAATTGCGGTCGATTTTCTCGCTGAACAACGAACTGTGAACGCGCAGTATTATAGTAACCTTCTAAAACACACGGTGAAACCTGCCTACAGATCGAAACGACGCGAGATTCCAATCCGAACTGTGATATTGCTGCAAGACAACGCCAGACCGCATACAGCTCGGCTTACGATGGAAACATTGCACGAATTGGGTTGGGAAACACTGGAACACCCTCCTTATAGTCCCGATTTGTCGCCATGCGACTATTATTTATTCGGTCCATTGAAAGAGGCACTTGGCGGACAGCGATTCAAAAGCAATGCGGAGGTAGAATCTTTCGTGCGCGAATGGGTACGTGACAAGCCGAAAGATTTTTACGAAAAAGGCATCCTAAAGCTTCCGGAGAGATGGCAAAAGTGTGTAGAGTGTGACGGAGACTATCTAGAAAAACTGTAAAACATTTCAGCTCTGTAACTTAATAATAAAATTTTTTACAGCAAAATTCCGGTTTATATTTGAACCACCCTCGTAGTTTATAATATTATAATCAATCTAGTTATTTGAAGTTTGTTAAATGGGACCATTCTTATACAAAATATACCTTCCCTTTGACGTCAGATTTGGCCTCCACCCACTACCTCGTCCTGTATGAGGGGTTCAAGGGTAAAAAGGATCTTTTTACCCATGTGAGAAAAGTGACGTTGGGTCTATATGTAATCGACCCCGGAGACCTTTTATTCGAGACCAAATTTGACCTTCGGGTTCTTGTGTTCTCTTCTGTTGAACTTGTTTATACTTACTCAATGTTAGTGTCTTATAGAAAAGGGACCACTAAGAAGTAACAGGCAAGATAAAGAAGGAAACAATAATCTTCCAAACTAAAATATGCATGCACATACACGGTTGACCTATTAAGGAATGCTCAGACTTTGCCTGTGGTTAGATAATCATTTTAAGATTAAAGAAAGAAAATTCCTAAATGCCATTTTTTCGTACTCCTATACTTTTAGAGAAAAACAGCATCGAAGTTCAGCCCAATGTTTTTTAAATTGAATGGAAAGAATGCACATGACACATATTTTGAAGTTCAAGCAGATAAATCCCGTGTATATTCCGCATTAAGTTATTCTCTGCAAACTTTTTGCGGGACAAAACAGTTAAATACAATGTTGTTGACCAGATGAATAATATAAATATTTATAAGATGCAAGAGCTCTACAAAGAGATAGTGCATTATTTCATAATTATATCTTCCTTTTATTTCGTTAAGTGATATCTATTATTAAGAGATATTTCCATTTATTATAGTATTATTATTTTGTTTAGTGTTAAATAATTAAACAACTGTAGTAATGATTCAAAATTACTTTATGAGAAGTCGCCTCACTGCCCTATACAACGCATGTTAAACGCGGGCACGGAAAAGAGTAATGGAAGGGGAACAGCGGGACAACATTGATGGACCTTTACTGCAGAATATATCCTGCATTAGTTGTATTAGAACGGTAATACTTTTTCTGATTGAACTATTTTTAGCTCGAAAAACCAGCTTATTTATATTGTTAGGCCGCTGATAACAATAAATTACTTTCCCGTTATCAGATAACATTATTTTATAGTTTCGTTCTTTATTTCATTTACTTAAAGTTTAGTAGATTTTGTTACTTATAATAAACTTATATTGTATTGAAAAGCTCGTTTTCTAAATTATTAAATTATACTTAAGGTAGAATTTATTTTTGATTAGTAAGTACTAAATATAAAATATTACAACGTGTTTTACTTATTATGTTAGGTGCTTTATCGAAAATATTGTATATCACCAAATTATTATAGATATATATAAGTGGTTACACATGTCCCCAGTGACGTCACGCTTCAACTACGGAATAAACATTATTGTTTCTTTCTTTACCTTATCCCTTTATTCTAGTAGTTTTCCTTTTTTTATAAGACGCCAACCTTAATGAGCTTGCCTATTTAGTTGCCTGTATACTTGTTGATTGCAAGTTCATATTTTTTGTAAAACATGCTGTATAAATAAATAATTTTATGAATAATAGAAAACAACTTTCGGTCACGGCAATGTCAAGGCTATTAGTACAATATCACTCAGATACTTTTTATCTATTCAATTTTTTTCCGTAATATGTTTAACTCTATTGAATAACATGCAGTATTTTTTCCAATTAGTATGACTCATGATTTGTTTTTATTATTAACAGAACTTAAAATATTTGATTAATAACTATCAAGAAAGCTATTAATATAATTTTTCTTTATTATAAATCAGTTCTTTTGTTTCAGGGCTTCAGTATTTATTTCGCATTTTTTATGCGGTATCCATATTACACAGTAGTGTCAGTTTCAGTGTCATGTTTTTAAGATAGAGATTTTAAGAAATTCGAAATTTACTTTTAGATAATACACTGAGGGAATCGTAAACAGATACAGGCTTGTTTATTTATAATATTATAACAGTGTTACATACGTTAAATTAATGCAAGCGGGCTTGCTCTTAATTATTCAGTACCTATATGTATTTAGATTTACGTACGTTACTTGATCCATGCATTCAATGATTTCACTTAGAACTGAACCTAGAATTATCGAATGCAGAGATTATACAAAAGATCTGAATTATAATGTTGACTGTTGATCTAATTAGAGTGCTCGTTAGAACTAAATGCTAAACTGTATAATTATAATAATTGCCGCTTTATAATATCATGGTGCTTCCTGCGAATGTAAAATACAAGTATAAAATTTTCATGAAGTATAAAGACACCAGATTTATGGATTGGCAATAATTATGTTGACATTATGTAGTAAAACATCTATTTTAGAGATTTGTCAATATTGAGTTGTCACATACTTCCTTCTTATTGTAAACATGTCTACCAGAATGTGAAAAACGTAAAATTTCTGTTGATAAGGTAAAAATTCTATTGGATACTCATTAATTGTAAAAGAAAGTTTAAGTTAATAGAATTTACTGTGGTGATTTACTACCTTTTTATAATCAAGAAGGTACTCAACATACAAAAAACATAAAAACTTATAAACAAGATTGAATAGAGAGATCAAACGTATAACACGGTATCACAGTATATATAACAATCAGTAAGATTACTTCCATGCGGCACCATTCATTTTATTAATCCACCTTCGAATATCACGCCCATAAACGAAGTAGTGGACCGACGTTTATCGGTCGGCATCGCCGGTAAATAAAACGCAGGGCCGCATTCAATAAAATGTGTCGAACAAATATGTAAACAAAATCTCTTGTTATATGATAGTATAGTAAAATATGAAATAGAATTATGTGTAGTGAACCATTTGATTGAAGTTGTTTTACTTATATAATCTAATAAATAAAACAATAATCAATTTAGATATTTAAAACATTTATTAAACTAAGTTAGAAGAGTCGTTTCTTGTTACATCGTTAACTACCAACTAAAGTTACATTATTCTTTCAAGCCATTAACCATATTCTTGCGTTGCAATAGTCATTTCATTTTATTTAGAAATAATTACGAACAAATGCATAGCTGTATACAACTTGAATACCTATTCAACAAACAAATGGAGAATCTAGGTAACATAAATTACATACGTACAAAATAGGGGAGATTAAATCAATTTACACTATAATAATAATAATTAATAATAATAAAATTTATTTTCATCGATATTAAATTAAAGACACAATGACAAACGAATTGCTAAAAAGTACAATCTTAACGCACGCTTTGACTTTCTCAGCCGAGAGTAACAAAAGACGATGTGTTTCACCTGTTGATAAGGCGTTGACCTAGATTCTTTATTGTTGAACTTTTAATAAATCAGTATAAAAAACTTTATTAGGTAGGATTTCGTAATCGCTTATTTGTTCTATTATGTGTTAGTAATTCAATTTTAAGCAATTGGTAAATATATACAAAAGTGAATTCTTAAATACGGCATTGTTTTTACGAGCGTATTTATTAAAAAATAATAGTATATAGGAAAAAATAACACTTACCGGTGATTATCCATCGGAAACCTGAAAAAAATAATTGTAGTTCTTTCAGAGGTATTTTTACAGCCTTTGGCGGCACAACGACTGACACTACGCATTTCTTTACTGGCACTATTACTGCACGATTGTGGGTTTATACGGCCCTGGTAATTTTGATACGTTCTGTCGCGTGCTTGAGACAGAACTGCTGTCTGCATACTGCCGATCCGTGGCAGCATGTGGTGTGGTGGATGGAAATTATTTGCGACAGTCACATTACTGTATGTTATATATACTGTGACGGTATTTTATAAGGTTATGGATAACTAATTATTTTATCTAAACAACAATCAAGAAATATAACAACAATCTTTCCCAAGGTCACATGCTTTATAGTTCTTAATTGCTTTTTTAATAATTAATTATCCATAAGCATATAAAAGGCCGTGTAATACTTTTGATCTCTTTATTCAATCTTTTAAGTTGTTATGACAATCTTTTTTTTGTATGCTGAGTACCTACTTGATTATAAGAATGTAGTAAATGACTTCAGTACATTATTCAGGCTGGAAGGTTTAGTTTCTGCTGTATACTATTGAGATGATATGGAATCATCTGAAAATTTACTGGACGATTTGATCGTAAACACAAATATAATTATTTCATGCAATAAAATAAAATAAAGGATAGACATGCTAGGATATTAGGTTTATTAAATCCAAAAGCTACAGGTTAGGTCACAGATAGATTTATCAATTTTTGAAATATAAATTACATAAGGATAAACTTCATGCAGACGTAATCTCAAGTTTTACATAAAAGGTTTCAATTATAAAAAGGCATATCAATCATTTAGATCGTTTTCATAGTAATACATGTTTTATGCAACCCAAGTCACATGTTAGGATGGCTTTTTCATTTTTCTGGAAGATTCTATCTTTCTTTTCTTATATGGGATTGTCGCTAAGTAACGTAGGACAAATCTTTCTGTTTCCCATGCGACTGATTCAGTTTCGGGAAAATATTTAACTAAAAATATGTAAACTAGGTCAATATTGTAATGACTACAATAGCACATTAAGCTTACAATCTCCTAAATACTAATAAAGAGTAATTATCCTAATGAAGGTATCGGCTTTACTGATATGCTTCGATTTTTCCAAATATTGATTTTAATATAACATTTGACACCGTTGTTTGAACACAAGCACTTGGAGGACTGTATGCTGGACAAGTTTGACTATAATATAATTTCATTCATCATGTTATTTGTATGGAGCTTTGCAAAGCATCGTTGGGTCTATAAGATTTACAAATAAATTTTCATTTGAATTTTTCTTCTATTGTAAATAATTTCTTATGTAAATTTTATATGTATCAGTTCCCTAGTGTAATTATGTATTCATTATTTGTAAAGGATTGAGCTGCAGATCTTGTGTATCCATGTAATTAAGTATAATGAGATTTTTTCATCGTCAACCGTTTTTGTTAATTTTCTCAGTTATGATAAATTTTAGACTATAAGTGTTGTTTTAATCGTTATTTTGCCAGGTACATTTCTATCTTTTCAGATTTAAGATTAGTGGTAATTATGAACATTTGTTTTTGTGAAGTGACGTCATAACGTAGCGTGTGGAGTTTGTTTTTCTAAAATTTGACATCGTCGTCAATTGTTTTGCTAGAAAGTATAAAATGGTCAGGAAAAATTAACAAAGTCAGTCGATAAAACGCTTTGGTTGAATCCACGCTCGACTCAAGATCAAAAACCTGAAAAATAAAGTGAGGTAATTGATAACCATATGTTTGTTTGTCAACAAACGAAAATTTCAAAAGTGTAATAAATAGTTACCTGGATAATTAAATTAAAGAAGATTTATTTTGGTTCTTCAACAATTGTATGGAATTGTGAACAATTCATTTATTAAATTAAATCAAGAAGATTTTTATCTCCATATTTATTGAATTATTTATTGAGTTGGATAATCGACTTGCCTTCATTTTAAAATCACCTGTTTGAATTAAATGCAGTATTACTAATCTTAAAAAGATTGAAGTGGATCTCGACGTACTTTATATACAAGGTTGGTCAAAATAAAAGGATTTGGTTAAATTTTTCATATAACAAATTCATAAAGACAATCTGAATAAATTCAGAATTTAATTTTTTTCCTTCTAAAAATTTTTCAATAATAAAATTCTACCAAATAAACAATTTAAATTTGTTTATAACAATTTAATTGTCATTTGATAAATTTCTATTAGCAATTGTAAATATTTTCAACTGATAATTTTAATTGATGTCAGTTTGCTCAAATGGAGAACAGTTATAACCCTATGCCAGGTTAATAACGATTAATTTACACATTTGAGCAAGCTCAAGGAAGATTTTCCTATACTTTTTACTGTTTTTAAAATAATTTTTCTTTTATTTTTTTAATTAGATTTTTTTTTATTTTCATTAATAAAAATAAAGACTGTGTTTTCAATTTATCTATGTGTTTATTTGATGTGTATGCAAGCATCCATTTCTTTTTCTTCTCACATATAGAATTTAGTTTTCTGTTGTCCAGTTGCGTGGTCCAAGTCCAAGTGTCTTGGTAGTAAGTTTTTTCTTCCAGGTATAAGAATCAATTAAGATTTTATTATCTCATTTATTTCATGCTCTATCGAATTAAACCTGAGTCAGCCCATTGGGAAAAAGAAAAAATATTGGGGTTATATTTTTATTTATTAAATTTCATTGCATATTAAATAACACTGCATATGTTTATGGCAACAAAAGCAAAATTATATATTTTTATAAAATATCACCTCACTATATACCGTAGAATGACTAGTTCTTCAGCTTTTGTATACTTTTAATGTGATCTTAGAGCTTTGTAGATTTATTGCCATTTTTAAATAGACTTTTTCATTTTTTGTATATTGAAGATTTGACATTTTTAAATGTAAATTTTAGTTACTAAAAAACCACCAGTGACCAGATGTTTGGTTATCAACCTCAGAAATAAAATATTCCTAATTTTCTCAAATCTGGTGTCTTTATACATCGAAAAAATATTATACGCAAATTTCTTAACCAAAATACAATCATACTAAACATGCAGTGGACGTTTACTGTTTATAAAATATATAATTTATGTAATATGTCCCTTCAATTCACTTCTTCTGCATTATTTTGCTGAAGTTTATAATAATAATAATAATAGTAATAATTACTACAACCTATAACCTAAACCCAGGCCCCAGAAGCTATAAGCTTGTGCGGGAGGGAGGGGGCGATTATTATTATTATGTAGGCCCAATGTGCGGCTGCAGCCGACTTACAGATGGAACAGCGCAAATCCCACATTTGTGTCACAGTTAAGGAAAACTTCGTGTTAACGAAAGATATCTTCCGGATGTAATATAGTACTTTTTTTAATTCTAATTAGTTAGGTAACGTTATCCGCTCATCGGATAATTTTGTAAATAGTTTTTTTGCATATTTAGTTAAATACAACTATTTGTTTATTTATGTAGCATAGTAGTCTTTTTAGAAATATATGGCATTTTTAACAATTAAATATATGTAGTTCAATTAGAAAATTGGTTTTTATTAATTGGAACTCGTACGGCGTAAATAAATAAGAAATTTCCCTAGTTTAGTCCCTATTCGCTAGAACTGAAGATGGAGAATAAGCCATTCAATTGGGACAATAAGCAGAACTTCAGTTGGCGCCCAGCATTTTCTGAGCAATTACAGGTAGGTCAAAGAACAATTTTATTCAACCAAGCGAACCACGAACCCAGCTCTGTACCACCTAGCCATTCAAGCTGCCGGAGCAAACATCAAGGTGGCAAGTGCTCAATTTTTGAGAGTGTCGCCACAATATATAGGCTTATTTTATTATTATTGTTTACAATTACTGTCAATTATTGTCAACAGCAACATACGCATATGAGATATGACATACAAACACCCCTCTTTTAAACAACTTGAACTCGACCACAAGCGTCTTGGTCTTGGGCAACTGCACATATTCACGTGATGCTTCTAGAAGTAGTAACACTCAAACTGCGGCGGACAGCACGTCGCACAGTGATCGAAACGGCGTATTTAGACGAAACCTAGCATTCCAGATAGAAAGCATGCGCTAATTTCTATTTAAGAAAACTGCAAATTTTATAAAATGATTTTCAAATTAACATATAATAACATATTATTAATTAAATATTACTCAAAATATAATAATATCTGAAATATAAAAAATATAATAATAAATTTACAAGATACAATAACTCATTAAACTAGAAGCGAAACAACTTCGAAACTAACATTAGAAATATTAGAAATAAATGATTATATTTCATGATTATGGAGTTCCACACAGTAAGGCTGGAGACAGTAAACGCTATTAAAAATAGTGTTAATTGTTTTAAAAAAATTTCAAATTAAAGACAAATTCCAAATCAAAATTTACGACTAAACGAATCACTGTCTGAATCTTCCAGTTCCGAATCAACTACTAAAGTACTTCCGGTAATAGAATCTAATAAATCAATTACTTCTTTTGATAATGATGCTTTGGGTTTATTAGGAAGCTTTCTATATGAATTAATTTAGGTATCTGATGTAATTAATAGCATCTGTATTAAATCTTCCATAGGTGCCTTTCTAGACATTATTCTAGTTTGTGACTCTCTGAAACGTTTGGAGTCTTTTATCTGGCTTCTATAGCTTCTTCCAACAATTGTCCGATTGGAGCTACACATGCTTTGATGTTGTCAGTGCCCCATGAATTAGAATTTTGTTTATTGTTATGGGCATATAGTATCAGTTATACCTCTCTACATATAAGTTAGCAGTATCTAAGGCGTATTGCTTAAATCTATCAGCATGTATCTTAAATTCACAAGAAATAGTTGTTATAATTACAACAAGTCTGGTTATTACCTCCTCATCAATACCAGCAATTTCGAAAGCTAATTTTGGATCTGGAAAAAATCTACGAGCAATGTTACCATCATTCGCCGACCCAAATCCGGGTTTTGGTTTTTCTGCCAACAAGCCGATTGAGACGCAAAAAAAAGTTTTTCGGTATTGTATTTAAGTAAATGCTGTTACATGCCTCCTTTTCTTTGGTTCAGAACATTGTTTAAATGGTTTCTTAAGTGAACTCTGTAGTACTAGCCAAGGGCGTATTTAGGGGGGTGCTTTTGGGGCAAAAGCACCCCCCAAGACTTTATATTAGTATTTTTAAGTTTTATTCAGATAATGAACAGAACAATTATTAAGAAAAACCATATCCTATCATTCATAATTCTTCTAACTCCTTTTTACAGTTTTACCTATAAAAATGGCGATAAACTCCAGATGTCGGTACTTTACTTAAGAAATACCAGGTAGGTATATGTAATCCCCTTATACAATGCCTTATGTGGTCAGTTAAACCCTTTATAATATTTATAGACAAGTTGTAAATTATTGGTTTTGCATGAATACCTGTACTCTCTCTTGGCCAGTTTCCCAGTTATTTCTAATGTTGCCCTGGGAATCTTCTAAGAACTTTAAATTTGCAAATTTCATGTTTGAGAGAGTAAAGTTGAGTTCACTTTACTTCATTCATAAAATGCGGCAGTGATAATAGTGTACTGTAAAAGGTAACAGTTCATAAAACAGTATACATAGTGAGAAGTTTTCTTGTTATCTAATGTTATTGTGTGGTCGGTGGTGTTGCTTAAAGTGGATTTATGTGAAAGACAAAATGCTAAGTGCATGCTGAAGATTATTTTCGAATATCTTGCTACATACCATTTCTGGATCAGGCCATTGCTCAAATGAATGCTCGCTTTAGAAAACATAAAGACATTTTTAAATCATTCTCATGCCTTATTCCTTTTAATATAGAGCACAATAACTATAATTCTTAACTTTGAAAAATTTCTGCACCTGTCAGAATTTTATAGAACATAGATTCTTAAATCAGAATATAAACTTGGGGTAAAAAATATCAAGATTTAGAAACGTAACCTACAAAGTCATTGATACTTTATCAATATCTGATCCTATCCTCTACAAAAACATCAACACTCTTCTTTGGATTTTAGCAACATTACCTGTTGTAACATCTTGCATTCTAGATCGATCATTTTCATCTCTTAAATATATCAAGTTATATTTAAGGAACTCATGAAGGAAGAAAGATTAAATGGATTGGCTTTATTGTATATCCATTAGGGTGTTCCCGTTAATGCTAAAAGATTCTTGATAAATTAGAGAAGAAAAGTAGATGAATGATATCGTGTTGTAATTAGTGCTTTTCAATGCGTGATGGTACCTTGGTTTGCGAGCATAATTCGTTCTGGACATGTGCTCCTCTTGCAAAACACTCGCAAATCAAGTTACTCGCAATCCAAGGTTTTACTGTATGTATTTTAATTTTTATATATTATTATATGTATTTTATTATATATCTTTATAAATAAATTCGCCAGTACCACATGAAGATCAATCATACTGAAAAACGATAGGAAATGATCAGTAAAGTTTGTAAGTTAATCTTGCACAAACTTTTATTTTGAGAGTATCTGTTTGCCTTAAAATCAAATTGTCGTGGAAATTTATAACTGTATTCTATGTACGTACCATCAGTTATTTTTGGTACTAATAACTTATTTTATTAAAAAACTCCTTAGCAATTTGCAGTATGGTTTTTGAATGTTGTTTATCCATTCATTGTAAATTTATTCGTACATTCAAAATAATAAATATTAAATCGTTACAAGAAAGTCAGTGTGAACAATTTAAGTTAAAAAGTCCCAGCCAGCACACTGACGTCATAATGTCAGAAGACAGGAATTATAAATAAATAGTTGAATATTGGAAATAACATTTATTATATACTACAGTCAAAACATCTCTATATTGTGACCACCTGCTTAATATGACCAGTATTCCTTGAAAATACGAAAATAATATCTTTTTAATGAAACTTGTACGTATTGTATTGTACGTCCAAAAGATGTCGTTTCGAAGACGTCTAGGTACGTCCCATTATATGACGTCTTATGGACATCATTTATTAGTCGTATGACGTCGTCGATCAATAATGACTTAAAAATAACGTCATTATAACCTCAATGTGCTGGCTGGGATATCCTTCATCAAATACCGAAAACAATAAGCAACCCCCAAGTCAAATTTCTGGATACGCCACTGGTACTAGCTAAAGCTTCATCATATTCAGTGATGAAGATCCACTATCATGCGTTTCTAAAATATCTTGGCTATAGTTAAAATGACCACCCCCATGTTGAATGTTTTTGAAATTTCTAATGCAATAATGGCTTTTTTCCATTGATCAAGAAACTGTTTAGCAGTAGTATCAATTGTTTGCATTAATTATTCGGTGATATTTTCTTTACACTCTTGTAAACCAAGTATGCTTAGTAAAAACGTATAAAGCATTGATTTTTTCTTTGTTTTATCTGTTTCAGTTCGACATATTTCAAACAATTCTCTCCTGGTGACCGGACCCGCGCTTACTGAAATAAGATATTCTTACCTATATGGTTTTTTATGGTTATAAATTGTATATATTCAGAAAGCTTATTATATACCCTATCTATAGTGATATAATTTATTTTGTTCATTCGTGTGCTAAACAATATAACTCTATCTAAAGAACAAGATAATTAAAATATTGTTTTTCTAACAAGAGATCGAATGATTTTCCAAAACACTTGGGTTATAATTTATATACGAGGGCGGTCCCAGAAGTACCCGACGCAACAAAGAAAACACAAAAATTTTGGAAAAAGATTTATTTATTTTTCAACGTAATCTCCTTTCAGCTCTATACACTTTTCCCAGCGGTGTTCAAAAAGTTCGATACCCTTTTTATAATAAGAACTGTCTTGCTCCTCAAAATAGCCATTAACTGCTGACATCACTTCTTCATCGTTGGAAAATCTTTGACCACTGAGCCATTTTTTCAAGTTTGGGAACAGAAAATAATCCGAGGGGGCTAAATCTGGCGAATATGGTGCATGAGGTAGCAATTCAAACTTTAATTGATTAATTTTGGCCATTGCAATAACGGATTTGTGAGCTGGCGCGTTGTCGTGATGAAACAACACTTTCTTTTTAGCCAAATGCGGCCGTTTTTGCTTGATTTCTTCGCTCAAACGTTGCAATAAGTTTGCATAATACTGGCCGTTGATAGTTTTTCATTTTTCGAGATAGTCAATAAAAATTATTCCACGCGCATCCCAAAAAACCGACGCCATAACCTTGCCTGCAGATGAAACGGTCTTCGCCTTCTTTGAAGCCGGTTCTCCCTTTAGAGTGCATTGTTTCGATTGTTCTTTTGTCTCGGGTGTGAAATGATGGACCCATGTTTCATCCATTGTTACGAATCGGCGCAAAAATTCTGCTTTGTTGCTGTGAAACTTTGCTAAACACTCAATTGAAACATTTTCACGACACTGTTTTTGCTCGAGTGTGAGCAAACGCGGCACCCATCTTGCACACAGCTTTTTCATGTCCAAATTTTCAGATAATATGCGATGTACCGCACTTTTTGAAATGCCCGTAATGTCTGCTCGCGCACTTTCAGTCGACGATCATCAAGTACCGCTTTGTGGATTTTCTTCACCATTTCTGGAGTCGTCACCTCATTTGGTCGACCACTGCGATGCTCGTCTTGGCAGCTCGTACGGCCTCGTTTAAACTCAGCTACCCAAAATTTAACTGTTGTAAACGAAGGAGCAGACTCACGCAGAGTAGAATCCAGTTCAGCTTTTATATTGGTTGGGCTGAGGCCTTTCAAATAAAAGTATTGTATCACATAACGATGACCAATTTTCTCCATTTTCACAAATTCACTGACAACGTTCACTATTGATGGCTGCCAAACAAATACTGAACAACGTGGCGCTTTCAAACTTGAAACATATGCTTGATAGACTGCGTACTTTTTAATACAGCGATATTTTCAAACAACTACCGCCACCTCTTGGTCAGGTCGGGTACTTCTGGGACCACCCTCGTATGTGTGTTTTTTATTTCATATATTCATACCTTCAAATTCAATATCTATTATTATTAATTTTTGAATTATAATAACGAGTGGCTGATCAATCACTGATAATACTAAGCCGCAAAAACAGCAACTGACAAGTAACAAGGGTCCAAGTGTTAACATATCTATTTGTTGTTTATAATATCACTGCAACTACGTCATTCTAAGAAAAATATATGCTTGTAAAGGGTGATTTAAGATGTTAAGAATATAATTTGTACATAAAATGTTTATTTCAGAAATATGAATTTTTGGACGAAGTAGCTGCTAATTGTGCAATTTCGATTACTGTGCGTCGCATGTTTATGGTTTTACGATGGTTATGTTAATTTATTATTATTAAAAAACTATGGCGTTATTTTTGTTTTCATTCACTCCATCACATTCCTTTAACGTAAGTTTATTTTAATTTAAGGTAAATTGCGTTATTGTCTAAAATTGAGAGTTCAATTTTAAAGTATAATAGTAGACAGGCGAAAAACTTTTGTATACTATTCGAACAGAAAAGCATTTGCAGCCCTTGTTTCTTCGCTTTGCTCGGGCTCCAAACAACTGTAGGCTGAAAATGTTAACTTTCTGCCTTGAGACAATATACTACTAATTTTAATATTTAAGTAAATTTAAATGGCCCCCAAAAAAGAATCCGATTTTACGCGTAAACGATTGATCATGCGAAAAAATGTTTTGCGAAGGTTTTCTGTTGTGCTTAATGAGAAGCATTTTCTGATAAAGCAATGTAAAGCATTTTCCCAATCACTATATTGCCTATATCTATAAGATAACAAATTAGTACCTGAAACTCAGTCTGGATCTCAACCTTTACTTGGGTGTACAACCGCGTTATTACACATATAACAGCTAATAAGTAGGTGATAAAAGCATCTGATATGGATCATTGCTTCATTTTAACTTTCCTGGTTTTTAGCAAAGCTTTTGATACCATTGACCATAGCATGCCACTAGCTGTTTTGTATTATATAGTACTTAGTGAACATTCAGTTACACTCTTTAAATGCTAGCGAGTAGCAGGATCTAGATGATTAAAGTGGGACAATGAGTGTCTGAGACGGCGAATATTACAAGAGGCGTTCGTTCCTCAAGGAACAATACTTGGCTCACTTTTATTTTCAGTGTATATTAGTTTCTTCAGACAGCTAAAAACTTGTAAAATGCGCATGTACGCAGACGATGCACAAATTTATCATTCATTTAACCCTACAGACGTTAATACAGCAATACATAATATAAATAATGTTTTAGATATCGAATATATGATCTTTCTACGAAGCATTCTGTGCATCTAAATCCATCTAAGTCCTGTGCTTTACTTTTTGATAATAAATTAAATGTTTTGCGGGGACCTTTGATTAGAATAAATAACACGGTAATATTCTTTCAAAAAAATTATATATCCTCGTAAGCTTTACCTTAGCAAAGAGATAAATATAATCTTGTATGATACATTGGTTTTGTCGGATTTTACCTTTTGCGCTTTTGTTTATACTTTCTGCTTAGATTACGAAACGTCACAGTGCATGCAAAGGGTTCAAAATAATGTCTAAGATCTATCCATGGTTTGCAAAGATAGCATCATGCTTCACATAAATTAAAGGAAGCGTGCTGGCTTTCAATGAAAAATATAAGATATTTACAATCGGCAACTCTATTTCATAAACTTATGACTACAGAGCAACCACCTTACATGTATAACAAAATAAGGTACAGGACTGACGTACATAACTTAAACCTCTGACATAGAGGTTTAATTTAAATTTCAAAGCATAAGACACGTTTGTTTGAACGATATTTTAGCTATAACATTGTATCCGTATATACCTCTGCAACTGTTTTCTATGTCCTGTTCTCTCTTTTATGCCCAAAAAATGATTTTTTGTTATCATAATCAACGACACACTTTTGGTACTCCTTAGTTTATTAATTTTATTTACGATCGTACAAAAAGTGACTGCTTTTTTCACTGATTTTCGTATAAAAAGTTAATTAGTTAACCATTATTGCACTAGTGTTATAAAATTTTTATTGCACGCTAATGTCAACAAGAGATGTATAATAAATGATTTATGTATAGTTTACAAAATGGTTGCAGTCACAAATTAAAAAAATATTAAATAAAATGAATACTCTAGTAAACCGTTATGATCGTAGATAAAACCTTATAAGATACGCGTGTAAAAAGTCTCTTCATTGCACTCACGTCTTTTGAAACACTCGCTCCTGCCTCGCTCGTGTTTAATCCGTTCGCGCAATAAAGAATGGCTTGTATCTTAAATATCTATAAACAAACTTGATATTATTGACAAATTCCGTTAAAATTACATCGTTTCTCATTTATTGCTTTAGAATTTGTAGTACTTCACTTTCATAATATTTACGTTCACGACATCTTTTTTCTGTTCCGTAATTTTTTATCTTTTATCTAAGTATTTATATAACAACACTTAATCATGTGTACTAAACCATAGACATAACCTACAATTTTACTTTTAGCAGGTGCATTGCCGATTTCATGAACTAGGTGAAACTTTGCAAATTCGGCGCAACATATACAATATTCTTAATTTATTTGAAATGGTCTTTGTGAAGAAGGTACATAATTGAGAAACATACATAAACAAATTTAGTTAGTAGAATTGTAAAATTAAAACTACAAATTAAACAATTAACAACAAATAATAACTACATATTAATGGATATTTAACGAAACTTTATTTTAAATGGAACATTAATACTGAAATATAAATAATAACTTTTCTTATAAGATAACTAGTAACTAACTGGCATTTATCCAAAACTCATTGTTCAAAAACTTAAATGGACACTTTTAATGGTTTTCTGGGTATTCTTTTAATATATATTGTTGTTGTTAAGTTCTAGGTAGCATCGCGGGTCCGGTCCAGGATAATTTCTAAGTATGCGATTAATTGCTTTAAGAAGCGGATAACTCTCACAGCGACAGACATTGTCAGAATCCTCAAAATCGAGTGACCAAATCATTGCACCACCTAAACCCAAGTTTTTTATATATTCCGACTTATATTGCACCATGGCGAGGTCGTCGAACGATACCCATTGGCGACCTGAATAAGCATAGGGGCCTACGCTGTAGTCCTCATTATGTACGATCGTCCATCCTTTATCGATAACATTTTGACAAATCTACAATACATAAGATTATTTATATTAATAATTTATGATATAATGTATCAAAATTAACATATGCTAACCTTAGAATAAGGTATCATTCCTTGTCCTTCTCCAGCTCCATTACTAGGTTGACCTAAACCGTTTTCCTGACTATTAACCAAAAGATACGTGCGTCCAAAGGTGGGTATGGTCATTAACAGTTTTTTTCTATCAGCTCCTTTTTCTATCCAGTAATTTAGAGAGAAATTCTACAAATAAAAGCAACTTCATATTTAAGTACTTTTAGCTGCAAGTTTGTCATTCTTAAATATTTACCGTATTCTGTTTATTATCAGAGTCATGTGGTTGGGCGTACATGGGAGCTACATGCCCTGTAATACCGTCCCAAAAACCGTGATAGCTGTGGCACATGACAGATATCCAATCTACGTATTTGGAAATTGATGGAACATCATAACCTTGGTCTATTTCATGCTCAATTGGTGAAACATATGCTGATAGTAATAGGCCGATTGGTTTGAATGCTTCGTATAATTGTCTCGTTAGTTTTACAAATCCAGGTTTGTCTGTTTTCGGACCTCTATAGCACATACTCTGAAATATAATTGTATAATATACCATGAACGCTACAATTGGCAAATAAACTTCATTGGTTTGTAGAAGACACTTGTTAAGTGCGATTACCTACTTAGTTTATATTTTGATAGCAAAACTTCTAATAAATATTAAGGAAAGGAAATTCCATTACCTGCCAGCATTTTGGATATTGCCATTGTAATTCAAGACCATCAAATCCGCTTTTTTCAAGGAAGTCCACCACATCAGCTACAAACGTAGCTCTGGTTGAACGTTTTGCAACTAAACGTGAATATTTATCATTTGTGGAATCATCCCATCCGCCGATGGCAATTAATACTTTTATGCCATTTCTTCTAAGTATATCTATTCTATTTTTAAATGCTAAGAAAACACATTTATAATGGCGTTGAAAAAAAGTAAATTAATTATTGTACCTTGAGAAATCTCCCTTGGATGGATTAGAAGAGTTTCTTCGTTGAGTGTAGCAACGTATACGTATACAATATGGGAACACAATTCCAAATTAATTTTACGTGGATCCCATTCTTGGTCACCCAGATAACAAACAACTTTGAATTTAATTGGTTTTCCATCGGAATGGTATGACGGGTTAGGCTTTACACTTGCAAAAATGACACTTGCTAAAATTGTGCTTATGAGCAAAATACGCGTGCAAGTCCATTGCGTTTTAGCCATGGTTCACGATACTTCCGTGGTCGGTGTACTGCAGAAATCTGTTTCCAATTCATGCATAGTTTTAGTTAGTTTCAAATCACGATAAAAGAAGAAAAATAAAAGAAAATGCATCTCTATTATTTTAAATGGCAATTATTTTTTTATACTTATTAATAAAATTTGGTTTTATTACACAGTGTGGTGTATTACTATTAATCAAAACAATAGTATAAGTGCTTACCAGAGACCGGAAGAGATAACTATGTACGAAAACACAAATTTGTTGCGGTTCAAGCCTACAATTTAAGTGGATTTAAAAGACTTGTGCAATATGGTTTGTTGGCTTCTTTATATACACCGCTTTATTTCTGATAAGAAAGCAAGAAAAGATAAATTAATGCGTGCAATTAATGCTTGCCAAAATTCTGTGAAGAATTTTTTTAAGCCTTCAAAATTATTAATAAAATAGTTGGAAATAATACTGATTCAAATTACATATAATCCATTATCAGTAACTATTAATTACTAACAAGTAGTTTAGTATTCTTTGTATCATATATTTTGTGAATTTTGTACCATTCATAAAAAATTAAAAAATGATTAAGAATGTACCCCTTGATGTAGAATTGCTACAAATATATAAACTAATCATGAAATAATAAGGCTGGAAACAATAAACAAAAATATAAACTAATCTTTATAGATAATTTGACAACAAAGATGGTTACTCAATAGCCTCGTTTTGATTTTTATATATAAATTACTTTTATTTTTGCGGCCTTACTTTTCTTTGTAATTAATTCATTTTATCTTTTAGTGCTAAACGACTTGTAAACAATAAACAAACTTCATTGTCAGTAGATTCTAGAGAACGATCTATTGACCTAAATATAATATTTGTAGTTAATCTTTTTGTTTTTATTGAACATGGAATCAGCAATCAGAATACAATAGCTAATATCCTATATGCTAATTTGTTGACGTTAGAACTGGCGTTGTGGAGCCCCTCCAGCGATGGGCCCTCTTTAGTGCAGATCAGTGGGCCATCTTCTCTTGAGTCTTCTGATAGCTTCATGTGGGAGGTCAGACATCAGGGGATTGGGATGGGCTGTAATCTTGCCGAGAGGTTTTGTTGTTCTGTCCTGCATGGCTTGTGTTATAAACGGAATATACCGAGGTCATCATGTAACATCTGATTTGATAATATATACCACGGCGCGTTGGTCATTGTTTGTAGTATTTTTGACTAGCATCTTTGCAGTATTGCGATGTTTGATTTGCTGGCAGTTCCACTCCGTAGGTCCATATGGGCTAGATGACGGTTTTGTATATTGCGTATTCAGCGAAAAGGTCAACCTACACAGATAAAATTAAATAATCAATAATGCTTAAACAGACTTAAACCAATGCATTTTAGCAGGTGTCAAATACATACGAGGGTTGCGCTGAAAATTGTTAGTTATAAAAAGATCGTTGCATTTTTTAACAAAAAATCTTTATTGTTTTTCAAAATAATCTCCATTCAGACTAATACACTTGTACATTTTTTGAAACCACTTTTTAAAACATTCGGAAAATTCATTTTCTGAAAGGTCCTCAAAAATTCTTTGAAATTCTGTAACTGCTGCATCTGCGCTGGAAAATCTTTTACTTCGCATCATTTTTTTAACAGTTGAAAACAAAAAAAGTCGCACTGCGCCAGATCTGGGCTATACGGAGGATGAGTTGCCAATTGAACTCCCGTATCTTTCAAAAAATCCAATGTTCTGGCAGCAGTGTGGGAGGATGCGTTGTCATGATGGACTAAGATGTTACGCAAACCGGTCCTTTGGCGACCTGTCTGTAATTTTGCAAACATCTGTGGTCAAGCCACTTCGCAGTACCATTCAGAATTAACAGTTCTGCGATCTTCAAGTCGAATAACAGCAACGGGACCAGTTCGGCGGAAAAAACAGCAATCATTTTCTTATTGACGCTTCTGCCACGAATTACTTTTGTGGGCAAGTCTTCATCTTCAAATACCCAAACACTAGACTGCTGTTTAGTTTTAGGGTCGTAACTGTATACCCAAGACTCGTTACCAGTTACAATGTATGCCACTTGCTTGGAAGCTCCTCCGTCAAATTTCTGCAACATAAATTTACACCAGTCTACTCGAGCCTGTTTTTGACTTTCTGAGTGCAAATGCGGTAGCCAACGGCTTGCTCTTACCCCAAGATGTTTATGCAAAATGGTATTCACCGCTGAGGATCCAATCTTCACTTCCTCCTGAATCTCCCTATAAGTAATATTTCGAATGGATTGAATCAAGCTTGCCACACGATCAACATTTTCTGAACAGGCAGCTTCCGCAGGTCTTCCACGTCTTGCTTCGTCTTCTAGCAGCTCTCGCCCTCGTCAAAATTCGCGGAACCAATGACTAACAGCGGATAATGAAGGGGCAGCATCGCCAAAAGCTGCTATCAAATTTTCATGGCTTCGCTGGTATCCTGTCTTTTATAGTCGTAGAAATTCATAGCCCTAAAGGCAGTTCGCGGAATGCTCATCTTAACTGAATTAAAAATGCACAACTACTTATCTTACAAAATTAACTACGTTTCACAAGGAAATCGGAACGCTTGACAATTGTGAGTAACGAATGTCAACTAATGCGACATTCAATTTGTTCCGCAGTCGCGTAAGTAATCGTCATTGTATCAAAAGATCTGAAGCAATCGAATAAAAGGATCAAGTTAATTGTGAAATAAAAAAGATATGTTTTTTGATATAATTTGTATTTGTCAATTTTTCAATCTTTAAAAAAATTGTAAACATTCCTTTTTTCTGTAAAAATGAATTAAACCGCATTACTTTGTAAAACCGCATTACTTTGTAAAACCCGCATTATTAATAAACCCGCATCTATTAAGAAACCCGCATTTTTATGGAAAATTGAACAGCCTTTTTATTGAACACCGCATCGCATTATTTAGAAGATATTGACTGACACAGCGCTCGCCATATTTGAACACCAAAAAGATTATCCACCATTATACCAATAAGTGGTAGTTATGCAGAACCAGCAGCAAGATTTCCACCGTCAGACTGGTTAGTCCTTACATCCTGATTGTGGGTTTAGTTTTGCCGCAACATCGAAGACCCGACCAGCGTAATAAGTCAGCATATACAGTCCACTGCTCCACGCCACAATTGTTGCAATTGTTTCTAGCCAATTGAGCTTCCATGACCTGCTACTAACTATTAACAGAGCATCCCTCGTATTATAACAAGAATTGCAATTGCCGAATTGCCCAGCTGCGATGATAGTTGCTTTTTTGTTATATTTTTATGCAAAAATGTGTGCAGTAGGATGAAAACTGTCATTCGGCGCATGTAATTACGGCAATGATTTAAGGCAATAATGTCAGTGAGTTTAGGTTGATTTGCAGTAAGAAAATGTATTAGACAAATAAAAATCGATTAAATTAAAAGAAATTGTGTCTGAACTTCAATAATAATATTGAATAAAATATGCAATTTTTGGCATGTCACAGTACGTAACGTATGTGACATTATACGTTCAAGATCTAAATTTACACACATCGTTTAAACATCTTAAAACCAACCGTAGGTTTGGCATTATTTTGGTGTTTTCTCAAATATTGTATAAACAACTTGTAAGTTTTTTATGAATAGTATGCAGAACTATTGCAAAGCTTATAATTACCTTAATTACCTAGTATTTCATGTCTCCAATTTGTCACTTGTACGTAACGCACGCTTTTGTTTGATCCGCTTGTAAACAAGATCAGATATACAGAAACCAAATGAATTTTATTAAGAACTAGAAAATGCATGAAATTATGAGTTTAGCTTAAAAATAATTTCTAGGGATTCGCTAATCATAAAAATGCGCCGGAACGCGTCGTGGTACGTAACCGCGGAATACACATAAGATGAGTTTGTTATCCAGTGATGGGGATGATGTTCTTCCAATTCTTCCGTGAAACTTTTTTAAATGGGAATTTGTTTTATGCTACCATTCGATAGAGCATTTTTCTCTCTTTACAATATTAGTATTAAAAATGCATTAATTTTATTTTAATAACATTCTTTCGAGAAAACGCCGGTTTGGTTTAACTCAATTGAACAAACAATTGAAGATAACAAATTTCAAGTATTCGCAAATGTAGATAAAAATTCCAAAAAACTGAACATTATTTCATAAAATGAATATTAACGACAGTAAATCGCCGGCTCCATACTTTTAACTAACCCTGCATAAAAACCTATTTAAAAAAAGTTACTTCACATTATGTTACTGAAAATATTGCGTTGGCAAAACCATTACCAGAACCTAGTCACCTATACTGCAAAAATTATAAAATGCTGTAGTCCATTACATCCAACCAGCAACACTAGAAAAGCTGTCAATATTTATTTCTTTTCTAGAAGCATACCCAGTGTTATAAGCAGTAAACTTTGTTGTATCTATATCCCTGTTTCTGAGTATATCTTAAATCCATCGTGAGATAGTTTGGTTAGTTACTGTGGTTTATGATTTTTAGTTGTGCTTGTAGGTTAGCCACGCAGATAGCTGGGTCATCTGGGAAAAAGGGTAAAACCAGAATTAGTTGTGCTTTATTTCGCCTTGCCGTTTTAATCGCTTAGCAACTTTTATTTCAATTTAATGTTCGTAGTAAATAATATCAGTACAGTTAATCGAAGTTATTGTTTAAACATGGTGTCCAGCAACCAAAACCATTAAGGTCGATAGCTTGCGTGGTAATGATCGTAGTGAAAAATTTTCAACAGAAACTGATCTAAGATAATCTAATAAGAAATACAACGTTTGGGTCTCATATTTCATCAAAGTTAGGTTCACTGGAGCGCAAATGGTAAATTCCTTGAAAAGGATCTTTTGATTTTAAGATTTTGACGTGTTTTTGTTTCTGATATTTGAGAAATTGCAGATCTATATGAGTTTAATGAAATGTATGAAACACCTTTATTATATTCCATCGTTAAAATTACTAAAATAGTTTCAACAGTAGATGAAAAAGCATTTAGTGTGTGTTTGTTGCAGAAATCCCACCATAATCTTATTCCTGAGTTGCATTGATTAAGGGTGTTTTCAGCACACTATATTTAACGGTGTCTCCTAAGCACATATTGTATTTGACTAGTTGCCAATACGCCAATACGAAGACGGTTTTATGCTGAGAAAAAGGTAACATCGTTACCGAAATACATATTGACAATTAATCAAATACAAGCCTTTCAAAGACGGAATATACCAGAAGAATCCTTAGAGGTTTATATCAATAACGGAAAACACCAATAATGGATGCTAAGGAATGTGGTTTATCAAAACACTATTTAACGGTGTCCCCTAACCACACATTATATTAGACTAATGTCCAATACGTATGTCGTTATATTTCGTTAACGATGTTACCTTTTTCCAGGCATAAAACCGTCTTAAGACGATTTATTTATTGGCAATTAATGAAAAAAGTGTGGTTAGTAGACACAATAAATATAGTGTTGTGATAAAAACCACGGTCCTTACAATCCGTTATTGGTGCTTTCAGTTATTGATACAAATCTCTAAGGATTCTTCTAGTATATTCCGTTTTTGAAAGGCTTGTACAATAATACTGTAACGTTCTTTTTAAAATAATAATCAAAAATGCTGTTTACAATCGTCTATTAATAAAGAAAAGATTATTTACAATGCACTTAGTTAAAAACACTATAACTATAAACTATTTAACAAACTATTCAAAATGCTAGGTATTTACAAATTTATATGAGGACTATTTATATAAAACTATTTATGTATTACAATAATTATTAACTAATTATTCAGAGTACATTTCAACACGACGCCGGTTAAACCATTAACTTCCTCCTTCTATCCGCGAACTAAATTTATATCTTTCATACGATGATTCATACATCTAGAATGTTCGATGATGTGTTGATGAGTCATACATGCAGCTGTTTATAAGTGACGTCAATGAGGCGTGTCGATGAGTCATACTCGCAGGTGTTGATTGATGAGTCATACAGTTGATGACTCATACACCTAGAATGTTTGATGACGTCATATGTGGGTTTACTATTCGTTACAATACTCTGGCTACCAGGGAAAGGGATTTCCAAAGCGGCTGACAGCGTTCAGATCATAAAATCATAGAATGTTTGATGACGTCAGATGTGGGTTTACTATTCGTTACACTGCCCCCCTCTTCAAGTCTGTTCTGTCCCAGAACAGGATTATTCTCTGGTTTCTGTAGAAAGGGTCGTGACTGTATCGACAGTCTTCACCTCGAGTACATGTTCCATTACTGTAGAAATAACAGTCTACACTCTTTGTTGACTTTGATGAGGGCTGGGGATCGAAGCTACAGACTAAGATCTTCACATCCGTATCTCTAAAAATAACTTCCAGCAGGTTTCGAACGATTCTCCAATCCAACTGGTCCCGCCCACAGCTGAGTTTGGGAACTGCCAATTTGTTAATACCCCTAACTAACTAACTAACTTGGTAAGCAACTAGGTCCTCAAATCCCATAATGCCCTCTACAAGTCGGCGTAACTCGGTTTCTGGTAGTAAAACTGCTTGGTTACCAAGTAGTAAATAGAGCGGTCATGATCCGGCAAGTGTAAGGCTTTGTCAACAGAGTGATTCTGTTCTCGAAGTTCATTCAGCCGTCCAAATTTATTTCTAAACACTACTGCGATCCCCCTGGACATGCGTAGATCCTCGGAGACACAGTGGGCAATGGAGTAATCACCAGGCACCCGGAAGAGGTCTTGTTGCATCTCGGTCGTGACTCCTAATCGGGCTTTTCTAGTTCCGGAAAACGCAGCCATAAATTCTCCAAAGGTTGGCTGATCATCTTCAGGTCTTACGGTATTGACAGCCACCTCAGCATCATCTTCTCGATCCGGGACTACGTTATTGTTTCCCTCATAGCGCGCCAGACGATTGGAGTGTACCACCTTTGGTTTCCCTCTGGGAAATTTCTGAATGCGATAAATTAAGTCATTTATTCGTTTCTTCACCTGGTATGGGCCCTCCCAATTTCGCTGTAACTTTGGAGAATAGCCACGACGTCTTTGCGGGTTGTACTCGTATAACCAGACAAGCTCTCCAGGTTGAAACCCTCCTTCTTGGGCTCTCACATCGTACGTAGCCTTCATCCGGTCACTCGCGATTCGACTATTATTTCGGGTTCGGCCGTGAATATCCTCCAACTTCTTCTTTAAGTTGATAACATAATCATTCCCGGCTACCTCCAGCTCTATAGGTGGGGAACCAAATTCCAGATCACACGGTAACCGTAGCTCACGTCCAAACATCACAGACGCTAGTGACTGACCGGTTGTTTCGTGAACCGATGCACGAAAAGCCATAAGGAACAGGTGCAGGTATTGGTCCCAGTCTCGTTGATGATCAGAGACGACCTTGGCCAAATATTTGCCCATTGTCCGATTCATGCGTTCTACCATTCCATCGGACTGCGGATGTAACGGTGTGGTCCGAGTCTTGCGAATGCCCAACAATCGACAGACTTCTCCAAAGAGTACTGACTCAAAATTGCGGCCTTGATCCGAATGCAGCTTCATGGGTACTCCGAAGCAACAGTCGCAGCTTCCTGGTTTGGTAGGGCATATGCGTCTGGCCATTTGGTAAAATAGTCCACTGCCACTAAGATGTATTTATTCCCATTGTCGGTTTCGGGAAATGGTCCGGCAATATCTATAGCTATTCTTTCCAGAGGACTACCCACATTGTACTGCCTCATAGGTGCTCTTCGTTTCCCCAAGGGTCCGTTGCCAGTGGCACAAAGTTCGCATTTTCGGTACCACTCTTTCACGTCTTCTTTACAATTGACCAAATAAAAACGCTCTCTAACTTTCTTCAAAGTTTTCTTCACACCAAAGTGTCCTCCTGAGGCACCGTCATGGAGATGTCGCAATACTGTAGCCACTCGGCTCCTTGGAACCACAAACTGAGACCTAATGGTGGTGCCAGCTTCACTCTCCAGTACTCGCTTCAGGAGATCGTCTTCCACCTTCAAGGACTCCCATTGGGCCCAGTATGCTTTGAGGGTTCTGTTGAACGGGCTGACGTCCTCCCAGGCAGGCCTTTCTCCCACGCGTTTCCATTCCAGTACCATTTTCAATTCGGAATCAGCCTCCTGCTGTCGTTGCAATTCTTCCGGCAATCAATTGTCGTTGACAATAGTAGTTCTTAATACTTGACAAACCTTCTCTTCCAAACGAGAACAATGACGGCAATCCGTTGGACAGGGTCTTCTTGAAAGAGCATCGATATTTCGATGACTAGTGCCCGCTCGATGTTCCGTGTCAAAGTCGTATCCTTGTAATCCCAGCATGGTCCGTCCTCAATAAAAACTTCCGTCCGTAAAAGTATTTGTAGAAATGCTCAACGGACTTCACGACAGCCAATATAATTCTTTTCACACAATAATTCCTTTCGGCTTTCGATAAAACTTTACTAAAATAGCCGATGACTTTTTCTTGTCCATCCTGTATCTGAGAAAGTACACTCCCAATGGCCAGATTACTTGCATCTGTGTCAAGTATGAATTTCCCTTCTGTGCGTGGATAGCTCAATATTGGTGCTGTTGTCAAGGTACGCTTCAACTGTTGGAAAGCTGTTTCGCACTCTCCGCTCCAAACGTACTCGCGCCCGTCTTCAGTTAACCTTGTCAGGGGCTTCGCTATATTGGCAAACCCAGGGACGAAACGCCTGTAGTAGGTACGTAACCCAAGAAAACTACGAACTTGGTGTTTATCTCTCGGTGTAGGCCACTCTTAGACTGCATGAATCTTATCGGGGTCGGCTGCCACTCCATTTTGTGATACGACGTGCCCGAGATATTTCACCTCCCTTCGGAATATGTGGCACTTTTTCGGACTCAGTTTCAGATTGGCTCCACGTAGTCTTCGGAATACTTCCTCTAGATTCTTCAAATGTTCGTTGAATGATTTTCCGACTACAATCACATCATCTACGTATACCAGGCAAGTCTTCCACGACAGCCCTCTCAGGATGGTCTCCATTAGCACATTTACCTCCGGCAACGCGTTTACCGCGTTCATCCCATATTTCGTCATATGCCCACAACGCGGCTGCCGCGGACACTGCTGTATTGAGCTTTATAGGCAAGTTTCTCTAGCGGACTTGGTGTTACTTTAACCAAGATCGGCAGGCACATAGAAAAAGACATTGTCTCACTATATTTTTTCTTGGTTTTTGAATACTGGTGTTAAATTTTAATTAGTTGAAGAATGAATTCTGAGTGTACTATAAAACGACGTAGCAACTCAGATGGTAAATTTATTAGATTTTATATGTAGAAAAATGCATTAAAATAGTTATTTACTGGCAAGCTTTGTAAATTAATTTTTACGGGCGAGCTGGAAATTGTGTGGGGTAGCGACGAAGGAGCAGGCCTCCATAATTTAGTGAGCTCAGTAAAGATTAGTTGCAAAGCGTACAAAGTCTTATTTCCACTTTTATTAGCGTTTTTTTATTAATTTATTGTATATTTTGTATAAAAATACATTTTGTAATCAAAACCGGTAGGCGGTTGGCGATATACTGGATTAAATTTATTACAATATGCCGGCAACGCGACTAGCGCGGTATTTTTTCAAAATTAATTTTTCAAGATTTTATGTTTTACTATATCTGTCCGTCCCTTCTGGCTATCCTCAAGAGCGAAGATATCTTGGTATCGGTGAACCAAATCCTGTACCTCTTTCACTTCCGTCCCATTAAGGTCTTCGCACGAACTAACAACCATACCCACTAATTCTTCACCATGGTCTTTGGGCACTGGTTTTGGAACATCAGCCATACACCTGGCTACTCGGAATACTGGCACACACTGTCCCACAAGGGTACTCTTCTTCAATGTCACCGGATCCACATTAACGTTCATAAGCCTTACCGGTACTGTCTTTCCAACCTTGATCAGCGCCTTTCCCACCAGTATGCCACATTGAATCTTCTTATCACAAACAGGCTCCATCATTCGCACACATCCTACCCGAAGATCTCCGCCCAAACCTGCCTCGACAACCATCTCGCTTTGACCCGGAAATATCACATCTTCTATCAGCAAAACCCTTACAACATGATCTTCTCGTGGGTGCAGCGGAAGTTCTTCGTTACCAACCTTCAAAACACCCTCCTTCAAGTCCAATGTAAAACTAAATTTTCTCAGGAGGTCCATTCCCAAGATGAAGTCGTCAGTGATGTCGGCTACCAGCACCTCATGATCACGTTCTTCACTTCCAATGCCAATCTTCATCTTCACCACTCCGCGTGTTGGTATCACTTCACCTGTCGCTGTACGAAGTTGAGTAGTTGTCTGTAACAACTTCATACTTGTTCGTAAAAAAGGGCGTATGATGGATTTTGTCGCCCCCGTATCAATGAGTAGTGGAACAATTCGATTCGCAATTTTCCCATCTATGAACAAACTGCTGGTACTATTCCTTGATGTTACGGCATGGACGGTGATCTCTGGGGCATCTTTACTAACAGTCAACGTTCGCCCTCTCTTGCCAACCACCTTTAACTTTTCCGACGGTTGTACTTTTCTTATTTTGGGACAACGGCGTTCTACATGTCCTTGTTCGCCGCAGTTCCAGCAACGGGGTCCTCGAACTTCTTGAGGATTCCTCTTACGACTGTCTTCCTTCTGAAGAACTCTCATTAGTAACTCCTCTAGGCGGTCTTTCGAACCTTCTTCTTCTTCTTCAGCAACGGTTCGAACTCGCCCGTGGCCTCGGGACGCTTGCTTTGCAGCTTCAAATTCTAGAGCATAGGCAAGCGCATCATCAGTCGTTCTTGGTCATGCCAGCCTTAATAACTGCTGTGTTTCTCCGTCTCTTAACCCATCAATGAAGATCTGCACAGAAAGTTGTCCCAGAAATGAATCGGGTGCCTTAGGGTACGCCAATCGGACAAGCCGCGCAACATTGGCTTCAAACTCCTGAAGGCTTTCTGCGTTCTTCTGGACATGATTCTTCACTTGCGCGTGATACACTTGTTGAAGATGCGCGTCCCCATATCTCATCTCCAATCTAGACACTAACAACTGGTAATCATTTTCCTGTCCTGCTGGGATTGTTTGCAGGACGTTCAACGCGTCTCCACGCAAAGCCACAGTTAAAGAAACGGCCTTTTCCTTGGCTGTCTATCCGTTGGCCCCAGCGGCCGCCTCAAATTGTTTGTAGTAGGTGGACCAAGGTATCTTTCCATCGAACGTGGGTGGTTTTAGTTTTATCCCTACGGCAGGACCCTTTTCTTGTTTAAATTTTTTTTTACTTCATTAAACGGCCACTCAGATGTTGAAGGAAACCGTAGTTGGTCTTTCTTAGTTGTTGGTGGTAATTGTATTTGGGCTATTTTCTCTTCTACCATCTTTATTACCCTATCTTGTTCCGCCAATCTACCTTGCAACAGTCCTTACGCGCTGGTATTCTGAAAAAATTCTTCGAAAACTATCTTCCAACGCTTTGACATTTTCCAGCAATTCTCCCTTAAGCCTTCTAGAACTTTCTTCAGACTTTTCTAATAATTCTGCAAACCTTCTAGAATTCTCTTCGTGCTTTTCCAGTAATTCTTCTTTAAGCATTCTAGTATTTTCAAAAACTTTTTCTTCCAGTGCTTTAGTATTTTCAAGTAATTCTTCTTTAAGCATTTTAGAATTCTCTTCTGATTTTCTAGAACTTTCCAGTACTTCTTCCATTTTACTTAACAACAAATTAGTATCAATTGCGGGTCCAGGTATTTTCAGGATCTTCCTTCTATTCTAAAAGCCATTCTCTTAGCCGATTTATCAAAACTTCTTTCTTTCCATTACTATCTAAGTCTCTCTCGTCCAATTCCCGTTTTAAATCTATCACTAAGAGATCTTTTAACAATTTCATCACCATTTTAATTGTTTGTTGAGATTACTTTTAACACTAAAAATTTATTCTCACAGCACTTTACTTAATTATTACGCGATTTTATTTATTTTAAAACCTCACACTTGTAACACCACTGTAACGTCCTTTTTAAAATAATAATCGAGAATGCTGTTTAAAATCGTCTATCAATAAAGAAAAGATTATTTACAATGCACTTAATTAAAAACACTATAACTATAAACTATTTAAACTATTCAAAATGCTAGATATTTACAAATTTATATGAGGACTATTTATGTATTACAATAATTATTAACTAATTATTCAGAGTACATTTCAACACGACGCCGGTTAAACATTAACTTCCTCCTTCTACCCGCGGACTCAATTTATATCTTTCATGCGATGACTCATACATCTAGAATGCTCGATGACGTGTTGATGAGTCATACATGCAGCTGTTTATAAGTGACGTCAATGAGGCGTGTCGATGAGTCATACTCGCAGGTGTTGATTGATGAGTCATACAGTTGATGACTCATACAGCTAGAATGTTTGATGACGTCATATGTGGGTTAACTATTCGTTACAATACTCTGGCTACCAGGGAAAGGGATTTCCAAAGCGGATGACAGCGTTCAGATCATAAAATTTTATTTTGTAAATACGTTTTTCCTTAATTTTCTTACAACTGCCAAACAGACTCAATAAAATGTCAATTAGTACTTCTAAAAATGACCATTAAAGGGCCATAGAGTTACTAAAATATGAGTATAATAAATACAATAACCCATTGTGACTCTTCCCTACTCTCAAAATCAGATAAAACGGAAGAAATGACTATAACTAGAATTGACTCCAATTGAGGGTCAAGCATCGACCTCGTAAGAATCTGAATCTGCCAAGTAGGAAACGAAACATTTACATTTAGTATTAATTTTGTTGACGAATAAATCTATTTCGAGTCTTTCAAATTTCTGGTTAATCTTATGAAACGATAAATCGTTTATTTCCCACTCAGTATCAATTTCTGATTGTCGTGATTCCCTATCTAGAACGACATTCTGAAAGGATTTTATATTCATATAAAACCTAAATATTTAATTTTGCTAGTCGGTATCAGGCGACTCTTTTTATCATTAATAATAATTAATCTCAGAGAATCTAACAGCTTTACCTAGCTCTAATATTATCCATGGACTGTCGATATGATCTGACGTGTAAAAGAAAATCGTTCAAATAAAAAAAACTGATAATCTTTTGCCTCCAAAAATGCCAGAACAGGTTTAATTAATTTTTTAAAACAATAGGAGCACAACATAATCCAAAGGACATTAGATTGATTGCAGCAGCCGTTAAATTGAATTCTTAAATATTTCCTGTTAGATTTGTGTATAGGAATAAGAAAATATTTATCTTTAAGGTCGAATGATGCCATAAAGTAGTTTTTTTCGATCATCCGAATTCGTGTCTTAGTCTTTGTCTTATCTTTTATGATCTTTTAATTTAAAATGTGAAGTGACATAAAAGGTATTAGATATTTGCAAATTTAAAATTAATCTTTTGGTACCATCCAGTCTTGGCGTCAGAAAAATATTAGATAAATTGTTTCCGACATGGGTGTACTCTACAGATGACACCCATATTTAGTAATTTATTAATATAACCGATAAGGTCATATCTTTTACTATCGGAAAAACTAGGATCCCTTGGAATCACGACTTGTTTAGGTAAACTAACGATTAACCAATGGTAATTTAAAACCTGTAACATATGATAAAATATTTCTACAGACTATCAGACATATAACGACACCTTTCCTTCAAGTAAAGGTGAAGTCTGCCTGCCGTTTTGCAACCTAGTTATTGGCGATTCCACCTGTTCTATCTGCCTGTTCCTTACTTTGAAGGTTCGAAAGGACTGCTAAGGTTGACTTTTTTGAAGAGCCTGTGTTTCGATAATGGCTCACTCTGTACTCGATGGCTCTGTATTGTCCAGAGTCGGCTTCTGAAGTTTAAATTTCTCGATTGATTTAGAGGTGTTTAATTAGTGAACTTCGGTACTGTCTCCTAATAATGGGACGGAACTCTGGACTGAACTTTTTCATTACTCTCGCTCAGTTAACTCGCTCGTCAAGTATCTTACCGAAAATATGAGAAGGGTTTGAAGCATCCTAAGGAGTTTCACGAAACTCTTAACTAAGATTCACTAACAATAATTCCCTTCTAGTTACTGATTGAGAATTATGTATACTTGCAAGAAGCCTGCTAGCACTGCTAAGAACTTCTATATGTCTGCTATTTTGCTTTCCCCTTGTTTATCACATATACGAGGTAAGTGCTGTAAGTTTTTCCTTCAAAATGTTCAATTACAGCTGCTTGCAACTCGTTCTCGTCCTTAAAACGACGTCCACTAAGGTCTTTCTTTAAATTGGAAAATAAATAATAGTCACTAGGAGCCATATCCGGACTGTACGGTGGATGATCCAATGCTTTAAAGCCGCATTCGCGAATGGCAGCTTGTGAAATTGCGGCAGTATGAATGGTGCATTGTCGTGTAATAATCGAACTCCTCTTGTCAATTTTCCTCGACGTTTTTCACGAATATTGTTTCTCAATTTATGCAATAAAGACGCATGATATGTACTGTTAACAGTTGTATTGCGTTCTTTAAAATCAATCAGTAAAATGCCGTGACAACCCCAGAATATTGTTGCCATAACTTTCCTTGTCGATTGAACGACTTTCGCTTTTTTGGGACGAGGTTCATCGGGTCGCCGCCATTCCATCGATTCCTTTTTGGATAGAGAATCATAAGAATCATTGTTACATTTCCAGTGAAATGGACTCCAAAATTGGGTTTGGGTCGTCTCCACAAAAGTTTAAAAACGAGCGCGCACAATCGACGCGACGTTGAAGTTGAACAGCAGATAGAAGACGCAGTACCCATCTTGCACTAATTTTATTCATACCCAAATGGCCATGAAGAATTCGGCGAAACTTGTTTCCGAAATGTCAGACATCACTGCTAACTCCTTAACTTTCAAACGGCGATCTTCTAATACCATTTATTTAATGATTGCAACCGTTTGAGGCGTTACCGCTTTAATTGGCCGACCAGTGCGCTCATCATCTTCAAGAGATTCTTGCCCCAAACTGAAACATTCCGACCACTTTTTTACAGTGGAATATGAAGGAGATAAATCACCATAAATGCCGTCTAAACGTTGTTTGATTTGATTAGGTGTCACCTTTTTTTATTAAACATTTAATGACCGCGCGGTACTCAATTTTCGTTAACAATAATCTTTTAAACATAATTAATACTTTTGCATTCATTTTAGCAATAAATAAAATAATACATTTTTAAATGCATGTCTGTACTAGTGTACTCTCACTGCTGTACATCTGCATACTACCCCGGCTTGAAAACAACTCCTCAAACAATTTTATTTTTCAACTTTATCTCTTTCTAGGTAAAGGCACTCTTTTAAATTTTGAAGAATCTAAACACATTTTCCTTAACATAATTATTGTCACCAAATCCACTCTCTATACGAATCATTCATTATGACTGACACCTTATTAAATTTTAACGTCT